>CM066038.1:366592451-369019179 GCA_033557465.1 Ichthyophis bannanicus | reverse complement strand
GCCTTCTAATGTCTGGTCCGACGAACACACCTTCCTTCAATTTTTGCCTCCGACAGGCCTGAAAACTTGGTGACCAAGTATTTGAGCATTCTCATCTCTTGGAAGTGATTTTACGAATTGCTTCATCAATCCCAATTTTATGTGGAGAGGTGGGTAGAAGAACTTTATGGGAAGGTACCAAAGTTTCTCGGAGGAGGACATTTTTTTCAACGACTGTTAGACACCCTCGGCTGCCAACTCTTCTTGGTCCAGGATTTTGTCGGTCTCGACTGTCCCATAGACACAGAAAACAAGGATATTTGGTATACCCCAGCTTGTTTGCCGACGCAGCATGCATGCAAAAGACCTTCAAGTCCCCACACCTGCCAACCATTGTCTTCATATTTAAGTTTACGAAGAACCAATTCCAAGTTCTCGTAGGTTTCCTTCAAGTGTACGGAATGACCTACAGGTATGGAAGTGTAAAAAACCGTTGTGGAGTAAAACTGCTTTTGAGACTTTCTTTTTGAAGAATCTGTAAAAGACACCATTGTGCCCTGAATCCCATATTGGATTTTAAAATGAACCATCATACCTTCGCCATCGATGCAGATAAACCAACTTGTCTTCCTGGGCGAAGTCAGGAACAAACTCTCCTTTTCACTTGTCTGAACCATGAAGATGACACACCTGGCAACAATAAATTCTTGCTTTTTCTGCCCTTGATCTGAGTACCTCAGTGGCATCTTTTTGGGAAGATTCAAGTCTCTTAACCAATCATTCATCCTCCCGCCGAGAAAACAATTTTGGTCTTGTCTCATCTTCAAAGTCAGAGCTTGATTCGTCATCTGGTTCTGGTATGAATTCAACTTCATCGTAGCTATGTATCTCTTCCAAGGTAGCAGCAGGCTTTGGGTATGCCTTGTATAATCTGTGCCATGGTTGATGGGACAAATTGCCTAGTGCAAGAATGACGTATTGAAATGGAATGCATTCCATTTTGAATTACCCCTTTCACAATCGCATGAACAAAAGTAACAGTCTTCACTATTGTTCTTTTGCTCTCCGCAAGACCATAAGGAATCCCATATTGGAAATATTTTTTCTTACCCTTGAACCGTACTTTTGGGAGATCCTCAAACAACCGGACCGTTTGCACACTTTATGAGGCACGCCAGACTTTATCTTTATCTCCAATTTTTAGTCCAAAGTATTCCAAGTATACTTTTTTTGCTACAAAGTCTGTAATATTCTGCTGTTGCTTCCACACTGTATATTTCACCACAGATGAAACATAAACTGTCTGGCGAATGAATACACTTTGGCGGAGCCCTAACATAATGGTTTGAAGAATGACGAGCTAAGCACGAATTGCGATGACCAAGTGTGAATAGCTTAGACACCAAGAACCTGATGATGATTTGTGCACAAATGTGGCATGCAGGAGAGAGCAGCTCTGTGTCCTGTACACGAGACGTCCACAGTGCTGGCCACGCCCCCCTGCCCTGACCGGTAGCTAGCTGACACTATCTGCCCCTGTGTCTCCCTCCCACGGGAAATATTAACCCCTTCCTACCATTAGAAACACGGACTTACAACTTGCTTAGCTTATGTATATATTGCTGACCATCAGTATTTGACAGTGCTATATTTGTTTTTTTACATACCTCGGACAACCCCTTTAATGGTTTTTCTTTGGCATTTTATATCTCTGAATGCACTTATGTGAATTTAATAATAGTAATTTGAATTAATTAATAGTAATTTGAAAAAATTTGATAAATTTGAAGACAATTTTGCAATGTTGTGGCAAATCATTACCGCCTGAGGAGTTTTTTCAATATTTTATTTGTTTTCAGCACACCACAATACATGGAAATTAGATGAAAATAATCAAACAGCTTTTTAGGTCACAGACCTGTGACTTTGGACACATCGGTGTATGTTTACTAAACTGCATTAGTGCAGAGTTCTCGTTAGGACCCTCGGTAGTGAAAGCAACCCCAAATAAGGACATTGGCGGTACAGCGTTACCACTACCGCACGTTAGAAACATTAACGAGCGTTACCGGGGCGCCGTGCCGCGTTACTGCGTGTTAATTGTAAGAAGACGTAAAGACACCAAGCACTGAAACATAGCTGTACTACAAATAGGTTAACGGTACGGGACCGCTGTTACAGCCTCAAGGGGTTTGAGCCCCCAGTGTGCCTAACGCAAAAGGCTGTCTCATGCATCATCCTGTACATTACAGAAGGAATAGGAGGCTTGTTTTTCATTACGCTGAGTATTTGGTGTCAGAAAAACACCCTCGTATTGTGTCCTAGCCACGTACATTGGTGCGTGCATTGGTACGGGCGTAGCTGCGCGCGTACATTCTTGCGTGGGTACGTTTGTTTCTACGTGCGTGGGTACTTGTTTTTGTTTACGTGCCGTGGGTATGTGTGTGTTTGACCAGTGTGGTCATCTTATATTACAGACGTTGTAGGGTGTCCTGCACCTATGCATTATGCCCTAAACAGATGTACGTGTGATGGCCCTAGGGTTTAGCATAGCCTGTTAGCAGGTGCTGGTGTTTCACCTGGTTGGATTGGGCCAGTCACACCCATGATGCGCACTGCACATGCAAATCAACTGTCCACAGATACAACACCATTGTAATGCACCCCCACAGGCACCTCGGCCTGATATTGGGTACCGACCGTGTGCTGTACTGGCACCGAGTAGCTACACACCGTTCCACATTGTGGCGGGGACTGTGCTCACCCTGAGGGTGCAGTGAGGCTCCCAGCACTAGGTCCACAGCACTGTCCATGGCTGAAAGAGGCCATGCCGCAGGTCCAAAGCAGTGTTACTGTGTGAGATAGGTAGTTTCTTCTGCAGGAACACCTTGGACATCTCTGGCTGTTTTCAGTCAGGTGTAGCCCCCATGCACCACCACACACCCTCCCCCATAGGCTGATGTTGGCAAACAGGGTCTCCTATCAAAAGATCCACAGTCTATCTTCTCCCGGCAAACAGTGGCAGTAGAGGTAACATGAACCCTAATCCTGCTGGGGAGCAGACACCCCCCATTGCAGTCAATGCCGCTCTGTACACAGCCATAACACAATAGCAGACAGACATTATGGCCTTGATATGGTATACTGCAACCCACCACTATCTGATATTCCCCTGGGTGCCCAGCCATCATGCCACTGCACCCACCTACCAGCTGCCAACAGTCTGCTAGTGCCCAGTGGAGATTGTCTGCACCCAGAACTGGTGGCTGTCAGCATACACAGCAAGCAGATACATCAGTGACTGGGCCCCAAACGGAAACCCATATTTATCCCAATGAGCGAAATACTAAATAGCGCTATGGTAGTGCCTATCCCATGCTGTGGTCACTGCACAGTCAGGGTTAGATTGATCTCTCATCAGGATATACTCGTCACCCTGTCTGTGTAGGTGGTGGTCCGGGCACTACAATGTGGCCTGTCACTGCCCTATGCCCTGTGCAGATGCACCCTGGCCAGGCCACCCTGTCCGGCTCTATACCCATGTTACCTTGCTCCTCATTATGCACATTGGCAGCCCAATACTGGCAACAGTGCTGGCAGTGTGGGCTGTTGAAGGTGTTTGCAGCCACCACACACATGGAGAGACAAACAGCCCACCCCCACACCTATGCCAGCATTGTGGCTACTATAGAGGTGGTCCAGCAGCCATACCCACCTCACCAGTACCAGTCCTGGGCATAGTACACTCCTCTGCATGGATTATGGTACACAAAGGACTGTTGGGGGGTTCACTCCCCAGGGTGGTGAAACACTGTCAGAGACCAGGACCGGCACACACACCGCAGACATCAGAATGATTGGTATGGTGGAGCTCCAATGAGTCAAAATGTGCTTAACGTAGGAATTGATTCTGCCAGTTATCAGAGGAACGTTGGATAGCTGTTGGACCATATACCCAGGTGTTAGGGTGGCATTGCTAAGGTATGCCAACTGCTAGTATTGTCCGATAACAGGGCAGGGCCCCCCATGTCTTGCCTCTCCAGCTGGCATTGGCCAATGGGGCCTGGTGGGGGTGTGTGTTGGTTCCCTGTTTGGCTGCTGCTTTACGCGCAGAGATTCCCCAACTTCCCAGTCTTGGTGTTTCCAAACACTGTTAGGTTCGTGTTTTCATGCTGTCCCTCATAAATATGCATGAGCTACATCTGCATACCATGGGGGTGGTGCATAAGCTATGCAGCACAGGCCATCTTTATTAGAGGCAGCATGACACCGGAATGGGTTGTGGGGCCCCTCCAGGACTGCATTTGCGGGACTCTGCTTTAGGTAATGTGCCTGTTTCTGGTGTCTGTGGGTGTGGTAAATATAGGCCTTGCGTATGTTCTCTGCACTAAAGGAGTGTCTTTACTATCGACTGTTTAGTGGGTGGGTAAAACTATGGGGACTGGGGTTGGCAGGAGCCCAGCTGGGAATTTGAAACCTGTGACCCCCTGGTCTTACAGGCACTGGCTGTGTTCTGTTGCCACCACACTGTGGGCCACAGAGCAGTGCAAGTCCCTGGAGTTAGTTAAACCGGCCTGACGAGTCAGGAAAACCCTGCCTCGTGCAACAGGTTTAACTGTGGCCATCATTTACCCACCTTTGTATGCAGACAAAGGTTGGCACATAAACCTCAGAAAAGACCTCACAAAAGGGGCACACACCATAACCAAGCTGGGCAACACTGATATCATTGGGAAACATTACACCACACGCCCAGGAAAGCGCTCATTACAATGTAATGCTCTTGGAAAGGGTCTGCGGAGCGTAGACCCTTCCACACATCATTTCCTTTTTATTTTGGTGCTTTTCCAGGGAGTAGTTGTTCCTTGTTGCCCATTGCTATCACTGTTGCCCAGCTGAATTCTGCTTTTTAAAATGTTTTCTTGTGGTCATTTTTAACGTTTTTATGTGAAATTGGTTCTGTGCACATGTATCCACACTGCTCACGGTTTGTGGGTTTCCCCGGTTTTTTCTGTACAATTGCTGACGGAAAATGGTTTTCTCTTCCCTTTAAATGCCTTTAACGACAGGTTTTCATGTTATTCGCGTTGGAATTGAGCTCTGAAAGATTACAGCGCGTTAGTATGAGGTGAGCCTCCTCCCCGCCCACTCTCCGCCCATTGACCCTTTCTCTCCGCCCACTCTCCACCTTCTGCGCTGTTTAAACGCGCCGCGGAGGTTTACCGATCGTTACCATACGGTTAACGCGCGTAGTATGACGTTAACGGTCCCGTATTTAGGCGCGGCTCGGTACGCGCATTATTACGGCACCTTTACGGTCGTTAACCTCGTATAACGCGCATTAGTCAAGTTTAACGCACTTTAGAGTAAACAGTCCCCCATCATGTGAAGAAAGAGATCATTAGAGAACGAGCATCATGTTTGGCAAGATAGAAGGTCCACGCAAAAGAGGAAGGCCAGCAATGAGATGGATCGAGACAATAACAGCACCTACGGGATCCAGTCTGTCAACAATGAGCCGCCTGACTCAAGACACGAAACACAAATTTAGGATAGCTATCCCAGAGGGGTCGCCATGAGTCGACTCCGACTCGACGGCACTCAAACAACAACAACAACAAGTTGCTCTACACAACACAAATGCATTCGTAATAACTGCATATTCCTAAGACATCTAGGCATTCTATTTGGTACAACTTTGACCAACAGGGGAGTTATTCAACCCTGTGTTCCCATGCTTGCACAGTTTGATTTTCTTCCTGGCTATCTCAAACCATAGGACACTGGGTCTAATAAGCTCCCCAAAACCTTGTGGGCTGGTTTGAGGCATAAGCATTCAGAATGGAGGGAAGTCACAAACGACCCTGGCTCCACCAACATTCCTACTTCTGTGCTGGCTCAGTGACAGGACAAACCAGTGGTGCCAGCAGCAGAGCTAGAATAGGGCAGGCAGAGTGGCAGGAACGGGAAAAACAAGCTCCATGAAATTTAGAGTGCTAGCAAGTGTCTGGAGAGGCTCTGAAGAGGGGGCTGGTGGCTCGGGTTAATGTGGGAGAGTTTCAAATCCAATGCTGGATTTGGGGGGCTGGGACTGGAAGAAAAGGGTCTGATTCTGGTTCTGGGAGAAGGAGGCTGTGGTTGGCCAAAAGGAAGCTGATGTTGGCAATTGATGGAGATGGCAGAAGGAGGTCGATGCTAGATTCTGGGCAATGTTTTGCCCTCTGATTTGTCTGTTTTAGGGTGATATGTGCCCATAAAAATATCAGCTGTGCAGCTTTTGAAGGAAGGTTAAATTTTTGTGCGCCACATTAACGACACTCTGCGGTTATATACTTTAAAAATTTGACTACCACGTCAGAATACAGAATGTACACCACATTGATTGTACTAGAAAATAATTGGAGAACTTGTGGAAAACCGTTAAATACACAACAACTTTTAAAATTTTTAAGAACATCTGTGTTGTTTTCTATCAGAATCAGAAAACTGTAATTCTTGTGCGCTTTGTTATAAATTATGTGCGCTTCACTCAGCGAGGGGTGTGTGCGCGCGCACAGAGCGCACAGCTTAGAGGGGAACCGGTGGATCCTGGTATAAATGGTTGGATGATGGGGCTAGGATAAGGAGGCCACAGAGCTACAAATTGCAGTGGGGATGGCACAAAAAAAGGGAAGATGATAAGGGTTGGTTGGGAGAAGGGGTATTAATGTTTGTGTATGGGAGAAGATCGATGTGGGCAGGGGTGCCAAAAAGGAGGCAGGTGAAAGAAAGTGAGCTTGGATTTGGAGATGGATCTGATGCTGGGGCTTCGGGGGCTGATGCAGTGCCTGGGTATGGGGGGATGGGAGGAGACAAAAAGGAGCCCAAATTGCAGGGAGGAGGGAGAGAGGCAGGGAGAACAGAGAGAGTGGTCCTGGGCTGGAGAGTTGGGGAATAAAGGGCCAGAGTGGAAGGAAAGATGAGAGGAAAATGAGTGATAAGTGGTCAGAGTGGAAGGAACAAGGGAGAGAGAAGGCAGAAGGAGTTCTGAGTGTCTGGAGGAGGGAAGTTGTGAGCAACATGTGGGAGTAGAAGGAATGTGAGAAGAGTGAAAGGAGGGAGGGAGAGGGAAGGTGAAAAGTACAGATTGGAGGAAGATAAATGTTTTGAAAGTGGAAAAGTGTCCAGAAAAGAAGAGTGAAGAGCTTGTGGTGAAGGATCTGGAGATGTCTAGAAAAGGGTTGAAGAGGCAATGTAAAGAGAGAGATGAGGGGCAGATCTGTGAAGGGGTAGAGAGAAAGGACAATGGAGGTACTGGGTATCCATATAAGAGATTAAGAAAGGGGTTGGATATCAAGAATTGAGGGGACAGGTAGGGAGCTAGGTTGGTGAAGGGGGAAGAGACTTGGAAAAGATGAATGAGGGCTATGGGCACGGGTTGAGAGTGGAAGATGAAAAGCTTGTAGGCAGGTGCTGATGTGGAAATGAAAAGAGGATGGATAAATTCCACGTGAGAAACTGGAGGGTGTGGGAGGAGAATGAGGGATAATATCTATGCTGTGAGTGGAAATACAGAAAAGAGGGAAATGGAGACAAACTGATTAAAAAAGATGTGAAGTCAGAATGATCATGTCTATGAACAGATTTGTAGAGAGGAAGGGAAGAACAGGAGAAGAAAGAAAAGAAAGGACATTAAAATGAGGACCCCCGTAAAAAAATGTAGATGAAGATTGACAGAAGGAAAGTGGGAAGGAGATACTGGATCCAATGCAACTAGCAAAATAAAATGCCCAGATGGCAAAAGTTAGAACATGTTTTATTTCAAAAGGTGAAACCCTGCGTCACTGTTTATTTTGCACAATTCAAGAAATAAATGAATTTCTGTTTCTCTAATGTTGCATTTACACGCAGACTATCTCAGGGTTTCCTATTTCTAGTCTGTGGTTGTCTTTTATTTTACATTTGAGGCTATGAGCCCGATTCTGAGAGTCGGGTTTTCAGGGCTGGACATCCCGGTGGAAAACAACAAAAAAAAAAAATTGCAACCCTGCAAGACATCCAGGACTGATTTCTGCCTCCGACTCTCTCCATACTTCCTGAGCAGCAGGACGCGGGGAGAGCCATCGGGAACCCTGGGAGGAAGGAGTGGGGGGTTGAACCACGCCTGGCAGGAATGAACAGGGTCCAATTCAGGTCACAGCTCTGTACATCCTGCCAGGTCAAAGGGGGACGTGCTGCTTTATTCCAACCTCGAAGGTGGAATAAGCACCATCGACTCAGGCGATTGGTCCCAGAAATCCACTCCCCGAGGCCGTTGGCCTGATGCGGGGGAGGGATTCCTGCCACTCAAATGCAGGCCCTGGCTGGCCAGCCATGAGGTCAGTAGGGGGGAAGAGGGGAGCTGCGGGGAGGATGTCCTGCAGGCATGCAGGGGCACAGTGGGCCGTCCTCGGGCACAATTCCATGTAGTGAGGGAACATTTTGTTCCCACAGTTCAGAATTGGGTTCTAACAGGCCTGTCTTACACCGGGACATCTGGACGGCCCGATGTGCCCCTTTGGGAATTGGGCTCCATGTCTGTATTCCTGCAGGTGTGACAGAGGTGAGGTACTCTTATCATGTTTAGTTTCTGTATATGGATCTGTAGCAGTCTGATGTGTTCTGTTTTTCCAGCAGGAAGTATATTGGTATTCTAGGGTGCTTCCTCTTGTAATTGGCTTGAGGGCATAACATTGGAGTAGCAGGAAGTGATTTTGTTGCTAATATATGCCCTTTATAGGATGCAGTATTCTTTTACATGAAGATGTGTCTCTATCTAGCCCAGGAGGGGAGGGTTAGAATGACCTTTTTAGTTGGGGATTCGATCAATAGGCATGAAGATAGCTAGGTGGCTGGTGGGCATAAGGATCACCTGGTCACTTGCTTGCTTGGTGCAAAGGTGGTGGGCCTTACACTTTTCCTAGATAGAATTTTAGACAGTACTGGGGAGGAGCTAGCTTTCCTGGTATATGTTGGTTACTAATAGAAAAATGTAGGAGGAAGGTTCTGGAAGCCAAACTGAGGCTTATAGGTATAAAGATGAAATCCATTACCTTCAGAGAAGCAGAAATGCTTCCTGTTCCATGCATAGGACCCAAAGACTGGCAGAACTCTGAAGTCTCAATGCATGGTTGAGATGATGGTGCAGGAAGGAAGGGTTTAAATTTGTTAGGAACTGGCCTACCTTCTGGAGAAGGAAGAGCCTATTCTGGAATGATGGGCTCCATCTTAAGTGCGGTGAAACCAGGCTACTGGCACTGATGTTTAAAAATGAGAGAGAGCAGATTTTAAACTAGAAACCTGGAGGAAAGGCAGCAGTTTGCTCAGGAGTAAGTGGCTTGGAGTAAGTTATCTTTGAAGGACAGGGCATCCCGATAGAGTGGTTGCAGTAAAGGCTAAATAGCCCAGGTTGCCTTTAAGTAAAGAGAAAAGAGATTGCAAATTCTCCCTGTCAGCATCTAAGAAAAATGTAAATTCCAACAAAACATACTTTGAAATGTATACAAATGCTAGAAGTCTAAAAAAATAAGATGAGTGAGTTAGAATATACAGTACAGCAGTAAATGAAGAGGATTGATATAATAGGTATCGCAGAAACCTGGTGGAAGAAGGATAACCAATGGGAACTGTGATACCAGGGTCGAAAATTATGTCACAATAATAGGGTGGATCAGGATAGGTATAGGGGACGGTGTTTGTGATAGAAGAAAGCATTGAGTCAAACAGAATAAGAGTTTTGCAGGAAATCACTATATTCCTAGTAATTTTATGGATAGAAATTCTATGTGTGAAGGGAAAGAAAAGAGTGGCAGGGGTATACTATCATCCACCTGGACAGAAGGAGCAGACATATGTTAAAATGCTAACAGAAATTAAGGGGCTTGTTTACAAAGCTGTGGTAGTGGTTTCTGATCGTTATCGGAACCGCGGCCCCATTGACATCAATGGGGCCGCAGCTCCGATAACGATCGGAAACCGCTACTGCGGCTTTGTAAACAAGCCCCTAAGAGAACTAACAAATTTGTCAATACAATAATGGGGGATTTCAATTACCACAATATTGACAGGATAAATGTCATATCAGTACTCAGCTAATTTTTTATAATTTTTATGATTTTATTGCTGGTCCTTGTTCTTATTTCAGTTTACTTTTAGAATTACATGTTCTTAATATTTCATAGTTACATGTTTGTCCCAGGAAAAATTGTCATTCTGTGCATCCCTACCTCTTGTGATATTGTTTTTAACTTTTTATTATAATGTATTTTAGCTCCAGCTTTCTCTGTATTGTCAACCACAATGTTGTTCCAAACCAAAAGGTGTATTCCAAATTCTTTGAAATAAACAAATAAACATAAATAAAATAAATACAGTTCCTAGATGAAATCAAGGACTGATTCCTGGAACCAAAAAGAGGAGGAGCTATCTTAGGCCTCATCCTTAGTAAAGCAAATGCTAACTGTGTTGAGAATATTTGGCACTAGTGATCATGCTATGATCAAATTCATCTTAATAACTAGAGTAAGTATTTAGATTTTCGGAAAGCCATCCCCTAGTGGTAGTCTCACGGTACTACTGTTAGTGCTGAACCCCATCATTGATGGGAGGTGGCCAGAAAAGACTTGACACACTCAAGGGAGGAAGGGGGCAGCTACAAATCCTTCATAGTCTCTTGGAGGTGGTGGTGCATGCTGAAAATCTACCTAGAGCAGCAGATAGATTTCGGCTGGCTCTGGGAACCGCACGGTCATTTTCAAAGGGAAACTTCATGTGGGGTATAATTTTGAAAAATAAGGACTGGCATGCACAATGTGAGTACAAAAGACACATTGTAGAACATATGCAGATATTTAAAAATGCATTCTCTTTTTTTGGGTAAAAGTATGCACATAGAGATTTTTCTTTAGAAATCTCACTGCTGCAAGCCCCATCGGGAGAACAATTCATTGGCCTTTTCTGGGACAATTTTCATATATAGCTGCACAGTTCAGAAAGTCCATTGCATCTTTTGCTTTTTCATTTTTAAAAATTGCCCCATGAAAAGTTATCTGGAGAATTTTATGCCTGCTTTCCCTGCAGGTTTATTTTCAATACAAATAATGGATATAATTTTGAATTTTATAATATTGGTGTATTTAGATTTCAGTAAAGCCTTTGACACTGTTCCTCACAGGCGACTTATAAACAAACTGAGCACCCTAGGGATGGACCCTAAAGTTACTTGCTTGGGTTAGAAACTGGTTGAGTGGGAGGTGAGAAAGGGTACAGGTAAATGGAGCTCATTCTGATGAGTAGACAGTTACTAGTGGTGTGCCCAAGGGATCTATCCTTGGTCAGATTCTTTTTAACATCGTTGTTAGTGATATAGCGGAAGAGCTGTCAGGTAAGATTTGCCCCTTTGTAGACGATACCAAAATCTGCAATAGAGTAGACACCCAGGAAGGTGTAGATAACATAAGGAGGGATCTAGCTAAGCTTGAAGAATGGTCTAGAATTTGGCAGCTGGGTTTTAATGTTTAAAAAATGTAAGGTCATGCATTTGGGCTGTAGCAATCCAAGGGAAACAATATAATATAGGGGGTTGAAGGGACTGTTGTCCTCTACAGAAGAGTGGGACCTAGGCGTGGTTGTGTCCTGATGATCTTAAAGTAGCTAAACAGGTAGAAAAGGTGATGGCAAAAAAGCTAGATGCTTGGGTGCATATGGAGAGGAATGGCTAGCAGAAAAAAGGAGGTGATAGTGCCTCTGTATAAGTCTTTGGTGCAACCTTATTTGGAGTATTATGTACAATTATGGACACCGCACCTTCAAAAGGATATAAACAGGATGGAGTCAGTGCAGAAGGTGGCTACTAAACAGTTAGTGGTCTTCATTATAAAGCATATGAGGACAGACTTAAGGATCAAAATATGTACACCTTAGAAGAAAGGATGGATAGAGGTGATATGATTGAGACGTTTAAATACCTCTGTGGCATAAATGCACAGGGGGAGAGCCTCTTTGATTGAAAGTGAGTTCTGCTATGAGGGGACATGGGAATGAGGGTGAAAGAGGATAGATTCAGGAGTGATATGCGGAAATATTTCTTTATGGAAACAGTGGTGGATCCGTGGAATAGTCTCCCAGTGAGATGGTGGTAGAAATGAGGAAAGTATCTGAATTCAAAGACCCATGGGACAAACAGAGCATCTCTAAAGGAAAAAAGGGGACTGGGTAGTGATTGATATGGACGGACAGACTAGATAGGCCATGTGTCTTTTTCTGTCATCATTTTTCTATGTTTCTATGAAAATGTGAATGATTTCTGAAAAATGCCCTTATGGGAGGCTTTTTTAATGAGCCACCTAGATTTATGCATGTTTTCTTGTGCATATTTCTAGCCTATTTTTTAAAGCAAGACATGCACATACTTTACTTTATTAAATAGGGGTTAAGTGGTCAAAATGCTCATTAAGCTAGCTACAAGCCCTTACTCCTATCCTATGGTAAGTGTACCGGTAAATGCTTGTGTCTAGGTTTTTCAAGAATGCACATAGGTTATAGTATTTCATAACTTACATGCTTAAATTTGTGCTCTGCCCATGTTCTGCTGCCCAAGCCCTACCCCTTTAAAAACCCACAGTGAAAGTACGCACCAGTGGTCCAATGAATGTACTTACAGAATAGCAGCCACCTACATTTGCATGGAAACCACTAAAATACTGTACATAAGAACATAAGAACATAAGATATGCCATCCTGGGTCAGACCAAGGTCCATCAAGCCCAGTATTCTGTTTCCAACAGTGGCCAATCTAGGTCATATGTACCTAGCAGTTTTCCCCAAGAGACACAAGTTCCACAATGCTTGTACTGGGTCAAGCATTGATATCTTCGGTCACTTCTTAATAATGGTTTATGGACCTTTCCTCCAGGAACTTGTCCAAACCTTTTTTAAACCCAGCTACACTAACAGCCTTTACTACATCCTCCGGTAACAAATTCCAGAGTTTGATTACACATTGAGTGAAAAAATATTTTCTTTTATTAGCTTAGGGGCATGTTTACTAAAAACCGCACAATTGCGTGCCGCACAATAGCGCACTAAAAGCAGCACTTAAGTGCTCTTAAGCGCCCCGTACACGTGCGATGAACCCCCGCGAAGGTGCGCGACACACTAACGGGCCACGCACAAGTACGGGCCCGCAAATGTCCGATAGAAGCGTGGAAAGGCTAACGGAGGGTGGAGGAAGGCTTCCGAGGGGCGGAGAGACGGGGTTAATGGGCGGGGAAGGGGAGGGGAAGGGGAGGGGAGAGGCTCCCCGCACATTATTGGGGCCGATTTTACAAGGAAAAACTACCGCGAGTGAAACACTCGCGGTAGAGGGCATTTAAAGGGAAGAGAAACAATTTCCGTCAGCAATGTACAGCAAAACCGGAGAAACCTGAAAAACGTGAGCAGTGTGATACATGTGCACAGCACAAAAGTGCAAATAAAAATAGAAACATTTCCACACCAAAAATATTAAAAATAGTAATTCAGCTGGGTAACAGTTTATAGTAATGGTCAGCAATAAAAAACACACCCAGGAAAGCCCAAGAAAAAGAAATGATTTTTGGAAGGGTCTACGGAGTGGAGACCCTTCCAAAAATCATTTCATTTTTGGGAGCTTTCCTGGGAGTGTTTATTATGGTTGCCCATTAATACCACTGCTGCCCAGCCTGGTTTACATATTTTCCCCCTTTTTTTTGCGGTCATTTGCGGGGTGTATTTGCACGTTTGCCCCCAGACAAGGTGAATGAGGCCACAGTACAAATGTGCAGAGCAGGGTTTAGGATTCCTACGTCAAGGTTGTCCACCCCCAGGGACTGCACTGTTTCTGTTGCTACCACTGTGGTGCAGTGGACAGAGCCAGTACCTCCTGGACCAGAGAGTCACAGGTTCAAAGGCCAGCTTGGGCCCCTGCCAACCCAGTCCCCATACATCACCCACCACTAAACACAGATAGTGAAGACACTTCTATATTGCAGAGAACATAAGCGTGTCTCAAACACCCATATTTTACCCCGCACCGCACCACACACCATTACAATGGGCATCACCGACAGCCGATTCCCCCAAATGCAGTCCTGGAGTGCCACAACTCAAGCAGGTCACATGCTTCTCCAAGATAAGGACATGCCATTGTGTTGGCGGAAGGGTACAGGTGGTGGCGGGGGCATTGGCTGCTAGCCACAGCAGACAGTGGCCAAGCCATGTGCAGGCTGGCACCGTCCACTGTAACAGACAGGCCCTGTTGGATTTACAGTCATGGACGTCCCAGGGAATACAGTCAATCTGTGGCTACACGGTTGTGCAATGCACACAGACAGTGTGTGCAAGAACAGAAGGTCACAGGTTCAAATCCCAGCTGGGGCTACTGCCATCCCAGTCTACACATATAACCCATGAAGGAAACATGGTAGTAAAGACTGAACCTTTCCTGCTGAGGACATATGCATTTTTTGAAAATAATATTTTACCTTAAACAGCAAACAGCACAGAAAACATATGCAGCACCTACAGCAGAGTCCCCAAAATGCAATCATGGAGTGTCACAAATCACACAGGTTGGACGATGTGTTCAAACAAAATGCTTGTGCTGCAAGTTATGTTAACGCCCCCATGGTATGGAGATGTATCATAGGCATATTCATCAGGGACATCATGAAAACACAACCAGTGTTTGCCCCACCTGGACTGGATATGGGAACCTCTGCTCCAGAGCAGCAGCCAACAGGGGCAGAAACACCTGCACCTGCAGGCTACATCATCCAAAGACTAATGCAGAGGCAGGATGTTGGGCCCTGTGTGCACCTCCCAACACTAGCATGTGCATACATTAGCAATCCCACACTACACATGGGGATACGGTACACAGATCTCAAAAGCATGTGATCATCACTGTCAGATAGAAATGGCTACGTTAAGCACAATCCGCTCATTGAGCTGTATCATGCCTACGTCTCTGATGTATGGGTAATCTGTGACAGGTCATGGGTCTGACAGAGTCCACCACTGTGGATAATGACACCAACAATAAACCTTAACATTGACATGGCGGCACTGTGCCCATTACTGGTGCGGTGGCCAGGGCTTCCAAATCCCTTTACAGCTGCTCAATGCTCCCCTAGATGTGGGGAGTGTGTGTTTGTCTGTCCAGTTTGTGGTGGCTGCCAACACCCTCTGCACCCCACACTGATAGCACTGTTGCCAGTATAGGCCTGCCAATGTGCATAATGAGGAGCAAAGTATTGTGGGTATACAACAGACAGGGCGGCATCAGCAGGATGCATCTGCACAGGTCACAGGTGAATGGCAGAGACATTGTGGTGCCTACCCATCATCTCCACAGACATGGTGTCAAGAGCATGTTCTACTGGGAGGTTACTCTCACCCTGACCGAGCAGTGAACATGGCATGGCCAGGTTCCACCATAGTGCCTTCTTGTAGTTCTCTCATGTGATGTATCTGGGTTCTGTATTTATGGGGCCCAATCACTGAGTTAACTGCGTGTTGGGTGTGTTCCCGTCACAGTTATCGGTGCACACATTTCTTCCGGTAGCATGCACTATGGCCTGGCTGCAGTTAGCATGTGTATGTCTGGAACATCTTGCAGCGTCCCAGTAGCAGGCTATTCACAGTGCCTGCTGCTGGAAAATGTCAGATGGTGGTGTGGGAGTTGGGGGGGTCTAAGGACCGACTCTCTGTCTGCCCCTGAAATATGGATGGTACAGACCGGTGGAGAGTGCCATGTAAGTTGTCTGTACTGCAGCCGTAATGAGTTTGATGGCACTGTCTGCTGCTACCACCATTGCTGGGATAGAGAGTGTTCCACAGGGCAGGTTTGGTGGTGTGATACACACCGCCTATGGGCCCAAAACAGCTGCTTTCCTCACACACACGGCACATAGATCATGTGGGCAGGGCACACACACAGGATGTGCACTATTCCATGAGTATTGTAGCCCACAAGGGCCAGATGTGACTGGGAGATACAGATGGTCAAAGGTGTACTGTAGGTGTGTCTGATGGGACAACCTATCAAACATCAGCAGACATGTGCATCTGACGTATAGGCCATCTCAGCCAGGACAGGTGCTGTGCGTCCCACCTCACCCTCAGGGTGAGCACATGCCACACACACTGTGACTGTCTGTCAACACTCTATACCTGCAACACGGAAGGTCTATAACCACTATTAGGCCTAGGTGCTGTGGGGGTGTCTACCCCATCTTCTGACTATCTGTAGAATGCTTGTTTGCATGTGCATTGCATCATGGGTGTGAGTGGACTAACCGTACCCTATTAACCACAGCACACACTCAGCATAAGTTATATTGCAGCCAGCCAGACATCTATTCACAGCTCCAGAGCTGTAGCCCACTGGTGAATACAATGCCTGTGAAGCAACAGGTTGGTGGTTCAAATCCTTATTGTGCTGTTTCCGTGAAAAGTATTTTGGATATATACATTGGGCCATATACTGCACCTGTCAGCATCAGTACAGTTCACATTGCACAAAGTAGAGATACATTGAACATCTCATTGTAACATCACGAATATCATTTTACACGGCACATGGGTGCTGCTTGGGGCAGTATGTGTGTAATGTCATGTACTACTGGCACCAGACAAAACAGCACAGCTCTGTAACCTTAACGTGCATGATAAGGTTGTTTATGGGGCACCTGAGCATTACAGCACTCTGAGGGTCTTATAGCTGCCACCACTAATTAACATCACAACACCTGGCATTGCATGCACTCACGATTAACCACAGTGTGGACAGCAAATCACTACCTCTGGCTCCACAGGCAACAATGAAATGTGTGGGCCACAGCTCAAGAGATGAGAAAAGAAGCCTGTCTGGCTAGAGAGGCAATCCTGCAGACTGTGTGTTGTGGGAATGAGGATTGCATTGATCCATTAGTAACAATGCTGCACTGCACATGACACATATAGCACTGTGAAGGTGTTTCTCCTGGTAGTACCGCTGTAATGTAGAAAGGAGACTGCTGCAGGTAACACTCCTGTAACATAAGAAGATGTATGCCTAACACAGCACTGATGTACTTTAAAAACACAATGCCCAATTGGCACTGCTGTCCAATAATGTGTGATACATGCGACAGGTAATCCAGAACCCCACTGGAGGGTTGAATTCATGACCCCCAGCTAAGCAGTCCATGTCTGAACCATTGTGCCACACCTCTGCTACCAGGGCAGCATGTTAGCACACATAAGAAAGGATAACGTGCATTAAGTTGTCATGCCGAGCCACATTGCCTCATAATGGCCACCAGGCAACCTATTGTGCATGTCCAATGGTCAGATATGAAGTACCCACCTCCCCCCCTAAGGCAACATCCACATCATTGCTGGACACACATCGAGATGCCCCAGCGAACATACCCCAGTGGCACACACAACCCCGTATCACAAGGGTGACTGATAGCTGACGTTGATGGTCTGTCAGCACCCCCTGTGTATGTGTATTGGCATTACCTTACTATGTGACACACATAGCACACATCATCAGACACTGCACTATGACTCGTTGGATATGTATCCAGAGGTTCAAAACCCACACATTCAAAAAAAGAAAAATACATAACAAGAGAAATGATCCTTTGTACACAACAAACACATAGGTGCTCTGTGTTTTAGCAAAGATTGTCAGACATACTTTTTGTTGACACCATAACCTGTGCGGCATAAGGATGTCAGTATTTCAATTTTTATGTCGCGCAGCCATGCGGTGCGCCACAGCGAGCTAATCTCTGACGTGCAGTCATGCGGCGCGCCGGTGCGCGAACTGATCTGCGCATGTGCGGAAGTAGCGTTGCATGCGTCCGCACATACAGATGCACATACTGCAAAATGGCGACACGCAGCAGAAAACCTGCCTTCACCCAAAGGGAGCTATGCCTCCTGGGTTCCCTGATTGGTCCCAGGATGCACAGGCTGTTCCCTGGGGCCTCCCGGAGAAGGGACATGGGCAAGGTGACGAGGGCCTAGGAGAGGACTCACCAGACACTACAATCGTGAGGCGGACACCCCAGGGAGGTAAGTGTATGGCCACTGGTCATGGTAACCATATACACAGACAGGTAGTGATTGTAGCTTTCCATGCTGCTGTGTGTAGGTAGTGTATATTATTAAAGTGCAGAAGGTTAAACCACATCCCATATTGTGTATGTAGCACATCTGAGTGGTTTGTCCTGTACCCCGGTGATGTTGCATCTGGTCACCCAGGGCATGATGCCACCCTGGGGTCATGGCAGCTGCTGCTGTAGATGTGCTACAGCACACTGTGACACAGATAGTCCAGAGATCTAAGGAACTACCAGAAACATCATGGACTGACGCTGTGATTTGCATTTACAAGCTAAAACATAGGGGCCACCATCAGGGACTGTGCAACGTGCATCACATGGTGTGTGAGTCACCCTGGTGATATGGGTTTGTGTACCAATGTTCTCCAATACATCCTCCCTATCCCCAGGAGTCCTGAGAGCCCACCATAGTGGGTTCAGAGTCACCCTGGTGATATGGTGGAGTGTCCCTGAACAGTTTAATTACATCACCCTATCCCCAGGAGTCCTGAGAGCCCATCATAATGGGTTCTGAGTCACCCTGGTGATATGGTGGAGTGTCCCTGAACAGTTTAATTACATCACCCTATCCCCAGGAGTCCTGAGAGCCCACCCTAGTGGGTTCTGAGTCACCCTGGTGATATGGTGGAGTGTGCCTTTATTGTTTAATCAAGTCACCCTATCCCCAGGAGTCCTGAGAGCCCATCATAATGGGTTCAGAGTCACCCTGGTGATATGGCGGAGTGTCCCTGAACAGTTTAATTACATCACCCTATCCCCAGGAGTCCTGAGAGCCCATCAAATGGGTTCAGAGTCACCCTGGTGATATGGTGGAGTGTGCCTTTATTGTTTAATCAGGTCACCCTATACCCAGGAGTCTGAGAGCCCATCATAATGTGTTCTAAGTCACCCTGGTGATATGGTGGAGTGTGCCTTTATTGTTTAATCAGGTCACCCTATCCCCAGGAGTCCTGAGAGCCCATCATAATGGGTTCAGAGTCACCCTGGTGATATGGTGGAGTGTGCCTGTAGTGTTTAATAAGGTCACCCTATCCCCCGGAGTCCTGAGAGCCCATCTTAATGGGATCTGAGTCACCCTGGTGATATGGTGGAGTGTGCCTTTATTGTTTAATCAGGTCACCCTATCCCCAGGAGTCCTGAAAGCCCATCATAATGGGTTCAGAGTCACCCTGGTGATATGGTGGAGTGTGCCTTTATTGTTTAATCAGGTCACCCTATCCCCAGGAGTCCTGAGAGCCCATCATAATGGGTTCTGAGTCACCCTGGTGATATGGTGGAGTGTCCCTGAACAGTTTAATTACATCACCCTATCCCCAGGAGTCCTGAAAGCCCATCATAATGGGTTCTGAGTCACCCTGGTGATATGGTGGAGTGTGCCTTTATTGTTTAATCAGGTCACCCTATCCCCAGGAGTCCTGAGAGCCCATCATAATTGGTTCTGAGTCACCCTGGTGATATGGTGGAGTGTGCCATTATTGTTTAATCAGGTCACCCTATCCCCAGGAGTCCTGAGAGCCCACCATAGTGGGTTCAGAGTCACCCTGGTGATATGGTGGAGTGTGTCATAACTGTTGAATCCATGCTCATCATCCCCAGGCATTCCTGATACCTGTGTATGGTCCCCTGGCAGTCACCCTGCTGCTCTGCTTTATGTTGGAGACGATGTGTCGTAGCACATGCAAACCCCAGGGGGCGTGAGACCTGAGTGAAACAGAGGGTAGGTCAGTCAGATATGTTAGTACGTTATTTTGGGCAGGCAGCACATCTCTCACAGTGCATTATGACCCCAGCTCACCACACACACTGTTGATGTATCCTGACGATATGGTAGGGGCAGATGTTGATGTGCGTCATTAACACCTCACCCACATCAGCTATGCAAGCCAATAGCTAAGGTCTGTAACTGAGACATGTACCCAGATATGCATGCAGAGTCAGGTCACACATCTGCCCATCCACCAGGGATGACACACGTGTTTGCAGATGGACATCACAGATGCAGTTTGAGGGATACGTGCACCTGTGTAGGTTACACACCCTAGGCTGACACAAAAACATGGGACTACCTATGGCCACATCTCACAGAGACAAGCTGGTACAGGTGGTTAACTCTGGACTGCATGACACACACCACAGTGAAAAGGCATCATTATGGTGCTGCCCACACAGGGTTAGGGTTCTGTTGTCCACACCCCGGAGGTGAGCCTTCATTGCTGACAGCAACCATTGTCTGCATATCCACAGGTGGAGGATTTGAGGAAGAAGGGGCATGAGCTCTGCCAGTTCCACCCTGGGTTCCTGGAGCTGTACCAGAGAGGGCCGGAGCCATGCCCTGATGGTGAGTAATGCCACACATGCGTGTCACGTTCAGGGGACATGTTGCCACAACAGCGTGTGTGTTGGCTGCATATGTATATGTGCTATGTGACACACATGAGGGTGTTGTAATGTGTGTATGTCTCCACAGAGGGTGATGACAATGTTGAGGGGGAACGAGCGGCACACTACCCGCTCATGTGCCCCACCAGACACCGTGGACGGGAGCAGGAGGAGGAGGAGGATGTGATAATCATCGAAGATGATGGGGAGGAGGATGAGGAGGGGGAGGAGGAGCAGGAGCAACCCGTCGACCAGCCCCGCAAAGCCACACACGGGAACAATGGGGATGCAAGGGTGGATGTGGGGGAGGGGGGCAGGTTTGGGCGGGCAGGTGGGCCATGTGGGGGTGGGGGATTCAGATGATGGTGGGAGGGTACTGGATGGGGGGGAGGAGAGGGGAGCAGGGGGGGGAACTGCAGACCAGCACAGGGCACAGTGGTCTCCCGTCAGACCCTGCAGGTGTGTGCAGAGGATGCGAGGCGTCCTCTCGGTACACCATCCATTGCCCCACATGTCGTGTGTGCACATGCCAGCACACAAACCATGCCGAGTGTGTGTTTGTGTGCTGGCAGGTGCATACATGATGTGATGGAGGCACTGGATGGCGTGCAGAGGGACGTCCGTCTCCTGCTGCACACCTGCCGTTGTCTGACGGCAGCCGTTCAGCAGGTGGCCAATGCGATGGAGCAGCTCAACCATCGGTTACCATCTGCTGAACGGCATCACAGGAGTCTGTGAGGGCACCTGTGACGGCCACATGTGCCCTGTGCTGGCCTGTTGTCAGGGGAATTAATCGGGGCATGTTTTGTTTGGGCATGTTGCCACAATGTTTTGTCTACAATATTAAACTGTTTATACAGTTTGACACTGGGCTCATGTGTTGTCCTTACCCACTGACTATGGATGCAAGCATGGGATATGTGTATGGACCTGCCTAGGCTGGACACGTACACATGGGTAGCATACGTGGAACAGCACCACATGCAGTCATGTGGGATAAACATGTGTGTGTGGGCATGGGACCAGGGTAGACACATGAGAGGTTGCATAGTAATGGTGTCCCGGACACATCCATGTCACAGGGATGGGTCTTTTGTAACAAGATGTGTTAGTGGACTGCAGCATTGGATATACGCATGCAAACCATGTCTGTCTGTGACACATGCATGCCATGGGGGTGGCAGGACCAGCATGTAACCAGTGTTAAGGACAGGGGCAATGGGCACACATATGCACCCAATGTGAGGTGTATGAGGGGATGAAAATGGCCATGGATCTGAATATTGGCGGTGTAACCTCGGAGCAGGCCCCCAGGTGCAATTGGGGGGTATGTGTAAACCGGTCCGCTGCAGCCAAGGGGCAGTGAACACACACTGTGCAGGTCAGAAATGGCATGTGATGGCATCTGTGCAGTAATACCTGACAGTGTGAACAATCCACCAGCAACGGACCTGGGTGCAGGTCATATGGTCATGGGCAAAACATGGATGTGCACACAACATAGGGGACCACAGGGACACACATTGGAATGACACATTGCATGTATGTTCTCCAAAATATTTATTTCCACAGTTAGGGGCGACGGCGTGGCCGCCCACGTCTGGCACGTCGAAACACCCCCCCCTTGTGCTCGAGCCTCCCCCTCTGCTGGTGCCTGTGGTGGAGGCGGTGGTGGTGGTGGTGGTGGTGGTGCTAATCGCTCCAGTACAGCAAATATGCCCTCCAGGGCCACACAATGTCTCAGAAAGGGCATGGCCCTGATATCCTGCCTTAGGTGGCCAATCTCCTGTGTAGTGGCATCCACTGAGTGCCTCAGAGCTGCCAATTCCTGACGAATGCCTGTGGGGGGAACAAAGGGTGTTGCATGAGATACCTCTTCAGGAATCAACGTTCATACACAACAAGGTGACACATATAACACATGATTGTCATTGTGATTGTAAAAACTCGACCAGGCACGTTGATATGGTTATGAAACCTCATTGTCATGGAAGTGTATGTCATAGCCACACACAGGACATGGTTCAGTTAGGTGATGTGGGAGGCAAACCCAGGGATACAGAGGCTGCGCACACACACCCACGTACTGCAGACGTAGCAATAGGCTTGGGGAAAGATGGCAAACACATCTCCATTGTGTACGTGGGTGGGGCGTGTGCGATTGACATCAACCAGACCTGGGAATACCCATTGATGAAGAGAGGTAGGTTGTGAACAGCAAGACCAGGTGGTACCACAGTTGGGGGGATACACACAGCATGGACAGGTGACAGGTGCAGCGATATTGACTGTGAGGGATGTGTGGGATCAGCAGGATCTGAACCCTTACGTGGGCAAGTCCACTACTGCCGCATGTGTCAGATGGCAGAGGGGTTCACATACACCCAGGGTAAAAGAACAGGGGTCAGATAACAGTGCATGTACACCGTGGGACACATGTGGAGGCTCCCCAACGAGCATGCGTAGGACCAGATGGTGAAGCACAGGGTGACAGACCGCAACATGGCAAAGACAGGGTTATGCTGAGCATGCAACAGCAGGTGGTAAGCCTTAGGGAAGAGTGGTGAGTCACAGAGCTAGGGGGGGGGGGCATTCCTGGTTGTGTTTGGCAGCAGGGGTGTCACCTGTGAGGTGTCCATTCTTTCAAAACACAGCCGGGGCAACATAGAACCTGTATGATCCATTGTTTGAGTCACAAACCATGCAAATGTCCACCTCATTGTCACATATACATGAAGGGGACATGTTGAGAGCTCTGTCTGTATGTCACACAGCCTACCCTAGTTGTGGCCATACACGCGGTCTACAGGAACCTGTTCCCCCCCCCCCAAACCATGGGTACATGATCTTAGACCCTGTCCTGTCTGTAAATCCTGGTATATGTGTATATGACGACATCTTGACTGATAGGTTTATATTTTAGGATTGTTTGACACCTGGTGATGCAGACTGTAGGGGATGGGGTCTGTGTGACGTTGCATGACATACATTTATTAGCTATGTGTATGTCATCTCGGATTCCCCATGGCCTAGGGGACAGTTGTCATGATTTGTTACTGGCAGACGGCTGGCCTACTGTGATGAGGCTCATTTTTCCTAGTGCTATGCTATTAATGAGGTATTGCCTTAGAACATGATGCACCTTAAACTGCATCCCTAGTATGTCTGCATCCATAGGTGTGAACTAACCCCAGGCTGTTATGGTGTGTGTCACAGTAATATCAGCTAAAATACGTCACACCCTTTTTGTATGGCAAAGGTGTACCGTCTAACGGAGACACACATGTCACAGATGTGGAAGGTATGTTGTCACATCCAGCACAGACACACCCCAAACAGAGACTTGTGGTTTGTGTGTTTTGTTTGTGACGGTCAGTTGTCACCACTGTTCCCTCTCAGCTGTGCACATGTGTGTGCGCACACACCTTGCCAAGCAAACATATGTACTGTATGACATAGCCCACAAAGAAAAGTTAGGTTAGTTTGATCAACCTCAACAAATACGTGTTCACATGTATAGGTTTCTGTGTATTTCGGGTTCCACTGGTTCTGACATACTTTCCACTGCAAGCAATGTGATGCACATACTGTATCCTGACATGTAGTCCACTGTTAAGTTGGATAACCGTGAGGGTCGCTCTGTGGTGTTTAAACATTAACATTCCTGCCATACGCTGCACAGCTGATATCTAATGTGCACACATCATACAGAACATTGGAGGCAACATTGGTTATCACCCACCTTCTGCATCTTCCCAGGAAGATGTAGCATGGGCTCTCAGCTCCTCGATGAGGACATCCTCGCCCACATCATGCTGCCCTGGTGGTGGTCCGGCACCTGGCTGAGCAGACATAATTGGTGGGTGTCTGCGCGTCTGTGGCTCCAGCGGCCCCTCCCTGGAACATGGGCTTGACCCCGACCACAGAGCCTCAGCATCCTCCAGGATGTGAGGGCCTTCCATATCACCCCCCTCCTCCTCCTCCTCCTCCTCATGTGGCATCATGGTACTGTAGTCACCTGTATTGTGGGCAAACACATATAACACACATATGTTTACGCACTACAACTATGTATACGTGTGTGCTTGAGACAACACATACATGATGGTGTGGGGACCCTGCATGTGTGCTGCATACAGGGCCCCCTACACACTCACATACCTGTCTATCATCACCATGTACCTGTACCAGGGGAACAGGTGTGTGCTTTAGGCCTGCACACCTTGTGTGTTTCCCATGCTTCTGTTTTCTGCTCAAATTGTGCATTTTGCCCCAATTCCATCTCTCACCCCATCTGGCCAACATATGTCCACACAGGGCTGCTCATTTCCGACACATACAAATGTTTTATCCAGCCCCTGTTTGAGTGTGCATGCCATTGAGCAGGGCATATTTCCATGGGACATACTGTCATCACAGTGCTACATGTGTTTGCCACTGACCTACAATGCAGCGAGCTGCTACTGTAAATCATCTTCGGCCCATTGACAGGCACATGCAGCACTGTGCGTATTGTATGTCACATAAACATGCACTTCTCACAGGCCACTGCAATATGACAGGGGATGATAGGCACTGTTGTGGGGGTAGGTAAGGGGCTGGTACACGTTGACATGTTTGGGACAGTTTGGGGGACTGATGGGATGAGGGACACATGTTGTATGTGTCCCTGGAACATGGCAAGAGAACAGGGTGACACAAGCCAATACACAGACGTGTGGAGCTCTGAGGGTCCAAAACATATTTACATAAAGACATATGTCATTGCCCCAACACAGGCCAGGTTTCGCTGCCTTACACAGGGGCAGAAGGTGGACGACACATCTGCCCTTATCCCATGAGCATACGTGTATTAGTAAACCTTGACACGTCATTGTCAAACGCATGTGATAGGGAGGGTTCCCATACACTATGCTGCATTTGGGGCCTGCTGTGATGCCAGGCGTAGATACCATGCTATTCAAACCACTCCTCCCATCATTCACTGTTCTATCTCCGTCCTTCACAACAGTCACATATGTCCACATTTGCTTGACCGTGTACAGATGTAACTGTGAAGTGATGGAGGGGGATAGCACAGTTAAAGATGGAACACGTTTTGTGATGTGCATTACCTCTACGCCTGCCATATCTGCAGTCTCCAAATGCTCCATAGTGTAGGGGAACCTTCCCTGTCACACGCTGTATAACGTTTGTGGCCATGGTGTAGGATTACATGTATGTTTGAGGAGGAGGAGCACCTTATAGGGCCCCTTATTGCCCCTGCGGCTGCCAGCAAACACCAGCCCATGTACATGACATATGTCTGTGACACAACTATTTAGCTGTCCTCCTGGGTTTCCCATGTCTTGGTATTGGCTTGATGTAACCTTTGGGGTGTGCGTGTGTGTTTGTGTTTGTCACAACAGGGTGTGCAGGGGTACAGCACACACCTCTGACACCAGCATAGGTACATGATGGGGCTTTGGTGAGAGTTATGGGAGTGCATGTGCAAATGTCTTATGTCTACACAATGGTGATTTCCAGAAGGTCTTGACAGGTAAAGGATATGCGTGACATACTTACCTGCATGCGGATGTGCTGTATCCAGGGCCGCAGGAAGGCCATATGTATATACTGGCCCCAGCCTTTCGGCAAGCTGCTGCTCCAGGGGCGTGAGCATGGGTGGTAGGGGGCCCCCGCCACCTGTGCCCCTAGCATGCTGTTCCTCAGCAGACAGGTGCTGGCGCACCCCTCTTTTTATGTCATCTCTCAGGGGGCCCCCTACCTCTGCAACTCCTCTGCGGACCTCCTCCCACACCGCATTCTGTCCTGCTGTAGTTGTGCGGGAGCTCAGACTCCCAAACAGCACCTCGTAGTGCTCTAAGACCATCGCTAGGAGGTTGTGGTTCTCTGCATCAGAGAACCGTGTGGCCCTCCTACTCTGGGTCTCCAGCACAGGAACCCTCTTCCTTTTCCTAGTGTGTCTGCTGGGTGCAGGCTGGGCCCTTGCTGATGGCCCTGCTGCTGGCTCAGCCTCCAGAGGAGCTGGTGGGCCCACCTCCCCCACCCCCCACCCCCACCCCCTCACCCTCACCCTCCCTCACCCTCTCCCCATCCCTCTCTCTATCCCTCTCTCTCTCCGTCCCTCTCTCCCTCACTCTCTCCCTCTCTCTCTCCCTCTCTCTATCCCTCTCTCTCTCCCTCTCCCTATTGCTCTCACTCTGCCTCTCCATCACCCTCCTCTCACCTCACCTCTCCTCTCCCCACACCCCTCCTCACCTCACCTCACCTCACCTCACCCCTTCTCCCTCTCCAACACCAAACACAACACAGACAAAACAGCTCTGAACACAATACAACCAACACAACACAATAAACGGCACAGTACACACACCAATACAGAGACAAATGACCACAATAAACAGTTGACTACTGAAATGACTACAATAAGCAAATGACTACAGAAACACCACACCAGCTACAATACGCTCTCACCAACCTATCACTCACCAACCTATCTCTCACCAACCTATCACTTTTCAAACCACCCTGAACGTGTACCAGGCGTGTAGGGTGCTTTATAGTTTTTTCTACGTTAGTTACGTTGCGCATGCGCCATTGTGCGACAGCGCTGCTTGTGGGACGGCGCTGCTTGTGCGTGGTGCGTAGATGCAATTGTGCATGGGCGGGCATCTGTGGATGTGTGTGTGTGTGTGCGGCGCGCATGTGCAACTGTTAGCGCATGTGCATCTGTGTGTGAATCTTCACGCACAAGCAAAGCCTACGCCCATGCGTAACGAGATGCACATGCGCACCGCGCACATACAAACGCACATGCGCAGCGATTTGCACATGCGCGCCACACACATACACACGCACATCCGCTAACAGTTGCACATGCGCGCCGCACACAGATGCCCATGCGTAACGGGTTGCACATGCACAAACTATTGCACATTGGCGCCGCGCACAAGCAGCACAATCCCACAACTG
Organism: Ichthyophis bannanicus; assembly: GCA_033557465.1. Classification (NCBI taxonomy): domain Eukaryota; kingdom Metazoa; phylum Chordata; class Amphibia; order Gymnophiona; family Ichthyophiidae; genus Ichthyophis; species Ichthyophis bannanicus. The sequence continues at coordinate 368,991,691 of CM066038.1, read as the reverse complement.
CGCATGCGCGACGTACGGAAATCCATTGACCTGTATAAAACATGCTGCAGAATTGGTCAACATTGAGGGTTGTTTCGTAGGCGCGGCGTGTGTTGGTTGGGAGAGACTGAAAAAGCAAGGCAGGTGTTGTGCATTAGATTGTGTGTGTTGTTTGTAGTGTGTTTTATTGTGTGTCTATTATCTGGTGTGGTTTGTAAGGTGTCCACTGGTTGGGGTGTGTGTGTGTGTGTGTGTGTGTGTGTGTGTGTGTTTGTGTAGCCACACGGGAGGGGTTTATGACGGAGATATTTGTTGTTGCATGTGCCCGGAGACGTGGGCGGATGCTGCGGTTGCTGGACAGGGGAGATGGTGTCCATGGGGCTGCGGCACAGGGCATGGGTGTAGACCCGCAGCAAATGAGACCTGCAGCTATGGAGGCGGTCCGGAGAGGTGCTGTGCGTGGATGGCGCAGACGGCGTGCTGAGGTGCAGGCTCGGCAGCCTCGCCTCTACAGGCCCAGGGCCCAGCTCCAGGGCATGCGTGAGAACAAGGTCATCTCCCTCTACCGACTGAGCATGGGGGCTATTAGGGCGCTCTATTAGGATCTAAGACCTGACCTCGAGCCCCTGACTGATCGGTCACATGCCATACCAGGTTTAATCAAGCCCCTTGCTGCCTTATATTTCTTTGCCTCTGGCTGTTTCCAGTCATCTGTGGCCGCAGTGGGTGGCATGAGCCGCCCCAGCTTATCACGCTGTCTCCACCAAGTACTGCATGCCATGGTCAGCTGGGCGGGGAATTACATAGGCCTTCCCCACAATAGGCAACAGTGGGGGACCCTGAACCAGGCCTTTGAGGCATTAGCCGGGATACCACACGTGATGGGAGCTATTGATTGCACCCATGTTGCCCTGGTCCCACCCAGAGACAGGGAGGTGGTGTTCCGCAACCGCAAACACTACCATTCCCTGAATGTTCAGGTTGTATGTGATGCTAATCTGCATATTCTGAATGTGGTCCCAAGGTTTGCAGGGTCCACCCATGACTCCTATATCCTGCATCGCTCAGCACTATTCCGGCAATTTGAGGAGGGACAGTATGGGGACTGTATATTGCTGGGTGAGTATTTCACGATATATTATGTCATAATGCATATATGTATGTGTTTCCGTAACATCTCTCATATAGTGCGCTGTTTGTTTTCTGTGCGTTTGGAAACTGAACTCACGTTCAGACAACAGAGGACTGGTAGGAGTTGACATTGTTAGAGGAGTGTAGACGTTGAGTTACAGGGGACATGATTAGACATGAAACATCAGGATTGGAACAATATCGGACAAAACCATGCTGATGTTGTTGAACAAACTATGCACATGTGCAGATGTGTGTCCTGGTTGTGGATTGCTACTAGTGTGTGTGCATTTCATCTGCCCACAGGGAGGGGGGGGGGTGGGTTCCCTTCTCACCCACCTGTGCAGGCATTGATTTTGATTATACCTGTGTTATGTCCTGTAACATTTATGTAATTGACAATCCATACACCTAACGCTTCTCATGTGTGTGTGAGGGGCACACACTCACTCAGTACTGGGGTTGTTAGTGGAGGAGTGGCCTAGTGGTTGGGGCAGGGTACTTCAGGCCGGAAAGTCGGGGGTTCACATCCCACTAGAGGACAGCATCCTTGGGCCGCAGGGACAGAGGTTTCTAGTCGCACAGGTGCTCCTTGTGGTCTTGGGCAAGCCACTTAACCCTCCATGGCCCATGTCCCCTGTAAAATAGGTATCTCCAAGTTATAATGCCCTGTTCAATGTAATTTAAGTTAGGTCAATGTAAACCACACTGATGCAGACTAGCGCGGTATGTAAGAGAATGTACATAAATATATAACTACATTAATCTGTAGATAACATGGAGGGGTGGGGTCAGATACGTATGATGGGTGTTCCTGACCTTTGCAACTGGGAGTACATGTTTGCAGAGGTATGCTGATGCATTTGGCCTGTGCCATAATAGGGGGGAAACCAAGTCTAGGGTTTGCATTACCTTGGCCCACTGCAGATGTGCGGTACTTAGGCATCAGTGTATGTGATTATCCTGATGTCGCTCAGCATTGGGGAGAGGTGACAGCAAGGGCAAGGGGGCAACTTGTGGGCATACAGAGAGGTATTGGTAGCACATACACAGGAAAGTAGTCAGACTCAGTAGATGTGATATTTGAAGGCTCATGTGGGCTACAGTGTGCAATTCTGTGGACCACAGCTTAACAAGGATGGGAACATGATGGGGACAGTGCACAGGGTGTCTACTAACATGGTTGGTGGTCAGCAGTCAACAGCATATGGCGTCAGACTGCTATATGTAGATATGTAGACCTTTGAGGACACGGCAAATAGAGGTGATATTGTGTTGATCTTGTCAGACCTCCATGGCATACATGTTCTGGGTGTGCGCCTACATTGCCTCACAACACCTTATTGTGGTGTGTGCTTTGCAGACATATACTTTTAACATGTTTTCTGGGTGTTGGTGGTTTAGCCTAACATTGGTGGTGGTAGAGATGAGAACAATAACTGCATAACAATACGCATGTGCCACACATAGAGGATCTGTAGAGGTAACATTGGGACTGTTGTGTTGTTTGGCATGTCTGTACAGAATCCATAGGCCATGTGTTCCATTTCTATCACCATAGGTGTTATTTGGTCAAATGCATATTTGTGATGTCATATCTTTCTGTCAGGATGTGTTCTGCATTTGTTTCTCATGTCTATACCTGTGTCAATGTGTGGTAGCATGCGCTCATGCATTCACATGCAACATTTCTTTCTGCAGGTGATGCCTGGTATGGGTGTCGCCCCTGGCTGCTGACCCCTGTGCGTCAGCCACGGACACGTGCAGAGTGGAGGTACAATGAGGCCCACGCCTCCAGCCGCTCTGTCATAGAGCGCACCTTTGGCGTGTTGAAAAGTTACTTCAGGTGTCTGGATAGGACAGGTGGGGCCTTACAATAAAAGCCAATGACTGTTGCAGAGATAATCGTAGCCTGTTGCATCCTGCACAACATTGCTCTCAGGCATGATATCCCAGCAGAGATTAATGAGGATCTGGAGGAGGATCCACCGTGCCCCCCTGTACGTGCCAGTGGTGACACACAGGCGGGAACAGCGGTCAGGCGGAGGTTGATTGCAGAGATATTCACTGGTATGTATTGCATGTATTCCCACATATATGTGGTGTTGTGTGCGTGTGATGGTTATAAAGGGTGATGTTTCTGACCATCTAGCATTCAGATGCAACACTGCATTGTCATTGCAGTGAACATCCAATGGTAACATATAGCCATGAGTGTGTGACCAACAATGTGGACAGGGCACAACAGCAGCTGTTGGTGTATTGTGGGTGTGGGTGTTGATACACCTTTATGAGCTTTTGGGGGTCACAGTACAAGTTAGTGGCTGGTTGTGATAGCAGCTGCTGTGCAAACACAGTTATTTGGTCTTATTGTGTGTGTCAGGCAGATGACACACACAATAAGACACACATTGTGAGCACGGTGTCAGGCATATGGTACGGGGTTCACTGTGGTAGGGAGGCCAATGTTTGTGGGGAGCTCCCCTGCGGGGTTCTTGTTTATCTAGTACAATTTGTAGGTGCTTGTGTGGGTGTTATGCTCCTGTGAGCTGGCTATGTCTGTCTGTTTCTTAGGTGTGGTGCCACATGTCAGACATAGCACAGTACACAGGCGCATGACTACGTTCCCATGATGGGATTTATTAATTGTGACGTGTGTTGCTGCAGCCCCACATTGTGCCGTAAGGTATACCTCATCACGTAGAACAGACATGGATATGGTGAAGCATGTGGACATGTGCAGTGTGCAGCCAGGGGTCCATATCATTGCTACAGTTTCTTTGGGAGAATAGTCATTCATTGCAGTATTTCACATCTACACACATACAGAGGTGCAGCGGGTCAGATCACCAAAGGGTCGATTACAGTAGCCAACTGTGACGCTGCATGTGTGGGTGGTTTCTGTGTTTCACGTTTTTACATTAGAAGCATGGCATATGTAGGTGATAGTATCTCAACATATGCCTAATGGCTGACGTACATGCTGTGTGTAGGGCAGGATAGCACAGTCCACATCCACAAATACCTTGTGGACCCTAGCGAGGGATGTTATGTCCACATACACACATAGACCTAGATGAGAGTTATTTGGGGCAGGTGCACATATAGCCTATCCATGGTTTCACATTCTCACTGTCACACAGTGGGATGACATGCAGCCATCATGGTCAGGTGACAAACAGACATGGGGGTGTGGTTTGGCCAACATGGTGCTGACATTGCCATGTATTTCAGCACATCATCAGCACACAACTGTCAGTATTCTTTGGTGTCGGAGATGTACACTACAGAATATGCATTTGCACAGTCGATACAGGAGGTGTTAATGCATATTTCCAGGTGTCACAGCTATCTACACTGGGGTAACAGACAACATTAAGGGACCACTACACCCGGAGAGGGGGTATTGGTGTCAACATGGGTGACACAGACTAATAGTGTGACCTTGGGATGCAGCCAAAACATGGTGGGTGCAGACACCTCTTTAGACCAGTGTGTGGAACAACAGAGAGGGAAGGGAGGCGAAAGAGGGATTGGGGAGACCTTTATTTACCATCAGACAACTACATGCTGACTCTCCCATGTGGGATATCAGTACAGTGTGAGAGTGCACAGTCAGTAGGTAGGTCATGTTGTGGTGTCTGACAGCTGGGGACAGGGAGGTGCAGTGTGGGTTTCACTGCTGGAACATGACAAATTGTTTTTTCTCGTTTGTTTTCCACTCCACAGGACATACTTCATGAGGATGCTGTTTGTGTGTAGCATTGGCACGTGACGGTACATCAGCCAAGATGCTGTGGTCCAGGGTAGGTGGATCTACAGCTACATTGTATGTGCCTGAGGTCAGGGGGGCAACATGTCGCCTGTTATGTGTCATATTAGGCAGCTGTGGTTGTTCACCTATCTTCCTTAAGCCTCCCTTACCCATATTTTGCTGTTGGCACACATATCCCCATGTGTTTGTGTACAGTATGTCAACTGCAACACCTTTTCTGGCATATTTACAGCAGAGCTACATGTGTGTGTGTGGTTTATCTTGTTTGGGGGATACTACACTTGCTGCCTCCTCCAACATAGTTAGCTCAGCCATCAACAGGGTATAAATGCATGTCACTGTGCCGTTATGTGCACAAATTGGCACTTGTGCACATACAGGCCATGTATTACAGCTGTCCCGCTGACCTAAGCATACTGTGTGGGTGTGTGTTTATGGGTTGACTGTGTGGTGATGCAGTGTCCAGGCATGGTACATTATCATGTGCTGTGAGGGGTGTGGGCACCTGGGGGGCAGTGTTGGGTGTGCTACCTCTACCATAGTGCTGTTTACCTTGTCATCATGGTCAACATGTGTTGTGAGCTGTGAGCAGAACTGTGTCTTGTGTTTTGAGGGACGAGTGTTGAGCAACGTTTCTTTCTCTCATATATAGGCATAATGTGGAGATGCATCAACGGTGAATTCACATGGTGATTCTACATGTTTGGCTGACATTGTCTCCCTTCACTGTGACCTGATGTGGCTATGGAGTAGCTGAAGGAATTGAGGACGTACACATGATGCATGCACAGGGTATGTTGCACCTTTGTTATTTGGGGATGGCATCTGGCTGTACCTGTTGTTGAGTTTCTGTTTATCTCATGGACATGTCATGTTGCATCTCTGTTGTCACAAACAGGTGCATATAGTGTGTAGCTCTGAGATGGCTGTGTGGCCCGAAATTGGACATAACCATATCCATGTGACACCCGTGTCTGCATTGAAATATACTGATGGCTATAATATGCGTCTTATTTGATGTTCATATCCTGTAATGTTTGCCTTTGCATCCCTTTATTCTGTGTTTTGTGCATTGTGACTCTTGGCAATTTGTACTGTTTTTGCAAGGTGTCTGACAAGACCATACTTATCCTCTCCTGATACAGGGCAGAGGACATAACGGACCCATTTCCTCCAGTGCATCTGGCCTCGCCATCCAACACCTGTTGTGGGACAGACCAACATGTCATTGTTTCTGGAGAAACCTGCCATTGGATGTTTGGGTTATGAGAGTGGAACACAGGCCTGAGATGGACATTATTGCTCTTGGACTGCTGGTTTGCCCATGACAGACCTGTACAACACACAGTTTGTGCCATGCTGTGGCTGAAAGTCCTGCTGATTGCAGGGACACAGATGAACTTTAATGGACTGTGTCATATTGGAAGGTGACACTTTACTATGCATGCGCAGGTTTGCATGGGGAGTTTTGAACTGATCTGTTTGTTTGCAGAGACACTTTGCTTTTGGGACGCTGTGCGCATCAGGGACTGACATTGTCAATGTATTTTGGGCCTTCCTCCCCAGTTGGTTAATGTATTGGTTTTGGCCATGTGTGTGACATGGCACACAGGATATGCTCATCTGTTTGTTTCAACAAAAGCATACAGCCATGTTTGTGGCATAGGGGCAAAGATGGAACGGTCCTATTGTCTATGTCCACCTGCCCTCCACCTGGACATGATACAGGTTTTGACACAACCACACTTTCATGCCCACCACCATCCTTGATTGATGTTTGGAGTGGGCAAGGGTGTTTACATGCATGTGTGGCATCACTGTATCATGTTGTTGTGCGGATGGTGCTCGTGCTTATGACTGACTATGTTTGTGAAACACAGCATGTGGATCTATGGCCTCTGTGTGGTTCACTGTAAGATGTTTGTCCATCATTTGCATATTAACATGCTGGTTATTGTGTTTTTTTACTGTACAGACGTGACACTCTGCATGTATGTCCACACCTTGCATTGCACGTCTGCACAGTCATGTTTGTCCCCTGCGGTAACGACACTCTCATTGCCCCATTATATTTGGTGTGTGTCAGTGTGGGTGTCCATTGTCCTCCTACACTTCTGCATTCCATGTACCATGCTATATGCGTCCAAACACTGTCTACCCACCAAACAATGCAAGGGGACCTCCTGCATGGTGTTATGTCTGCAGCTTTATGCAGGTTGTTTGGTTTGTATTCTCTCTGAGTTCATGTGCCTCTGCTACCTGTTAGCATATGGTCATTCTGCTTTTGAGGATATTTGGTGTGTACATTGTAGCATTTCTGATGTGCGGATCAGCCATTATGTGGGAGGTGGGACATTACTTTCAGAATGTGTTTGTCACTTCACAACATTTAGGCAGAATATGTTTTTTTCATTTGTGGGCCTCCTGTGTTGCGTGATGGCTATGTTTGGGGGGACAGGTGATGTGTTTGGGTTCCTAATCATGCAACGCCTACACTCTACATGCACTCATATGTGGGTCACACATTTGAGGCATGCAGCAGCAGGTGGGGTGTGTGGGCCTGCTACCCAGTGCATAGCATGCACCTGATGCACATTACATCTCGTGTCATTCATTTGTGCTCAAAGCAGTGACCTTTATGTAGCATGTGGGTTTTTACCCTTCTAAATGTGTTTCCATCTTTCACCAGGGAGGGACTCACCTTGATATTATGATTGCAGTGTCTCCAGTATCTGTGAGGAGTGACCACAATAAATATATGTATTTGACAGACATTTGTCTCTTTTGCTGCTTGATCATGGTGACAAACATTCAATACAATGGGTGCCTTTGAATCACTCATGTGACCCTGAGACTCCAGGGTTTCCTTGACAATGTCCCTGCAGTGACTTGCCCAAGGCCACATGGAGTCCTGGTGTGAAATGAGGCCTGGTTGTTTTGTGTGCAAGACAGTTTTGTGAACACTAGGCTACTCCTCCACTCTTTGAGCACATTTACACTTGTGTCTACTGATTTGCTGGTCATGTCCATGGCCCACCTGTGCTCACATCCTTGTATGATGGCAGCTGTGTATGTGTCTGCCATTTGGCACATCACTGGGTATTACTGGTTCCCATACAGACCCTCCCTTTGGACTATTACTTCTGCCTTGTGCTCAGTGTGTTGTTTGTGGGTGTGGTTGGGGGCATGTGTTTTAAATCAGTGGTTTGCAGGTTGGATCCCCACATTTATTTTTGTTTATATCTTCAGGTATGCTAACTGGACCATTAGTTAACAGCAGGTTCATCACCTCTACACACACCCTTGTCTCTCGTCAGTGCACAGCAAGGTGTGCACTCTGTGCTGCGTAGCCATCAGATATTATCTGTTACATTGGTCTCTTTCATAATGGTGTGTACAGTGCAGTGCACCTGGGGGTTTGGTAGTGCTGAGGTTCAGCTGATGTGTGGTACACCTGTTTTCATGTTGAGTTCTCTCCTGTCCTGTCCGAGATTGCTACCCAGGTCCACCAAGCATCCTCTGCTGCCCTTGGGGTTTGGTTTCTTTCCTCTTTTGCATGCTGTATCCACTGCATAACATCTCATTGTGTGTGTGTGCATGTGTCCCTGTTCCCAAATACAGAGTGTGATCTGATCTGTACACAGCAGATCTGCATGTGCATTTGTTCATGGTTCTTCTTGGGGGTTTGCCTGTCCTTACAACCAGCATGCGTCTTTTGTGATGGCCTGGACTATTTCTGTATGCAGCCTTTGCTAATGCGCTCACGTTGGTGGTGTGTCGTACCGGTTGGTGCATTTGCATTTGTGGTAGTGGTCGTAGGTGTGATTTCTCTCTGTTCTCTTGGATGTGTATGCTTGTCCTGCAGATGTGGTTTCCATTTGTTTTACGGTCATATGTTGGCAGATGTGTGCTGTGAGCACATTGTACCCTCATCTGAGTTGTGAGCCATGCTTCTGTCCATCTTCTGTCTGCCAGCTGTTGTGCCATCCTACCTTGATGTGCATGCTGCTAGAACACGTCCTGCACTCCTACAGCTTCCTGCATTTCATCTCTCCATGGTTGCCTCTCGTGTGTGTGCTCTGCATAGCACTGCTACTCCACTGTCATCCAGATATTTCACCTATCCTGCCAGGTCAGCCTCCTCTGCTGGACACATCTTCCCATCCTCTGTCGCACACTATCATTATAGCATGGTACATTACCATCACTCTGTACATAGCTACAGCTAGCCCCAATATGTTTGTCCATTTCTGTAGCTGCCATATGGCCTTGGGTTGATTTTTGTAGTACAGCACCTGTGATCTATGTGGTTCTTTTACTTATGCATTGCCTTTCCTTTCATCTCTGTGCAGTGTTTGGGTTACATGTGGGTTTGGCACATACCTCTGCTGCCCTTCACATTGGGTGCTCTTAGTGGTCTTGGAAGACGTTTTTGGGTTGACCTATACATCGTTGGGGCATCTTATGTCACACCTTCGAGTCATTCAGTTTATGGGGGACCTACTATGGTGCCCTGGGAGTTGCCAACATTTCAACATGGCCGCTGGAGAACATTATAACTCGCCTTTGATGACGTGATTGTTTATGATGTGCATTCTGGTGCACCTTAAAAGGTGAAATACTCTATGGCACTAGGGTGGGCTTCTGTTTAGATGGCAGCACAGATTGCTGTACAGTTGCATGCGGAAAACAGACGTAACTAAGCCAACCTTAGTCACTGCTCATTTAAAACCATGACCCCTGCACCGTCAGTCACTGTCCTAACCATTGTGCTACACTGCTGTTCCTTCCTGCATGTCTGCTCACCTACTTACGGTTTCCATGCGTTACAATGCACAGTGATGCCAGCACAGACAGTGCTTAGACCTTGCCCTGCCTCATACGGCACCCTGTAAAGCGCCCTGTACACAACATTGTGGGTTGCCTTGGTGGACAGTGCACCTTCAAAAGTGACCTCTCAGGTACCTTGTGGGGCGCCTTATGCATCACCTTATATTACAGTGCTTTGATAGTGCATTTGCTAGCAGTAGTAATTACAATAAAATGTAACATGCCTCCTAGATCACTATTCTTCATAACAGGTAATGGCTCAGCCAGCCTTATTAATTGGGCACAGTGGGGGATTGAACCCATGATGACAGCATCATTGATGAGTGTGTTAACCATTCTGCTGTGGCTCTGTTCCTGTGCTTAGATATCAGCGCAACGCCTTATGCCTCCAAAAACTTATGTAAGCCAAAATTAATGTGCCTCCTAGGGCAATATTACCCATAACAGATCATGCCTCACCCAGACTTTTCTCGTTGTGCACAGCCGGTGATTCAAACCCTGATCGCTGCACCATTGGCCAGTGTCTTAACCATTGTGCTGTGGTTCTGTTACTGTGTTTGTACATCAGCGAGCCGCCTTATGCCTTCCAATATTACACTGCCTCCATAAACATGGCCGCCCTGCCTTATGGTCATCAGCACGCTGCCGTATGACGCCCATTATATATATATGGCTCCTAAAATCACGACTCAGCCAACCTTGTTCATTGGGCACTGTGGGGGATTGAAACCCTGATCCCTGCACCAGTGGGTAGTGTCTTCACCATTGTGCTGTGGCTCTGTTCTTGGACTTCCTCATCAGCGCGCCGCCTTATGCCGCACACTATTCAGATCGCTCGTAAAACAGTAGCGCGACGCCTTATGCAATCTGCGCGCCACCTTATGCTGCCCATTATTTATATGCCTCCTAAAATAATAGCTTTGGGAGCCTTGTTCACTGGGCACTGTGGGGGATCGAGAGCCTGATCCCTGCACCAGTGGTCAGTGTCGTAACCATTGTGCTGTGGCTCTGTTCCTGTGTTTGGACATTTCCGCACCGCCTTAGGCCTTCCAATGTTTGCAGCACATCGCCTTCTGCCCCACAAACCGCAAAACATTTAACAGCGCAACGCATAATGCCCACAATTTACAGCAATACGCCTTATGATGCCCACACCTACCAGCGCAATGCCTGCTGCCGGCCAAAAAATAACAGTGTGCCGCCTTATGCCGCAAAAATATTAATATGCCTCCTACAGCACTTTTAATCATTAATGTCTCAACCAACAATTTCCGATGCGCACAATGGGGGATTGAATCCCTGATCCCTGCACCATTGGTCAATGTCTTCACCGTTATACTACGGCTCTGTTCCTTTATATGCCCAGCAGCGCACCACTTAGCCTTCCCACGCACTACTTGCACCCGCACAGTTGCGCGCCGCGCACAAGTACGGTCGTTTTCTCCCCGCTTTTTTTTCCTTTTTTCTGCCTGACCCGCCCACTCCTTATATGGCACAGGCACACTAACGGGGCCCCGCACAATTTCGGAGTTTAGTAAACATACCCCCTAAATAGTTTACCCTGTAGCTTCATTTCATGTCCCCTAGTCTTTCTATATTCTGATAACGTAAACAATCGATCTACGTTTACCCGTTCCACTCCATTCATTAATTTATAGACTTCTATCATATCTCCCCTCAGTCGTCTCTTTTCCAGGTTAAAGAGCCCTAACCTTTTTAGCCTTTCTTCATAGGAGTATCCTTCCATCCCCTTTACCATTTTGGTGGCTCTTCTCTGAACCTTTTCTAAAATCGCTATATCCTTTTTAAGATATGGCGACCAGAATTGCACACAATATTCAAGGTGCGGTCTCACCATGGAATGATATAGAGGCATTATAATATCTTTTGTTTTATTTTCCATTCCTTTCCTTATCATACCTAGCATTCTATTTGCTCTCTTGGCCGCCGCTGCACACTGGGCTGAGGGTTTTAACATGGTATCCACAATGACGCCTAAATCTTTTTCCTGGGTGGTGGTTCCTAATCTGGAACCTTGCATCGTGTAACCATAGTTTGGGTTGTTCTTCCCTAGGTGCATAACCTTGCACTTGTCCACATTAAATTTCATCTGCCATTTTGATGCCCAGTCTTCCAATTTATCAAGATCCTCTTGCAATTTTTCACAATCGTCTTGGGTTTTAACAACTTTAAATAGTTTTGTGTCATCTGCAAATTTGATAACCTCACTCGTTATTCCACTTTCCAGGTACACTGCCTCCTATCCCATGACTCTTTAGTTTTGCCAAAAGTCTCTGATGAGGGACCTTGTCAAAGGCTTTCTGCAAAAAAACATAACATATTAGTAAGACAAGATCTTCCTTGTCTAAAGCTATGTTGGCTGTCTCCCATTAGGTTGTGACTATCTACATGCTGAGTAATTTTTCACAGATTACTGATAGCAGGTCTGCAATCTCATATTTCAGTTCTTTTAACACCCTTGGATGTATACCATCCGGCCCCGGTGATTTGCTACTCTTCAGTTTATCTAATAGTTGTAAGACATCTTCCCGATGTATCGATATTTCCTTCAATTCTTCCGCACCTTTAAATACCACATCAGTCATGGGTAACATCCCTACATCTTCCTCAGTAAAGACCGAAGCAAAGAATTCATTCAGTCTCTCCGCTATCGCCTTGTCGCCTCTTAGTGCTCCTTTAACCCCTTTATCATCTATTGGACCAACTGACTCTCTCACAGGTTTTTTGATATGAATGTACTTGAAAAGGTCTTTATTTCATGTTTTTGCTTCCGCAGCAAGCTTCTTCTCAAATTCTCTCTTCGCCTGCCTTATCAATGCCTTGCATTTGACTTGCCAGTGCTTGTGCTGTTTCCAGGTTTCGTCGTTTGGCTCTTTTTTCCATTTCCTGGAAGATTCTTTTTTGGCAACAACAGCCTCTCTGACCTCACCTTTAAACCATGCTTTCCATGCAGAAATCTAGGTAATTCTTATACAATTACCATTTTCATATTTAGGCTTGTTATATTGAACATTTTGAGTTACATTTTTCAGCAGTGTTGCTAAGTGCAAAGAACCTATACACACTGGATTTGAAATTAAGATCTTTTTGCAGGTAAATTGGTTTAATTTAATTTGATTCTGCCTTTAGAAACTGTATACAAGGTGGATCATATTTCCATGAAACATTAAACAGTCAAACAATTATAATAGTGTAAGAGCATTTACATTTTTATGCACTTTGCAATAATTTACAATCTCATTACATATAGTAGCTTACAATTAATGTAATAAAATAAAACACCACAACTTAAAATAATTAGCACTCAGCCTCCAAAGGATTTTATCTTTTCTTCCCCTTCTTTCACTAAACTAGCAAGGGAGCAACTCAAGAATATCATGCATATATATTTCAGGAAAGTGAAATGTGAGTATGAAGTTAAGAATGCTTTTGGCATTCCATGTGCATGAAAACCTCTGGTATGCATGCCGTAAATCTAATGCACACTCCTGGAACTCTTAGGGGTATGTTTACTAAGCAGTTTTAACATGCAGCCGGCGTTAGTGTGCAGGATGCCATATAAGGTAGAGGGTGTTCCTGTCTTAAGGTAGCATTTAGGGTTATCGTGCGATAAGGTACATTTTCATGCGATAGAGGGAGTCGTGGCACGTTAATGCACGTTAGCCTTAATTAGGTGTGCTGACCTACAAACACAGCAACAGAGGTATAGCCAGGGCCGGATTTACCTATACGCCATGTACGCCATGGCGTAGGGCCCACAGCTGGCAAGGGCCCACAAAATTAGAATTAGCTTTTTTTAAAAAAATAAAATTAAAAAAAAAACTGCTGGCTGCCGCCGCGGGGCCCCCTCTGCTGCCGCGGCAGCATGGACTGACCCGCGGGGGCCCCCTCTGCAAGCTGAGTCCGTTGGTCGGTCCCTCCCTCCCTCTGTGCAGGCTGTGAGAGGCGCGGGCTTAACAGAGACACGAGGGAGACACTCTCCCTTTGAGCCTCTCACAGCCTGCATGGAGGGAGGGACCGATGGACCGACGGACTCAGCTTGCAGAGGGGGCCCCCGCGGGTCAGTCCATGCTGCCACGGAAGCAGAGGGGGCCCCGCGGCAGCAACCAGCAGTTTTTTTTTTTAATTAAATTTTACTTTAGGCCGATGGGGGGGGGGTAGGACTGGTAATGGGCTATTGGGGGGGCTGGGTCTGGGACTGGAAATGGGCTGGGGGGGTTAAGGCTGGAGGTGGGCTGATGGGGTTAGGACTGGTAATGGGCTGTGGGCTGTTGGGGGGGGTTAGAACTGGTAATGGGCTATGGGGGGGGGCTAAGACTGGTAATGGGCTGTGGGCTGATGGGGGCTCTCTGGTTATGGGCTATGGGGTGGCTAGGACTGGAAAAGTGCTGGGGGGCTTAAGACTGGAGGTGGGCTGATGGGGTTAGGACTGGTAATGGGCTGTTGGGGTATAGAACTGGTAATGGGCTTTGGGGGGGGTTAAGACTGGTAATGGGCAGTGGGCTGATGGGGGCTGTCTGGTAATGGGCTATGGGGGGGCTAGGAATGGAAATGGGCTGGGGGGTTAAGACGAGGTGGGCTGATGGGGTTAGGACTGGTAATGGGCTATGGGGGGCTGACTGGAAATGGGTTGATGGGGTTAGGACTGGAAGTGGGCTGATGGGGGGTTAGGACTGGTAATGGGTTATAGGGGGGGCTTAAACTGAAAATGGGGTGATGGGGGTTAGGACTGTAAGTGGGTTGATGGGGGGCTAGGACTGGAAATGGGCTGATGGGTGGCTAGGACTGGAAATGGGCTGATGCAGGGACTAGAAGGGAATGGATGCTGGGTGAGGCTGGAACTAGAAGGGAGCTGATGTTGGGGGAGGATTAGAATGGGATGGGGCTGGAAGAGTAAAATGGAGAAGGGAAAAATATTTTGTGTGGGAGGGATAAAAAATCTACAATTGGCCGGGTATTGGGAGAGTAAGTGGGGATTGAGGATGGAGGGGTAAAATTTGAGTGGAAGAAATAGGAATGAGGAAAGAGCAAAAGGAGAAAATTAGTATGTTAAAGCAGATGTAGAGAGAGAATGGAAAAAAACTAGAAGAGAGAAGAAAGGACAAATGGACAGCAGACGATGGAGAGTTAGCAGAAGACACGAAGAAACCAGAAGAAAGTGGCTGGAGCAATTGCAGCTGAAAAAAATGCACAAAAGGTAGAAAAATATCTCTTTATTTTGAATTTATTAATTGGAATATGTCAGCTCTGGTAAATGTGCATCATTAACGTCTGCGCTTTGTTTAGTACAAGAGCAAATTAATGTATAGTTTTATTTCTACAGTGTTGTACATTCCAAGTTTGACTTTTGGGATTCCCAGTTTAATTATTGTCTTCCTGTTTCTAAATTGTGATTACTTGTTTGGTGATGGTCTATGTTCTGCATGTGTAACTGAGCTGAGGTGTTCTGTTTATATAATTCCTATTTGACATTGCCACTTGTTCTCTTTCCCCAGTAGGTCATGTATTGTTGTTCTCTGAAATGTATTGGTTTAATATTTGCAGTGTTGCCTTTTGATTGGTAGAGTATGGTGCTTTGTGAGTCCTGGTAGTGCTGTTAGGATACGGCGGGTTTGCTATGGGTTCTAAATGGGCAGTGTTTGTAGTAGTTCCTAATGTGTCTGGCAGTTGGCACTGGATTATAGTAATGTAGAAATCTTTTAGTCTTTCTTTATCCATACACTCATTAAGAGGCAAGTTTACTAAAAGTTAGTATATGGTAACATTATGCAAATATTTATGCAAATGAGGCCCCTTATGCAAATGAGGCCCCGCACCCCCCTTGGGCCGCCCCTGCTGGGGGCCCACAATTTTTGTTGGCGTAGGGCCTCACTCTAGGTAAATCCGGCCCTGGGTATAGCACAATGGTTAATTCATTGACTGATGAAACAAGGGTCATGAGTTTGATCCCCCAGTGAACCTGATCAGTAAGGCTGTCTAAGGCATTACCCTTTACTTTAAATCAGTTTGTGTGGTGACCTGCAGTCTTCTGTAGCCAGCCAGGGGTTGGTTAGCAGCTGTAGCTCACTGGTAACTTCACTGCCTGTTGAATCAGAGGTCATGGGTTTGATCCCACAGTGGGGTTATTTGATAGGCCCGTCTGAGGTGTTTTCTTTATTAATTTAAATTAGTACTGCCAGCAAACACACCCTCACAGTGCCGTAACCTAAGGTGCCGCATAAGGCGCCCTATAAGGCATTCCAGAGGGCACATTATAAAGTGCACTGTCCGCCAAGGCACCTTATAATGTTCCGTATAGGGTGACTTATAAGGCACCTTATAGGGGCCTTATAGAGAGCTTTAGAGGGCGCCTTATGAGGCACCTTAAGGCTACAGCACAGTGTGGGCTGAGGAATGTTGGCAGACACCACACACTGGATAGACAAACACACACTCCCACACCTATGCCAGCATTGTGCAAATAGAGAGGCTCTTGGCAGCTCTGGCCACCGCACCAGTCCTGGGCACAGTGCAGGCATAGCTATGGTACGCAATACTGTTGGGGTCACTCCCCAGGGTGGTAATCACTGTCAGACACCAGACCTGACGCACACTCCACAGACATCAGAAAGGTTGCTATGATGCAGCTCAATCAGCAAATTGTGCTTAACTTAGGAATTGCTATCTGCCAGTAATCATAGCAACCTTTTGATAGGTGTGTACTGTATTCCGAGGTTTAGGGTGGCATTGCTAAGGTATGCAAGTGCTAGTATTGGGAGATGCACGCAGGGCCCTACATCCTGCCTCTCCAGGAGGCTTTGGATAATGGAGCCTATGGGTGAGGATGTGTCTGCCCCTGTTGGCCGCTGCTCTAGGGCAGAGGTTCCCAACTCCAGTCCTGGTGGGCCAAACACTGTTCTGATTTTCATGCTATCCCTAATGAATATGCATGAGATAACCTGTATACCATGGCAGCGGTGCATAGACATGCAGCCCAGCCGTGTTTATTAGAGGCAGCATGGAACCTGAATGGTGTTTGGCCCTCCAGGACTGCATTTGGGAGACTCTGCTCTAGGTAATGCGCATGTTTATGGTGTCTGTGCTCTGTAGGGTAAAATGTAGGTGTATTGGGCATGTTTCTGTTATCTGCAATAAAGGTTCTGTCTGTATTACCACTTTTTAGTAGTGGGTAAAATATGGGGACTGGGTTGGCAGGAACCACAGCTGGGACTTGAATTTGTGACTTTCTGCTCCTGAATACACTGGCTGTGTTCACTGCACCACCGTGTTGCCACAGAGACTGTGCATTCCCTGGAGATACCATGACTGTTTGTCAGACAGAGCCTGTCTGTTGCAGCGCACGGCACCCACCTAAACAGGGCTAGGCCATGGTCTGCTCTAGGCAGCAGCCACTGCCCCCTCCACCACCAGTACCCCTCTGCCACCATGCTGACATGCCCTTCTGCTGGTGGTGAGCAGTCTCAGACCATCCAGTGTGCGGGTAGGCAGCTGCCTATGGTGCGTGTTCTGGGGTAGGGGTACTTGCATAGATGTCCATGCTTCCCCCCAGCAATGCCTGCCAATGTTCCGTGCCATTGGGGGTACCTTCTGAGTACTATCCCCTGTGACACCGTGGGAAGCACACTCGTGCCCATGTTGGGCCCTCAGCAGTTGCTGTCTGGCTGCTCTACTTTTTCAGCATTCCTATGGGCCAGCTAGGCATCACCCTAGTCCGCACTGTGGCCCAGCTGCACCACAGCATGTGCCGCCTGCAGCCCTCTGTGTCCCCTTTTCCAGCATCTGTCCAGTTGCCCGTTCCGACATGCCCACCCTGCTGTTGCGGAACATGTCCACGCCATAGGAAACCTGTCCAATGGAGAGGAAAACCCTGCTCAGCGCAATTTCACTGTGGGCTCATTCACCTGGTATGGGGACGGAGCATAGACCCTTCCAAAATTCATATCTTATTTTCTGGAGCTTTCTTGGGAGTGTTTTTTGATGTTTCCCATTGATATCACTATTGCCCAGCTTGTTTTTTTTTTTTACATTTTCTTCTGTTCATTTTCACTATTTATTTGCCCTTTTGTTACGTGCACATGTATCACACTTATCACTTTTTGTAGATTTCCCTGGTTTTGCTGTACATTGCTGACGTACATGGTTTCTTTTCCCTTTAAATCAGTTCTAACGCCAGGGTTTCACTGGTGTTAGTTTTCAGCCTCGGATTTCACAGCGTTAGTGTGCAGGGAGCCTCTCCCCTCCCACTCTCTGCCCATTGACCCTCTCTCTCTGCCCCTGGGGAGCCTATCTTTGCCCTCCGGGAGCCTTTCTCCACCTTCAGCGCTCGTTTGCGCCGCTGCGTGCGTTAACGTGCAATAAGGCACCTTATCGCCTGGTAAAGCGCCATTATCGCGCGATAAGGCGCCTTATCATGCGATAACATGACAGCAGCGCAAATAGCACCCTTTAGTAAACATACCCCTTATTTTTCATGCAGCAAGTTTATGCACCTTATGAAAGTATGCACATAGCTTTAGGCAGTTGAAAATCAACTAATCTGCTTATAAAATAGCCAACTAACTTGAGCTAACTTTTTTTACTTACGAAACAGGAGCTTATGACTAACTTAAATGTGTGAAGAGTAATGGTTTAACAGACACCCAGGTTGTTTGGGCCTATTTTTCACACATAGACACTGGGGATGTGTATTCATTAGGAATGTATTCGTGTGGAAATGGCTCATGCCCTTTCACAATGGGGTCCATTTTTAAGGGGACCTAAACATTTGGCACTGTGCTAAACACCTTGGTGCCTGCAGTTCCCGATATTCAGCAGTAGTATTATACTTAAAATATGAGTTAAATATCCACATACAATACTCTATGTTCAGCAGGGAGGGTGGGTTTGGGGCGTTCCAGGGGTGGTGTTGCAGCAATGCATAGTTTACACGTATAGGCATCGATTTTCAGCATGTATACATTTAGACTGTTTGGTTTTGTTGCTGAAAAAGCAGATCTAACTTGGAAAATCTAGCTAAACGCATAGTCTAAACATATAGGATGGGCTATTCGGTGGTGGCAGCTAACATTGTTACAGTGGCTAGCCATCACCGCTAAAAGCTGAATCCAGATATCCAGTGCCAAAATCATATCTTGCCACCAGCACTGAATATTTGGGTTGGCCGGATAGTGATTTAGCCTACTGGTCAGCAGTGATATTCAGCTACTGACCAGCTGAATAAAGAGGCTAAAGTTAGGCCAGCCATTAAAGTGCCTACATTTAACTGGTTTAGGATAACAAGCTAATGACTGCAAAATTGCTGCTAGCTGGTTATCTTGGGTGCCATCCCTGTTCTGCCCGGAACACCCCAAAGCTAAGTGCTTAGCATTAGGGCATTGAGTGACATAAACCAGGAATATTCAGTGGCACTAACTGGATTAGTGCCACTGAATATCCTACTGAGTGTCATTTAGGTGGTACCTAAATGCCTTTGTATATCGCCCATATAGGCACCTATTATTAAACATTTCTCAACCATTTTTACTGTGCACCCACCTTTAAGCATACCTCCTGGAACTCCTATTTTTCATGCAGACAAATTGGTGTGCCTTAAAAAAGTATGCACACACAAACAAACATGATTAAATATAACTCTTCTTTAATAAAACTTCATAAAATACAACAGACAACTCTACATGGCCATGTTTCAACGCAGGGTCTTCATCAGAGGTAATACAGTTAAAATTTTCTCTAGTAATATTGGAAAAATCAGAGAACAGCAATTATGATAAAAGCTCATCCATTCCAGTGCCAAATGTGGACACAACTCAGACAGTGCTTACAAATGATATTGCTGTAACTCCAGAACTAGTGGAGTCAACAACTCACATACAGAATAATGTACCTATCGATAGCTAGAGTGCACTACTGAATGATTGTGTGCATTACTGCATGATAGTGTACAGTATTATTGAAATTTCCCTGAAATGGAAAAAGAAAAAACTTGCAAATGACACAGTTCGTTCTTCATAGACACTTAGGGGTATGTTTACTAAATGGAGGTAAGGGAGCATGTGTGCCGTAAAGACACACATGCTCCCTTACAGTGTCTTTACGGCACACATGTTTTTACGGCATGTGTGCATTAAAGATACCGGCAACATTAAGGACACAGGGTGTGGAAAGTGGGCGTGACTGGGGCAGAGAGTGTGCGGTTACAGTGTGTGCTCCCATACCACTGATTGAGCAAGGACTAAAAAGCCCTTTAAATCTGGGAACACGATCGCCGATTAAAACCTCGCAGAAAAAGTGTTTGTAGAGGGGAGAGAGACAATTTAAGCATCAGCAATGTGATGAACTGACAAGGTAGCCCAAGATACTTATAGTAGTGCTCCATTAGCAGCAACAGCATGGTGCTCAGATAGGAAAGGGCACTATGCTGATGGTGCAAATGGGGCACAGGGGGTGGCATGGTGGTCATGCAGTGGGGGTATTGGTGGACATGGCAGACTAGGCAGCTGCCTGGGTGGCACAGAGGGGCATAAGAACATAAGTTCAGAATATATGCCATACTGTGTCAGACCAAGGTCCTTCAAACCCACTATCCTCTGTCTAATAGTGGCCAAACAGGGGCACAGGTACCTAGGTGGATCCTGAAAGGGCACCCATAGTCAAAGAGGTTTGTATTTGGCCAAGCAGCCGATCCTCAGTGCCTCCCAAATAAACGTATAATCACCTTTCTTCTAGGACTGTGACAAAACCCTCCTGAAGCACAAACAAACAAAAGCAGGTGACAGGAAACCCTTGGAGGAAAAGTAATCTTTGTTGGTTGGTCAGCCCTACAAGTGTTTTGGCCAATCTGGCCTTCATCAGGGGACTGTGACTGCTAAAAACATTAAAACAAAATAAATAGTCATAAAACATAAAAGCACAGCTGCAAAGCAAAGCACAGGTAAGCTGATATACATTAAAATAATAATAACATAAATGCAATTAATAAAAGCAGAAGGAAATTACAAGGATAAACTAAAACATTTTTTGTAAAAATTAATAAATTATAAAATCAAAAGGCATAAAACATAAAATTACATGTATCACAAAATAAACAGCTACCGCCGATATGGTGACAAGTATAATATTTGACATACACATAATAAAATATAAATGAAAGGTAACTAGCAGACTTAACAAATAAGGAAAATCAAAAGGTTTATGTCCAAAGGAACTAATGAGCAAATTGTTGTACAACTGAAAACAGAACTCACATACATTGTCAATGAAACACAAAGGGGTATGTTTACTAAACTGCGTTAGTGTGATTCGCGTTAGGAGCCGCGGTAGAGACAGAAAACCCAAATAAGGACATGGGCGGTACATCGTTTCCGAGAACACGCCGAGAACGCACATTACAAGGCGCCATAAATGAACGAGCGCTACAGGGCACATTACCGCGCGTTAATCTTAAGAAGGCGCGCAGGCATACAAGCACAGTGACAGAGCTGTAGTACAATGGTTACAACACTGACTGATGATAGAGGTGTCATGGGTTCGATTCCCCAGTGGGCCTAATGTATAAGGCTGGCTGAGACAGCACCCTTTACATTTAAGTAGTGATTGTTGAGGCATGTGACGTGTATTTTAATTAGTGCTACCAGCAAACACACCCTCAAGGTGGCATAACCTAAGGTGCCGCATAAGGCACCCCATAACGCACTCCATAGGGCACATTATAAAGTGTACTGTCCGCCAAGGCACCCTATAATGTCCCCTATAGGATACCTTATAAGGCTGTGAACAAAGCCCTGGCTTGCTGCAGAAGAACTGCACGTCACCACACAAACTGTCTGCTGTGGTTACCAGGATAGGGGTAACCCACCCGTACCCATGATGCACTGCACATGCAGATCAGCAGACGAGAGATGGGCAGAAGATTGGGTATGCACCCCCACAGCACCTTGGACAGTTAGGGGGAACAGACCATGTGTGGCACTGCCACAGAGTAGCCACAGACAGTCACATTGTGCGGGTACTGGGCCCACCCTGAGGTTGAGGTGGGGCGCCCAGCACCAGGTCCACAGCACCTTTCATGGCTGAAATACGCCATGCTGCAGGTCCCCATCAGTGTGTGATAGGTAGTTCAGTTAGACACACCTAGGATACATCTGTGTCCTGCTGTATTCTCGGTCATGTCTAGTCCCTATGGGCAATGCTGCACCCAGAATAGTGCATACCCTGTGTTGGTGCCATCCTTACCTGCTGTAGGTGAAGGGGGGTGTGTATGGACCCATAGGCAGATTATGTACCACCACACAACCCACCCTCTGGGGCTCAGGGTGGGAAACAGGATCAACTACCAATAGATCCACAGTCTACCTCCCTGCAATGGCAGCAGTAGAAGGGAACAGCAACCCCAGTCCTGCTGGGGAAAAGACAGAGCAGTACACATCCATAACGCAATAGCAGACAGAAGGCCTGGAAATGCTCAGCTGCCCCCCACCATTATCTGACATTCTCCAACAGCAAGCCTCCAGCTGCTGCACCCTGCAAGGTGTTCCAGCAAGACACATTCTAGCTGCAAACAGTCTGCCAGCTAGTCCATAGTGCATGGTCCTGGAGGAGATGCATGTACCCAGAACGGGGATGTCAGCATACACACCAAGCAAATAAGTCAGTGATTGGGCCCCAAAAGGAAACCCATAAATATCACATGAGAGAAATGCTATATAGCACTATGGGGGAACCTAGCCATGCCATGGTCACTGCACAGTCAGGGTGAGAGTGACCTCCCAGCAGGACATGCTATGGCCACCCTGTCCGTGCAGGTGGTGGCCAGGCACTACAATGTCCGAGCCATTGCCCTATGCCGTGTGCATATGCATCCAGGCCAGGCCACCCTATCCAGGCTATTCCCAAAGGTACCTTGCTCTTCATTATGCACATTGGCAGGCCAATACTGGCAACAGTGCTAGCAGTGTGGGCTGTGGAGGGTGATGGCAGCCACCACACACTGGATAGACAGACACACACTCCCCACACCTATGCCACCATTGTGCAACTATAGAGGTGTTGGGCAGCCCAGGCCACCACACAAGTCCTGGGCACAGTGCAGGCATGGCTATGGTACACAATACTGTAGGAGTCACTCCCCAGGTTGGTAAACACTGTCAGACACAAGACCTGTAGCACACTCCACAGACATCAGAAAGGTTGCTATGATGCAGCTCACTCAGAAAAGTGTACTTAACCTAGGAATTGCTATCTGCCAGTACTCATAGCAACCTCTTTAAAGATGTATACCATATTCCCAGGTTTAGGGAGCCATTACTAAGGTATGCAAGTGCTAGTATTGGAAGATGCACGCAGAGCCCAATGTCCTGCCTCTCCAGGAGGCTTTGGATAATGGGGCCTGTGGGTGCAGGTGTGTCTGCCCCTGTTGGCTGCTGCTTTACGGCAGAGGTTCCCAACTCCAGTCCTGCGGTGCCAAACACTGTTCGGGTTTTCATGCTGTCCCTCATGAATATGCATGAGATACATCTGCATACCATGGGGGAGGCGCATAGAAATGCAGCACAGGCATCTTTATCAGAGGCAGCATGGAACCGGAATGGTGTTTGGCCCTCCAGGACTGCATTTGGGAGGCTCTGCTCTAGGTAATGTGCATGTTTATGGTGTCTGTGCTCTGTAGGGTAAAATGTAGGTGTCTTGGGCATGTTTACGTCATCTGCAATAAAGGTGCTGTCTGTATTAGTACGTTGTAGTAGTGGGTAAAATATGGGGACTGGGTTGACGGGAACCACAGCTGGGACATGAACCTGTGACCCTCTGCTGCTGAATACATTGGTTTTGTGCACTGCACCACCTTGTTGTCACAGAGTCAGTACATTGCTTGGTGATACCATGACTGTTCGTCAGACAGGGCCCATCTGTTGCAGTACATGGCACCCACCTACACAGGGCTAGGCCATGGTCTGCTCTGGGCAGCTGCCACTGCCCCCTCCACCACCAGTATCCCTCAGCCACCATGCTGACATGCCCTTCTGTTGGTGGTGCTGGTGGTGCGCAGTCTGAGGCCATCCAGTGTGCAGGTAGGCGGCTGCCTATGGTGCGGGTTCTGGGGTAGGGGTGCCTGCATAGGTATCCACGCTTCCCCCCAGCACCGCCTACCAATGTTCCGTGTAGGGTTGCCAACTGCCTGGCCGGTTTTTCCATGGCCAGGCCGGCTGCCGGCGCTGAGGTAAAACCGGCCCTTGAAAAGCCGTTTTTTTGCACTGGCCGCAAGATCAGGAGCGGCCAGAGCAAAAAAATGTCTTTTCTCCCAACCCTTCCAAAAAAAAACCTTCCCAGGGGCGGCCCACACACTGGAGGGCTTCAGAGGGAGCCGGGGAAGCCCGCGTGAGGCCCCGGCTCCCTCTGTTCAGCCGCCAGCTTGAAGAGCCTTTTCCTTCACGCTGACGGCTGTTTCTGTAAAGCCGCGATTGCTGGGAAAGGTTAAAGGCTTCCCCGGCTCCCTCTAAAGCCTCAGACAGCCGCGGTTTGGGGGGGGGGGGGAGGCCAAGGACTGCATGGGCTGTGATGGGGGAGGGGACCTGGACTGGAAAAGGGCTGGGGGGGGGGGGGACTTGGACTGGAAATGGGTTGTGATGGGGGGCACCTGGACCGGAAATGGGCAATGGGGGGGAGAGTTGGACGGAAAAGGAAAGGGGTGGGAGGGGGGGGGGGGGACCTGGACTGTAAAAGGGCTATGGGGGGGGGGGACATGGAGTGGAAATGGGTTGTGATGGGGAGGGGGACCTGGACTGGAAAAGGGCTATGGGGGGGGGGAACTTGGACTGGAAATGGGCTATGGTGGAGGGAGGGGGAACTTGGACTGGAAATAGGCTGTGATTAGGGGGGCTAGGACTGCAAATGGACTGTGATGGTGGGGGGGGGACTCGGACTGCAAATGGGATGTGATGGTGGGGGGGCCTAGGACTGGAAATAGGCTGTGATGGGGGACTTGGACTGGAAATGGGCTGTGATGGGGGGGGGCTAGGACTGGAAATGGGCTTTGATGTGAGGGCTAGCACTGGAAATGGGCTGATGAAGAGCTGGAATAGGACTGGAAATGGGCTGATGTGGGGCATGGGAGAATGGGACTAGAAGGGAGTGGATGCTGGGTGGGTCTAGAACTATAAGGGAACTGATTTTGGGGGAGGACTAGAATAGATGGGGAATGAGAATGGAGAGGGGAAAAATATTTTGTGTGGAAGAAAAGTCTATGATGGGCTGGGTATTGGGAGAGTAAGAGGGGCTTGAGAATGGAAGGGTGAAATTTAAATGGATGATAAAGGAATAAGGAAAGAATTGGGGGAAAGAGCAAAAGGGAAACAATCAGTATGTTAAAGCAGAAATAGAGAGAGAATGGAAAAGAGAAGGAAGGACAAATGGATAGCTCGCAGAAGACACAAAGAAACCAGAAGAAAGTGACTGGAGCAATTGCAACTGAAAAATAAAATGCCCAAACAGAAGGTAGAAAAATACTTTTTATTTTGAATTTATTAACTGGAATATGTCTGGTCTGGGAAGTGTGTATTGCTAACATCTTTGTGTTTTTCTTTAGTGCAAGAGGAAATGACTTTATAGTTTTATTTCTCCAGTGTTGTACATTTCATGTTTGGATTTTGGGGTTCCCAGTTTAATTATTATCTGACCAAGGAAGTTAGCCTACACGTATCCTCGGTAATTTTTGTGGGTGGGGCTGGGGGCGGGACAGGGGTGGGACTAGGGACGGAGAATGGGTGGAGCATGGCGAGCCACAGGTGTCGGGTTTTTCTCGGTGAAAAAGTTGGTAACCCTAGTTCCGTGCCCTTGGGGGTAGCTGCTGGGTACTATCCCCTGTGACACTGTGGGAAACAGTCTTGCCCATGTTGGGCATTCAGCAGTTGCTGTCTGACTGCTCTGCTGCTTCAGCATTCATATGGGCCAGCTAGGCATTGCCCTAGTCCACACTGTGGCCCAGCTGCACCACAGCATGTGCCGCCTGCGACCATCTGTATCCCCTTCTCCGGCATCTGTCCAGTTGCCGTTCCGACATGCCCGCCCTGATGTTGCGGGACATGTGCATGCCATAGAAACCCTGTCCGATGGTGGGGAAAACCCTGAGCAGCGCTATTTCACTGTGGGCTCATTCACCTTGTATGGGGACGGATTATAGACCCTTCCACGATTTATATCTGTTCTATGGAGCTTACTCGGGGGGGGGGGAGGGGTAGATGTTTCTTATTGATACCACTATTGGCCAGCTTGGTTATGGTTTTTTTCCAGTTTGTTGGGGTCATTTTCAGTGTTTATGTGCCCTTTTGTTCTGTGAACATGTATCACATCTTGCACTTTTTTTAGGTTTCCCTGCCTGGGCTGTACATTGCTGACACTGAAATGGTTTCTCTCCCCTCTAATGTGCATTTAACGGCAGGTTTTCATTCGCGTTGGAATTGAGCTCTTCAGATCAGTGCGTTAGTGTGGAGGGAGCCTCTCCCCACCCACTCTCCGCCCATTGACCCCTTCTCTCTGCCCTCTCTCCACCTTCTGCGGTGTTTTACCGCGCCGCGGGAGTTCACGATCGTTAACTATGGTTAACACGCGTTATGTAACGTTAAGGATTGTAAGCGCAGCATAACGCGCGTTATGCTGCGCTTACAATCGTTAATGTTACATAACGCGTGTTATTCACGATTACCGCAGTTTACTAAACATACCCCAAAGTTATAATGTGAAGCATCAGAGCTGAATAATATAAAAAGGAAAACATTACAATATTAATAGTATAATAACGGAAAGGAGGGAGGTGCCCAAGGGAAAGAAAATGTAAAACTGGCAATAGTTAAAGTCAAAATTGGAGTATGATATAAACAAAGAAAATGAACTATAATGGAACCCCAAACAAAATGTAAATTGACTACTGAGTCTACAGGATATAATGTGAATCATAATAAGCAAGTAGTGCTAAAGGATTGAAGTAAGGAAACCTGTGTGACACTTTAAATCTGACCATAGTATAGTATTGAGATCGGAATGAAAAAATGTAAACCCGTGGTATAAACACACAGAACAAACTATAGTTTGAACCCCAAGAAAAATATATGTGATTCATGAGAAATATAGCTCCACCCTTATCAGCAGGTTTAATGACAAGTCTAAAATCTAGGGGTGTATTTACTAAACAGCACTGATGTCGCAGCTGCAAAGTTATCGCACGATACATGATGTTATCGCGTGATAATGGCGCATTACCGTGCAAGAACGTCACGTATCACACGATAACGTCTCCGGTGGCGTTAAGGTCTGCAGAGGGTGGAGTAAGGCTCCCTAGAGGGTGGAGTAAGGCTCCCCAGGGGCGGAGATAAAGGGTCAATGGGCAGAGAGTGGGCGGGGAGAGGCTCCATGCACACTAACGCCGTGAAATGAAGGTCTTAAAAGTAGCACCAGTGAAAACCTCACGCTAGAGGCACATTTGCAGGGGAGAGAGACAATTTCAGTCAGTAATGTGCAGCAAAGGCAGGGAAAGCTAGAAAAGTGATAGTAGTGATACATGTGCAGCAACATCATAGTGCCCAAGTACAAGAGGGTACTACGGTGAGGCTGCAAATTGGGTACAGGGGGCTGCAGGCGGGACACGCAGTGGGGTAGCTGGGGAACAGGGTGGAGAAGGTAGATGCCTAGGTGACACATAGGAATGTAGAAGCGGAAAACCAGCAAGACAGCAATTGACTAAGGGCAAACATGTCCACGAGTGTGTGTCCCACAGTGTCCCAGGGGACAGTACCCAGCAAGTACTCTGAAGGGCACATAACATTGGCAGGCGGTGCCAGCGGCAAGTGTGGATGTCTATGCAGGCACCCCTACCCCATATCACGCACCATAGGCAGCTGCCTACCGGCACACTGGATGGCCTGGGACTGCACACCACCAGCACCACTGACACAAGGGCATGTCAGCATGGTGGCGCAGGGGTGCTGGTGGTTGAGGGGGCAGTGGCATCTGCCCACAGCAGACCACTGCCAAGCCCTTGGGTGCCCTGCACTGCAACAGACAAGGTCTCTCTGACGAACAGTCATGGTATCCCCAGGGAATGATCTGCCTGCCAAGCCCTTGGGTGCCCTGCACTGCAACAGACAAGGTCTCTCTGACGAACAGTCATGGTATCCCCAGGGAATGATCTGCCTCTGTAGTAGCAGTTTGGTGCAGTACACACAGCCAGTGTGTTTAGGGTCAGAAGTCACAGGTTCATTTCCCAGATGTGGCTCCTGCAAACCATGTCCCTATATTTTACCCAGTACTAAACCGTGGTAATAAAGACAGAACCTTTATTGCAGATAAAATAAACATGCCATACACGCCTATATTTTACCCTACAGAGCACAGACACCATAAACATGTGCAATCCCTAGAGCAGAGTTTCCCTACTGCAGTTCTGGAGGGCCAAACACCATTCAGGTTTCATGCTGTCCACAATAAATATGCCTGTGCTGCATTTGTATGCACCGCCCCCATTGTATGCAAATGTATCTCATGCATATTCATTAGGGACAGCATGAAAACCTGAACCGTGTTTGGCCCACCAAGACCGGAGTTGTGAACCTCTGCCCTAGAGCAGCGGCCAATAGGGGCACAAACACCCACACCCACAGGCTCCACTATCCAAAGTCTCATGGAGAGTCTGGCTGTTGGGCTCTCTGCGGAGCAGCATCTCCCAATACTAGCACCTGCATATCTTAGCAATGCCATTCTAAACTTGGGAACATGTTCCACATATATCAAAAAGTTGCTATGATTAATGTCAGATAACAAATCCTAAGATAAACACAATTTGTTGACAGATTCTGCATAGTAACCTTTCTGATATCTGTGGAGTATGTTTCAGTTTTGGTTTCTGACAATGTTTGCCACCCCGGGGAGTGACCCTAACAGTATTGCATACCATAGCAATGCCTGCACTGTGCCCAGGACTGGTGTGGCGGCCAGGGCTGCCAAAAACCTCTATATTTGCACAATGCTGGCATAGGTGTGGGAGTGTGTGTATGTCTGTCCAGTGTTTTGTGGCTGCCTACACCTTACTGAGCCCACACTGCTTGCACTGTTTCCAGTGTTAGCCTGCCAATGTGCATAATGAGGAGCACGGTACTGTGGGTATGGCCTGGACACAGTGGTCTTGGCAGGATGCATCTGCACAGGGCTTAGGGCAATGGCTCAGACATTGTAGTGCCCGACCACCACCTGCATGGACAGGGTGGCCACAGCATGTCATGCTGGGAGGTCACTCTCATACTGACTGAGCAGTGACCATGGCATGGCTGGGTTCCCCCATAGTGCTATACGTTATTTCTCTTAAGTGATATCTATGTGTTTTCTTTTCTGGGGCCCAATCACTGACATACTTGCTTGGTGTGTGTGTGTGCACAATTTTTCCAGGAACATGCAGTATGTACTAGATAACAGACTGTCTGCAGTTAGCATGTGTATGGCTGGAACACTTTGCAGGGTACAGCGGGTGGAGACTGATTGTGCCCTCTGCTGGTGAATGTCAGATAGTGATGCGAGGCAGCTGAGATTTTCCTGGCCTAATGCCTGCCTGCCAGTGCCCTATGTGATTTGTACAGATCTGCATTGACTGCCCTGTAGGATGCCTATTCCCCAGCAGGACCTGGGTTGATGGTCCCCTCTACTGCCACCATTGCAGACATGTAGAATGTGGATCTGTTGGTGGGAGATGCTGTTCCCAACCCTGACCCACACAGGGTGGATTGGATGGTGCTACATAATCCGCTTTTGGGTCCAAACACCACCCTTCTTTTATAACATGTGACCATGGCAACCACACAGGATATGCACTATTCTGGGTACATCATTGTCCACAAGGGCTAGACATGTCCAGGAAATACAGATGAATACAGGTGTGTCTGAAAGGACTACCTAGCACACACTGGCACTGATGAGGACCTGCAGTCTATCTCATCCAAGCCAGGTGCTGCGGACCTGGTGCTGAGCGCCCCACCTTACCCTCAGTGTGAGCACAGGAACCACACAATGTCACGGTCTGTAGCTACTCTGTACCTGTAACACACACGGTCATTTCCCCCTACCAGGCCGGGGTGCTATAGAGGCGCATACCCCATCTTTTGAGCAGCTGTAGGCTGCTGATCTGCATGTGCAGTGCATCTTGGGTACGGTGGGTTTACTCTATCCTGGTAACCACAGCAGACAGTTTGTGTGGTGACCTGCAGTCTTTCTGTAGCCAGCCAGCAGTGTGTTAAATGCTATAAGAGATGTAGCCCACTGGTTATTTCAATGGCTGTGAAGGCAGAGATCATGGGTTTATTCTCACAGTGTCCTTATTTAATAAGGTTGTCTGAGGCTGTCCTTTTAATTTAAATCAGTGCTGCCAGCAGAAACACCCTCACAGTGCCGTAGCCTAAGGTGCCTCATAATGCACCCTATAGAGCGCCCTATAAAGCGCCTTATAGGGCACATTATAAGGTACCTTGGCGGACAGTGCACTTTATAATGCGCCCTATGGAGTGCCTTTTAGGGCGCCTTATGCTGTACCTTAGGTTACTCAATCTCTTTTGGTCAGGTTACCGAACGATTGGTTTATCCCAAAAATTATTAAATATCGCTCATGTATCAGTAAAGTGGATTTTGTTTTTATTTCTGTCTTTTTCTTATATATTTTATCTAACTTGAGGTCTCAGACTCTGCGGCTCTGCTATTGGGACTGAACGTCCGTTATTCTAGCAGTTTGCCCTTTTGCATCAATGACCTCATATTGAAAAGCACATATTCAGGTGACTATGTTATGTTCAACTTTTTTGTCTTTTAACAAAGACTACTTATCTTATATATGTTGCACCCGTCAATGTGAAACAAGGACAGTTTAAGAATCCCGACGCCCTCTATGGGTACCGCTCTCGCGTTTCAGATTGAAACTTTCTTCAGGGGATATTCCTCAAACTCATAGTCCTATAAGCTTTTCAACTGAAAAAACAAACATACATATAAAATCCAGATCCTAGTATAAAAACGTCCACCATTTTATACTAAAATTCTTACAGCTTTCCTTCTTATCACATATATTGTTATCTCTCATTCTATCTAAACAGAAAAACTACTGTTTGTTATGAACACCTTGATTATTTCTATCCGGTATCGTATATAAAAAACAGTTTACCATTATCAAAACGCTGCTGCCCGCATTTCATGTATATGTTATCGGTTTTCTCTTCAACTCAAAGATGAAACGCCGCGCATGCGGATTATGAACTAGGACACCATCTTTAAAGAGGCTGGAAGCTATTTCCACCTGTTGTAATTATCTTACTCCTCCCCTCTAATAGTTACTTCCCACATAACTGCAGTTCTTTTCTTCTCATAACCTATGTCGCCTAAAGAATCAGATACACGAGGCCCCAATAGTGGATCACTGTATAAAGGAACATCATACATATGATCAATTACGAATATGTGGGATAGATCAAATTGTCCAAAGAAAAGGTAGTGCCGATACAGATCGGCGCCTTATCAGGCGAGAACAATGGTGGATTTTCACTTTAGATACTGTGATACCCAGAGGTTTAAATGCAACAGTGGAATGGTCTAACTGTGTTTAATGACTAGAGAGTTAGAAATAATATTTTATTAGCAATGAAACAGGCCGACGGCTCTAAAAAAGAGGGTCTATTTAGATAGAAGGTCCCGTTATCAACATAGGTTATGAGAAGAAAAGAACTGCAGTTATGTGGGAAGTAACTATTAGAGGGGAGGAGTAAGATAATTACAACAGGTGGAAATAGCTTCCAGCCTCTTTAAAGATGGTGTCCTAGTTCATAATCCGCATGCGCGGCGTTTCATCTTTGAGTTGAAGAGAAAACCGATAACATATACATGAAATGCGGGCAGCAGCGTTTTGATAATGGTAAACTGTTTTTTATATACGATACCGGATAGAAATAATCAAGGTGTTCATAACAAACAGTAGTTTTTCTGTTTAGATAGAATGAGAGATAACAATATATGTGATAAGAAGGACGTTTTTATACTAGGATCTGGATTTTATATGTATGTTTGTTTTTTCAGTTGAAAAGCTTATAGGACTATGAGTTTGAGGAATATCCCCTGAAGAAAGTTTCAATCTGAAACGCGAGAGCGGTACCCATAGAGGGCGTCGGGATTCTTAAACTGTCCTTGTTTCACATTGACGGGTGCAACATATATAAGATAAGTAGTCTTTGTTAAAAGACAAAAAAGTTGAACATAACATAGTCACCTGAATATGTGCTTTTCAATATGAGGTCATTGATGCAAAAGGGCAAACTGCTAGAATAACGGACGTTCAGTCCCAATAGCAGAGCCGCAGAGTCTGAGACCTCAAGTTAGATAAAATATATAGGAAAAGACAGAAATAAAAACAAAATCCACTTTACTGATACATGAGCGGTACCTTAGGTTACGGCATTGTGAGGGTATTTTTGCTGGCAGCACTGATTTAAATTCAAAAAAGAAATGCCTCAGACAGCACTGATTTAAATTTAAAAAAGGAATGCCTCAGACAGCACTGATCTAATTTAAACAAGGAAAATCCTTAGGAAACCTTCTTACATAACATCACTGTGGGCTCAAACCCATGACCTCTGCAGCCACAGTGGTTGCATTAACCAGTGGGCTACATATTTACAGCTTCTAGCACTGCACTGGCATGAACTTAGGATTAACGCGCGTTAACGTGCCACGGCACCCACTATCGCATGGTACCGTTTCCTTGCAACCTTACCTCCAGACTGCCCACTACCTTATATGGTACTCTGCACATTAACACTGCAACTAGCGCTGGTAACATTAAGGGGCTTGTTTACAAAGCCGCGGTATCGGTTTCCGATTGTTATCGGAGCCGCGGCCCCATTGAATCAATTTTCGGTAACCGCTACCGCGGCTTTGCAAACAAGCCCCTAAGACGATTTAGTAAATATACCCCCTAATTTCAACTCTTGGAGGGCCAAACGTTGTTCGTGTGTAATGTTATAAAAGGTACGGTCTTTCTTATCCTCTAGTTCTTTAATCCTTTAAGGACAGTCTTTTCAAAAATGTCTATCACAGAATTAGAATTACTTGGAGGTAACCATGTAGATTTTCAATGTATAATAGATGGATCTGCATGTGAGGATTGTGCTGATCTATTTAAAACCTAGCCATAATACTATTGGACCTTTTGTGTCACCAATTTTATTCCCCCTTTTTATTTCTCACCACAGATCTACATCTCCTCAATGGGACTTGAATACTATAGGTATGTTTACTAAGCAGTCTTAACATGCGCCCGGCATTAGTGTGCAGGATGCCATATAAGGTAGTGGGCGTTCCTGTCTTAAGGAAGCATTTTGGGTTATTGTGTGATAAGGTATGTTTTCGTGCGATAGAGGGAGCCGTGGCACGTTAATGCGCGTTAGCCTTAATTAGGTGTGCTGACCTACAAGCAACACGACAGAGGTGTAGCACAGTGGTTAATGTATTGACTGAGGAAACAGGGGTCATGAGTTCAATCCCCCAGTGGGCTTGATGAGTAAGGCTGTCTAAGGCATTGCCCTTTACTTTAAATCAGTGCTGTCTGAGGCATTTTCTTTTTTAATTTAAATTAGTGCTGCCAGCGAACACACCCTCACAGTGCCCTAACCTAAGGTGCATAAGGCGCCCTATAAGGCACTCCAGAGGGCACATTATAAAGTGCACTGTCCACCTAGGTACCTTATAATGTTCCCTATAGGGCACCTTATAAGGCGCCTTATAGGGCGCTTCATAGGGTGCCTTATAGAGCGCGTTATAGGGCGCCTTATGAGGCACCTTAAGGCTACAGCACTGTGAGGGTGTTTTTGCTGGCAGCACTAATTTAAATTAAAAAAGAAAATGCCTCAGACAGCCCTATCAAATAATACCACTATGGGATCAAAACCATGACCTCTGGCTCCACAGACAGTGAAGTAACCAGTTTGGCTACAGCTGCTAACAAGCCCCTGGCTGGCTACAGAAGGACTGTAGGTCACCACATAAAGTGTGGTGTCTGCTGTGGTTATCAGGATAGGGTTAACCCACCCATACCCACGATGCACTGCACATGCAAATCAGCAGTCTACAGATGATCACAAGATGGGGTATGCACCCCCACAGCATCTCGGCCTGGTAGGGGGGACTGACCGTGTGTCTTACTGGAACAGAGTAGCTACAGATGGTCACATTGTGCGGGTACTGTGCTCAACCAGAGGGTGAGGTGGGGTACCCAGCACCAGGTCCACAGCACATTTCATGGCTGAAATAGGCCATGCTTCAGGTCCCCATCAGTGCTAGTGTGTGTAGGATAGATAGTTCCTGCAGACACACCTAGGATACATCTGTATTCTTCAGTCATGTCTAGCCCTTATGGGCTATGATGCACCCAGAATAGTGCATATCCTGTGTTGGTGCCATGGTCATATGATTATAGGTGAAGAAGGGGGGGGGGGGGGTGTTTGGACCCATAGGCAGATTATGTACCACCACCCAACCCACCCTCTGTGGCTCAGAGTGTGAAACAGAATCTCCCACCAACAGATCCACATTCTACCTCCCTACAATGGTAATAGTAGAGAGGAACCATCAACCCCAGTCCTGCTGGGGAACAGATACCCTAGAGGGCAATCAATACAGATCTGTACACATCCATAAGGCAAGGCAGACAGTAAGTAAGCCTGGAAATGCTCAGTTGCCCCCCACCACTATCTGACATTCACCAGCCACAAGCCCCCAGCCACTGCACTCTGCAAGGTGTTCTAACCAGACACATACTAATTGCAGACAGTCTGCTAGCTAATCCTGGAGGAAATTCATGTACCCAGAACTGGGATGTCAACATACACACCAAGCAGATAAGTCAGTGATTTGGCCCCAAAAGAGAACCCATAAATATCATATGAGAAAAATACTGCACCGCACTGTGGGGGAACCTAGCCATGCCGTGGTCACTGCTCAGTCAGGGTGAGAGTGACCTCCCAGCAGGACATGCTCTGGCCACCCTGTCCATGCAGGTGGTGGCCGGGCACTACAATGTCTGAGCCATTGCCCTATGCCCTGTGCAGATGCATCCTGGCTAGGCCACCCTGTCTGGGCTATACCCATGTTACCTTGCTCCTCATTATGCACATTGGCAGGCTGACACTGGCAGCACTGCAAGCAGTGTGGGCTGAGGAAGGTGTTGGCAGCCACCACACACTGGGTAGACAGACACACACTCCCACACCTATGCCAGCATTGTGCAACTATAGAGGATTTTGGCAGTCCTGGCCACCGCACCTGTCCTGGGCACAGTACAGGCATGGCTATAGTACGCAATACTGTTGGGGTCACTCCCCAGGGTGGTAAACACTGTCAGACACCAGACCTGAAATACACTCCACAGACATCAGAGAGGTTGCTATGATACAGCTCAATGAGCAGATTGTGCTTAACCTAGGGATTGCTATCTGACAGTTATCATAGCAACCTTTTGATATATGTGTACCGTATTCCCAGGTTTAGGGTGGCAGTGCTATGATATGCATGTGCTAGTATTGGGAGATGGTACTGCATGCAGGGCCCAACATCCAGCCTCTCCAGGAGGCTTTGGATAATGGTGCCTGTGGGTGTGGGTGTTTCTGTCCCTGTTGGCCGCTGCTCTAGGGCAGAGGTTCCCAACTCCATTCCTGGTGGGCCAAACACTGTTCGGGTTTTCATTCTGTCCCTAATGAATATACATGGATACATCTGCATACCATGGGGGCGGTACATAGAAATGCAGCACAGGCATCTTTATTAGAGACAGCATGACGCCTGAATGGACTTTGTCCCTGCAGGACTGCATTTGCTCTAGGTATTGCACATGACTATGGTGTCTGTGCTCTGTAGGGTAAAATATAGGCATTTCAGGCATGTTTATGTTATCTGCAATAAAGGTTCCCTCTTTATTACCACGGTTTAGTACTGGGTAAAATATGGGGACTGGGTTGGTGGGAGCCACAGCTGAGACTTGAACCTGTGACTTTCTGCTCCTGAAGACTCTGGCTGTGTGTACTGCACAATACTGTTGCCACAGGGACAGTTCATTCCCTGGGGATACCATGACTGTTCGTCAGACAGGGCCTGTCTGTTGCAGTGCATGGCACCCACCTAAACTGGGCTAGGCCATGGTCTGCTGTGGGCAGCTGCCACTGCCCCCTCCACCACCAGTATCCCTCTGTCGCCATGCTGACATGCCCTTCTGCTGGTGGTGCTAGTGGTGCGCAGTCTCAGGCCATCCATGGTGTGGGTTCTGGGGTAGGGGTGCCTGCATAGACGTCCACGCTTCCCCCCAGCACTGCCTGCCAATGTTCTGTGCCCTTGGGGCTACCTGCTGGGTACTATCCCCTGTGACACTGTGGGAAACACACTCGTGCCCATGTTGGGCCCTCATCAGTTGCTGTCTGGTGGCTCTACTGTTTAAGCATTCCTATGGGCCACCTAGACATCACCCTAGTCCGCACTGTGGCCCAACTGCACCACAGCATGTGCCGCCTGCAGCCCTCTGTATCCCCTTTTCCAGCATCTGTCCAGTTGCCCGTTCCGAAATGCCCACCCTGCTGTTGCAGGTCATGTGCATGCCATAGGAAACCTGTTCAATAGAAAGGGAAAATCCTGATCAGCGCTATCTCACTGTGGGATCACTCACCTTGTATGGGAACAGAGCATAGACCCTTCCAAAATTGATATCTTTTTTTTGGAGCTTTCTCGGTAGTGTCTTTTTCTGTTTCCCATTAATATCACTATTTCCCAGCTTGGTTATGTTTTTTTTTTCCAGTTTGGTCAGGTCATTTTCAATGTTTATTTGCCCTTTTGTTCCGTGCACATGTATCACACTTATCACTTTTTGTAGATTTCCCTGGCTTTGCTGTACATTGCTGACGGAAATGGTTTCTCTTCCCTTTAAATCTGCTCTAACGCGAGGGTTTCACTGGCGTTAGTTGTCATACCCGGAATCCACAGTGTTAGTGTGCAGGGAGCCTCTCCCCTCCCACTCTCCACCCATTGACCCTCTCTCTCCGCCCCTGGGGAGCCTTCCTCTGCCCTCCGGGAGCCTTTCTCTGCCTTCAGCGCTCGTTTGTGCCGCTGCGCGCGTTATCGCGTGCTAAGGTACCTTATTGCCCGGTAAAGCACCATTATCGCGCGATAAGGTGCCTTATCACACAATAACATGACAGCAGTGCAAATATTTTTTACGCTCCGTCCCCATACAAGGTGAATGATCCCACAGTGAAATTGTGCAGAGCAGGGTTTATGACTCCTTTGGCCAGGTTTCCTATGTCCAGGGACTGCTCTGTCTCTGTGGCCACAGTGTGGTGCAGTGACCACAGACAGTGTGTTCAGGAACCAGAAATCACCAGTTCAAGTCCCATCTGGGGCTCCTGCAAACCCAATCCCCATATTTTACCCACCACAAAACCATGATAGTAAAGACCAACCTTTTTTGCAGATAACATAAGCATGGTCCAAACACCTCTATTTTACCCTACAGAGCACAGACTCCAGAAACATGCGCATTACCTAGACCACAGTCCCCTCAATGCAGGCCTGGAGGGCCACGTATCATTTAGCTGTGATGCTGTTAGCAATATAAGGCCATATCAGCATGGTGGCAGAGGGGTACCGTTGGTGGAGGGGGCAGTGGCTGCTGCCCACAGCAGACGGTGGCCTATTCCCCTTCACGTGGGTGCAGTGCCCTCCAACAGACAGGCCCTGCCTGACAAACAGCCATGGACTCCCCAGGGAATGCATTGATTTTGCACTAAGAAGGTGGTGCAGCGGACACAGCCAGTGCCTTTAGGACCAGAAGGTCACAGGTTCAAATCCCAGCTGGGGCTCCTTCCAACCCAGTCTCTTTATTTTACCCATGAAGAAAACATGGTAGTAAAGACTGAACCATTATTGCTGAGACCATAAGCATGGGTCAAAAACCTCTATTTTACCCTACACAGCACAAACACCATAGAAATGTGCATTACCTATGGCAGAATCCCCCAAATGCAGTCCTGGAGGGCCAAACACCATTCAGGTTCCATGCTGCTTCTAATAAAGATGCCTGTGCTGCATATCTATGCACCACCCCCATGGTATGCAGATGTATCCATGCATTTTCATGAGAGACAGCATGAAAACCCGAACAGTGTTTGGCACACCAGGACTGGAGTTGGGAACCTCTGCCGTAAAGCAGCAGCCAACAGGGCCAGACACACCCACACCCACACCCACAGGCCCCATTGGCTAATGCCTCCTGGAGAGGCAGGACATTGGGCCCTGCGTGCATCTCCCAATACTAGCACTTGCATACCTTAGCAATGCCACCCTACACCTGGGTATACAGTACACACCTATCAAACGTTTCCTATGATTACTGGCAGATAGCAAGTCCAACATTAAGCACAGTTTGCTCACTGAGCTCCATCATAACAATCTTTCTGATGTCTGCGGTGTGTGCTTCAGGTCTGGTCTCTGACAGTGTTTACCACCCTGGGGAGTGACCCCCAACAGTATTGCGTAGCATATCCATGCCTGTACTGAGGCCAGGACTGGTGTGGTGGGCAGGGCTGCTAAACTCCTCTATAGTAGCACAATGCTGGCATAGGTGTGGGAGTGTGTGTCTGTCTATACAGTGTGTGGTGGCTGCAAACACCTTCCACAGCCCACACTGCCAGCACTGTTGCCAGTATTGGCCTGCCAATGTGCATAATGAGGAGCAAGGTACCATGGGTATAGCCCGGACAGGGTGACCTGGCCAGGATGCATCTGCACAGGGCATAGGGCACTGGCTGGGACATTGTAGTGCCCGGCCACCACCTACACAGACAGGGTGACCTCAGTATGTCCTGCTGGGGGATCACTCTCACTCTGACTGTGCAGTGATGACAGCATGGCTAGGCCCCCCCCCCCCCCCCCCCAGTGCTATATAGTATTTCTCTCATGTGATATTTATGGGTTTCCTTTTGGTGCCCAGTCACTGATTTATGTGCTTGTAATGCTGACGTCCCAGTTCTGGGTGCATGCATTTTCACTGGGAACATGGACTAGCTAGCAGACTGTTTGCAGCTGGTATGTGTCTTGATGGAGTGGCTTGCAGGGTGCAGTGGCTGAAGGCTTGCTGCAGGAGAATATCGGATAGTGGTGGGGTGAAGCTTAGCATATCCAGGCCTAATGTCTGTCTGCTATTGTGTTATGGATGTGTACAGAGCTGCATGGACTGCCCTGTAGGGTGTATGTTCTCCAGCAGGACTGGGGTTGATGGTCCCCTCTACTGCCACCATTGCAGGGAGGTAGAATGTGGATCTGTTGACAGGAGACCCTGTTTACCACTCTCAGCCCTGTAGGAGGAGGGTGGTGGTACATAATCCTCCTAGAGGTCCATAGGGGCTAAACCTGACTGAGACATACAGATATATCCAAGGTGTGTCTGCAGAAACTACCTATCTCACACATTAGCACTGCTGGGGACCTGGTGCTGGTGCTGGGTGCCCCACCTCACCCTCAGGGTGAGTGCAGTACCTGCACAATGTGACGGTGTGTAGCTGCCCTGTGCCAGTACCACACACGGTCAGTTCCCACTACCAGGCCGAGGTGCTGTGGGGGTGCATACCCCATTTTGTGATCATCTGTAGACTGCTGATTTGCATGTGCAGTGCATCATGGGTATGGGTGGATTAACCCTATCCTGGTGACCACAGCAGACTGTTTGTGTGGTGACGTGCAGTCCTTCTGCAGCCAGCCAGGGGCTTGCTAGCAGCTATGGAGCTGTAGCCCACTGGTTACTTCACTACTTGTAGAGTCAGAGGTCATGGGTTCAAACCCACAGTAGGGGTTATTTGATAGGACTGTCCAAAGCATTGTCCTTTTTTAATGTACATTAGTGCTGCCAACAAAACACCCTCAGGGTACTGTAACCATAAGGTGCCTCAGAAGGCGCCCTATAAGGCGCCTTATAGGGCACCCTATAAAGCGCCTTCTGCGGCACCTTATGCATTACACTCCGTATAAGGTGCCTTATAAGGTGTCCTATGCAGGGCCTTATAAGGTGCCCTATAGGGGACATTATAGGGTGCCGTGGCGGACAGTGCACTTTATAATGTGCCCTATGGGGTGCCTTATAGGGTGCCTTATGCGGCACCTTAGGTTACAGCACGTGAGGGTGTGTTTGCTGGCAGCAATAATTAAAATACAAATAAAATGCCTCAGGAAACAATACTTACATGTCAAAGCTGATGCCTCAGCCAGTCTTATGTATTAGGCACACTGGGGATCGAACTCATGACCTCTGTATTATCAGTCAGTGTATTAATCATTGTGCTACACTTCTGTTTCTATGCTTAGATGTCTGTGCGCCTACTTAAGATTACCGCGCGGTAACGCGCTTCACTGCGCTTTGCCCGATAATGTGCGCAGCAGCGCATGTTATCGTGCGCTAATCCCATTTTGCTACTTTAAACTGAAACACCCACTCCTTATATGGCATCCTGCACACTAACGCTGGGCGCACATTAAGAAGGTTTAGTAAACATACCCCGAAATCAAAGTTTTTTTCTGATAAATGTTGATGATATTTGTTTGTAATATGTTCCCAAATGCTATGGCAACAATCTGCATAGAGTGTCTAATATATAGAATACTTAATTAACATAAGTAAGACAGATATTATCGCGGAGAGCTCACATTTTACAGGTGTATCCACAATTTTTTCCGCTAGTGTATGTGTTCTATTTTCAGTTGCACAACAATTTGCTGATTAGTTCCTTTGGGCATAAACCTTTTGATTTTCCTTATTTGGTGAGTTTGCTAGTTACCTTTCATTTATATTTTATTATGTGTATGTCAAATATACTTGTCACCATATTGGCGGTAGCTGTTTACTTTGTGATACATGTAATTTTATGTTTTATGCCTTTTGGTTTTATAATTAATAATTTATTTTAAAGAATGTTTTAGTTTATCCTTTTAATTTCCCTCTGCTTTTATTAATTGTATTTATGTTATTATTATTTTAATGTATATCAGCTTACCTGTGCTTTGCTTTGTAGCTGTGCTTTTATGTTTTAGCATTGAGCTCTGGTCT
Organism: Ichthyophis bannanicus; assembly: GCA_033557465.1. Classification (NCBI taxonomy): domain Eukaryota; kingdom Metazoa; phylum Chordata; class Amphibia; order Gymnophiona; family Ichthyophiidae; genus Ichthyophis; species Ichthyophis bannanicus. The sequence goes on along the minus strand of CM066038.1, from coordinate 368,950,814 downwards.
AGGCCTATATTTATTTATCTTTTATGTTTTATGACTATTTATTTTGTTTTTATGTTTTTAGCGGTCACAGTTCCCTAATGAAGGCCAGATTGGCCGAAACACATGTAGGGCCAACCAACCAATAAAGATTACTTTTCCTCCAAGGGTTTCCTGTCACCTGCTTTTGTTTGTTTGTGCTCTTGGACTGCAGGTGGGGTGCTTCCTTTGCAAACCCTCCTGAAGCCCAGCTATACAAGGAGCTGTCACGACATACACTTCCATTGTGTGCCAGCGTTTGCCAATGCATTAAATGACAAACTATATGCCCCAATGTGTCTGAAATGTGTTACACTATAACAGCAGTGCCTGCCCTCCTAGTCCCCCCATATTGTGATGGTGTTAACAACCGTGAACCATTCCATGCTATTCGGTACTGTATAGACCCTTATCATATCTCCCCCCAGCCATCTCACTAACAGGTTGAGGAGGCCTAATCTTTGTAAACTCCTCACATAGACGAATCCTTCTATCTGCAGCACCATCTGTGATGTCTGTCATGATCACACAGTGACAGTGGTGGAACACAGATATACTGCTGGTGTGGAACATTGATGTGCCACATGGGTCGGTCCAATGGACCTGGCACCCTTGGCAGAGATGCCAGTGCGCCCGTGGTGCCACTGAACCCAGCTGTGGAGAAAGAGGCCGATAGCACCTGCAGTTGTAGCCCTCCAGATATCTGGAAAATGCAGGTGCCTGGGGAAATACCACAGCAGTGGCTGCCATCCACTCCCTGAGACGTATCGGTGGCAGGTGGTGATGGGGCCCCTGCATGGGCAGCTGGTGGGGGGGCTGCATGCCATCCATGTGTGCCTCTGCCCCCCCCCCCATCTTTCCCTTGTGCCCAAGGTATCCACCCAACCCGCATGTTTAACATGCTGTGACTGCAACCAAGACCACTGAAGGTGCATGGGTATGTCTGCATGGTGGGGTGTTGGTAGTCGCATGGGAAGTGGCACCAGCCTGCAGCATATGGAAGCATTGTCCTGGTCGTGTGCGCCATTGACATTGCAGCATATACCAAAGGCAAGTCGAAGGGAAACATATCAGCAACAGGAACGGTTGTTTCCATAAGGCAGCACTGTGGTACAACACACAAGGTTGGTGTGTATATGTGTGGAGGTTCAGGTCCCTGCTGGGGTTTCTGTATTGCATCTTCCTGTGGACATGGTTTAGCTGACAGAGTAAGTACAGCTGCAGCATGTACAATCCCCAAGGAGGCAGCCAGCAAGAGTGGAAACACCCACCGGCAGCATTGACAGGCTCCACTATTCACAGCTGGTTGGAGGCTAATAGCACATGGTAACAATGTTTGGTGAGGCCAAGGCAAGGCAATAGCAACTGCAAACAGAGCACACATTATCAATCCTTGAGATGACATTGAGACAGGAGTGTCAAGCAGGAATGCCAACATCTCCACTTTTGCACAGTGCGCCAATGAGAGTTTATGTGTGTGTGTCTTTATCTTTATCTTTATCTTTATTCGTTACTTGATATACTGCCCAGGCAGGTGCATCAGGGTGGTGTACAGTATAATCAACCAATAAAAGCAAGAAAAGGAAAAAGAACGCCATTATTTGGACAGGACAGAAAGAAGCAGAAAAGGCAAAAGTGGGAAAGAGACAAGTGAGGGAAAGTACTGGTGGGAAGGCCGGTCTTAAGGATCTCGGAAATCAAAAACCTGCTGAAAGAGATGAGTCTTGAGTAGGGATTTAAATCTTTGAAAGGATAGCTTGGTATGGAGGGCAAGTGTGAGTGAATTCCAGAGGGCTGGGCCAGGAAGTAAAAAGCAGAGTGACGTGTTGTTTCCAAGTGAGCTGAGGATGGAGCAGGGAGATAGAGATGGTAACCATGTGCTGAGCGGAGAAGACGGGGGGAAGGTTGTAAACAAATGGAATCGGCTATATACTGAGAAGAACCAGTGTGCAATGCTTTATGAGTTAGTATGAGTATTTTGTAATGAAAACGGAAGTTAAGTGGAAGGCAGTGTAAACGGAGGAGGAGGGGAGTAATGTGGTCATGGGGGGAGGAATAAGTGAGTAAACGTGCAGCTGTATTCTGGACTAATTGAAGACGTCGAAGTTGATATTTTGGGAGACCCACTAAAACAGTATTACAATAATCTAACCTCGATAGGACTAGAGAGATAACTAAAGAAGTGAGAGAGGAGGAAGGGAGAAAAGGGCGGACAGCTTGGATTTGATGGAGAAAGAAGAAAGAACGACGAACAAGTGAAGAGATGTGATGTTAAAATGAAAGGGAGACATCAAGGGTGACTCCGAGATAGCGGAGGGAAGAGACTAAAGGGATAGGAGTAGAGAGAAAAAGTGGAGAGCAGGTGGGTGGAGGTGTGTTAAAGGAGAGCCAAAGAGCAGCTGATTTAGAGGGGTTAACATGGAGAAAGTTAGTGTTTATCCACGTAGCGACATGGGTGAGACAGAGGTTAAGAGCAGAAAGATCCGGTGAGAGGGAACTAGTGTGGTGAACAAGAAGAATGTCATCAGCATAGAAATATCCAGAAATCCCTGACTGTTGGACGATAAGTGCTAAAGGGACAAAAAAAATGTTGAAAAGAAGAGGAGCTAGGACAGAGCCCTGGGGAACACCACAAAAAAGGGGTAGGGAGGAGGAGGTAGATGAGCTAGTCTTTACTGAAAAAGTGCAAAAGGAAAGAAAAGAACGAAACCAGGCAAGGACAGACCCACAGATCCCAAGGTCAGCCAGTCGAATTAGAAGAGTGCGATGATCCACAATATCAAAGGCAGAGGAAAGATCTAAGGTCACCACAAGGGAAAGATCACCTCGATCGTAGGCTTGATGAACTTCACTCAGAAGGGAAGTGAGAATGGTCTCTGTGCTGTGGCCTGTGCGAAACCCGGATTGACGTGGATGGAGAGAGAGGGTAGAGTCCAGATGGGCAGAGAGCTGTATAAACACAAGTTTTTCCAAGATTTTAGACAGAAAAGGAAGGTTTGACATGGGACGCCAGTTAGCTGGTGTGGAGGGATCAAGGGAAGGATTCTGTAGGAGTGGACGGATAAGGGCGTGTTTCCAGGCTGAGGGGAAAATATCAGAGGAAAGACTGTTGTTGAAAATGTGAAGGATGTATGGGAGCAGCAAGAGGGATGGGTCAGACAGCCAAGAAGAGGGTATGGGATCGAGAGGACAGGTGGTTTTATGGGAAGTAGCTATAGCTTTGGAGAGCTCTGTTGAAGTGATGGGCCGAAACGTACTCCAAGTATGGGGAAAGATCTTATCAGAAAAGGAAGAAGGGAGTTCAGATGAGGAGGAGTGAAGTAGAGGAGGAGGGGACAGTGGTGGAGGACAAGAATGAAAAGTAGCGCGCAGAGATGAAATTTTCCCGGAGAAGAAAGAGGCGAGAGGTGTGTGTGTGTATGGCTCCCCTTTGTCCTGTGTCTTTCTGCACTGCAATTTGGCTCACATTGTTTGAGTATTTCCCAGCCTGTTTGGAAAACATGAATAAGGCGAGGCAGAGGATTGTGGGTATTGCCTGAAACAGTGCAGATTGGCCTGGGTGTGTCTGCCACAATAGTAGGATCACTGGCTGAGATGCCATTGTGCTCATTTGCCACGTGCATTGCCTGGGTGGCCACTGTATGTCATGCTGAGATGGCACTCTCACTATGACCAAAAATTGACCATGGCACAGTTATGCATTCACATAGAGCTATTAAAATGTCTGATTCCAATGATGTGGATGTATGCTCTGTCTGGGGATGCCAATCGCTGAGTAAACAGCTGAGTGCTTATGTGCATGCTGACCAGCAGACCAACTGCAGTTGGTTTGTGCTTGGTTGCCACAGCCCAGTTAAGGGCAGCACATGCAGTCTTGCTGCCTATTCTGTAGTCAGTTGTTAGTCCTCAATGGTTGGGGCAGCAGTGGTTCATGGCCTACTCACTGGACAGTGACAGTAACAGTAGTCCCCATGCCAGCCTATACACCCCCACTGCAGTGGCTGTTCATGACAACAGCATATTGACACTGACCACTAACCTGCACTGTTATCAGTGGGTTAATGTCCAACATGGGCAGAACACAGAACCGAGTTGTTGCTGTGGCCTACTGCCTGCAGGAAACAAGGAGAAAAACCATAACAAACTGCAGACAGTACCTACCACACACTAGCTGTGATGTGGACCTGTAGCACAGCCAGCAGAGATAATCTCTAACAGTATAGGTTCAGTGGACCAGGTGCTGGACACCCCTCCTCATCCTCAGGGTGACAGCTGAAACTGCTCTGCAGCCTGGCTTGCTATTGTTATGTGCATGTAGCACACGCAGCCAGTGCATCTTGTTGTTGTTGTTGTTGCTGTTAAGTGTCGTTGAGTCAGTGTTGACTCATGGCGATCCTCTGGATAGTTGTCCTAAATTATGTTTGGTCTTCAGTCAGGTGGCTGATTGTTGACAGACTGGCACCCATAGCTGCTGTTATTGTATCCATCCATCTCATTACTGGCCTTCCTCTTTTGCATTGACCTTCTACCTTGTCAAGCATGATGTCTTTCTCTAGTGACCAGGTGCATCTTACTCAGCTGATATGCTGGATTAGTGCATTCTCCATTGGCTCTTCAGCTGCAGATCATGTTTTTCATGTGCAGTGCCTCATGGGTTGGTGTTTTATGGTTTGGTGAACCACCTTTAACCTAGACATCCTGATGATCACTGAAACATGGTTCACAGACACAGACACTGCCCTTTTAAACCAACTTACACCCCCTAACTTCTCAATCCACACTTGCAACAGAGCTAGCAGGAGAGGGGGCGGGGTCCTCATACTATCAAAAAACGAGCTGCAATACCGGACAATCCATACTAGAAGTATGCCACAGTTAGACACAATCACCATTGCAAATAAACACAATACCTTCAACCTTATCTACAGGGCACCAGGCGCTACCTCTGACAAAATATCCAATATAATTGACTTAGCTTGTAACCCTGAAAACCCCTCCAAACCAAACTGGCTATTGGGGGATTTTAGCCTGGCCTCTGCACAACCCACTCTGTCCAACACATTCCTAGAAGCAATGACCAACCTTAACTACACTCAGATCATAACCGATCCCACCCACCAACTTGGGAACACTCTTGACTTAGTCTTCGCCCCATCCACAGCCACAGACAGGAAGGACCAATTTAATCTCGCCATCAATCCGGTCCCCTGGTCAGATCACAGCCTGATAACATTTCAGGTCCCATTTCCTCACGACACGCGTGACCAACCAAGCACAAAGAACGTAACAAACCCATGTCACTTCAGTCCATTTGATAAGGAAGTGCTGGCTAAACATGTCATCCCAAAACTCTCTCAGCCGTCGAACAACCTCAATGACATGGTTTCCACCTGGAATGACACTCTAAAGCTGTACGCTCTCCAGCCTCCGTCGAACTATCATGCCACACCCAAGATCAACGCCGCCAAAAGTTAAACAGCCCCCTGGTTCTCTTCTGAACTAAAGAAGTCCCTACTTCACCTGAGAAAACTTGAGAGAAACTGGAGGCACACCCATAATACAGATGATCAAGCCACCTATTTAGCCTATTTGAAAGTTCATCGAGAAGCAATTTGGGACAAGAGGAAGGAATTCCACTCAGAGCTCCTCAGTTGTTCTCTAAACAAGCCACGAGAGCTCTTCAATTTGGTAAAATCCTTAACCAAAGAACATTCTCCACCACAGAATGAGCAATTGCAACCCCAATCATATGCCAACTATATGCAATCCAAAACCGTCAAATCAATTATGGCCACCAGCCCAGGAACACCTCAATCTTCCCTGCTTCCGAAGACACTCGTCAAGTTCTCTCCTCCTTCAGTGACCAACATCGAAGACATTATTAACAGCATCAACACCACCACGGCACCAAATGACCCCTGCCCTGCACACTGGAGGAGAGCAATGCGATCAGAACTCAGTCCAATTATAGCAGAAATCGTAAATCAATCCTTCACAACAGGAAAGTTCCCAACAATGCTTAAGCAGACCTCCATTCGACCCCTGTTAAAAAACAACCAGCTTGACCCGGAGAAGGTAGAGTCCTACCGGCCGATTTCCAGCATCCCGCTGCTAGCTAAAATACTAGAGAAAGCGGCTCTGAGGCAAATCCAACAACATATAGACACCTCATACCCCCTAGACCCCTGCCAACATGGGTTTAGAGAAGCTCACGGTGTCGAAACACTCCTGACCTCACTAATTAACACTCTCATCTGTGGTTTAGACAACATCAAAGCGGGCTTTGTGCTGATCTTCTTGGACATTGCCGCAGCATTTGACTCCGTCTATCATGATCAACTACTAGCTCATCTCCATGAGAAGGGGATCCAGTGTCAAGCCTGGGATTGGTGTAAATCTTATCTTGAAGACCGATGGCAGCAAGTTAGGATTGGCTCTAGTACATCAGAACCGTTCCAACAAAAGCAGGGAGTACCCCAGGGTTCCTCCCTCTCCGCGCTGCTCTTCAACATATACATGCAGCCAATCTGCGAAATCACCCGTGCCTTTGGAATATCTTGCCTTATCTATGCAGGCGACGTGTTGATGTATTCACCTTTCTACGTCACACTTCCAGATTACACGACACTAGTTGATTGCTTCAACGCAGTAACAGACTGGCTCCTCAACCAGAACCTAAGGATAAATTTCAAAAAAACTGAAGTCCTAACCATTACAAGAAACAAAAACTTCTCTCCTCCTACATCCCTAATAGTGAGAGATACGGAACTACCAATCAAGTCAGCCATACGCTACTTGGGTGTGACACTAGATCAGCAGCTAAACTTCAAAGAGCACATAAGTCGTACAGTAAAGTCGGTCTATTACAAGATCAAGACCCTTCGCCACCTGAGACCCATGCTAGATCTTGACAGCTTCCGCACAATATTCCAAGCACTTGTCATACCCCACTTTGACTATGCAAATGTTATACTTCAAGGCCTCCCCAAAAACACACTTAATCCTCTTCAATTGGCGATGAATGCTGCTGCCCATGTATTGTGTGGGACATCAAGAAGAGATCACATATCCCCCATCCTAAGAGATCTACACTGGCTCCCGATAAGCTGTAGGATCTCCTTCAAGACCCTCTTAATCACTTTTAAGGCCATAAACAACATAGCGCCCTCCTCAATCTCCATGCTCCTCTCCCACCCCCCCAACAACAGATCCAAGAGGTTGCATTCCGCCAACATACTTATTATTCCAAAAGCTTCCATAAAATAGGCACAATCAACCAACAAACGGGCATTTGTGTCCTACGCACCCAGATCATGGAACAACCTCCCGCATGACATCAGAGCAATCAAGGACATCATTCAATTTAGAAAGGCCCTCAAGAACCATTTGTTCATTACTCACTTTCCACAATACAATAATTCCTTCACGCCTCATACCCTCACACATACCATCCCACAACCTGATAGCTTATCAGCAAACACAAGTTTGATAAGAGGAAGTGGTCTGTAAATGGAATACGGTCCACTCTGGGTCACACTCCCCTGTTCTACCCTTGTAACATTACTTTATTGACACAGCAACATGTAAATTGTACATAGTTTCCCCTGTTCTTTCCAAGTTGTTTTCCCTGTTCGATGTAAACTCGGGAGTGCCCTGCGGTCCTAGAGTCATTCTGTTAACTGTAAACCGCACTGATGATAAAGAGCGCGGTATAAAAGAAATGTTAAATAAATAAAAATAATAAAATAAATGGGTAGTGGAGGGCCTAACTTGTACCGGCACAGACAGCAAACAGTTTGATCAGAGATCTGTAGGCTCTACAGATCTCTGTAGTGTTGTGTGGAGGTGTAGCCTACTGGTTGGTGCAATATTTCCATGGTTACAGGTCCAGCGTTTGGTTCCCACTTGTTCATTTTGTGCCTGGGTGCGCTTGCCCACTTCGCACAGTTCTGGCTCTGTTGTGACCTGCAGACAATCCTTCTTCTACATTTCTATGCATTATGGCCACATGTTAGGTAGCCCAACATGACATTCCTCATCATGGGCATCTGTGAGCATGGCTTTAGTGGCTCTGCCATGGTGCATTGCAGCAGGTCAGTGATATATATGCAGCAGATATCTGGGTCAACTGGTATGGATGCGTTTTCTGTTTTGCCATCATTGTGACCTCCCAGCTTTATGTAAAGAGAATATATCTCGTACATTCAGGCACTCATTGCATAGCCATTCCCTGCACTGTTCTGCTATCATTACTTGCCCCACAAGGGGCAAATGGGTTCAACTTGTCTCTTTCTATCATGCCACTCTGTCGGGTGAATTGTCTTGCAGTTGCACAGGCTGAGGCACCAGTCTCACCTGCACAAATGGTGTTTCATGTACCCCATGGCACTGCATCCACTTTCCTTGCATCCAGCTTTTTATTGGTCGGAATGGGAATATCCCAGGTGATCATAACTGCTTCATTCTCCAGAATTTTTTTAGAGATGTGGCCTCACTGCTTTTCCAGTACAGCAATGTTGTAGTGTTTTCAGAGTTTCCAATGGATGAAATGAACCACTTTATTGTGCCTTTCTGTGTAGAGATTTTCTGCCATCAGAACTTCACAGCTGACTACGAATTTACTAACCATTTCCATTTTTTTCTTAATCTACATATTCCTGTTTTTCCATTTTTTCTATGCTTGCTGTGAACCATTTCATCTGTAATCTACTGTCTTGGGTTGAAACCATCAATCTCTCATTCTTTGGTTTTGACTCACCTATCATTTAACCATTCATTTATCCAGTCTTGATTGGCAGATGGTTCCCGGAATAACACTATGGGGTATGTTTACTAAACTGCGTTAGTTTGATTTGCGTTAGGAGCCACGGTAGAGACAGAAATCCCAAATAAGGACATGGGCGGTACATCGTTACCGATAACGCGCGTTACAGAAATTAACGAGAGTTAGAGGGTGCCATGGCGCGTTACCGCGCGTTAAACTTAAGAAGGCACACAGACACAAAGCACTGAAACAGAGCTGTAGCACAATAGTTACTGCACTGACTGATGATACAGGCATCATGGGTTTGATTCTCCAGTGTGCCTAATGCATAAGGCTGACTGAGGCATCACCCTGTACATTTAAGTAGTGAATGAGGAGGCATTTTACGTTTATTTTCAGTAGTGTTGCCAGCAAACACACCCTCACAGTGGCGTAACCTAAGGTGCCGCATAAGGCACCCCATAATGCACTCCATAGGCTACATTATAAAGTGCACTGTCCGCTGAGGCACCCCATAATGTCCCCTATAGAACACCCTATAAGGCACCTTATAGGGCGCCATATAAGGTGCCGCATGGGGCACCTTATGAGGCACTGTAAGGTTACAGTACGCTGAGGGGTTGTCGCTGGCAGCACTAATGTACATTAAAAATAGACAATGCTGCAGACAGCCCTATAAAATAACCCCACGGTGGGTTTGAACCCATGACCACTGGCCCCACAGGTAGTGAAGGAACCACTGGGCTACAGCCCCATAGCTGCTTAAACCCCCCTGGCTGCCAACTGAAGGGCGTCAGGTCACCACCCAAACCGCCCGCTGTGTTGGCCAGGATCTGGGTCAACGCACCCATATCCATGGTGCACTGCACATGCAGATCAGCAATCCAGAGATGAACACAAGATGGGGTATGCACCCCCACAGCACCCTGGCCCGGTAGGGCGAGATGACCGTGTGCGTCACTGCCACATAGTAGCAACAGACAGTCACATTGTGCGGGTACTGTGCCCACCCTGAGGTTTAGGTGGGGTGCCCAGAACCAGGTCCACAGCACCTTTCATGGCTGAAATACACCATGCTGCAGGTCCCCATCAGTGTGTGATAGGTAGTTCTGTTAGACACACCTGGGATACATCTGTGTCCTGCTGTATGTTTCGGTCATATCTAATCCCTATGGGCAATGATGCACCCAGAATAGTGCACATCCTGTGTTGGTGCCATGGTTACCGGGGGGGGGGGGGGGGTTGTATGGACCCATAGACAGATCATGTACCACCACACAACCCACCCTCTGGGGCTCAGGGTGGGAAACAGGAGCACCCACCAATAGATCCACAGTCTACCTTCCTGCAATGGTAGCAGTAGAGGGGATCATCAACCCCAGTCCTGCTGGGGAACAGACAGAGCGCTACACATCCTTAACACAATGGCAGGCAGACAGAAGGCCTGGAAATGCTCAGCTGCCCCCCACCATTATCTGACATTCTCCAGCAGCAAGCCTCCAGCCGCTGCACCCTGCAAGGTGTTCCAGTAAGACACATACTAGCTGCAGACAGTCCGCCAGCTAGTCCATAGTGCATGGTCCTGGAGGAGATGCATGCACCCAAAACAGGGATGTCAGCATACACACCAAGCAGATAAGTCAGTGATTGGGCCCCAAAAGAGAACCCATAAATATCACATGAGAAAAATACCATATAGCACTATGGGGGAACCCAGCCATGCAATGGTCACTGCTCAGTCAGGGTGAGAGTGACCTCCCAGCAGGACATACTATGGCCACCCTGTCCATGCAGGTGGTGGCCAGGCACTACAATGTCTGAGCCATTGCCCTATGCCGTGTGCAGATGCATCCAGGTCAGGCCACCCTATCCAGGCTATTCCCACAGTACCTTGCTCCTCATTATACACATTGGCAGGCCAATACTGGCAACAGTGCTAGCAGTGAGGGCTGTGGAGGGTGTTGGCAGCCACCACACACTGGATAGACAGACACACACTCCCCACACCTATGCCAGCATTGTGCAACTATAGAGGTGTTGGGCAGCCCAGGCCACCACACCAGTCTTGGGCACAGTGCAGGCATGGCTATGGTACGCAATACTGTAGGAGTCACTCCCCAGATTGGTAAACACTATCAGACACAAGACCTGTAGCACACTCCACAGACATCAAAAAGGTTGCTATGATGCAGCTCACTCAGAAAATTGTACTTAACCTAGGAATTGCTATGTGCCAGTAATAATAGCAACCTTTTGATAGATGTGTGCCACATTCCCCGGTTTAGGGTGGCATTACTAAGGTATGCAAGTGCTAGTATTGGGAGATGCACGCAGAGCCCAAAGTCCTGCCTCTCCAGGAGGCTTTGGATAATGGGACCTGTGGGTGCAGGTGTGTCTGCCCCTGTTGGCTGCTGCTTTACGGCAGAGGTTCCCAACTCCAGTCCTGCGGTGCCAAACACTGTTCGGGTTTTCATGCTGTCCCTCATGAATATGCATGAGATACATCTGCATACCATGGGGGTGGCACATAGAAATGCAGCACAGGCATTTTTATCAGAGGCAGCATGGATCCGGAATGGTGTTTGGCCCTCCAGGACTGCATTTGGGAGACTCTGCTCTAGGTGATGTGCATGTTTATGGTGTTTGTGCTCTGTAGGGTAGAATGTAGGTGTTTTGGGCATGTTTACGTCATCTGCAATAAAGGTGCTGTCTGTATTAGCAAGTTGTAGTAGTGGGTAAAATATGGGGATTGGGTTGGCAGGAACCACAGCTGGGACTTGAAACCTGTGACCCTCTGCTTCTGAATACACTGGTTTTGTGCACTGCACCACCTTGTTGTCACAGAGTCAGTACATTCCTTGATGATACCATGACTGTTCGTCAGACAGGGCCCATCTGTTGCAGTACACGGCACCCACCTATACAGGGCTAGGCCACGGTCTGCTCTGGGCAGCTGCCACTGCCCCCTCCACCACCAGTATCCCTCAGCCACCATGCTGACATGCCCTTCTGCTGGTGGTGCTGGTGGTGCGCAGTCTCAGGCCATCCAGTGTGCAGGTAGACTGCTGCCTATGGTGCGGGTTCTGGGGTAGGGGTGCCTGCATAGACGTCAACGCTTCCCCCAGCCACGCCTGCCAATGTTCCGTGCCCTTGGGGGTGGCTGTTGGGTACTATCCCCTGTGACACTTTGGGAAACACACTCGTGCCCATGTTGGTCTTCAGCAGTTGCTGTCTGGCTGCTCTGCTGTTTCATCATTCGTATGGGCCACCTAGGCATCACCCTAGTCCGCACTGTGGTCCTGCTCCACCACAGCATGTGCCGCCTGCGGCCCACTGTATCCCCTTCTCCGGCATCTGTCCAGTTGCCGTTCCGACATGCCCGCCCTGATGTTGCGGGACATGTGCATGCCATAGGAACCCTGTCCGATGGTGGGGAAAACCCTGAGCAGCGCTATTTCACTGTGGGCTCATTCACCTTGTATGGGGATGGAGTATAGACTCTTCCACGATTTATATCTTTTCTATGGAGCTTACTCGGGGGGGGGGGAGGGGTTGATGTTTCTCATTGATACCACTATTGGCCAGCTTGGTTATGGTTTTTTCCAGTTTGTTGGGGTCATTTTCAGTGTTTATGTGCCCTTTTGTTCTGTGCACATGTATCACACTTATCACGTTTTTTGGTTTCCCTGCCTGGGCTGTACATTGCTGACACTGAAATGGTTTCTCTCCCCAGTAATGTGCATTTAACGGCAGGTTTTCGTTCGCGTTGGAATTGAGCTCTTCAGATCAGCACGTTAGTGTGAAGGGAGCCTCTCCCCGCCCACTCTCCGCCCACTGACCCCTTCTCTCCGCCCTCTCTCCACCTTCTGCGGTGTTTTACCGCGCCGCGGGAGTTTACGATCGTTAACTACTGTTAATGCGCGTTATGTAACGTTAACGATCGTTCGCACGTCATAACGCACGTTATGACGTGCGAACAATTGTTAACGTTACATTACGCGCGTTATGTACCGTTACCGCAGTTTAGTAAACATACCCCTATATGTCTCACTGTATTTGTGCATTTGTCACTTGTTTCTCTTTCAAAAAGCGAAAAGATCCCTTTTAACAAAGTGACATAAAATGTGTTTTTGTTGGACTAAGATTTTAAAAGATCATCCATTGCAGGTATGACCTATCCAATATAGTCCATTTTAATTATATGTGAAAAATAAAACTAAAATCCAATCTAACACCACAAGCTCAAACATGCATATATAGAAAAAGACTGCCAACACAAAGCCTGTGTTTCAAATCTCACAAAACAGTTCTGCTTCAGGGCAAAGTACTTATCTGAATACAATCTATGGTTGCAGCAAAACTTTAAAAGATGATCTAAACACTTCTGACACAGCTGCACTTTAAAAGCTTGTTTTTCCTTGTCTACTGATCTAATTCTTTGAAGTGTTTGTTCTCTTGTTTTGTTTTGGGGTTTTTTTGTTTCCTTCCCTATGTGTGTTGGTAGATTCTTACAATCCCTTCTACTGTTCAGAAGGTTCATCAAAGGTTAATGATGGAAATAGATCTTGGACATTCATTTTCATATTTCAGCACTTTTTGGACATTTCATAGTAGCTCTCTCTATATAATTGATTTCAATGAAGCCCAGTACTAGTTTTTACAAATTACTTCATTGACATGGAGACGTTTTCTTGTTCTCTCTGTACATCTAGTTTTTTTCAAGATCTTTAAGAGGCCAGTCTACAATACCAAATCTAATTGACAGCATTTTGGTGGTGGTGAGAAGCGAGGAGGACTGTGACAAAGTCTATCTACCCTTTTGATGTCTAGGACATCTGTACCTTGCTCACTCACAATCTTAAATGACAGAGGTGTAAGGCAGGAGTCTCCCAATCCAGTACTGGAGGGCCACAAACCAGTCAGGTTGGGAGGCTATCTCTAATGCATATATATCTCATGCATATTCATTAGGGCTTTCCCAAAAACCTGCCAGGATTGCGGCCCTCCAGGACAGGTTTGGACACCCCTGACCTAGACAGTGGTAGGTAATGGCAATTTTATTAAACAAAAATCCCCAATGCGTTTTGACTGAATGCCTTCTTCAGGTGGAATGAACCACAAATAAAACAAACAAAAAAAAAAGAACAAGATAATTAAAAGTGCAAAAACAAGACAAGCTGCAATAAAAACAATAAATACATAAATAAACAATTAAAAGAGTAAATAAAAATAAACTAAAAACACTCAAAAGCGTATCAATACTTCATTGGACCAATGTTAAAAGCAGGAATGAAAGAGAAAGGTCATAAAGATACAAAAACAATGAAACCAAAGCCCAAAACCCATATGGATTAATCATAAAACATTGTCTCACAGAAAAGCTATGCAAAGGAGGGGCGAAGAAGTGTATACCCTTTGGGGTATGTTTACTAAAGGACGTTAAGGTAACAGGCATTAAAGGCAGTGATAAGGGATGTTACATGCATATAGGGTAGTGAGCGGGTAGGAGGCAGATAGGTGTAAAGGGCGCTATGGGCCATTTAACGTTCATTAACAGGACATTGGGTGTTAAGGTGAGGACATTGGGTGTTAAGGTGTCAAGCATGCATTTTGACATCCGAGAATGGCTGTAACCCTAACACTGGATAAAGGAGAACCAAGGAAAGTCAATGTAAAGATGATGAATGGAAGGACAGGTGGGAGCTGATGGACCTACCAGATCCGTGGGCACCTTATGTTGCAGTCAGTAAATTGTACTAGCATGTGGGAGGCAGCCGTACCAATGCACAGGGGGGTGCCAATGTTAAATGGTGAAATGTCAGTGTGTGGCATAGGATGGGGAAGACATGTCCCCCCAGTGGAGTCAGCAGTGGCAAGATGAGTGCAGCGACAGGAGGACAGAGTAGGAGTGGTGACATGCAGATCGGGAACAAAAGAGGCGTGTGTGAAGAGCCAAGATGCGGAAATGAGTAGCAGTGTAGGCCATGGTGTAGCAGCCTGCACAAGAAGACATGATTACACACAGCCCACAGAGGCAGATGGATGGGCTAAAGGAAGGATAGCAACAGAGGAGAGGGTGGTATGGGCTGGCAGCACCGATGTGCTGTAGGTGCCATCCCCAATGTATTTGTACTATGTGTGAAAATGTGCACTGTTGCCTTGTGGAAGGTCTGATACCATACATGTGGGTCTCACACCTGTCCCAGCCACAGAGCCACCATACAACACCCCAGACAAATGTGCAGATAACAGCTGGACAGGTGTCATCTTAAATTGGGCAAATGGGGCATGAATGGACATGAGGTGATACCTGCAGGTGGCTATCCAAGGAGTAGGATGTGTATGCATGTACAGCACAGATGTGATGGAGCCAAAGCTACACAGTCATAGTCATTATGGCATACATGACTCATGTGGCACTAAACAGGTTACAGCTGTATGCAGGTAACTGCTTGTTAGTATACCACTGCATCAGTGCAATCACGTTGGGATACCTTGTATCGAAAAAGTTGTAATGTCTGATAAAAACAGGGACTGTCAAAACCTGCAGTCAGCTGAGGCAATGGAGGATTGGGTGACTTGCCCAAGGTCAGAAGGAGATGTGGGCAATCCATGAAGGGTGTTGCAGACTGCACAGTAAAACCTCCCAAAGTGTCACAAAAGGAGTGCTGGTGGACCTCAAACCCTGGGTCCCAAGTCTGTGCCATGACCATTATATCACACCTCCAAGCAGTAACCAGACATCTGCAGGGGAAACATGTATGACTTCCTGCAATGTGCCATACACAACAGCATGCCAATAAAGCCATGCTCTCAGTAGGACATGATGGCGAATAGTCTGTTTGCTGGCCCAAATTGTGAGCAGAACGTATAACAAATTATAAGGCTGTGTGTCTGCCAGTCACAGAAGAGCCCTGACTGTTACAGGCATGAACATAATCTGAGTAGCACACAGTCACAAAAGTAAGCAGGAATTGAACCCCAATTACCTGCTTATGAAGACATTGCACTAACTAGTAGGCTAGACCTCCAATTGTTCTGATGTGCAATGGCTGGACACAAAGAGACTGCAAGTCACTGCCTAAAATGTCTGCTGTGTGTGATGGTATAGGTTAGCCCCTCCAGTACCCATGATGCTGTGTACATGCAGAACAGTAGTCTGCAGCTGATCACCAAATGGAGAATGTACTGATTCATCACCTCAGCTCAGTAAGATGCACTGACAGTGTGTGATACAAGCACAGAGCAGCTACAAACTGTGCTTTTGAGCAGTTTCTGTGGTCACCCTGGGGGTGAGGATTGATGCCCAGCCCCTGGCCCAGAGCTTATACTACTACACTAGGCCTCTGCTGACTGTGCTGTAGATACATATCATTGCCGGTTTGTGGCAATTATTATCTGTAGTGTGTTGTGTTAGTCATCTTGTTTATTGCAGAACTGCAGTGTGCTGTAGGTGATTGTCATATCTAGGCCCTGTGTTCTGGCTTGTTGTACAAGGACCCTCCTAGAACAGCACATGTCAGTGCCTAGTGTTGTAGCATGCCAACTGCAGTGGGGACTGACTAGGCCTACTGACACATTCTGCTGGTCCTGCTATAACCACAGTGAGCAGGGCAGGAATGGCTCCTGTTCCAACCATCTGGAATTACCAATCCACCACAACTATCACAGTTAGACTGCATCTGCTGCTCACCACAGGATTGTCTCAGCCATGCACATACCAAATGGGGCCAGTCTGCTGGTCAGCACACACTGCATATGCACAAGGCGAGCATGTACACCAGCACGTGGCACAGTGATTGGCTTACCAGGACAGGAATTGCACCCACATCACTAGAGTAGCACACTATATAAGTGCTATGTGGATACATAGCCGTGCAATGGTCAGAGTGAGAGTGCCCTCACAGCATGAACTCCTGTGGCTACCCAGGCCATGCACATGGCAGACAGGCACTACAAAGTCTCAGCCATTGACCCTACCTTCGATGAAGATACATCTTGGGCAAACCACTCTATTTATGGCATAATCCACAATCCTCTGCTCTTCATAATGGACATTTGCAGACTAATGCTGGGGTTAGCCTAGGCAATGAGAGGCACAGTGCAGTACAGAAGACCACAGAACTCTGAAGAGACACTCATACACACTCACATCACTGCGCTGTGCAAAAGTGGGGATGGTTGGCATTCCTGCCTGCCACTCTGGTCTCCATATCAGTTCAAGCATTGTTAACATGTACTTATTGTGCAGGTGCTAGTAGCATCTTCTGACATTACCCATGCTCAGTGTGCTGCTGCTATCAGGCTGACTTTCCACACAGCTGTGGGTAGTAGAGTCTGTCTGTGAGGCTTATGGGTATCTGTACCCTTACTGGCCAATTCATTTGGGGTTGCACATGCTGGTGCTGTACCTGCACTGTAAGCTAATGTTTATCCACAGGGACATGCAATATATAATCCACAACAGGGTCTTGAACCTGTAATCCTGCATTTATATACCAATGGCGTTGTGTACTGAGCCACAGAGTTGACACATGGGTACTCCAGTCCCTAGGGCTGACATGTTACCCATTAGGCAGATCTGAGCACATGTGATAACAATCGGCACTCAGGACCATGACATGGGTTTTGTCTGCTGCAGGCAGGTGCTGCTGCACCTGCCACCGACACCCCCATACCATGCTGCCATGCCAGCATGCTGTTGGTGGGGGTGGTGTGCAGTACTGACCGGTCCACCATGCGGCTTTGGCAGATGTCTAGGGCACCAGGTCCAGATGGGGAGGGGGGGTGGCAGAGGCTCACATTGACGGACATGCCATCCCCCTAGATAACTGCTGCTGCCTTACCCCATCTCCACCTGCTTCTGATATGTTTTGGGGGGAGGCAGGTAGCTGTGATATTTCCCCAGGCACCTGCATTTTGCAGTTCCCTGTAGTGCTACAGCCATTGGTGCTATCATCCTCTTCCTTTGGTGCTGGCTTCAGCAGCAGTGGGAGGGCTGGCTGGAGTCCCTGCCTAGGGTTCCAAGAAACCTTGGCCCACCCCATGTGGTGCATCACCTTGTCAAAGCAGCAGCATGTCTATGTGCCGCCAATGTTGATGTGGGATCCTGATGGACATCACAGATGTGCCACTTGGGTAGCTGCCTGTCTGCCTTGCCCCCCAGAAACCCCCACTGCATGACTGACATGCCACCTCCTTTGCCCCATTTGCACCATCAACATTGTGCCCTTTCATACTGGCACTATGCTATTGCTGCTAATGAAGCACTACTATCACTAACTTGGGTTCACCTGTCTGTGCATCACGTCTCTCTAAATAGGCTCGCTCCCCTCAAAATATACCCTTTCCACGAGGTTTTACTTGGCGCTAGGGTTTCCAGCATTAAAGGCTTTAACAACATTAGCATAACAGGCATTAAGTTAACATCCATTGTTAATGCTCACTCTCTGCTGCATTAATGCCCACTCTCCGCCTACTGCGCCCTTAATGCTGCAGGAACCTTTAACGCCCATTAATGCAGCTTTTTTGCAGCATTAAGGGCGCAAGGGTGCCAACAACAGATGTTATCAGTACACTTGCTCCTTTAATGCCCTTTAGTAAACATACCCCTTTGTGTCCCTATAACTAAAGGTGTTTTGGTTCATTTTTGTTTGATAACATCGCTTGGCATCCACCTAATAATGTCTACACATGCACACAATTTCATGGTTATTATCCTGAGACCCACTTAGACTTTTACATCTACATATTTCTTTTGACTCTATGGGGTATGTTTACAAAGCAGTCTTAACGTGCAGCCAGCGTTAGTGTGCAGGATGCCATATAAGGTAGTGGGCGTTCCGGTCTTAAGGTAGCATTTAGGGTTATCGTGGGATAAGGTACATTTTCGTGCGATAGAGGGAGCCGTGGCACGTTAATGCGCATTAGCCTTAATTAGGTGCGCTGACCAATAGACACAACAGCAGAGGTGTAGCACAATGGTTAATATATTGATGGATGAAACAGGGGTCATGAGTTCAATCCCCCAGTGGTCTTGATGAGTAAGGCTGTCTGAGGCATAACCCTTTACTTTAAATCAGTGCTGTCTGAGGAATTTTCTTTATTAATTTAAATTAGTGCTGCCAGCAAACACACCCTCACAGTGCCGTAACCTAAGGTTCCGCATAAGGCGCCCTATAAGGCACTCCAGAGGGCACATTATAAAGTGCACTGTCCGCCAAGGCACCTTATAATGTTCCCTATACGGCACCTTATAGAGCGCTTTAGAGGGTGCCTTATAAGGCACCTTAAGGCTACAGCACTGTGAGGGTGTTTTTGCTGGCAGCACCAAATTTAAATTAAAAAAGAAAATGCCTCAGACAGCCCTATCAAATAACCCCACTGTGTGATCAAACCCATGAACTCTGGATCCACAGGCAGTGAAGTAACCAGTGGGCTATAGCAACAAGCAAACCCCTAGCTGGCTACAGAAGGACTGCAGGTCACCACAGAAACTGTCTGCTGTGGTTACCAGGATAGGGTTAACCCACCCGTACCCATGATGCACTGCACATGCAAATCAGCAGTCTACAGATGATCACAAGATGGGGTATGCACCCCCACAGCACTTCGGCCTGGTAGGGGGAACTGACCGTGTGCACCCCACAGCACCTCAGCCTGGTAGGGGGAACTGACCGTGTGCACCCCACAGCACCTCAGCCTGGTAGGGGGTACTGACCGTGTGTGTTACTGGCACAGAGTAGCTACAGACCGTCACATTGTGCGGGTACTGTGCTCGCCCTGAGGGTGAGGTGGGGTGCCCAGCACCAGCACCAGCACCACAGCACCTTTCATGGCTGAAATATGCCATGCTGCAGGTTCCCATCAGTGCTAGTGTGTGTGATAGGTAGTGCCTGCAGACACACCTAGAATACATTTGTATTTCCCAGTCATGTCTAGCTCTTATGGACTATGATGCAGCCAGAATAGTGCATGTCCTGTGTTGGTGCCATGGTCACATGATGTAGGTGAAGTGGGGGGTGTTTGGACCCATAGGCAGATTATGTACCACCACCCAACCCACCCGCTGGGGCTCAGGGTGGGAAACAAGATCTCCCACCAACAGATCCACATTCTACCTCCCTGCAATGGTGGCAGTAGAGGGGACCATCAATCCCAGTCCTGCTGGGGAACAGACACCCTACAGGGCAGTCAATGCAGATCTGTACACATCCATAAAAAAATAGCAAACAGACAGTAGGCCTGAAAATGCTCAGCTGCCCCCCACCACTATCTGACATTCTCCAGCAGCAAGCCTCCAGCTGCTGCACCCTGCAAGGTGTTCCAGCCAGACACATACTAGCTGGAGACAGTCTGCTAGCTAGTCCAAGTTCCTGGAGGAGATGCATGTACCTAGAAAGAGAACCCATAAATATCACATGAGAGAAATATCATATAGCACTATGGGGGAACCTAGCCATGCGGTGGTCACTGCTCAGTCAGGGTAAGAGTGATCTCCCAGCAGGATATGCTGTGGCCACCCTGTCCGTGCAGGTGGTGGCTGGGCACTACAATGTCTGAGCCATTGCCCTTTGCCCTGTGCAGATGCATCCTGGCCAGGCCACCCTGTCCGGGCTATACCCATGGTGCCTTGTTCCTCATTATGCACATTGGCAGGCTGACACTGGCAACAGTGCAAGCAGTGTGGGCTGAGGAAGGTGTTGGTAGCCACCACACACTGGGTAGACAGACACACACTCCCACACCTATGCCAGCATTGTGCAACTATAGAGGTTTTTGGCAGCCCTGTCCACCGCACCAGTCCTGGGCACAGTGCAGGCATGGCTATGGTACGCAATACTGTTGGGGACACTCCCCAGGGTGGTACACACTGTCAGACACCAGACCTGAAATACACTCCACAGGCATCAGAGAGGTTGCTATAATACAGCTCAATGAGCCGATTGTGCTCAACCTAGGGATTGATATCTGCCAGTAATCATAGCAACCTTTTGATATATGTGTACCGTATTCCCAGGTTTAGGGTGGCAGTTCTATGGTATGCAAGTGCTAGTATTGGGAGATGGTGCTGCACGCAGGGCCCAACATCCTGCCTCTCCAGGAGGCTTTGGATAATGGCGCCTGTGGGTGCGGGTGTTTCTGCCCCTGTTGGCCGCTGCTCTAGGGCAGAGGTTCCCAACTCCAGTCCTGGTGGGCCAAACACTGTTCGGGTTTTCATGCTGTCCCTAATGAATATACATGGATACATCGGCATACCATGGGGGCGGCGCATAGAAATGCAGCACAGGCATCTTTATTAGGGACAGCATGATGCCTGAATGGAGTTTGTCCCTCCAGGACTGCATTTGGGAAACTCTGCTCTAGGTATTGCACATGTCTATGGTGTCTGTGCTGTGTAGGGTAAAATATAGGCATTTCAGGCATGTTTATGTTATCTGCAATAAAGGTTCCCTCTTTATTACTATGGTTTAGTACTGGGTAAAATATGGGGACTGGGTTGGTGGGAGCCATAGCTGGGGCTTGAACCTGTGACCTTCTGTTTTTGAACACACTGGCTGTGTGTACTGCACCACACTGTTGCCACAGGGGCAGTTCATTCCCTGGGGATACCATGACTGTTCGTCAGACAGGGCCTGCCTGTTGCAGTGCATGGCACCCACCTAAACAGGGCTAGGCCATGGTCTGCTGTGGGCAGCTGCCACTGCCCCCTCCACCACCAGTACCCCTCTGTCGCCATGCTGACATGCCCTTCTGCTGGTTGTGCGCAGTCCCAGGCCATCCAGTGTGCCGGTAGGTGGCTGCCTATGGTGTGGGTTCTGGGGTAGGGGTTCCTGCATAGACGTCCACGCTTCCCCCCAGCACCGCCTGCCAATGTTCTGTGCCCTTGGGGGTACCTGCTGGGTACTATCCCCTGTGACACTGTGGGAAACACATTTTGCCCATGTTGGGCCCTCATCAGTTGCTGTCTGATGGCTCTACTGTTTCAGCATTAGTATGGGCCACCTAAGCATCACCCTAACCTGCACTGTGGCCCAGCTGCACCACAGCATGTGCCGCCTGCAGCCCTCTGTATCCCCTTTTCCAGCATCTGTCCAGTTTCCCGTTCCGACATGCCCACCCTGCTGTTGTGGGACATGTGCACGCCATAGGAAACCTGTCCAATAGAAAGGGAAAACCCTGATCAGGGCTATTTCACCGTGGGATCATTCACCTTGTATGGGGACAGAGCATAACCCCTTCCAAAATTGATATCCTTTTTTTGGAGCTTTCCCAGTAGTGTTTTTTGATGTTTCCCATTAATATCACTATTGCCCAGCTTGGTTATGTTTTTTTTTCCAGTTTGTTCAGGTCATTTTCAATGTTTATTTGCCCTTTTGTTCCGTGCACATGTATCACACATCACTTTTTGTAGATTTCTCTGGCTTTGCTGTACATTGCTGACGTAAATGGTTTTTCTTCCCTTTAAATCTGCTCTAACGCGAGGGTTTCACCCGCGTTAGTTTTCAGCCCAGGAATCCACAGCGTTAGTGTGCAGGGAGCCTCTCCCCTCCCACTCTCCACCCATTGACCCTCTCTCTCCGCCCCTGGGGAGCCTTCCTCCGCCCTCCGGGAGCCTTTCTCCGCCTTCAGCGCTCGTTTGCGCCGCTGCGCGTGTTATCGCGCGATAAGGCGCCTTATCGCCCAGTAAAGCGCCATTATCACATGATAAGGCGCCTTATCGTGTGATAACATGACAGCAGTGCAAATAGCGCTCTTTAGTAAACATACCCCTATGTCTCACATATGATTCTCCTGCTGTGTTTTTTGGTTTTATTTCAGGCTCATTCCTCCTGTAGAAGGCGTTCAGCTGAAACGTGTTGGGGTCTTTTGTTTAATAAAATTGCCATTACCTACCACTGTCTCGGTGCACTTGTTTTTGCTGTTCCAGGAATAAGGAACTGACCATCTTCATACTTCAAATGGAGTGTAGTTTGCCACCATTTCATGTACTTAATGTTCACAATCAAGCCAGGTTTTGCTTTATACATTTTAAGGCAATTTATTTATCCAAGAGTGTGGGATGCTATCAAAGCCTTTGCTGTAATCAGTATGATCATATATTCCATCATCTTATAGGTTGTAGGTAGAGAAGTTATTGATCTGTAATTTTTGGAATGCTGCTTTCTATATTCCTGTTATAAGCCACAGCAGTGTCACAGTTGTGGTCAACATTATTAGCACCCTTGCATTTTAGGTATGTTGTGTACAATATCTTGATTGTTGGAAATGTCATAACATTTTAATAGTATGTTCAAAGGTATACAACAAAAAAAGATGTCTTTGCAATTTAGAAGTAGTAATTTCTGAAAAAAAATATGACCTGGAGAGGATTAATGGCACCCTTCACTAATATTTGGTTGCACAATCCTTGGCAGTGATGACAGCCTCCAAACATTTTTTGTAACCATGTATAAGTTCCGTACGTCTGTCTGCTGGTAGTTTCTCCCACTCTTCAACTGCAGTTTATTCCAGCTCATTAATATTTCCCGCATTACTTTTGCTGTTCCAGGAATGATGAACTGCTTCACCAACTGATTTTTGCAGTTTGAGCCAAAAGTTGGTAACTATATCTGGGCCAGGGCTCTTTTTAATCTGCTTTTTGGTTGTTACTTCAGGCCATTCCATAAGTTTGGTGTTTACCTTTTCTAAATTCTCCCTTCATGCAGGGTAACCATTCTACTTCTTGATTGTGCTCTATAGGGTCCTCACATATGTTTCTTCAAAAGGTTTCTGTTTCAACTTTGACTGGTAGCATTTTTTCCATAGTAATACTTTTTTCCAATTCCCTGTAGAACCTTTTTAGATTCTCTCTAAATAGTTTATTTTGATATCTCTCTTTTCTATTCTTTTTGACTCTTAATAGTTTTTGGGACTCTGCTGCTGCTTTCAGTTTATTGTTGCAGCATATGAATTTAAGGTCTTCTTCTGTAAATGCAAAGTATTTGACTTTGATGTTGAGCCTTCCTTATTATCTTTGGTGAACTTAATCCTTTTTTGATAGCGGTCCATCAGAGTTAACTCTGAACATAGGGCCCGATAATCAAAGGCATTTAAGCAGTTTACAGACCTGTAAGCCATGTAAATGTCACTGAGCGGGATATTCAGCGGCATGAACATGGTTAGTGCCGATGAATATCCATGATTAATGCAACTAAATGCCCCAGTGCTAACCATGTAGCATTGGAGTGTGTTGTAGGCGCCCCAGGGCATTCCAGAGGCTGTGGGTAAAGTAGGTGCAACAAAAGCTGGTCTATCTTTACCCTGGGAGCAAACTGGGCAGTGTCTCAATATCGCCGCTGCCTGGTTAGCTTCTGCTGCATTGGAGGCTGTGTGGCAACCTGGATATTCAATGCCGGGGCTGGCTGTGACCCCAGCATTGAATATTCAGGATTAACATTGAGCACCAGTGGCTAGGTGCTGTTCTAGGTGCTGTACTCATGCTAGCTGCTGATGCTGAATATTGGGCCTGTAATGACTTTATTTTTCCTTCAATATGCTTTTTCCAAGGAGGTCTTATCAGTCTTGTTTTCTTCTGGCCCTGAGTTTTTGTTGGTAGAAATCTTTCAGTAATAATTTTGGCTGCACAATATTGTATGAGCCCTTTCAAGATTGCTGTGAAATGTATTTGTAGTTTCATATGTATTCATATGCCGTTTTGAGTACTACTGGCTGCCATGCATCCCCAGGTCATGACCTTGGGTGGATGCTTCACGTAGATATTCAAGCACTCTGGTTTGTACTCTTCATGAGGAAACCTCCTCACATAGGTTTTGCCCTGGTCAGCCAGAATGCAGAATGTGCTTTTGTCGCTGAACAGAACTTTCTCCCAGTCAACCTTGCTCCCATTTTGAGAACTTGGATGTTCGCTCAATATGTCTCTTCCTCTGTTCCGCCATTAGTAGCGGCTTCCTCTGTGCCTTACAGCTCCTCAACCCATACTCCAAACATTGTCTCCTCACAGCGGAAGTGCAAACTGCAACAAACCCTTCTTCCATTCCCACAGAAGCTCAGGAGAGATTAGTTTGAGGTTGCCAAGAGATGTCCTTTTCAAAGTCCTCACACAGTACTAATAAAGCGTCACTTTCAGAGTGAAAAACAGAACTAAAATAGAAAAAATTCACTCCACAGATACACAGTCCTCAATTAAATCAAATGCTTCATACAAAAACAAACAGTGAGGAGAAAAAGGCCTCAGAATCATTAGGATTTAGAGCTATACCAATGGGCATAACCACCCAAAGCTCCCCCACAAACATCAATGGCCAGAAAAAACTCCTCACATGGAAACTCTTTATTCTCATCTAGAGCATATCACAGAGCATATCACAAAGAATCCAGCACATATCAAATTTAAAAGAAACTGCACTTATTTTCCGCAGTTCCTCAGCAGCCCAAACAACTGCAAAAACAAAGCTGTGGTTGTCAATCATTCATTTACAACCCCCGATGCCATCAACAATGCCGGCTAGGCATTTTGCCATGTGTTTTCTCAAGGGGAAATTGTTTCAAACCTCAGATGCTGTAGAGGAGAACAAAGAACAATCATAAAAAATTGATAAACATCATGAGAAAATAATGGCAGCAAAAAACACAGGAACCCAGGAGCTTGTACAAAAACACAAACCTGTACGTCCACAGATAAAATAACAGACAGCCATGCGCAATATGCACATCCTTCTCAACAAATGCTCAAACACAAGAAAACGCCGCACATGTGCACTGTCATAAATAACACCCACATACCTAAATGACATCTGCATTAGCCAATCACCGAGTAGGCACAGAATACAAAATCACGCTGTCATGAGAAGGACCGTGTTCACCACCATAACACAGAATAAATGTAATTCTAAACCCGCAGCTCAATAGCACCAAAGATCACACTCAAATAAAGCTGCTCAATAAAACAGAACAAAATGGAACTGCTTGACAAAATAGAATGCCATGGAAAGACCAACCCACCCAACCCTTCAAAAACAAACATTCCATTGGATCTGAGCATTCAACCCTCTAGGGGCCACTGAATCGAGCTGAAAAGTCCACTGTTGTTTTTGTCACCCCAAAAGCTGTTCCCTATCCTGATCTCCACTTCCAGTCATAACCTGATTGATACAAAAGCATCTCAAATCGGCAAACACATGTTCTACATCCAGACAAAATCCTGTCATTCCTCTTGGTTGACTTTCTAGGCCGACCAATATGATGTCAGTTCTGCATATTTCCCATCTCCTTATGTTTCTGCAGAATGCAGACAACGGTGCAACTTTGCTGCAATCTGAGGGCTAGAATACACCTCCTTGTGCAAAACCACCACCCGGTCCCGGTTCTCCATTGATAAAAAATACGACCTCTTCACCATGCCAAGATGTTGAGCATCAGATGCGATACACACCGGTTGATCCACATTAAATTCAAACCCTGTATGCTGCCAAAATACTATGCACCTATTGGCTATCAAATATGACTTCCTATTGGCTGAGGAAGCACAGTATTCAATTGGTTCATTTCAATCCCTCTTTGACCCAGAATCTGGTTGATCGTATTGGGACATCGTTTCCTCCTGACAGCTATACAAAAGTTTACAGATAAGTAATTTTGCATGCAAAAATGGCTGATGAATTAAATTTGCAACAAAAGAGTATATGATAAGCCAGGATTCTGCAACAGAATTTGGAAAGATTGTCAAAATAAAGCTGAGCATAGCTTGATCATGCAGCCTGTGCAAGACTTTTGCACACCACTGTATTTGTATGTGGAGTGATACAATGGATGAGGTTAAACAATGCACTAATTCTAGCATGGCAAAGGGACCTACAGAATAAAAGCAAACAATCCTACAGAGGTGAATTGAAACAGCTGTATGTTGCCCCAACATTGGAATAACAGGCATTTTGCAAAGTAAGACCAAGATCTTTCAGTAAAATTGATGGAAGTCTGTCTTTGAATCTTTCTGGAGATGTTAGTAAATGCACATAAAAAACTTCCCAGTTGAAGTGGTGAAGGCAATCATAGCAACAGAATTTAAGAAATTTGAGATAAGTACAGAGGATCCCTAACTGCAAAGACATAAGAAAAAGTCTGAGACCAACTAAGATCTATGGCATCATAACAAGAAATAATGTCAGCATACTAGATGGGGCTTATGTTTTTTTTATCTGTGATCATGTTTTATATTTATACGTATAACTTAGCTGCATTGACAGAACGGTATTTTTGTTCAAAGTACTGCAACTTGGAACTGACATGTACTAAAACTTTTGTCCTGGCTTATTGTAATAATAGAGAGAACTTAATAGGTCAGGAAGGTGATAAGTTGGTTGGGTCACAATGGACTGCAGTACTGTAAGAGCAGTCGAGCCAGCAGGTAAGGACTTTGTGTGAGAGAAGCTTCCTCGCCATCTAACTGATGATGCCAGAATTTAGCCCTTTTTGTGGTTAGTAAATTTCAACCTCTTTGTTATGAGATGAGGTTTGCTCTAGCAGTCTCTCACATTCTATCTCGTTTTACTTACTATGACCAGAACAGCAGATCTGTTTGGTAATTGTTATCTTTACTGCTACAGTTTTTCATGTCTGTAATCCTTCTAGCTCCAAACAGCATGGCTCATTTGTGTGCACTGACCTTCAGCCTTCCACATTTATTCAGATCATTGGACATAACCTCCAATAGAAAGGAATCTAGTAGCTTGAGAGGTAATTGGACCAAATGGGAATGCATCCCCCCTTCTTCCCATCTTCTCTCCTCCCATTGTTTCTCCAGTGGTGGATTGGGCAGATCCTATAAAGTAAAGCATATTCAAAAAAACCCTGGGTTTATATACTACAGGTATCTGCTTTGAGATATAAAATGCAAAATAATGTCCCAGCCCACTGCAACATTAGAATTCACACCCTAGACTCTCTCTCTCTCTCTCTCTCTCTCTCCTCCAGCGGTTGCTCTGCTCTGTAACAGTGGCCCTGTGACCTCAATTTTCTGTGTGTAGAAAAGAACAGGTCAAGTGGAAAGTGCTTAGGAAGGAAATTTGTTTTTATCACAGATCGGAGTCAGTTTGAGATAGCTGCAGTTTCCCAGCCCTGAAATAAAAGCAAATTAATTTTATACTATGCTGGGAAATGAGGAGGAGGAAGGGGTAAAGATAATGGATTTGGGTCTCTGAGTGGAGCTAAACAAAGCCTGTTTGCTCTGGGGGAAGACTCCCCGTAAAAGGAAATACAACAGTCACAAATTCTATTATCAAATTCGAAGATACTCTAGATCCAGTATATTCTGTTCTACGATAACGAGCAATTAATTTCCATCTGATATTTGGTCATAATAAACATTTCCTTAACTTAATAAAAAGATTAGATAGAAAAATATGTATAGTGAAAACTTGTCTATATTGGCTATATTGTCAGAGAGTGGTAGGAAAAAGATGAGAAAAATAAGCACATCCTGGGTTTTGATTTAGGTATAGAAATTTATATATATATAAATATATATATATACCTTGAACAGCTAAGGACCAAAGTGAAAAGGACTTAAAGACTTATTAAGGGAGGACAGTTTTCAGATAGCCAGTTTACATGAATATGTTGCATTTTGTCCATGTTCTCGATCTTCCCTCCCTCTGTCCCTCCACTATATGAATAGTATCAGGCCAGTTAGACACATTTTCAGATGATACTATACATGTGGAGGGACAGTTTAGAAAGAACACCCATGCGCAATCTGGGATGTCTAAGCCAGAACATCTGAAAAAAAAACAGGCACGACCAGGTGCAGACACAATTTCATGGGAAATTGTCCATATCGGGAAATGTGGACGTTCCCGATATGGACATCTGCAAGAGCATCTACATGGACGTCAGCAGAATAGTATTTCAGAACTTGAGCATTTAGAAATAGCCTAATGGTTTGGGTAGTGAGCTAAAAAACAGGGAAGCCAGGGTTCAAATCCCACCACTACTATCATTGAGACTGTGCTGAGTACTGGGGACGAAGGAGTGCTATTTTCCCTATACCATCTGGATGTTTTTCAGCCAAAGAAAGGACTTTTCTGATGCTTGTTCCTGCTTGGAGCAGATCTAAAATTGAACACGACTCTGGATATCCAGAACATTTCTGGAATCAGGCAGTTACGCCCAGGATCCTGGGAATGCCTCAGCCATGCCTTCACCAAACCCCAGTTCAGACATGGACATTCCTAGCAGGGGCTATACATTTCAAGCAAAGGTAAGAGTTTGTGGCTTTTTAAATTACTAGCTCTCTGTCTGGGAACTCTTAAAAGGGTTTTGGTACATTTTTAAAACAAAGTTACATTCTTTTTGGTGCTTTAGTTTAAAATGGGAAATATTTTCTTTAGTGGGGTAGATTTAAAACTCTGCTTTAGTATCTTTCTTCAGCTCTTTGAAGCTACTGACACCTCATCAGGTGTTAGTTCCGTCCCTCCCTCCCTCCCCCCAACTCCCACCCACACCTAGTGAGCAAACTTGCTTTATAGGGCACCTCCCCAATTAACTACATGCAGGGACTTGGAAAAGCACATTTTCAACAAACTTAAAGAGATTTAACTGCTTTTTCTCTGAAAGGACAGCTGGGAAACTGGCTGGTAGATCTCTCTCTTTTGCTTTAACAGATACCTAAGCTCTAAAAACTGAACAATGGCTGGGAAAAATTGTATCGCTAAAGCTGTTGCCCCCATTACAGCTTCTGCCTCTGTCCAGACAGAGGTCCTAATGCCAGTTGCAGGACTGGTTCCATGTGCAGGTTGCCTGCATGCTGAAGCTCTGAAGAAACAAGTGGAGGAACTCAGAAAAGAGGTGGTGAGGCTGAGGAGCATTCAAGACAGTGAGAAGTACATTGATAAGATGCTTCTTGCAACATCCAAGCTCTCCAGCAGATGGGAAGATGGGTGCCTACAGAATGATGAAGGTTGGGCACAAGTCACTAGGGCATGAAGAATCACCAATCCAAACTCTCCAGCCCTTGAATTGAAGAACCATTATGCAACCCTGGAAGTGGAGGAGGTGAAAGCATCCCTGAAAAGGGAAGAACCAGAGCTCAAGTGCCCCAAAGTTGCAGAATCAGTGACCACAAGGAAGAGAAGGGTAGTGGTGGTTGGTGACTCTCTTCTGAGGGGTACTGAGGCATCCATCTGCTGACCAGACTTGATGTCCAGAGAGGTATGCTGTCTGCCATGTGCCAAAATCTGAGATGTTATGGAGAGTTTGCCGAGATTAATCAAGCCCACTGACTATTACCCAATGTTGCTAATCCATATCAGCACAAATGATATTGCCAGGTATCCCTCTGTGAGTATCAAAAGTGACTTATTTATTTATTTATTTTATTTATTTATTTAGCAAGCATTTGTATACCGCTCCTTCCAGCGATCAGAAGCGGGTATGAATAATAGAAAAAGCTGTCAAATCAAAACAGGAAATTTATGGTATATACATGATTGATTTGTGAGGAAAGGATGGCACACAGAAAATTATCTACTTCTAGTCTATGGGGAAAGAGTTTACATATGTACATTTTTACATAGAAGGTTCTTTGGGTCTTTGGTTAGATAGTTGCCCTTCATGTGGATTTAGAACAAGTTGAAATGACTTTGAAATAGGTGCGTCTTGAGTTTTTTTATAAAATCCGATAGATCTTTGCTAGCTCGTAGCATGGGCGGTAGTTGGTTCCATAGTGTAGGTGCTGTGTATGAGAATGCCCTGTTACTAGTGCTGACTTTGACAGATCTTATATCTATAGGGGTATGGAGGGTGTTGGAGTTGATGGTTCTTCTGTTTCTGTTGGTGGGTTGCATGCCGATTAGGGTGGAGAGGAAGGATGGAGCAATGCTGTGGATGAGTTTGAAAGTGGTTGTCAGTATTTTGTATTTTGTGCGAGCTGTAATGGGGAGCCAGTGCAACTCAATTAGTACTGGTGTGATGTGTTCAGTAAGACTTTTCCTCATAATGATCCTGGCGGATACATTCTGCGCCATTTGCAGGATGTTAAGGGTTTTCTTAGGTAGTCCCTGAAGAATGGCATTGCAGTAGTCAAAATTTATTTATTTATTTATTTATTTATTTACAGTTTCTTTTATACCGCGCTATTTGACATCAGTGCGGTTTACAATGAACATAAAACTACACGTCTCAAAAATTGATCTGTGCTTACAATGAATAGGACAATAAACTGGGTATACATTAAACAGGTTTCATGAACAGTGAAAACAGAGAACAGAGAACATGAGAACTATGTACAAAGCAACTACGTACAAAGCAACTAAATGCAGCTATATGTAGAGCTTAAATGAATCTAGGTAATTTCTTGATGAGAGGAGGTGCAAGGTGAGATTGCAGTTCTACGGATTAAGACTATGGAGTGCATGGGTTTAATGTGTTGGCCTGGGGTGTAGAGGTGGGTTTGTATGGGAGGGTGTCTGTGGATGTGGCATGATGAGTGCTTGAGTGACGGATCTGAAGTTGTGGGGGTCAATTATGTTCCGTATAGGTTGTAGAACTCTCAGTTTGTGGAAAACTGCCCTGTTGGTTTTGCGGAGGTGTTTCTCCATTTTTAGGTCGCAGTCGAATGTTAATCCTAGATATTTTATTTATTTCTTCGTTTGGTAGATATTGTTGCACAAGGTTACTGTTGTGGGGGGGTCAAAATTTGCTTTCCTGGAGATATACATCACCTCAGTTTTATTATGGTTGATTGCCATGCTGCTTTGTTTTAGCCAGTATTGCATCTCGCTAAGGCATGTTTCGAGTGGGCTGTAGTCCGGGTTGTCAGCCACTTCATGGCTCTGGAACAGAGGGTGAAGCAGATAGGGGCACAGGTGGTGTTCTCTTCGATCCTCCCTGTTGAGGGTAAAGACCAAGGCAGAGAAGCTCGCATCCTGGAGATGAATGCATGGCTGCTTGGATGGTGTCACTGAGAGTGTTTTGGTTTCCTGGACCATGGGATGCTGTTCCAACGGTTGCAGAGCAGAGATGGTGTTCATCTCTACAATAAAGGTTGACGTGTCTTCAGCAGCAGACTGGCTAATCTACTGAAGAGGGCTTTAAACTATATTCATTGGGGATGGGTGAAGAAAGCCTCTAGGTAAGTGAAACAATGAATACCTTTATGGAAATGGGTAAAAGAGGCAACATATGGAAAATGGTGTGTAAAAATGTCCATAGCATGGGAAATAAGATTCCAGATGCTGAAGCTTTAATGGGAGAGGCTGACTTGGATTTAGCGGCAGTTACAGAAACATGGTTCACAGAAAACCATGACTGGGATGTAACTATACCAGGCTATACTTTATTCAGAAAGGACAGGGTAGGAAGAAGGGGAGGAGGAGAGGCACTATATGTAAAAAAATAATATTAAAGCTTTGGAACTACAGAGGTTAAAAGGGAGAAAGGAGGCATTGTGGATTAAACTATAAAGAGGGAAAGAGAAATCTATTTGCATTGGCATAAGATAAGAACATAAGATATGCCATACTGGGTCAGACCAAGGTCCATCAAGCCCAGTATCCTGTTTCCAACAGTGGCCAATCTAGGTCATACGTACCTAGCAGTATCCCCAAAAGACAAAGGTTCCACAATGCTTGTATTGGGTCAAGCATTGATATTCTGGGTCCCTTTTGAATAATGGTTTATGGACCTTTCCTACAGGAACTTTTCCAAACATTTTTTTAAACCCAGCTACACTAACAGCACTTACTACATCCTCCGGTAACAAATTCCAGAGTTTGATTACACGTTGAGTGAAAAAATATTTTCTCTTATTTGTCTTAAATAGTTTACCCTGTAGCTTCATTGCATGTCCCCTAGTCTTTCTATATTTTGATAACATAAACAATTGATCTACGTTTACCCGTTCCACTCCATTCATTAATTTATAGACCTCTATCATATCTCCCCTCAGCCGTCTCTTTTCCAGGTTGAAGAGCCCTAACCTTTGTAGCCTCTCTTCATAGGAGTAGCCTTCCATCCCCTTTACCATTTTGGTGGCTCTTCTCTGTACCTTTTCTAATAACGCTATATCCTTTTTTAAGATACGGCGACCAGAATTGCACACAATATTCAAAGTGCAGTCGTACCATGGAACGATACAGAGGCATTATAATATCCTTTGTTTTATTTTCCATTCCTTTCCTTATGATACCTAGCATTCTATTTGCTTTCTTGGCCACCGCTGCACACTGGGCGGAGGGTTTTAACATGTTATCCACGATGACTCCTAAATCTTTTTCCTGGGTGGTGGTTCCCAATGTGGAACCTTGCATCGTGTAACCATAGTGTGGGTTGTTCTTTCCTAGGTGCATAACTTTGCACTTGTCCACATGAAATTTCATCTGTCATTTGGATGCCCAGTCTTCCAATTTATCCAGATCCTCCTGCAGTTTTCCACAGTCCTCTTGGGTTTTGACAACTTTAAACAGTTTTGTGTCGTCTGCAAATTTGATAACCTCACTCGTTATTCCCCTTTCTAGGTCATTTATGAATATGTCAAAAAGTAGCGGACCCAGTACAGATCCCTGGGGTACTCCACTATTCACCTTTTTCCATTAGGAAAATTGGCCATTTAGCCCTACCCTCTGCTTTATTTATTTATTTATATTCTCTTATATACTGCGCTATTCTGCATCAGTGCAGTTTACATTGAACAAACTGAAATTACATTGAACAGGGCATTATAACTTGGAGATAACTATTTTACAGGGAACATGGGCTATGGAGGGTTAAGTGGCTTGCCCAAGACCACAAGGAACACCTGTGGGACTAGAAACCCCAGTCCTTCCGGCCCAAGGTTGCTGTCCTCTAGTGGGATTTGAACTCCCGACCTGAAGAACCTTGCCCCAACCACTAGGCCACTCCTCCACTCCGCTTTCTATCTTTTAACCAGTTCCCGATCCACAATAGTACACTGCCTCCTATCCCATGACTTTTTAGTTTTGCCAAAAGTCTCTGATGAGAGACCTTGTCAAAGGCTTTCTGAAAGTCCAGATACACTATATCAACTGACTCACCTTTGTCTACCTGTTTATTCACACCTTCAAAAAAACATATCAGATTAGTAAGACAAGATCTTCCTTGTCTAAAGCCATGTTGGCTGTCTCCCATTAGGCCATGACTATCTACATGCTGTGTAATTTTGTTCTTTATGATGGTTTCTACCATTTTCCCCGGTACTGATGTCAGGCTCACCGGTCTGTATTTTCCCGGATCACCCCTGGAACCCTTTTTAAAAATTGGCGTTACATTGGTGATCTTCCAATCTTCAGGTATTACAGATGATTGTAATGAAAGTTCACAGATTACTAATAGCAGGTCTGCAATCTCATATTTCAGTTCTTTCAACACTCTTGGATGTATACCATCTGGTCCAGGTGATTTGCTACTATTCAGTTTATCAAATAGTTGCAATACATCTTCCTGGTGTAGCGATATTTCTCTCAATTCCTCTGCAGTATCACCTTTAAATACCACTTCAGTCTTGGGTAACATCCCTACATCTTCCTCAGTAAAGACCGAAGCAAAGAATTCATTCAGTCTCTCCGCTATAGCCTTGTCTCCTTTTACTGCCCCTTTTACCCCTCTGTCATCTAATGGTCCAATTGACTCTTTCACAGGCCTTTTGCTATGAATGTACTTGAAAAAGTCTTTGTTTCGTGTTTTTGCTTCTGTAGCAAGTTCCTTCTCAAATTCTCGCTTTGCCTTCCTTATCAATGCTTTGCATTTAACTTGCCAGTGCTTGTGCTGTTTCCAGTTTTCTTCATTTGGCTCTTTTTTCCATTTCCTGAAAGATGCTTTTTTGGCAGCAACAGCCTTTCTGACCTCACCTTTAAACCATGCTGGCAGTTTTTTGGACTTTCTTCCACTCTTCTTAATGCGTGGAATACAGCTGGTCTGGGCTTCCAGGATAGTATTTTTAAACAACACCCAAGCTTGATGTAAGTCTTTAACCTTTGCAACCGCTCCTTTTAGTTTTTTCTTAACTATATTCCTCATTTTATCATAGTCTCCCTTTCGAAAGTTAAAAGGTAGTACTGTGGAGTTCTTTACTATCCCTCCTACACTAATTAAATCAAACACGATCATGCTATGATCACTATTGCCAAGTGGTCCCAACACCCTTATTTCTTGCACCAGATCTGGTGTTCCACTAAGGAGTAGATCCAATATGGCTTCCCCTCTGGTGGTTCATGAACCAGCTGCTCCAAGAAGAAGTCATTTATTTCATCTAGAAACTTTATCTCCCTAGCATGTCCTGCTGTGACACTGAGCCAGTCGATACCGGGGTAATTGAAATCACCCATTATCACTACTCTGCTGTAACTTTTGTTAGCTTCCTTGATCTCTTTAAGCATTTCATCATCCATATGTTCATTCTGGCCAGGCGGTCGATAGTATACCCCCACTGCCATCACCTTCCCCTTCATACATGGAATTTCAATCCATAGAGATTCTACAGCAAATTTTGTTTCCTGCATAACTTTAATATACAGATATACAGATCTCCCTCACAGGAGGAAGAGGTAGGCAGAGAGTTAATTGAAGATATACGCAGCATTGCTAGGAAAGGGGAAGTGCTACTGATAGGGGATTTCAGTATGCCAGATGTTGATTGGCACAATACGGCTGCAGTATCATCTAGAAGAAAAGAGATCCTGGATTCTCTACAGGGAGAACTATTCAGGCAATTGGTAACAGAACCCACACATGAGGAGCCCTACTGAACATGGTGCTTACCAATGGTGAAAGTGTTTCTGATGTTATAGTGGGAGATTATTTTGCATCCAGTGATCACCAGATGGTGCAGTTCAGTATTAGGACTAGGGCTGTTAGAATCCATTCAAAAGCAAGGGTCTTAGACTTTAGGAAAAATAATTTTGCCAAGATGGGCCAATACCTTAGGGAGTCATTAGCGGGATGGGAACAGCTGGGGGATGTAGAAAAACAATGGACAAAACTGAAAGGGGATATTTTAAGGGCAACCAACCTTTTTGTTAAAATGGTAAATAAAGGTAAAAGGAAAAGGAGACCACTATAGTTTTCAAAAGAAGTAGCTGAAAAGGTGAAGTCAACGAGGGAAGTCTTCATGAAATACAAGAGATCACAGAGAGAGGAAGACAGGCATCTATATTTTGAAAAACTTAAAGAAGCCAGCAAAGTAGTCAGGAAAGCAAAGATTCAAAAAGAGGAGGAAATAGACAATGTGATAAAAAAGTAGGATAAGATATTTTTCAGATATGTTAGTAAGGAGAGAAAGGGCAAAAGTGATATTGTCAGACTCAAGGGTGAAGGGGAGGAATATGTAGAAGCTGATGAGGATAAAGCGGAAGTGCTTAACAAATATTTCTGTTCTGGGTTCACAGATGAAGAACCAGGAGCAGGACCTCAGAAAACACCCACAAACAGGAACAGAAGCAAGGGGCATCTTGAACAATTTTCAGAAAACTGTGTTCGTGAGAAACTAGCTGAACTTAAAGTAGACAAAGTGATGGGACCGGATGGGATACACCCTAGAATACTGAGGGAACTTGGGGATGTTCTAGCAGCTCCACTGACTGACCTTTTCAATGCCTCGTTGGAGTCGGGAGTGGTGCCAAAGGACTAGAGAGAGGCTCATGTGGTGCCTTTACCCAAAAGCGGAAGTAAGGATGTGGTTGAAAACTACAGGCCGGTTAGTTTAACTTTGGTAGTGAGTACATTATTGGAAAC
Organism: Ichthyophis bannanicus; assembly: GCA_033557465.1. Lineage (NCBI taxonomy): Eukaryota > Metazoa > Chordata > Amphibia > Gymnophiona > Ichthyophiidae > Ichthyophis > Ichthyophis bannanicus. The sequence continues at coordinate 368,914,291 of CM066038.1, read as the reverse complement.
GCTGCTGAAAGAGAAAATATTGAGGTTTCTGGAGTCCAGCAGATAACAGGATCTGAGGCAGCAGAGATTCACCAGAGGCAGGTCTTGTCAGACAAATCTGATTGATTTCTTTGACTGGGTTAGAAGGGAGTTGGACCAAGGGACAGCCTGCTTTATGTGAGTTTCAGAATGACATGCCCCCGTTCCGCCCTCGAGTCTCGGCACTTGGCGCTATGCAGGTAGCTGGGATTTTCCTATTCAAGCCAGCTTGTTGAAAATCTGGTTTACGCAGTTATGGTAGTTTTACCTGGGTAAGGCTGTCTTTTACATGTGTCGCACACCCCTAGAGCTTTGAAAATCGGGCCTTTTAAATTTTAAAGATGGACTGGGTTACTATTAGTGTGCTGGCATGGCAATTTTAAGAGATTTACAACAGTACTGGCTGGCCATGAAAATCTCCATGAGAGAATAGCACTAGCTAGCAATGTGCAATACTGTAAGGAACATAATTGGGTGCAATTAAGGTCTGTAGATGATATTAATGTAGGATATTTTGCTTGTAAGAATCTTTTTTTGATGTTACTATGGGCTGATCCTTTTGCGGTGTATAAGAAATGATACCATATCTTCTATTGCTATGGCTTTAAGACAATGATTTTGGGCGGTTGAGAAGTTCAAATAATGTAAACTGTTTTTATTGTCTGAAAGTCATGTAACACTTTTTTTCGGGTTTTCTATTTCCCTCCATGTGGAGGCCAATTTTGACAGGTGCATAGCCGGGCCATTGGGACATCCAAAACATGGATGGGTCCAACTTGCACCTGATTCCGCAACCGAGGGAGCTGTACGTTCCCACGGTTACAGAATCAGACACTTAGAAGGCCCGGCATGCACCTGATTCCATGCCGTGTGCCATCCATGATCTTGCATGCCTAGCTTTGGCATCCTATCACCATGGCACCCGCACGTCCAGCTGGAGGCGCAGAATTGCCAGACCCTGACCAGACCCATCACCCCACCATCTGACTCCTGCCATGGCCGGGATCGGGTGGCTGATGCTTTTCCGTGGCAGCACAATGGGGCTGGAGGGGCTGTAGCATGCATTCTCCTCATTGCCCAGCACTTATTCCATCAGGGTGGAATAAGGACAGCATTTATCTCAGCACCAGGGGATGTACAAAGGCCCGACTTGAATGGCCTTTGTATGACCTGGCATATGGCTCCACCCCCACTCTGCCCCTGCTCTGCCCAGGTGCCACCCCCTCCCATGCCTGTCCAGTGCTCCCCGCACAATGGCTGTGTACATGCAGAAAGCCCTAGGTTCTGAATAGGGTCCAAGGGCAGTTTATGGGTTGGACGTCCAACCTAGATGTCAAACGCCACTATTCCTGGACCGGAATGACCCCCATAGTGTATAACTGCAATGTTGAGAGGCAATGGGTCACTCCCTCAGGCAGCCTTTGGCAAAATGCTTGTGGCGTCATTTGTGGTGTCGTGTTGGAGTGCAGGAAGCTGTATAAAATATAATGAAGGTAAGTGCAGTATTACATATTATTGTGGGACTATATGGTTTTATTTAATGCATATTTTTGTGAAATTTCCTATTTAAAATTTTTTATATGATTTCATTTTTAGGAGGGTTTTTTTCAGATCAGTGATGTGTCAATTTTATGTCTAGGCTTAACGATTAAAGTGCCTGACATTTTGATTGCTCTTGTAAAACCGAGATCTTTTTTCCTCCTATTTTTTGTATCTTCTGAATTAAACATAATAGTTTGTTTGAACTCCCGAAGAAGCTATATGGGCAAAATCATATTTTGAGATTTTGTGGATAATAGCTTTACTCTTTGATTGGGTTATTTCTATTTTGGATTATGCCCTTACTTTTATGGCATGTGATAAATTTAATCCGCATGGTTTAGCAGAAAGCAAAAGAGCAGAAATAGGACATAATAGTTCCTATAGGCCAATGAAAGTAAGTTGCACACCTGCAACAGGGATATTTCAGCTCTGGGGAAGAATGCATATATTAGGGTGAGCACAGCCAAAAGAAGGTTTCATTTGTACTCATTTTGAATGAATCTTTCCAGATTTTTGGGGCAATGTTTCATGTTTATTTCACCTATTCATTCTTTACATGTGTATTCTATATGTGCTAGAAATATTGTAAGCACATATTGATTGTATGCAGGCAGATTCATAGGTATACACATGTAGAAGCAATTTGTGTGCACTTTCAATTTCTAGTTGCCCAAATGAACTAAATTCACCCTCATTAATGCACACCCCAAATAGATATGTTTGGTACCTAGATACAAAAAAAAAATGTAAGCACAAAGGTGAAGAACTCCTGGTAGTCCTGTCCATGGCTGGAGTGGAGGATGGTAGTGGATCATCTATGGTGACTCTGTTTTCTTTATATTCTGAAATTCTTTGGAACCATTACTGCTACTACTACTATTCCTACAGTTTATCATTTGTATAATGCTACTGGATGCATACACAGCACTGTTCATATAAATGTAAAAATCAGTGCTTGCTCTACAGAGCTTACAAATCAATTCAAGACAGACAGAAGGAACAAACAAGGGACTAGGGTATTTCTTTAAAGAAATGATTAAAAACACATGGATATTAGCCAGGAAAATAATAGGGATCAAGATCCAAAAGCAGCCTCAAAAAGATGTGTTTTTATTCTGGATTTGAATAGGACCAGAGATGTAGCCTAACATAACGACTCAAGAAGTCTATTCCAGATATATGGCATAGCAAGGTGGAACAAAGGGAGTCTGAAGTCGGTGGTAGATGAGCAGGGAACATATAAAAGTGATTTAGCTGATGAATGGAGTTCCCAAGGAAGGGGGTCAGGAGAGATGAGAGAAAAGAGGTAATGAGGAGCAGCAGAATGAATGCATATATAGGTCAGTTTGAACTATCAGTAGAAATATATAGAGAGCCAATAAAGTGACTCGAGAAGAGGGGTTACATGAGTGTAGCGACACTGGGATAAGGTTAGTTGTGCAGCTCAATTTTGAATTGATTGAAGGTGAGAGATGTGGTTCTATGGGAGATCAGCGAGGAGCAGCTTGCAATGGTCTAAACAGGAGGCAACTAGAGAGTGCCTGAGGTTTTTGGTGGTGGGTTAAGAAAGGAAGAAATACATTTTGTTGATGTTATAGAGAAATAAATCACAGGCTTTAGCAACCTGTTTGGATATGTGCAGAGAAAGGAAGAGAAGAATCAAAGATGACCCTAACATTACAAACCAAAGAAACAGGGAGGATGGCGGAATTATCCTCAGAAATAAGGAAAGGGAAAGGTAGTTTTAGGGAGAAAGATAAAAAGCTTCATCTTGGCTATGTTAAATTTCAGATGGCAGTAGGACACCCAGATAGTGAAGTCAGACAAGATTCAGGTCTAGATTCCTGGAAATATTCCTGGTGCAGAAAAGTAAATCCGAGAGTCATAAGCATAAAGATGGCATTGAAAACTATGGGTGGAGATCAGAGCACCAAGAAAATGAGGATAGAGGGAGAAGAGAAGAGAAGAGGTCCCAAGACAGACTCCTAAGGTACATCAACTGAAAGTGGGGTAGGAATAGAGGAGGATTCACAAGAACATGCAAATGAGAGAGTTAAGAAGAAAACCAAGACAGAATATAACAACATAAGAACATAACATATGCATATTGGGTCAGACCAAGGGTCTAGCAAGCCCAGTATCCTCTTTCCAGCCGTGGCCAAACCAGATCACAAGCACCTGTCAGATTCCCAAAAAGTATACAGATTCCATGCTGCTTGCCTGTGGGCAAGCAGTGGATTTCCCTAGTCCTTTATAATAATGGTTTAGAGACTTTTCCTCCAGGAACTCTTCCAAACCTCTTTTAAATCCAACTACACTACTAGCTTTTACTATATCATCTGGTAACAAATTCCAGAGTTTGATTACATGTTGAGTGAACAAACACTTTCTCTTATTAGTCTTAAATTGGTTACAATGCAACTTCATTGCATGCCTCCTTTTGTTTTATTTATTTTATTTTATTTAGCTGTATTTATATCCCGCTTTTCACCGGGTCAAAGCAGTCAATTGGAGGATACACATTTAACACGAGGGGATATGAGACACATACGCTAATACTTACAGGGAACATGGGCAATGGAGGGTTAAGTGGCTTGCCCAAGACCACAAGGAGCACCTGTGGGACTAGAAATCCCAGTCCCTCCGGCCTAAGATTGCTGTCCCCAAGTGAGACTTGAACCCCCGGCCCTCCGGCCTGAAGTACCTTGTCCTAACCACTAGACCACTCCTCCCTTTGAAGGTGTAAACAACCGATCTATGTTTACCTGCTCCACTCCATCCATTATTTTATAGACTTCTAGCATATCTCCATTCAGCTGTCTCTTTTCCAAGTTGAAAAGCCCTAACCTTTTAAGCCTTTCCTCATAGGGATATCCTTCCATTCCTTTTACCATTTGGGTGGTTCTTCTCTGTACCTTTTCTAATTCTGCTATATCCTTTTAAGATATAGCGACCAGAATTGCACACAATATTCAAGGTGGGGTCGCATCATGGAGTGACACATTGGCATTATAATATCCTTTGCTTTATTCTCCATTCCTTTCTTTATGATACCCACCATTCTATTTGCTTTCTTGTTAGCCACTGCTCACTGGGCAGAGGCAGGGCCGGATTTACGTATACGCCATGTACGCCATGGCGTAGGGCCCACAACCGGCAGGGGCCCCCAAAAAATAGAACCAGGTTTTTTTTTTCAACTCGATTAAAAAAAAAAACCTGGTGGCTGCCGCCGCGGGGCCCCCTCTGCTGCCGCGGGGGCCCCGTCTACAAGCTGGGCTGGGCTGGGCTGGGCTGGGCTGGTCTGGTCTGGTCGGGTCTCGTCTCCCTCCCTCCCTCCCGGCTGCGAGAGACGCGAAGATAGAGCGTCTCCTCGCGTCTGTGTTAAGCCCGCAGGGGCTGATGGGATTTCCCATCAGCCCCTGCGGGCTTAACACAGACGCGAGGAGACGCTCTCCCTTCGCGTCTCTCGCAGCCTGCAGCGAGGGAGGGAGAGAGACCCGACCGGACCCGACCAGCGTGTAGACGGGGCCCCCGCGGCAGCAGAGGGGCCCCCGCGGCGGCACCCACCAGGTTTTTTTTTTAATTAAATTTTACTTTAGGCCGGGGGGGGGGTAGGAGTCCTACCCCCCCCGGCCTAAAGTAAAATTTAATTTAAAAAAAAAACCTGGTGGCAGCCGCCGCGGGGCCCCCACAGCTGCCGCGGGGGCCCCGTCTACAAGCTGGGAGGGTCGGGTCCCGTCGGGTCTCTCTCCCTCCCACCCACGCGGCAGGCAGCGAGAGACATGCGTCTCTCGCAGCCTGCAGCGAGGGAGGGAGAGAGACCCGACCGGACCCGACCCGACCGGACTCGACCCGACCAGCTTGTAGACGGGGCCCCCGCGGCGGCAGCCACCAGGTTTTTTTTTTAAATTAAATTTTACTTTAGGCCGGGGGGGGGGGGTAGGACTGGTAATGGGCTATGGGGGGGGGTAGGACTGGTAATGGGCTATTGGGGGGGCTGGGGCTGGAAATGGACTGGGGGGGTAGGGCTGGTAATGGGCTATTGGGGGGCTGGGGCTGGAAATGGGCTGGGCTGGGGGGGGTTAAGGCTAGAGGTGGGCTGATGGGGTTAGGACTGGTAATGGACTGTGGGCTGTTGGGGGGGGCTTAGAACTGGCAATGGGCTTTGGGGGGGTTAAGACTGGTAATGGGCTGTGGGCTGATGGGGGCTGTCTGGTAATGGGCTATGGGGGGGGGCTAGGACTGGAAATGGGCTGGGGGGTTAAGACTGGAGGTGGGCTGATGGGGTTAGGACTGGTAATGGGCTGTTGGGGGGGGGTTAGAACTGGTAATGGGCTTTGGGGGGGTTAAGACTGGTAATGGGCTGTGGGCTGATGGGGGTTGACTGGTAATGGGCTATGGGGGCTAGGACTGGAAATGGGCTGGGGGGTTACAACTGGAGGTGGGATGATGGGGTTAGGACTGGTAGTGGGCTGATGGGGGGGGGGTAGGACTGGCAATGGGCTATGGGGGGCTGACTGGAAATGGGTTGATGGGGTTAGGACTGGAAGTGGGCTGATGGGGGGTTAGGACTGGTAATGGGTTATAGGGGGGGCTTAAACTGAAAATGGGGTGATGGGGGGTTAAGGACTGAAAATGGGGTGATGGGGGGTTAAGGACTGTAAGTGGGGTGATGGGGGGGCTAGGACTGGAAATGGGCTGATGGATGGCTAGGACTGGAAATGGGCTGATGCAGGGACTAGAAGGGAATGGATGCTGGGTGAGGCTGGAACTAGAAGGGAGCTGATGTTGGGGGAGGATTAGAATGGGATGGGGCTGGAAGAGTAAAATGGAGAAGGGAAAAATATTTTGTGTGGGAGGGATAAAAAATCTACAATTGGCCGGGTATTGGGAGAGTAAGTGGGGATTGAGGATGGAGGGGTAAAATTTGAGTGGATGAAATAGGAATGAGGAAAGAGCAAAAGGAGAAAGATTGGTATGTTAAAGCAGATGGAAAAAAATCTAGAAGAGAGAAGAAAGGACAAATGGACAGCAGACGATGGAGAGTTAGCAGAAGACACGAAGAAACCAGAAGAAAGTGGCTGGAGCAATTGCAGCTGAAAAAAATGCACAAAAGGTAGAAAAATATCTCTTTATTTTGAATTTATTAATTGGAATATGTCAGCTCTGGTAAATGTGCATCATTAACATCTGTGCTTTGTTTAGTACAAGAGCAAATTAATGTATTGTTTTATTTCTACAGTGTTGTACATTCCAAGTTAGGCTTTTGGGATTCCCAGTTTAATTATTGTCTTCCTATTTCTAAATTGTGATTACTTGTTTGGTGATGGTCTATGTTCTGCATGTGTAACTGAGCTGAGGTGTTCTGTTTATATAATTCCTATTTGACATTGCCACTTGTTCTCTTTCCCCAGTAGGTCATGTATTGTTGTTCTCTGAAATGTATTGGTTTAATATTTGCAGTGTTGCCTTTTGATTGGTAGAGTATGGTGCTTTGTGAGTCCTGGTAGTGCTGTTAGGATACGGCGGGTTTACTATGGGCAGTGTTTGTAGTAGTTCCTAATGTGTCTGGCAGTTGGCACTGGATTATAGTAATGTAGAAATCTTTTAGTCTTTCTTTATCCATACACTCATTAAGAGGCATGTTTACTAAAAGTTAGTATATGGTAACATTATGCAAATATTTATGCAAATGAGGCCCCTTATGCAAATGAGGTCCGCACCCCCCTTGGGCCGCCCCTGCTGGGGGCCCACAATTTTTGTTGGCGTAGGGCCTCACTCAAGGTAAATCCGGCCCTGGGCAGAGGGTTTCAACGTATTATCCATGATGATGCCAAGATCCTTTTCCTGGGTTGCAATTCCTAATGTGGAACCTTGCATCGTGTAACCATAGTTTGGGTTGTTCTTCTCTAAGTGTATAACTTTGTACTTTTCCTCATTAAATTCCATATGCCATTTGGATGCCTAATTTCCAAATTTATCAAGATCCTTTTGTAATTTTTTTATATTTCCCTCGAAGTTTAACAACTTTAGATAATTTTGTGTCATCTGCATATTTGTTCACCACACTCATTATTCCCATTTCCAGATCATTTATAAAAATCTTAAAAAAGAGCAGGCCCAGCACATTCTACTATTTACCTTTCTCCACTGAGAAAATTTGCCATTTAACCCTTCTCTCTGTTTTCTATCTTTTAAGCAGTTCCTGATCCACAATAGTACACCATCTCCTATCCCATGACTTTTTACTTTCCAGAAGAGTCTCTCATGAGGGACTTTATCAAAGGCTTTCTGAAAATCCAGATGCACTATATCAACCTGCTCACCTTTGTCTACCTATTTATTCACACCTTCAAAAAAATGTAACAGATTAGTTACACAAGACTTTCCTTGGCTTAATCCATGTTGGCTTTCTGCCATTAAACTATAGGGTAACATTACCGTGCGATAACGTCACTTATCGCGCGATAACATCTCAGGCGGTGTTAAGACGCACAGAGGGTGGAGTAAGTCATTCCACAGGGCAGAGAGAAGGGGTCAATGGGCAGAGAGTGGGTGGGAAGAGGCTCCAGGCACACTAACACTGTGAAATCAGGGTCTGAAAATTAACGCCAGTGAAAACCTCGCGTTAGAGGCACATTTGCAGAAGAGAGAAACCATTTCAGTCAGCAATGTACAGCAAAGGAAGGGAGACCAAGTAAAGTGATAGTAGTGATACATGTGCAGCAACAGCATAGTGCCCAAGTATAAAAGGGCACTATGGTGAGGCTGCAAATGGGGTACAGGGGGCTGCAGGCGGAACATTCAGTGGGGCAGCTGGGGCACAGGGTGGACTAGGCAGATGCCTAGGTGACACATAGGAATGTAGAAACGGAAAACCAGCAAGACAGCAACTGACCAAGGGCAAACATGTCCACGAGTGTGTGTCCCACAGTGCTACAATGGACATTACCCAGCAAGTACCCCAAAGGGCACATAACATTGGCAGGCAGTGCGGGGGAAGCGTGGCTGTCTATGCAGGCTCCTACCCCATATCACACACTATAGGCAGCCGCCTACCGGCACACTGGATGGCCTGGGACTGCGCACCACCAGCACCACCGGCATAAGGGCATGTCAGCATGGTGGCGGAGGAGTACTGGTGGGGAGGGGGCAGTGGCAGCTTCCCACAGCAGACCAAGGCCAAGCTCTGTTTAGGTGGGTGTCATGCACTGCAAAAGACAAGGTCTGTCTGATGAACAGTAATGGTATCCCCAGGGAATTAGCAGCTTCTGTGGCAACAGTTTGGTGCAGTACACACAGCCAGTGTGTTCAGAGGCAGAAAGTCACAGGTTCAAGTCCCAGCTGTGGATCCTGCAGTCCACATCACTTTGTTTTACCCAGCACTAAACCATGGTAATAAAGAAGGAACCTTTATTGCAAATAACATAAACATGTCATAAACGCCTATATTTTACCCTACAGAGCACATACACCATAGACATGCAGTCCCTAGAGAAGAGGTTCCCAACTGCAGTATCGGAGGACCAAACACCATTTAGGTTTCATGCTGTCCCTAAGAAATATGCTTGATATGCATTTGTATGCACTGCCCCCATTGAATGCAAATGTATCTCATGCATATTCATTAGGGACACAAAATACCAAACCCTATCAAGTGAATACTGTGACAGTAAATAAAATAATTCACTGTAAACGTAAAGTCCTCAAAAAGCAAACAATTTTTGTCGGAGCGTATCGAGAGAGGAATGGAACTGAACTCCATCCACACCAGCCGGTAAGCTTCTTTTATTCAGAATAGGTTCTCTCACCTTATGCAATTATCAAAAATACGTTACTTATCCGAAAGCCCCATACTTCAAGTGAAAAGTTTTTAAGTCACACAGTTGTCATTCTCCAAAACCTTCACACGACGTGCACGTTTCGAGATAGAATCCCTGTTTCAAGTGCTTACATAACAAAATTTCTGGGCAACTGTGCCAAAAAAACACCGTCACACGGTTAAGGACTTCTCCATTTTGAACTTAGGCTGAAAGGTCTTGCTTATAAGGAGAACCAGCCAATAAAAACAGGGAACGCCCCACTAGCAGGGGAATCCGTGATGTCATTGGTTAATCTTGACATACACTGATAAAAGACTAGTCCAATCAATTTCGCGGTTCAAACCGTGAGGGTGCATGGTGTTCAAATTAAAAATCCAGCGCTGTTCAAGCCACTGAAGCTTAAAGGTCCTATCGCCACCCCGAGGTTCATGAGGAACATGATCAATTACTGTCCAACGCAGCTCTTCAAACGAGTGATGATGGGTCAGACAATGGGCTACCACAGGAGCTGAAGTTATCTGTTGGTGAATACGAGAAGCATGTTCTGCAAGCCTTTTCTTTATAGGGCAAATAGTCCTACCCACATAAAGTAAAGCACATGGGCATTGCAACATATACACCACATAAGATGAATTGCAATCAGTGGCCCACCGTCGAGTGTATTCACGTTCAGTGCTAGGATGTCTCCAGACTGCTCCCGAAATGGTATATGTGCAATAAATACAATCATTGCAGGGGGCATATCCCTGAAAGGACGATCGTAATGCCAGCGGTCTATCAACTGAAGAAGTAGTTTTCACCAAAAAATCCCCCAAATTCGGACCCCTAGAGAAAGCTATCATTAATGGCTTTTGAAAGCAAGGGTGCAAGCGCAACATAAACCAATGTGTATGGAGAATATGAATAATCTTCGAGCTACAATCCGTGAATGGAAGAACACCCACTATTGCTTCCGAAGGTTGAGCTGTAGTTGTCAAATATTGTGGGTCAATAAGCCACTCCCGCTGTACGTGGTAGGCTCGCTGAAAAGCCTGATCAACTATTCGAGTGGGATAACCCCTACAAAGAAGGAGGTTCTTCAAATCTAGATCATGCCTTTTAAATTCTGACAATGAGTGACATAATCTATGCAGCCTAAGAAATTGGCCGAAGGGTAACCCTCTGTGGAGGGGACCTGGATGAAAGCTGTGAAAGTTAAGCAAACTGTTTCACTGCACCAATTTTTGAAATAAGGTGGTCTTCAATTCGGCATCATCAATATAAACCAACACGTCCAAAAATTCAACACTCTGCGCATCAATATGTTCCGTGAAATGGATGTTTGGTTTTAAAGAGTTCAACCAGATAATAAATTGCCGAAGCGATGACAAATCGGATGTTCAGATGAAAAATATGTCATCAAGGAATCTCCTCCACAGAAGCACATTAGCAAATTCAGAAGACCTCATTATAAGTTTATCTTCCATGTCTCCCATATAGAGTGTAGCTATTGAAGGCACCACAGTCGCACCCATGGCTATCCCCATAATCTGTTGGAAAAAAGTACCTTCCAATAGAAAATAATTTCTTGTTAGTACAAGATCCATGAGTTGTAATAGAAATGGTTTAGGAAGCCGAGCAGGGGCAAAATGAAACAAACCCTTCAGTAGTTCCATAGCCTCCACTTGATCAATGTTGGTATATAAAGATACAACATCCAAAGTTGCCAAAAAAACCTTAGAAGGTAACATAATGGAGGACAAAAGTTGTATAAAATGAGTGGAATCACGAAGGTAAGAAGAGACTAGAGACGCCTCTTGTTTTAGGAACGTGTCACAAAAAATGGACAGCAGCTGCAGCACTGACCCTCGAAAGGAAACAATTGGCCTACCTGGAGAAGAATCCAGAGATTTGTGAATCTTCGGAACCATATAGATAACCGGTACTATTGGATGTAGAGTGACCAAAAAGTTATTCTCGTTACGAGTAACCCATCCTTTCTCCAGACCACCAGCCACTATATCTTTAATTTCATGAAGCAATGAGACTGTAGGATCCTCAGCGAGAATCTTATAAACATGAGGATCATTTAAATGAGAACGAAGTGTTTGGTAATAATCATCAGAGGACTCCATCACCAAGGCGCCCCCTTTATCTGCCTTACGAACAACAATGGAGGGATCCCTGAAAGCTCTTGAAAGGCATTCCAAGACGCCCAATCTAAATTGGAAAAAGGTCTAAACGGAGCTGTTTCTAATGTAGACAAGTCTCTCATGACTAAAGATTGAAACGTAGTCAATATAGGATCAGAGGCATTTATATTCATTAGGGACAGCATGAAAACCTGAATCGTGTTGGGCCCACCAGGACCGGAGTTGGGAACATCTGCCCTAGAGCATAGGAAAACAGGGGCACAAACACCCATACCCACAGGCTCCACTATCCAAAGCCTCATGGAGAGTCAGGCTGTTGGGCCCTATGCAGAGCAGCATCTACTAATACTAGCATCTGCATACCTTAGTAATGCCTGCACTGTGCACAGGGCTGCTAACCACCTCTATCACTGCACAATGCTGAAATAGGTGTGGGAGTGTGCGTATGTCTACCCAGTGTTTTGTGGCTGCCTACACCTTACTGAGCCCCCAATGCTTGTACTATCTCCAGTGTTAGCCTGCCAATGTGCATAATGAGGAGCAAGTATGATGGGTATGGCCGTGACACAGCGGTCTGGGCAGGATGCATCTGAACAGGGCATAGGGAAATGTCTGGGACATTGTAGTGCCCAACCACCACCTGCACGGAGAGGGTGGCCACAACATGTCATGCTGGGAGGTCACTTTCACCCTGACTGTGCAGTGACCATGGCGTGGCTAGGTTCCCCCATAGTGCTATGCAGCATTTTTCTCAAGTGATATCTGTAAGTTCTCTTTTCTGCGGCCCAATCACTGATATGCTTGCTTGGTGTGTGTGCTCACATCCCATTTTTGGGTGCACATAGTTCCTCCAGGAGCATGCACTATGTACTAACTAACAGACTGTCTGCATTTAGCATGTGTATGGCTGGAGCACCTTGCAGGGTGCAGCGGGTGGAGACTGACTCTGCCCTCTGCTGGTTAATGTCAGATAGTGGTGGGGGGCAGCTGATCTTTTCCAGGCCTACTGCCTGCCTGCCAGTGCCCTATGTGATGCGTACATAGCTGTATTGATTGCCCTGTAGGGTGCCTATTCCTCAGCAGGACTGGGGTTGATGGTCCCCTCTACTGGCACCATTGCAGAGATGTAGAATGTGGATCTGTTGATGGGAGATCCTGTCCCGATCCTGACCCACATGGGGGGGAGGGGGTTTGGGTGGTGCTACATAATTCGCTTTTGGGTCCAAACACTACCCTTCTCTTATAACGTGTGACCACAGCAACCACACAGGATATGCAGTATTCTGGGTGCATCATAGTCCTCAAGGGCTAGACATGACTGGGGAATACTGATGGACACAGGTGCATTCTAGTCGTGTCTGCAAAAACTACCTATCACCTACTGGCACCCTCACAGTGCCGTAATCTAAGGTGCCCCATAAGGCGCCCTATAGGGCACATTATAAGGTGTCTTGGCGGACAGGGCACTTTATAATGTGCCCTGTGGAGTGCCTTATAGGGTGCTTTATGTGGCACCTTAGGTTACGGCACTGTGAGGGTGTTTTTGCTGGTAGCACTGATTTATATTAAAAGGAAAAGCCTCAGACAGCCTTCTTAAATAACACCACTGCAGGATTGAACCCATGATCTCTGCCTCTGCAGTCAATGCAGTAACCAGTGGACTACATCTTTATAGCATCTAGCGCTGCGCTGGCATGAACTTAGGGTTAACGCACATTAACGTGTCAAGGTGCCCACTATCGCGTGATACCAATTCCTTGCAACCTTCCCTCCAGAACACCCACTACCTTATATGGCATTCTTCACATTAACGCTGCAACTAGCACCGGTAACGTTAAGATGGTTTAGTAAACATGCCCCTATGACTATCTACATGTTCAGTAATTTAGTTTTTTATAATGATTTATAAAATTTTGCTCAGTTCTGACATCAGGCTCACTGGTCTGTAGTTTCCCAGATCACCCCTGGAACCCTTTTTAAAAACTGGATTACATTGGTAACTCTCCAATCTTCGGGAACTACAGATGATTTTAGTGATAGGTCACAGATTACTAATTGTAGTTCTGAAATATCATATTTCAGTTCTTTCAGCACCCTGAGATGCATGCCATCTGGTCCAGGTGATTTGCTGTTCTTTAGTTTATCAATTAGCTGCATTACATCTTCCTGATTTGTTGAGATTTGTTTCAATTCCTATGATACATCACCTTTAAATATAATTTCTAGCATGGGTACATTTCCTACAGCATCCTCGGTAAACAGAGAAGCAAAGAATTGATTCAGTCTCTCTGCTGTGGGCTTTTCCTCTAACAGGGCTTTTACCCCTCCATCATCTAATGGCCCAACTGACTCTCTCAGAGGTGTTTTGCTACAAATGTATTGAAAAATATTTTATTATGCACTTTTGTTTCCATGGCAAGCTTCTTTTCAAATTTTCTCTTTGCCTGCCTTATCAATGCCTTGCATTTAACTTGCCAGTACTTATGCTGTTTATTGTTTTCATCATTTGGTTCTTTTTTTCATTTTCTGAAAGTTTCTCTCTTAGCTATAACAGCCTCTCTGACCTCACCTTTAAGTCATGATGGTTGTCGTTTGGGTTTACTTTCACCTTTTTTATAGCAGGGAATACATCTGGTCTGGGCTTCCAAGATAGTATTTTAAATTAATGCCCAGGCCTGTTGTAAACTCTTAACCTTTGCAGTTGCTCCTTTTAGTTTTTTCTTAACCATTTTCCTCATTTTGTTATAGTCGCCTTTTTGAAAGTTAAATTCTAACACGGTTAATTTCCTTGCTATCCTCCCTCCATATATTAAATCAAATATGGTCATGGTATGACTGCTATTGCCAATTGACCCCAATACAGTAACCTCTCACATAAATCCTGTGTTCCATTGAGGTCTAGGACTAAAATAGTTTCCCCTCATATCAGTTCCTGAACCAGCTGCTCCATGAAGCAGTCATTTATTTCATCTAGGAACTTTCTCTCCCTAGCATGCCCTGATGCAACATTGCCCCAGTCAATATCGAGGTAATTGAAATCTCTCAATTTTACTGTGCTGTAAACTTTGCTAGCTTCCCTAATTTTGGTTAGCATTTCATCATGTCTGTTCATTTTGTACAGGCGGACAGTAATAAACCTCCACTGCCATTCCCTTCCCATTTTTACATGGAATTTCTATTCCTAGAGAGTCTACAGTATATTTTTTCCCTTCAAAAACTTTATCCGGTTTGATTCAATGCCCTCTTTAACATACTGCAGAGTGTCGCCCCTCTACCTATATGATCTACCCTATCATTGCAATATAGTTTGTAGCCTCATATCATCTTGTCCCATTGGTTATCCTCCTTACACCAGCTCTCTGAGATGCCAATTTTATCTAACCTTTCATTCATTGCTATATATTCTAACTCTTCCATCTTATTTTTTAGACTTCTAGACTTCACATACAGGCATTTCAAAGTTTGCTTTTTGTTCATATTCACAGTCTGATATTTGATGACAGGGTTAATTTTGAATATTTCAACTCTGATTTTTACTTAAATGCACCTGAGCTACTTTTACCTTTATTGGAATCTCTCTATCAGGATGCCCTGACTTCCCTGTTTTTCTAGTATCCTTCAAGGATTATCTAGTTGAAAAGTTCCTCTATCTCCTTTTTAAAGGTTAATGCCAGCAATCTGGTTCCATATTGGTTAAGGCAAAGCCCATCCTTTCAGAAAAGCCCCCCCTCCCTTCTCAAAATATTTCCCAGTTCCTAACAAATCCAAAACCCTCTTCCTTACACCATTGTCTCATCCACACACTGAGACACTGGAGTTCTGCCTGTCTTTTGAGTCCTCCATGTGAAACAGGAAGCATTTCTGAGAATGCTACCATGGAAGTCCTGAATTTCAACGTTCTACCTAAAAGCTTAAGGGGTATGTTTACTAAACAGCCTTAATGTAGCAGCATTGATGTTATCGCGTGATACGTTATGTTATCGCGTGATAATGGCACTATACCATGCGAGAACGTCACGTATCATGCGATAATGTCTGTGGCGGCATTAAGGTGCGCAGAGGGTGGAGGAAGGCTCCCCAGAGGGCGGAGTAGGGCTCCCTAGGGCAGAGATGAGGGGTCAATGGGCGGAGAGTGGGCGGGGAGAGGCCCCATGCACACTAATTAGCTCCAGTGAAAACCGCAAGCTAGAGGCACATTTGCAGGAGAGAGCAGGGCCGGCCCGTCCATTGAGCAAGAATGTTTTTTGCACAGGGCCCCGCGTTTCAGGGGGCCCCGCGCAAAAAACATTCTTCATCATCCCAAGTTAAAAAAAAAACAACAAACCGGCTGCTTCTGCCGTGGCAGCATCAAGAGTTCTGCCGCGGCAGCATCAAGAGTTCTGCCGCGGGGCCCCCCCTGCCCGGCAGAGCCTCCCTGCATCATCAGCTACCTTCAAGTCCCAAAACGCGGGCTTCTTTCAGAGCCGCAAGAGTTTCCTTTCTCGCGGCTCTGTTAATCCCGCCGGGGCTGATGGGATTTCCCATCACCCTCGGCGGGATTAACAGAGCCGCGAGAAAGGGAAACTCTCGCGGCTCTGAAAGAAGCCCGCGTTTTGGGATTCGAAGCTAGCTGATGATGCAGGGAGGCTCTGCCGGGCAGGGGGGGGCCCCGCGGCAGGACTCTTGATGCTGCCGCGGCAGAACTCTTGATGCTGCCGCGGCAGAAGCAGCCGGTTTGTTTGGTTTTTTTTTTTTAATTTGGGATGATAGGGGGGAAGGGGGTTTAGGACTGGTAATGGGCTATGGGGGGGAGGCTAAGACTGGAAGTGGGCTGATGGGGGAGGGTTAGGACTAGTAATGGGCCATGGGGGGTTGCTAAGACTGGAAGTGGGTTGATGGGGAGGGGGTTAGGACTGGTAATGGGCCATGGGGGGGGGGGGGTTAGGACTGGTAATGGGGTTCAAGTCCCACCTGGGGACAGCAATCTCAGGCCGGAGGGACTGGGATTTCTAGTCCTATAGGCACTCCTTGTGGTCTTGGGCAAGCCACTTAACCCTCCATTGCCCATGTTCCCTGTATGTATTAGTGTGTGTGTCTCATATCCCCTCGTGTTAAATGTATCCCCCAATTGACCGCTTTGACCCGGTGAAAAGCGGGATATAAATACAGCTAAAATAAAATAAATAAATAAAAATAAATAATGGGCCATGGGGGGGGGGCTAAGACTGGAAGTGGGCTGATGGGGGGGGGGGGTTAGGACTGGTAATGGGCTATGGGGAGGGGGCTAAGACTGGAAATGGGCTGATGGGGGGGTTAGGACTGGTAAATGGCCATGGGGGGGGCTAAGACTGGAAATGGGCTGATGGGGGGGTTAGGACTGGTAATGGGCTATGGGTTATTTGGGATGATAGGGGGGAAGGGGGTTTAGGACTGGTAATGGGCTATGGGGGGGAGGCTAAGACTGGAAGTGGGCTGATGGGGGAGGGTTAGGACTAGTAATGGGCCATGGGGGGAGCTAAGGCTGGAAGTGGGCTGGTGGTGGTGGTGGGGGGGGGGTTAGGATTGGTAATGGGCTATGGGGGGGGCTAAGACTGGAAATGGGCTGATGGGGAGGTTTAGGACCGGTAATGGGTTATGGGGAAGGGCTAAGACTGGAAATGGGCTGATGGGGGGGTTAGGACTGGTAATGGGCTATGGGGGGCTAAGACTGGAAATGGGCTGATGGGGGGGTTAGGACTGGTAATTGGCTATGGGGGGGCTAAGACTGGAACTAGGCTGATGGGGAGGTTAGGACTGGAAATAGGGTGATGGGGGGTTAGGACGTAATGGGCTGATGGGGGGTTAGGACTAGTAATGGGCTATGAGGAGGCTAGGACTGGAAATGGGCTGAGTAGAAGGAGGGCTTGAACTGCAAATAGCTGATGGGGACGGGGGCTTGGAATGGAAATGGGTTGTGAGGGGGAGGGAGCTAGGACTGGAAATGGGTGAGTGGGGGGGGCTAGGACAGGAAATGGGCTGATGGAGGGGCTAGAATAGGACTGGAAATTGGCTGTTGGGGGGTGCTAAGATTGGAAATGGGCTGTGGTGGGGGTTTGGATTGAAATGGACTCATGAAGGGGCTAGAACTGGAAGTAGGCTCATGGGGGGCTTGGATTGGAAATGGGCTGAGTGGAGGGGAGCTAAGATTTGACATGGGCTGATGGTGGGGCAAGGAAAGGACTAGAAATGGGCTCATGGGGGGCTGGGATTGGAAATGAGCTGATGGAGGGACTCGGATGGGACTGCAAATAGATGGGGGAGCTAGGACTGGAAATAGGCTGATGGTGGGGTTAGGATAGGAATGGAAATGGGCTTATGGGGGGCTAGGACTGGAAATGGGCTGATGCGGGGACTAGAAGGGAGCAGATGCTGGGTGGGACTGGAACTAGAATGGAGCTGATGTTGGGGGAGGATTAGAATGGGATGGAGCTGGGAGAGTGAAATGGAGAGGGAAAAAATATTTTGTGTGGGAGGGAAGACAAATCTACAATTGTCCGGATATTGGGAGAGTAAGTGGGGATTGAGGATGGAGGGGTAAAATTTGAGTGGATGAAATAGGAATGAGGAAAGAGCAAAAGGAGAAAGATTAGTATGTTAAAGCAGATGTAGAGAGAGAATGGAAAAAAACTAGAAGAGAGAAGAAAAGACAAATGGACAGCAGACGATGAAGAGTTAGCGGAAGACACGAAGAAACCAGAAGAAAGTGGCTGGAGCAATTGCAGCTGAAAAAAAAATGCACAAAAGGTAGAAAAATATCTCTTTATTTTGAATTTATTAATTGGAATATGTCAGCTCTGGGAAATGTGCATCATTAACGTCTGCGCTTTGTTTAGTACAAGAGCAAATTAATGTATAGTTTTATTTCTACAGTGTTGTACATTCCAAGTTTGGCTTTTGGGATTCCCAGTTTAATTATTGTCTTCCTGTTTCTAAATTGTGATTCCTTGTTTGGTGACGGTCTATGTTCTGCATGTGTAACTGAGCTGAGGTATTCTGTTTATGTAATTCCTATTTGACATTGCCACTTGTTCTCTTTCCCCAGTAGGTCATGTATTGTTGTTCTCTGAAATGTATTGGTTTAATATTTGCAGCGTTTCCTTTTGATAGTAGGGTATGGTGCTTTGTGAATCCTGGTAGTGCTGTCAGGATACGGCGGGTTTGCTATGGGTTCTAAATGGGCAGTGTTTGTAGTAGTTCCTAATATGTCTGGCAGTTGGCACTGGATTATAGTAATGTAGAAGTCTTTTAGTCTTTCTTTATCCATACACTCATTAAGAGGCATGTTTACTAAAAGTTAGTGTATGGTAACATTATGCAAATGTTTATGCAAATGAGGCCCCTTATGCAAATGAGGCCCCGCACCGAGTCTCCGCACATGGCCCCGCACCCCACTTGGGCCGCCCCTGGGAGAGAGAAACCATTTCAGTCAGCAATGTACAGCAAAGCCAGGGAAAAACAAATAAGAGTAAATAGGAGTTAATTAAACTCCAAATCAGGGAGCCAAACATAAACCATCCCACCTAAACATCCTCCTGCCTACCAACGCTCTACTTATCAGCAAGAAACTGATTAAGTGAAGCCACATCAATATAAACATAATCATGACCTTCATAAGTTACCAAACAACGGCAAGGGAACTTCAAAAAAAAAGAAGCCCCCAACGCAAGCACTCGAGCTCTAAGCTCAAGAAACTGTTTGCGGCGAAACTGAGTAATCTTGCCAACATCAGGAAAGACCTGAAGTTTATAACCACAAAACACTACATCCTTGTACTTGAAATAAGCACGTATAATTCTCAATTTAAGTGATTCTGAACCGAAAGTCACCACCAAAGTACATCTCTTTGGGATGATATCAAGTGAATCTTGCAAAAACTCTGTGAGGTTAGGGCCTACCGAATCAGCCAAGGGAGAACCCTCCCGAGCCTGATCTGAAGCCCCAGCCTTAGGAAAAAAGGAATACATTTGTACTACATCTACAGAGTCATCTAGATGGGATTATATGCAGTTTCTCTCTCCTTGATGTGTATTATATTGATATGCTATTTTGTTCTTGAATGTATCATTTACTGTGTATATTTGTATTTTGTATTTTTTCTTGCATTTGAGAAAATTTTAATAAATTAAAAAAAAAAAAAAAGCCAGGGAAAAACAGAGAAGTGAAAGTAGTGATACATGTGCAGGAAACAAAGAGGCAAATAAACATATGGAGTGGAGGAGTGGCCTAGTGGTTGGGGCAAGGTACTTCAGACTGGAAGGTCGGTGGTTCAAATCCCACTAGAGGACAGCAACCTTGGGCCGGAAGGACTGGGGTTTCTAGTCCCACAGGTGCTCCTTGTGCTCTTGGGCAAGCCACTTAACCCTCCATAGCCCATGTTCCCTGTAAAATAGTTATCTCCAAGTTATAATGCCCTGTTCAATGTAATTTCAGTTTGTTCAATGTAAACCGCACTGATGCAGAATAGAGTGGTATATAAGAGAATGTAAATAAATAAAATATTAAATGACCAGAACCATATTTGAAATCCCCATAACCAAGCTGGCCAATAGTGCTACTAATGATAAACATAAAGCAATACTACTGACAAAACATAAAAAGGAAGATATAATGTTTGGAAGGGGCTATGCTCTGTCCCCCACAAAGTGAATGATCCCACAGTGAAATAGCGGTGAGCAGGGTTTTCTCCTTTATATTGGGCATGTCTGTTATGCTGTGGTCCAGCTGGGGCACAGTGAGGACTAGGCAGATGCCTAGGTGGCACATAGGAATGCTGAAACTGTAAAGCAGCAAGAAAGCAACTGACGAGGGTCCAACATGGACACGAGTGTGTGTCCCACAGTGTCACAGGGGATATTACCCAGCAGGTACCCCCAAGGGCACATAGCATTGGCAGGTGGTGCCGAGGGGAAGCATGCATGTCAATGTAGTCAAACCTACCCGATAACCCACACCATAGGCAGCTGCATCAGGCACACTGGATGGCCTGAGACTGCACATCACCAGCACCACTGGTATAAGGGCATGTCAGCATGGTGGTGGAGGGTTGCTGGTGATGGAGGGGGCAGTGGCTATTGACCACAGCAGACCAAGGCCAAGCCCTGTGTAGGTGGGTGCCGTGCGGTGCAACAGACAAGGTCTGTCTAACGAACACTAATGGTAGCCCCAGGGAATAATCTGCTTCTGTGACAACAGTGTGGTGCAGTACACACAGCCAGTGTGTTCAAGATAACAGCTTCAAGCCCCATCTGTGGCTCCTGCAAAAGATATCCCTATATTTTACCCAGTACTAAACCGTGGTAATAAAGACGGAACTGTTATTGCTGATTAAAAAACAATCCATAAACACCTATATTTTACCCTACAGGGCACAGACACCATAAACATGTGTAATCCCTAAAGCAGATTTTCCCAAATGAAGTCCTGGAGGACCAAACACCATTCAGGTGTCATGCTGTCTGTAATAAATATGCCTGTGCTGCAAATGTATGCCACGCCTCCATTGTATGCAAATGTATCTCATGCATATTGCGATGCTTCCGCTTGGGCCCAAGAGCTTACAAGCAGGAAACAGCCTTATGTTGTCCACTTTTGAATAAAGCTTCCCTTGTTGTCACCAGTGGTATTCTGGGACTTGTAGTTAGTTTATTCTTTAAGGACAAATTGTAGTTGTGAGTCGGTGGTTCAAGGCAGCAAGAAAATTTATTTTGTGGGGATTTTGAGGGCATTTAAGCTCAATACACAAACAATCCTTGGTTCAGTGCAATTAGAGATAAAGAAAGCAAAACTAAACCCACAGCAAAGTCCCCCAAATAATTTTTTGTCGGAATGGGCTGGCGGTTATTTTGAAGAGCGTGACCACTTGAGACAGGGCTTTGTAGCCCGAAACGTACGTCGTGGTTGAACTGATTGTTTTAACGCTTTGATTGGGAATGAAAGATCGACTACTTGCCAGTAGGAAACTATATCGGATTGTCATTATAAGTTAAGTACAGCGTTGTTCGCTTTCAATATATATATTAAAAAGGAACGGGTTGCCTGGTGAGAATGGGGCTCTATCCCCGTCGCCTCCAGCCCATTCCGACAAAAAAATTATTTGGGGGACTTTGCTGTGGGTTTAGTTTTGCTTTCTTTATCAATACACAAACAAGGCAAAAAGGATGCTTCTCCAACATAAAGGATAAATCAGGTAACAGAGTGTGACATAAGAAAAACCTCTTTTCACT
Source organism: Ichthyophis bannanicus (assembly GCA_033557465.1). NCBI lineage: Eukaryota > Metazoa > Chordata > Amphibia > Gymnophiona > Ichthyophiidae > Ichthyophis > Ichthyophis bannanicus. The sequence goes on along the minus strand of CM066038.1, from coordinate 368,892,535 downwards.
GTTCAGCTGTTCTTATTCCCACAAGCTTACACCGAGGACTGCCTCGTGTGGTCATTTAACAGAAATACTTATAACCTTGCAACAGCTGTGATTTTCTTTTCTCAAAGCAAACTTCTTCTAAGCACTGCTTCTTAGCTTCAGAAGGCAATTACGCTTAGTAAAACACAGTATTAGCTTTCCTTAATTCTAAGCAGTTATTTCACTTATTCTCTATATTGTTTCACAGTCTCTCAGCTCAGGTCTATAATGCAGACTCTTCTTTTAAACACAATGAGCAATCCATTGGTACAGGTTCACACTCAGAGCTTGGAAAACAGGAATCTATTTGCATTCCTTCTATGGCATCAGGATATATGGTATCTTATCAAAGTTACAAACTCTTCCAGACTTTCTGTCCTTTAGAAATTCCTGGAACTGATTCCACAGCCATTCAGCTTGTAAAGGCACAGTTGTATTAGGGGAGTGAACTTTTCCCTCAGCAAACAACTCTCTCAATGCTTCTAGCTTTGAAGATTCAGCTGTTCTGCTTTTATCAGGGCTATGACTTTTCCCATACGTAAAACCTTCCACCCACCTCTTAGCAGTAGACGGTGAGGGCTCTGCTTCCTGATCCTTAGCAATAGCAAACTGTTTCTCTGTTGATTTCTCAGGTCTGAAACTGCTGGCTTTACCTTGGGGACGGTTCCTCAGACAAGTGCTGATTTCTTTCTTCCTGGGATCCTCCAGGCTCTGAAATTCAGCCTCCTTATGTCCTTCTCCAGTCCCTCTTGGATAGCTGCTTTCCTGGGAGTTTTCTTCTTTCTTTCTCCTCCAGCTATGCTCAGCCTTGCTCTCTCTGTTGTCCTCTGCCTTCCTCCTTCCTCCCTCGTTCTGCTCTGCTCGTGGTTTTAAGAACCATTGGCTGCTAGGCACTCCCTGTTCTCTGCACCTATGTGACCAATCATCAGGCCAGCTTGTCTCCACCCCTGAGCTAGGGCGTGGCCTGACCTTAGCAGGGAGCTGGGTTTTTTTTTCTGATCTGGCTTGCAAGTCTCATGCACAAGTGAACTGTCATTCATTTCAAAGGGGAAACTAGGATTTTCTTCCACTTCCATGTCTTCCTGGGAGCTTTCATCACAGCTCGTGATACAACTCAAGGCCTCTGTGGTTTTGTGTGTCCTTTCTAAGCTCTCCGCTGCAGGGTCTATCGTGGCTAGATGGGCCAAAGCTACTCTATCATGCCATGGCTTCAAAACATTTATGTGATAAACTTGCCGGCGGCCTCTTCTATTCTCAACCAGATAAGACACTGGCCCTACGGGCTTCACTACCTTATAAGGCCCCTTCCACTGGCTCTCGAATTTTGGAGCGGGACCGGCCACCATGACAATGACCTTCTCCCCCACTGCCAACTGGCACTGCCTCGTGCCCCAATCGTGGTAGGTTTTCTGCTTTGTTTGGCTATTCTTTAAATTCCCTTCCGCAACCTGGGAGGCGCGGTGTAATCTGCCTTTCAGGTCTCTTAAAAATTCGGGCACTCCCACTTCTTTTACATTGGGTTCTACCCATTGTTCCCGTAAAATATCTAGAACGCCGCGAGGGGATCGGCCATACATTAATTCATACGGCGCTGTCCCTAGGGATGCTTGTTTTCTCTCCCTGCAGGCATAAAGGACAAATGGGAGCACTGTGTCCCAATTAGCCATATTGCCTTCTAAACTACATCGTAGCATTCTTTTTAGAGTTTGATTTTGCCTCTCTACCAGTCCATTCGTTTGGGGGTGGTAAGCGGAGGTCTTAATGTGCCGAATCCCGAACATGTCCCACACCTGGGCTAGATATCTCGGCATAAAGTTGTTCCCTATATCTGTAAGCACTTCACGTGGGAATTCTATCTCACAGAACAACTTTATCAGCTCTCTCACCACTGCTTTCGCTGATATGGTACGGAGGGGTATAGCCCAGGGAAATCTTGTTGCGTGGTCTACTACTACAAGTATATATTGGAACCCACGGGGTGTCTTTGTTAGCGGTCCTACAATGTCCATCGCTATTCTATGGATGGGCTCCGAAATCAACGGTGAGCGTACCATAGGTACCTCCCGCGGATGAGCCGCAGAAACACGTTGGCATGCCAGACAAGTTTCACAAAATTTGGCCGTTTCTTTGAAAACCCCTGGCCAATAAAAAAGGGCCAAAATTTGGTCTAGGGTACCTTGTATACCCTTATGACCCCCAACTGGGGGTCATGTGCCAGCCTTAGAACTAAAGTTTTAAATGTTGCAGGCACTACTAATTGCTTACGTTTAGTTCCTGTATGGGGATCCCAGCTTTCTCTGTAGAGTATCCCTGTGTCTAAAAGGAATCTAGGTAGGATGTCTCTTCCGCTCTGGGCATACTTAAATGCCTGGGTCAGAGCAGGATCGGCCTGTTGCTCCTTGGGAAACGTGGGGAATTTGTCAACTAGTTCCACCGGTACCCATGGCAAGCCTTGTCCGGCCTGCGCTTCCACCCTATGTAGGGAGCGAGACCGCCTCTCCCTACTCTTCTCTCCTTTCCCTTTTTTTTCTCTTATCTGCTGGGGAAGCTATCAAGTCCTCATGCGAGGGAAGATTCTCTACAGGTTCTTCTAGGGATTCCTTGTCACTTTCTAGGGCCTTCAACTGGGCCCTCATGGAGACCATGGCTTCTTTTGAAAGCAGGCCCCGTTCCAGGCCCCTATGAAATTGTGGCCAGTCTCTCCCCAGTACTAGATTATGGGGCAGCCTAGGTACCACAGCTATGGGGATCTCTCTGCTTATGCCTAAGCCTTTCACTTGAAGCTTATAGACAGGATATAGGGAGATGCCTCCATGGATACATCTAATTTTTACACTACTTACAGGCTGAATTGCTGCATCCTTACTCCTGGCCTCAATTTGTAGCCAGAGCGCTTTAGACAGCATGCTCTGTTCGGCACCTGAGTCTAAGAGCGCGGTGGTTACAATTCCCTGTACTTCCACTGAGAGTAAAAATCCTTCTCTGACTTTCAGAGGGTTCTCCGCTATTAGTGCTGTCTTCACATAACATTCTCGTTGGAAATGGCCCTCTTTACCACACTTGAAACATTTCTTTTTGGTAACATGGCCTTTCAACATTGGCATATACATTTTCAGAGATTCATTATTCAACCCCATCTTCCTTTCTGATACACCGCATACTGCAACCCTGGAAGCACTGCCACCTTCATGTGCACTTAACTCTGCCTCCATGAAACTCACAGAAATCATTATGGCCTCTTGTGGGGTTTTGAAGTTTTGGAGTATAAGGAAGGTGTGAATTTCTCGGGGTACAGCAGACATGTATTGCTCCAACACAAGACTATCTAGAATTGACTCCACTGATTTTCCTTCAGGATTCAGCCATTTGTTCACTAGGGTACGGACTCTTTGACATAGGGCCTTAGGAGTCTCTCCTGGTTTTAATCTTACAGCCCTTAGTAGGCGATGATAAACTAGAGGTGTTAGCCCCAGCCTCTCTCGAACCGCCTTTTTAAGCTCGTCATAATTACTGGCGAGCGCAGGTAGCATGGCACGGTATGCGGCTAAAGCCTCCCCAGTAAGGGATGCCGTGAGGAGTATGGCCCAATGCTCTTTAGGCCAGCCACTGAGGTGAGCCACCCATTCAAAACCTTCAAGGAAATCTTCAATGTCATCCCTATCTGTGAGCTGTCCAAAATTGAAAGTCCCATCAGCTTGCAAACCAAGCACAACCGAAGAAGCTGGTGTACTGGAACCGGGAGGTGTTGCTGCTGGTCCGGTCTGCTTTTTCTGCTCCGCCAGCCACGCTTCCAGCATCTCAAAAAGTGGTTTCTGTTGAGCTTGCATCTGCGCAGCACTTCTCTCCTGCGCCTGTAAGGACAAGTCTGTCTGTCGCTTGAATTGATGTGCCATCCATTTTAACACGTCCTGAGCCTCGAGAGTCATCTTGGAATCCTGTAGGAAGAAAATACACAGACCAAAGTGCGATAACAAAAAAAAAAGTTTCTTCACTTTTTTTTTTCCAATAGCTTGGCTTGCACCCTTGCCCTGGTATCCTAACTGGCCCTGGCTAGGTACCCGTTACCTGGCTTAGGTGAAGCTTCGCGCTTAACACCAGTGATGGTCTTGTAGTCTTCTCTGCACTGCTGTTTTTCACTTCCTGGACGCTCCTCAGCTTGGCTCCACAGTGAAGTTACTTTTCCAGCAGGTATCCTGATGATGTTCCTTTTGTGCATGCGTGAAATCCTGCCAACTATGCCACTTGCGATGCTTCCGCTTGGGCCCAAGAGCTTACAAGCAGGAAACAGCCTTATGTTGTCCACTTTTGAATAAAGCTTCCCTTGTTGTCACCAGTGGTATTCTGGGACTTGTAGTTAGTTTATTCTTTAAGGACAAATTGTAGTTGTGAGTCGGTGGTTCAAGGTAGCAAGAAAATTTATTTTGTGGGGATTTCCAGGGCATTTAAGCTCAATACACAAACAAGGCAAAAAGGATGCTTCTCCAACATAAAGGATAAATCAGGTAACAGAGAGTGATGTAACAAAAACCTCTTTTCACTGTTCAGCTGTTCTTATTCCCACAAGCTTACACTGAGGACTGCCTCGTGTGGTCATTCAACAGAAATACTGATAAACTTGCAACAGCTGTGATTTTCTTTTCTCAAAGCAAACTTCTTCTAAGCACTGCTTCTTAGATTCAGAAGGCAATTGAGCTTAGTAAAACACATTATTAGCTTTCCTTAATTCTAAGCAGGTATTTCACTTATTCTTTATATTGTTTCACAGTCTCTCAGCTCAGGTCAATAATGCAGACTCTTCTTTTAAACACAATGAGCAATCCATTGGTACAGGTTCACACTCAGAGCTTGGAAAACAGGAATCTATTTGCATTCCTTCTATGGCATCAGGATATATGGTATCTTATCAAAGTTACAAACTCTTCCAGACTTTCTCTCCTTTAGAAATTCCTGGAACTGATTCCACAGCCATTCAGCTTGTAAAGGCACAGTTGTATTAGGGGAGTGAACTTTTCCCTCAGCAAACAACTCTCTCAATGCTTCTAGCTTTGAAGATTCAGCTGTTCTGCTTTTATCAGGGCTATGACTTTTCCCATACGTAAAACCTTCCACCCACCTCTTAGCAGTAGACGGTGAGGGCTCTGCTTCCTGGTCCTTAGCAATAGCAAACTGTTTCTCTGTTGATTTCTCAGGTCTGAAACTGCTGGCTTTACCTTGGGGACGGTTCCTCAGACAAGTGCTGATTTCTTTCTTCCTGGGATCCTCCAGGCTCTGGAATTCAGCCTCCTTATGTCCTTCTCCAGTCCCTCTTGGGTAGCTGCTTTCCTGGGAGTTTTCTTCTTTCTTTCTCCTCCAGCTATGCTCAGCCTTGCTCTCTCTGTTGTCCTCTGCCTTCCTACTTCCTCCCTCGTTCTGCTCTGCTCATGGTTTTAAGAACCATTGGCTGCTAGGCACTCCCTGTTCTCTGCACCTGTGTGACCAATCATCAGGCCAGCTTGTCTCCACCCCTGAGCTAGGGTGTGGCCTGACCTTAGCAGGGAGCTGGGTTTTTTTTTCTGATCTGGCTTGCAAGTCTCATGCACAAGTGAACTGTCATTCATTTCAAAGGGGAAACTAGGATTTTCTTCCACTTCCATGTCTTCCTGGGATCTTTCTTCACTACAATATTCATTAGGGACAGCATGAAAACCTGAATCGTGTTGGGCCCACCAGGACTGGAGTTGGGAAACTCAGCCCTAGAGCAGTGGCCAACAGGGGCATAAACACCCACACCCACAGGCTCCACTTTCCAAAGCCTTATGGAGAGTCAGGCTGTTGGGCCCTGTGCGGAGCAGCATCTCCCAATACATTCCCACTTGCATACATTAGCAATGCTGCCCTTAACTTGGGAACACGTTACACATATATCAAAAGGTTGCTATGATTAATGGCAGATAACAAATCATAAGTTAAACACATTTCATTGACAAAGCTGCATCATAGCAACCTTTCTGATATCTGTGGAGTGTGTTTCAGTTTTGGTTTCTGACAGTTTTTACCACCCCTGGGAGTGACCCCAACAGTATTGCGTACCATAGCAATGTCTGCACTGTGCCCAGAACTGATGTGGTGGCCAGGGCTGCAAAAACCTCTATATTTGCACAATGCTGGCATAGGTGTGGGAGTATGTGTCTGTCTATCCAGAGTGTTGTGGCTGCCTACACCTTACTGAGCCCACACTGCTTGCACCGTCTCCAGTGTAAGCCTGGCAATATGCATAATGAGGAGCAAGGTACTGTGGGTATGGGCCGGACAGGGCGGCCTGGGCAGGATGCATCTTTATAAGGCATAGGGCAATGGCTGGGACATTGTAGTGCCCGACCACCACCTGTACGTTCAGGGTGGCCACAGCATGTCATGCTGGAAGGTCACTTTCACCCTGACTTAGCAGTGACCATGGCATGGCTAGGTTCCCCCATAGTGCAATACAGCATTTTTTTTCAAGTGATGCTTTTGGGTTTTCTTTTTTGTGGCACAATCACTGACATAGCTCCTTGGTGTGTGTGCCAGATCCCACACCAGGGTGCACAATGTTCTTTTTGGAAATGCACTATGTATGTGCCAGCAGACTATCTGCAGCTAGCATGTGTATGGCTGCAATGCCCTGCAGGATGCTGTTAATGTGTTATAATCCACCCTACCCCCAGGTGTCGTGAGACCTGATTAAAGTGGTCTGTCAGTCACCCTGGTGGTATGGTTGTGTATGCATTTGCAGGTTAAAACATCTGCCCTGGAGTATGTGTCGTGGAGCACAATGTCTAAGGATGAGTTGGCTAGAACGATTCCGGTCAGTCCGCCGACAGTGAATAGAAAGATGAAGCCTAGTGATCAAAGTATAGCTGCGTCTCATTTGATTGCTCCTCCGTGTAGGCCATACAGGGGTATTTTTACTATGAATGCGATTAGGCAGGCAAACCATCAAATTTGATTTGTGGTAAGATTTGGGTTGATTTTCCGGTTATAACAAATATGCTGCCAATTGATTTATTTAAAAAATATATGCATGAGATTTTGGGTGTGCCAACTGATTTAATTCCCCCAATAGTGAAAGCTTACTTTTTACCTACGGGTAAGAAAGTAGGGGTATTATCAGAGGGTGCTTTAACTATGGATACTTTAGATGTGTCTGCTTTGTTACAATCCCCTCGAGAAGCTGATTTACCGGTCTCCACATTGTTAGTAACTTTTGCGTTACCTTCCGACAGAGAGTGGCTTTTGAAATTGTACTTTAAAAAACGTTCTTTGTTATTCATGGGGAAGAGGGTTGGGATGTACCCTAACGTTTCCAGGGAGACTCAGAAAAGACGTAAAGCTTTTTTGTTGTTAAGATCTGGGTTGGTTCAGATTGGGACTTCCTTTATTTTACGGTTTCCTTGTAAATGTATGGTTTTCTTTCGAGATAAGAAATATGTGTTTTTTCAGCCTGAAGATTTATCATCATTCATTAGTGCCCAGATTGTTTCTTCATCGCCACAGTGATCGTTCTTATTTGTGGTTCTCTCTGTCCCACGCCCCTGATGCTTTGTTGTGTATATTTTTCCTGTTAATAGACCAAGGCTTCACTTTCCTTGTGTCTTTCCTAGGCAATTTCCCCCATTATAGTGGGCTAACTAAACTCTTGTAATAAATTTTTTCCTTATTGTATGTTTTTTCTTGTTGATTATATTTACTATGCAAGTAGTTGTTTTCTGTACAAGCTGTTGCTTGATTATTATTGTAAATTGTAGAAATAGAAAAAAAAATCTGCCCTACACCCAAGAGTCCTGAGACCTGATCAAAGTGGTCTGTCATTCACCCTGGTGATATGGTTTATGTTGCTGTTGATGTGTAATAATCCACCCTACTCCCAGGAGTTCTGAGATCTGATCAAAGTGATCAGTCAGCCACCCTGGTGGTATGGTTTATATTGCTGTTTATGTGTTATAATCCACCCTACCCCCAGGAGTCCTGAGACCTGATCAAAGTTGTCTGTCAGTCACCCTGGTGATATGGTTTATGTTGCTGATGAAGTGTGCTAAGACACCCTTCCCCCTAGGAGTCCTGAGACCTGATTGCAAAGGTTGGTATGACATCTAGAGATTGTGGTAGGTTATGCAGGGTCAGGTCACACATTTGCCCTATTCTCAGGAGGCCTTAGTCATGACCATACACACATCATGACTAAGGCCTCCTGGGAATAGGGCAAATTCCCAGACCTCATTACACACATCTGTTATGGATCCTGATGTTATGGTAGAGTGTACGCAGTTTCACGTCACACATCTGCCCACTCCCCAGGAGTCCCGTACCTGATTGCAGAGGAACATTATAGATGCTGGTGTAACAGTACTTGCACCTGTTGGGGTTTCATGGTTTTGCCCTAACCCCAGACCATATCAGAGATGTTCATAGGCCAGCTAGGTGTGGTTGGCCATGCTCCTGTTGTAGTCAGCCACAACTGCCCTATTCACAGGAAGCCTTAGTCATGACCATAGAGGTATAGTAGAAAGCCAAGTGTCATGATATTGGTGCCTGACAATCTGTACAGGGTCACCCACCATCCGCTCTATCTCAGAACACATCACCCATGCATTGTAGGATATCATGGTGCCATGACAGGTATGTTGGATGATGTGTGTAGGTCAGGCAAACACACATGTATTTGCCGGACCACACAGGGAGTTAGGAAAGACCTCCCCTGTACACCAGCATGGCCAAACCACATGTGGCATGGTGCTGCCATGTCATGCAAGGAGAGTGTAGGAACAGGGTATGGGGTGTCTGGGGGGTTACACATAGTACACATAGGTGGCACCTCACACATGGCCAGTCCCACAGCCACACATGCAGGTGGCACTGACAACAATTTGTAGAGGACACACTGGCCAGAGGAGCAGGAGCAACACGATGCTGCTCACAGAGATGTGTGATATGGTTGGGCACCCACCAGAGATATATGACCCTTAATGCTCCCACCAATTACTTTCCCCCCAAGGTAGAGGATCTATGGAAAAAGGGTTGGGAGTTGCGGCTGAACTGCCCGGAGGTCCTTGCCCACCTCAAAAGGGGGAGTGAAGGAGCAAAGTGTAGATTAGTGTTGCGGCCTCTGCAGCTCAGTACAGAATGTCACAGTGGCCCACCAGCCTGTGGGAGGCCAAACTATGTACATGTGGTATGTGACTTACATGATAGTGTGCTAATGACTGTTTTCCCCCACAGAGGATGCTGCTGTTGGTGAGGGCCCCTCCACATCGGGGCACCCCAGAACACTCCCCTCAGCGCCATTCCAGACAGAGGAAGAGGAGGAGGAGGAGGGGCCAGAGGGTGAAGAAGAAGAGGACAACATGGAGGGGGCAGGGTGTGGGGTGGTACAGGAGGGAAGGGAGGGGGAGGGGAGCTTTATGTGGCAGGGCTTGAGGAGGGGGAGGGGGAGGTTGAGGAGGTTGAGGAGGAGGAGGAGAAAATGGATGGGGTGATAGAGAGGGTGGGTGGGAGGAGTCAGGGGTGGAGGAGGGGAGTGTGGAGGGGGGATGGCATCTCAGTTGGTGCCAGGGGACACAGGACAGCACAGGGCACTGTGGGTCCCTGCCAGCTGCCACATGTTTTCAGTGATGGTGTCTGCCTGGGAGTTGCGTCCCCACCCATTGCCACAGACAGGACCCACACTCATGCCACCACACAAACACCGGCCACCTGGTGTGGATGTGGTGGCAGGTGTGTGTGGGACCTGTATGTGGCAGTGGGTGGTGTGCTGCAACAAAGTCAGACCCAGGACTGCACCATTCGGTGGCTGGCATGCGCCATTCAGTGGTTGGCTGCCGAGATGCACATGCAGCATGCAGCTGTTATGGGTGGTGCATCTCAACAGCCATCCCCTGATGGGCGTCCCTGGAGCGTTTAAGGGGCACAGGGGCTCCCACACATGTGCCCTGTGCTGTCATGTCTACCAGCACAGAACATAGGTTGTTTTAATTTTTGGTTTTATATGTTTACATATGTGTATGGCACCTTTTCCTCCAATCAAGGAGGTCACATCACATTACAATTGGAGGATTTCATTTAACATTAGGGTACGTGTAAACATTTAGACAGTACAGTTACTTACCATTGTGTAGACACTACAATGGAGGTAACATTTAACATAAAGGTATTTCATAACGTCGTATGATAGATATGTGTGTGTGGATGGGATGGGTGTATGTTTCATTGGCGGAGGTAGTAGTGTTAATGTTTTGGTAGAGGATGTTGCCTGAATGCTCATATGTTTCTACAAATAACAATGTATTGAGGTCTTTGAGGATGTGTGTGAGGTCATCTAACGCCCTCAGTCTCGGTGGTTCATCTCTAAATATGTACAAATGTATATATGTAAATAAAAAAGTTTGTACGTATGGCACAATGGTCACATGTCTCCCCACAGACTGAGTGTGTACGTGAGCATGGGACATGTGTGTAGATCCCTAAGTGTATGCGTGGTAGACATCAGTAACATACATGGACCATTTCCACACACAGGTGTGGGGGCTGACCATGTGCGTAGGTGTCTGTGTCCCATGGTGTCCCTGTGATGTGCCAATGTGGAGTGTGTCCCAAAAGCTATGGGCACATGCATGCTGCATGTGATGTGTGGGCACCATATCTGATGCACCATGCTTGTGGGGCAATAGGGGAAAAGGCTAGCAGCAGGTATGTGGCATGGAGGATAAGAGGGAATGCTGTACCCAGGAGCAGCACAGGGGGATAGTTGGTGAGGGCGACACAGGTCGATGCATGTCCCGAGGATGAGCAGTGAGGGACTACAAGCGCTAGTGAACAGTGATCAGCTGACTGAAGCAAGCCACCTTTGTCTGCCTGTGCCGCATGCAAGCCTATGTGGGAATTCAGCCACGTAGGCCCTGGTGTGGGCAGGGAGAATGGTAACACGTGTGTCCAATGATGGAGAGTATATGGGGTGGGAGAGGATGACAGATCCTTACAACAGACATGTACCACCGTGAACATCTTGCTGGGCAACGGGAGAGGTTGGGTATACTCCCACGCATAGGTAGGAGGGTGATCACCTGCCACAGTCCATGGCACACAGGGCATGGTATGACCTATGTGTGATGATAGGTGGCAGTACAGACACCCCACCCCTGAGGGGCATGGGTAGGCACATGTGGGCAGGGAGACAACATGAGGTGCAGGGTACATAGGGGACCACAGTGCCACACATCGGAAACAAACACATAGGTTGAAATAGGTTGTGATGGTTTTATTTGTAAGGTTCACATCCTCCGTGGCCGGCCATGGCGACCACGGCCCAACCCACCCCTCTGTTGTGGGACTGCTGGTGCAGCCTCTGGTGCTGGTGTTGGCTGCTGTATACAGGCAGCTTTGGCCTCCTGGGCATCCACAATACAGAGGAGCGCCCCTGCCATTGTGTCTGCTGTGGACGCAGCTGGTGGATCTCCTGGTGAATGGCCAACAGAACCTAACAAGTGCCTGTGGGTGGGGCACAAGGTGATATGTGAGATACCTGTTTCAACCCCCACTGTGACAAATGCACATGTCAGGCATATCCCACCAGATCAGTCTGCCGAACAATCATGCATGCAACAACTAGCAATGCATGACCATGTTTAGATCTGTGTGTCCCATGAGCCATTCTCATGCCTGGAAGGGGTCCTGATGAGGGGTCATGTGAATCACAGATCTCACACATGGCACAGTGTCGTAGTTCAATCTGTCAATGCTTGATCTGCACACTGGTCATATGAGATAGGTCAGATGATGTGAGGGGTTATGGCACACACATACATATTTATTTATTTACATTCTCTTATATAACCCGCTATTCTGCATCAGTGCGGTTTACATTGAACAAACTGAAATTACATTGAACAGGGCATTATAACTTGGAGATAACTATTTTACAGGGAACATGGGCTATGGAGGGTTAAGTGGCTTGCCCAAGACCACAAGGAGCACCTGTGGGACTAGAAACCCCAGTCCTTCCGGCCCAAGGTTGCTGTCCTCTAGTGGGATTTGAACCCCCCGACCTTCCGGCCTGAAGTACCTTGCCCCAACCACTAGGCCACTCCTCCACTCCACATATATCTGGGGGCCCTCTTTTCTATAACACTGGTGCACAGTACAGATTACGCTGACAAACTATGCTGAATAACAATACCTATGGGGAGGTGTCAGTCAAGTAAGCTGTCTGGGTGACCTGGGATAGGTGTTTTCCGCTGTGCGCTTCATTGGGGTAAATGGCTGTGAACAGTGTTTGTGTGTCTGAGCTCCTCACACATGATGACACCTGACAAGCCATGCTACAAGAGGGTGGAACGCATATGGCACAGAACACCCCCCCCCCCCAAACACACATAAGAAATGATCTGCTATGTTGCCAACATATTGTGGTGCACATACAATCTCTTTGTGGATGTTACGTCCACTCCCATGGGGATTGTTGTGTATGCTGTTACCCACCTTCGGCATCATGCCGTGCTGAGGCACTGTGGGCCCACAGCTCCACCAAGATTGTAGCCATGCTTGTGGGAGGGGTGGCTGATGTCCCTGGCACATGCATGGGGTGGTGATTCCCCTCCATCTCTGCACCCTCTAGAGCCTGTGAGTGGCTGCTAGTGGCCCCCACTGTAACGTTGAAATCCGGGGGTGTGTCATCTGCCTCGGCCAGCACATTGGTTCCTGTTGTGCCTTCGCCATTGCTGGCAGTGTCTGCGGACATTGTGGCCTCTGGCCCCTCAGCATCCTGAGGACCTGACACATCTTCCTCCTCATGTGCCTCCATGGTCCTGTAGTCACCTGTGTTGTGGAAAAGGGTACACAGCACAGATAAGTTTGCACAGTGCACCTATGTACACCTGTGTAGTACATCCACACCACAATCAATGTGTTGTCCGCCTATGCCTGCTGTTGTTGCGCCTGCAATAGGGACAGCACAGGTGCCTACAGTGTGCTGTGCCTGGCAGGGGGTGGAGGGGGGTTAGCAGGCTCATTCCCTGGTGTAGCTGTGACACATGGGATGCAGTGTGTGGGGGATGGTGTGTTGAGTGCTGTGTCCCCTATCTGCAGTATCAGGTATGGACTGACCACCTAACCTTGTATGCGGCCTCATCAATACATGTGGCTGTGGCACATGTGTGAGTCCTGAGTGGGATTGTGTGCCGTCATTGTGTGTGTGAGCGATGTGCTTGCTTTGCCCTGATTGGCATGCACGTTAGGTATTGCAGGATGTGTCCATGTCAGCCAGACATGTGTGGGAGCCCTCCGCTTTGCAAGACACTGTGTGGTGTGGGTGGAAAGCTATCACATACTTCATGGGTGTGGTGGGGTGTCTGGGGGGATGGGTGGAGCACTGCTGGGTATGGGGTTGCACAGTGTGCGGGGGTATGGGAATGCATGTGAGGCACTGCGGGATGTGTATAAGGGTTGATCCCAGGTGTTGTGGGGGTTGTGCTATGTGCATTTGGTATGGGTGTGGCGATGTACCGTCCAAGGTCTGATGAGGGTGGATGGGGTATCCCCACTGTATGTGGGCCCCGACAGACTGTTAAGCGTGTGACGTGTGTTATGTTTTTGCTGCCATTTGTTTGCGTCTACGTCATCATCCCCATGTGTTAGGCCCTTCCCTGTCATTGTTCTGGGATATGTCCCTGGATAGGTAGGTGCATACAGACGTCATATGTGTTTTGGTGGTGTGTGTGGGTACCCACAGGCCAATGTGTTCTGGGATAGTTGTATGTCCCTCTTGTATGTCTCCCCCTGTCTCAGTGTGTTTGGTGACTGGCTGCAGAGGTATGATGACTGGCTGTGACCTATATGCCAGGTACTATATTAGTAAGTAGACCTCAGGGGGACAGACAACACAGGCTGGTAATGAAGTACACACCCCAAATGGAGTGGGCACAAAAATAAATTAAATGTAAGCCCTCATAAACCATATGTGAGGAAGGAACGCTAGACCATTCTGGGTAGGGTTACTCCAGTAGTAGATGCATCTGACCTCAGTTAGTACCCCAATAACATATCCTTAGGAGGAGGAGTACTTAGAAGGACAGACAAGCCCTGTAATTGCATGAACTCTGCATACATCAGTGGCCAAACTCACCTATATGAAAGGTCCCAAAGGTCCAGCAGCACAGCCAGACTTCACAGCACTAGAGAGCAACAATTTAGAGGTGATACCAGGATGTTATCTGCATACTGTCAAATGATATCCCAATGTGGCTTGTTACTGTTACAGTGCTGCTCATGTATGCTGTGCTTCTTGTTGATTACAGTGGGATATCATTAGCCACTCATCAGATAGGTCCCTTATATCACTGTTACTTTGATGATCTGTGGTGCTGTAAATTGTTGCTATGCAGCTTAACCCCTGGGCTTTGCATGTCTGTTGTCTGGACCATGGATGTATGCAGCACTGAATCAGATATAGGTCTTGTCCGCCACACCCCCTGCTTCACCATTGCTTTGTGGTCCTCGAATATGCTCAGGACTGTGTCTATCATGCACACAGGTTCAGGTACCTGTCACACACACACTGTACCTACCCTGCCATATGCTGCTGTGTCATCACCCCACAGTTGCCTGTGTTAGGGCACGCATGCTCTCAGGACATGGTCCCCCACCATACCCCTCCATATGCCACATGTGCTTGGGCATGCCCTGTACGTGTGCTGCATATCTACTACTACTACTCCTCCTCCTACTACTACTACTAAACATTTTATAGGGCACTACCAAGCGCATGCATCACTGTGAAAGTGAACACACAAAAAGACAATCCCTGCTCAGTGGAGCTTATAATCTAAATAGACATAGCACTAACAGGTGTGGAAAGAGGTTTGGTACAGGAACAAAGAGACAGGAACAGGGGAGACAGGACAAAGGATGGTGGTAAGAACACTTGTGAGAGGAAGACAGAAACGTGCAATTTAAAAGGGATGGAATGGCGAACAGCACATTCACAAGCCAAAGGCAGAGGCAAAGATTTGAGCTATGAACTCAAGTGTGAGGAGGGGCAAAGAAGATACCTGATGCCTAGACAAAGGGTGTTTATTCCAAGCGTAAGGAACAGCAGGGTGAGAGGTGCCGACCTACCTGCCTGTGGATGGGCAGTGTCCAGCGCTTCTGGCAGTCCACACAGGTAGATGGTGCCTAGACGGTCTGCGGTCTCCAGGGGTGTGAGGGTTGGGGCGAAGGGGGCACCCCTACCGGTGCCCATGGCATGTTGCCTCTCTGCCACCATGTGTGCACGCACACCACGCTTAATGTCATTGAATCTCTTTCTTAGGCTGTCCAGGTCCCTGGTTGGTCCCCCTGCCTGGGCTATGGCCTCCTGCACCTCCTCCCATATGTGTGTACGTGTTGCCACAGTGGTGCTGTTGCTCAGCCGGCCATAGAGCACCTCATGCCGCTCCAACACACTGGCCAGCAGGATGTGGTTGTCTTGCTGACTGAATCTCACAGCCCTCCTCCGTTCCTCAGCTGGCACCAGTGTACGCCTTTGTTTGGCACTGGGTGGCCACTGTGTGGGCTGGGACACACCCGATGGGCCTGCAGCCACCACCACAGGCCCAACACTCCCTGCCGGCTCTGGTTCCTGCTGAACAGGTGTCCCCCCCCCCTCCTCCCCTCCTGCCATACCCTGCCGCTCCTTCTCCCTGACCTCTGTGCCCTCTCCCTCCCTTTCACACATCCCTGCTCCTCGGCTCTTCTGCTACACCTCACACCTGCTCCTCGCCCCACCTCCTCTCCCTTCTGCCTGCTCCTCAACTCTGCTCCTGTCTCTCTAGACTGCTCTTCACCTCCCCTCCGCTCTCTCTCGCCTGCTTTGCCACACACCTCTCCACACCAAACCTGCCTCTGACACTCTCCACCACCACTCACGACCCAACCACTCTCCACGACACACCTGCCTCCGACATTCTCCTTGCTTCACCAAAAAGGCACGCCTTCTCTCCCTCACCTACACAAACCCCTCAACGTGAACCAGGTGTACAGGTGTAGTTATAGGTTATTTTACGTTGTGCGTGTTGTGCATGCACAGTGCCGCAAGCGCATTGGCTGCACGCGTTGCGCATGTGCCACAGAAACACGGAGGGTGCGCACACGGAACACCATGTTACACATGCGCTGTGCGTGAGCGTGAGGCTTGGAGCACGCGCCTAACATAACTCAGCACATGCGCATGTCTCACACTCACACACAGCGCATGTGTAACAGTGGCGCAGCATGCACAGCTGACACGCTTGCACCACTGTGCATGCACAATACGCGCAACGTAAAATAACCAATAAATACACCTGCACACCTGGTTCATGTTGAAGGATTTGTGTAGGCGAGGGAGAGAATGCGTGCACTGTTGGTTGTTGGTGAAGCTAGGAGAGTGTCAGAGGCAGGTGTGTCATGGGGAGTGGCTGGGTTTGTGAATGGTGGTGGGGTAGTGTGGCTGGGTTGGTGTGTGGTGAGGGAGGTGTGCGGCTAGGTTGGTGAGCTGAGTGTCTGTGTTATAGTGAGTTAGAGGAGTTGGAGTGGCGGAGTTTATGGCAGTCTTAGTGGTTGCTGCATGTGCAGTGGGAAGTGAGCAAGGGCTGCGGTTGCCTGACGGAGGAGATGGTGTCCATGGGGCTGAGGCACAGGGCATGGGTGTAGTCCTGCTGCAACACAGATCTGCAGCTGTGGGGGCAGGCCAGGCAGGGGCTGTGCCGGCATGGCGCAGGAGGCGTGCGGAGTTGCAGGCTCGCTAGCCTCGCCTCTACAGTCCCAGGGCCCAACTCCAGGGCATGCATGAGGACCAGGTCATCTCCCTATGCTGCCTGAGCATGGGGGCTATTAGGGAGCTCTATGAGGATCTAAGACCTGACCTCAAGCCCCTGACTGGTCGGTCACATGCCATACCAGGTTTGGTCAAGCTCCTTGGTGCACTACATTTCTTTGCCTCTGGCTGTTTCCAGTCATATGTGGCCGCAGTGGGTGGCATGAGCCGCCCCACCTTCTCATGCTGCGTGCCATGATCAGCCAGGTGGGGAATTACATTGCCATTACTAACACTAGGCAACAGTGGGGGTCCCTGAACCAGGTCTTTGAGGCGTTAGCCAGGATACCACACGTGATGGGAGCTATTGATTGCACACATGTTCCGCAACTGCAAACACTACCATTCCCTGAATGTTCAGGTTGTATGTGATGCAAATATGCATATTCTGAATGTGATCCCTAGGTTTGCAGGGTCCACCCACGACTCCTATATCCTGCATCACTCGGCACTGTTCAGACAATTTGAGGCAGGCCAGTATGAGAACTGTATACTGCTGGGTGTGTATTTCTCATCTCTGACATGCACATGGTGATCCTGTGACTAACCGTATGTGCACATGCTGTCTTTGAGGTGTATTCCTAGTTGTGTGTGCGTCTCATCTGTCTATGTGTGATCTAACGTTGGGGGGGGGGGTAGTGCCCTCCAGCTCTACTTTGCTACGGTGCTGTGTGATGATGGTAGAATGGATGCTAGCATTTGTGTCGTGGTTACAGATTATGTTGATAGCAATCCCTACACCTACCCCTTGTTTTGTGTGTCATAACTTCACATGCTGATGCATAGTTGTGGTGTCCCATCATGTGATGTCATATGTTTCTGTTAGGATGTTTCGTGCATTTGGTTTGCACATACATACTTGTGTCCATTTGGTTGGACATCAGCTCCTGTTTTAACGTTCCACATTTCTTTCTGGAGGTGATTCAGGATATAGGTGTCACCCCTGGTAGCTGACCCCTGTGCATCAACCACGAACACATGCAGAGAGGAGTTACAATGAGGCCCATGCCTCCAGCTGCTCCATCATAGAGAGAACCTTTGGCGTTTTCACTTCAGGTGTCTGGATAGGACAGGCGGGGGCCTTACAATACAAACCACAGACTGTGGCAGAGATCATTATAGCCTGTTGCATCCTGCACAACATTGCTCTCAGGCACCATATCCCTGTTCAAATTAATGAGGATCTGGAGGATGATCCTATGTGCCCTCTTGTGCGTGGCCGTGGTGACACATGTGAAGGCACAGCAGTCAGGCGGCAGGTGACTGAGGAGGTCTTCTCATGTAATTACTGCTTATGTTGCCACATACATTTGTTTAGATATGTGTGTACTACTACTACTAGTGAACATTTGAATCCCAGTAGCAGTAAGATGCAACACTGCACTGACATATAACAGACACTGCCTGGCCATCCCAGCTTACAATCTAGTCATGACTGAAGCGCAGAAGATGTGAGCAGAGCACAACAGCGGGTGGAGGTGGATTATGTGTGTCAGGGGTATTAGGCTTGGGGGAGGTGTTAAGCTGTCACACATGATTTGTGCCTGATTGGGATAGGGGCTGCTGTACAGCCACAGGTAGTTAGTTTGAGGCTTTGGATGCAGCAAGGTGAAAGGCGTATAGTATGGGGTCAACAGTAGGAGAGCGGCCCATAGATGGGACCAGTTACCTAGACGTGTGTATTTCACATTTTGTAATATGAGATGATGGATTGGTTGATATGCTCTGATGAGCATGGACTGTGTGTTAGTTGTTTCTGTGTAGCGCTACATGTGACATGTAGCACTATATACATGCTCTGTAGTAGTTGGATTACTGGTAGTTGAGATCAGTAAGGGATGCTACTGCAACACCACAGTGTACCTGCATTTATAGGTCAGCAAGAGAGCCTTGACATGGTTGTGGAGACGGATAGGGAACCTGTGAGGTGTCCTGACAGAGGATGTATTATTGCCATTTTGTGTGTGGCTGTGGAAAGGCCATGCAGTGCAGTGTTGCATGTTTTCAGGCAGACAGAGATGATTCAAAGCCAGTTCAGCAAAGTGTGGGTTACAGTAGACAAGCTGATTTGGGAGTGGATTTGGATTTTAGTTGTGTGTTCAGGGAGGACTGGGGAAATATAGCTGATGGAATCTAGACAGAAACCACAAGCCTCAACTACAAGCTGTGTATGTGTGTAGAGGAAGAGAGTGCAATTCAAGACAACACCTACATTGAGGACCCAGGAGAAGGGAGGGTATGGCCACACACACAAAGGCGCTCAGATGGGAGACGAGGGTTTAGGTGCACATATAGGATATCCATGCTTTGCCAGTATCGATTTCACACAGTGGGATGACATGCAGCCATCAATGTCAGTTGGCAAGCAGACATCAGACTGTGGTTTGGCAGACATAACTCAGGCATGGAGACATATCTTTGCAACTGATCAGCACACAGCTGGTAATGTACATCAAGGGATGAGATAGCCAAAGCAAGGAAATGTATATCGACAGAGGATAAGGAAGTAGCCCCTGGATATTCCCCTGTGGTACAGGAACTGACATTGGGGTAGCAATGGACATTGAGTCACCAGAACACACACAGAAGGGGCAGGGGGAGCAATATGGGGGACACTGGATAGTACTGCGGCCTTAGAGCCGAATAGGGACACGGTAGCGAGGAGACGGATCTGTTCAACAGTTTTACGGCAGGAGAGAGGTGGGGAAGGGGACAGAGTACGGGCCCTTGTAGTTTGCCACACACACTTCAGTGATAACATTAGCATGAGGGGAATCTGTACAGTGTGATGGGGCACAGTCAGTCTGTAAAGGATCTTGGGGGATCTGCGAGCTGAGGACGTGAAGGTGCAGTGTATGTTGCACAGCTCCAACATGACATATGTATGTTTCTCTTCTGTTCCTCAATCCACAGGACATGCTTGGTGACCCTCCAGATGCTGTGGTGCATTGGCAGCTGACTGTAGGTCATCCAACATGCAGTAGTCTGGGGTAGGTGGACCTACAGCTACTTTGTCTGTGACGACAGTCAGGGGGAGCACATGTCTGCAGGAATCTGTCATATTGTACATATGTTGTTGTTCACCTCTTTTCTCTGCACCCCCATACCCAATATTTTGCTATTGGCACACATATCCACATGTGTTCCTGGACAGTTCGTCTTCTCCAACACTGTCTCTGGGACACATACAATAAAGCTGCGAGTGTGTGTATGTCCTAGGTGTTCAGATAGTGGGCTGCACGTACACTCTTCCCTAACATTGCAGCATCAGCCAACAGCAGTGTATCATTGCATTTGACAAGCCTTTATCTCCAGTAATCTCCAATTGTGCACATACAGGCCGTATGCTACTGCTTACACGCTCACCTTAGCATACTGTGTGGGTGTGTGTTTTTTGGTTGGCTGTGTGATGATACAGCGTGCAAGCATTTTGCATTGTCATATGGTGTGAAGGGTTCTGTACACCTGGGGAGCGGTGGTGGCTGTGCTATCTCTGGCTTACTGCTGTTTACCTTGTGAACATTGTGGCCATGTGTTGTGTGTTGTGAGCTGACCTACCTCTTGTGTGCTGACAGATCACTGAGCAACAGCATTTTTGTATCACAGATATCACCATAATGTGGACATGCATCAACAGTGGCTGGACATGGGGACATGGTGATTCCACACATTTCAATGATATCTTCTCCCTTCACTGTGACGTGTTGTGGCCTTTGAGAGCCTCAAGGGAACCCAACCAGACACTTGCTGCAGACACACCTTTGGTCTTTTGGAAATGACATCAGCCTTTACATGTTAATGATTTACTGTTTGTTTCATGGACATTTTGTGTGGAGTCTCTGTACACAAACGCTGATGCACATGGGGTGGAGCTGTAAAATGCCTGTGTAACATGGGCATGAACATGACCATATCCATGTGACACCCTCGTTTGCGGTTCCAATTCCAAATGTCCAGAACATGCACTGTTTTCTGTGTTGTGATCATGTTATGTTTGCCTATGTGATGTTTCATTACATACATATTGATGTTTGACTCTCTGCAGTTTGGCCTGATGTTGCAAGCACCATACCAATACATTGTTTATCCTCTTCTGACACAGGGCAGATGACACAAAAAGCACATCTACTACAAGGCATCTGGCATCACCATCACCCACCTGTTGGAGGACACAACAACACCATGGAATTATCCCTGGGACATGGTGCCATAGGATGTTTGACCTCTGCGAGTGGGACACATGCCTAGGAAGGACATTATTGTTGGACTGCTACTTTGGCCATGACAGGCCTGTCCAACACACCGTTTGCTGCCATGCTCTGGCTGGGTGTCCTGTTCATTGCAGGAGACACACCTGACCTTTCCAGTACTGTGGCATATTGGGATGTCACATTTGACTATGCATGCCCAGGGTTTCAAGTACAGTCTTCACGGGACTTGTTGGGTTGCAGACACCCTTTGCACTGTGGACACTGTGTACTGGTCCCCACGTGTGCAGTTGGGACTGACATTGTCGCTGTATGTTGTGCATCCTTCTGACATTGTGCTGTTGTGTTTTGCCCATGTGTGTGACATGAGACGCAGGATACACTCATCTGTTTGGTTCAACACGAGCATATAGCCATGCGTGTGGCACAGGGGGAACACTGGAGAGATCCTCTTGTCCATGTCCGCCTACCCTCCACTTGGACATGACACAGTATTTGCCACCACACCACTTTACTGAACAGCAACATCTTGGATTGATGTTTGCACTCACCAAGGGTGTTACAGTGCATGTGTGGCATCACTGTATCATGTTTCAATGTATACGGTGCATGTGCATGTGACTATTTTGTTGCAACACAACATGTGGCAATATGGCTTCTGTGTGGGTTACTGTAACATGTTTGACCTTTCTTTCCACCTCTATATACAGGTTATTGTGTTTGTTTACTGTACAGACGTGAGGCTCTGCATTGGTTTACAAACCTAGCATTGCATGTCTGCACAGTCCTATTTATCCCCCGAGGTTCCGGCACTCACATTGCCCCATTATATTTGGAGTGTGGCAGTGTGGGTGTCCATTTTCCTCCTTCATTTGTGCATTCCATGTACCATGATATATGTGTACAGGCACTGTAACCACACCAACCAGTGCGGGGGACCTTCTGCATAGTGTTATGTCTGCTTGCTTTTGCAGTTTGTTTCATTTGAATTCTCTGTGTTCATGTGCCTCTGATACCTGTTAGCATATCTTCATTTTGCATTTGATGATTGTTTTGGGTTACATTGTTGCTGCTTTGATTCCTATATCAGGCATTATGTGACAGCTGTAATATATATTTCGATATCTGTGTTTACACTTTCTTACGTTTAACAACATATGCTGTTTCATTTGTGTGCCTCCTGTGTTGGAAGACAGATATGTTTTTATAAACAGATCATGACTGATGTGTGTTGGGCCCTCATCATGCATTGCCTACTATCTACATGCACACCTATGTAATTAACGTATTTGGGGCATGCAGCAACATGTGGAGTGTGGGGGGCAAATGCATACTGCACACCATGCACCTAATGCACATTATCTCTCCTGCCCATCATCTGTAGATGGGCCAGTGACCTTTCTGTAACATGTGGGTTGCTGCTCTGCAAAATGTGTTTTTGATTTTTCCCCTGTTATCCAATCACCTTGATATTATGATAGGCGGTATCTACACTATCTCTGATGATTAGCCAAAATAAAAATATGTGTTGGACGTACATTTGTCTCTGCTGCTGCTTGAACACACTGACACACGTATTTAGTGATTTCCTGGTCATGTACCTGTGCTCTCATCCTTGTATGGTGCCAGCTGTCTATCTGCCAGTAGTCTGCCACATCACTGGGTGTTACAGGTTCCCATACACACATTCCCTTTGAGGTAATATCTTTGCATTCTGCTTGGTGTTGTTGTTTGGGATAGTGGTTATGGACATGTGTTGTAGCACCATAGGTTGCAGGTTTGTTTCCTACATGGTTTTTTTTTTGTGTTATGCTAACCTGACCATGAGCTAACTACAAGGTTCATCACCTATCCACACACCCTTCCACCTTTTCACTGTACACCAAAGTGTGCCCTCTGTGCTGCCTATCCATCACATATTAGCTGTTACATATGTCTCTTTCTTTGTAGTATTCACATAGGCAGTCTGTTTTGGGGGATTGGCATTGCTGTGGTTTAGCTGGTCTGTGGCACACCTGTTTGCAGGTTCAATTCTCACATGCTCCTTTTCTGTTCTGTTCCATATTTTTCCCTGCTCCACAGGGCATCCCCCACCGCCCTTTGGGTTTAGGTTCTTTCCTCTTTTGCATGCTGTATCCACTGCATAACATTTCATTGTGTGTGTGCATGTAGTTATATGTGGTTCTGGTCCCAATTACAGACTGTGATTTGAGCTGTACACACCAGATCTGCATATGCATTCCATCATGGTTACTGTTGGAGGTTTGCCTATCCTGGCAGCCAGCAGGCTTCTTGTGTGATGCCCTGCAGTATTCTTGTATGCAGCCTTTGCTACTGACTTCATGTTGCTTGTGTAGCCTACCAGTTTGTGCACTGACATTTGTGCTAATGGTCATAGGTTTGATTGTTCTCTTTGATTTGTTTGCCTGTCCTGCACAGCTACTTTTCATTCCTGTAACAGTCATATCTGTGCAGATCTGTGCTGTTAGCACATTGTACCCTTATCACAGTTGCCAACCATCCTTCTGTCCTTCTATGTGTGTCTGGCAGCTGTGTGCCATCCTGCCCTGATGTGCAAGCTCCTACCCCATGTCCTGCACTGGTATATGTTTCTGCATTGCAGCTGTTCCTGGTTGCCTCTCCTGTGTGTGCTGTGCATGGCACTGCAACTCCTCTGTCCTCCAGTCATTGCACCTATCCTGCCACCTCTACCTCCTCTGATGGACACATCTTGCCATCCTCTGCCACACACTGTCATTGTTGCATGGTACATTACTATCACCCTGTGCATCACTACAGATGGCCCCGATATGTTTGTCCATTTTTCAAACTGCCACATGGGCTGAACGCAGATTTGTCTGATCCATCAGCTCAGATCTACTTCCTTCCATCACTTGTGCATTGTCTTTCCTCAGTGCTCTGTGCAATGTTAGGGTTACATCTGTGTTTGGCCATACCTTTCTTGCTTTTCAACTTGGGGAACCTTACGCCCTTGGCCAACATTTCTTGAGTGACCTATATATCCTTGGGGCATCTTTAGCCACACCTTAGATTCAGCCAGCTTATGGGGTGCCTAATATGGTGCCTTGGGGGTTGGCATATTATAACCCACCTTGGCTGACGTGGTGGTTTAGGATGTGCCTTCTGGTGCGCCCTAAAAGGTGCATTAGTTTATGGCACTGGGGTGTGGGTATTTTTAGCTGGCAGCACAGATTGTTGGACTGTTACAAGCAGGAAAAGGAATTGCTTTAGTCACCCTTATTCATTAAGTCCACTGGGGTATCAAACTCATGACCCCTGTTTTGGCAG
Source organism: Ichthyophis bannanicus (assembly GCA_033557465.1). Classification (NCBI taxonomy): domain Eukaryota; kingdom Metazoa; phylum Chordata; class Amphibia; order Gymnophiona; family Ichthyophiidae; genus Ichthyophis; species Ichthyophis bannanicus. The sequence continues at coordinate 368,868,160 of CM066038.1, read as the reverse complement.
TCATTGTATGAACCAGTGTGCTACACCTCTATTGCTGCAATTGCAGGTCAGCACGCGAAGTTAAGGTTAACGCACAGTAACGTGCGCGTCTCCCTCTATCGCACAATAATGGACATGGCGTGATTGCTACCTTAAGACCGGAATTCCCACTCCTTATATGGCATCCTTCACATTATCGCTGCAACTAGTGCCGGGAACATTAAGACGGTTTAGTAAACATGCCCCTAAATTTAACTTCTAGAACTTCCCTTCACATTTTCCTTTGTTACTGGTACCAATATGTACCAGCTGGCTCCTTCCCAACACCATCTGTCTTGGTGGCACATGAGGTCTGCTACTTTCGTACCAGGCAAACATGTTACCAGGTGATCCTCACGTTTACCAGTCACCTATCTATCTACATGCCTAATGATTGAACTGCCAACTATAGCAGCTATCCTAACCTTTTCCTCATGGGCACATGGCCCTAGAGACACTTCCTCAGTGTGAAGGTATTTCATCACATAGAAGGCAGGTCCTAGGTACAGGATCACTTCCTGCCACACCATGGTGATGCTCTCCTTCCAAGTGACCTCTTTCCTCCATGGCAGCAGAGAAACTGCAGACTGGAGGTGGGAATTCTCTACTATATCCCTGTAGGTCTCATCTATATGCCTCTCTGTCTGTCTCAGTGCCCCCAAGTCCACTATTCTAACTTCCAGAGATTGGACTCATTCCCTGAGAGCAAAGAGCTCTTTGCACTTAGTGCTCACATAAGATCTCTCATCAACCGGGAGAAAATCGTACATGGTGCACTCAGAGCCCTGAAATTCAAGAAAGAAAAAGCTAACAAGATGAAGGTGGTGATCAACAATGTCAAAAGTTGCAGATAGGTCAAGAAGAATAAAGATTGGAGTAAAGGCCCTTGGATTTGGCCAGGAACAGGTGATTGGATCTTTTTAGCAAGGGTTGTTTCCATAGAATGTAGAGGATGAAAGCTAGATTGGAGTGGATTCAACATGGCATGAGAGGAAAAAAAAGTCCACAGCAGTGGTGAACTGCACAATGGAGTGGTTTCAATACAAAGAGGAGGAGAGAGATGAGCTGATAAGGAAGAGCAGGCAGGATCCAGTGAAGTTTTCTTGAGGAGTAGTATAGCCACAGCATGTTGAAAGATAGCAGGAAGAGTTGCAGTTGAAAGCAGTAGGTTGAGAATATGATAGCTGGAAGGAATGATGGTGGAAGAGAAGGTGCTTAGTAGCCTGATGAAAATGGGATCAGAGAAGCCAGTGATGAGTTTTGAGGAGAGAAAATGTGCAGTTTCTTTCGCAATGATTTTAGAAAAGGATGAAAGGGTGGCAGGGGTTGAAGGAAGGATTTGAGAATGATGCAAGGGAAAGGAAGATGGACGTGACCCACTGGAGAACTCAAGACTAATTTTGTGAACCTTGTCATAGAGAGATTCTGCCAAATTCTGCAGAAGTGGAGGAGGGATCAGAGGTGGAAGCATGTCAAATATCCCTTTCTCCAATCTGCACGTCTCTCATACAATTGCTTGTATTACCAGACGCCAAGATATTTGCTACTCAGAAGCCCAAGAACACTGTGTGCGAGGAAAGGGTTTAAATCCACCTGTATATGATAAAAGCCCAGAGAAGATAAACTAGAGCAAAGACATTGGCAAATTAACATTTTGGGAACTCAAATTAGTGCTTATATTCAAATCATGCAATCATGCCTGAATTATTTACAAATTAATAATTGTTTGGAGTTTAGCACATCCATGGCTAATTTTATTTGATTTAATAAAGTATATCAAAATGAATAAAGTTCACATTTATCAGTTTCCCTTCTTTTAAAATATTATAAGAATGAAAACTACAAAACATGGATAGTCCTTTCTTTTGCTTAGGGCAATTTGGAATCTGTCTATGAGACTGCAAACTAATTTTCCAAGTGAAACTCCAGTTTTCCCTTTGAAAATCCTGTTGATATGCCTGCGAGTACAATAAAGTATCCACGTACTTTGCACCTACATTGAAACGGGCATAAATGATGTGCTAAAAACTAAGGGGCAGTATTCAACGGTGGTAGCTAGCACTTGTGAATTGCCTAGACATCGCTGTTGAGTCTTATCCCTGGATATTCAATGGCAGGGCCCTATCTGGCCACCGATATTGATCTGGGTCACTGCAGATCCAAGAAGCTAAATGGGCAGCGAAGATATTGAACTGATGCCCAGTTAGCTTCTGTGTTCCTAACTGGGCAGTGACTCAGTATCACTGCTGCCTGCTCAGAGATAGGTGCTGCCCCAGAATACCCACAACACGCAGCAGCACCCACCGAATATCTTGATCAGTGGCATTTACACAGTTTGCAGGTCTGCAAACCATGTAAATGCCTTTGAATATCCCCATATCCCCGCCCCCCTTGTAAGAATATTGTAATATTAAATCTCAGCACAAAATTCCCTTCCCCATCCTAACCCCTACACTATGTGCCCCATGGCTAAAAGCAGATACATAAGGAGATGGGGAAATTCAATAATCAGACAGTGATTTTATGTGGATAAACAGATTTATCTGATCATCGCCCCTCTAGCAATCAAACTGCATCATCATCTAAAAGTAATCAGGAATGCTTATTTACTGTGCAATAGGTGAAATTTTCATGAAAAGGACACAAGTGAGTCTTCAGCTGGTGCTGACAGCAGTTTTTTTCTAAACACAGGCTGCTGTATTTAAAGAACATGCCTATTCAGCGCCACTATATGGTAGTCAGTGGCTCTGCATATACATAGAGACCACTGAATGCATTTAGGTAGTGGCAATATTCATCCACTATCCATATAGCTGTGTGGTTTAAGTTAGGACAGCCTTTTTACTGTCTTAAATTTAACCCTATAGTTATACAGATGGCAGCTTAATATCATTGCAATCTGTAAACAGAGTGATTTCCCTTCTGCTCTGACCCAGCGCTATTTGGATAGTGCCAGGGTGGTCTATAAGAATATATATCCCACTGAAATTCACGGATAGGTCACTTATCTATGTAGTGGTCACCACTAAGGAGCTGATTTTATACAGGGTGCACAAGATGGCTCATGTGCAAAATGCATGTCAGTCCTTATTTCTAAGGACTTGCATGAATGGGCGCTTATGTGCGCATTTAAGGTGGTTGCTATTCTGTAAGCATACACATAAGCCAGAATGTGCATATCTTCAATTGGAGTGTGTATGAGGCAGAACAAAGACAATGATTATAACTTAACTTAAACATGACACTATGCCAATCTAGGTGCGTGAAGCTGCTCCTCCTCTTGAACAGGTGTAACTTTTCCTAGGCATGTGCTTTACTTTAGAGAGTCAATCCCCAATATGTGTGCAGCAAGGTTGTTTGCCTGCTTGTGATATTACAGACTTACTCTCTAAGGGGTTTTCTTTGGAAGCCATATTCATGCTTTGGATGTCTGAAAATGGGCATAAAGATGTCCAAAGCACAGAGACATCTCCAGAGCCATTTTAGAAGCTGGGTCTGCGGATATCTCCAGTGTGAAGATAGAAACATAGAAACACGACGACAGAAAAAGACCACATGGTCTATCTAGTCTGTCCTTCCATATCAACCACTACAAGAATCCCCCTTTTTCCTTTAGAGATCCCCTGTGTTTGTCTCATGCTTCTTTGAATTCAGATATTGTCATCTCTACCACCTCCACTGGGAGACTATTCCATGGATCCACCACTCTTTCCATAAAGAAATATTTCCGTATATCACTCCTGAATCTATCTCTTTTCACCCTCATCCCATGTCCCCTCATAGCAGAGCTTGCTTTCAATCGAAAGAGGCTCTCCTCCTGTGCATTTATGCCACAGAGGTATTTAAGTATCTCAGTCATATCACCTCTATCCCGCTTTTCCTCTAAGGTGTACATATTAAGATCCTTAAGTCTGTCATATGCTTTATAATGAAGACCACTGACCATTTTAGCAGCTACTCTCTGTACTGACTCCAGCCTGTTTATATTCTTTTGAAGGTGCGGCCTCCAGAATTGCACACAATACTCCAAATGAGGTCGCACCCAAAGACTTATACAGAGGCACTATCACCTCTTTTTTCTGCTAGCCATTCCTCTCCGTAAGCACCTAAGCATCCTTCTAGCTTTTGCTGTCGCCTTTTCTACCTGTTTAGCTACTTTAAGATTATCAGATACAATCACGCCTAGGTCCCGCTCTTCTTTAGTGGACAATAGTACTTCACCCCCTATACTATATTGCTCCCTTGGATTGCTGCGGCCCAAATGCATGACCTTGCATTTTTTAACATTAAATCTCAACTGCCATATTCTAGACCATTCTTCAAGCTTAGCTAGATCCCTCCTCATGTTATCTACACCTTCCTGGGTGTCTATTGCAGATTTTGGTATCATCCGCAAAGAGGCAAACCTTACCAGACAGCCCTTTCGCTATTTCACTAACAAAGATGTTAAAAAGAATCGGACCAAGGACAGATCCCTGGGGCACACCAGTGGTAACCTCTTTCTCCTCAGAGTGAGCTCCATTTATCTGTATACTTTGTTGCCTCCCACTCAACCGATTTCTAACCCAGGCAGTAACTTTAGTGTCCATCCCTAGGGTGCTCAGTTTGTTTATAAGTCACCTGTGAGGAACGGTGTCAAAGGGTTTACTGAAATCTAAATATACCATATCTAGTGCTCTCCCTCGGTCCAACTCCCTGGTCACCCAGTCAAAGAAGTCAATCAGATTTGTCTGACAAGACCTGCTTCTAGTGAATCCATGCTGCCTCGGATCCTGTAATCCAGTGGACTCCAGAATCCTCACTATTTTCTCTTTCAGCAGCGCTTCCAATAATTTACTCACTAGCGAAGTTAAATAACCGGCCTGTAGTTTTCAACCACCTCCTTACTCCCGCTTTTGTGTAAAGGGACCACATGTGCTTCTCTCCAGTCCTTTGGCACCACTGCCGACTCCAAGGAGGCATTGAGAAGGTCAGTCAGTGGAGCTGCTAGAACATCCCCAAGTTCCCTCAGTATTCTAGGGTGTATCCCATCTGGTCCCATTGTTTTGTCTACTTTAAGTTCAGCTAGCTTCTCGCAACACACAGTCTTCTGAAAACTGTTCAAGATGCCCCTCGCTTCTGTTCCTGTTTGTGGGTGTTTCTGAGGTCCTGTTCCTGGTTCTTCATCTGTGAACATAGAACAGAAATATTTGTTAAGCAATTCTGCTTTATCCTCATCATGTTCTACATATGGAGTGGAGGAGTAGCCTAGTGGTTAGAGCACTGGCTTGTAAGCCCAGAGCCTAGGGTTTGATTCCTGCTAGCACTCCTTGGGCAAATCACTTAACCCTCTATTGCTCAGAAAAATCTAAGTTATCAATGTCCCTGTTTGATGTACTTTTACCAAGTTTAAGTTGCAATGTAAACTGCTTTGATTGAAATGATAAAGTAGTATAAAAAAACTGTTAAATAAATAAATGAATAAATATTCCTCCTCTTCACCCTTGAAACTGAGAATACCACTTTTGCCCTTCCTCTTCTCACTAACATATCTGAAAAATGTCATATCCCCCCATTTTACTGCATTGGCTTTTTCCTCCTCTTTTTGAATCTTTGCTTTCCTGACTACTTTGCTAGCTTCTCTAAGTTTTTCCAGATATAGATGCCTGTCTTCCTCTCCCTGTGATCTCTTGTAGTTCATGAAGGCCTCCCTGTTTTTCTTCACTTTTTCAGCTACTTCTTTCGAAAACCATAGCGATTTCTGTTTCCTTTTACCTTTATTTACCATTTTAACAAAAAGGTTGGTGCCCTTAAAATATCCCCTTTCAGTTTTGCTCACTGTTTTTCTACATTCCCCAGCTGTTCCCATCCCACTAACGACTAACGACAATGTGCTCCATCCCCCCAGGTTCTCACATGTGTGATAGTAGTGCTCCATTGCCAGCAACAGCATGGTGCCCTATTTAGAAAGGGCACCATGTTGTTGGTGCCAAATTAGCAAAGGAGGTGTTACGTGAGAGATGCTGTGGGGCTGGCAGGTCCACTAGTCTTACAAAGTGGCTGCCTAGGAAGAACATCTGTGATGCTTGGTATGACTTTGCTGTGATAGCAGCAGCACACAAATATGCTGCTGCAATCAGAAGGGAGTTGACCATGTTATCATGTCAGCGGTGTGTGAAGGGGTGGGTTCATAGCAACTGCAGCCTGCTGCAGGAGAAATATGTGTCCCAGCACTGTGTGTTAGGTGCAACGTTGCAGTTGCCACTGTCAGTGGGATGTCAAGCATGTTAGTAGCAGGTACATTGGACTACATCCAGCTCCCTCCCTTCTGAGGTCTAAGGCAGCAGCACCTGTGCCCACATCCACCAGTGGATGGTGGAAGGAATGGCATGGTGTGACTAGCTGCATGTGTGTTACTTCACTAAGACCACTGGCAGCACTAAGGTGGACCTGGACCACGTTTGCAGAGAGAGATGGATTGTCCAGCATGCTGCTTACCACCAGTTGTGGATCCTGCCACAGGGCTAGTGTGCCTACTGGATGATGGGCTGGCTCAGGAATCAGTATGCCCCCCACTTGTACATATTGAGTGGATATGTGTATGTGGTGCTTAAAGATTCCACTGAGCCAGGAATACTATGCATTATGAGTAAAGCCCATGTTAGAGGAAAAAATGAGCACCCTGCTCGCTCACCTAAAAAATGATGACCAGAATCTGTGACAACTCCATAAGTCAGTACTCAGTCAGTCACAACCATCTGAGCCACGTGAATATGGATTACCTTTTGTGGTCTGCAACACATGAGAGTAGTCCATGACTAGCCAACAAGCATACACCAGACAATGGGTACATTGGTTATTCTGCTACAACACCCATCAGCTGGAATGTGTGTGTTCATGTATCATGGCCTGCCCCTTTGACTGAACAGATCCCATATGTAGGACATGCATGTCAGTCAAACCAGCAGCATAGTAAAGCAGTGCAACATACAGACCTTATAAGACATCCCTCTCACACAACTGCTTAACAAACCCCATTAAAAAAGTATGACACAGAGCCAGCAGACAGCTAAGCAAACATAGGCACACACCGAGTCATGCCTTCATGCACCCTGATAATGACCACCTTTATACCTTTTAAGATATGGTGATCAGAATTGGACACAATATTCAAGATGCAGTCAAACCATGGAACGATACAGAGGCATTATAATATCCTTGTTTTTATTCTTCATTCCTTTCCTTATGATTCCTAGCATTCTATTAGCTTTCTTGGCTGCCGCTGCACACTGTGTTGAGGATTTCAATGTATTATCCACGATGATCCCTAAATCTTTTTCCTGGGTGGTGATTTTTAAGGAGGTACCTTGTATCATGTAACCAAAGTTTGGGTTGTTCTTTACTAGGTGCATAACTTTGCACTTATCTATGTTACATTTCATCTGCCATTTGGATGCCCAGTCTTCCAATTTTTCAAGGTCCTCTTGCAATTTTTCAAAATCCTCATGGGTTTTAATAACTTTGAATAATTTTGTGTCATCTGCAAATTTGATCACCTCACTCGTTATTACCATTTCCAGGTCATTTATGAATATGTTAAAAAGTGGGCCCAGCATGAATCCCTGGGGTACTCCACTATTTACGTTTCTCCATTAAGAAAATTGGCCATTTAGCCCTACTCGCTGCCTTCTATCTTTTAACCAGTTTCTGATCCAAAATACTACGCTGCCTCCAATCTAATGACTTTTTAATTTTGCCAAGAATCTCTCATGAGGTGCCTTGTCAAAGACTTTCTAAAACTCCAGATACACTATATCAACCGGCTCACCTTTGTCTACCTGTTTATTCATACTTCAAAAAAATATAACAGATTAGTAAGACAAGACTTTCCTTGGCTAAATCCATGTTGGCATTCTCCCATTAAAATATGACTATATTATACATGATCAGTCATTTTATTCTTTATAATGATTTCTACCATTTTTCCTGGTACTGATGTCAGACTCAGGTCTGTGGTTTCCCGGATCACCCCTGGAACTCTTTTTAAATATTGGCGTTACATAGGCCATTCTCCACTCTTCAGGTACTACAGTTGATTTTAATGATAGTTCACAGATTACTAATAGTAGGTCTGCAATCTCATATTTCAGTTCTTTCAATACCCTTGGATTCTACATCCGGTCCAAGTGACTTGGTATTCTTCAGTTTATCAAATAGTTGTAATACATCTTCCCGGTTTATCGATATTTCTTTCAATTCTTCTGATACATCACCTTTATATGCCATGGTTGCTCTGTGCACATGCAATGTGTGATGACTAGCAGATTGGGCACAGTTGATATATGAATGGCTGACACAGCCCAATGTTGGCCAACACATGCAGATTGTGATTGCTGTAGTTGATTGGAATTCCCAAAATGTTTGGCTACTAGCTGTTGTTGGGCTCATAACTATGGTCCAGACATGCCCATCTGTTTGGTGTCAATACCCCTCCTCCTGTCTAGTCAACAATCACTGTATTCTGGATCCTTGAAAACAGCTGCCGCAACCTTGGGGAGTGGTAAGAGATGTTATAGGAGAGTCCCTGGCCAACAGGTGAAGGACACAAGATCCAACTGAGGCAGGCCACTCTGGCAGGCTGCAACTGTGCAGACAACCACATGACTAGCATCACACACTGCAGACCATGCCTGCAGCATGTTGGCAGTGATGTAGATCTGCTCTGAGACCTGGAGAGTCCATCTATTGCAGTACTAGCTCTGGGGACTAGGTGATGTGTGCCCCCTCCGCCCCATTCAGTGTGACCGCTGGAACTGTTCCGTAGCAGGGTTTGCAGCTGTTATGTGCAGGAAGTACACAATGTCCCTGCATATTATAGAGCTAATATGATGGATCACTGCATTCTCCTTTTGGTGATCAGTTACAGAAAGCTCTTAAAAATGTGCAATCTATTATGGGTAACTGAGGAGCTAACCTATACCGGCACCCAGAGCACACATTGTAGCCATAATGGCAACTTTGATCACTGGGGCATTGCCCTATACTGTTTGTCATCTATGATTTTTGGAGACCTGCGCATGACCCCCTAGGGAGTCCAGGATGGTCTGCGATGGATTGCAGGGGACATTACTGTGGTTTGTGTTCAGTGTATGTGCAGGTGTACCTACCTTGCAGTGTGCAACAGGTCACAAGGGACTGCATGCCCCACACATCTGCTGCCTCTGGGGTTAGTGTGTGCACAGTGGACCCCTTCGTGTGACTGTTGTTTGCCACTGGGGGTACAAGGAAGGATGGGCATCATGACCTCACATGTGCCTTGTTCTTTGGACAAGAGATGTTTCCTGCAGCAGTGTGTCTGTTGTGCAGCTACAGTACTGCATGTCATATGCATTATGCACTGCATGTACACTGCTGTAGGTAGGCCCTAGGTGTGTTTTACCACTGTCTCAGACTGTGCCAGCCACGTTGTTTCATGTCCTGCATTTCACCCATTGCAGGCAGGGACCTGCACTCTCTTTGATTCTAGACATTGCTATGCAGAAGAGTGTGGAGGTGTAGACTAATGGTTAGAGCACTGGCTTGATAAGCAATGTATCAGGATTAGATTCCCACTTAGTGGCTGTGGGATATCAGGAACAGTCCAGGGTCTGCTTTGACTGACAGACACACATTTGTATTTTTTATGTGTTATGATAGTACATTGGGACTGCATACATGCTATTCGTGATCATGCCCTTCTGACAGCATGACTTCATTGGCTCTGCTGTAGCCCATTGCAGAGGGTCAAACACGTTCACCCTGCTGATATATGGCACTTGAGTTGCACATGATTTGACTATTTCATCATAACTGTGACCGTACAGCTTTGACTCCATCACATCTATGTATGACATGCAGCCACATCCTACCCCTTATTTGGCTACCTGCAGGGATCATCACACTTCCTTACTGCTCCATCTGGCCAGTATGAGTGACTCTTGTCCAGATGTTGTATGCGCATTTGTCAGGAAGGTTCTTTGATGGTTGAGAGGCTGGGACAGCTGTGAGATCAACATAGCTGGTATCGGGGCTTCCCCATGGCACAGGCACACTTTTTTCCCACACACTACAACTGCAGTTGTGAAGTCACATCAGTTCATTTACTGCCATCCTTCCTTCAGCCCATCCATCAGCATCAGCTGGTTATGTGCAGTGATGTATTCTCTTGCCAGCTGCTACACCATGACCCACACAGGAACCTTTTCCTCATTTGAATGTATCACTCACGCCTCTCTTGTGACTGATCTGCATGTCACCACTCCTGCTCTGTCATCCTTTTGATGCACACATCCTGGCAATTCTGGCTCTGCTGGGGGACACCTCTTCCCCATCCTATGCCACACACTGACATTACAGCATCTTACATCGGCACCCCTCACTGAATCAGTACAGCTGCCTCCCACATGCTCATCCCACTTACTGACTGCCACGTAGGATGCTCATGGATCTGTCAGGTCCATCAGCTCCTACCTGTCCTTACATCCATCAGCTTTAACCTGACTTTTGCTGGGGATCCCTTATTCTACATTAGGGGGCAGCCGTTTTCGGACATTAAGGTGCATGCTTGCCATCTTAATCCTGATGCACTGTTAGCATACGATATGTGGAGCCTAGCGCCCTTACCGCTGGAAGGTCTACTTCCTGCCCCAGCCTTTACTGCACAGAAACACTCTTATCGCTGCCATTAATGCTCATTATACGTGGCTCCCTTACTGCCCTTTAGTAAACATACCCCCAAGTGTCATACTCTGAACACACAGAAGATATGACATTGGGGGCCCTGAGCAGGAGGAGAAGAGGAGGTGGCAGCCCGATGTGCTGTATTTCTGATATTTTCCTCCATACCTTGGGTGGTGTGAGAGTATTATGGTGAGGGGGGAGGGGGAGGGTTGGGAATAGAGAAAAAGGGCTATCTTTGTTACAGCCACTCAGTGCCACTAGTGCATAATCAGCCCAGCCCCTGGTCTACTAAAGCAGTTCTGCATGAATTGGCCAATTGTACAGCAGTGACCAAAATTTGCAATCCTTTCCTCAGCCACAGAGTTGTTGTAGGCTGTAATGTCTGACCATAGCATACACCTCCTTCATAGCTTAATAGCAAAACAAACGTTTTATCCTCTTACATTTAAAGCATTATAAAAATAATATACATATATATTTTAAACTTGATTTGCAGAGTGAAAAGAATAGGGCACTAGATTTTTTTCTTTCTTTCTATTTTTTAATATTACCAAGCAATAAATGCAATGCAGTTATCCTGAGATGTGGCTAAGCTCTCAGAATCCTTTGTAAGTGACAGTTACAGAGAACACTGTAATACACAGTGTTTCACAAGTCTACATTATGTTTTTATTAAGCCAAGTAGCAACGTTCTGCTGAGACAAAAATACAGAAGAGAAATTAATTATTTGAACAAGGAAAATAAAACTGGGGAGGTGAAGGAGAATATAGTTATAGACAGAAAAGCATTTCTACATATGGCATACATAAAGTCCATGTTGACTAGGAATAATAGGCTTTACCATAACCAGTGCTACTTTCTTATGAACAATCAGACTTAACAGCATTGTAAATATTAGTGTTTAGAACTGATGGTGGGAGAATGGAAAGAAACTGCAATAACTATCTCTCCATTCCAAAGGGGCATGTTTACTAAACTACGCTAAGGGGGTGTTTACTAAATGGTGGTAGCGGACTCAGTGCGATAACGGAGCCGCGGACCCATTGATTTCAATGGGGCTGCAGCTCTGATATTGCATGGAGTCTGCTACCACTGTTTAGTAAGCATCCCCCTAAAAGTTAACATTAAGGCCCCACACTAAAAATCCCACGCCAACTTAGTACTGAATGATTGGGCAGTGACTAGGTGGGCTAGGGGCAGAACATGAGTATAGATGATGCATTGCAGTTAACATGGGTGTTTGGGCATGCACAAACCACAAATGTTGCTGTTTGTAAAAGTGCACTTAATGCCATCTCAATAGGTGTCATTAAGCACACCCATATACCAGTTATCACAGTGCTATGGGTTTGCAACATGCTAACTGCAAGGGAAAGGACACATATGACCCCAGAGGTTGGAGTGGACCTCCATGCTAGATTCATGGCCCAGAACGAGAACTACTAGCATGCTCTTATTAAACATACCTTAAAATATTAGAAGTAGAGTGGAGGAGTAGTCTGGTGGTAGAAGGAGTCAGTTGAGGGCCAGGAAAGCTAAGGTTCAAATCCACTGATATTTTTTGTGACCTCTGGCAAGTCATTTAATCCTCCCTTGCTTCGGGTACAAACTTGGCCATCAGGGAACAGGGAAATAGCTTTTGTACCTGAATGTACGCCTCTTTGAACTACTACTGAAAAGACATGAGCAAAACCAGTAAGTAAAAATAAGAAGGTCCTGCCATTGCATGACTTGTATTATTAAGTAAAGATGGTGTGCCCAATATTCAAAGGCATTTACACTTGTAAACCATGTAAATGCCTCTAACATGGTTAGTGACGCTGAATATCCCAGGGTATTGCTGGTATATGCCCCGATGCTAACTGCTTAGCATCAGGACATTCCAGAGGCGGTACCTGTCGCTAACCAGTGAGCGGTGATATTGAACCGCCGGCTGGTTAGGGACCCACGGGTAAAGATAGGTATGGCAAAAGCTGGCCTATCTTTGCCTGCAGGAGCTAACTGGACAGTGACTCAATATCACTGCTGCCCAGTCAGCTTCTGGGCTGTGCAGCTGACCTGGATATGCAATGCCAGTAGCCAGATATGGACTTGGCATTGAATATCTGGGTTTTGTATTCAGCGGGGATGGCTAAGCGCTATAATTGTGCCATCTGTCTCCGCTGAATATCGGGCCTGGCATGCATAAGAGGGGAGGAGGGGTGGCCTTTAAATTAGACTGAAATAGCCTCAATGAGGATAGCATATATCAGAAGAGAAATGGATAATAACACAAATGATAAGAAATGAGTCTACAGCATGTGGAGAAACTAGGAACAAGCACCAAGAATAATAAAATAAAATGACATAAATTGTAGATCACATAATAAGAGCCACCATGCTGGAGCATGTCATAATTGAAGACTTGAATTGACTGGGACAAGAAAATTATAAATCAGTGAGAAAGGGTATGGTTTCTGAATATCTTTAAGAATAGTCATTTCTCTCAGCAGGTAAATGCACCTTTTGAATAGGAAAAAGAATGTCAAGACCTCTGCGTCATGGAACATTTGAGGCACTGTATCTGTCTTCTAGGCCCTGATTCACTACGGATTTTCTCGTATTTTGTGTCTAAGAGAAAAAAAGTCTTTATGATTCAGACTTTTAATATCTTTGAATGCAGGAGAAAGGTAAGAAAAATGTATTTGTTTAACCAAAGTGAATTGATTTACTGAATTCAATGAAAATAATAAGAGTTTTTCTTGTGCATTATTTATTAGGGATGTGCATTCTTTAGTTCACATTCTGTTCTCAAACGTTTCTGTGCAAGCTAAACCAGTTCAATGTGCCTTAAGTGAATTAAAGCACATTGAAAAGTTGTAATGCTCATTTAAAAAATGAATCAGTGAAACACACTGAAAATTGCATGAAAATCGGGGGGAAAGGGTCTTTTCTACTTATGCCAGTGGCCAAGAGCAGGGTGGTGGGTGCAGCATGCCCTGGGTGCTGGCTAGGAGGGGAGGTGCCCCCCGCTGGGCCTCATGCTAGAGGAAGAGCAGCAAACTCCCTTTAAAGCTGGGTGGCTTGCCGTGCTTCCTCTGCTTCAGGCCCGTGCAGCTCTATTCTCCCAGCCGATCTCACAAATTTCATCTGATAAGGCTTTGGGAGCAGACCACACGCCATTTTGGTTGCACTTCTCTGAACAGCTTCTACCATGTCTATAGAATTTCAGAGATACATACCCCAGAATTAGATACATTTTCACTTCCTTTTTTTTTTTTATCAGTTATTCACGCTATGCTTCCTAGTATTCCCCTGGTTCTGGACATCATTTGTCACACTGTTTCACTACTGCATCATAATATAGTAAATGATGGTAGGTAAAAGATGAAAACGGTCCATCCAGTCTGCCAGTGAAAGTGTTTAACTGGCACTCTGACTTGGTGCAAACGAGCCTAATGCCAAAAAGATATCACAAATTACCCCAGTGTTTTATTCCCAATCCAGGCATCATCATCATCATCATTGAAACCCTCTGTCTAGTGTTCAGTGGCAGCCAAGAAAGCAAATAGAATACTAGGAATCAAAAGAAAAGAAATGGAGAATAAAATAAAGGATATTATAACGCCTCTCTATTGCTCCATGGTGTTACCACACTTTGAATATTCTATGCAATTCTGGTCACCAAATCTTAAAAAACATATAGCAGAAATAGAAAAAGTGCAGAAAATGATGAAAATGATAAAGGGCATAGAAGGCTACCCCTACAAGGAAATGCTTAAAAGATCAGGGCTTTTCAGCTTGGAAAAGAAATGCCTGAGGAGAGATATGGTAGAGTGGAGTGGAACGGGTAAACATAGATTGGTTTTTAACTCATTCAAAAAGTAGAAAAAAATAGGGGACACACAATGAAGTTACAATGTAGCACATTTAAGACTAATCAGAGAAAATATTTTTTCACTCAACACACAATCAAACTCTGGATTCATTGCCAGAGGTTTGGAAAAGTTTCTGGAAGAAAAGTCCATAAACCAGTATTAAAGTGCACTTGGGAAATCCACTCCTTACCCCGGGATGAACATCATGGAATCTTTCTACTTTTTAGGAACCTGACAGGTACTTGTGACCTGAATTGGCCATTTTTAGAAACAGCATACTGGCCTTGATGAACCTTTGGTCTGATCCAGTTTGGCATATCTTATGTTCATATGTACCATTTTTGTCTCCTCTTGCTCTTCCAGAAGGGCATTCCAGGCTCCCACCATAAAAAATACACTTTCTGATGTTGTTCCAGAGTCTATCCTCTTAGAGCTTCGTATCATGAATCTTAATGCTATAACTTCCATTCCACTGGAAAAGGTTTGATTCTTGTTCATTTTTAATACCTCTCAGATACTAAAAGTCTGCATCATATCCCCCCCCCCCCCTTTCTCTTCTGTCCTCAAGGATATATTTATTTAGATCCTCAGATTTCATCCCATTAGCTTTTTTGGTGCAAACTTTGCACCACTTTGCTTGCCTTTTATGGACTGTCTCTAGTCCAATGTTTTTTTAACTCTCTTTTGGAGGAACATCAAGTTATTTATTTTTTCAGAACCACTATAATAAATAGACATGGGATAGATTTTGCATACAATGAATTTTTAGTATATTCATATTTATCCTATGAATGTTTGTTGTGGTTTTCCTAAAACCTGACTGGCTAGGCGCGTCTCCAGGAGAAGACAGAGAAATACTGCTCTAGCCTATTGCTATCATATTTGAGATATGATCCCTAGAACTGAACGCAGATTCTAAGTGAAGCCTTTTCAGTTATCTATACAAAGGCAAAAACCACCTTTCTGTTGATAATGACTCTGTCCACCATCTCTCTGGTCTGAGTCATTACCTTTTCATACTATTTTGCACTCTTGAAATTATCAGATAGTATCACCCTGACATCTCTCTTCTACTCTCTCACTCCTGTATATGCAGGTCCTTTGGATATCATTCCACAGTTCTTTACATTGAATCTTAATTGCCAAACATTAGACCACTCCTTGTGCTTTCTTAGTTGCATTGTTTTATTTATTCAGATTTCTTTTCTTGACTAACAACAGAGGGGAGCACATTCAATGGAGGCGACCAGCGTTGTTAAATCAGTTGGCCATTGCCTCTTTAACTAATGCCTGGGTATTCAATGTCAGGGCCATATCCACTCATTGCCATTGAATATCCAGATTGCCCAGTTAGGGGGTCATTCTGTGCTATGAATAGCAGGGATGTACATCCTGTCGGAACATACATCCCTGCTATTCGTCCCCTTGCCACCCTGGTGCAAAGGCTTCCCGCAGTACAGCTGTGTTGTACGGGGAGCTATGGGCAGGGGCGGTCAGGAGGCAGGGTGAGGGCAGGGCATAGATGGTGCGCAACCTTGGACATAAAGGGCTGATTCAGAGGTTGGCCCTGTATGTCCGTGGTTGGCTGGGTAGATGGGGGGACAGACAGGTGAAGGGCAAAGGGGGTTCCCTGTAGCCTGACTCTGGCCATGGGAGGCCAGATCAGGGGTCGGACTGCAGGGAAAGGACATTTTGGGTTGGCAGATGGGGATCATATCTCAGTAATGGAGCTACGGTGCCATGGCAATGAGACGCCATGGCACTGCAGCTTCATTACGGAGCCAGGCTGGGTTAGCCGGGTATGTGACTGGGTGTGTGGCCGATCAGAATTGGAGCCCAGCATGCATGTCTAGGTCATAGATCCAATTCTGATCCCGTGGACACTTCTAGCCCCCATGGGATCAGAATCAGGTCTACCTTTGTATGCCTCAATTAAATCAGCCGTACAGGGGCTAGACGGCCAGTACAGAATTGGCCTCTTAGCATTTTAGCGAACCGGTCAGCTGTAATATTCAAATACTGGCTGGATAGCTAAACCGTCTAAAGTTAGGGCAGCCTTCTTTCTGCCTAACTTTAGATCTTTGTGTCATCTGCCAAAAGACAAAATATTCCTTTAAATTCCTTCACAATATTGCTCACAAAGCTATTGAACAGAACTTGCCCCAGGACCACTCACTAAGGCATTCAACTAATCACCTCGCTTTCCTCAGAGTGAATTCCATTTACTATTACTGCCTGCTGTCTATCAGTCAATCAATTTGTAATCCAATACATTACTCAGGGATGCAGTCTTATGCTCCTCAGTTTATTTATTTATTTTATTTATTTATATTTTCTTATATACCGTGCTATTATAATCAGTGCGGTTTACATTTGAAACAGAACATACAAGAATGTAAGCAAGTTACATCAAGTTTTTTACATTGAACAGGGAATGTAAAACATGGAGTAAAAACGAGGGAGGAACTATGTACATATTATAAACAAATATAATGCTCTTACGGTAAATAAAAATATGACCTTTGTCTAGAGGGTTGGCTAGATGGTCGAGGAGATCAGTGGGAGAGATAGTGGTTAGCCGTTATCTACAGGAAGATGATCTGAGGGACGGGTTAGGCAGGGAGGTGAGGTGGGGGCATTGTAAATGTCGGGAATGCTGTCAGGGTAATATTGTAGGAACAGGTGATGTTTGAGGGCTTTACGGAATAGTGCCAAATTTGGGATGGCCCGGATTTCTGCTGGGAGGGCGTTCCATGCCATAGGTGCAGCAATGGAGAAGGCTCTACTTGCTGTTGATTTCTTACATTTTACCAACACTTTTGGGACTTCAAGTTTATTCAACGAAGTAGATCTCCTAGTTCTATTATCTGGTGTGCTGTTGAGGAGATCGCTGATGGGTGTATGAGTAAGATTCTTACATGACTTGAACGTCATGACAAGAACCTTGAATTGGACTCTGGCCCGTAGCGGGAGCCAGTGTAGGTTCTTTAGAACTGGCGTTATGTGGTCAGACCTTGAAAGCCCGGACAGTGCCCTTGCAGCTGAGTTCATGGCAAGGCGTAACGGGTTAAGAGTCGATTGTGGGAGTCCCAGTAGGATAATGTTGGCGAAGTCAAGGTGTGGGATGACTAAGGCTTGGAAAATTGAGTGGTAGTCAGGGAAGTCAAGCAGTGGGCGGAGATGGCGTAGTGATCGGATCTTGTGATAGATTGCTTTAGCTGTGTTTGTAACATGTGCTGACATGTCAAGTCGCTGGTCGAGGGTGATGCCCAGGTAGCGAATTGTAGCTTTGGACTTTAGTTCAATGTTATTGACTAGAAGAGAGGGAGGTGGCGTGAACTTCTGGTTCCGTGAGATGAATAGTACAACTATTATGCTATGGTTAATGCGGAGATTTTGAGAGAGGATCCAATCTGCTACAGCTTCAAAACATCTTATAATTGGATTGAAATCTGGTTGATCGATTTTAAATTGAAGGTACATTAAGATGTCGTCTGCATATGCAAGGCATTGGACATTGAAGGAGCGGATTAAGGCGCAAATGGGCTGCATGTATATATTAAACATTAATGCCGAGAGGGAGGAACCCTGGGGTACACCTTGCTTTAGTGAGAATGGTTCGGAGGTTTTGGAACCTGCTCTGACTTGTTGTGATCTGTTACATAAATAGGATTCGCACCATGCTAGCGCTGAGCCTTGCAGACCTTTATCTTTGAGGCGATCTAGAAGTGTTTCATGGTTCACTGAATCAAATGCAGCTGCTATGTCTAAAAAAATGAGGACGAATCCATGGTTGGTATTGTCAGTTCCTGTGATTAGGTTGTTGAAGAGGGTTGTGAGGATGGTGTCCACTCCGTGAGCTTCCCTGAAGCCGTGTTGGGATGGGTCCAGTGGTGCGACTGTATCAACATGGTGTTGGATTTGCCGTTGGACTACCTTCTCCATGATTTTGGCAAGCAGTGGGATGCTCGAGATTGGCCGGAATGACTCAACTTTAGATGGATCAAGTTTACTATTCTTTAGCAGAGGGCGGATTGAAGTGTTTTTTAAGCTTTGAGGGAAGGATCCTGTTATGAATGATTGATTCAAAATTCTGCATATAAATGGACTGAGGTCATGGCGCAATTCTTTAATCCAACTAGCAGGACAGGGATCATTGGGGGCAGTGGTGAGGTTGATAGATGTGATGATATCTGCAATTTCTTTGTTGGATACCTTGGAGAATGATAGTAATGGGGTTGGTTGTGGAAGTCCGTGGGAGGTATGAAATATGGATGTATTCATGTTGTCCTTGGTTTGTATCATCTTAGATTGAAGGTAGGTAGAATAGTCTTGCGGCTGGGGCAAGGTTGTTTGGGCTAGTGCTGGATCGCCAGTTAGTGACTTCACTATGTTAAATAGGTCATGAGGTTTGTTAAGTGATCGCTTTAGTAGTTCTGAGTAATACAACTTTCTTTTTTCCATGGTTTTTCTTCGGTGGTCTTGCAGGTGTGTGGAGTATGCACCAAGTGCCTCAGGAGTCTGATTGTGGCGCCACTGTCTTTCTAGTTTACGTAGCTGGATGAGCGATGTTCGTAGATCCAGAGAGTACCATGGTGCGTGATCGCGTTTCGCTTGGTTTTTGTTGACGGATGATAGGCAGGAGGCAGCTCTGAGGGTGTCGTCCCAATTGGAAACCAATTCATCTGGATCAAGAGAATTGTTGGTGAGTAGAGGTAGGATCTTCTCGAGAGCTGTATCCTTAACAAGTGGTCGAAAGCGTGTTGTCACGGTTCTAGTGGGAGCGTGTGTTTTGGTGCTGGAAATGCCAAGATTGTTGGTGGGTATGTGAAATAGGAGTAAATGATGGTCGGACCAGGGTACCGGAGTTATGGAGAGTAACAAACTCTGGGAGGTGTTGATAGCGGTCTGTGGTATGAAGATCAAGTCAAGTATGCCACCTTTGTTATGAGTAGGGGAGTTGATAAGTTGCGTGTAGCCCAGCTCATTCATTGCGTCGAGGAATGCTGTCGAATGTGTATCATGTAGGGATGGCAGGTTGAAATCTCCCATCAGGACATTTAGGGTGCGGGGTTAGCGGAGTTGCAAGCTAAGTCGATTATTGACGGGAGGTCATCTGGTGATGCAGTTGGTGCTCGGTATAAAAGATTTATTGAACAGTGTTCATTCGATATGGATATTATATCCAGGTAGGTTGAGCTGATAGAATTCTTTATAGTAAATTGAAGGTCGGATTTGGCAAAAATGAGTGTTCCACCTCCTCTCTGGTGGGACCTATGGCAGGCAAAGGTTGAATAACCAGGTGGTAACATCAGGTTGATTAGAGCATTATCATGATCGGATAACCAAGATTCTGTTATCATTAGAATATCGAGATCATGTAGAGTTATAAGGTCATTGACAGCTGGCCATTTTGAGCGTGTTGATCTGGAATTGATAAGTGCACATTTTAGTAGCTGTTGGTAATTACATTTCTCAGTTTGGATCCTTTTAAAATCTTGTAAGGGGATGTGTAGAAGGTGGGGATGAAGGGCACTGGCTTTTGTTGAATGTTGACGAGGATTCTCAGACCATCTTCTGCTATAGTTAAAGAGGATTGGGATATGCTTGATATCAGGATTGAGGGCCAGTAACAGGTTGGGGGCCCAAGCGGTGAGGAGGAAGAGGAATAAGGATAAGGAAGAGGGCATTTTGGATGTTCAAAGTGGGGCAGCTACTTTGGGTGTAGGATTGGAGCTTGATAGCAAGGTACAATTTAAGGCAGTAGCAGCTAGAATATAACAAAGTGTAACAAAGTAACAGTACATGTAACAGAACCGTGTCAGTGCTGTGGTAAACTAGGTTAGTTACAAGTTGGGGTGGTAGTAGCAGTTGGAAAGTAACAATGAGACAGTAATGTATTCACTGTGTCAGTACTGTGGCACGATTATAATAGGTTAAGAGGTACAGGTATAGGAGCGAGGGCTAATCACAACAAGATATCTAAAGAATACATCTGCAGTTTCAAGTAAGGCAGTTTAGCATTGGAAAGGGGTAAGATAAATGGTAAAATGTTCGGCTTTTTACAGTCCCTGTAGGTGTCAGCTATGGAATGAGGAATTTACCTCATCGACTGGTGGTGTCCTTCTTTACACGGTGAGGTGCCACAGAGAGTCGGTGGACGATTAAACTGGAAGAACGTGTTGGAGAGGAGAGCTGGTTCGCTGGAACAGTGCGGTGGGGGAATCAAGGGGGCCACTGCCTAAGGGCCACGCCAAAGGGCCCTCTGGCGAGGCCCTCAGGCGCGGGCCCGTCAGGCGCGGGCCGCCTGGCTTCGCTTTCTTTTTAAAGGTGCTGCTCCTCCTCCCACAGCCCCGATAGGGCTGGAGTCACTGAGCAGGCTGGCTTGCTGGCTCTCCCTGCAGCTCTACCCCGATCGGGGGAGCTTGTAGATGGCGGCAGCTGCAAAGAGGATTTCCCGCCGGTGGCGCTTTCTTTTTAAAGGTGCTGCTCCTCCTCCCACAGCCCCGATAGGGCTGGAGTCGCTGAGCAGGCTGGCTTGCTGGCTCTCCCTGCAGCTCTACCCCGAAGTCTTTCCATGTAGGACAGTATCAATGAGTTGCTAAAATCCTTGTAAACCAACTCCAGTGGATGCTCTTAATCTAATTCTGTTGCAACTCATTAAAAAAAAGTAATCAGATTCGTTTGGTGCCATATGTGCCTGGAACAGCATTGCTGTTTGGCCTCCTACAAACCATTGGGTTTTAGCTATCTCACTATCCTTCCTTTCGCAGAATCTCCATTAATTTATCAGCCACTGAGTAGGCCTAAGTGATCTGTAGTTTTCATCCTCCTGACTTCACTGTTACAATTTTGTGAAGAGGGGCCATTTCTACCCCAGTCCCAAGGAGTCACTCCCATCTCCAAAATATAGAAACACAGAAACATAGTAACATGACAGCAGAAAAAGACCACATGGCCTATCTAGTCTGCCCTTCCATATCAACCAGTACAACAGTCCCTTTTTTTCCTTTAGAGATCCTCTATATTTGTCCCATGCTTCTTTGAATTCAGATACTGTCCTCATCTCTACCACCTCCACTGGGAGACTATTCCATGCATCTACCACTCTTTCTGTAAAGAAATATTTCTGCATATTACCCTGAGTCTATCCCCTTTCACTCTAATCCTATGTCCCCTCGTAGCAGAGCTTGCTTTCAATCGAAAGAGTCTCTCCTCCTGGGCATTTATGCCACAGAGGTATTTAAACATCTCAATCATATCACCTCTATCCCGCCTTTCCTCTAAAGTATACATATTAAGATCCTTAAGTCTGTCCTCATATGCTTTATAACGAAACCACTAACCATTTTAGTAGCCACTCTCTGCAACGACTCCAACCTGTTTATATATTTTTGAAGGTGAGGTCTCCAGAATTGCACACAATATTCCAAATGAGGTCGCACCAAAGACTTAGACAGAGGCACTGGCACCTCCTTTCTTCTGCTGGCCATTCCTCTCCCTATGCACCCAAGCATCCTTCTGGGTTTTACCATCACCTTTTCTACCTGTTTAACTACTTTAAGATCATCAGACACAATCACGCCTAGGTCCCACTCTTCTTTTGTGGACAGAAGTACTTCACCCCTATACAGTATAAACTCCTTTTGATTGCTGCCAAATTCTAGACCATTCTTCAGACTGTCACTCAGCATTTTTCTTCCTAGCACCATCCCTCTGGAACTCCCTTCTTCCTTCACTCCATCAAGAACAATCATTCCCCAAGTTCAGTACCTTCTCAAGACCCATCTCTTCAATGCTGAATATGACCTCCGTTCTCCTGACTCCTCTTGATCTCCCTCCATCTCTGTCTAAGCTACTTCCTCTTCTCTCCTTAAGTCTGGTGTGATTATGTGCTTCCCTATCTGAAGATGCAGTTCCTTTCTGTCTCTGGCCTTGGCCTCTCTTATTTTTGCATTATTGTAAACCGCCCTGATGACTTCGAGAGGGCAGTAAATTAAGCATTTTAATAAAGATAAAGATAAAGATAAAGAAGGCTTAGCTAGAGTCCTCCTCATGTTATCTATACCTTCCTGGGTGTCTACTCTATTGCAGATTTTGGTGTCAGCTGCAAAGAGGCAAACCTTACCCAAGAGCCTTTCCGCAATATCACTAACAAAGATGTTAAAAAGAATCGGACCAAAGACAGATCCCTGTGGCACTCCACTGATAATCTCCTTCTCCTCAGAGTGAGCTCCATTTACCTGTACACTTTGTCGCCTCCCACTTAACCAGTTTCTAACCCAATCAGTAACTTTAGGATCCATCCTTAGGGTGCTCAGTTTGTTTATAAGTTGCCTGTGCAGAACGGTGTCAAAGGCTTTACTGAAATTTAAATACACCACATCTAGGACTTTCCCTCGACCCTACTCCCTGGTCACCAAGTCAAAGAAATCAATCAGATTTGTCTGACAAGACCTGTCTCTGGTGAATCCATGCTGCCTCGGATCCAGTAATCTGTTGGACTCCAGAAACCTCACTATTTTCTCTTTCAGCAGCGCTTCCATTAATTTAATCACCACCGAGGTTAAACTAACCAACCTGTAATTCTTACTTCTGCTTTTGTGTAAAGGGACCATATGTGCCTCTCTCCAGATCTCTTGCAACATTTCCCACCCCAAAGAGGCAATGAAAAGGTCAGTCAGTGGAGCTGCTAGAACGACCCCAAGATCCTTCAGTATTCTTGGATGTATCCCATTCAGTCCGATTGCTTTGTCTACTTTTAGTTTAGCTAGTTTCTCACAAACACAGTTGTCTGAAAATCATTCAAGATGCCCCTCACTTCTGTTTTGTTGGTGGATATTTTCTGAGGTGCTGCTTCTGGTCCTTCATCTGTGAGCACAGAACAGAAATATTTGTTAAATAAGTCCACTTTATCCTCATCAGCTTCTACATATTCCTCTCCTTTACCTTTGAGTCTGACAGTACCACTTTTGCCCTTCCTCCTCTCACTAACATATCTGAAAAATGTCTTATCCCCCCATTTTATTGCATTGGCTATTTCCTCCTCTTTTTGAATCTTTGCTTTCTTGACTACTTTGCCAGCCTCTCTAAGATTTTCCAAATATAGATGCTTGCCTTCCTTTCTCTGTGATCTCTTGAATTTCATGAAGGCCTCCCTCTTTTTCTTTAACTTTTCAACTACTTTTTTTGAGAACCATAGCAGCCTCCTTTTCCTTTTACCTTTCTTTACTTTTTTAACAAAATGGTTGGCTGCCCTTAAAATATCCCCTTTCAGTTTTGTCCACTGTTTTTCCACATCCCACACTGTTCCCATCCCACTAATGACTCCTTGAGGTATTGTCCCAACTTGACAAAGTTAGTTTTCCTAAAATCTAAGACCCTCACTTTTGAATGGATTTTATCAGCCCTAATCCTAATACTGAGCCGTAGTATCTGGTGATCACTGGATACGAGATGATCTCCCACTATAACATCAGAAACACTTTCACCATTGGTAAATATTAAGTCCTGTATGGCACCCTCATGTGTAGATTCTGTTACCAGCTGCATGAATAGTTCTCTCTGTAAAGAATCCAGGATCTGCCTACATCTAGATGATACTGCAGCAGTAGGGTGTGTCATTTTTGAAGATGTCATAATTTTAAAAAGCACTAGTGAAAATATGGTACAATTTCATGTGGCAAATCTACAACTAGCTTTAAATTTTGTGTAATGTTATTTAGTACCTGTAATTTCTAGGAAATTGTGCAAAAATATACAAATTACTGAAATATGTTTAAATGTTCTAATAATAGTTTTTATGTGTT
Organism: Ichthyophis bannanicus; assembly: GCA_033557465.1. Classification (NCBI taxonomy): domain Eukaryota; kingdom Metazoa; phylum Chordata; class Amphibia; order Gymnophiona; family Ichthyophiidae; genus Ichthyophis; species Ichthyophis bannanicus. The sequence goes on along the minus strand of CM066038.1, from coordinate 368,843,777 downwards.
TGCATTGCATATCAATGCCTCTTGTGCTTCAATTACCAATTTATCTTACTTATTTACCCATATTGACACTAACACATTAGTTTCATTTTCTCATTCACAGGTTTTCAACATAGCATTGTCATGGCGAAAATCTTATATTGAAAATGTCCAATAGGAAAACAAGACTGCAAGTTTGGACTTGTTTACATCATTTGGTGGGATCAGGCAGAGAACTACCTGTAGCTGAACTACCAGCTGTCAGGGATCTCATTAGATATGGGCTATATTTGAGATACCTCAGTGATCAAGATAGATGGAATTACAGCACTGATAAACTGGTCAATGACCTAACAACTGGATTACTTGCTCAGTGGTACAAAGCAAACCCAATATTGAATGGCCCTGTTATAAACAGCCAGGTTAGGATTAAAGCAAAGATGAAATCCATCTGGGAACAAGCCAGAAAAGTTTCTGTGGGCAGATCAAAACTGAAGGAGAAAGACAGATTTATGGAGAAGCTTGACAAACTGATGGACATACTTACCTTCAAGTATGAGATAAAACGTTGTAATGATGTGTGATGCAATTCTGCCTGTGTCAATGGAATACACATACTTTGTGACTGCAGAAGAGAGAAGAAGATTCCTGTGATTGAGTTAGCCTTTATAAAAGGTCAAAAAGATAAAGTTGGGAGTGCTGGACCTCATCAGATTGGACCAGTTGGCCTCCCTGAGACCAGAAGGGAAGAACTAAAGAAGGAAAGACAGGCAAAAAGGAAAGAGAATGAAGGCAAGCGGAGCATGAAGATTGAAAAAAGAACAGCAGAAGATCAAGAGATGATGGAGAGATCTGTGCTTGAAGTAGAACAGGGAGATTTAGATGACGTGGCGGAAGAACCAATGGAGGAAGTTCCAGTTGCTCTAGAGAAAGCTAGGAAAATGCCAAAATATAATACTGAGGATATAACCAACATAGCCCTTGCCAGTTTAAAACACCATACTGGACTGAGAGAGACAGCAGAGGTTGCTACTGCTGCCTGGATTGATGCAGGACTCATCACTCACTTGGACACTTCTTTGGTGATTGATCATAACAAGGTGAAGAGGGCTCAGGCAAGAATCATGAAAAAAATGGAGGTGCAGTTTGAAGAGGAACTGCAGCAGAATGACATCAGTTGCATTTTCTTTGATGGTCGTCATGATGATACCAGGCTCATGTTAAAGGCAGATGAGAATGGCAAAATGTATCCAGATATGTTGAAAGAGGAACATTACACAGTTTGTATGGAGCAAGGAGGCAGATATCAGTAGCATTTTGTTCCTGTAAGAGCAACTAAAGAGAAGACTCATGAAGAAATAATTGCTGATAATTTGGCTGCATGGCTGAGAGAAAGTAGAGCAGACAAAACTCTTCAAGCTATTGGAGGTGACTCCTGTAATGAAAACACTGGTTGAGAGGGAGGAGTGATGCATTATGTTGAGGAGAAGCTACAAAGGAAGCTGGTGTGGACTGTCTGTAACCTACACACAGACACACTACCATTGAGGCACTTGGTGACTGCTTTAGATGCAAAGATATTAAGCAACAACAAATGGATAGGTCCCATAGGAAAATGCTGGATTATGCTACTGAACTGGAAATAAATCCTGATTTTATTAAGATCTCTGTTGGCCCTGATCTTCCTCAGCCCAGCAATGGAGTGATCAAAGATGTAAGCACAGATCAAAGCTATGGCTATTGAATTGTAACTGCCATTGGAACAGGTGTCTTGCCAAAGGATCTAGCTCTGTAGAAAATAGGACCTTTGTCCAATAGCAGATGACTTACAACAGCTCTAAGATTCATGAGAATATGGAATTCCAAGCATAATCTGAAAGGAAAGAATCTGAAATACTTAAGAATGATTGTAGAGTTCTGTATAGGGGTTTACATGGTGAATTGGTTCAATATAAAAATAAATGGCAGTTGGAAACAAGGTCCCAGACATCTCCTTTTCCAGCTGCAACTGTTGAAAAAACAGTGTGAGGAGGTAAAGAAGGTAGTCATGCCTACAGTGAGAAGGTCAGCTTGGTATGGTTAAGGTGAGTCTGTTCTGCAAGCTATGTTATGCAGTGAAGAGGAACAGGAGAGAGGAGATGCAATGGAGAAGATATTGAAGATCAGAGGTGAGGGAGTGAGATCGGAGAGTGGAGTGAGGGGAGTTGGGATGCGGAGACTGCGTCCTGAGACTATCGGACTGACCCGGTGGAGGCGACGTTGCTGTTTTGAGATCAGGCAGGCACGCCCGGGACAGTCTTCTCCTTGGGGTCCTTGTGTTTCCTTTATATTTCCATATCGCTTCGCAACTGGATGTTTGCCGATTCCAGTTCAATGTTTAACCTCAGAGGTTTGTTTAGAGCTTCCGGAGTTATCATCAGAAGCGAATGTAACCTTAAAGGATGTGTGGGGAGCTTTAAAGTGTATAGATTCGAAAGTATCTTTAAAATTCAATTCCCTTTGTACCTTCACCCAAGATGCTGTGGTAGCTTTGCAGCAATTGGATGAAAGAGTATCTTCTGTTGATGTGGCTTTTTCTAAATTAGAATCCAAGGTGGCTCCTCTTCATTCGGCTAGTGTAGCCAGTATTAAGGATTCTTTGTTTTTACATTCGAAGTTGGAATCGCTGGAAAACTCCATAAGGATTTGTAATTTAAGGTTCTTAAATTTTCCTCAGTACCCATTATTGTCTGCTAAGATTCTATTTGATAAATATCTTAAAGAAATATTAGCTATATCAGATATTATTGAAGTTTCTCAGATTTATTATATCCCTTCATCCTTGAAAAAGGTTAACTTAGCGGAAGGTGAATTGGATGAGATAACCCCCTCTATTTCAAACCTTACTGCCTTTATTGAAGATTCTTTAGAGATTATTTCCCTACGGTCTACTCTGCTGGTCACCTTTCCTTCTGTGGTGACCAAGCAGCGTATACTTAAGGCATAGTTAGAGCTAAAGCTGTTAAGTTTTGTGGGCAGGTTGTCAATGTTTTCCCCGATGTATCGCGGGCCACCCAAATGCGACGGAGGCAGTTTCTATCTTTAAAGCCTCGCGTGCTTGCGTTGGGTGCCACGTTTTTCTTAAGATTTCCCTGTAAGTGTGTCGTCAATTACGATGGTGCTTCTTTTATTTTTGTGGATGTAGTGCATTTGGAGAAAGTTTTGATGGATAGACTGGACATAGATGGGGATAATGTAGTCTGATTATAATTTTCCCCTTTAAGGTGTGGGCCATTTTGGTGGTTCTGGTTTCTATTATTGGATTTTCATTTTCTACTTATTTATCCAGTCTTGCTCCCATGATGTGAACTATATCATGTGTGTTATTTCTTTGAATTTGATGTATTGTTTTGGCTGATTTTTTGGATTTTCTTCAAATTGTAACTGATCTTTATGGTTGCTGAAAAAAAAAAAGAAGATCAGAAGTGAAAGAGATGAGAAGACTCATCTTGGAGATAGCAGTGTGAGACCCAGGAAAACACTCAACTACAGTCACCCAATTACTTGACTGGAGCTCTGGAGTCTCTAAGCCTCCTCTTATCTGTACCATGACAACAGCAGAGATTAAGGTATTTCTGAGGAAGCCCATGGTTCCAGACTGGCCATCACACACCCAGTCCATAGAAAGGTGTGTAAAAATGACAACTGAGGCTGCTGGTCATGTGTACAATCAGGAGAGGAGGGAACATTATATTAGGGTTCAGATGTCAGTAGGGAGCTCATGAACCATAACAGAAACAAACAAGATATGACTTCTTTGCTAGATTTTGTTAAATAACATTAAATTAACTTCATAAATGACATTTTAAAGACACTTATGTGGCTATAGGTGTTGTTCAGACTATTTGTATGTTCAAATACTGTAAATGTTACTTAATTTCCACATATTTCAACTGTGATTTGATGTAGGTAAGACTCACCAGCAGTTTCTGAAGATAGATAATTTGCATAATTTGGTCACTAGTAGTTTGTAAAGTTTGAAAAAATAAAAATCTACCCCTAAAATTGACATACTTCACTGCAGCAGGGACACACCAATCACCCTATCGATAACACTTCTCCTTTCCTGTCAATGCTGCATTACATCCTAGTCATGGTTGTCCGTGAACCATTTTATTTTATTTATTTGGATGCTTTTCTATACCGCCCCTTTCAGAGATCAGGGGTGGTTTACAATGTAACAAACATAATACATATTATGAAATGGGGAACTATTTACAATAAACAGTTTAAAGTAATAACTATTTACAATGAGGTCTTTATTATATCTAGAACATTATGGGTATCGAGGTGAGAGTGGGGTGTTCAGAAATGATAGATGATATGTTACATTGGCGATCCTCCAATCTTCAGGTATTAGAGATGATTTTAATGATAGTTATCTCTAATACCTGAAGATTGGAGGATCGCCAATGTAACACCAATTTTTAAAAAGGGTTCCAGGGGTGATCCGGGAGACTACAGACCGGTGAGCCTCACATCAGTACCGGGAAAAATGGTAGAAACCATCATAAAGAATAAAATTACTCAGCATGTAGATAGTCATGGCCTAATGGGAGACAGCCAACATGGCTTTAGACAAGAAAGATCTTGTCTTACAAATCTGTTATGTTTTTTTGAAAGTGTGAATAAACAGGTGGACAATGGTGAGTCAGTTGTTATAGTGTATCTGGACTTTCAGAAAGCCACTGACAAGGTCCCTCAACAGAGACGTTTGGCAAAAATAAAGAGTCATGGGATAGGAGGCAATGTACTCTTGTGGATCAAGAACTGGTTAAAGATAACAAGCAGAGGTTGGGCTAAATGGCCAATTTTCCCAATGGAGAAAGGTGAATAGTGGTGTACCCCAGGGATCTGTGCTGGGTCCGCTGCTTTTTGACATATTCATAAATGACCTGGAAAGTGGAATAACGAGTGAGGTTATCAAATTTGCAGATGACACAAAACTATTAAAGTTGTTAAAACCCAAGAGGATTGTGGAAAATTGCAAGAGGATCTTGCTACCTCTTCTCTGAGTTTTTTTTTATTTACTAGGTGTTTTATAACATTGAAACTTAATAATGTACATTAAACAGTGGCATTGATAATTTGGATTTTTCTGAGGCAATGGAGGGTTAAGTGGCTTGCCCAAGGAGTGCTAATGGGAATTGAACCCTGGTCTTGGGGTTCCCAAACCAGTGTTCTTAACCATTAGGCTGCTCCACCACTCCTCCACTTGCTTTCTGAGAGCTTCAGCATGCAGGCATCCTGCACATGGAACCAGTCTTTCAACTGGTATTGGGATGTCTGTCTGGACAGAGGCAGAAGCTATAACAGAGGCAACAGCTTTGGCAATACAATTTTTCTCAGGCATTGTTCAGTTGGTGGAGCTTTGGTACCTGTTGAAACAAAAGAGAGAGAAACCGGTAGATGAGAGTGTGGTATGGCCTTGCTGCCCCGATGTACTTGATGTGACTACACAAATGCAGTTATTGTGTGTATGAAAAAAGTTTAGATGTGCCATGAGAAAGTCCCAGTACTAGCTATTTGGGTATGACAGCTGTGTCAGGTTTTCTAACCACCATACAATCCACCTGACACATGTGCACATAACAACTGGAAAAATGTCTCTCTCATATTGGCTATATGGAGCAAATAGGAATGTGTGATGATCCCTTCAGATGGCCATTTCAGGAGTGGGATTGCCTGCATGTACTGCATATATATGATGGAGCCAAAGATGTTCAGTCACAGTTATGATGCAATATTTCAATCATGTACAACTCATGTGACATACACCTGGAGGGTGAACATGCCTGACTCCTTGCAATGGGCTATAGCAGAGCCAATAAAGGTATGCTGACAGATGGGCCTGATTGCATTGTGCATGTTTGCAGACCCAATGTGCTATCATAACACATGAAAAAATATAAGAATGCATATCCTCAAGTCAATGAAGACTGTGGAACGTTTATGGCAGTACCTTGAAGTGAGTTTCCCACAGCCACAAAGAGAACAGGAAAGAGTCAAACCCTCATCTGTTGCTTACCAAGCCAGGGTTCTAACCATTAGGCCACACCTCCACATGTTTCTCCATAGTACTGTCTAGAATCAAAGAGACTACAGGTCCCTGCCTGCAATAAACAGTCTGAGAAAGTGGTAAACCACACCTGCGGTCTGCCTACAGTGGTGCACACTTAGTACACTAGCTACATAATAGAAACACTGCTGCAGAATACATCCCTTGTCCAAAGGTCAAGCCACATGTGTACCTCCAACGCCAAACAACAGTCACATGCTGAGGTCCACTGCACCACAATGTGGCACTAACCCCTGAGGCAGCACATGTGCAGGGCATGCAGTCCTTTGTCACCTGCTGTACACTTCAAGATAGGTACCACCAAGGGGCACGAACCACGTGCTATGAAGAACCCAGTAAGAAAACGTGGAAAGCGATTGGAAGGACAATCTTTATTAGTGCAAAAAAGCCTATGGCCCGACACAGGCCATGTTTCGTTGCCTTCCTCAGGGACATGCTTTATAAGCAATCACACTTCATACACTGAAAGGGTCCTTCACTGAGGTGCACAGGTATTCTGCAAATTAAAAGGTTATACTGCTGTAGAGCACCATTCCGCTGTCACAGAAAGCAGAACGATCTGTTTTCCGAACATTACAGCTGCGATCCCTTTGGAGAGAATATGTCAGTTTCTCTTCCTGAAATAACAGTTTTTTGAAAGAACATTATCGTGCTTTGTTTAGAGTACCATGGAAGTGTGATTGCTTATAAAGCCTGCCCCTGAGGAAGGCAACGAAACACGGCCTGTGTCGGGCCATAGGCTTTTTTGCACTAATAAAGATTGTCCTTCCAATCGCTTTCCACGTTTTCTTACTGGGCACTTCAAGATAGGTACACCTGCACAAACCACATTCATGACCTCTGCGGTCCATCGCTGACTATCCTGCCCTCCTTGGGGGACCATGCACATATCTCCCACCATCATAGAAGACAAGCAGGTACCGGACAATGCTCTAGTGATCACAGTCACTGATATAGCTGCAATTGCAGCCCTGGGTGCTGGTATCGGTTAGCACATCCATTACCCATGATGCACTGCACAATCTGAGAATATATATGCAACTGATGGCCATATGGCCATAGGCAGCGATACATCACATCAGCACTGTAATATGCAGGGACAATGTGTGCCTCCTGCACATAACAGCTACAATATGTGCAAATGACCTGTTTCTGCAGTAACCCTGCTTGAGAGGGAGGGCACACATCACCTTGTCCCCAGAGCTAGAGCAGCAGTAGATGGACTGTCCAGGTTCTGGAGCAAATCTCTATCACTGCCAGCGTGCTACAGGTATTGTCTGTGGTGTGTGATGTTAGTCACTTGGTATTCTGTACAATTACAGCTTGCTGGAGTGGCTAGCCTTAACTGGGCCTTGTGTCCTGCTCCTGTTGGCCAGGGACTCTCCTATAACATCTCATGTTAGTCCCTAAGGTAGCTTCAGCTGTTGACAAGGAACCTTACATCCCCCCCCCCCTCCCTTGGGAACACTGCTCTTCTGGCAAATTGCTTCTGTCTGTGCCCTTCTCTTCTATTGCTAACTCCAGACTTTGCTCCTATCACCTTGCTGCACCTTACGCCTCGAACAAACTACATGTGTCTGTACACCAGGCACCTTCTCTGACCTTTTTCAAATCCAGACTGAAAACTCACCTCTTCGCTGCTGCTTTTCGATCTTGACTCACCTGATCTCCTTGTTTCTTTATCATTCCCCCTTGTTTCATCCCTGTCCACACCTTCTGTGTTTGTCTTGACTAGATTGCAAGTTCTGATGAGCAGGGACTGTCTCTTACAAGTCTGTGCAGCGCTGTGTACGTCTTATAGCACTATTTATTTATTTATTTAACAGTTTTTATATACCGACTTTCTACAAATCAAGACGGTTTACAAGGAACATAATAGACAGTATATTTCAACTGAGTACATTGTAACAAAAAGGATCAACGTATAAGTGATTAACAAGCAACATACTCCTTGCTCAATAGTAGTAGTAGTAGTAAATGTTGTCTAGGCAGGAGGGGTGACACCAAGCAGAAGGGCCTGCCAAGTCCATAGGTACCAGCAGGTTACCAACAGCCCAAAAACAGCTGCTAGCCACACTTTCTGGGAGTTCCAATCAACAAGGTAAATCCCAGGCAGCCTGCATATGTTGGGCAGCACTGTCCTGTGTGTGCTACTCACATACTATCTGTGCCCAGTCTGTTAATAACCACATATTGTATGTTGTGATGAGGAGAGCATGGCTGAGCCCATGCAAACAGAGGAAAATTGTAAATCTACCTTTAAGGAATGAGACAGGCAAGGTATCTGTGGCTTTCAGGGTGCAGGCAAAGGGAAAAAAACCACGCACTTGCTGAAGCTAAGCCACACCCAAGCTCTGCTGATCTAAGGGCAGGCTTGGAGGATAATGAGAGACACCTGGGTACGGGACAGGGCAAGTTAGGGAAAAGGCAGCCTTATAAACCCAGAGAAGCACGTGAGAGGGGAACGGAGGCCAGCACTAGGGCCAGCACCAGGACCAGCACCGGCTGGAGAGAGGATTCCACGAGAGAGCAGTACTCAGGGACAGAGCAGCACACGAGAGAGCTGACTAGAGAGAGCACTGCAGACTTCTGTGGAGGGAGAAGCACCAGGGAAAGACCCAGAGAACTCACCAAAGAGGAGAACGGTGGAGATTTCCAGGGGGATTTCAGAGGTGAAAGCAGCACCCAGAAAGAGAGCCAGGCTTGCAGGGAAACTGCAATTGGTTCTGAAGCCAGTAGAGCTATAGCTGAAAGAATTGTAGACAAGGGGCAGTTCCTCCAGTACATGGACCAGCTAAGAAGATTCAAGTTCCTAGAAGGTGGGTGGATAAAAATATATCTAAGAGTGACCTAAGTCAGTTAGAGGCACTCTGGCATTTGAGTCAGGAGAAGAACCTTCTCACTCCAGGTGAAAACCCTTTTCCTAGTAAGAAGCCCTAGTGGAGGAGAATTCAGGAGCTCTTAGAGAGTTTCAAGCAAGAAGCATTGCATGAAGGCTTAGAGCCAGACATGCCGATTGAAAACCCGGAGGAAATGCAGGTAGAATCTGTTGAACCTGATTCTGACTCAGAGGATTTATTAATGGACTGTTCATGGTGCAAAAAGGCAGAATAGAAGCTGCTGGTTAAAGAAAAAAAAGTCTGTAACCTGAAAACCACCAAAAGCAGTGAGTAAGACAGGGAGAATGATTCTAGCCTGAATTGCTAAGTACCCTGTTGAAAGAAGAAAAGACATTTCCTTTGATTTGAAGAAAAGAAACTGTGTTTGTTGCTGTATGTTTGAGAAACAGCTACGTATGTTGTGAAGGCCAGCTAAAGCAATTTCACTGTTGGGTTTTTGTGTGATTTTCCTGAAGATCATTTGTTTTGGAGAAGAATCCTGTTGTTTTGTTTGAGCTAAATGCTTTTTGAAAAGAAGGAAATAAATTCCTGTGTGTCTTTTGAAAAAAACCCTCGGTTCTCAATACTACTGGTTTTTTTTAAGTGGTAGCATAACTACAAGTCCCAGCAGCCCAAGCTCTGGACGAGGACAAATAATTATTTATTCAAAGACTAAACAGTGGCACCCCTATGCCTATAGGCCATGGCCTGGGCTAGGGGCCCCCACAATGTACACATAACCACCATGAGCACATTGGCTTGCTACAAACAGCATAGACAACCAGCAGCCTGTCTAATAATTACACTTCCATAAAAGAAACAGCCCACATATCAGTACAGCTTGACCCTATACAGCACCATATGCATACATAGCCATGACATGGCCACAGCACAGTCAGCATGGTCAGAGTGAGAGTGGCCTCTCAGCATTAACAGATGTGTGCACCCAGGCTATGCATGTGGCAGACCCACACTAATATGGCAGCTATTAACCTAACCTCAGACACATATACATCCTGTGCAAACCACTCTGTTTGGCAATATCCAGAATCCTCTGCTCCTAATTATGTACTCTTTCATCTTAGACTTGGGGAGAACTCATGCAATGTGAGGAAAAGTGGAAAGTGGGCCAGAGGCAGGCTGAGTGCATACTGGCCCACAGTGGCCTATGTCTGTCACATACACAAATATGGCGTCCCCCTACACAGCTTTTGGCAGTGAGCATTGAACCTAGCTCCATGCCTGTACTCACATATAATGTCATATCCCTAGCCATGGACACTCCAAACCTGGCTAGTGCAGTACATGCACTCTCTCATGCTGCAGACACATTGCCCCCCTCCCCCAAGAGTGTATGGAATCATGGCAGGTTGGATATAGGGTTGGATACATATGCCACTATATGCTGCCTCTTTTTTTTTTTTTTTATATCTTTATTTAGCTTTCAACCATTCACATCAACCAACATAGCATATACTTACAAAGAAAAGCAATGAAAATACACGTAAAAAACAACAACAAGCAACCCCCCTCCCCTCTCCCTGGTCCACCAGGATCTGCTCTGACTCCACACTGATTCATTGCACAGTATTGATATAGAGTATACAATAAACAATTGGATGAGCTGCTTTTGACAGAGTACACAACAAAAAAAGAGAAAAAAAAAACATTATATATACTTTCAATCATTATAACAACCTGCTGCAGCACCAAAATCTATTAAAGCCTTCCATTTACGTCGACTGAAGGGGTTATGAACTATACCTTTCCGGGGCATCTGCTCAAATTTATTATATAAACATACATTGTTCCACCATGCTTGCCAGTGAAGCTCAGTGGTCTGTCTCCAGATACGGACTATCAGATGTAACGCAACCCCCAACATAAAATCTAATAGGAAATGACCCTCTTTTCTTAAGGAAGGGATCTCTATACTTGACTGAAAAATTATGATCTTCCAGGTAAGAGGAGCCCTAAAGCCCAACACCTCTTGTATCCTTTTCCAGGTCTGGAGCCAGAACGACTGCACCTGGGGGCATTCATAAACAAGGTACATCAGAGTCCCCGTGCTTCCCTGGCAGGCCCAAAATAACTTACTAGCAGTCTTGTCCCACTTGGCCACTCTCACTGGGGTGTAGTACACTCTATGAGCGAAGAAGAATAGAGACTGGGTAATCAAAGCAGATTTGGTTATCCTAATTTGTTTTGAACAAAATTTATCCCAATTTTGCTGCGAGATAGTGCACTGTGTGCCATGCTCCCATACCCGCTGAATGCCAACTAGTTGCACCTGGGGGGGCTGATTCATTAATTTCTAAAAAAAGGAAGCTCCTCCTTTAACCATCTGAGCTTCTTGTATTTTAATATATACCCCCCATTCCTCTTCGAGAGATTTGATATTCACTGCCGATTTCCCCACACAGTCCCTCAACTGCATCCACTGGAAATGCTGTGAACTCGGGAGATTAAACTCCTGCTTTAGCCTATTGAAGTTCTTCCATCTGTCATCGTTAAGCAATTGCCCTAAGGTCCATATGCCTCTGCCGTACCACTGCTTCCAGGCGAAGGACTCCTGCTGTATTTTAAAAAGGGGGTTATACCACAGAGGTAGGAGGGTGGAAGTCCTTTGCTTTGGTTCAAGTATTTGAAGTAGTTCTTGAAAGGCCTTTTGTGTATCCCTCACAATTTGCACTCTCTCAAACTTATCCCTCATAAGCATCACAGGGAGAAGATTCAAAGGAAAAGGAGCTACCATTTTCTCCTCTATCGCTAGCCTTACCTGGCTCTGCGCAGTTAATTTTTCGGTCCATCTGGAGCCCTGCCTCAGCAAGAAAGCACTATGGTATCTCCGGAAGTCCAGGAAGCAAACACCCCCTTTCTCCTTGCAGGCCTTGAGCTTTTAGAGCGCTATTCTTGCAGGTTTATTATTCCACAAAAATTGTGTCAGTATCCTCTCCACCTGCCAATAAAACTGCTGAGGCAGATAGGATGGTAACATCAACCTATGTCCCTCAAAGTCCAACAGCGCTCGTGACCGAGCCGCAGCCAAAATTTAGAGGACCTGTTGATATCGGAGGAGCTTCATGATAATTGGACGTGGGCGTTTATTACATGGAGAGATCTGTGAAGGAACCCGGTGAGCATGCTCTATTTCAAACGGCATGTCAAAGTTCACTTTTAAGGCCGTAGGAATCAGTTTCAGTAGAAATGCAAAGAGATCTTTCCCCTCTGCGCCTTCTGGGACCCCCACAAGTCTTACATTGTTTCTGTGCACCCGGTTGTTACTATCCTCGATATCCCTCTGCATTGCCTTGACTTGCTTGGCCTGTTTATCCAGCACCCTTAACAGCTCCTCGTGCACATTTAATCTTAACTCGCTCTTATCCTGGCTTAAGGAATGCACCTCCATTCTGCCTTTGAGCAATCCAATATCTTCCTGCATGCAAGCAAGCAATTCGCCGTTGGCCTTCACCATTTCCTTTACTGCCCGCACCTCTTTTAATAGTTCTTGAAGGGCCCCGGGGTGCTCGTGCATGGCGGCCATTTTCTGCGGGGATAAGGGCTCCGTTTTTGAGCGCTTCGCACTGGTATTTTGCACTGCCACAAATTCTAGTTGGATCGGCTTTGGCCCGACCAGCTTCCCTGCCTTGGTGTTACCGGCGTTGGACTCTTCTGAGCGCATTTTGGCCGTGTAGTCTCAGGAATCTGCAGGAGTCCCTCCGGAGCTCCACTCTATGCAACCATTCCGCTCCGCCTCTCTCATACGCTGCCTCTTTGTACTCTACCACGATCCTTGTGACTGTCACACTCAGTCCCTATGGGGAGCCAGTGAGACTGTCATGCAGGCCCTCTGATGTAACACATGCACACACTGAGTAGGCCCGCATAGGTTCTAGCCATCTGAATATAGGCTTTCGCCAGCAATGCCACCTATGAATGGCACATACTAAACATGTATGGTACTGTTCCCAACACCCCCACCCCAACATTCACTTCCAGGCGGGCAATGCAGAGATCAACATGATATCGTGCGCCACATTTCAGCAGCTGTAAGTGTGTGCATACCATTCAAATGTCAGTGTCCCACTGTCCCAATCAGGCACACAGGTGCATTTAGACACTCATTTGGGCTAATAAGTGATATAATTATAACCTTGCTGTGTCTGAGTTCACCTTCACCTCTAGATATGATGGTAGTAGTCGTGGCCAAGAAGTGACGCAAACCCAGACAACAAGGCACAAATAAACTAACCTCGTTCACTGCTCAGAGCAAAATGAAGGAAATAAACTAAAAGGATTTCTTGAGCTCAAGTTCCAGGTGATAAGTATAACAATTTTATTTGTTATTATAGATGGTTATACCTAATAACAGATTTAATTTACATTGCATTCAGAATCTTTTTCTTTTTTTTTCAAAACCTGAATGTTTATATAACTTTTATCTTTACAGAAAACTTCATACAGAACTTCTATCAACTTCTATTCACAGGTATGTATCTATTTTCCTTCTTCTCACAAAACAGAGTCTCTATGAGCACTTAACTCTCCGTAGTTGCAGTAGTTGTTGGTATCTGTAGCTGTAGAACTTTCTTGATAGATTTGATGACTTTGGTATTCCTTTCGTGGGAGCTCTTGTGGATGTAAACGCCGGTGTTGCTCAGCTGACGGTAGTTCCCGAACACCCACCTACTACCTAAGCTTTAAATAAACCAAAAATAGAAAACCCTATCTATCTTACAAACCAGCAAACAATCACTGTAAAACTATTCAGTACAGATTTAAAATTCCCTAACTGACTAAATAAAACAAAGTATAATTAATGTCCCTAAATAATGAAGCCTATTCTTTACTGTTTTCCCTAAATACTAACAGAGCTTCATTTAAGAATTCACTTCCCAAGACAATGCACTCATTCATCAATCTCATTATATGGTTTCAGGCATATTTCTCATCATCAACGACGTCAGTCACTTACTGTGCAGGTAGCCTTTCACTTTAAGATTTCAGGCACAACATACTATAGGCTATGTAATAGCAAAGCACTCCTCAAATGACACTTCTACTTCCTCTTAGGAGTATGTTTACTAAAGGGCGCTATTTGCACTGCTGTCACGTTATGCGATAATGGTGCTTTACTGGGCGATAAGGTGCCTTAGCGTGCGTTAACACGCGCAGCAGCGCAAACGAGCGCTGAAGGCGGAGAAAGGCTCCCGGAGGGCAGAGGAAGGCTCCCAAGGGGTGGAGAGAGAGGGTCAATGGGCGGAGAGTGGGAGGGGAAAGGCTCCCTGCACACTAACGCTGTGAAATCTGAGGCTGAAAACTAACGCCAGTGAAACCCTGGCGTTAAAGCTTATTTAAAGGGGAAAGAAACCATTTCCGTCGGCAATGTACAGCAAAACAAGGGAAACCTATAAAAAGTGATAAGTGTGATAAGAACATAAGAACATAACATATGCCATACTGGGTCAGACGAAGGTCCATCAAGCCCTGTATCCTGTTTCCAACAGTGGCCAATCTAGGTCATACGTACCTAGCAGTTTCCCCAATAGACACAGGTTCTGCAATGCTTGTACTAGGTCAAGCATTAATATCCTGGGTCTCTTCTTAATAATGGTTTATGGACCTTTCCTCCAGTAACTTGTCCAAACCTTTTTTAAACCCAGCTACACTAACAGCCTTTACTACATTCTCCAGTAAGAAATTTCAGAGTTTGATTACACATTGAGTGAAAAAATATTTTCTTTTATTAGTCTTAAATAGTTTACCCTGTAGCTTCATTGCATGTCCCCTAGTCTTTCTATATTCTGATAACGTAAACAATCGACCTACGTTTACCCGTTCCACTCCGTTCATTAATTTATAGACTTCTATCATATCTCCCCTCAGCCGTCTCTTTTCCAGGTTAAAGAGCCCTAACCTTTTTAGCCTTTCTTCATAGGAGTATCCTTCCATCCCCTTTACCATTTTGGTGGCTCTTCTCTGAACCTTTTCTAATAACGCTATATCCTTTTTAAGATACGGCGACCAGAATTGCACACAATATTCAAGGTGCGGTCTCAAGATGGAACGGTATAGAAGTATTATAATATCTTTTGTTTTATTTTCCATTCCATTCCTTATGATACCTAGTATTCTATTTGCTCTCTTGGCTGCCGCTGCACACTGGGCCGAGAGTTTTAACATATTATCCACAATGACACCTAAATTTTTTTCCTGGGTGGTGGTTCCTAATGTGGAACCTTGCATCGTGTAACCATAGTTTGGGTTGTTCTTCCCTAGGTGCATAACTTTGCACTTGTCCTCATTAAATTTCATCTGCCATTTTGATGCCCAGTCTTCCAATTTATCAAGATCCTCTTGCAATTTTCCATATTCCTCTTGGATTTTAACAGCTTTAAATAGTTTTGTGTCATCTGCAAATTTGATAACCTCACTCGTTATTCCACTTTCCAGATCATTTATGAATCTGTCAAAAAGCAGCGGACCCAGCACAGATCCCTGGGGTGCACCACTATTCACCTTTCTCCATTGGGAAAATTGGCCATTTAGCCTAACCCTCTGCTTTCTATCTTTTAACCAGTTCCTGATCCACAGTAGTACACTGCCTCCTATTCCATGACTCTTTAGTTTTGCCAAAAGTCTCTGATGAGGAACCTTGTCAAAGGCTTTCTGAAAGTCCAGATACACTATATCAACCGACTCACCTTTGTCCACCTGTTTATTCACACTTTCAAAAAACATAACAGATTAGTAAGACAAGATCTTCCTTGTCTAAAGCCATGTTGGCTGTCTCCCATTAGGCCATGACTATCTACATGCTGAGTAATTTTATTCTTTATGATGGTTTCTACCATTTTTCCCGGTACTTACGTGAGGCTCACCGGTCTGTAGTTTCCCGGATCGCCCCTCGAACCCTTTTTAAAAATTGGTGTTACATTGGCGATCCGCCAATCTTTAGGTATTAGAGATGATTTTAATGGTAGTTCACAGATTACTAATAGCAGGTCTGCAATCTCATATTTCAGTTCTTTCAACACCCTTGGATGTATACCATCCAGCCAAGGTGATTTGCTACTCTTCAGTTTATCTAATAGTTGTAATACATCTTCCCGATGTATCGATATTTCCTTCAATTCTTCTGCAACTTTAAATACCACTTCAGTCATGGGTAACATCCCTACATCTTCCTCAGTAAAGACCGAAGCAAAGAATTCATTCAGTCTCTCCGCTATCGCCTTGTTGCCTCTTAGTGCCCCTTTTTCTCCTCTATCATCTAATGGTCCAACTAACTCTCTCACAGTTTTTTTGCTACAAATGTACTTGAAAAAATCTTTATTTCGCGTTTTTGCTTCCGCAGCAAGCTTCTTCTCAAATTCTCTCTTTGCCTTCTTTATCAATGCCTTGCATGATACATGTGCACGGAACAAAAGGACAAATAAACAGTGAAAATGAACAGAAGAAAATGTAAAAAAAAAATAACCAAGCTGGGCAATAGTGATATCAATGGGAAACATCACAAAAAAACTCCCAAGAAAGTTCCCAAAAAAAGATATGAATTTTGGAAGGGTCTATGCTCCGTCCCCATACAAGGTGAATGAGCCCACAGTGAAATTGCGCTGAGCAGGGCTTTCCTCTCCATTGGACAGGTTTACTATGGCATGCACATGTTCCACAACAGCAGGGCGGGCATGTCGGAACGGGCAACTGTACAGATGATGGAAAAGGGGACACAGAGGGCTGCAGGCGGCACATGCTGTGGTGCAGCTGGGCCACAGTGCAGACTAGGGTGATGCCTAGGTGGCCCATAGGAATGCTGAAACAGTAGAGCAGCCAGACAGCAACTACTGAGGGCCCAACATGGGCACGAGTGTGTTTCCTACAGTGTCACAGGGGATAGTACCCAGCAGGTACCCCAATGGCACGGAACAGTGGCAGGCGGTGCTGGGGGGAAGCATGGACAGCTATGCAGGCACCCCTACCCCAGAACCCGCACCATAGGCAGCCGCCTACCCGCACACTGGATGGCCTGAGACTGCACACCAGCAGCACCACCAGCAGAAGGGCATGTCAGCATGGTGGCAGAGGGGTACTGGTGGTGGAGGGGGCAGTGGCAGTTGCCCAGAGCAGACCATGGCCTAGCCCTGTTTAGGTGGGTGCCGTGCGCTGCAACAGACAGGCTCTGTCTGACAAACAGTCATGGTATCTCCAGGGAATTTTCCATGTCTGTGGCAACATGGTGGTGCAGTGAACACAGCCAGTGTGTTCAGAAGCAGAAGGTCACAGGTTCAAGTCCCAGTTGTGGTTCCTGCCAACTCAGTCCACTTATTTTACCCACTACTAAAACGTGCTAATACAGACGGAACCTTTATTGCAGATAACAGAAACATGCCCAATACACCTACATTTTACCCTACAGAGCACAGACACCATAAACATGCGCATTACCTAGAGCAGAGTCTCCCAAATACAGTCCTGGATGGCCAAACATCATTCAGGTTCCATGCTGCCTCTAATAAACACGGCTGTGCTGCATGTCTATGCACCGCCCCCATGGTATGCAGATGTATCTCATGCATATTCATTAGGGACAGCATGAAAACCCAAACAGTGTTTGGCTCACCAAGACTGGAGTTGGGAACCTCTGCCCTAGAGCAGCGGCTAACAGGGGCAGACACACCCTCACTCACAGGCTCCATTATCTAAAGCCTCCTGGAGAGGCAGGATGTTGGGCCCTGCGTGCATCTCCCAATACTAGCACTTGCATACCTTAGCAATGCCACCCTAAACCTGGGAATACGGTACACACCTATCAAAAGGTTGCTATGATTACTGGTAAACAGCAATTCCTAAGTTAAGCACAATTTGCTGATTGAGCTGCATCATAGCAACCTTTCTGATGTCTGTGGAGTGTGTTTCCGTTCTGGTGTCTGACAGTGTGTACCACCCCGGGGAGTGACCCCAACAGTATTACGTACCATAGCCATGCCTGCACTGTGCCCAGGACAGGTGCATTGGCCGTTGCCTGGAGCCTCTATATTTGCACAATGCTGGCATAGGTGTGGGAGCGTGTGTTTGTCTATCCAGTGTGTGGTGTCTGCCAACACCTTCCTCAGCCCACACTGTTGCCAGTGTAAACCTGCCAATGTGCATAATTAGGAGCAAGGTACCATGGGTATAGCCTGGACAGGGTGGCCTGGCCAGGATGCATCTGCACAGGGCATAGGGCAATGGCTCGGACATTGTAGACAACCACCTGCACGGACAGGGTGGCCACAGCATGTCCTGCTGGGAGGTCACTCTCACCCTGACTGAGCAGTGACGATGGCATGGCTAGGTTCCCCCATAGTGCTAATTAGTATTTTTTTCATATGATAATTGTGGGTTCTCTTTTGGAGCCCAATCACTGATTTATCTGCTTGGTGTGTATGCTGATGTTCTGGGTACATGCATCTTCTCCTGGAGCATGCACTATGGACTAGCTAGCAGACTGTCTGCAATTAGTATGTGTCTGGCTGGAGCACCTTGCAGGGTGCAGTGGCTGGAGGCTTGCTGCTGGAGAGGGTCAGATAGTGGTGGGGGGTAGCTGAGAATTTCCAGGCCTACTATCTGCCTTGCCTTATGGATGTGTATAGATCTGCATTGACTGCCCTGTAGAGTGTCTGTTCCCCTGTAGGACTGGGGTTGATGGTCCCCTCTACTGCTACCATTGTAGGGAGGTACAATGTGGATCTGTTGGTGGGAGACCCTGTTTGCTACCCTCAGCCCTGGAGGAGAAGGAGGAGGAGGATGGTGGTACATAACCCTCCTAGGGGTCCAAACCACTCCCCTTCACCTACATCATGTGACCATGGCACCAACAAAGGATATGCACTATTCTGGGTGCCTCACAGCCCATAAGGGCTAAACATGGCTGAAAAATACAGATATATCCTAGGTGTGTCTGCAGGAACCAACACATACTAACTAGCTCTGACAGGGACCTGCAGCATGGCCTGCTTCAGCCATGAAAGGTGCTGTGGACCTGGTGCTGGGTGCCCCACCTCACCCTCAGGGTGAGCACAGTACCCGCACAATGTGACGGTGTGTAGCTACTCTGTGCCAGTAACACACACTGTCAGTACCCCCTACCAGGCCGAGGTGCTGTGGGGGTGCATACCCCATCTTGTGTTCATCGTGGACAGCTGATTTGCATGTGCAGTGCATCATGGGTACGGGTGTGCTAACCCTATCCTGGTGACCACAGCAAACTGTCTGTGTGGTGATGTGCACTCCCTCTGCAGCCAGCCAGGGGCTTGCTAGCAGTTGTAGAGCTGTAGCCCACTGGTTACTTCACTGTCTGTGGAGCCAGAGGGTTTGGGTTCAAACCCACAGTGGGGTTATTTGATAGGGCTGCCCAAAGCATTATCTCTTTTTAATGTACATTATTGCTGCCAGCAAAAACACTCTCTGCGTACTGTACCCATAAGGTGCCTCAGAGGGTGCTTTATAGGGCACCTTATGGTTACCATCCATATAAGGTGCACTATACGTTATCCTGTGGAGCGACTTATAGGGTGCCCTATAGGGGACATTTTAGGGTGCCATGGCAGACAGTGCACTTTATAATGTGCCCTATGGAGTGCCTTATAGGGTGCCTTATGTGGCACCTTCAGTTACGGCACGTGAGGGCGTGTTTGCTGGCAGCAATTAATAAAATACAAATGAAGTGCTGCAGGAAACAATACGTACATTGCAAAGCTGATGCCTCAGCCCGCCTTACGTATTAGGCACACTGGGGAGCAAACTCATGACCCCTGTAACAGTAGTCAGTGCCTTAACCATTGTGCTACACTGCTGTTCCTCCTTGCATGTCAGCGCACCTACTTCAGATTTCCATGCATTTAAATGCACAGTGCTGCCATCAAACACAGTGCTATGACCTTGCTGTGCCTCATAGGGCACCCTATATTGTGCCCTATAGGCCACCCTTTCAGAGACATTGTAGGGTGCCGTGGCGGACAGTGCACTTTAGAATGTGCCCTCTGGGGTACCCTATGAGGCGCCTTATGCAGCACCTTATGTTACAATACTTTGAGGGTGTGTTTGCTGGCAGCACTAATTAAAATAAAAAAACCCCAACAGCACTATTACCTATAACAGGTAATGCCTCAACCAGCCTTCTTCATTAGGCACAGTGGGGGATTGAACCCATGATGCCTGCATCATTGGTTAGTGTCTTAACCATTGTGCTACACTGCTGCTCCTCTTTGCATGTCAGTGCACCTACTTATGATTTTCATTCCTTAAACTGCACAGTGCTGCCATCAAAAACAGTGCTGTGACCTTGCGGTACCTCATACAGCACCCTATAAAGCGCCCTATAAGCAACATTCTAGGGTGCCTTGGCGGACAGTGCACTTTAAAATGTGCCTTATGGGGCGCCTTATGTTAACACGCTTTGAGAGTGTGTTTGCTAGTAGAAGTAATTAGAATATAAATAAAATGCCTCCTAAAGCAATCTTCCCCATAATAGGTAATGCCTCAGCCAGCCTTCTTCATTCGGCACAGTGGGGGATTGAACCCATGATCCCTACACTATCGGTCAGTGTCGTAACCATTGTACTGTGGCTCTGTTCCTGTGTTTGTACATCAGCGCGCCACTTATGCTTCCCGCGCAAGTTTCTCATGCACTAATGTGCGCGGCGCACATTAGCCCATGATTAATCCCGGTTTTGCTTTTTTCTGACTGAAACGCCCACTCCTTATATGGCATCCACACATTAGCGCGGTGCGCACCCTAACGGGGTTTTAGTAAACATACCCCTTAGGTTACATAATGCTGGATGCTTTGGCCAATGATCAGTAGACAGTATTGAGGTGGTGTTTCCTGTGTGTGAATTTGCCTGATACATACCTGATATACTTAGATTTCAGCAAAGCCTGTGGCATGCTTCTACTTATCTATTTATTTATTTTATTTTATTTATTTACTTATTTCTTCTATACCGCCCCTTCCAGTGATCAAGGGCGGTTTACATGGAACAAGTTATGTATACTAATTGTATACTTTACATGGAACAGGAAACTTTCTAACTTTTTACATGGAATAGCTTAACAAATTATGTGTACTACTGTATACATTACATTGAAACAGAGAAACTTTCTAACTTTTTACAGAGGTGACAGGTGTCATAAACTGTCCAAACTATTTACATAGGTTATTTACAAGTGATTCTATACAGTGGTTTACAAGATAATCGTGCATCATGTGTGAGTGTGTGGTTGAGTGCCAAGGCATGCCCCCTGAAGTGACTGACAAGGTTAGAAGCTAGTTAAGTGAGAGGCAACCAAGAATATTAGTAAAGTAAGTTCACTCTGAGGAAAAGGATATTATCAGTGGTTCCTCACAGGGATTGGTCCTTAGTCTGATTCTTTTTAACATTTTTGTAAGTGATGTTTGACTTTTTGTGGATAATACCAAAATTTGCGATGGGGTAGAAGCCCAGGAAGGTGTAGATAGCATGAGGAAGGATCTAGAAAACCTTGAAGAATGGTTTTGAATTTGGCAGCTGAGATTTAATACTAAAAAAAAAATGCAAGGTCAAGCTTTTGGGCTACAAAAATCCAAGGGTGTGACAGAGCATAGGGAGTAAAGTACTTCTGTCCATGAAAGAAGAACAGCATCTTGGGGTGATTTTTTTCTAATGATCTTAAGATGACCAAACAGTTAGAAAAGGTGACAGTGAAAGCTAGACGGATTATTGAGTGCATATGGTGGGGAATAGCCTTCAGGAAGAAGGTGATAGTGTCTTAGGGGTATGTTTACTAAACTGCGGTAACGTTACAGACTGCACGTTAGGTAACGTTAACGATCGTTAGGTAATGTTAACGCACGGTATGTAACGTTAACGCGCGTTAATGTTACCTAACGATCGTTAACGTTCCTGGCCACAGTAAACACTGCAGAGGGTAGAGAGAGGGCGGAGAGAAGGGGTCAATGGGCAGGGAGTGGGCGAGGAGAGGCTCCCTGCACACTAATGCGCTGAACTGAAGGGCTGAATCCTACCGTGAATGAAAACCTGCCGTTAGATGCACATTTGCAGGAGAGAGAAACCATTTCAGTGTCAGCAATGTACAGCATAGGCAGGGAGCCCAAGACAAGTGATAGTAGTGCTCCATTTTCAGCAACAGCATAGTGCCCAAGTATGAAAGGCCACTATGGCGATGGTGCAAATGGGACATGTAGCGGGGGCAGCTGGGGCACAGGGTGGACTAGGCAGGTGCCTAGGTGGCACATAGGAACATAGAAACCAAAAATCAGCATGACAGCAGCTGTCAAAGGCCAAACACAATCCATCTTCATCTACATGGTCCACCCGAGCTAACAGGGCACTGACTTAACATCCCCCCAGCCAACCCTCCCTCAAGTGGAAGGGACATACTATTGGTAGGCGGTGATGGGGGGGATGTGAGGATGCACATGTATGCCCCCTGCCCCAGACCCTGCTCCGTAGGCGACAACCTACCCACACAGTGGATGGCCTGGGACTGCGCACTACCAGCACAGACAGCATATGGTCATGTCAGCTTGGCAGGGGGGGTGTTTGCCCGTGCTGGAGGGGGAAGTGGCACCTGCCTGCAGTGGACCTAGGCCATGCCCTGTACCAGTACGTGGTGTGCAGTGCAACATAAAAGGTCTGGCTGAGGAAAAGTACAGGTGGCCCCAGGGACTACCATGTATCTGTGGCAACAGTGTGTTGCAGTACACCCAGCCAGTTTGTCTGGAAGCAGAAGGTCACAGGTTCAAGTCCCAGCTGTGGTTCCTGCAGAGCATGTCCCTATATTTTACCCTAAAATGCAGATACAACAGCAACATGTGCAAAGCCCAAAGCAGCGGCAAAAAGGGGTACAAACACCCACTCACACAGGCTCCACAATCCAAAGATGCATGGAGAGTCAGGCTGTTGGCCCCAGCATTGAGCTGCAGTTATCATCAGAGCACTACGACTACCTCCTGCACAGTTTAGCAATGTCGGCTCTTTGATCAGGACCAGTGTGGCAGGCATGGTTGCCAACCACCCCTATCTTTGCACAATGCTGCAATAGGAGTGTGTGTGTGTGTGTATGTCTATCTATTGTTCTGTGGCTGCCCACGCCTCTCTGGGCCCAAAATGTCTCACTGTTACCAGTGTTAGCCTGAATATGTGCATAATGAGGAGCAAGGTGTTGTGAGTATGGCCCGGACAGGGCATATTGGCCAGGATGTATCTTCACAGGGTGTGGGGCAATGGCTGTGACACTGTAGTGCCCAACCACCGCCTGCATGGACAGGGTGGCCACAACATTTCATGCTGGGAGGGCTCTCACTCTAACCAAGCAGTGACCATGGCATGTCTAGGTTCCCACATAGCGCTCTACACTATCTGTCTCCAGTGATACTTTTGTGTTCCCAGTGCTGGGGCCCCAATCATTGAGATGCCTGCTTGGTGCACATAGTTTTTTTCTGTGAGCATGCACTATGGACTGGCTAGTGGACTGTCTGCAGTTAGACAGTGCATGGTTGAAACACCTATGAGGTGCAGTCTGATTGTGCTGTCTGCTGGTTACTGGTAGACAGTGGTGTGAGGCAGTTGGGGTTTACCAGAACTAACCCCAACATTGCTGCTGGTCTGCCACTGCCCCATTCACAGGTATGACTCTGGCCCACCATCTCTGGAGGGTTGTCTTATACCAGCAGGATGGAGGTTGTTTCACCGGGGCTCAGGCACCTGTCCCTTACCTACACAAAGGGTATGGGGGTATGTAGTATATACCACTTTGACCTTATAAAGGCACTGCTATACAAACCACATTCAGATCTAGAAACCCCTCTGCCCTGATAACAGGTGCCCATGTCAGCCAGACCCTAAAAGAGGGTACACACTAATCTGGGTGGTGTCTGGTCCCAGATGGCCACATGTGACTGCAGAATATAGGACACCAAACTATCTTTGGCTGCCCTGCAAAGAACACCTGTCACACACTAGTAGCAATGGAGATGTACAGCAGGACCTCTCTCTAGCACCACATGTACTGCGGACCTAGTGCTGGGCACCCATCCTATCCCTCAGGGTGAACACAGAACCTGCACAATGGCATGGTCTGTAGCTACAATGTGCCAGTATCACGCACTTTCAGTTCATCTTTCCAAGCTGAGGTACTGGAGAGGTGCAGACCCCATTTGGTGATCAGCTGTAGACAGCTATTCAGCATTTGCATTGCATCATGGGTACTGGTGAGGTTACCCTATCATGACACTCAGAGCAGACCATTTGTACGGTGACCTGAAGTCCTTCTGTACCCAGCCATTGCTGTGACATACACCACAGAGGTATAGCCTGCTGGTTAATACAATGCCATTCTTGGCAGTGTTCATGGGTTTAATTCCTCATTGTTCCCTCCTCTCAAGCCTGTCTTACTCAAATAGTGTGCATGCCTGTAACAGTCATACTTTTGCAGAGTTGTGCTGCCAGCCCATAATACTGTTGCCACAATTGCCAACATTCCCTCGGTCCGTCTATCTGTGTCTGTCAGCTGTGCAGAGTCCTGTCTGCCTGAGCAGGCTGCCACCCCATGTCCTGCACTTCTACCCTTTCCTGCATTGCGTCTCATCGTGCTTGCCTCTCCTGTGCCTGATCTGCATGGCACCACCACTCCTCTGTCCACCCATCTTTGTAACTATCCTGCCACTGCCACCTCCACCTCCACTGGGGGACACGTATTCCCATCGTCTGCCACCAACTGTCTTTCCAGTACTTTACATTGTCAACACCCTGTGCTGTGGTACAGTTGCCCCCACCATGTTTGTCATCAGTACTGGTGGCCACATGGGATATTTTATTTATTTATTTATTTAACATCTCTTATATACCGCGCTATTAAAATCAGCGCGGTGTACATCGAACAAAATATACTGCAATGTGTACAGGTAACATCGAGTTTACAGAGAACAAGGGAATATAAAACATGGAATAACAGGGATAACTATGTACAATAAACAATATACTATTTATATGCTTTAATTATGTACCATATTTAAACTCGAGTGAATATTGAACATGTATTCATGGGTAGGATGAGTCTATAGTAGTAAGGTAGATTTTTGTGGGGACTAACCGTTTTCTGGTTGGATTAAAGTGCTAGGGTGTTTGGTGTGAGTGGGAGGCCTGTTGGCTGTGTGAGTGTCCATGGACACTTCTGGGTAGTATTTTGTGAATAAGTGATGCTTTACGGCTTTGCGGAATTGTAATAGACTTTTGATGCCGCGGATTTCGTGGGGATGCCCGCAGATATGGTGGGTCCAGCGGCACCCAGCTCTCTCTCCTTCACTCACCTGTTCATTGACTTTCCTGGGTGCTCTATCTAGTGTTAGGGCTACATCTGCCTCTGTTCTTCACAGGTCATGCATGTCATCTTGTGCCACCTTCCAGCCCTTAGGGCATACTAACCTAGAGCACCGTATTCTTGTTAGGCCACCTTAACCTATGGTTCCATAGCCCAGGGTGCCTTCTACAGTGCCTTGTCTAGGGGTGCCTAATACGGTGCTTAGCCTAAGGAGCCCTATAGGGCGCCTTATGAGGCACCTTACAAGGCACCTTATAATGCACCTTATAAGGCACCTTATAAGGAGCCTTGTAACATGCGTTAGCTGATACGGCTTGTTGTAACGATGCACCGCCCATGCCTTTATATGGGCATCTGTACCTTTGCCACGGAACCTAACACAAGTGAAATTACTGCAGTTTAGTCAACTTCCCCCTTAGTATAAGTATCTAGTGAGACCTCATTTGGAGAACTGTGTAATTCTGGAGACAGCACTTTCAAAAGGACATACAGGATAGAGTTGCTGCAGAGGACATTTACTAAAATGATCAGAGGTTTCCATCATAAAGCATATGGGGACAGACTTAAAGATCTCAATATGCAAACTTTGAAAGAAAGGCAGGAGAAGGGAAATATGATAGAGACATGTAAATACCTTCATGGCATAAATGCACAGGACAAGTGCCTCTTTCAATTGAGAGGATGCCCTGGAACGAGGTGGCATAACATGAAGGTGAAAGGGGACGCAGTTAAGAGTAATCCATGAAAAGAGTGGGATAGCCTTCTAGTGGGGGTGGTAGAGATAAGGACTGTACAATATCTGAATCCAAAAAAGCATAGGACAAACACATAGGATCTCTAAGGGAAAAGAAGGGATTGCAGAGCTTACTAGTGGATATGGATGGGCAGACTGGATAGGCCATATGGTCTTTATCTACCATCTTTTTTCCATATTTCTATGATTTTATGTTTGATATGTTAGGCGGTATATCAAGTTGCAATAAATTAACACAAAGCTGTATTTCTACCAATTAGGATTAAAAACAAAAAATATATATTTTTCCAGGAAGATTCAGAGATTGCTTGATTCATTAGATATTCTTATAGGGCTAATTATAGATAAACTGCATGCTAATGGGATATCCAGTTAACAATGCCCCAAATACCTCCAATGCCTTTTATTTGTAAAGACTGTAAATTTGTTGTGAGTTTAGCAAAAAGGAGACTGGAATAGAGGATTCAGCTGTCTTCCTTTATTTTCTTCTCATCTGTTCTTTTGGTTCTCATCCTTTCTTTTTTATTTGTTGGACCTACAGTAGGTATCATTTTGTTTATTCTCTCAGCAGATGTGACTCTTCACAAGGTGACAAGCTTGCCCCCAGTTTCCACAATAACAAATGGTGTGCAGCTCAGCAAGACACACTGTACAGCCGGTGATGTACGAGGCAAAGAAGAGCCCTGCATTGAATTATTCAGACGGCAGATAAGAAGAGCCTGCAGAATGAGAGTAAGAAAACAGCACATGTGAAGTGCTGAAGACCAGCTTCAGCTGGTGTCATAGCAATTCATGATGCTATATGGGAAATGTTCCTATGAAATCATGCACAGATGTTGCTGCAGCTGCAACAAGATGATTTATAGACACGAGCCATGACTAAAGACATTCTTCCAAAGCAGGGGTTCAGTTTAAATTGTATTTATGAAAGTCAAAACATGCCATGAATCCAAATGCGTAAGTAGTCTGGTGAGGCCCCAACATTAAAGATATAAGGAACATTTGTTGAAATCAATAATTTCAACCCTTTTATTATAGGAGCATTTGTTTAAAAAAATCATATATAATAAGGCTAGTGGAAAACTCACTTTCCAGTATCTAGTATTTCACACAGTAGTATAGTAAATGACAACAGAAAATAACCAAATATTCCCAGTATGTCCAGATGTGCTTTTTATACTTTGGGTAGACAAGCATGTGGAAGATCATTTTATGAGAGGTTGACTAGGTAGTGAGGCCAAATAGGTAGCTATTTGTGAACAGTTTTATAAAGGTACATATGAACCTATGTGTCTTTACAAAATACCAGCACAAAACTTGCAAAAATCATAAAAAGTCTGCAAATTAAAAACAACAGCACACTGTAACCAACCTGTATGGTTCACCTATTGCAATCATTTTTGGGCAACAGACGTAAGATGGCTCTCATCCTGCCTACTCCCTCAGAACAGTCTAGTCTTTTACAGATCTCATTGTCATTCACAAAACATCAAACTTTTCATTCTTAATCATACACAATATCACATATTAAAATTGTTGAATAGAACTGGTCCCAGAGCTAGACTAATTATTTTGATTTTCTCAAAGTGAATTCCATTTACCATTCTTCTCTGTAACTCAAATATTTTCAAATCCAGGCCACCCATCCCAAGGTTGCTTATCCATGAAACTCTATGTAGGACATATTCAAAATATGAAATCCAAGTAAACCACATCTAGTGTTCACACTTCGTATAATTCTCTAGACTCCCATCTGACAAAATCAATCAGTTTAGTTTGACACAATTTGCCTTTAATAAAGCCATTCTACCTCTGATCCTTCAGTCATTTGAACTGCAAACATTCACTATCCTTTCCTTCAGCCTTCTTTATTTTAGCAAGACCTTGCTTTGAGTACTTCACCTTCACAAAGAATATTGTACTAGGCACTTTAATTCAGCAAGTTCCTGACAGGTCCCGTGAACTCTGTTACTTGGCAATGATGGTGTCATTGAAGGGGACCATTTAGAAGCCATTAAAGGTATAGTAGATGATATCTAGTCTGTGGGGCTTCCTTCTACTCATCCTGAAGTCTTGAAACTTTTTGGAGCAAGTTTAGCAGCTGTTAAAGCCCAGTGTACTGGTACTAGGCATTTTAATCTTGCAAGATCTGCTGTGAGCATTTTACCTTCACAAATGGCACTGCATTGTGAACTTTAAATCAGCAAGTTCCTGCCAGGATTGGTAAATTTTGCTACCCCATTAATGCTGACGACATTGAAGGAGGTAGTTCTGAAGCAGCTAATGGTGCAGAAGATGCTAGAAGTAGGTGTTTGTGTGTTATGCAAGTCCAGATTTAAGATGTCAGTGCCCAGAGGCAAGACCAAAGAGTGAATGCTAGGATTCTTCCTTGGAGCTTGGACAGACAAGGGATGGTGGGCACTGCAGACTGGAAAGCATGGATGGGAGTGCTGGGCTATAGTGTCATGGTGGTGCCTTATTGAAGTGGCAACCAGTGAACAGTCCTAAAGCAATTGAAAAAGGCTCCTGTTTGGCCTGAGTACCTGGCACCTTCAACATATGGCCCTGGGCAGTTGCCTGTTGTCTATCCCTAAATCTTGGCCTGGCATATGCTGAAGGGATACAACAAAGTGAATGTGCCCCTTTGTGCACCCTTTTTGATGCCATGTCAATATGTATGGTTAGTTAATTATTTCACTTTTATGGGTATGTTTACTAAACCTGCTTAATGTTACCGGTGCTAGTTGCAGCATTAATGTGAAGAATGCCATATAAGGTAGTGGGCATTCCGGAGGGAAGGATGCAAGGAATCGGTATCGCGCGATAGTGGGCGCTGTGGTACATCAACACGCATTAACCCTAAGTTCATGCCAGCGCAGTGGTAGGAGCTATAAAGATGTAGCCCACTGGTTACTGCAATGACTGTGGAGGCAGAGGTCATGGGTTTGATCCCATAGTGGTGTTATGTAAGAAGGCTGTCTGAGGTGTTTCCTTTTAATTTAAATCAGTGCTGCCAGTAAAAACACCCTCACAGTGATGTAACCTAAGGTGCCGCATAAGGCGCCCTAAAAGGCACCTTATAATGTGCCCTATAGGGCACTTTATAGGGCACCTTAGATTACGGCACTGTGCGGGTGTTTTTGCTGGCAGCACTGATTTAAATTAAAAGGAAAAGCCTCAGATAGCCTTATTAAATAACACCACTGTGGGATCAAGCCCCTGACTTCTGCCTCTATAGTCATTGAAGTAACCAGTGGGCTACATCTCTATAGCATCTAACAAACCGCTGGCTGGCTACAGAAAGACTGCAGGTCACCAAACAAACTGTCTGCTGTGGTTAGCAGGATAGGGTAAACCCACCCGTATCCATGATGCACTGCACATGCAGATAAGTAGCCTACATCTGATCACAAGATGGGGTATGTGCCTTTATAGCACCCTGGCCTGGTAGGGGTAACTGACCATGTGTGTTACTGGCACAGAGTAGCTACAGACTGTGACATTGTGCGGTTCCTGTGCTCACCCTGAGGGTGAGGTGGGGTGCCCAGCACCAGGTCCGCAGCACCTGGCTTAACTGATATAGGCTGTACTGCAGATCCCCATCAGTGCTAGTGTGTGCTAGGTAGTCCTTGCAGACACATGTAGGATGCACCTGTGTCCATCTGTATTTCCCAGTCATGTCTGGCCCTTGTGGACTATGATGCACCCAGAATAGTGCATATCCTGTATGGTTGCCATGGTCACATGTTATAAGAAAAGGGTGGTGTTTGGACCCAAAAGTGGATTATGTAGCACCACACAACCCTCCCTCTGTGGGTCAGGGTGGTGGACAGGATCTCCCACCAACAGATCCACATTCTACGTTTCCGCAATGGTGCCGGTAGAGGGGATCATCACCCCCAGTCATGCTGAGGAATAGGCACCCTACAGGGCAGTCAATGCAGATATGTACACATCACATAGAGCACTGGCAGACAGGCAGTAGGCCTGGAAAATCTCAGCTACCCCCACCACTATCTGACATTCACCAGCAGAGCACAAAGTCAGTCTCCACCCAGCAAGGTGTTCCAGCCATACACACGCTAACTCAGTGGTTCTGAACCAGTCCTCCTTGAACCCCTAGGCCAGTCGGGTGTTCAGGATAGCCCTAATGAATATGCATGAGATATATATGCATTAGAGATATCCTGCCAATCTGACTGGTTTATGGCCCTCTAGGGCTGGATTTGGAGACCCCTGCCTTACACCTCTGTCATTTAAGATTGTGAGTGGGCAAGGTGCAGATGTCCTAGACATCAAAAGAGTAGATAGAATGTGTCACATGCCTCCTCAATTCTCACCACCACCAAAAAGTTGTCTAATAGACAATATTTTGGTGGTGGTGAGAAGCAAAGCAGCATGTGACAAATTCTATCTAACCTTTTTGATGTCTTGGACATCTGCACCTTGCCCACTCACATTCTTAAATGACAGAGATGTAAGGCAGGGGTTCTCCGAATCCAGTCCTAGAGGGCCACAAACCAGTCAGGTTGGCAGGATATCTCTAATGCATATATATTTCATGCATATTCATTAGGGCTATCCTGAACACCCGACTGGTCTAGGGGTTCAAGGAGGACTGGTTCAGAACCACTGCGCTAACTGCATACAGTCTGCTAATTAGTACATATTCCTGGAGAAACTGTGTGCACCCAAAAATGGGATGTGAGCACACACAACAATCAAATATGTCAGTGATTGAGCCCCAAAAAAGAAACTCACAGATATCACTTAAAAGAAATATCAAGCACCACTATGGGGGAACCTAGCCAAGCCATGGTCACTGCTCAGTCAGAGTGAGAGTGACCTCCCAGCATGACATGCTGTGGCCACCCTGTCCCTGCAGGTGGTGGTCGGGCACTAGATTGTCCCAGCCATTGCCCTATGCCCTATGCAGATGCATCCTGCCAAGACCGCTGTGTCAAGGCCATACCCACAATACCTTGCTCCTCATTATGCACATTGGCAGGCTAACACTGGAGACAGTGCAAGCATTGGGGGCTCAGTAAGGTGTAGGCAGCCACAAAACACTGGGTAGACATACACACACTCCCACACCTATTTCAGCATTGTGCACTGATAGAGGTTGTTGGCAGCCCTGGCCGCCACACCAGTCCTGGGCACAGTGCAGGCACGTGCCTTGTACTGTGCCTAATAAGGTGCCTTGTAACGTGCTTTATAATGTGCCTTATAACGCGCCTTATAACATGCATTACCTGACATGGCTTGCCATAATGATGCCCCGCCCAAGCCTTTATATGGGCATCTGTACCCTTACCGCGGAACCTAACGCGAATGACATTACTGCAGTTTAGTAAACATGCCCCTATATGTGTATTCCCTATTTTATGATTGGAATACATTATTTGTCAATTAATTCCCCCTTCATTTTTTGCATCTGCTCTGGACTGAGTGCAACCTGTATAAAACTGTTCCTTTCTGCCAGAGCTTAGTGCAAGGGACTGAGGAGGTTATTGCTCTTAATTCCTTCATGTATTATTGTCGCTTTTCAAATAAAAAAGAAAGAAAGTAGAAGCTATTGTGGTTTCCCTTGTTAATTGGAGATACTTAGAGCTCCATTCTGGGGCTGTTAGGATCCGGTTCTGATCCGTGGGAACAAAAGATTCCTGCGGATGCCTGAATCGGGCCTGTGGATGGCCCAGC
Organism: Ichthyophis bannanicus; assembly: GCA_033557465.1. Lineage (NCBI taxonomy): Eukaryota > Metazoa > Chordata > Amphibia > Gymnophiona > Ichthyophiidae > Ichthyophis > Ichthyophis bannanicus. The sequence goes on along the minus strand of CM066038.1, from coordinate 368,811,985 downwards.
ATGCTTTTTTTGCCTGCGGGGATGTCCTCTCAAGAGGCACTCCCGGCTTCCGTGGCTCCAGCCCCTCAAATCCCTGCCACCTAACCCACAGCTGACCTCCCAGACGGGGACCCCTCGCACTCAGCCCTGGCCTTGGGGGAGGCTCCCCTTCCCCGATCCGGAGGTTTGTGCTGCTTATAGCACCTCTGGGGTGGTATAAGCAGCATGTCCTAACAGGCCTGGCAGGACATAGAGGGCTGTCACCTGAATTGGCCTTGTATGTGCTGCCGTGTGGCCCACCCCCACTCCACCCCCCCCCCACTCCCTGCTGGCTCTCCCTGTCTTGAAGCAGAGGACGTATGCGGAAAGCAGGTGGGGCAATAAGGTCTAGACGGATTGCAGGGCTGCACACAGTGAGGGCTTTTTATGTATTTTTTTTTAAATCAAGCTACTACCCGTATAAGTACCAGCACTTATATGTGGAGCAAGGATGTAGTTTGGAGGGGAAGAGGGCAATGCCCTCAAAAGCTGCAGATTCACTTTCAATGCTGGTTTTGCAGCCATGTATAATGTTGGCAACACAAAAGCTAGAGTCATGGCTAAGAACATAAGATCCACCATACTGGATCAGACCAAGGGTGCATCAAGCCCATTATCTTGTTTCCAGCAGCGGCCAATCCAGGTTACAAGTACCTGTCAGGTTTCCAAAAAGGAACACAGATTCCATGCTGCTTGTCCAATGGGTAAGCAGTGGATTTCCATGTTCCTCTTTAATAATGGTTTATAGACTTTTCCTACAGGAACTTGTCCAAATCTTTTTTTTTAACCACAGCTATAATAAAAGCCTTTGCTACATCATCCAGTAACGAATTACAGAGTTTGATTACGCATTGAGTGAAAAAATATTTTCTCTGATTAGTCTTAAATGGGTTACATTGCAGCGTCAATGCATGTCCCCTAGTCTTTTTACTTTTTGAAGGAGTAAACAACCAATCTATGTTTACCCATTCAACTCCATTCATTATTTTATAGACCTCTATCATATTTCCCCTCAGCCATCTTTTTTACAAGTTGAAGAGCCCTAATCGTTTAAGCCTTTCCTCACAGGGGTAGCCTTCTATCCCCTTTACCATTTTGGTGGCTCTTCTCTGTACCTTTTATAATTCTGCTACATCTTTTTTAAGATATGGCGAGCAGAATTGCACACAATATTCAAGGTGCAGTTGCACATAGAACAATAAAGAGGTATTATAATATCCTTGGTTTTAGTCTCCATTCCTTTCCTTATGATTCCTAGCATTATGTTTGCTTTCTTGGCTGCCGCTACACACTGGGCAGAGGGTTTCACCTTATTATCCACATTGACATCTAGATCCTTTTCCTGGGTGGTGATTCCTAATATGAAACCTTGCATTGTCTAACTGTAGTTTGATTTCTTCTTCCTAAGTGCATAACTTTGCACTTCTGCACATTAAATTTCATCTGACATTTGGATGCCCAGTCTCCCAATTTTTCAAGGTCCTCTTGCAATTTTTCACAATCCTCTTTTATTTGAAGAATTTTGAATAATTTTGTGACATCTGCATTATTCCAATTTCCAGGTCAGTTATAAGTATGTTAAAAAGCAGTAGGCTCAGCACAGATCCCAGGGGGACTTCCACTATTTACCTTTCTCCATCGGGAAAATTGACTATTTAGCTCTACTCTCTCTTTTCTTTTAACCATTTCCTAATCCACAATAGCACACTGCCTCCTATCCCATTCCACATGAGCCTCTCATGAGAGACTTTGTCAAAAGCTTTCTGAAAATCTAGAGACACTATAGGCCCGATTCTGAGTCGCGGCTTGCAGTGCTGCATGCCCTGGTGGGACGTGCAGCCCCGCAAGTCATTCTGCCCCGATTCCCCCTCCTCCACATGGCTATAGAAGCAGGATGGTGAGAGCCGGTGGGAGGAGGCGGGGTCTGGGCAGAGTGGGGGCGGGCCGAGGCGGCAGGACATACAGGGCCTATTCCAGTCACACCTTGTATGTCCTGCGGGGTCAGGGCTGGCCCGTCCATTGTGCGATAATGTTGTTCTCACAGGGTCCCGGGCTTCAGGGGGCCCCGCATGAACTTCATTATTGCACGGTGGACAGCTGGTTGCAGAGGGAGCCGGGGAAGCCTGCGCGAGTCCCCGGCTCCCTCTGTACAGCCGCCCGCATGAGGAGGCTTTTCCCTCATGCGGGCGACTGTATATGTGAGCCGCGAATGCCGGGAGAGGTTTCCCAGCATTTGCGGCTTCACAGATATAGCCGCCTGCGTGAGGGAAAAGACTCCTCATGCAGGCGGCTGTACAGAGGGAGCTTGAGCCTCATGCGTGCTTCCCCGGCTCCCTCTGCAGCCCCTTAGACGGTTGCGGTGCTCTTCAGAGGGGGGTATAGGACGGGAATCGGGCATGATGGGGAGTCTAGGATTGGAATCAGGCATGATGGTGGGGGCTAGGACTGGAATCAGACATGATGGGGGGCTAGGACTGGAATCAGAGTTGATGGGCTAGGGCTGTGATGTGGGTGCTAGGACTGGAATCAGGCATGATGGGGGGCTAGGAATGGAATCAGGCTTGATGGGGGGGCTAGGACTTGAATCAGGCAAGATGGGGGGCTAGGACTGGTATCAAGCTTGATGGGGGGACTAGGGTTGTGATGGGGGGCTAGGATGAATCAGGCATGATGGGGGGCTAGGGCTGGAATCAGGCTTGATGGGGGGCTAGGGCTGTGAAGGGGGGGCTAGGACTGGAATCAATAATTATGTCGTGTACTCTGAACCTATACCTGAAAGTGATATGTATCTCTCAACTTGTATGTACAAACTTATAACGATTAACTATTATTATTACTAATGGCGGCTATACGGGTCTCAGACTCTGGGCACCCAAAACTTTAAAATATGACTCTGGGATTAAAGCCCTTATCGCATCAATGACCCATGGATCTTACAGCCACCTTTTTGTGACAATTGTTTAAATGATATTTAGACAGTGCTTAGCTTATTAGTGCTTTGTTTAGGCATTGTCCCCAACTGTGACGGTTTCATCAGGGGGTAGCCTCGACAATACTGAAATGAAAAGCAAGTTCAAGTTCATTTGGTACATACTTTCAAAAGTGTATATCTGAGTTCATATAACTCCAACCAGCTTAGAAAACTGCCTTGAGACTGCTACAGTTTCTTACCCTGATGTTAACGGTGGTTTCTCCAACCGCATTCAAATGTTATCTGGGGGCACTGTTTCAAGTCTGTCGGTAGTTAGGACGCCGCGCATGCGGAAAAGCTTTTTATACTGCATTCAGGTTAACCCTAGCAGTGTGTGTTGGTAATACTATGGGCTGGTTATATACATTGTTCCCATTCAACTCTGTTATTCAAGCCTCTAGGGAATACTGAATCTAATTTATGTATCCATCGTTGTTCATTCTTTACTAGCGTTTGCGCTTGTGATCTGCCTTGTTGACCCTGTGGGGTATGGTCTATACAAAAACAGCGGAGTTCTTCAAATGAATGCTATAGTGCCAAGCAATGATCAACCATCGGCACTTCTCAGTTTTTGCATTTGATTCTACTCTTGTGCTCGTTTAATCGTGTCTGAAGAGTTCTAACCGTCTTGCCTACGTATAGTAGGCCACATGGGCACAAATTCCCATAGACCACGTATGTGGACTTGCAAGTGGTCAAATGTCGTAAATAATAAGTCTTATCGTGATAAGTGAACTCAGTCAATTCTTTAGTGATATAACAAATATTGCATTGTCCGCATTTCATATGTCCTACTGTGATGCCAACTTCCGTTGTTCGAATTAATGGTAATGCTGCGGGACTCAATGGGGTATGTTTACTAAACTGCGTTAGTTTGATTAGCGTTAGGAGCCGCGGTAGAGCCAGAAATCCCAAATAAGGACATGGGCGGCACATCCTTACCGATAACGCGCGTTACAGAAATTAACGAGCGTTAGAGGGCGCTGTGGCACGTTACCGCGCGTTAAACTTAAGAAGGCGCACAGACACAAAAGACTGAAATAGAGCTGTAGCACAATGGTTACTGCACTGATTGATGATACAGGTGTCATGGGTTTGATTCCCCAGTGTGCCCAATGCATAAGGCTGGGTGGGGCATCACCCTGTACATTTAAGTAATGAATGAGGAGGCATTTTACGTTTATTTTCAGTAGTGTTGCCAGCAAACACACCCTCACAGTGGTGTAACCTAAGGTGCTGCATAAGGCACCCCATAACGCACTCCATAGGCTACATTATAAAGTGCACTGTCCGCTGAGGCACCCCATAATGTCCCCTATAGAACACCCTATAAGGCATCTTATAGGGTGCCATATAAGGTGCCACATGGGGCGCCTTATGAGGCACTGTAAGGTTACAGTACACTGAGAGGTTGTCGCTAGCAGCACTAATGTACATTAAAAATAGACAATGCTGCAGACAGCCATATAAAATAACCTCATGGTGGGTTTGAACCCATGACCACTGGCCCCACAGGTAGAGAAGGAACCACTGGGCTACAGCCCCATAGCTGCTGATAGCCCCCTGGCTGCCTATTGAAGGGCGTCAGGCCACCACCCAAACCGCCCGCTGTGTTGGCCAGGATCTGGGTCAACGCACCCATACCCATGGTGCACTGCACATGCAGATCAGCAGTCCAGAGATGAACACAAGATGGGGTATGCACCCCCACAGCACCCTGGCCCGGTAGGGCGAGATGACCGTGTGTGGCACTGCCACAGAGTAGCCACAGACAGTCACATTGTGCGGGTACTGTGCCCACCCTGAGGTTGAGGTGGGGCGCCCAGCACCAGGTCCACAGCACCTTTCATGGCTGGAATACGTCATGCTGCAGATCCCCATCAGTGTGTGATAGGTAGCTCCGTTAGACACACCTAGGATACATCTGTGTCCTGCTGTACGTCTCGGTCATGTCTAGTCCCTATGGGCAATGATGGACCCAGAATAGTGCATATTCTCTGTTGGTGCCAGGGTTACCTGCTATAGGTAAAAGAGTATGGACCCATAGGCAGATTATGTACCACCACACAACCCACTCTCTGGGGCTCAGGGTGGGAAACAGGAGCACCCACCCATAGAACCACAGTCTACCTCCCTGCAATGGTAGCAGTAGAGGGGACCATCAACCCCAATCCTGCTGGGGAACAGACAGAGCTCTACATATCCATAACACAATGGCAGACAGACAGCAGGCCTGGAAATGCTCAGCTGCCCCCACCACCACCACCACCACCACCACCACCATCACCACCACCACCATATGACATTTTCCAGCAGCAAGCCTCCAGCCGCTGCACCCTGCAAGGTGTTCCAGCAAGACACATACTAGCTGCAGACAGTCCGCCAGCTAGTCCATGGTCCTGGGGGAGATACATGCACCCAGAACAGGGATGTCAGCATACACACCAAGCAGATAAGTCAGTGATTGTGCCCCAAAAGAAAACCCATAAATATCACATGAAAGAAACAACATACAGCACTATGGGGGAACCTAGCCATGCAATGGTCACTGCTCAGTCAGGGTGAGAGTGACCTCCCAGCAGGACATGCTATGGCCACCCTGTCCATGCAGGTGGTGGCCAGGCACTACAATGTCCGAGCCATTGCCCTATGGCGTGTGCAGATGCATCCAGGTCAGGCCACCCTATCCAGGCTATTCCCACAGTACCTTGCTCCTCATTATGCACATTGACAGGCCAATACTGGCAACAGTGCTAGCAGTGAGGGCTGTGGAGGGTGTTGGCAGCCACCACACACTGGATAGACAGACACATACTCCCCACACCTATGCCAGCATTGTGCAACTATAGAGGTGTTGGGCAGCCCAGGCCACCACACCAGTCCTGGGCACAGTGCAGGCATGGCTATGGTACGCAATACTGTAGGAGTCACTCCCCAGATTGGTAAACACTGTCAGACACAAGACCTGTAGCACACTCCACAGACATCAGAAAGGTTGCTATGATGCAGCTCACTCAGAAAATTGTACTTAACCTAGGAATTGCTATCTGCCAGTAATCATAGCAACCTTTTGATAGATGTGTACCATATTCCCCGGTTTAGGGTGGCATTATTACTAAGGTATGCAAGTGCTAGTATTGGGAGATGCACGCAGAGCCCAAAGTCCTGCCTCTCCAGGAGGCTTTGGATAATGGGACCTGTGGGTGCGGGTGTGTCTGCCCCTGTTGGCTGCTGTTTTACGGCAGAGGTTCCCAACTCCAGTCCTGCGGTGCCAAACACTGTTCGGGTTTTCATGCTGTCCCTCATGAATATGCATGAGATACATCTGCATACCATGGGGGTGCCACATAGAAATGCAGCACAGGCATCTTTACCAGAGGTAGCATGGATCCGGAATGGTGTTTGGCCCTCCAGGACTGCATTTGGGAGACTCGGCTCTAGGTAATGTGCATGTTTATGGTGTCTGTGCTCTGTAGGGTATAATGTAGATGTTTTGGGCATGTTTACGTCATCTGCAATAAAGGTGCTGTCTGTATTAGCAAGTTGTAGTAGTGGGTAAAATACAGGGACTGGGTTGGCAGGAACCACAGCTGGTACTTGAACCTGTGAACCTCTGCTTCTGAATACACTGCTTTTGTGCACTGCACCACCTTGTTGTCACAGAGTCAGTACATTCCTTGGTGATACCATGACTGTTCGTCAGACAGGGCCCGTCTGTTGCAGTACATGGCACCCACCTACACAGGGCTAGGCCACGGTCTGCTCTTGGCAGCTGCCACTGCCCCCTCCACCACCAGTATCCCGCAGCCACCATGCTGACATGCCCTTCTGCTGGTGGTGCTGGTGGTGCGCAGTCTCAGGCCATCCAGTGTGCAGGTAGGCGGCTGCCTATGGTGTGGGTTCTGGGGTAGGGGTGCCTGCATAGACGTCGACGCTTCCCCCAGCCCTGCCTGCCAATGTTCCGTGCCCTTGGGGGTGGCTGTTGGGTACTATCCCCTGTGACACTGTGGGAAACACACTCTTGCACATGTTGGTCTTCAGCAGTTGCTGCCTGGCTGCTCTGCTGTTTCAGCATTCGTATGTGCCAGCTAGGCATCACCCTAGTCCGCACTGTGGCCCAGCTCCACCACAGCATGTGCCGCCTGCGGCCCACTGTATCCCCTTCTCCGGCATCTGTCCAGTTGCCATTCCGACATGCCCGCCCTGATGTTGCAGGACATGTGCACACCATAGGAACCCTGTCCGATGGTGGGGAAATCCCTGAGCAGCGCTATTTCACTGTGGGCTTATTCACCTTGTATGGGGTCGGAGTATAGACCCTTTCACGATTTATATCTTTTCTATGGAGCTTACTCGGGGGGGGGGGGAGGGGTTGATGTTTCTCATTGATACCACTATTGGCCAGGTTGGTTATGTTTTTTTCCAGTTTGTTGGGGTCATTTTCAGTGTTTATGTGCCCTTTTGTTCTGTGCACATGTATCACACTTATCATGTTTTTTAGGTTTCCCTGCCTGGGCTGTATATTGCTGACACTGAAATGGTTTCTCTCCCCTGTAATGTGCATTTAACGGCAGGTTTTCATTCGCGTTGGAATTGAGCTCTTCAGATCAGCGCGTTAGTGTGAAGGGAGCCTCTCCCCGCCCACTCTCCGCCCATTGACCCCTTCTCTCTGCCCTCTCTCCACCTTCTGCGGTGTTTTACCGCGCCGTGGGAGTTTACGATCGTTAACTATGGTTAACGCACGTTATGTAACGTTAACGATCGTTCGCACGTCATAACGTGCGAACGATCATTAACGTTACATTACGCGCATTATGTACCGTTACCGCAGTTTAGTAAACATACCCCAATATTTCTTTTAAGTTTCTATGTCTTTGCCAGACACAACGAACAGTCTTGTCCTCCAGGCCAGGAATGCTGTTTAATACATTTGCATGACGTTTTATGATTTTCTTCAGTTGTGACGCTAAAGGTGAATATTTAGTGACCAAATTGATATTGGTGTCAGAGGCCAATGTCGAATCTGATTTCGGAGGTGGATACAATAACAGTTGTTGATTACAGTATAGCGCTCTCTTGTAAGCTTTATCTATGACTCCAGACGGATATCCCCGTTCAGCAAAATTGTGTTTTAACACTTTTGACTGGTGCTTGAAATCTGATGTGTGAGTACAGTTTTGCCGATATCGCATGAACTGCGATACGGGTATACTGTCTCGTAACTGTGGAGGGTGGGCACTGCTGTAATGAAGGAACGTGTTCTGGTCTGTTCCTTTTCTGAAAATGGTAGTGTGCCAATTATTGACGCCTTTCGTTACAGTAACATCCAAAAACGTGATACTGTGTTCATGGTAGTTGGATGTAAATTTTATATGGGTATTTCTGGTGGCGATCCAGTCAAAAAACTCTAATAGACTTGCTACTGATCCCTGCCACAACAGAAAGATATCGTTAATGTACCTCTTCCACAATCTGAGGTGTTTTTTGTATGGCGATGAATCCAGGTATTGTTGTTCAAAATGGTGCATATATAAATTAGCTATAGAGGGGGCACAGGTGGCCCCCATAGCTACTCCTGAAAGCTGATGATAAATTTTGCCTTCAAAACTGAAATAATTTTCAAACACTGTAAGTTGTGTCAACTCAGATAAAAACTTAAGCTGACTGTCTGATAGGTCACCTCGCTTATTTAAAGCTTGCATTACGCTAGCATGTGCCTCATTCTGTGGGATCACCGTATATAATGAGGTAACATCCAACATAGCTAGCATAACATCAGATAATGTTGCTAACTGGGAATAGTTATCTAAAATTTTCAGGAAGTGTGTTGTATCCTTTATGTACGTTGGAATGGACATCATCAGAGGACTCAAGAAAGAGTCTATAAACATCGACAATGGTTCCAATAGTGAGCCTCTGGTAGACACTATTGGCCTCCCTGGAGGATTGGACAAATTTTTATGGATTTTGGGGACTATATAAAACTTAGCTGTCATCAGATCTATTGGATTTAAGAAGCCCCATTCTTTCTTCGAAATTAACTTGGCTTCCAAAGCCAAGGTAGTAATTTCTTTTACTTTATTTTGAAGATCCTTGGTGGGGTTTTCCTGCAAAACTTCATAAGTATATATATCTTGCAATTGTCTATGAGCCTCATTCAAATATTGGTTCCGATTCAAAATAACTATTCCTCCCCCCTTGTCTGCACGCCTGATTACTAGTTCGGATCTCTGTTTTAAAGCATCAAGTGCCGTGCGTTCCGATCTGGTTAGCGTACTTCGCTGTTTTCGTGTTGTGTGCTCCAAGGTGTGTATATCCTTTAAGATTAATTCACGGTTAGAACTCTTCAGACACGATTAAACGAGCACAAGAGTAGAATCAAATGCAAAAACCGAGAAGCGCCGATGGTTGATCATTGCTTGGCACTACAGCATTCATTTGAAGAACTCCGCTGTTTTTGTATAGATCATACCCCGCAGGGTCAACAAGGCAGATCACAAGCGTAAACGCTAGTAAAGAATGAACAACGATGGATACATACATTAGATTCAGTATTCCCTAGAGGCTTGAATAACAGAGTTGAATGGGAACAATGTATATAACCAGCCCATAGTATTACCAACACACACCGCTAGGGTTAACCTGAATGCAGTATAAAAAGCTTTTCTGCATGCATGGCGTCCTAGCTACCGACAGACTTGAAACAGTGCCCCCAGATAACGTTTGAATGCGGTTGGAGAAACGACAGTTAACATCAGGGTAAGAAACTGTAGCAGTCTCAAGGCAGTTTTCTAAGCTGGTTGGAGTTATATGAACTCAGATATACACTTTTGAAAGTATGTACCAAATGAACTTGAACTTGCTTTTCATTTCAGTATTGTCGAGGCTACCCCCTGATGAAACCGTCACAGTTGGGGACAATGCCTAAACAAAGCACTGATAAGCTAAGCACTGTCTAAATATCATTTAAACAATTGTCACAAAAAGGTGGCTATAAGATCCATGGTTCATTGATGCGATAAGGGCTTTAATCCCAGAGTCATATTTTAATGTTTTGGGTGCCCAGAGTCTGAGACCCGTATAGCCGCCATTAGTAATAATAATAGTTAATCGCTATAAGTTTGTACATACAAGTTGAGAGATACATATCACTTTCAGGTATAGGTTCAGAGTACACGACATAATTATTGACATATACGACTCTGAAAAAGATGACCATTACTGGATTTGTGTAGGACTGGAATCAGGCATGATGGGGGGCTAGGACTGGAATCAGGCTGTGATGGTGGGGGGCTAGGACTGGAAATAGGCTGTAATGAGGGGGCTGGAATCAGGCTGTGATGAGGTGAAACGTGGACTGGAAATGGGCTGTGATGGGGGGCTAGGACTGGAATCAGGCTGTGATGGGGGGGACTAAGACTGGAAATGGGCTATGATGGTGGGGGGCTAGGACTGGAAATAGGCTGTAAGGGGGGGCTGGAATCAGGCTATGATGGGGGAAACGTGGACTGGAGCAATTGCAACCGAAAAATAAAATGGCCAAACAAAAGGTAGAAAAATACTTTTTATTTTGAATTTATTAACTGGAATATATCAGGTCTGGGAAATGTGTATTGTTAACATCTTTGCGTTTTTGATTTTTGCAAGAGGAAGTTAATTTATAGTTTTATTTCTCCAGTGTTTTTGTATATTTAATGTTTGGTTTTTGGAGTTCCCAATTTAATAATTATCTTCTTATTTCTAAATTGTGATCCCTTGTTCTTTGTGTGGTGATGGTCTATGTTCTGCATGTGTAATCAAGCTGAAGTATTGTGTTCATGTAGTTTCTGTTTGACAGTCCCACTTGTTCTCTTTCCCCCAGTGAAATATATTGGTATTCTCTGAAATGTATTGGTTTAATATCTGCAGTGTTGTCTTTGGATAGGTAGAGTTTGGTGCTTTGTGAGTCCTGGTAGTGCTGTTATGATAGGATGGATTTACTATGGCTTCTAAATGGTCAGTGTTTATAGTACTTCCTAATGGGCCTGGCGGTTGTCCCTGCAATATAGTAATGTAGAAATCTGTTAGTCTTTCTTTTTCCAGACACTCATTAAGAGGCATGTTTACTAAAAGTGCATGTTAACGTTTTGCAAATATGTATGCAAATGAGGCTCCTTATGCAAATGAGGCCCTGCAATGAATCTCCGCACATGGCCCTGCACCCCCCTTGGGCCACCCCTGTGCGGGGACAAAGGGGATACACTAATTATTCCACCTCGAAGGTAGAGTAATGAGCACTGACCTGGCAATCAGGGCTGGAGATCCCCCTAGGTGTGGGGCCAGATGCAGGGGGGTCCCTGCCACCCGATCCAGGCCCTGGCTGGCCAGTCGTGGGTCAGGCAACAAAGAAGATGTGATCTGAGCCGTGGGAGCCAGCGGAGCCTTCGAGGAGGGCATTCCTGCAGGTATGCTGTGGCACACTGGGCCATCTTGGGCCCTATTCTGTATTACGGGAACATTTTGTTCCCCCAGTACAGAATTGAGTCCTAATGGGCCTATCCTGCTTGGGGCCATCTGGACAGCCTGGACATGCCCCTTTCGGAATCGGGCTTCACATCAACTGGGTCATCTTTATCCCCTTATTTATTCACACCTTCAAAAAATGTAAGAGATTAGTGAGACAAGATTTTCTTTAGCTAAATCCATGTTGACTTTCTGCCCTTAAAACATGATTATCTATATGTTCAATAATTTTGTCCTACATAATGCTTTCTACTATTTTACCCAGTACAGATGTCAGGCTCACCAGTCTATAGTTTCCTAGATCACCCCTGGAAACCTTTTTAAAAATTGGTGTTTCATTGGCCACTCTCCAATCCTAAGCTACTATACGTGTTTTTAATGATAGTTCACAGATTACTAAAAGTAGGTCTGTAATCTCATATTTCAGTTCTGGGATGTATACCATCCAGTTCAGGTGATATACTTCTCTTTAGTTTATCAAATAACTGTATTGCATATTCACGATTTATAGAAATCTGTTTAATTTCTTTTGATACATCACCTTTAAATATCATTTCAGGCATGGCACATTTTATACATCTTCTTTTGTAAAGAATGAAGCAAGTGAATCAGTCTCTCTGCTATGGATTTGTCCTCTCTTAGTGCTCCTTTTAGCTTTCTAACATCTAATGGTCCAACTCATTCCCTCACAGGTGTTTTGCTACAAATGTACTTGAAGAAGCTTTTATTATGCACTTTTGTTTCCATGGCAAGGTTCTTTTCAAAATTTCTCTTTGTCTGCATTGTCAATGCCTTGCATTTAACTTGCTAGTTCTTCTGTTCTTATTGAACTATCATTAAAATGATGTTCTTATTGAACTATCATTAAAATTATCTGTAGTAACTGAAGAGTGGAGAATGGCCAATGTAACACCAATATTTAAAAAGGGTTCAGAGATAGATCTGGGAAACTACAGACCGGTGAATATGACCTCAGTACTGAGCAAAATGGTAGAAAGCATTATAAAGAATAAAATTACTTATCATATATATAGTCATGGTTTAATGGGAGAAAGCCAACATGGATTTAGCCAAGCAAAGTCTTGTTTTACTAATCTGTTAATGTTTTGAAGGTATGAATAAACAGGTAGACAAAGTCATGGGATTGGAGGCAGTGTAGTATTGTGGATCAGGAAGTGATTAAAAGATAGAAAGCAGAAAGTGGACTAAATGGCCAATTTTCTCAATGGAGAAAAGTAAATAGTGTAGTACCGCAGGGATCTATGCTGATCCCACTGCTTTATAATATATTTATAAATGAGCTGGAAATGGGAATAACAAGTGAGGTGTTCACATTTGCAGATGACACAAAATTATTCAAAGTTGTTAAAACACCAGAGGATTATAAAAAATTGCAAGAGGACCTTGATAAACTGGAAGACCGAGCATCCAAATGGCAGATGAAATTTAATGTGGACAAGTACAAAGTTATGCACCTAGGAAAGAACAACTCAAACTTTGGTTACACGATGTTAGGTATCACCTTAGAAACCACCACCCAGGAAAAAGAAGTAGGTGTCATCATGGATAATACGATGAAACCCTCCATCCAGTGTGCAGCAGCTGCCAAGAAAGCAAATAGAATACTAGGAATCATAAGGAAAAAAATGGAGGATAAAACCAAGGAAAAATTATAATGCCTCTGTATCATTCCATGGTTTGACCACACCTTGAAATAGTGTGCAATTCTGGTTGCCATATCTTAAAAATGATACAGTGGAATTAGAAAAGATACACAGAAGAGCCACCAAAATGGTAAAGGGAGTGGAAGGATACCCCTATGAGGAAAGGCTTAAAAGGTAAGGGCTCTTCAACTTGAAAAAGAGAAGGCTGATGAGAGATATGATATAGGTCTATAAATTAATGAATGGAGTGGAACAAGTTAATGTAGCTCAGTTGTTTACACCATGAAAAAGTAGAAAGACACACAATGAAGCTACAATGTAACCCATTTAAGTAATAAGAGAAAATATTTTTTCACGCAACATGAAATCAAACTCTGGAATTCGTTACCGAAGGATGCAGTAAGAGCTGTTAGTGCAGCTGGGTTTAAAAAAGATTTGGACAATTTTCTGGAGGAAAGGTCAATAAACCATTATTAAAGAGGACCCGGGAAATCCATTGCTTACCACAGGACCAGCATTGTGGAACCTGTGGCCTTTGGGAACCTGCCAGGTACTTATGACCTGGATTGACCACTGTTGGAAACAGGATACTGGGCTTGATGGACCTTGGTCTGACCCAGTATGGCATTTCTAATGTTCTTAAGTTGTTTCCTTTTTGGATTATATGCCTCTTTTTTCCATTTTCTGAAATATTCTCTCTTAGCTATTACAGCCTCTCTGACTTCATCTTTAAACCATGCTGGCTACCAATTAACACAACCTTGTGACACAGCACAATCACTACCATGGTCACATTCCCAATATTATGTCAACCTGTTTGGTGAATCTCCCAAAAACCCTCCAATTCTGTTCAAACTCCACACCATTACCACCCTGTCAACTCACACATCATCTTAAATACTCTAACGCTACAACCTTATTAATGTAATATGTCAACCATTGCCTTAAAATATTATATGTAACTTTATGACCTTGTTATTGTTATATGTAAACTGTTCTGACTTTAAAATAGAGCAGTATAAAAAAAAGGATAAATAAATGTGTATTTAATTTTGACATATTTAAAACATTTATATTTGGGGTATGCAGACTCAAACTTTTTGTTTTGTTCCATGTTCTTTGCAGAATTTTCATTTTGTTTTGTTCCATTTTAATTTTGTCACATTCCATCTATCATTAATAATGCACACTGTTGCTTAACAGTATGTACTACTGAGCAAAAATGCACGTTATGGGCAATGAGTGAAAACGATTAGGTCGTAGCTCTCCCTATTATGCAATATTGCATACTATTCATGCATGCTCAACTAGCACACACTATTGCATAATAGGGCACTCTATGGCCTAATAGTTTGCACTGCATGCTCAGAGCATGCACTATTAACCGATAGTGTGCACTATTAATGACATATGGGAAGTGACAACATTTCTTTGGGTTTTCTTCAACTTTTTGTCCAAAACCGATACAAAACAAAATAGGAAATATCATTGACAGTTCCCACTTAGTTTCAAATGAATGCACCTCTCTAACTTACTGTATATACTGCCTTTCCTTCAGCAACCAAATTGGCACACAATGTGTTATGAATTGCTATATCATTCACAATCAATTACATCACACACCACTTAAAATTATTCCTTAAACACTTAACCACTAGTATTCCATTCCAAGGTGTCATATTCTTCATCCTTTTCTTTCCTGCCTGTTTGCTACTGACAAGGTTTGCTCACTAGCTAAACTTGTCACCCCGCTGAACCACACAAGGACTTAAGACGAGCCATGTTGTGCTAGACAAAGGTCCATCAATCCCTACTAGTGGTCACTCTAGGTCAAAAATACTCGGTAGAATCCAAAAAGCAGTTAAAATATTTCATGGCCCATTTCAGGGGGCAAATGATGGCTTTCCTTAGTCTACCTGGCTAATATTTTCTTATGGACCTTTTCTCCAGAAACCTGTCCAAACTTCTTTTAAGCCCCATTATCATAGTTACCTTGATTACATTCTCTAGCAACAGATCTTACAGCTTAATTATGTGCTGCATTAAAAAAAAGGTTTTTCTATGATTTCCTTTCAATCTGTTCGTTACTAGTTTCATGTATTGCCTTTCTTTTAGTGTGTTTGTTATATCTTTTTGAAGGTGTGAATAAATAGAATGCTAGACCTATTAAGCATTCTGTAATCACAAGGATAATTCAGAATCTGATTCTTCTAATATAGATTATTGAATGAGTAGAGAAAAATTCAGACATTTGATGTGGCTCAGAAACACATAACCTTTCTGTAGATGAATCACTATGCGTCTGCAAGAACAGTGGAGAAAATAAAGAGCTTCCATAGACAATACATTGATTTCAAAGATAAGAATTTCCATCTGTGATTCTGTACCTCCCTGGATAAATTCTCACTATTTAACCAAGAAATGCTTTTTATCATGTCTTGGAAAGAAAAACTTAAATATCTAATCCTGATCTGAGTCCAACAAAAAGTAACTAAAAGTAGCATACTCCAGATTTTGAGGTAATAAACTTGAGGAAATAACTCAATTAATACTTTCAAGATTACCCTCTTTTTGTTAATCTCACTTTTGGCTCTTGAGATCTTACATTAACTAGAAAATAAGCTATGAATAATGATAGAAGAGTGGCCTATGGAATCTCTAAAACCCCCTTCATATAACTTCTAAAAATATCCTTTGTAGCTACATTTGAAATTCGAGGAAAGTTAGGCAATTCAATATTCCATCTCTTCAGCACATTAATAGGTTTTTTATACTGCTTTATCATTTCAGTCAAAGCAGTTTACAATGTAACTTAAACTTAGTAATCTGCATTAAACAGGAACATTAGTAACTTGAATTTTTCTGAGACAATGGAGGGTTAAGTGACTTACTCAAGGCCACAAGGAGTACTAGTAGGAACTAAATGCTGGTCTCTTGGTTCCCAAACCAGTGCTCTAACCATTAGGCTACTCCTCCACACCACTGTCCATCTTCTCCATGATATATGCCAGTACTACTACCTCAGATTTCAAAGTTGTAGTACAATCTTCTTGAACAGAAACTATTGTAGATTCCAGAGGAGATATTCTCCCCTCTACATTTGCAACAGTTGCCTCACAATGCTGAATACATTCTTCAAACTTTACTAAAACATTATGCTGAAACTCTATCTTAGCACTAACAGATTCCAATCCAGAAAAAGCTTGCAACAATGTATTGAAAGATTCAACTTGTACAGTAGAAGTATTTTTAGTGACTCGAGTCTAAAACCAATATTTGCTTATTTAAAGAATTTCCAATAGAGTCTCTTTGTTTGAATTGTATCTCATCAGGATTTTTTTTTAAACCTGTAGCATGATCCACTGTATCCACCAGCAGTAACGACGAATTGCCTGGTCCAATGTCATCGTACTTTGTAACTGAATTAATATTATGTTGTGCTGAAAAAAAAGCTATTGAAGGCATTTACAAGAGTAACTGCCCTAGTTAACCATGTAAGTGCCATATCTGGGATTTTCAAAGGGCACCTACATGGGTAGTGCCCTTTGAAAATCCCAGATAAGTCCCTAATGTGCCCAGATGCTATGTGGTTGGCATTGGGCATGTTAGGGGCATTCCAGGACAGAGTGGGGGCAGAGGAAAGGGCTAACTGGGTAGCACTGATTTTCGATGCTACCCACTTAGCCCTCTGTGCCTTAAAGTTAGGTGAGGTTTTTCCTGACCTATCTTTCAGGTGCAGGGTCTAAGCGGGTAGCATCAAAAATTGGTGGACCCAGCTAGCTCCTGCAGCTTCTGGGTTGTTTGGCGAGACCCGGATTTTCAATGCTGGGGCCTCATATGACCCTGGCATTGAAAATCTGTGTTAGGTGGAAGGGGGTGGGCTGTTCATAGCACCACCCAGCTGAAAATCAGGCCCTATTTTTCTTACCAGGATCCAAAATCCAAAATCACGTTTTTGCAAAAATTCCAATATTTTCCTGGTGGCTGGGAGAGAAGCGTTGTAATGCAATCTTAGAGCAAGATTCTTCTATCACAATGTTTTTTCCTCCTACAGCTCACCACTGGCACCTCTTCCTTCAGCCCACCACTGGCAAGGACATTTTCAACTGTTCATCACCAAGCTTATAACACACAAATTTCTCCACTGCCAGAAACAGCTTTTTGTTCAATATTGAGCTGTCATCCTGCCAGAATAGAAACTCGCCGAGGTGACTTATCTGATGATTGAACAGATCCTTCCTTAACATCTTGGCCATTTACAAAATTTCTGGACTAAGGTCAGGCCAACCCTAGGAGAAAAAGCTGCTGTCATTGTAGCATTCCCTGGAGATCTGTTTTAATTCCAAAAGAGTCCCTTTTCACCAAAAGGGGAAGAATAGGAATCTGATGTGTCTTTGTAAAAGATGAAGGAGATTTTTCTTAGTAAGAGATCCAACACAAAAATCCTTAAGAAAAAGAGAAGTGACTTCAAAATGCCAAATGAAGTGGGAGAGAGCTATCTAATGGCAGCCATCTTGGATCCATGGTTTTATAAACTGAAAATGGATATGATAACAGTTATCTCTTTTTCAAACTGAAGAGCCCTAACCTGTTTAGCTTTTGCCAAGTTACCACATTCCATGAGTGATTGCCAGTTCTGATTTTAAATTTGCATTGCAATGCAGTATGGTATTTGTAGTCTCTGATTTTACCCATTGGAATCAATTCTGCGGCTCCCATAATGCATCAAGATGAGATAGTCAGAAATCCATTACTGACTTCAAATCTCACTCATGGAACTGGGTAACTTGGTAACTCTGGAGGTGTTTCATTCCCTTCATTGTTTTTTTTGTCCTCATTGAACCTTTTCTAGTTCCTTTTTTTTTTAAATGTAAATCCTTTTATTAAGGAAAATGAAGGAAATACAAAGTAAAAGAGTTATTCAGAAAACCATACATCATATAATAATGAACACAGCCCACAAAATGAAGTGCAGTAAGAAAATAAAATGAACCTGAATACTGGGTAGAACCTAAAATCTAATCAATCCCCTATATACTAAGCAGAAAGCTGGAAATGTAGACACAAGCAAATTATTTCCTCAACCTGATCCTTGTAAAAAAACCTCCAACTGAAAAGAATCAAGGAAAATATATGTCTTACCCTGAGATACAATAATATATTTGCAAGGGTATTTAAGCAAGAAGGAGGCCCCAAGCGCCACGACACAAGGGCAGAGCGCAAGAAAGGCCTTCCTCTTCATCTGTGTACTACGACAAACATCAGGAAAAACCTGTATCGCTTGCCTAAAAAACCTTTCATGTCTATGCTTAAAATAAGAACAAAAAATCACATCTTTATCCCTTTCGAGCGAAAAACAAACTAATAAAGTAGCTTGAGTGGGAATCTCCTCTGTAGAGGTCTCTAAGAAAGCAGATAGATCTAAACTCGGCACAGATAACTGGTCCATTTCCCCCGTAACAACAGCACCTGTATCCAAGTCTGGAACTTGATTTTCTCTGATTCCCAACGGTAGATAATATATTTTAGATAAAACTATAGAATCAGGGTCATAGATTTTCAAGATATCTTTCAAGTATTTCATAAATAGTATACTTGGAGAAAGGTAATTTGTATGGGGGGAATTTAACATACGGAGATTTTTCATTCGTAAAGCATTTTCAAAAATTTCATCATGTCGATGTAACAATAGGGAGTCCTGAACTGAAGACGCCAGCGCCCCTTGCAATGATGTTATTTGAACATCCGTCTTAGTTCTCTGAGTCTCAAGGGATACTAATCTATCTTCATGATCAGCCAACATACCAACAATCTCTTTAGTAAACTTAGAAAGCTTCGATAGGGAGGATTTCAACGATAACTCAGTTCGAGAAACAATCTGCCAAATGTCCTGAAGGGAAACATCCTTCGGTGGTTTAGGGTCCTCAGAGGTCAAAGCAAATTCAAGAGGAAGAGGCAATGTAACAGTTGAAGTATTTAACCTCAAGAAGGAATTGGGAAGATTACCCGAAGTAGGGAGGGCTCCATCCACAGAAATAGGGGAGGAGTCCTTACCCAAAACATACAGCTCTTTACTGGGTGGGGATAAAACCCTTCGCAGTTCAGAAGACATGTCAGGAGGCTCAGAACTTACTGAAATAGAAGAGTCTGTCGATGAATTAGCAGTAGGGGGAGGAATCATGGACTTAACATGACTGTCCATGGGACCAACCACCTTTGAAGACTTACCAATGGACGAAGAAGGTAAAAGAGGTCTCTTCTTACGTTTCCCCATTAACAACAATTTACCAACCTGGAACAGGATACTCCTCTGTGCTCCGAAGGGGCTACAAAGGGGCAGACCTGCCCCTTTGGTCAAGCCCCTTCGGAGCACGCACCCTTGGGCATGCGCCCGCAGTGCGCGTCCTGCGGTGGGGGCTGGATTTAATCGACCACTCTGATCACGTGGTCCCCAGTGCACACCGGCACGGAACAATGGCTCCACTCACAGCACAGGTAGCAAAATGTAGAAGCAAAAGGCAGACACTCCCCATTATATCCTTTTTAAAGATAGGGTGATCAGAAATGCACACAATATGTGAAGTGTGGTCCTACCATAGATCTACAGAGTCATAATGATATTTTCATTTTCATTCTCTATTCCTTTTTGAATCTCTAACATTCTCTTTGCTTTTTGGCCATTTCAGCACACTGGTCTGAAAGTTTCAATGTGCTAGCTACAATGCCTCTTGCCATTGGGGCACTATTAAAGTGTTTAAAGTGGCTCCACCATGCCAAATCATCACTACCTCAGAGCCAGACCTCCAGGATCAAAGGCAGAGAGGCTCAGGGTGAATCATGGTGAGAGCTTTTTAGGAGTATAGGTTAAGGAAAAAGCTTTAGAAAAAGGTCAGAACATGGGAAGAGGAACATATCAAAATAACTTTGAGGGGTATGGGAACTGGAAGAAAATGAAGGAAAGTGCTTAGTGGTGAGAAAAAATGAAGGGAAATGGGAGAAAAAATTCTAATGGGATAGGAGGAAGAAAGAAAAATGTGGGGATAAGCTGTTGGGGGATGGAGAGAATGGAAGAGAATAAAGGGAGAAGCTTGCTTGTAAGTGGTGTGGGGAGGAGTGAAGAAGCATGGAGGGGAAGCTTTTTGTGGAGAGACTACAAGGAGACCTTTCTTGGGACTGAAGAGAGAGCAAACCTAACTTGGGATATAAAGAAAATATAGAAGGGCTGATAGAGAACCCAAAATGGGTAAAGGAATAGAGACAGAAAAAAGGAAAGGAAAGGCAGGGGCTAAGGCGAAGGGGAGGGAGTACACTAAATACAAGGGTAAGGGAGATGTTGAGGGATGGAGTAGGGTTGCCTACTGGTTCTAGATTCACCCAGCAGTGTAATACAGTCCTGGATTTACCCCACTCCATGCAGGAATTTGTAGACTTGATTTTCTTATGGAATGCAATAGAGATATCAGAAGTACAAATCGCCACATGCAGTGGGGTAAACCCAGAACTGAATCAAGCCGGTTGAGTGAATCTGGAGCCAATTGACAATCCTAGGATGGAGGGAGTGGGAAAACTAGCTCATGGAGGCAGGGCCATGCCAAGAGATTCTGCTACTCTAGGCAGGTGCACCAGATGCAAATTTAAAATCAGAACTGGCAATCACTCATGGAATGTGGTAACTTGGCAAAAGCTAAACAGGTTAGGGCTCTTCAGTTTGAAAAAGAGATAACTGTTATCATATTCATTTTCAGTTTATAAAACCAAGGATCCAAGATGGCTGCCATTAGATAGCTCTCTCCCACTTCATTTGACATTTTGAAGTCACTTCTCTTTTTCTTAAGGATTTTTGTGTTGGATCTCTTACTTTAAGGGCTAACTGGGAAGCACTGGTTTTCGATGCTACCCGCTTAGACCCTGCACCTGAAAGATAGGTTAGGAAAAACCTCACCTAACTTTAAGGCACAGAGGGCTAAGTGGGTAGCATCGAAAATCAGTGCTACCCAGTTAGCCCTTTCCTCTGCCCCCACTCTGTCCTGGAACGCCACTAACATGCCCAATGCCAACCACATAGCATCTGGGCACATTAGGGACTTATCTGGGATTTTCAAAGGGCACTACCCATGTAGGTGCCTTTTGAAAATCCCAGATATGGCATTTACATGGCTAACTAGGGCAGTTACTCGTGTAAATGCCTTCAATAACTTTTTTTTCAGCACAACATAATATTAATTCAGTTACAAAGTACAATGACATTGGACCAGGCAATTCATCGTTACTGCTGGTGGATACAGTGGATCATGCTACAGGTTTAAAAAAAATCCTGATGAGATACTATTCAAACAAAGAGACTCTATTGGAAATTCTTTAAATAAGCAAATATTGGTTTTAGACTCGAGTCACTAAAAATTCTTCTACTGTACAAGTTGATTCTTTCAATGCATTTTTGCAAGCTTTTTCTGGATTGGAATCTGTTAGTGCTAAGACAGAGTTTCAGCATAATGTTTTAGTAAAGTTTGAAGAAAGTATTCAGCATTGTGAGGCAACTGTTGCAAATGTAGAGGGGAGAATATCTCCTCTGGAATCTACAATAGTTTCTGTTCAAGAAGATTGTACTACAACTTTGAAATCTGAGGTAGTAGTACTGGCATATAGCATGGAGAAGATGGACAGTGGTGTGGAGGAGTAGCCTAATAGTTAGAGCACTGGTTTGGGAACCAGGAGACCAGCATTTAGTTCCTACTAGCACTCCTTGGGGCCTTAAGTAAGTCACTTAACTCTCCATTGTCTCAGAAAAATTCAAGTTACTAATGTTCCTGTTTAATGCACATTATCAAGTTTAAGTTACATTGTAAACTGCTTTGACTGAAATGATAAAGCAGTATAAAAAATCTGTTAATGTGCTGAAGAGATGGAATATTGAATTACCTAACTTTCCTCGAATTTCAAATGTAGCTACAAATGATATTTTTAGAAGTTATATGAAGGGGGTTTTAGAGATTCCATAGGCCACTCTTCTATCATTAGTCATAGCTTATTTTCTAGTTAATGTAAGATCTCAAGAGCGAAAATTGAGATTAACAAAAAGAGGGTAATCTTGAAAGTATTAATTGAGTTATTTCCTCAAGTTTATTACCTCAAAATCTGGAGTATGCTACTTTTAGTTACTTTTTGTTGGACTCAGATCAGGATTAGATATTTAAGTTTTTCTTTCTAAGACATGATAAAAAGCATTTCTTGGTTAAATAGTGAGAATTTATCCAGGGCGGTACAGAATCACAGATGGAAATTCTTATCTTTGAAATCAATGTATTGTCTATGGAAGCTCTTTATTTTCTCCACTGTTCTTGCAGACGCATAGTGATTCATCTACAGAAAGGTTATGTGTTTCTGAGCCACATCAAATGTCTGAATTTTTCTCTACTCATTCAATAATCTATATTAGAAGAATCAGATTCTGAATTATCCCTGTGATTACAGAATGCTTAATAGGTCTAGTATTCTATTTATTCACACCTTCAAAAAGATATAACAAACACACTAAAAGAAAGGCAATACATGAAACTAGTAACGAACAGATTGAAAGGAAATATTAGAAAAACTTTTTTTTTAACGCAGCACATAATTAAGCTGTAAGATCTGTTGCTAGAGAATGTAATCAAGGTAACTATGATAATGGGGCTTAAAAGAAGTTTGGACAGGTTTCTGGAGAAAAGGTCCATAAGAAATTATTAGCCTGGTAGACTAAGGAAAGCCATCATTTGCCCCTTGGAATGGGCCATGAGATATTTGATCTGCTTTTTGGATTCTACCGAGTATTTTTGACCTGGAGTGACCACTACTAGGGCTTGATGGACCTTGGTCTAGCACAACATGGCTTGTCTTAAGTCCTTGTGTGGTTGGAGTGGGGTGACAAGTTTAGCTAGTGAGCAAACCTTGTCAGTAGCAAACAGGCAGGAAAGAAAAGGATGAAGAATATGACACCTTGGAATGGAATACTAGTGGTTAAGTGTTTAAAGAATAATTTTAAGTGGTGTGTGATGTAATTGATTGTGAATGATATAGCAATTCATAACACATTGTGTGCCAATTTGGTTGCTGAAGGAAAGGCAGTATATACAGTAAGTTAGAGAGGTGCATTCATTTGAAACTAAGTGGGAACTATCAATGATATTTCCTATTTTGTTTTGTATCGGTTTTGGACAAAAATGGAAGAAAACCCCAAGAATTGTTGTCACTTCTCATATGTCATTAATAGTGCACACTATTGGTTAATAGTGCATGCTATGAGTGCCCTATTATGCAATCATGTGTGCTAGTTGAGCATGCATGAATATTGCATAATAGGGAGAGCTACGACTTAATAGTTTACACTCATTGCCCATAACGTGCATTTTTGCTCAGTAGTATATACTGTTAAGCAACAGCGTGCATTATTAATGATAGATGGGATGTGACAAAATTAAAATGGAACAAAACAAAATGAAAATTCTACAAAGAACATGGAACAAAACAAACATTTGAGTCTGCATACCCCAAATATAAATGTTCTAACATATGTCAAAATTAAATACATATTTATTTATTTATTTATCTTTTTTTATACTGCTCTTTTTTAAAGTCAGAATGGTTTACATATAACAATAACAAGGTCATAAAGTTACACATAATATTTTAAGGCAATGGTTTACATATTACATTAATAAGGTTGTAGTGTTAGAGTATTTAAGATGATATGTGAGTTAACAGGGTGGTAATGGTGTGGAGTTTGAACAGAATTGGAGGGGTTTTGGGAGATTCACCAAACAGGTTGACATAATATTGGGAATGGTAGTGATTGTGCTGAGTCACGAGGTTGTGTTAATTGTTGTACTGCAAGTAAGTTCACTTAGGGGTATGTTTAATAAACTGTCTTAACGTCGCAGCGGTGGTATTATCGTGCGATAAGTGACATTATCTCGTAATAATGTAACATTATCGCGCAATAATGTCACTTATCACGCGATAGCACAGCACAGGTGTTTAGGCACACTAATGCTGTGAAATCTGGGTCTGAAGGGTGGAGTAAGGCTTCCCAGAGGGCGGAGAGAAGGGGTCAATGGGCAGAGAGTGGACGGGGAGAGGCTCCAGGCACACTAACGCTGTGAAATCCGGGTCTGAAAACTAATGCCAGTGAAATCCTCGCGCTAGAGGCACATTTGCAGGAGAGAGAAACCATTTCATTTAATAACAAAAAGTAGATAGGCTGTCAAGCAGTATAGAAAATGTCAGCACTATAACTTATTAATCCTACCACTCTGTATAATTTGACCGCTAATAACTTATAAATAACATTGTATATTTGTACAGCCAGTAACTTATAGCAACATTGTAGACTGTTTAGCTGCTGAATTGAAGATACCAATACACTGTTACTGTATTGCTCACTCTCCACACGGCCAGGCCTCCATACAAGGGGACCCTCTGTTTCACACAGCTGAAAAATGCTCCCCCCTATCCTAATCATAGGCATTTTATACCTACTCAGTTATACCCTAACTAGTTCTCTCGCTGAAACAACCAGCCACAATCCAATTTTGATCATAAGAAGACATGGAAGGAGAGAACACAGCAAGTCACACCACTCACCTCCAGAGTACCCCCAGAACTCACACCCGCACTTAATCCACGTACCGCTTCTACACCACACCAAAACCAAGCAACACCAAGACCCACGCAACCTTAGATGTGCCCTCATAAATGCACGATTGGTCCGCAAAAAGTGGCCAGTCATCCCTGCTATCATATCACACCTCAACCTAGACATGCTCCTGGTGACTGAATCATGGCTCAACAACTCTGACTCAATCCTCATCAACCAGCTCACCCCCCCGAACTTCACAATCCATGCATGCCATAGAACCGACCGCAGAGGTGGTGGTGCACTCATTCTAGTTAAAACTGACCTACACTATCAAACAGTCTGAGCCAACAGCTCAACCCACCTTGACACTATCTCCATCGCCAACAAATACAACACAATTAACTTAATATACAGATCTCCATCCCCATCTACTGATGATCTCGTGACTATAATTGAACTAGCATCTAACCCCCAAAATACACGTAAACCAAACTGGAAACCGGGGGATTTCAATCTCCCCGCTCTACATGATACCCACTCCAGAGCCCTCCTAGAAGCACTCAGCAACTTACACTATGACCAGATAGTAGATGCCCCCACACACCAAAAAGGGAACACGTTAGACCTTATCTTCATCCCCCGACCAGAGGTAAAGCCCGACCACAAGTTCAACATGACCATCTCACATGGTCCGATCATAACCTAATCAGCTTCAAAATACCCCTATACCAAGAAATAGAAAACACCCCTAAACCAAATGAAAATACAATAGCCTACACCAGATGCTTCAGACCATTTGATGGTGAGCAGATCATCAAAAACGTCCTTCCCAATATTAAAACTACTTCACCAAACCTGGAAGAGGTACTGGACTCGTGGAATAACAACCTGAGTAACTTTGCATACGCACCTACACGGACGAAGACACACATCAGAGAGAAGCAACCAGACAAGAAGGGATCTAAACCATGGTATACTGCTGAATTAAAGACCTCTCTGCGAGCCCTCAGGAAATTGGAAAGAAAATGGCGACGCACCCGAGCCACATCAGACCTCACACTCTACAAGTCCATCCTGCAAGTCCACCGAAGTCTTATATCCTCTAAAATTAAAGAATACCACTCTGATCTGCTAAACCGATCACTGAACAGGCCTCATGACCTGTTCAGTATAGTTAAGTCCCTAACGAAGGATCCATCAGCCTCACAACCATTGCTGATACTCCCTCAAGATTATGCCGACCACCTGGGAGCCAAAACCAGTAACGTCACCAAAGCCACACTATCTTGCCCCACTACGAACCCACCCAAGCAGCTCTCCACCTTCCTGACACCATCTCAAAGAAGCATTGAACGCATCATCTCAAGCATCAACGCCACTACGGCCCCTAACGACCCTTGTCCAGCTCTCTGGATAAAGGCGCTATGCCACGAAGTCAGTCCGATAATAGCCAAAATCTTCGACCTCTCCTTCTCCTCTGGACAGTTCCCTTCAAGCCTTAAGAAGACATCCATCAGGTCCATCTTAAAGAACAACAAACTAGATGCCCAGAAGGTCGAATCATACCGACCCATATCCAGCATCCCATTTCTAGCAAAGATAATCGAGAAGGAGGTCCAACAACAGCTACAGGATCACATCGACTCTAATGCCCCCCTTGACACAAGCCAACACGGTTTCAGAGAATCCCACAGTGTTGAGACACTCCTCACCACTCTCATTAACACACTCATTACTGGGATTGACTCCATCAAACAAGGATATGCATTAATTTTCCTTGACATCGCCGCAGCTTTTGACTCTGTAAACCACAAACAACTGCTAATTCGGCTACATGACAAAGGGATAAGCGACCTAGCATTGCACTGGTGCAAATCTTATCTAACCGACAGATGGCAGCAGATAAGAACAGAATCTACAACTTCCATACCATTCAAACAACACCACGGAGTACCCCAGGGTTCATCCCTCTCTGTACTCCTATTTAATATTTACATGCAACCAATATGTGAATTAATTCGATCATTTAATATCTCTTACCTACTTTATGCAGATGATGTATTACTTTTTACGCCATTCTCAACTGAAACCCAAGATTTCACTCAATTGATGAACTGCTTCAATGCTATAACTGACTGGCTCCTATCCCAAAGTCTCAAAATCAACTTCAAGAAGACAGAAGTTCTATTTGTGACAAGAAACATGTCTTTCATAACCCCGACATCCATAAAGACAAGAGATGCAGAACTCTCAAGCAGACCCTGCATCCACTACCTAGGTGTAACCGTGGACCAACAGCTCAATTTCAAAACACACATCGATAACATAATCAAGCAAATATACTACAAAATACGAACTCTACGACACCTTCGACCCTTACTTCAACCGGAGGATTTCAGAACAGTCTTCCAGGCACTGGTGATCTCCCACTTTGATTACGCTAATGTAATCCTACATGGCCTTCCCAAAAATGCTCTAAACCCATTACAATTAGCGATGAATACGGCCGCAAGATTCCTGAGCGGAGCCTCCAGAGCTGACCACATCACCCCGGTCCTCAAAGACCTACATTGGCTACCAATATACTGTCGACTATCATATGAAGTAGCCATCATCACCTTCAAAATCATCAACAAGATGGCCCCCACGGCGTTAATGGACCTCACCCACCCCATGCCAGCAAATAGAGAAAGGAGATCATGCACAGCCAACACACTCTTGATTCCCAGTGAAATAACAAAATGCACCAAAACAACCAGAAACAGAGCATTTAAGTTTTATGCTCCTAGCTGCTGTAATGCACTCCCTGCACCCATTAGAGGCATCAAAGATCTAACCCAATTCAGAAGAGCGCTTAAACATCACCTCTTTCTATTACACTATTCACAGCCCTCCAACACTGCACCCCCTAACACACCACCTAACATCAACACGTAAACCATTACCAACGTTGTACTTAATACAGTTTGTAGATAGATGTAAATTGATGTACATAGTTACCACTAGTTGAACCCCAAGTTACTCTACCCTGTTCACTGTAAGTGCTTTTTAGTGCACAACGCTGTTATATGTAAAACGCGCTGAATTTTAAGAGTGCAGTATATAAGAATAATAAATAATAATAATAATTTCAGTCAGCAATGTACAGCAAAGGCATGGAAACCCAAAAAAGTGATAGTAGTGATACATGTGCAGGAACCAAAAAGGTAAATAAATATAGAAAATGACCAAAACCACATTTGAAATCCCAATAACCAAGCTGGCCAATAGTGATATTAATGATAAACATAAAGGAACACCACTGACAAAGCACAGAAAAGAAGATATCATGTTTGGAAGGGTCTGTTCTCTGTCCCCCTACAAAGTGAATGATCCCACATTGAAATAGCGCTGATCAGGGTTTTTTCTCGTTTATATTGGGCAGGTTTGTTATGGCGTGCACATGTGCAACAACAGCAGAGCTGGCACGTAGGAAAGGGCAACTGTACTGATGCTGTAAATGGGTTACAGAGGGCTGCAGGCGGCACATGCTGTGGTCTAGCTGGGGCACAGTGCGGGCTAGGTAGATGCCTAGGTGGCACATTGGAATGTCGAAACTGTAAAGCAGCAAGACAGCAACTGACGAGGGTCCAACATGGGCATGAGTCTGAGTCCCACAGTGTCACGGGGGATACTACCCAGCAGGCACCCCCAAAGGCACATAACATTGGCAGGCAGTGCTGGGGGGAAGCGCGCATGTCCATGGAGGCACCCCTACCCGAGAACCCACACCATAGGCAGCTGCCTACTGGCACACTGGATGGCCTGGACTGAGCACCACCAGCACCACCGGCATAAGGGCATGTCAGCATGGCGGCAGAGGGTTGCCAGGCTGGCAGAGGGGGCAGTGGCATCTGCCCACAGCAGACCAAGGCCAAGCCCCGTTTAGGTGGGTGCCATGCACTGCAACAGACACGGTCTGTCTGACGATCAGACATGGTATCCCCAGGGAATGAACAGCCCCTGTGACAATAGTTTGGTGCAATACACACAGCCAGTGTATTTAGGAGCAGAAGGTCAAAAGTTCAAGTCCCAGCTGTGGCTCCTGCCAACCCTGTCCTCATATTTTACCCAGTACTAAACAGTGGTAATAAAGATGGAACCGTTATTGCAGATAACATAAACATGCCTGAAACGCCTATAGCTTACCCTACAGAGCACAGACACCATAAACATGTGCAATCCCTAGAGCAGAGTTTCCCAACTGCAGTCCTGGAGGGCCAAACACCATTCAGGTTTCATGCTGTTCCTAATAAATATGCCTGTGCTGCATTTGTATGCGCTGCCCCCATTGTATGCAAATGTATCTCATGCATATTCATTAGGAACAGCATGAAAACCTAAACAGTGTTTGGCCCACCAGGATCGGAGTTGGAAAACTCAGAGCTAGAGCAGAGGCCAACAGGGGTACAAACACCAACACCCATAGGCAATGTTCCCTCTAATTTTCTGTAGGCTGTGTGCGCATAAAATATCAGCTATGTGCAGCTTTTGAAGGAAGGTTAAATTTTTGTGCGCCACATAACGACACTCGGAGTTATATACTTTAAAATTTGACTACACATCAGAATACAGTATGTACACCACTTTGATTGCACTAGAAAATTTTGTAGAACTTGTGAAAACCATAAATACACAACTTTTAAATTTTAAGACGTCTGTTTTCTATCTGAATCAGAACCGTAATTTTTGTGCGCTCTGTTATAAAGTATGTGCGCTCGCTCGGCAAGGTGTGTGCGCGCGCACACGCGCACAGCTTAGAGGGAACAGTGCCCATAGGCTCCACTATCCAACGCCTCATGGAGAGTCAGGCTATTGGGCCCTGCACAGAGCAGCATCTCCCAATACTGGCACCTGTATACCTTAGCAATGCCGTCCTAAACATGGGAACATGTTCCACATATATCAATAGGTTGCTGTGATTAATGTCAGATAATAAATCCTAAGTTAAACACGATTTGTTGATAGAGGTTCATCATAGCAGCCTTTCTGATATCTGTGGAGTGTGTTACAGTTATTGATCCTGACAGTGTTTACCACCCTGGGGAGTGACCCCAACAGTTTTGTGGACTATAGCAATGCCTGCACTGTGCCCAGGACTGGTGTGGCGGCCAGGGCTGCCACAAACCTCTATATTTTCACAATGCTGGCATAGGTGTGGGAGTGTGTGTCTGCCTATCTAGTGTGTTGTGGCTGCCTACACCTTATTGAGCCCACACTGCTTGCACTGTTTCCAGTGTTAGCCTGCCAATGTGCATAATGAGGAGCAAGGTACTGTGGGTATGGCCCGGACAGGGTGGCCTGGGCAGGATGCATCTGCACAGGGCTTAGGGCAATGGCTGGGACATTGTAGTGCCCGACCACCACCTGCATGGACAGGGTGGCCACAGCATGTCATGCTGGGAGGTCACTCTCACCCTGTCTGAGCAGTGACCACGGCATGGCTAGGTTCCCCCATAGTGCTATATACTGTTTCTCTCAAGTGATGTTTATGGGTTCTCTTTTCTGGGGGCCAATCACTGATATACCTGTTTGGTGTGTGTGTGCGCACATCCTGTTTTTTGGGTGGACACAGTTTCTCCAGGAACATGCACTATGTATTAGCTAGCAGATTGTCTGCAATTAGTATGTGTATGGCTGGGGCACCTTGCAGGGTGCAGCGGGTGGAGACTGACTGTGCCCTCTCCTGGTGAATGTCAGATAGTGGTGGGGAGCAGCTGAGCTGCTCCAGCATTCTGCCTGTCTGCCATTGCCTTATGTGATGCATACAGATCTGCATTGACTGCCCTGTAGGGTGCCTGTTCCCCAGCAGAACTGAGGTTGATGGTCCCCTCTATTCCCACCATGCAGAGAGGTAGCATGTGCATCTGTTGGTGGGAGATCCTGTCCCCCATCCTGAGCCACAGAGGGCGGTTTGGGTGGCACTACATAATCAGCTTTTGGGTCTAAACAACCCCCTTCACTTATAACATGTGACCACGGCACCCACACAGGACATGCACTATTCTGTGTGCATCATAGTCCACAAGGGTTGGACATGACTGGGAAATACAGATGGACACAGGTGTATCCTAGATGCATCTGCAAAGACTACCAATCACACACTGGCATTGATGGTAACTTGCAGCATAGCATATCTCAGCCAAGCCAGGTGCTGCGGACATGGTGCTGGGCGCCCCACCTCACCCTCAGGGTGAGCACAGGATCCGCACAATGTCACGGTCTGTAGCTACTCTGTGCCAGTAACATACATGGTCAGTTCCCCCTACCAGGCCGAGGTGCTGTGGGGGTGCATACCCCATCTTGTGATCAGCTGTAGACTGCTGATCTGCATGTGCAGTGCATCATGGGTACGGGTGGGTTTACCCTATCCTGGTGACCACAGCAGACAGTTTGTGTGGTGACCTGCAGTCTTTATGTAGCCAGCCAGAGTGTGTTAGCAGCTTTAGAGATGTAGCCCACTGGTTACTTCAATGACTGTGGAGACAGAGGTCAGGGGTTTGATCCCACAGTGGTGTTATTTAATGAGGCTTTTCCTTTTCATTTAAATCAGTGCTGCCAGCAAAATGCACCCTCACAGTGCTGTAATCTTAAGGTGCCTCATAAGGCGCCCTATACAGCACCCTATAGGGCACATTATAAGGTGCCTTGGCAGACAGTGCACTTTATAATGTGCCCTATGGAGTGCCTTATAGGGCGCTTTATGTGGCACCTTAGGTTACGGCACTGTGAGGGTGTTGTTGCTGGCAGCACTAATTAAAATTAAAAAAGGAAATGCCTCAGACGGCACTGCTGTCATTGTGTGTGTGAGCGATGTGCTTGCATTGTTCTGAGTGGTATGCACTTTAGGTGTTGCAGGATGTGTCCGTGTCAGCCAGATGTGTCTGTGGGCCCTCCTCTTTGCAAGACACTGTGCGGTGCGGATGGACAGCTATCCAATACTCCATGAGTGTGGAGGGGTGTATGGGGGGATGGGTGGAGCACTGCTGTATATGGGGTTGCACCGTGTGTGGGGGTATGGGAATGTGTGTGTGGCACTGTGGGACGTGTATAAGGGCTGATCCCAGGTGTTGTGGGGGTTGTGCTATGTGCATTTGTTATGGGAGTGGCAATATGCCTTCCAATGTCTGGCGTGGGTGGGTGCGGTATCACCACTGTATGTGGGCCCCGACAGAGTGTTAAGTGTCTGACATGTGTGTGATTTTTTTGATGGTGTTTGTTTGCATCTACATCATCATCCCCGTGTGTTAGTCCTTTCCCTGTGATATGTCCCTGGATAGGTAGGTGCATACTGACGTTAAATGTGTTTTGTTGGTGTGTGTGTGTACCCCCAGGCCAATGTTTTATGGGCTTGTTGTATATCCCTCTTGTATTTCTCCCCATGTCACAATGTGCCCGGTG
Source organism: Ichthyophis bannanicus (assembly GCA_033557465.1). Lineage (NCBI taxonomy): Eukaryota > Metazoa > Chordata > Amphibia > Gymnophiona > Ichthyophiidae > Ichthyophis > Ichthyophis bannanicus. The sequence continues at coordinate 368,779,776 of CM066038.1, read as the reverse complement.
ACTGGCTGCAGAGGTATGATGACTGGCTGTGACCTATATGCCAGATTCTATTTTAACAAGTAAACCTCAGGGTGACAGAGAGCACAGGCTGGTACTGCTGAACACACCCCAAAAGGTGTAGGCACAAAACAATAACTCAATGTAAGCCCTCTTAAGCCATATGTGATGAAGGAATGCAAGACCAATCTGGGTATGACAACTCCAGTAGTAGAGAAATCTGACCTCAGTTAGTACCCCCAACCACATATCCTTAGGAGGAGGAGGACTTTGAAGGACAGACAGGCCCTGTACTTGCATGAACTCTGCATACAGCAGTGGCCAAACTCACCTATATGTACAGCCCAGAGGGTCTAGCAGAACAGCCAAACTTCACAGCACTAGAGAGCAGCAATGTAGAAATGATACAAGGAGGTTATCTGAATACTGTCAAATGATATCCCAATGTGGCTCTTTACTGTTACATTGCTGCTCAGGTATGCTGTGATGCTCTTTGATTACAGTGGGATATCATTAGCCACTCCTCAGATATGTCCTTTACATCTCTGTTACATTGCTGATCTGTAGTGCTGTGAATTGTTGCTATGCAGCTTAACCCTCTGGGCTTTGCATGTATGTTTTCTGGACATTTGATGTATGCAGTGTTCAATCAGTTATGGGCCTTGTTCGCCATGCCCCCTGCCTCTCCATTGCTTTGTGGTCCTCAACTATGTTCAGGACTGTGTCTATCATGCACACAGGCCCAGGTACCAATCACACACACCCTGTACCTACCCTGCCATGTGCTGCTGTGTCATCACCCCATAGTTGCCTGTGTTAAGGCACGCATGCTCTCTGGACATGGTCCCTCACCAATCCCCTCCATGTGCCACATGTGCTTGGGCATGTGCTGCATATCTACTACTACTACTCCTACTCCTAAGCATTTATAGGGTGCTACCAAGCGCACACAGCACTGTAAAAGTGAAAACACAAAAAGACAATCCATGCACAACAGAGCCTATAATCTAAAAGGACAATGCACTAACAGGTGTGGAAGGAGGTTTGGAACAGGAGCAAAGAAACAAGAGCAGGGGAGACAGTTCAAAGGAAGGAGGTAGGAACAAGTGTGAGATGAAGACAGAAAGGTGAGGTTAAAAAGGGGAGGAATGGAGAACAGCACACTCTTGAGCCAAAGGCAGAGGCAAACATATGAGCTTTGAACCTAAGTGGGAGGAGGGCCATAGAAGATGCCTGACGCATAGACAAAGGACGTTTATTCCAAGCCTAAGGAGCAGCAAGGTGTAAGGTGCATACCCACCTGCCTGTGGATGGGCGGTGTCTAGCGCTTCTGGCAGTCCACGCAGGTGGATGGGCCCAAGACGGTCTGCGAGCTCCTGCTCCAGGGGTGTGAGAGTTGGGGCAAAGGGGGCACCCCCACCGGTGCCCATGGCATGTTGCCTCTCCGCCACCATGTGTGCATGGACACCACGCTTAATGTCGTTAAATCTCTTTCTCAGGCTGTCCAGGTCCCTAGTTGGTCCCCCTGCCTGGGCTACGGCCTCCTGTACCTCCTCCCACACATGTGTACGTGTTGACACAGTGGTAATTTTGCTGAGCCGGCCATAGAGCACCTCATACCACTCCAACACACTGGCCAGCAGGATGTGGTTTTCTTGATGACTGAATCTCACAGCCCTCCTCCTTTCCTCAGCTGGAACTGGTATATGCATTCGTTTGGCACTGGGTGGCCCCTGTGTGGGCTGCGACACACCCGATGGGCCTGCAGCCACCACCACAGGCCCAACACTCCCTGCCGGCTCTGGGTCCTGCTGAACAGGTGCCCCCTTCCTCCCTTCCTGCCATGTCCTGTCGCTCCATCTCCCTGCCCTCTGTGTCCTCTCCCTCCCTGACACACATCCCTGCTCCTTGGCTCCTCTGCAACACCTCACACCTTCTTCTCGCCCCACCTCCTCTCCCTGCTGCCTGCTCCTCAACTCAGCTCCTCTCTCTGTCACCTGCTCCTTGCCTCCCCAACTCTCCCTCTCGCCTGCTTTGCCACACACCTCTCCAAAACAAACCTGCCTCTGACACTCTCCACCACCACTCACCAACCCATTCACTCTCCACGATACACCTGCTTCTGACACTCTTCATCGACAACCATCAACACCGCGTGCCTTCTCTCCCTCGCCTACACAAACCCCTCAATGTGTACCAGGTGTGCATGTGTATTTATAGGTATTTTTACGTTGCGCGCGTTGCGCATGCACAATGGCACGAGCGCATTGGGTGCAAATGTTGTGCATGCACCGCATAAGGTAAGTGCGTGGAACACCATGTTACGCATGCACTGTGCGTGAGCATGAGGCTTTGTGATTGCGTGTATCCTCACGCAGCACATGCACATCTCATGCTCATGCACAGCGCATGTGTAACATGGTATCCCGTGCATGCACCTTCTGCATCTCTGCAGCGCATGTGCAATGCGTGAAGCCGCCATGCTTGCACTGATGTGCATGCTCAACGCGCACAACATAAAATAACCTATAAATACACATACACACCTGGTACATGTTGAGGGGTTTGTGTAGGCGAGGGACAGAAGGCGTGCGCTGTTGGTTGTTGGTGAAGCAAATAGAGTGTTAGAGGCAGGTATGTCGTGCAGAGTGGCTGGGTTAGTGAGTGGTGGTGGGGTTGTGTGGCTGGGTTGCTGTGTGTTGGGGGAGGTGTGTGGCTAGGTCGGTGAGGTGAGTGTCTGAGTTTGAGTGAGTTGGAGGCGTTGAGGGGGTGGAGTTTATGGTAGGCTTTGTGGTTGCTGCATGTGCAGTGGGAGGTGATCAGGGGCTGCGGCTGCCTGACGGGGGAGATGGTGTCCATGGGGCTGAGGCACAGGGCATGAGTGTAGTCCCGCTGCAACACAGACCTGCAGCTGTGGGGGCAGGCCAGGCAGAGGCTGTGCCAGCACGGCGCAGGAGGAGTGCAGAGTTGCAGGCTCCCTAGCCTCACCTCTACAGGCTCAGGGTCCAGCTCCAGGACATGCATGAGGACCAGGTCATCTCCCTCTATCGCCTGAGCATGGGGGCTATTAGGGAGCTCTATCAGGATCTAAGACCTGACCTCGAGCCCATTACTGGTCAGTTACATGCCATACCGGGTTTGGTCAAGCTCCTTGGTGCCCTACATTTCTTTGCTTCTGGCTGTTTCCAGTCATCTGTGGCCGCAGTGGGTGGCATAGGCCGCCCCACCTTCTCACGCTGTCTCCACCAGGTACTGCGTACCATGATCAGCCAGGTGGGGAAATACATTGCCATTCCCAACACTAGGCAACAGTGCGGGACCCTGAACCAGGCCTTTGAGGCGTTTGCCAGGATACCACGTGATGGGAGCTATTGATTGCACACATGTTGCCCTGGTCCCGCCCAGGGACAGGGAGGTAGTGTTCCGCAACCGCAAAAACTACCATTCCCTGAATGTTCAGGTTGTATGTGATGCAAATATGCATATTCTGAATGTGGTCCCTAGGTTTGCATGGTCCACCCATGACTCCTATATCCTGCATCACTCGGCACTATTCAGACAATTTGAGGCAGGCCAGTATGAGGACTGTATACTGCTGGGTGCGTATTTCTCATCTCTAACATGCACATGGTGATCCTCTGAATTAACCGTATGTGCACATGTCTGTCTTTGAGGTGTAACCCTAGTTGTGTGTGTGTCTCATCTGTCTGTCTGTGATCTAATGTTGGGGGGTGGGTAGTGCAGTCCAGTTCTACCGTGCTACGGTGCTGCCTGTTGATGGTAGAATGGATGCTAGCATTTGAGTCATGGTTACAGATTATGTTGATTGCAATCCTTACACCTACCCCTTGTTTTGTGTGTCATAACTTCACACGCTGATGCACAGTTGTGGTGTTCCATCGTGTGATGTCATATGTTTCTGTCCAGATGTTTTGTGCATTTGGTTTGCACGTACATACTTGTGTCCATTTGGGTCAAGCATTGATATCCTGAGTCCCTTCTTAATAATGGTTTATGGACCTTTCCTCCAGGAACTTGTCCAAACCTTTTTTTAAACCCAGCTACACTAACAGCCTTTACTACATCCTCCGGTAACAAATTCCAGAGTTTGATTACACGTTGAGTGAAAAAATATTTTATTAGTCTTAAATCGTTTACCATGTAGCTTCATTGCATGTCCCCTAGTCTTCCTATATTCTGATAACGTAAACAGTCGATCTACGTTTACCCGTTCCACTCCGTTCATTAATTTATAGACTTCTATCATATCTCCTCTCAGCCGTCTCTTTTCCAGGTTAAAGAGCCCTAACCTTTTTAGCCTTTCTTCATAGGAGTATCCTTCCATCCCCTTTACCATTTTGGTCCCTCTTCTCTGAACCTTTTCTAATAACGCTATATCCTTTTTAAGATACGGCGACTAGAATTGCACACAATATTCAAGGTGCGGTCTCACCATGGAACGGTATAGAGGCATTATAATATCTTTTGTTTTATTTTCCATTCCTTTCCTTATGATACCTAGCATTCTATTTGCTCTCTTGGCTGCTGCTGCACACTGGGCCGAGGGTTTTAACATGTTATCCACAATGACGCCTAAATCTTTTTCCTGGGTGGTGGTTCCTAATGTGGAACCTTGCATCGTGTAACCATAGTTTGGGTTGTTCTTCCCTAGGTGCATAACTTTGCACTTGTCCACATTAAATTTCATCTGCCATTTTGATGCCCAGTCTTCCAATTTATCAAGATCCTCTTGCAATTTTCCACAATACTCTTGGGTTTTAATAACTTTAAATAATTTTGTGTCATCTGAAAATTTGATAACCTCAGTCATTATTCCACTTTCCAGGTCATTTATGAATATGTCAAAAAGCAGCGGACCCAGCACAGATCCCTGGGGTACACCACTATTCACCTTTCTCCATTGGGAAAATTGGCCATTTAGCCCAACCCTCTGCTTTCTATCTTTTAACCAGTTCCTGATCCACAGTAGTACACTGTCTCCTATCCCATGACTCTTTAGTTTTGCCAAAAGTCTCTGATGAGGGACCTTGTCAACACTTATTAAAAGAGGGCTGCTACACAGTATCCTGTCCTGTGCTGCTGAGGTAATCTATATTCTTATTTGATTTCAATTATAGCTCTTTGCTGCTGCTAGGCTCTAACTTATTATGAAATTTATTCTACAAGCTCTCTGCTGGGTTCTAAATTTAACCAGAAAGCTCTCTTCTGTGTTTTAAATTTAAACTAAAAGTACTTTGCTGATGCTAGGCCCTGAGTGACTATTAAATTTAAACTACAGCTCTCTGCTGGGTTCCAAATTTAACCAGAAAGCTCTCTTCTGTGTTTTAAATTTAAACTAAAAATACTTTGCTGATACTAGGCCCTGAGTGACTATTAAATTAAAACTATAAGCTATGACATCTAGACAGAAACCACAAGCCTCAACTACAAGCTAGGTATGTGTGTAGAGGTGGAGAGTGCAGTCGAAGACAACACCTACATTGCTGTCCCTGGAGAAAGGAAGGTATGACCACACACACAAAGACCCTCTGACAGGAAGGGAGGGTTTAGGTGCACATATAGGATATCCATGCTTTGCCATTATTAATTTCATACAGTGGGATGACATACAGCCATCAATGTCAGGTGGCAGGAAGACATCGGGGTGTGGTTTGGCAGACATAACTCAGGCGTGGAGAGATATATTTGCAAATCATCAGCACACAGCTGGTAATGTAGGTCAAGGATGAGATAGCCACACCAAGGAAATTAATATCGACAGAGGATAAGGAAGAGGCCCCTGGATATTTCCCTGTGGTACAGGAACTGACAGCAGGGTAGCAGAGGCCATTGAGACATCAGAACCAGGGCCGGCCCGTCCATTGAGCAAGAATGTTTTTTGCACAGGGCCCCGCGTTTCAGGGGGCCCCGCGCAAAGAACATTCTGCTTTTTTTTTTAATTACATTTTAAAAAAAAACCCTGTCTCTGGCTGCTGCCGCGTCCGTCGCAGCAGCGGCAGAATGGCGTGTCCCGCGGGGCCCCTTCTCCTCGTCGAGCCCTCTGCAAGGGCTTTCAGATTCGCGAAGGGAGAGTGCTCCCTCGCGTCTCTGTAAAGCCCGCAGGGGCTAATGGGAAATTTCCCATCTGCCCCTTTAGACGCGAGGGGCTGATGGGAAATTTCCCATTAGCCCCTGCGGGCTTTACAGAGACGCGAGGGAGCACTCTCCCTTCGCGAATCTGAAAGCACTTGCAGAGGGCTCGACGAGGAGAGGGGGCCCCGCGGGACACGCCATTCTGCCGCTGCTGCAACGGACGCGGCAGCGGCAGCAGCTAGAGCCAGGTTTTTTTTTTTTTTTTTTTAATTTGCCGGAAGGGAAGGGAAGGGAAGGGGGGGGGGGCTGATGGAGGCTGTCTGGAAATGGGGTGATGGGGGGTTAGGACTGAAAATGTGCAAGGGGGGGGGAGTTAGGACTGAAAATGTGCAAGGGGGGGAGTTAGGACTGGAAATGTGCAAGGGGGGGGTTAGGACTGGAAATGTGCAAGGGGGGGTTAGGACTGGAAATGGGCTGGAGGGGGGGTTAGGACTGGAAATGGGCTAGGGGGGTTAAGACTGCTAATGGGCTGGGGCTGATGGAGGCTGACTGGAAATGGGCTGGGGGGGGTTAGGACTGGTAATGGGCTGGGGGGGGTTCAGACTGCTAATGGGCTGGGGCTGATGGAGGCTGACTGGAAATGGGGTGAGGGGGGGTTAGGACTGGAAATGGGCTGGGGGGGGTTAGGACTGGAACTGGGCTAGTGGGGGTTAAGACTGCTAATGGGCTGGGGCTGATGGAGGCTGACTGGAAATGGGCTGGGGGGGTTTAGGACTGGAAATGGGCTGGGGGGGTTAAGACTGGTAATGGGCTGGGGGGTTAAGACTGGTAATGGGCTGGGGGCTGATGGAGGCTGTCTGGAAATGGGGTGATGGGGGGGTTAGGACTGGAAATGGTCTGGGGGGGTTAAGACTGGTAATGGGCTGGGGGTTGATGGAGGCTGACTGGAAATGGGGTGATGGGGGGTTAGGACTGGAAATGGGCTGGGGGGGTTAAGACTGGTAATGGGCTGTGGGCTGATGGGGGCTGTCTGGAAATAGGGTGATGGGGGTTAGGATTGCTAATGGGCTATGGGGGGGGGTTAGGCCTGCTAATGGGTTATGGGGGCGCTAGGACAGGAAAAGGGCTGATGGGGAGGGGTTAGGACTTGAGGTGGGCTGATGTGGTTAGGACTAGTAATGGGCTGTGGGCTGATGGGGGGGTTAGGACTGGCAATGGGCTATGGGGGGCTGACTGGAAATGGGCTGATGGGGTTAAGACTGGAAGTGGGCTGATGGGGGGTTAGGACTGGTAATGGGTTATAGGGGGGGCTTAAACTGAAAATGGGTTGATGGGGGGCTAGGACTGGTAATGGGTTGGGGGATTGCTATGACTGGAAATGGACTGAGTGGACGGGGAGGCTTGAACTGCAAATAGCTGATGGGGAGGGAGCTTGGAATGGAAATGGGCTGTGAGGGAAGGGAGCTAGAACTGAAAATGGGCTGATGGAGCAGCTAGGATAGGACTGGAAATGGGCTGTTGGGGGGAGCTAAGATTGGAAATGGGCTGTGGTGGGGGCTTGAATTGAAATGGACTCATGGAGGGGCTAGAACTGGAAGTAGGCTCATGGGGGGGCTTAGACTGGAATTGGGCTGAGTGGAGGGGAGCTAGGATTTGACATGGGCTGATGGTGGGGCTAGGAAATGACTAGAAATGGGCTGATGGGGGGCTAGGATTGGAAATGAGCTGATGAAGGGACTCAGACTGAAAATGGATGGGGGAGCTAGGACTGGAAATGGGTTGATGGGGGGCTAGGACTGGAATGGGCTGATGCAGGGACTAGAAGGGAATGGATGCTGGGTGAGACTGGAACTAGAAGGGAGCTGATGTTGGGGGAGGATTAGAATGGGATGGGGCTGGGAGAGTAAAATGGAGAGGGGAAAAATATTTTGTGTGGGAGGGATGAAAAATCTACAATTGGCCGGGTATTGGGAGAGTAAGTGGGGATTGAGGATGGAGGGGTAAAATTTGTGTGGATGAAATAAGAATGAGGAAAGAGCAAAAGGATAAAGATTAGTATGTTAAAGCAGATGTAGAGAGAGAGAATGGAAAAAAAACTAGAAGAGAGAAGAAAGGACAAATGGACAGCAGACGATGGAGAGTTAGCAGAAAACATGAAGAAACCAGAAGAAAGTGGCTGGAGCAATTGCAACTGAAAAAAAATGCACAAAAGGTAGAAATATATCTCTTTATTTTGAATTTATTAACTGGAATATGAAAGCTCTGGGAAATGTGCATCATTAACGTCTGCGCTTTGTTTGGTACAAGAGGAAATTGATTTATTGTTTTATTTCTACAGTGTTGTTGTACATTCCAAGTTTGGCTTTTGGGGTTCCCAGTTTAATTATTGCCTTCCTGTTTCTAAATTGCGATTCCTTGTTTGGTGATGGTCTATGTTCTGCATGTGTAACTGAGCTGAGGTATTCTGTTTATGTAATTCCTATTTGACATTGCCACTTGTTCTCTTTCCCCAGTATTCTCTGAAATGTACTGGTTTAATATTTGCAGTGTTTCCTTTTGATAGGTAGGGTCTGGTGCTTTGTGAGTCCTGGTAATGCTGTCAGGATACAGCGGGTTTGCTATGGGTTCTAAATGGGCAGCGTTTGTAGTAGTTCCTAATGTGCCTGGCGGTTGGCACTGGATTATAGTAATGTAGAAATCTTTTAGTCTTTCTTTATCCATACACTCATTAAGAGACATGTTTACTAAAAGTTAGTGTATGGTAACATTATGCAAATATTTATGCAAATAAGGCCACTTATGCAAATGAGGCCCCGCACCGAGTCTCCGCACATGGCCCCGCACCCCCCTTGGGCCGCCCCTGATCAGAACACACACTGAAGTGGCAGTGGGAATGATATGGGGGACACAGGATAGTACTGCAGCCTTAGAGCCGAGCAGGGACACGGTAGCAAGGAGACGGTTCTGTTCAATGGTTTTTATGTCAGCAGCGAGGTGAGGAAGGGGACAGAGTACAGGCCCTTGTAGTTTGCCACACACACTTCAGTGATTACTTGAGCATGAAGCGAATCTGTACAGTGTGATGGGGAACAGTCAGCCTGTAAAAATTCTTGGGGGCTCTGCGAGCTGAGGACGTGAAGGTGCAGTGTGTGTTGCACAGTGCCAACATAACATTTGTATCTTTCTCTTGTGTTCCTCAATCCACAGGACATACTTGGTGACTCTCCTGGTGCTGTGGTGCATTGGCAGGTGACTGTACGTCATCCAACATGCAGTAGTTTGTAGTAGGTGGACCTACAGCTACTTTGCCTGTGATGACAGTCAGGGGGAGCACATGTCTGCAGTGATCTGTCATATTGTACATATGTTGTTGTTCACCTCTTTGCCCTGCACCCCCATACCCCATATGTTGCTGTTGGCATACATATCCACATGTGTTCCTGGCCAGTTTGTCTTCTCCAACACTGTCTCTGGGACACGTCCAACAGAGCTGCGAGTGTGTGCAGGTCCTAAGTGTTTGGGTGGTGGGCTGCATGTACACCCTTCCCTGACATTGTAGCATCAGCCAACAGCAGTGTATCATTGCATTTGACAAGCATTTATCTCCACTAATCTCCAATTGTGCACATTCAGGCCATATGCTACTGCTGGCACTCTCACCTTAGCATACTGTGTGGGTGTGTGTTTTTGGGTTGGCTGTGTGATGATACAGCATGCAGACATTTTGCATTATCATGTGGTGTGAGGGGTCTGTACACCTGGGGAGCAGTGGTGATTGTGCTATCTCTACCTTACTGCTGTTTACCCTGTGAATATTCTGGACATGTGTTGTGTGTTGTGAGCTGACCTATCTCTTGTGTGCTGACAGACCACTGCGCAACAACATTTTTGTATCACAGATATCGCCATAATGTGGACATGCATCAACAGTGGCTGGACATGGGGACATGGTGATTCTACACATTTTGATGACATCTTCTCCCTTCACTGTGACATGTTGTGGCCTTCGAGAGCCTCAGGGGATCCCAAACAGGCACTGGAAGCAAACACACGGTAGGTTGCACCTTTGGTCTTTTGGAAATACCATTAGCGTTTTAATGATTTACCGTTTTTTTCATGGATATTTCATGTTGGGTCTCTGTACACGAACATGGGGTGGAGCTGTGAAAAGCCTGTGTAACATGGGCATGGACATGACCATATCCATGTGACACCCTCGTCTGCGGTTCCAATTCCAAATGTCCACAACATGCACTATGTTCTGTGTTGTGATCATGTTATGTTTGCCTGTGTGACGTTTCATTACGCACATATTGATGTATGACTCTCTGCAATTTGGGATGATGTTGCAAGCAGCATACCAATACACTGTTTATCCTCTTCTGACACAGGGCAGAGGACACACAAAGCACATCTACTACAGTGCATCCAGCGTCACCATCACCCACCTGTTGGAGGACACAACAACACCACGGAACTATCCATGGGAAATGGTGCCATAAGATGTTTGACCTCTGCAAGTGGGACACATGCCTAGCATGGACAGTATTATGGTTGGATTGCTACTTTGGACATGACAGGCCTGTCCAACACACCGTTTCTGCTGTGCTCTGGCTGGCTGTCATGTTCATCGCAGGAGACACACATGACCTTTCCAGTACTGTGGCATATTGGGATGTCACACTTGACTATGCATGCCCAGGGTTTCAAGGACAGTCTTAACGGGACTTCTTGGGTTGCAGACACCCTTTGCACTGTGGACAATATGTACTGATCCCCATGTGTGCAGCAGGGACTGACATTGTCGCTGTATGTTGTATATCCTTCTGACATTGTGCTGTTGTGTTTTGCCCATGTGTGTGACATGGAACGCAGGATACGCACATCTGTTTGGTTCAACACGAGCATACAGCCATGTGTGTTGCACAGGGGGAATAATGGAGAGGTCCTCTTGTCCGTGTCCGCCTACCCTCCACTTGGACATGACAGAGTATTTGCCACCATACCACTTTACTGCACACCAACATCTTGGCTTGATGTTTGCACTCACCAAGGGTGTCACAGTGCATGTGTGGCATCACTGTATGATGTTTCAATGTACCCGGTGCATGTGCATGTGACTGACTATGTTGGTGCAACACAGCATGTGTCAATATGTCTTCTGTGTGGGTTACTGTGACGTTTGACCTTTCTTTCCATCTCTATATACAGGTTATTGTGTTTGTTTACTGTACAGACGTGACACTCTGAATTGATTTACAAACCTACCATTGCATGTCTGCACAGTCCTATTTATCCCCTGAGGTTCTGGCACTCACATTGCCCCATTATATTTGGTGTGTGGCAATGTGGCTGTCCATTTTCTTCCTTCATTTGTGCATTCCATGTACTGTGCTCTATGTGTACAGACACTGTATCCACAACAACCAGTGCAGGGGACCTTCTGCATAGTGTTATTTCTGCATGTTTCTGTGGTTTGTTTCATTTGAATTCTCTGTGTTCATGTGTCTCTGCTACCTGTAAGCATATCCTCAATTTGCATTTGACCATTGTTTAGGGTTAAATTGTTGCTGCTTTGATTCCTATATCAGGCATTATGTGACAGTTATAACATATATTCCGATAACTGTGTTTATACTTTCTTACTTTTAACAACATATGCTGTTTCATTTTTGTGCCTCCTGTGTTGGCAGACAAATATATTCTTATGAACAGATCATGACTGATTGGCGATGCATGTTGGGCCCTCAACATGCACCGCCTGTTGTCTACATGCATACATATGTAACTGACACATTTGGGGCATGCAGCAGCATGTGGGGGGTGGGGGGCTAATACATACTGCACACCAGGCACCTAATGCACATTATCTCTCCTGCCCATCATCTGTAGATTTTATTTATTTTATTTTTATTTAAGGATATTTCTATCCCGCCTTATCCTTCAATCAAGGCGGTGAACACATCAAACAATCATTAGCAATGTTGTGTGTGTCAGGTGAGGTTATATACAGTGAGGGTGCATGGGTGCGGGTGTGCTGATTAGAGTGAGCTATTTACACTGTGCGCTTTTTACAGTTATATACATGGGTTTGCTGGGTCTGTCGCTGGTTGTGATTGAGCTTTAATTGAATCCAAGGTTGGTCCAAGTCTGTAGATTCTGGCTATGCGCTTGGGCCATAGTGCTCGGTGAAGAGTACAGTCTTTAGGAGCTTTCGGAAGTCCTTCAGATCTTCAGTTGATCGTAGGTCGTGTGGGAGTGCGTTCCATATTGTTGGAGCCGCCAGTAGATGGGCCAGTGACTTTTCTGTAACATGTGGGTTGTTGCCCTGCAAAATGTGTTTTTGATTTTTGCCCTGTAATCCAATCACCTTGACATTATGATAGGTGGTATCTACACTATCTCTGATAAGAACATAAGAACATAAGATATGCCATACTGGGTCAGACCAAGGTCCATCAAGCCCAGTATTCTGTTTCCAACAGTGGCCAATCTAGGTCATACGTACCTAGCAGTTTCCCCAAGGGACACAGGTTCCACAATGCTTGTATTGGTTCAAGCATTGATATCCTGGGTCCCTTCTTAATAATGGTTTATGGACCTTTCCTCCAGGAACTTGTCCAAACCTTTTTTAAACCCAGCTACACTAACAGCCTTTACTACATCCTCCGGTAACAAATTCCAGAGTTTGATTACACGTTGAGTGAAAAAATATTTTCTTTTATTAGTCTTAAATAGTTTACCCTGTAGCTTCATTGCATGTCCCCTAGTCTTTCTATATTCTGATAAGGTAAACAATCGATCTACGTTTACCCGTTCCACTCCGTTCATTAATTTATAGACTTCTATCATATCTCCCCTCAGCCGTCTCTTTTCCAGGTTAAAGAGCCCCAACCTTTTTAGCCTTTCTTCATAGGAGTAGCCTTCCATCCCCTTTACCATTTTGGTGGCTCTTCTCTGAACCTTTTCTAAAATTGCTATATCCTTTTTAAGATATGGCGACCAGAATTGCACACAATATTCAAGGTGCGGTCTCACCATGGAACGATATAGAGGCATTATAATATATTTTGTTTTATTTTCCATTCCTTTCCTTATCATACCTAGCATTCTATTTGCTCTCTTGGCCGCCGCTGCACACTGGGCCGAGGGTTTTAACATGGTATCCACAAGGACGCCTAAATCTTTTTCTTGGGTGGTGGTTCCTAATGTGGAACCTTGCATCGTGTAACCATAGTTTGGGTTGTTCTTCCCTAGGTGCATAACCTTGCACTTCTCCACATTAAATTTCATCTGCCATTTTGATGCCCAGTCTTCCAATTTATCAAGATCCTCTTGCAATTTTCCACAATCCTCCTGGGTTTTAACAACTTTAAATAGTTTTGTGTCATCAGCAAATTTGATAACCTCACTCGTTATTCCACTTTCCAGGTCATTTATGAATATGTCAAAAAGCAGCGGACCCAGCACAGATCCCTGGGGTACACCACTATTCACCTTTCTCCATTGGGAAAATTGGCCATTTAGCCCTACCCTCTGCTTTCTATCTTTTAACCAGTTCCTGATCCACAGTAGTACACTGCCTCCTATCCCATGACTCTTTAGTTTTGCCAAAAGTCTCTCATGAGGGACCTTGTCAAAGGCTTTCTGAAAGTCCAGATACACAATATCAACCGACTCACCTTTGTCCACCTGTTTATTCATTCCTTCAAAAAAACATAACAGATTAGTAAGACAAGATCTTCCTTGTCTAAAGCCATGTTGACTGTCTCCCATTAGGTCATGACTATCTATATGCTGAGTAATTTTATTCTTTATGATGGTTTCTACCATTTTTCCCGGTACTGATGTCAGGCTCACCGGTCTGTAGTTTCCCGGATCACCCCTCGAACCCTTTTTAAAAATTGGTGTTACATTGGCGATCCTCCAATCCTCAGGTATTAGAGATGATTTTAATGATAGTTCACAGATTACTGATAGCAGGTCTGCAATCTCAAATTTCAGTTCTTTCAACACCCTTGGATGTATACCATCCGGCCCAGGTGATTTGCTACTCTTCAGTTTATCTAATAGTTGTAGGACATCTTCCCGATGTATCAATATTTCCTTCAATTCTTCCACACCTTTAAATACCACTTCAGTCGTGGGTAACATCCCTACATCTTCCTCAGTAAAGACCGAAGCAAAGAATTCATTCAGTCTCTCCACTATCGCCTTGTCGCCTCTTAGTGCTCCTTTAACCCCTTTATCATCTAATGGACCAACTGACTCTCTCACGGGTTTTTTGCTACGAATGTACTTGAAAAGGTCTTTATTTCGCGTTTTTGCTTCCGCAGCAAGCTTCTTCTCAAATTCTCTCTTTGCCTGCCTTATCAATGCCTTGCATTTGACTTGCCAGTGCTTGTGCTGTTTCCAGGTTTCATCATTTGGCTCTTTTTTCCATTTCTTGAAAGATGCTTTTTTGGCAACAACAGCCTCTCTGACCTCAGCTTTAAACCATGCTGGCAATTTTTTGGACTTCCTTCCACTTTTCTTAAAGCATGGAATACAGCTGGTCTGGGCTTCCAAGATAGTATTTTTCAACAACACCCAAGCTTGATGTACGTCTTTAACCTTTGCAACTGCTCCTTTTAGTTTTTTCTTAACTGTTTTCCTCATTCTATCATAGTCTCCCTTTTGAAAGTTAAAGGGTAGTACTGTGGATTTCCTTACTATCCCTCCTCCACTAATTAAATCAAAGGCGATCATGCTATGATCACTATTGCCAAGTGGCCCCAACACCCTTATCTCTTGCACTACATCTGGTGTTCCACTAAGGACTAGGTCTAATATTGCTTCCCCTCTGGTCGGTTCATGAACCAGCTGCTCCAAGAAGCAGTCATTTATTTCATCTAGGAACTTTATCTCCCTAGCATGTCCTGTTGTGACACTGACCCAGTCGATGCCGGGGTAATTGAAATCACCCATTATTATTACTGCACTGTAACTTTTGCTAGCTTCCTTGATTTCTTTGAGCATTTCATCATCCATTTGTTCATTCTGGTCAGGCGGACGATAGTACACCCCCACTGCCATCGCCTTCCCCTTTTTTACATGGAATTTCAATCCATAGAGATTCTACAGCAAATTTTGTTTCTTGCAAAACTTTAATCCTTTCTGACTCAATGCCCTCTCTAACATAGAGCGCAACCCCTCCACCAATTTGATCAGCTCTATCATTTCGATATAGTTTGTACCCAGGTATCACAGTGTCCCACTGGTTGTCCTCCTTCCACCATGTCTCTGATATTCCAATCATATCTAACCTCTCGTTTAGTGCTATATATTCTAACTCTCCCATCTTGTTTTGTAGACTTCTAGCATTTGCATACAAGCATTTTAGAGACTGTATTTTATTCATATTAATTTGGCTATTGGTAGACATGGGTAATTTGGGATCTTTAAGTTCTGTCTGCTCCATACTCGAGGGCATTTGGGCTACTTTACTCTTTTTTGGAACCTCTCTGCTTTTTGTAGTATCCTTCAAGGATACATTCTTCCGAACCATGCGCTCTTGGGCGACTGTCGGCTTTCCCCTATTATCTAGTTTAAAAGCTGCTCTATCTCCTTTTTAAAGGTTAATGCCAGCAGCCTGGTTCCATCCCGGTTAAGGTGAAGCCCATCCCTTCGGAAGAGCCCCTCCTTTCCCCAGAATGTTCCCCAGTTCCTAACAAATCCGAACCCCTCATCTCTGCACCATTGTCTCATCCACGCATTGAGACTCCGGAGCTCTGCCTGCCTATTGGGTCCTGCGCGTGGAACGGGAAGCATTTCGGAGAACGCTACCCTGGAAGTTCTGGATTTCAACTTCCTACCTAAAAGCCTAAATTTAGCTTCCAGAACCTCCCTACCACATTTTCCTATGTCATTGGTACCAACATGTACCAAGACAGCAGACTCCTCCCCAGCACTATCTAAGACCTTATCTAGGTGGCGTGTGAGGTCCGCTACCTTCGCACCAGGCAGGCATGTTACCAGGCGATCCTCACGTCCACCAGCCACCCAGCTATCTACATGCCTAATGATCGAATCACCAACTATAACTGCTGTCCTAACCCTTCCCGCATGGGCACTTGGCCCTGGAGAAACCTCCTCGGTGCGAGAGGGGTTTACATCACCTGGAGGACAGGTCCTAGTTACAGGATCACTTCCTGCCACATCAGGGTGATGCTCTCCTGTCACGTGACCTCTCTCCTCCATGGCAACAGGGATGCTGCCAGACTGGAGGTGGGACTTCAGGACTATATCCCTGTAGGTCTCGTCTATGTACCTCTCTGTCTGTCTTATGTTTTCCAAGTCTGCTACTCTAGCCTCTAGAGAACGGACTCGTTCCCTGAGAGCAGAGAGCTCCTTGCACCTAGTGCACACGTAAGACCTCTCACCAGCTGGGAGAAAATCATACATGTGACACTCAATGCAAAAGACTGGAAAGCCCACATCCCGCTGCTGGACTGCTGTCTGCATCTTAGTTTTAAGTTTGTGTTTAGATCTTTAAGTTCTATATGTACTAAAGGGTGCAATGGATATTTATACCACTAAAACTGTACCTAAGAAGTTTAATATACCTTGTTCACCTGAAGCTTAATTAATCTCAGGTCCTTGGTGTATGACTGATTTGGGTAATGAGCTTCACCTGAGAGCACCTCCTGTCTTTTAAGTTGTGCAAGTACCTATAAAGCTGTGATTTTCCCAGGGGAGGGTGGGTGTGGGGAGGGAGGGAGGGAGGGATATAACACTTATTAAAAAAGGGCTGCTACACAGTACCTTGTCCTGTGCTGCTGAGGAAAACTATATTCTGATTTGATTTAAATTATAGCTCTTTGCTGCTACTAGGCTCTAACCTATTATGAAATTTAAACTACAAGCTCTCTGCTGGATTCTAAATTTAACCAGAAAGCTCTCTTCTGTGTTTTAATTTGAAACTAAAAGTACTTTGCTGATGCTAGGCCCTGAGTGACTATGAAATTTAAACTACAGCTGTCTACTGGGTATGAAAGGTAACCAGAAAGTTCTCTTCTGTGTTTTTAAATTGAATCTTAAACTGTTGCTACTAGGCCCTGACTGATTTAACAAAAAAAATAGTGGGTTCACAGATTAATTAGCTTTAAAAGAAAAAAAATTCCTTTCAGAAAAATTCCAAGAAGTATATACTCACAATTTCAGATTTCTCTCCAGAAGTAACAGCCCCCCTTTCCAGTCCTTCAAGATTAACCAAAATAAATATATGTGTTGGATGTACATTTGTCTGTGCTGCTGCTTGACCACACTGACACACGTATTTAGTGATTTCATGGTCATGTACATGGCCCACCTGTGCTCACATCCTTGTACGGTGCCAACTGTCTACCTGCCAGCCATCTGCCACATCACTGGGTGTTATGGGTTCCTATACACACATTTCCTTTGAGGTAATATCTTTGCATTGTGCTTGATGTGGTTGTTTGGGATAGTGGTTCTGGACATGTGTTGTAACACCATAGGTTGCAGGTTTGATTCCCACATGGGATTTCCTTATTTTTTTGTGTTGTGCTAACCTGACCATGAGCTATCTGCAGGTTCATCACCTATCCACACACCCTTCCATCTCGTCACTGTACACCAAACTGTGCCCTCTGTGCTGCCTAACCATCACATATTAGCTGTTACATATGTCTCTTTCTTTGTAGTGCTCACATAGGCAGTCCGCTTGGGGGATTGGCATTGCTGTGGTTCAGCTGGTCTGTGCCACACCTGTTTGCAGGTTCAGTTCTCACATGCTTCTGTTCTGTTCCATATTTTGCCCTGCTCTACAGAGCATCCCCTGCCGCCCTTTGGGTTTAGGTTCTTTCCTCTTTTGCATGCTGTATCCACTGCATAACATTTCATTGTGTGTGTGCATGTAGTTATATGCGGTTGTGGTCCCAATTACAGACTGTGATTTGAGCTGTACACACCAGATCTGCATATGCATTCCATCATGGTTTCTGTTGGAGGTTTGCCTATCCTGGCAGACAGCAGGCTTCTTGTGTGATGCCCTGCAATATTCTTTTATGCTTTTATGCATCCTTTGCTAATGATCTCACATTGGTGGTGTAGCCTACTGGTTTGTGCATTGACATTTGTGCTAATAGTCCTAGGTTTGATCCTCTCTGTTATATTTCATTTGTATGCCTGTCCTGCACAGCTACTTTTCATTCCTGTAATAGTCATAACTGTGCAGATCTGTGCTGTTAGCACATTGTACCCTTATCACAGTTGCCAACCATCCTTCTGTACGTCTATGTGTGTCTGCCAGCTGTGTGCCATCCTGCCCTGATGTGCAAGCTGCTACCCCATGTCCTGCACTGGTACACGTTTCTGCATTGCAGCTCTTCCTGGTTGCCTCTCCTGTGTGTGCTCTGCATGGTACTGCTACTCCTCTGTCCTCCTGTCATTGCACCTATCCTGCCACCTCTACCTCCTCTGCTGAACACGTCTTCCCATCCTCTGCTACACACTGTCATTGTTGCACAGTACATTACCATCATCCTGAGCATTGCTACAGCTGCCCCCAATATGTTTTGTCCATTTTTACAGCTGCCACATGGGCTGGATGCAGATTTGTCTGGTCCATCAGCTCTGATCTACTTTCTTCCATCACTTGTGCATTGTCTTTCCTTGGTGCTCTGTGCAGTTAGGGTTACATCTGTGTTTGTCCCATGCCTTTCTTGATTTTCGACTTGGGTGACCAAAGTGCCCTTGTCCAACATTTCTTGAGTCAACTATATATCCTTGGGGCATCTTTAGCTACACCTTTGATTCAGCCAGCTTGTGGGGCACCTAATATGGTGCTTTGAGAGTTGACAACCTTTCAACATGCCCTCTGGGACACATTATAACCCACCTTGACTGACGTGGTGGTTTAGGATGTGCCTTCTGGTGCTCCCTAAATGGTGCATTAGGTTATGGCACTGGGGTGCAGGTATTTTTAGCTAGCAGCACAGATTGTTGGACTGTCACAAGCAGGAAAGGGAATTGCCTTGGCCACCCTTATTCATTAGGCCCACTGGGAGATCAAATTCATGACCCCTGTCTCAGCAGTCATTGTATTAACCAGTGTGCTACACCTCTGTTGCTATGATTGCAGCTCAGCATGCGAAGTTAAGATTAATGCGCGGTAATGTGCACGGCTCCCTCTATCACGTAATAATGGACACGGAGTATTTTATCACGCGATAACCCGATTGCTACCTTAAGACTGTAACGCCCACTCCTTATATGGCATCCTTCACATTATCGCTGCAACTAGCGCCGGGAACATTAAGACGGGGTTTAGTAAACATACCCCTTAGTCTATTTGAGTAGGGCTATGTTCCATTTCCAAAGTGTTCCTGGAATAGGTGAGTCTTTGACGCGTTAAAGAAGCTTGTGAGATCAGCTCTGACATGTAGCCTATCTCGGAGTGCATTCCAGAGATTTGGTGCATACAATATAGTGAAAATGCTCAAGGGCAGGCTGCTTGGCTGCTTCTTGCTCTTGTGGCTGGGATGGTGAATGTGTTCTGTATACTGAATCTCCTCATTCCATTCTCAAATTTGTTGTGTAGGATGGTCTGGAGGAAACTCAAGGAAAGATTGTGTGATATTTTAAATATTGTTAATAGGGCATTGTATTTAACATGGCTCAATGTATGGGTATTACATGCTTTGATCTTGAGGCTTCATGTAAAATATGGGTGGCTGTGTTTTGCGCCATCTGTAACATGTGTAGAGCATGTTTTAGTTAACCCTGGAAAATAATGTTGCAATAGTCTAAGTGTGGGAGTACCAAGGCCTAATAAACTGTACAGTAATTCTGCGAGTCAAGAAGTGGACGTAGTTGGTTTATTATCCTTATCTTGTGGTTTACCAATTTGGCAGTCCTTTTAACGCATGGGTTGCATGGAGTCTCTGGTCAAGGGTGATTCCAAGGTATCGAACTTCTAATTCACCTCCAAGTCTGCATTCTGTATTCTTATTGATTGGTGGAGTGAAAGTTACATCTCTGCTTATGCAAAGTACTTCTGTTTTCTTGTAGTTAGCTGCTAGGTTATTTGCCATGAACCAATGTGATACCAATGAATCAATGTTATTTTCCAAGAACCAATGGAACACAAAAACATTTATTTGAAACGTTTTTCTATACCACCTCTTCCAGAGATCACGGGCAGTTTACATGGAACAAGGTTTTTACATGGAACAGGTATGCATTGAAGCAATCTATTAATGTAGGGTAGGTGGGCTTTGTTGTGGAGTATGGTGAGTAGAGCATGATGTTATTTGTGTAGATAAGGTAATAGATATTGTTAGCTTTTATGACTGAACATATTGGTTGTATGTATATGTTGAAGAGTAACGAGGATAGAGCTGAGCCTTGTGGAAGTCCATGTTGCTGCTCGTATAGGGCAGATTTGTTTGCCCCTACTTTTATGTGCTGCTGACATCCTCTTAGGTATGATTGGAACTAATCCAGTACTGTATTTTGTATTCCTATTGTCTAGAGACATGATAATAGGGTGTTGTGACAGACTGGCTGGCTGCGTTTACTGTATGTGAATTAGTCAGTCTGGACAAATAGTAGTGATAAATCTGAGCTGGCAAGTTTTGTCTACCCAGTTTTATCTAGATATTTAGACACATTTCTGTCTGAACAAATGCAGATCAATATCCACACAAAGGTGACAAGCAATGTACATTTTATTTCTGACTTCAGTTTAGAAAATTTATGCATGTAAAAAATGTGCACTAAATCAACTTTGCACACATAAAGCCTCCAAATTGGAGATCATAAAGTTGATTTACATGGCTGTTCTGGCAACACAGGATGCCAAGTCAATAGGATACAAACCCGTATTCTCTTGCCAGTTCAATATGGAGAGTTTGGTGGGGTTTATTTGGTGGGCGTTACTTTCTGTATAATTGCTTTATATATTAGAATTTTGCAGTCTCTTATTTTACTTTTATCACTCTAATTCTTCTTGGTCTTAAATGGGATTTTGTGATTCACAGCAATGCACCAAACACAATTATTTTTTGAATTGTTGCTTCAGAATTTCAACATTAGAACATTTTCTACTCATTAACAGCTGTTAAGTGATATCGATTCTGGTTTTAGAAAGACCATGGTTCTGTACATTCAGTGCATACTACTGAAATAGCGTGTCCTGAAGAACACAAAAACATTTTTTTTTTAAAAACACAAGGGGAAAATCAAATTGTACACTTCTGAAATGCATGGAAGCAAGATTGACTATACTTGTCACCTGAAATTTATACTCAATCAGAATACTTTAGAAAAGGGGCAGATACTCAGTGAGGCATGCTGCAGAAACATCACCAAGTAGCCAGAGAAACCATGAGACATTAAAAAGGGAAAATGGAAATTTTCAATGGAAATGCACCTGTTCATCCACTCAATCTGAAAATTTGAACCTGCCTGCTGAACTACCACAGATCTCCCTCCTTTGTGGATTCCATGAGGATAAAGTCCCTTTGTGTCTTTCCCAAGCATGACTAAGTCTCAGGCATGCTGAATTCCTGCACCTGTTTAATCAAAGAGCCATTTTTAGGATTACAGTATGTAATGCCAAAGGAATCTACATTACTGACTTGGCCAGATGCACCATGCATTTTTCATATAGGCACAAAATAAGCAAAACTCTTTTGTGCATCAGACCTCAAAAGAAAACAGAGCTGTTGGCCCCTAAAGATAAGCTATTTTAGATTTGTTTTGGTTTAATAAAAATACAAGGATATTAAACCCTGCATTCTAAAATTAAAAAGTGGGACATTATTATTTTGTTACTATGAACTGCTTAGAAGGATGTCATATTTGAGATATAAAAACACAAATCCATTAATTAACTAATTCATCAGTTAACCAAACAAATAATTAGATTTATTTTCTTATTTTTGTTATTGATTGATAAATATACAGTATATATACTAAATACATCCTAGGAGATGCTTATCTCCCTGTATATATTTAGGTTTGAGTTAAATAACCAAGACTAACCCTAACATGTGAGCTAGTGGTGTGCATTCATTTCTCTTTTGTTTCGTTTTCATGTGTGTAACTGTTTATGTGTAAAGTCACATGCGTAAAATATGACTTATATACAATACATAAAAAAGAAATTGATATGAATAGCACAATGAAATGGAAAACACTAATGAAAAAAGGTAAAATGAAACAGACAAACAAAATGAATATTTTCTCCAAGACTTGTAATCAAAGGTGGGAGAAAAGGTTTTCCCAGTATCAAAACCAAAGAATTCATTAAGAACTTGCATGCTGAATGTTGAAGAACACTTTTCTTAGCAGGTAAAAGGGCCTACTTGACTGTTCAAAAGGTCATAAACCTAAGCATTCCTAGTAGACATCCTCCCCACAGGCACCCCCGACTCCCGCATCCTCGGCCCCCTTTTCCCTGCCGCCCAACCCAAGGCTGGCCTGCCGTGGCCTGGATTGGGCAGTGAGGACCTCTCTGCACTTGGCCACAGCCCCTGGGGGGGGGGGGGGATCCCCAGGCCCAATCACCCTTTGTTTGCTGCTTATTTCACCTTTGAGATGGAATAAGTAGCATGTCCCCATGGGCCCAGCAGGACGTATGTCCTGCCAGGCTGGCCCTCCCCCACTCTGCCCCGATTACACCTCCTCCCGTCCCCTGCCGGCTCTCCTTGTCCTGATGCTCAGGATGTACAGGGAGAGCCAGAGGGGGAATCGGGCCTCGACAACTTGTGGGGCTACATATCCTGCCAGGACGTGCAGCCCCGAGTCCCGGAATTGGGTCCTTGTGTAGTAGTAGCAGCAGCAGAAATAATGCAGTGATGTTAGCATATCCTGTTCCACTAAGATATCACTGACTGCTCTGCTTCTGTTGGTGTAAAATTGGTGCATTGAGCAACTTCCAGAGATCATACATGAAGCTAATGAGCTGATGCACTAAAGCAGGGATCTCAAGGGCCCAAACCAATCAGGTTTTCGGTATATCCATAATGAATATCTATTCTATAGATTTGCCTGTCCACTGCATCCATTGTTTGCAAGCATTTTTCTTGCATATTCATTAGAGGATATTCTAAAAACCCAATTGGCTTGTAGTCCTTAAGGACCAGAGTTTGCAACCTCTGCAGCAATGGGATTTTCCTATTTTGTGCAATAGGAAACTATTTGGTACATCTGACCCTCAGAGTTGCCAAGTTTCAAGTATGAGATTTTTTGCCAGTTATGGTGTTAAATTTGCATTACCATGCTATATGCTATTTGTAGTCCCTGATTTAACACATTAGAATCAGTGCTGCAGGTCCCAGAATGCATCAGAATGAGATTGACAGAAATCCAGGAATGGCTTAAAATCTCACTCCTGAAACTGGGTAACTTCGCAACTCTGGACCCTACAAGTCAGTTCAGGTTCTTTTTGGTTCTAAAACTTGAAGATTTAGGTGGATACTACATAAGTTGCTTTGAATAGTCTGCATGGGAATTTCCTTAAAAAAGGTACCATTACTGCAACATTATTCCAGTACATTTCATTTGCCTATCTGAGAACTACTGAAATATCCAGGTAGAACACAAACTGGAATGCCTATTATAACAGGGATCATTTATATTTATTACCTTGATCTTAACAGCTTGAAATATCAATGTTCTTCCTGGGTATTACAAGATGTTTGATATCCCACTGGCAGTATCATTAGCCATGTCCATCAGAATGCAGCTGGAGACAACCAGTGTCATATTACAACATGAAATAAATCTGCCTTGGGATTTTATTTATGAAATATTGATCATACAACATGTATAACAGATCCTGAAACACAATTCTCCCATAACCTAGGTCATATTCTTTCCATTTTCATTATGGACTGCTTCTAGATTAGATTTTTCTAAATCAGTCTTGGACCAGTGGATAACAATATCTGTGCTAGCCACAGCTCAAAATATCCTTTTCAAAACTAATTTTGCAGAGGTCCATCCACGGGAGTGCATCGTAGAGCTTGTAATTGATCACTGAAAGGAAGAGATGGGCTACATCAAAGGCTTTTGCTGTTTTTGTTTTGGAAATGGCATCAATAATGTTTATTGCTACTTTTCCATTTCTTTTTTCACATTTGTGGCATTACTCGATTATACCTCAGCCAATAGCGGAGAGGCGGTTTTGCTTCACAGTTCTCTCTCCTTAATAATATCCAAAAAGACATTCTGAGAAGAGGCACATAAGCTCACCTTCTGTATCACATATTACAGCTCCAGTGCTGGCAAGTTCCCATCTGTTATTCTCTGTGGCTTTTAGCTGCTTTGTTTTGCTTTGAAATTGCTAAGTCCTGGGGATGCTCAGAAAGTGATACAACAAACACTGTTTTATACAAAGCTCCTGTTTTCATGACACCAGTTCTCGTTATCAGAAATACTCCATGACAGGAATAGATCATTTCTCCATCTAAAACATGAAAGGAAATGATGTAGGGTGAATGAACCAAGAAATCATCTACATCTTGTATGAAGCAATTATGAATTGTGTGGCAGCCTAAATATGTATAGGGCATCGAGATCAGAAAATGGATGTTTATGTTCCTGTGTGTGAAACCACAATAATATTTTATAAAAGGCTCATTTAAGTAGAGCCTTTTATAAAATATGCATAATAGCATGAACAATATATTTATATTTAGTGGTACACACATGAGACACAGACATTTACAAAGTATTTTCCACGAGAAGCATGTTTTTCTATAGAAAAAGGCTTTTAGAACATTGCAAGGCTGAATACAAGCATATAAGTATGTGTACCAACGAGACAGTGTGTACTTATTTATTTATTCATAAAAGGTTTATCACTTCACTGAAAAAAATATTCAAAAGTGGTAATAAAATTATATAAAAACACTTAAAATGCCCACATCCTTTCTTATCTCAAAAACTCTACCCAATCAAATCATCATAACAATCAAGCGAACCCCAAGACTCATATTTCAGCTACAACTCTGGAAACATAAATGTATTTAAGGTCTTCTTAAAACCTGATAAACTAACCATAGCATGCATCTCATCTGGTAATGCATTCTGTATCTCAGGAGCAACTACCCAGAAGCCTGGGCATGCAGCACAACTCTTCACATTTCCAGTATACTTAGAACCATGAGTAAATGCCCCATGTGCGTACTGCAAATTCCTAGTTGGAAAATACCACTGCAAGGAACTCCTCAAAAAGTCTAGTCTCTGATCCATTAGAAGTTTAAAAACTACTGCCATCAACTTAAAAATGCACCTTTCCCTAACTGGGAGCCAGTGTAGTTGCATCTGTACCTTTGTCAGACCATGTCCTGATCAATTTTAATATCACGCACCATCTTCCCATTCCGAGACAGACCATTAATCTCAATAAACAATGCCGCTTAAAGCAATTCAACAATGATACATTTTTAAATGAAACTTTAGATTCAAATGACTTAGACATTACCAGGGTCATTCCAAGGCACAAATAGCAGGGATGGATGCCCGTTGGGACGTCCAGCCCCGTTATTCGTGCCCTCTTCTGGCCCCAACTAACTTCCCTGCACATTGTATGGGGAATTTAGATGGGGGCGGGAAGGGGGCGGAGCGGGGGTGGCGTTAGGGTGGGCAGTGGACGGTTGGTGGCCCCAGATATACAGGGCCGATTCCAATGTCGGCCCTATATGTCCGGGGCTGGCAGCCTGAACGGGGAACTTATTCCAACTCTGAGGAAGGGACCTGCTTATAAATTAATATAGCCACCCCCTGCTTTTTTGAATTGTAAACTGAGCAATGCATCTGTTCAAAATCCTGCCCCCTTAACTTCAGGTGCTCATCCTAATCAAGTATGCTCCTCCCTGCTCCCCACCGCATGGCCAATCAGGCCGAAGAAACACCAGAAGCACTTTTGAAAGTAAGCACTACTAGGCGCGGGACATCCAGCCAAAGGCCCGATCGGCGATGGGGAAGGGAGCAGGCAGGTATGCTCCTCCCTGCTCCCCACTGTATGGCCAATCAGGCCGAAGAAACACCCGGCAGCACTTTTGAAAGTAAGCGCTCCTAGGTGCGCCCGCATCTGGCGGGCCCGCACCTAAGGACCATGCCAAAGGGCCCTTTGGTGTGGCCCTTAGGCAGGGCACTGTGGATTAGCCACATCCTCCTCCCCCTCCCCACTCCAGCAACAACTCCGAAGAACTGGCCAGATGCAACGGAACCATGAGAAACGTCACCTTGTAAGCATCCTTTAAATGTATCCCATGATGTAATCTAATGTTACCCATGTTGCCAGATGTAATGCAATGTAATGCAGCGTATTGTAATGTAATGTAGTGTAGGGTAATGTAATGCAATGTGTGTTTCTCATCTTGATTAGACTGTAAGCTCCAATGAGCAGGGACTGTCACTGTTATATGTCTGTACAGCGCTGCATAAGACTGGTAGCACTTTATAAATGTTAGTTAGTTAGTTTGCCTCCTGGAGAAGCACTATGTCCACATGATTCTTAGTCAAATATGTCAGGACTTTCTTCCACTTTACCGGGCCATTGGTCCCTCAAACATTAAGGGTTGCTTATATCCCCCATTCCCACCCAGGACTCCCATTCCCTCCATACTCCCCCCAACAAGCACTCTTACCAATTGCCCCTCCCCTCTATTGATTCCCCCAAGCATACACCACTGAGCATTACAAGAATCAAAACTTTCCCCAACCACCACCATCCAACAACAAATCACCCAAACCCACCAAATGCACCATCCCCTTGTTTTTTGCATTTCAGACTTCCCACAACCAAACCTGTATAAACAATTGCCCATCCCCTGCACTCCACACAGCCCAATAAACAACCACCACCCCCTTTCCCATTCACCCTCACAATTCCTCCCCTCTTTCCCAGATCTCCTGATACCAGGATATAATGATATAAGCATAGAATAGAAGCATATAAGCAGAAGCTATAGGGAAGGCGGGGGGACAGTTTTCCCACCAGAACACATTCCCTTTATTATCTCCAGACACTTCCAGTCCCCGTTATACAGCTCATTGCTGCAGTCCATGGATCTCCATTGACCCCTTCCAAATAAGTTCTGTTACAAATAATCACCTCTCCATCCCCTCAGGCATCTCACTCCCCAGCCAGTGGTGATTCTGCGCCATATCTGAACCCTGCCATGGCTATCTCCCTGTTGGTGGGCCTCTTGCTCTGCCAGCCCGCTCCATTCAGCTCTATTCTCCTCATCTATATGCTGCATCTCCTGCATATTCTGTGGCGAGGTTTCCCTCTGTGCACCGTTGCCTGAGGGACTTGGTACACGTGTGATCCACCCTTCCTTCTGGAGGACAACATCTGAAAAGGCAGGCAATGCTTTAATGAACTTGTCAAGAGTCTCCATAGTGTATAAAAATCTCTGCATGTCCTTATCCAACTACATGAGTCTAGCTGGGTACCAGAGGGCGACTTTTATTCCCTTTTGTGCCTCATGTCCCAATGTTTCAGCAACTCCTTCCGACTGCGCGTGGTTTCTGCCGCCATTTCTGGGAACACAAATACTTTCCAGTTCTTCTATAAGATATGTCCCATCTTCCTGGCCTCTTTATAATGTGCTCTCTATCTTGGTATCTCAACAATTTAACAATAAAGGCCCTCGGTCTGGAACTGGCCTCGGGGACACAGCCTCAATTCTCTGTGTACCTGCTCAATT
The DNA here is from genome assembly GCA_033557465.1 of Ichthyophis bannanicus. Lineage (NCBI taxonomy): Eukaryota > Metazoa > Chordata > Amphibia > Gymnophiona > Ichthyophiidae > Ichthyophis > Ichthyophis bannanicus. Next base: position 368,751,955 of record CM066038.1, on the reverse strand, counting down.
AAGTAAATCTCTGAAAACAGACACCCTGGGAAACGCTCTTTCAGCCATCCATGTATGAAAGTTCTGGGTTCAGACGTTTGAGTGATGCTCTCTGTTCTTGTGGTCTTCCATTTTATCTTGCAGACACCCTAATTGTTTCTTTAGGCGGGAAACTTCTGTCACCAGGATTTTCTGGGCATCCTCCGTCCAACTGATGCAGGCCTCAGTTGACTCTAGCCACACACCAACAGCCGCAAACTTCTCCTCAGTCTTATTCAGTACTTTTTCCACAATCTCTTTTTTTAGATTCCCTAATCTCCTGGAGGACAATAAGCAAACTCAAGTCCTTGTCAAGGCTTTGCTCATCCAGCTCGCTTACAGCCAATGACCCCGGGGATGGTGGATGCAATGCAGTATCTTGCACCAACCCTGCAGCCTTACAGCCACGTACAGGTCCCAGATCATATTAAAGGATTTCAGTTTAACTGCCTTTGGCATTTTACCAGTAATGCTATATAAAGTCCGGTTTCTGGCAGTGTTAAAATGCTTTGTTGTGTGGAGTAAGCAGGGAGCTCACTCACTCATGTCTTCTCTCTATATCAGCTAGACTAGAAGTCATCATTTAACATTCTTAATCCATCTTCCTCCCTCCCTACGCTTCCATCCCCACCCTCCAATCCATCTCCATCCTCCATACCTTCCTCTACCCTATACACAAGGAATATTACTCCCAATACCCTCCTTTATTTAATCTCCACCCCTCCCATTTCCCCAAAAACCTCCACAGCCCCAACTCCAACAATACCAAACACAATGCCTAAGCACACCCTACCTCTACTTTCTCCCAGTTCTCTCCAACCCTGTTTCCCTCCCTTCTCCAAACCCTTTGTCATAGCCCCAAAAACCCTGTTCAAGCACCAATAACCCCCATGCACTAAAAATTCCAATATCATAACAAAGGTCCAGCCAAACAAAAATCGCTACTAAGGAACACAATGCTCACATCAGGCATGCCTAAGCTTGATGCCTCAGCAGTCTAATCCAGTTTATCTGACGCAGTGGTGACATCATCTACCCAGGACAACAACCCACTTGCATCAGGATGTTCCTGGGGCCTCTAATGCTCACTCACAGGTAACAACCAACGATATTGACCCAGTCCAGTAAGGCTAGCAGAGTCACAAATAGAATGCACTGAAACCTGAATGCTCATAGTACTAGATGCTTTCTAGAGTACAGGAGCAGGTCTCTCATACACACACTCACATATATGCTGTTTCAGCAGTCAAAGTCAATTTATTTGTCCCAGAGACAGGGGGCAAGATGGAGTCAGGTAAGGAGCTCTGACACTGAGCAACTGTGGTATCTGCTTTAGACTTTAGGGATAGGGGAAAGGAAATGCAAGCAGAAGAGCCTACCCTTGGGCTCTTTTAAATCACCAGCAGCATTGCATATGATTTTGGAAATCTGTTGCATCCACGTGGTTAGAGCTGAAGGGGTATCTTCTACAGGTCTGCAAACTGAGACATTCAATGGACCTGAGCTCTACCGGGGTGTTCCTTAGACCCGAATTGCAATCTGCCCCACTGTGACCCAGAAGTGCTAATTTTACCATCAGTGTGCAACCCCTCCACCCCTCCCCAATATACAGACAAGCATGAAGAGTCAAGAGAATGAAGAAGGCTTGCTAGTGAGCAGTTTGGCTGGTTTATCCTAGGGGAAGAATGAAACAGCTCAGATCATGGCCCCTGGAAGTACAGAGTTTCAGGTGCTTTTCAGCCAGGGAAATCTTCAACCATATGAGTCCAGCAGGATTGTTAAAACAGCAGTAATAACTTTAGACTCACAGTAATATCTGTAGATTTGGTTTTGGACGCTACTGCAGTTCTAAATTCTTCCTTTGTATCTGCTATGAATAATTTTAAGAAAGAGGTTAATATTGAGATACTGACTCTGAGGTTTCTTGAGTGCAAGCTGAACAAGTCAGGAAGATAACCTGGATGGAAGAACAGTTGGGAGAGCTTCGGAAGCTAGGAGTGGCACAGGCCAAAACAAAGTACTGTTGGCTAGGAGAATGGAACAACTGGAAAATGAATCTAGGAGAAACAACTTGAGGTTGTTGAATTTCCATAAATCTCCATTATTGTCACCTTTGAAGATGGTGTGGAAGTATTTTTGTGAGGTTCTTAAAATATCTCAAGGTTCCCTCCTTCCTCTGATCCCATGTATCCAGCCCAGTTGGAGTTATGGATCTTACTGGACTTTTTATAAAGTTCTCTGGATATGATCACAGAACCTGTTACCCTTCTTGTTACTTTTGCCAGTGAATCAGATTGTAATTTGTGTTTTGCCTGATTTTCCTAAGAATACCCAAAGAAGAAGAAAGGCATTCTTAGGGTTAAAACTGAGAGTCCTGGCTCTGGGGGCTAATTTTCTATTAAAATGTTTGTGTCAATGTTGTATTACTTGCAAGGAAAAATATTACCGGCCTGATATTCAAAGGCATTTACAAGAACAGCAGGCTAGCAAGTGGAGGAGTAGATTAGTGGCTGCAGCAGCTGCCTACTATCCAGAACATGAAGGGTTCAGTTCCCACTAGCACTCCTGATGACCTTGGGCAATTTACTTTACTTTCCAAGAAAATCCATAGGCAGCTACATTTCCAGGAGTCAAGCCTGACTTGAACAACACTAAACAAAAACTCCACTGAACACCCATGTGTGCTGCCACTGTACATGGGGTGTTCTGGTTCGGCATCCATTGCTAACTGGGAGGCAGCAATAATTTGTAAAATATGCATGTATATTGCAACTCTGCCCCAGTTCCACCCAAAGTACACACCAAAGAATACAGTATCTACATGTAACTCACATGGGCTATTTGTGACTCTACTAGTCTCACTGGACTGAGCTAAAATCATTGTGGCTGTTGTAACAGGTGGATAACATCACTACTAGACCACATAATTTAAAAAAAAATGTGATTTCTAGGTTTCAATTTAGAGTGCCATGGTGGTTTGGGCAGGTTACCTTGGGCCAGAAGGCCAGTGGTTCAAATCCTACTAGAGGACAGCAACCTTGGGCCAGAAGGACTGGGGCTTCTAGTCCTACAGGTGCTCCTTGTTGCCTTAGACAAGCCACTTAACTCTCCATTGCTTCAGGGACAAAGGAACTATATATATACAGTACCTTAATGTACACTGCTTTGACTTGTAGAAAAGTGTATATAAGCCTAGTTAAATAAATAAAACCTAATCCAAGCAAAATACATGAATTAACAGAAATTTGAAATAAAAAACTAAGTAATATAAAAAGATATAACAAAAATAAGTCCACTATTTAGAAGGGGCAAGCAAAAAGGAAAAAAAAAGAAACTGAAAAGGTAATGCACCAATAAAGGGAAAGACACACATATGTCAGTTGGATAAGATGCCTTAGCTTAACCAAATCCTCGCTAAACAACAAAAATTTCAGAAGCGGTTTGAGTTGAAAAACCATGTAGGGACTGATATTCAGTGGCAGTGGCTAGCAGATCTAATGTAGGTAGCCATTGCCGCTGAACTTCATACCCAGATATTCAATGCCAGGGCCACCAGCTTTGAATATTTGGGTTGCCCTGATTGCCGTAGACATCGCAGGTGCAACTATGCCACCTCAATGGATAGCACTAGCTGAATCCATGATGCTGCTGGGCCATGTTGATTGCATTTTTCATGCTGGAGGAATGCTGTGCACATCCCCAACAGATAATGTATGGCTTTTACAGCTAATGCAGTGCTATATGCGTGATTGCCATGTGCTAGCTACAGAAGCCTAACACGGTTTAGTAAACACACCTTATTGATATCTGCTTATGAAATTAGCCCTTATAATCCAGGCTAATCCCGCCATTACATCTGACCCCCCCTCAAACATCCTTTTAAGCATCTGACCCCTCTGGCATCCATAATTTCGTACGCATCTACTGCTGACATAAACCTCCCTCAAGCAAGACCTCTCTGCAAGATTACCCCAACCCCTGATCCTCCTACCCCAGCTCCTACCTGGGTGTGATGGTCCCTGATGCCTTGCAGGAGCAGGATTGATCCTGTCGCTCCTGTTTTTCATGATCCTGGATTCCAAAATGGCCAGCGTAACCCCAGGCAGTAATCTAGTGGTATTATGGTTAGGGGTTAGGCTGTGCTTTTTTAAAATACTGTATTTTATAAAGGTAACATAGGCATCTATGTATCTATAAAATAAGCACCCAGAAGCAGTCTAAGTAGTGCACAAATCTGCACGTACAAATTTTACACCTGCTCTATGCATGTGCAGCTCCATCCCTCCTCTGCCCAAACTACGCACCTCAAAACACCTACACTCAATCTCACCAGCACTTATGCAGGCATATTCTGCCACAGCATTTTGCATAATTTCAACAAGCTCTTCATCATAGATTGTTTAAAAGACATACCAGCCCAGTCCATGATATGCAAATCAATAAAATTAAGCCAGAATATCTTAACTAAAAAGTGTCTGTCGTCAACCCTAGCCCATTGAGATAATGGTCACATCTGATCACTGGCTGACTACAGTTATGTCTCAATGCACAGCTCAGAGAGAAGGGACAGAATCATCTTTAATGTAGCTGTAATTCTCCATAATGACTGAAAGCTCGACCCTCTTACCTGCTCAGCTTCTTTGTCATGGATACAAGCATATGCTTAAATCAGTGGGGGCCTCCCCAGCAATGCAAATGTTTGAGCATCTTCTGTGAGGCAGAAAACAGTGGCAGTCTGTAAAACATGAATAATTGCATCTCTGGGTTGTGCCGCTGGGGAAATTTCTAAAAAGGTCGGATACTTTCTTTCATTCTCATGCTTCACCCAAACAGTTATCTGTAATGTACTGCTGGAGCCCAACTCCATGCTCTAATGTCTTGGAACATTTATCAAAGAGAAAGATCTTTATGAAAGCCTGTTAGGCAGGGCATTTATTCCTCATTTCTCATCCCAAGCCATCATCACCTTCAAGATTAATTAGGTAAAAAATGAAATCAGTTCCTCCTTTGTTTGTTTCAGTCTCACCCTGCACTCCATACAGTATACAAACCAGTATACTTAGATATATTAATAAAATTGCATGCATTATTATCTCTTTACAGTTATGCAAAGCAAAGCAAATACATCTTGGGGTCAATATTCAAAAGATTTGTTCGGATAGCTTTGGGAATTACCCAGACAAAATCTTAGCTTTTCTAAACTGCATCTCGCATACTGATTAAATCTTGTCTGACCAACTTGTCGACTAGAAAAAATGTAACCAGTTAAAAGCTGGAGGGGAGAAATGCATGCTGAGAGCACAGTCATACCTGAGCAAGTAATTTTATAAACCATTTTCATGGGTTCTAATAAAGTTAGGCCACACTCAGGGTTGGCCCACCCACTAGGTGGACTAGGAGTCTGCCTGGAGAAGCAGACCTCAGGGGTGGGGGAGATATGTGACACTGCACCCCCCCCCCCCCATTCCTGCAAAGACAGTGACTAAATAAACCATTGTCAGTGAAGTGCTGGGCCCTTAAGCATCCACACACGCATACTCAAGTCTGCTGCTCCTGCCCCCTCTGACAGCATATTTGCATTGGAGGAGGCAGGACCAGTAGGCTCTGAGTTTGTGCACGCATGGATGATTAAAGGCCCACTGACGCACTAACAGCAGTTTGCTCTGCCTCTGTCTTGCAGGATGTGAGCTGCTGCAGTGCTGCCCCCCCCCCCCCCCAAGTCTACCACTGTCTTCCAAGAGACTTCTGTGAGGGAGAAGGGAATAGGGGATGCTGGATACTTTGAAAGGAAGGAAGGGGAGATATTGGACTGTGGGCGGTTGGAAAGGGAAGGGGAGGTGTTGGACTATGGGGGGTTCAGGATCCTGAGCTATCTGGGGTTGGTGCATAATCCTGAGCTGCCAGGGGAAGAAGGGCATATGGCTGAAGGTTTGCATACTTTAACAGATATCTTGGTCTGGCCCTGCTCATACCTAAAAGTAAGTCCAGCACTACCAATAGGCAAACTAGGCGGTCATCTACAGTGCCGGCCCTGCAGGGGTACCGATTGCCACTGCTATTGCCCTTCTTGGGACCTACAGGGGCAGAAATAACTGCAAACAGTCCCGCGGTGCTTACCTTAAGCTTTGGTGCCATGGGACTATTTACCTCTGCTCCTCTCCGATTTCCGATGCTGGCTTCCTGGAAGGTAAAAAACGCAAGAGAACAGCAGCAGCTTTTAGGTCTGAATGGCCTGAAGAAATTGTTGAAATGGAGACACCGAAATGTTGAAGTACAATGCACATTGAACTGCATGAAATCTTCACCTACAATGAGGAGACGAAGTAATTTGCTTATACTATTGAGATGCCAATGCAACCAGAGAGTTCTCTACTGGAAAAGTGTGGGATGATGTGTGGAAACTTGACTTCCTGAAACTCCATCTATCAAGTAAGTCTCGTACTGACAGTGTTATGAAACTTAAAGTTAAAATCTAACTTTAAGAGGAGGACTTGTTACTATGTTGCTTGAAAGCCCCACTGAAAAAGAGAAAAGACAAATTAGTAATGAACGGAAGCATTTCAGCCCCGAAGAAATTAAAGTTCTTATCAGCAGTGTTTTGCTGGCCGTTACGATGAATATTTCTATGTTCTCTGTTCAAGATATTAAAGAGCACATGGTGAACTACGCAAGCATACCCAAAAGCTGGAGAAGTAAAAACTACGTGTTTGAAATTCTTAAAATTATAAACAGCAGTGTGTAAGATAATCTTGTGGCAGACGTTGCATCGGCAACGTATCATACATCAACTATTGATGAAAGCACAAACATTTCTGTTAACAAATACTTAATATTTTATTTTAAGTATCGGGCAGTAAATTCATATGAGTTTAAAACTTCATTTGGTGGGATGCTACAGTTGGAAGTACGTGATGCTACGTCAATGGTAACCACAGTGAAGGAATTCTATAGGAAACATAAGCTTAATTTCAATAAAACTGTCATGTTTACTTTGGATGGTGCCTCCGTTATGTTGGGCAGAGTGAACAGTGTTGCAATGCAACTGAAAAATGATGCTCCACATCTAGTAAAGCAACATAGTCTTACACATCGGGAAGATTTGGGGCTTTCTGAATCATGAAAAGAGGTAAAATTGATGAAAGATGTTGAAACTTTAATGAGAACTGACTACACAGTGTTCTGTCGGTCTTCTACTAAAAGATCCAAATTTCAAGAAATAGTGGATGCTTCTGAGTGTAATTCAATTGTTCTCAGACCTCAGAACGAAGTGTGCTGGTTATCCCTTATTAGAATATTTTGAAGAGGACAAGGATAATGATCCTATTTCAAAGTACTGTTATAAAAAGCTAAACAACCAGCAATTGCATATAACACTGGAAGTTTTGAATGATGTATCAGGACTAGCTTTGTTAACTATGGCATTTCAAAAATGTAGCTTGACATCACTGGAAGCTTATCATCTTCCATGGGGTAAACTGAATACAATTTGAATGCAATACTTTGGTGACAGTGTTAAGGGGATGATAAAGTTACCAGTCTTCTTGACAAGACATCTGGAGAAAAAATCTCAGTGTATACTAATTCCATATTAATTTTCATTAATATCCTATATTTGCATTTGGGTAAAACAGTTCCCAAAAATGAAATTGAGGAATGGTCTGCTTTTGACTCTACAGCAATAGCACAATGCGACTATGACTTTGGACATGAACACATCCGATCTCTTGTTCAAAGTACAAATGATTTTGCAAAATTAATGGACATTGGTGGAACATTTTTGGCTTTGAGTGTAGATTGCGAGGGTGCTTTTACAGTAGCTTAATGAACAGTTTAGAAACAAAATTAAAAAATTGTTTACATTTAGAACATTTGGAAATGCTGATGTGTGTTGAGAGCCACTTTCAAGATGGAGGATTAGTAAATCTTGATAAAATGTATTCAGACTGGGTAAATTTGAAAGATCACAGAGAAAACTTTGAGGACTGGCAAATTCATTGTATTTTCTTAATGTTACATAGAAACATAGAAAAATGACAACAGAAAAAGACCACATGGCCTATCTAGTCTGTCCTTCCATATCAACAACTACAAATGTCCCCTTTTTTTCATTAGAGATCGTCTGTGTTTGTCCCATGCTTTTTTGAAATCAGATACCGTGCTCATCTCTACCACCTCCTTTGGGAGACTATTCCACGGATCCACCACTCTTTCCGTAAAGAAATATTTCTGCATATTGTCACGCTCCCCTGCTACTGGCCAAAGGCTTTATAGTAGGGGTGATCGCTGTTTTGCTTCTGAGTGTCCTTTATACTATCTAGCAGCAAGGGTTGCTGGGATATGTAGTTTTTGGTTTCACTCTCACAAAAATGTGTTGTGGCACAAGGGTCTTTTGGAACAGATAAATTTATTATTATTGTTGGGTTTTTCCCCTCACAGAGGTTCTCAGGCAAATAAGCAAAGCAATATAATTCTTTTCCAGAATAAACAGAAAAATAGGAGCAAATGAAAAGCATCAAATAAAAGTGGAAAAACTGTTTCTTCACAGCAGCACAAAACTTCCAAACAACTTTGTAATTCTTCTTACCAAAGCTTGTTTATCTTAGGAGCAGTCTTTCTACATTATACATGGAACAGTCTCTCTTATAGTAATCAGGTGAGTCAGGAATATCAGCTACGTCATTAAACATCTCCTTGCTTGCATTCTCACGGCTCTGTTTAAGAGAACTTCTTGGCTGCAATCCTGGGATAGCTATTTGCAGCTGTTCTAAGAAGACTCCACTCTCACTGACCTTGACTTCTTCTAGTTCAGGAAATGGGTTAGAACGTAAGCTCTTCCTTATGGTTGTCACATTAGCTTTAAACAATTTGTCAAAAGAGTATCTGCTAGGTGCTTTCACAGCCGTGCTACCCTGGCACCTATTAGCACTTGCTCTTAACTGTTTCACAATGTCTTCCACAAAACTCTGGCTTGGCAGTAACCCTGACGTACCTTTTCTGCTGACCTTGCTTTGTCTGTGCTCGGAGCTCTCTTCCTCTCTACAGGGAAATGGCTTTGCCCTGTCTTCAGGAAGCTCCCACAACGGCTTAGGTTTAGCTTCTAGGTAACCAGTAATGGACCCACCAGAATCCTTCTTGCCTGGGGCTGGGTTCCAAGACTCCCTCAGTTGCTGCCTTCCTTGCTGAAGTGGAATAGACACTTGTAAAGGCTTTTCTCTGCCTTCTTGTACGTCCTGATTCTCAGTGCTGCTCTGCAAGACTAGCCCTGCAGCTGGTTTAAAACGGCTTCCTTGTTCAGGCACGCCCTTCTGACTATCCAGGTGCACCTCGTTAGGGCTGCTTCCAGCTCTTACCTCATGAATCTGACTGAGCTGCATTCTCTCTGAAAGCTTCCTGCTGTCATGGAAACCTGGCTTGCTCTGGCTTTTAAAGGTGCAGTGCTCGCTATTTTGCCATTCCATCTGCTCAGGAATGCTTTCGGTACCACAATATCACTCCTGAATCTATCCCCTTTCACTATTTCAATAAAAGTGAAATGTTAACTCAAATAATATTGTGTTTGTAATTATTATTTAAAATTGGCCGTTTCTTTTAGTAACCATCTATCTTAATTTAATTTGCTTATAGGCAATGTGGTGTACATATGATCTTCTGTCGTGTTCTCAAAACTCAAAGGCCCGCCCATGAATATTGTGTGCAATTCTGGTCGCCGTATCTTAAAAAGGATATAGTGTTATTAGAAAAGGTTCAGAGAAGAGCCACCAAAATGGTAAAGGGGATGGAAGGATACTCCTATGAAGAAAGGCTAAACAGGTTAGGGCTCTTTAACCTGGAAAAGAGACGGCTGAGGGGAGATATGATAGAAGTCTATAAATTAATGAATGGAGTGGAACGGGTAAACGTAGATCGATTGTTTGCATTATCAGAATATAGAAAGACTAGGAGACATGCAATGAAGCTACAGGGTAACCTATTTAATACTAATAAAATAAAATATTTTTTCACTCAACGTGTAATCAAACTCTGGAATTTGTTACCGGAGGATGTAGTAAAGGCTGTTAGTGTAGCTGGGTTTAAGAATGGTTTGGACAAGTTCCTGGAGGAAAGGTCCATAAACCATTATTAAGAAGGGACCCAGGATATCAATGCTTGACCCAGTACAAGCATTGCGGAACCTGTGTCTTTTGGGTAAACTGCTAGGTACGTATGACCTAGATTGGCCACTGTTGGAAACAGGATACTGGGCTTGACGGACCTTGGTCTGACCCAGTATGGCATATCTTATGTTCTTATCTGTGGGTGTCTTTACTAACAGGCACTAGCTGGCAGCATGTGTTCTGGTGTGCATTGAAGGTGCGCTGGGACATGCGTTGCCAACTAGTATGGGGCCATGACAGTGCAGGACGAGTCCCAAGTTAACTGTGCAATCTGCATTAGGACTGTGAGTGAGCGGGTTAGGAGTGGAGAGTGGACATGGTGAGCTCAGTGCATGGTAGAGTTAAGTGCACTCACGCTAATGCCACCCAAATTAGGGGGAAGTGCTCCATGTTAACTGCAGGGAAAATGCTTTCCACACCCCTGTGCTGCACCCAGTGTGCCATCGTTTCAGCACTTTTGGTGCTTTAGGTGCAACACCCTAGTGTCTTATCAAATAGCGCTCAAATAGGTGCCTTCCTGCTCATTCAACCTAAGTGCCCTATTATAAAATTACACTATGGAGTATGTTTACTAAACTGCAGTAATGTTACAGACCGCGCGTTAGGTAACGTTAATGCTCGTTAGGTAACATTAACGTGCGGTATGTAACGTTAACGTGCAGTAATGTTACAAACTGCGCGGAAGCATTCCACGGTGCGGTACACACTGCGGAAGGAGAGAGGGCAGAGAGCAGGGGTCAATGGGCGGGGAGTGGGTGGGGAGAGGCTCCCTGCACACTAACATGCTGAACTGAAGGGCTGAATCCTACCATGAATGAAAACCTGCCGTTAGATGCACATTTTCAGGAGAGAGAAACCATTTAGGTGTCAGCAATGTACAGCATAGGCAGGGAGCACAAGAAACGTGATAGTAGTGCACCATGTGCAGCAACTCCATAGTGCCCAAGTATGAGAAGCCACTATGGCAATGGTGTAAATGGGGCATAGGGGGCTGCAGGTGGAACATGCAGTGGGGGCAGTCGGGGTGTAGGGCAGACCTGGGTGTCACCCAGGTGGCACATAGGAACATAGAAACTGGAAGTGTGAAAGACAACATTGACAAAGACCAAACACAATATACAAATACATTGTCCACACTAGCCAATAGTTGCCAGGACAGAGACAGGACATCCCTGCATCCATCCCACCACCATGTTGAAGGGACAGACTGTTGTTAGGCTGTGATGGGGGGTGGGGATGTCCATGTATGCCTTCCCACCCCAGATGCCGCACCATAGGCATCTGACTACCTGAACAGTGGATGGCCTGGGATGACGCACAAGCACCAACAGCATATGGTTATAGCATGGGTGGGGGTGTCCGTGCTGGAGGGGGCAGTGGCACCTTCTGCAGTGGACCCAGGCCATGCCCTGTACCAGTACGTGGTGTGCAGTGCAACAGAAAAAGTCTTGCAAAGGAGACGTAAAGGTATGGCCCAAAGACTGTTGTGCCTCTGTGGCTTAACTGTGGTGCAGTACACACAGCTGGTGTGACTCAGAGCAGAGGGTCACATGTTCAGGTCCCAGTTGCAGACCCTGTACAACACATCACAAACCTTTGCCCTACTATGTGGAAAAAAACACAAAATGTCTGGCTGAAGAGACATAAAGGTATGACCCAGGGAGGGCTGTGACTCTGTGGCCCCACTATGGTACAGTACACACAGCCAGTGTGACTCAGAGCAGAAGGTCACAGGTTCAGGTCCCAGCTGCAGAATACATCACTAACGTTTGCTCTACTATGTAGATATAACAGAAAAACAGGATAAAAACAGGAAATGTCTGGCTACTCCCATAGGACCGCACACAATACATGCTGTACGCCTGTGGGGGAGACAAGTTGTGCACCGTGAGACATGGTTTCCACCTGCCACTTGTACACTTGTAACATCATATGCACACGGTAGGACACCCACCCTGTGATTCACCATGTGCCGCCTCAACGTGCGTCCGCATCTCCCCTCTCACCTCCGTCATGGCAGACCGTGCATCCCACGCATCCCACGCATCCCACGTGCCTTGCTGTGGTGCAGCAGGCTCCGCCGTCCCGGTGGCTGCAGCAGAAGGTGGCATACTGTCCTCAGCCGGCCGCTGGTTCGGCCCGCCGTCACCCTCCAGAGGTGGTGCTGGTCCCTCCTGGTGGCCCCGCCTCTGGCTCCATATCATCAAGAGGCCACGGCCCGGGGTCTGTGTGCTCCACCCCCTCCTCCACCTCCTCGATGGCATGTATGTCACCTGTGGGGGAACAGGGTACACAGCTCAGGTGGGGCGTGGCTGCCTGCCTGCCCTTGTCACACCCTGTATCTACGGGCCATGTAGGACACAGGGCACCCTGGTCAGTGTGTGGGTACTTAGGCTGCATATGTGTGGCCATGGATGTTACCAGTGCAGGGATGTGTGTGGTACTGTCCCATGTCTGTGTCCCAGGTGCCTATGGTGGGCCACCAGTGCCTGCATGTGCGTGCAAATGGGAGCACCCAACATGGCCAGGCGTGACTGTTTGGGTGGGGCTGGGGTGCTCTGCCGGTACATCTGGGGACAGGTGTGCCCTGTGGTGGCGGGGATATGCGTGCATGGGTGCAAGGGCCGGGGTGGGGTGGGCTGTGGGTGGCTGTGCGTGGCAGGTGCATGTGTGGGTGTGAGCCACATAGGTCTATGTTGGGGCCCCTATGCCCCCCACAGGCGCAGCCCCTTGTATATTGGTGCCTCCTGTGTCTGGCATCTGACATTAGCATGGCCATTCCCCCCTCCCAGCGCATGCAGCCACCCACCCCGTGCCACCCCATCACCACCTGTGTCCCTGCACCCAGCACCTATGGCACACACAGGTGCAGTGCACCTCTATCTCCCACGCATAAAGACCCGTGTGGCCTTGCTGTCCTCGCCACCCCTGCACTGTGTTTGCACAACACATTGTTGCCCAACGCTGCCACCATGGACCTGTCACCCCCCGCCCCTGCACCCTTCCACCATGCCGTGCCAACCCCCGCTCAATGTTGCCGCATCCACCCCCATTCTGGCCCCTGCACCTTCAGCTACACCTGTGCTGCCCCACTCATTGCCTCTGTGTTGGTGCCCACCCCTCTATCTAAGGCAGCCATGCCCGGCTTTTGCAGTTCTGACCACTCTCTGGCCACTACCCCGCCCCCCCTGAACCCTCTCCCAGTGGGGGCTGTCACCCCAGGCACCTGCCCCCATGGATCGCTGTCACTCCTTGGGAGGTATCGGCACACAATGCGCCTGATGTGTGTCCATGCTCCCTACCCGTCCCACGACCCATGTGCTTTCCAGTGCCATGTGGTGTGCACGCCCTGCCCCTCCTGCCCCAGCTTTCAGACATGATCCCCCCATCTCTGCTGGCTAGACCCGACATGCACTCCCTGACACCTGCTGACCCCCTGACGAGTCCGCACCTGGTTCCATGCTCTGTCATGGGGTCCCTGTGTTCACCCACATGCCTCGTCCCTCTGGCTGGGGTGATGGTGTCAGGGCTGGGACACCCTCCCCCCTGCATACCAGGCTGGCACCCCCTTCCAACCCAGTCCTGGCACCTCCACCATTGGCTGTTCCATCTAACCATGGACCCCATCTGACCCCTCCCCCTCTGGCTGCCAACTGCCGGGTACATCCTTCTGTCCGTGTTCCCGGTTGGGTGTATGGCTCTGTACTGTCCTCAGTGGCCCCCACCCTAAGCCATGCTACCTCTGTGTGTGTACCTGTTGATGCACACCCACTGCTCTGCCATCCCCAGGAGTTGTACCCCATGGCTCTTTTCATGGCCTGCTCGTCTCACCCTGTTTACACAGTCCCTTGGTGCACTACCCATGCCCATGTGTGCAGTGGCAGTCTGTGCACCTCGCAGGTCTCTTCTTGGCACAAGGTCATGCATGGCAGGTGGCAGCACGCTGTCCACGCCCCTTTCTGTGGTTCTGAGGGCTGCCAGCCTGTGGATGGGTGAGTGGGGTCCCTGGACCTGGCTGTGTGCCATTGCAGGGCCCTGATGGGCTTGGCAGGTGCACTGGGATGGCAATGCATGCTGGCTGGTGTTGTGTCATGGCCACATGGTGTGGTGCTGGGGACATGGTGGGGGTGGGGGGTGGGATGGTGACCACCATTGGGCCAGGTTTAGGCCATCTGCATTTGTGGGGTCTGCGGGCGGCGGCTTACACCGTGCATGGCTGACAGGGGGCTGTGGCCCAGGGGCAGTGTGGGATGGTGCACCAGGTGTGGGTTACGCTTTGTGTTGCATGGGACTGGCTGAGGTCATGTGTCTCTGTGGGACCCCTGGAATTGACCCCCCCGCCCTCCTACATCCGTCCCTGCACTCACTTGTTTATGGCCTGTCACCAGTACACTTCTCTCCATCTTACCTGCATGTGGGTGCACTGTATCCAGTGCAGGGGGCAGACCATGTATGTAAATGGGCCTGAGTCGGTCCGCCAGGTGCTGTTCCAGGCTGGTCAGGGTGGCCCCCTGCGCTGGACCCCCGCCAGTGCCCTGCGCATTGTGCCTCTCCCACAAGAGTTGGGCATGGATGTTTCACTTGATGTTGCAGTAGCGCTTCCGGAGGCTCTCTATGTTGCGGTGTGGGCCCCCTGCTGCCACCACCTCTGCCTGGACCTCTGCCCATGCCTTTGTGTGCATGCCAGTGGTGGTGGTGGTTGAGCTAATCCATCCAAAGAGCACCTCAAACGTCTCCAGGATGCTAGCCAGGAGGAGGTCATTCTCCTCCTGGGTGAAGCAGACTGCCCTCTTCCTGGTTTCCTCAGCTACAGGTGTCCAGTGGCGTTTCAGCCCTGGCGCACCTCCAGGGTGTTCCGGTGGGTGGTGTATCGCCCCAGATGGGCCTTCCCTCTCACTCTATAGGCCTGAAGTGGTTTGTGCTATTGGTGGATGCTGGCTGCACTCCCCTCCTGCCTCATGGTGTCCCTCATCCTTCATGCTGTGGTACATACTGTGTACCATAGCCCTTGGTGTTCTGCACATGCTGTGCCCAGTTATGTACCTTGGGTGTGGTCCTACGTGCATTCCACATGGGCTTTACGTGCATGCACAGTAGTGCGCGTTACATTTGCATGCATGTCTGCAGATACCAGTATGTGGGGACACCTCGTCTGCCCCATATGAGCACTGCTCCTATCCTGCATGCACGTACATGCCTTACGCATGACGTATCCTCCCACGCTATGTGCACATAAGGCATGTTCCTAGGCATGCTACGCCCTTTCCCTACATTCCCCATCCTCAGATCTATCCGTGTTGTTGCTATTGGTGTGCACCGCTGCATACATGGCCTGTTTATCCTCCGGTGTGGTTCATGGTGCGTGCACGCACACTCTGCTGTTTATCATTGCTTTGTGTGCTGTCTGTTACATACGGTGTGTTCCAACACACATAGGTGGGTCATGTGGCGTGTCCCCACATGCTACTCTGTGTTAGACATACGTGTGTCTGCCATGCCTCCGCACATTGGAACGCGCCTTGCATTCTGCTGTCACCTGCGTGTCTGGGTGGGGCACACAGTGCAGAATGCTGTACATTTGTGTACTGCTGGGGTGCGGGTACATGCTGCATGCTCCTCCTACCCTCATTCAGCATACCCCATCACGTAACATGCATTTTTGGGGATCGCGCATTTCTGCACGCGCTACAGTGTTACGCTTCCGTACTTGCAGGGTATTGTCTCATGCTGTTGATGGTGTATGTCCCAGCATAACCAGGTGTGTAAGGTTTGCTCTGATTATTTGCTCTACCCCACACCCTATTTAACATCTACCTGTGCTCCATCTCATGTCTATCATGGCTCAGACCGTGAATGTGGGTTGTGCGGTGGTGGCATTGGTGGAGCTGGCGAAACTGCGGTTGCCTGAAGGGGGAGATGGTGTCACTGGGGCTGTGGCACAGGGCATGGGTGCAGTCCCACTGCAACTCAGACCTGCAGCTGTGGGGGCTCCACAGGCAGAGGTGATATCAGCACGGCACCATAGGCATGCTGAGGCAGAGCCCCGCCTGCCACACCTCTACAGGCCAGGTTGGGAATTACATTGTGATTCCTAACAGTAGGTAACATTGGGGGGGCCATGGGCCAGGCATTCCAGCAGATTGTAGGGATACCACATGTGATGGGAGCTATTGATTGCAAACATGTTGCCCTGGTTCCGCCACGTGACAGGGAGGTTGTGTTCCGCAACCGCAAACACTACCATTCCCTGAATGTGCAGGTTGTTTGTGATGAAAATATGCGTATTCTGAATGTGGTTCCATGGTTCCCAGGGTCAACCCATGACTCCTATATCCTGAAGCACTCAGCACTGTTTGTCCATTTTGAGGCTGGAGAATATGGGGACTGTGTCCTGCTGGGTGGTTATTTACCATGTCTCACATGCACATACAGTATATGATATCTGGGGTCCCATTGTCACCTGTGTCCTCTGCATGCCTTTCCTTGTGTTGTGGTTGTGGGGCGCTGCCTTGTATTGGGCTTTGTACAACGTCACACCCTGTCACCGGGGACATGGTCACATACCTCTGTGTGCCTCTAAATGTCTCTATTGTGATGCAGCGGGCCCTCTGCTGGAGAGAAAAAAAGTTTTAAACTCTGAAAGAAAAAGAAATTGCCTGCAATTTCCAGAGAACTTACCTAGAGGGAGCAGGAGAGCTAAGACAGAGACCACAGAACCACGCTCTAGGGGGCAGGACTCTTATTCCAAAAGCTCACATTTAAGAGCAGGCAAGCCAGAGTTTGGAGGCAAGCCAGAGTTTGGAGACAAGCAAGAGTCTGGAGACCAGCAAGAGTCAAGAGGCAAGCAAGAGTCAAGGGACTTGCCTGTAAGGAGCTCAGCTGCCAAAGCCTCATCAGCTGAGAGGAAAAGGACAGGCTGGGAGAAGAGAACCAGTCCTGAGAGAGAGAAGACAGGCCGAGAAGGCCGAAGCCAAGCCAGACCGGGCCCAGAAGCCCACAAGAGAACAGGCCTTAAGGGCCAGAGAAGGAAAGACTGGGAAAGCAGGAGGTATATTCCAGAGAGCACCGATACTGAAGGCAGCAGTCACGGTACACCTCCAGCCTCACCCCAGAGAATCAAACACAAAGCAAAAGGTAAAACTTTTAACCTTTGTCATTGTACACCGGAGCTTAAGCTAAGAGAAGAATCCTGGGAAGGAGATTCTCTATATAGAAGACAAGAGCAGAAGCAAAAGTTAAAGGATAATTTGTGCAACAAAAGGACTATTAGAGGAAAACATAGAGATAATGTTTTTAAACCTCTGGAGCAAGCAATGCCTTTCTGGTATGCCACTAAGCTGAATCGTGGGCCTAGACAGACTGCTAAGCCGTGGGAAACAGTAAGACTAAATCCCATGAAGGACACTTGCCCTGATACCTCAGAGCAGTCAGAGGAGGCCATGCAAGTGGAATCTGTGTATGAAGACAGTGATAGTCCCATGGAATGCACATACTGTGCTGGAAGCGAAATAGAGGCCTTCCAGAGTCATTGAGCGAAGGAAGCATTTTTGCTGTTACATATTTGAATACTGTGAAGTTAACAGTGTTTGGTTAATTTATTTCTCACCTTTAAAAATCTGCTGTAAAGACTTATTTTGCCACGTACCGGAGTGTATATCCTTTGTTTTTGAACCCTTAGTGCTTAAAGGGGAAAATAAAGCCTGTTTTTTTTCCCCACCACTTTTGTGCAAGTCTGAATCTCTTCAGGAGTTGGTAACGAGGCTGACACAAGGCTCTGACCCACGACCCTCGCACCTGGCCAACCCTGACTACCATCATCTTAGTGACCCCCCCCCCCGGCTCCAGCCCTCCGGTGGAACTACTACGCCGCCACCAGGGGGTGCTGTGCGGCCGGGGCGCGGTGTCACACTATATATACCATGTGTGTCTCATTGCTCATCTGGGTGTCTCGGCACATATGCGGGTGACACTGGTATCTGCTACTGCTGTTCAGTTGCACAGGTCCTATGTACAGGGACACTCTGGGCATATATGGTGTGTCCCTTCTATGGCTGGGTTGACACCTCTTGTTTGACAACAGCTCTGGCACATGGCCTCAGACATACCGCACAAGCAGATGTACTTGGGTATGCCTTTGTGGTATGTCCCTCATAGACTCCATATCCAACGTGTGTGTGTGTGTGTGTGCTCGGTCCAGGAGGGAGGGGGGTTTAGGTATGCGTCCAGATGCATCCTCATGCTGTACAGTGTGTTTGGGGCCTATTCTCCATTGCCCATGTGTGCGACAATATGTGGGTAGCACTTGATATCACACATGTATGCTGTATATCTGCCCACGTTATCTTGTCTCTACTGCCATTCTGACCTGACCCCTCAGGTATGTGTTCTGGTGACATCTGCTGTGTGTGCACTGTATTATAGGCGTCACATGGTTGCACACATGCACATCTCTGCCCCTTCCAGTATGCTTTGCCACTGTTGGCCAGATGCCTTCACAGCTGCCACTGCTGCCGTTTGGGTACTGTTTTTTGGCCGTGTGTTTGGCCTGGATACAGTTGATGTATGTTGCCCTCATTAGCCTTCCCTGGGGTTCTGGGTCTCCCAGCTTCAGATGCTGGTGCAGCGCCATCGTGTGCCATTCTATGATGTCATATGTTTGTGTCCCTGTTTATCTGTTGTCCAGTTAAACTTTGCTACTTCTGTGCTTTTGTGTGTCCATCATCAACCGCTTGACCATACCACATTTCTTTCTGCAGGTGATGCAGGATAGGCTATCGTGCACATATGCACATCCCCACATATGCAGAACTTACAGGAGAATAGCTCCTCGATCAGATGTTGCCTGACTGCCATCCCCTCATGTGCATCTCCCAAGGCCAGGTGCAGAGATGAGGTACAATGAGGCCCATGCCTCCAGCTGCTCAGTCATTGAGTGAACCTTTGGCATTCTAAAGAGTCACTTCAGGTGTCTGGATAGGACTGGAGGTGCCTTACAGTACGAACCCATGACTGTGGCACATATAATTCTGGCATGTTGCATCCTGCAAAACATTACTCTCAGGCACAATGTCCAAGTCAAAATTAATGAGGATCTGGAGGAGGATCCTGTGTGCCCTCCTGTACGTGGCCATGGTGACACACATGAGGAGATGGCAGTCAGGCAACATCTGATCGAGGAGCTGTTCTCCTGTAAGTTCTGCATATGTGGGGATGTGCATATGTGTCTCCATGTTTGTGCTGAACTATGTGTTTCACGGCACTATCATGACATATATATATATATATATATATATATATATGTCACTTGTGTTTTTGACCCCCCCAGGATAGGCTGACGACCCTGCCCGGTGCTGTGGTATATGTGGGAACTGTGTGTACATCATTCAGACCTGCAGGTGACTGGGGTGGGTGGACATACAGGTAAGTGTACTGTGGGGGAAGTACAGCATTACACATATCTGTGTTTTCCTCTCCACTGCACCTCTGTTGTTGTACACGTGTTTGGCCTGCGGCTTCTTCCCCCATATGTTCCGGTTGACATGCATATGGCCATTGGCCTGTGCACATTTCGGGTGTTTACACACTGTATCTGGGGCACATGTTACCGGGCTGTGTGTGTCTCCAGGCACAGGGTGTGGGGTTGGTGGATAGCACATACAGCCTTCCCTGGCATTGTGGCATTACACAACATCAGTGTATCATTGCATGGACTGTAATGATTGTCTCCACTGGTCGCTGATTGTGCACAGACCTGCGATATGCAACTTGCGGCATGCTCACCTTGTCTCACGGTGTATGTATCTGTGTCTTTGGGGCGTGTCTAGGTGACGGTACCTTATGATGCCCTATGCCATTGTCTGGTGCAGGGATGTGTCTGGCCACCTGTGCAGTGGTGTTCACACATCTCTCTGTGACCTTCTGCTTTTGCCCTTGTGTACATTGTGCACATGTGTCATGTATTGTTGCCTGACGTGTCTTATGTTTGCTGACAGAACACTACGCATCAACATTTCGGTTACACGCAACTCACCATACCTTGGACATGTGCCACTTATGGCTGACCATGACAACGTGGTGCTGGATGCAATTCATTGACATCCGCAGCCTCTACTGTGGCCCCTTGTGCCCTTTGCCTGGCTCAAACAGTCCCCATCAGGCACCTGCTGTACAATGAAGGTAGGTTGTACCTTAGATCTTCTGTGACTAACATCCACGTATAGATGTTTCTTTTGGGCTGTTTGTATCATCATGCCTTTCTGTAAGATCTCTGTGCACCACCACTGCTGGACATGCTGTGGACCTCTAGGATGCCTGTGTGACATGGGCATTGACATGACCATGTCAAGATGATAACCTGGTCTGCAGTGCCATCTCCTGCTGTGGTCAACATGCACTGTGCTATGTGGTTGTGGCCGTGTCATGTTTTAATATCTGGGCATTCATTATGCACATAATGTGCTGTCACTGTCTGCATTGTGACCTGAAGGTGTGTGTAGCATACCTTTACCTTTTCTCTACTCCTTTTAACACAGGGCACAGCCAGCACATAAGGCACATCTACTGCGCTGCATCTGGAGTCCCCATCACTCAACTGTGGTTTGACAGGACACCTCCATGCAACAGTTCCTAGGTGATGGTGCCAGTGGGAGATGGACCTATATGAGTCGGACACATGCCTATGTTGGACGTCATTGTTGGCCTGCTACTTTAGGCATCACCGGGGGGACTGACACACCATTGCTGCCATGCTCTGTCTGGGTGTTGCGTTTATCGCAGCAGAGACACATCACCTTTGCATTTCTGTGGAACATTGAGACATCACTTGTGACTTTACATGGCCATGTAATCTGGGATGGTCATAGCCAGACTTGTATGGTCATAGGTAGCATTTGCACTGTGAACACTTGTCTGTACATCTACAGCAGGAACTCACATGTGCGCTGTATGTTGTACATCCATCTGACATTGTATAGCTGTGTGTCACCAATGTGTGGGGCTCGCATCGCAGGCATTGCACCAATATTTGGCTACAAAGGTACATGCAGCCATGTATGTGGCACAGGAGATACATTCTGTAGGTCCTGCTTATTTGTGTGGCCAACCTACACTTGTACATGACACACTATCTTCCTCCAGAACACTGTAATGCATTCCACCATCTCTGATTGCTGTTTGACCATTGCAGGGAGTGTTACAGTGGATATGGGGCAGCACTCTGGTGTTTAAATGTACATGGTGCATGCGCATGTGCCTGACTCATTTCTTACATTGCTGCATGTACCAGGGTGGGATTTGTGTGGGTACGTGCACCGTTGTGGACATCTCTTTGTAGGTCTACGTACATGTTATTGTGTGTGTTTACTGGACAGATTTGGCAATGTACATTGATTTGTAGCCTTATCTTTGCATGTGTGCACAGTCCTCTTTCTGACATGACATTGCTCCACTCACATTGTGCCAGTACCTTTGCACTGTGGCACCGGGTGTGTCCATTTCCAGGCTTAATTTGTGCAGTCCCTGTACATTGCCATATTATGACTGCTCCTGTTTCCATGGCTCCCATTGCGGTGTGACTTCCACATAGTGCTACTTCTGTATGTTAGTGGGATCCCATCTTCTTTGCTTTTTGCCCACATGTGACTCTCGTCCTGATACTGTGTCCTCATGTTGCATAGTGTCACTGATTTTGATGCCATGTGTGCATTAAAGGTGTTTATTTACATGACTACCTGACATCTGGACTTTTTCAGCACATCACTTGCTGTTCTAGGGACATCTACACTGCTGTATGACCCACTGATACCCACACATCAGGTCTACACATCTGAGGGGTAGTGCTGGGCCATTGGAACATGACATCATTGGCATGTTTGTGCATTTGCCTGTGCACTGCGTATGCACTTCACTATGTGGCAGCATGACATTACATCTCTGTATCTTCCCTTCAGACCTTCTTGTCTTGTGTGTGCTGTCAGCCTGGTGTGCCTGCCTGATACGTGCCACTTGTCAGCTGTGTGTTCTGGTGCTGTGGCCGTGATGGTGCAGACATGTACTTCTACTACTACAGAGCATTGGAATAGTGCTACATGGTGAATGCGGCGCAGTGCAGACAGGTGGGAGACATCTTCTGCGCATCAGTTATTACTATCTAGTCAGCACGGACTCAGATGGGGTGGGAGGGATACCACTGGGGACAGTGGGGGGGGGGGGCAGGGGAATCATGCTTCCATGGCTGCAGTGAGGATGTGTGGTTTCATCCTGGATTTGTGGGGGGTTGGAGATGGTGCCTGCTATACGGACAGTGGAAGTTTGCTCACGGTGTATGGGGTATCATGGAGAGAGGGGCGGAGTGTGGGGTTCGCAGTAGGGATGTTCTGCACAGGTGGTGGGTGTCTGCTGGGGGCCAATGTTTTCAGGGGTGTTTGTACATGGAGATGGGAGACGAGGGGTGGTGGGTAGCCACAGAGTCTCTGCATTTTGAGCTCAGTAGGGGATGTTTGACATGGGTACGGTAAAGGCTAGGGAGGCTTTGACGTGACCTGACACGGGGGGTAGTGTGGCCATGACTAGCCTGGCGCACGTTTGGATGCATGGCAAATTATTGCACAGAATGGAGGGGAATGAGGTGTGTCCAGCTGAGACCTGCAGGGGGCAGACTACTGAGGTACTGATGGGATGTGATTGGGCAGTGTATGGGCATATTGGTGGTGTGTTCAGGGTGGATGGGGTGGGTATCACTGCTGTTGTGGGGGAAGGGGGGCAGGTGTTAGCTATCAAATGGCTGTGTGTCGTGAACAGGGGTGAAGGGTCAGGGATGGGCCCAGATTGCAGCCTGGGGACACTCGGGGAGGTACAGAGTTATCCACAGACACCAACAACAAGGGGGAGGCAGGGAGGTGTTATGATGATGGATGGAAGGTACGGTCGTGGCCATGTTCACTTTCAGGCCATGGTGAGACATCCAGGCAGCGATGTCATCACGAAAGGCGTGGATCATGGTTTGGTTAGCCGGGTAGGGTGCAGGTGTGCGTAGGTGGCTCTGTGAGCCATCAGTATCTAGCTCGTAAAGCCAGCCATGGGTGCTGATGGGCACACCAGGGGACTGTGTATGGAGGGGGTAAGGGGGTATCCACGCCAGATCCTTGGGGTACACCATCTGGGTGCAGGGTTGTGGGGGAGGGGGTAGGTGTACAGGTATTGTTACGGTGTACCGTGTATAGGTATAGTTACATCACAAGGTTTAATCTCACTACTTTCATTACTACCACACCTACTGCACCTGCACAGTGGGAGACATGGCCTGTTGGTTAGGACACAGTACCTCTGGCCAGAGGGCCATGGGTTCACATCCCACCTGGGGACAGCAACATCAGGCCTGTGGGACTGGGGTTTCTAGTCTTATTGCCATTCCTTGTGGCTTTGGACACGCCACGTGGCCCTCTATTGGCCACTGCTTTATTTGATGGGTGCGGCGGGATAGACAACTGGTTACTTACAGAGATAACTCAGTACTTATGTATGTCACTGCCCCTTGTACACAGCGCTGCACAGACATGTCGAGCATACACCCTACTCACCACAGTTTACATTCTAGTTAGGTTAAGTGAGAGAATGTGGGAGCAGGGGTAGGAGAGGCAATGGTGGAGGGGGATCAGGGTAGTTGGAGTCCACAGGCAGCAGCGGGTAGGTGAGCTCTCAGCATGGATTGGATGTGTGTTTGCGAGGGTGGCTGGCACACTGACCCTGTGAGTTTATCCCAGGCATAAGGTGCATCAGGGTGAGGGACGCGATGTCTGCTGTTTGCGGCGGAGCAGAGGGGCCATCCGTTTCAGCACTGTGGTCCAGTGTGTGCCTTTTGTGGTAACTTGTTTGCATTGTGGTTGTGGGGGTTCTTTGGGATAGTGGTCACAGACCCCAGTTGGCAGTCGATAGGTTGCCAGTTTGATTCCCACATGTTCTGTTCCTTTTCCTTTCCTGTGTTCTGCTAACCTGCCCATGCAATGGCTGCAGCCTCATCACCTCTCCACACACCCTTCCATCTCTGCGCTGTGCACCACAGTGTGTGCCCTCTCTGCAGCCTATCTGTCACATATTGTGTGTTACATATGGCTATATCTTTGTAGTGTCCATGTGACCAGTCGGCTTGGTGGATTGGTACTGCTGTTGTTGGCTGGTCTGTGCCACATCACTGTGCAGGTTGGATTCTCACATGCTCCTTTTTCATTCCGTTGCCCTGGTCCACGGGCCGTCCACTTAGTTGTCCCTTCAGCCGGCCCCTGACACCCTTTGTGTATCACTCCCATGCTCTTTTGCATGCTGTTTACATTGCATTACATCTCACAATGTGTGTGAATGTGTTTCTATGTGGCTCCCGTCCCACTTACAGACTGTGATATGAGCTGTGGACGCCTGTTGTGCATGTGCATTGCATCATGGTGACTGTTTGGGTTGGCCTCTCCTGGCACAGAGCAGGCATTTTGTGTGGTGCCCAGCAGTGTTCTTGTTTGCAGCCATTGCTGTGGACCTCACAGTGGTGGTGTGGCCTATTGGTTTGTGCAGTGCTTTTCAGGCTAGTGGTCATGGGTTCACTCCCTCTTTGTTCTCCTTCTTTTATGCCTTTCCTACACTGGACCTGTCATTCCTGTAACAGTCATATCTCTGCCAGTCTGTGCTGCCAGTATATATTACCCTCATCACAGTTGCTAACCATCCTTCTATTCGTCTAGCTGCATCTGTCAGCTGTGTGGCACTCGGCGTTCATGTGCAGGCTGCTACCACATGTCCTGCTTTTCAGGTGCCTTAATCTATGGTGCTTTATGGGGCACCTTGCTGGCACCTTATATGGGGCCTTCAAGGGATGGCTGCAAGGCGCCTTAGGTTGGGCACCTTGTAGGGTGCATGACAACGTGCCTTGTGAGGCGCCTCCGGTTAAGATGCCTTGTGATGTGCCCTATATGGCGCCTTGCGACATGCGTTATCTGACGGTGCATTGTTATGCGCGCTACCTGGCACTGCTTGTCGTACGATGCACTGCCCACTCCTTTATATGGGCATCTGTACCATTACTGCAGAAACTACCGCGGGTGACACTAATGCGGTTTAATAAACATACCCCTATGTGTAATTTTGTAAAGGTTTTCCAGCATTTAAAGTCCATTTTACATGTGGAAAAGGCTTTTTATAAAATTGCATATAGGCATTCCCAGGGATATTCTTTGGAGAGAAGGGACAGAGTTGCAATGTATATATTTATTTTATATAATACATGAATACATGCTTAGGGGATAATTTTACAAGGAAGCACCTAGTTTTAGTCACTGCCAACACGTATAAATAATGGAATTTTATTTTATTTATTTTATTTTATTTTTTATTAGAATTATTCAAAATGTTACATAAGGAACCACAAAGAAAGTAATTCTTCTTACAGAAATAATCTAAGAAATATCAAAAATAAGAAACTAACTATTGTGATAAGGAGAGTGCAGCCCAGCCAGGGAAAAGTGAAAAAAGGAAGAATTTTTCCTCTTTGCGGGGGATGGGCACACAGGATCACTTAGTCCACAGCAGGAACCTGGAGAGAAACCTAGAGGGCAGACCTAGCTGGAAGTCACGCCCACACTCCAGGTCAGCCACAGACAGGAGTGGGAGGTACAGAAGGGCGGAGCCAGGAAGGGAGTTGCCCTGCTCAGTGTTTGAAAGGGAGCAAACAAACACTAGAGATAGAGTCGGTTGGAGAGTTGGTTGGAGGGCTGGTTCAAGAGGTGGTTCAGAGTGCGGTTGGAAGCATGGTTGGAGAGCTGATTCAGGAGTTGGTTCAAGTGCTGGTTGGAAGCATGGTGAGAAGCATGATTGGAGATACAGTTCCAGTTGCAGTGGCAGTTGTTGTCGGAGTTGCAGTCCAGGCCTAAGTGGGAGTTGCAGCTCAGGTTCCAGTCCTGGTTCCAGAAGGTACAGAGGGAACAGCCCTGTAGCCAAAAGGAGCAGCAGAAAAAGGAACCGCTATAAAGACAGCCAGAGAAGGTACAAAGGAAGCCGCCATACTCAGCACAGTAGCCACCGAGGATATAGGGAAGGTTCCAGGGGGAGAACCACCTACCCTAGCAAGAGAGTGGGAAAGTGTTACCACAGGTCTCTGCCCTACGTTGAGGCAGAGGGAGTCCTGACTGGCCAAAGCTCTAACCAGGAGAATATTGCACAAGAAGCCCAAGGTAGGAGAAGGGAAGCAGCAAGGCCTTCTAAGTATGTTTATTCTTCTGACTCTGATGAAACTGTTATGCCTCAGATAACGCAGCACAAAAAGAAATGTTGTACCAGAAAGGTTAAGCAAGAGCAATCCATAGGACACCTGCCTAGAGCAGGGAAGGCAAGAAAGTGGGAGAGGTTGTTTAACGTGTTAAAAAGTCTAAAGCAGAAAGTTCCTGAGCGGTACCTAGCAGAACCCTGCTACAGCTCAGCAGAGAGTATGGACATTGAAGCCAAGGAGGCTGAGGTAAATTCAAATGTCTCAGAGATGGAATGCGATGCCTGCACTAAGGTAAATTAGTGTGAGCCAGAAACACTTGATATTTGAATTCACTGTTGTTTTGTTTTGGACATTTGTTACTGGAGAAGTATCCACTATTTTCTTTTGTCTGGAGAGTACATGTGTTTGGGAGAAATTGTATCCACTTACCTGCAAGGAAGCTGAATAAATTCCTGTGCGCTTTATAAACCACTCGGCCTCATCATTCCTTACACAACTACAACCCTAGGAAATAGAAGAGGTGATCACCCGTCCCTACTAGGCGGCTGCCTGGTAGGGGCACGAGCGTCACACTATATAGTAGAAAAATAAGAAAATGCAAACCTTCACATTAACGGAGTGAACCATGTTGATTAAAAGTTGTCCAAAAACTAACTAATAAGCCACTTTTATATCCCCAACCCACCAACACAACAGTATCCACAAAAAGATATTATTTATCAACAAGAAATTTTTTCAAATGCAACGCGTCTGAAAAGATATATTTAGTGCCAGAATGCACCACAATACTTGCAAGGAAATTTTAAATAAAATGTACCACCCACTGCAAGAACTCTATATCTCAATTTCAAGAAAGACTTCCTATGAAGTTGTGTAGCTTTAGCCACGTCTGGAAAAATATTAAAGGGATGCCTACAAAAAGGGACATCCTTTTTTGAAAAATATAATCTTAAAATAGCACTTTTTTAAAATTTAAATATTTTTATTAATAAATTTCAAACTAAATTCAATGCACATTGAAAGAAAATCAGAAAACCTTTAGTCCACATCCAGAGGAGCTATCACATACCAATTATACAACAATATAAACAAAAAACAAAATAAACAAATATGTATGGTTCAGAGATGATGTCCTAAATTACAAAAACTCTAATTATTACCACTTGTTGGCGCTTAAAAACAAAAGAAAAGCAACACTGCATTATACCTGTGGAACCTGATTCATATAAAATAACACTTTTTTCAATCTCCGACCGAAAGGTGATTATGCTCTGGGCAACAAGATGCAAAAGGCACCTCAGAAATCCTGCATCACAGTCCAGCTTTATCTTCGGGCACAAGGAAGGAGGAGTTGTGATGCTTCCGGTGTGCACGAATAGAGTCGGGACCCTGCTCCAATGTCCCATAATGCTGTGAGCAACAGAAATGCAACAGGTGCCTCCAAATATTAGTATTATAGTCATTTACATGACTAAGTTGGCACTTATGTGCATAAATGACTTCTTATTAAACATCAACTAACATAAAAGTACATTTTTTGCATTGGGTGCTGTCACCACCCCCCCTGGTGGCCGGTGGCTGCAGGGGCAGGTTGTGTATTTAAATCAATTGTAGAAGTAAAAGACTCTTTTGGGCCAGATGCACCTTGGTCCTTGTAGTCCTTTCTCCTTATAGAAATGAGTTGTGGATGCCAAGTAGAGGGTAAACAAAAAGGTTTTATTTCCCTTTTAGCACTGAGGTTTCGCTAAGTAACAAAAGTAAAGTTTTCCTTATTTTCAGGTTTGTGCCAAAGTGTTATTAAACAAGTAAAACTGTTACAGGCTTCACAGTTCCTTGTAGAATATAAAGGGTTTTCTAAACTTCAGAGTGAAGCAAACAAACCAGCTCTCCTTTAGCTCAATGTAAGCAAAATCATTGTTAGTGCATGTTCTGATAAACTATAGCTCTGGGAGTGACTCAAGGCTTCCCGCAACCCAAATAGAGCAGTCCATTAATTCCTCCTGTGACAATGCTTCTAAATCCCCAGGCTCCACTTGCATGGGTTCCAGCTCATCTGCGCTTTCTCCTGTATTTGAGCTCTCCCTGGCTGCTATAGTGTACAAATTAGTATTTCCTTCACCTATCCTCCAGCTAGGCTGTTCAGGGTTTTTCAAGTAGGAAGCATGGCTTGTTCTTAAGCCTCTATGGCGTGGCTTCCAGAACTCCTGCCTTCTTTCATTCCTCTCAGAATGTTTATCTGATTCAAAAGCACTTGTAGGAGCTAAGTCTCTTTTTAGAATTAAAGTACCACTGTACCTTGGCTTCCTGAAGTCGGTGCTGCTGGTATTTTCCTTACCAGGTACCCTTCCTTGGATACGGTCTCCTTTACAGACTGTTTCTGTGAGTCTTCTGGGCACTGCTTGTCGTCCCTGAAGCTTGGGACGGTCAGGTAACGAATCCAGGCCTCTCTGCTTCTCAGTATGGGGGATTCCACTGTCAGGACCTTTCCTTCCAGTACCTTTAAGTTCTTTTCTCAATCCTTCTGGTGAGCTCAGGTCTCCCTCTAGGCATGGAGTCTCTCTCCCTTGGATCCTGACTTCTCCTGGAGTCTCTCTCTCTTGGATCCTGGCTTCTTCTCCTCTTTCTCCCCTCCTCTCTAGTCTGGCTGCAGCTCTCTGCTTATAAAGCCGTTCTTCTCTTGAGTTTCCTGGCCTGCTCTTCAGGTGCATCTGATTAGTCCCTGCATAATCAGTACTTGGGTGTGTTCGCTCAGCCTCTGCAGGTTTGTGCCTGCTCCCTCTAGCTGTGTTACTATGCAATTGCAGCTCCTGCAAGTCAGCTGCTTTGTGAAAGACAGCGCTTTTTTTCCAAATTCACAGCTTCACTAGCTTCAGCCCTATCACAGTGCACAGGCATTGAGTATGGGCGAAGCTTGGTCGATGCAAACAAGTACACACATAAAAGACAGTAATTTACATATTTGCAAAAAGCAGGTGCAGTCATTTACACCAGCTCTAGGGGTGATGTAAGTGATCACACCTTCATTTAAGGCCTGCTCTCTGCCATTTGTTCTAGTATTTTATAACTTGCAAGCACAAATTTTGGATCTACCTATGATCCACTCAAGCTTTGCATCTATGCACACTGAAACAAAGGTATGAGCAATAGGACTTACGTGTGCATGCACAGAGTGGTGGCTGCCTAAAGTTCATGCATAAAATAGGGACTTACGCTTGAACTTAGCACAGACTAGATAGGCCATGTGGTCTTTTTCTGCTGTCATGTTTCTATGTTTTTATAACTTTCCTCACATCCTTTATAAAATCAGCCTCTTAAATTTAACTGGTTAAGTCAAGCCACCCAAATAGCTGTCCTAAAGCTAACTAGATTGATGTTGATAAAGTTTAACTGGATAAGAAGCCACTAGACCAAGTAACACTAAAACTAATAAAATAAAACATTATTTGTTCTTTCTATACTCAACCAATGTAAATTATGGATGTTAATTTTAAATTAACTCCTATTGACCAAGTAGGAACATATCGAGGCCAATTCCATTTTGTGCGTCCCCAGGTCATCCAGACATCCAAATATCTGGACAGCTAAGGGATGCACTCAATTCTGCTGGACTTCCTCATGGGAGCAAAATCACAGCATAGTGGCTGGACATCCTGGGGGTGGCCTGATTCTGGTACCCCAGACATCCAGCCACAAGCCTAGCTAACTCAGTCAAGCTCCTGAATGGAGTCACAGTACCATGGCGTCCCATTGTCCAGGAGCCATGATCACCAGCCACCACTGAAAACCTCCTTTCCCCACAGTCTGACCCATGATCTGGCCTCCCTTTTCCAGGGTCAGGCTATGGGGATGCTCCTGCACCTCTCACCTGTCCATTGCCGCCAGTCACTGCTGTCACCCTGCATCCAGGGGGACTTATTCCACCTCTGACGTGGAATAAATCCCACATCTAACAGGCCAAGCCATGACGTACAGCACCAACTTCAGAATCGGCCCTGTATGTCTGGGATCACGGGCCGCCCACACCCGCCCTCGTTCTGCCTCCAGACCACTGCTGTATGTACAGGGAGCCTTTGCACCAGGATCAGCAGGGGGAATACATCCCTGCTATTCATGGCGCAGAATGACTCCCATCATGTTTTTATGCTCAGTAGTCAAACATTCCTGAAAGATAGCTCAAGACAGAGTGCACTGCAGTCAGGGGTGGCCTGAGGAACATAAGAAGGATATAGGGTCATATGTAGAAACTGATTGCAGGGCCTCATTTGCATTAGTTAATAGGGGCTAAAAAGCGGGACCATATGCAAAAACCACAGTCTGGCTCTTATTGCAATAAAGTCCATGTGCAGAAGGCAGAAGTGTCCCTATCAGTATCCCTACTGAGCTTCGCATTCAACAAGAAAAGGAACAAAAGCCAGAACTTCCATATAACCAGCTGGAAAACAAAGGATTTAGAGGAATTGCACTGATCTGAGTTCTAGGCTTTCTAATTTCACTGCCTATTTGAAGATGACTCTTAAGTAGAAAACCTTTTAGGTTCCTTGACGATCCTTCAATTTGGAAAAAGTCATTCAAGAAAATTCAATCTACTTCCCAGAATTGTTTGTGGTACTCTGAGGCCAGCTTTTCCACAATAAATCCCATTATAACTTCAAAGCCCAGAAACATCATCACATTGGTTCTGAGCAGAGCTAAACCATAACTAGATACATTGTGATTCTTCCCAATTGTCTGTCCCTTCCTCGCTACATGCAGACTCTCACTTTGATCAAATCGGCTTGCTCACTCATAGTAATTGCTCAAAAATTGTTTCACATTCACATCATCTTCCAAATTCTTAGGGACCAATATTCCAAAGCCCTTATCTGTATAAGCATGTAGGCCCCTGAAAGAGATATTCAGCAACACTAGCCAGATAGTGCTGCTGATCATTTCCACAGACTGCCCCAGCACTATTTGGATATGCAGGCGTGGTCCATAGCAGAGTAGGAATGGTGGCAGTCACTAGCCTAATAGTGGCAATACTCAGCCAATTTCCAGATACATTCTGCCTTTATGCGGATAGTCAATCTGCATTAATAAGGAAAGCAAAAAAGCTGCCCTAAGTGTTATACAGATAGGCTATAGGAATAGCAATTGAATGGCATTGCTATCTGGATAGAGGTCATTGCTGCCCGCTATACCTGGATGTTTATCACCGGGGGCTATATGGATACCGGTACTGAATATCAAGAGTATAGTTAAAGACTGTGGCTTATTGATTATTGGCCCCTTGATTACTACTTAATAAAATTGAATCATACATCTGTTATTCTTCTCCCAGCATATGATGATCATCAAAATATTGTTCAATATATTGTTCAAGAAGTAGGCATATTAAACTTAACAATCCATTTTCAAGGAAACAGTAATGCTATTTAAATGATTAATGAAATGAATAGATATAGGCTGGAAATCCAAGTAGAAGCTTGCATAAATATCCTCAGTTTCATACAGTAATACCATGAATGTACAAATGCTTTATGTGTGGTAAGGGGATCATTATTTATCAACAGTACGCTAAGGCAATTATCATGTCTTATTTATCACTAGGCCCATTTTATGCAATTGGCCCTGTGGTAAATGATATGTGTTGATATGTTAGCATGCACTAACTGTTAATAAATGACCCTCTTAATGCACTAATCCAAGCTCCATA
This sequence comes from Ichthyophis bannanicus, assembly GCA_033557465.1. Classification (NCBI taxonomy): domain Eukaryota; kingdom Metazoa; phylum Chordata; class Amphibia; order Gymnophiona; family Ichthyophiidae; genus Ichthyophis; species Ichthyophis bannanicus. The sequence continues at coordinate 368,719,842 of CM066038.1, read as the reverse complement.
AAACAATGAGTTAACATGAAAAGCATGAGCAAAGTACTTTCATATTACAATATTTCAAAGAAATAGATCTACAATTACTCATATTGCTCTTGAATGCAATAGAAGCAAATATTTGATATTTCTTCTGTCCTGAAAGCATTATTACCCAATATTTCATTCTGAATCCTAATGCATTCCATTTTGTTTGGTAGACAGTGAAATATTATATGACATTTCTCACAATTAATGATAAAAGTCATGAATGTCCCTTCATAGGTAAGATTCAGATTTATTAGTGTCCTATTTCTATACAGTCTTTTTGACACAATATATGGGTCAATATACAGCTATGGCAGTCAGCGTTTCTAAAGTGGCTGACTACTGGTGTTAAATATCTGGTTTCACCAATGACCAGATTTTCTATCCAGTTAGTGGTGATATTCAACTGCTAACTGGGATAGCAAATCCGTATAAAGGGGCATATTTACTATTGTGCACTACCCAGGTAACACAGGGTTAGTGCATGGTATCAGAAACTTGCTAAAATGTAGCACAGGATCCCACGCTAAAAGCTCCGTGGTAACTGGGTAGTGCACATCTGGACAGCAACTGGATATGTTGGGAGTATTCCTATTCTCGTGCTACCTGTGATCAGTACACCTCAAGGACTGATATTAGTTGCATCCACAGTGGATTTACTGTGGTGACCCATTGCAATGACAGGGGGATGATTGTACCCGCCCTTTGCAGTTTGAGCAGTGATTCTCAACCTGATCCTCAGGATACACCAAGCCAGTCAGGTTTACTGGCTAGGTGTCTCCTGAGAACTGGGTTAGGAACCTCTGAGATAGAGTGAAGCCCTGCAACAGTAACACAGCCCATGTTACCAGCACAGAGCTTAATAAGCATGCATTGGGAGCAGTTTGGGATTTTTGATTTACGTCTAAAAAACCGACAGGCTTAAATGATTCCACTGAATGGTAGTCAATGGTTTGAGTATGGTATGAAGAATGGCTGAATTGGTTGTCTTTTGGTAGTGGTATGCTCCAATTGGTTATGTCCTCTCAGTGTTTTGATTGGTTGGGAGAGTTTCTTTGTGGGTTATTTAATTTTGGTGCCTTCCAGTGGGTTTGTTCCATTCTGTGAAGGTCAGCATGACAATTTGAAATTCTGTTTGATTCACTCTCTCAAAATAACCCTTAGTGCTGGAATGGAGTAAGTCAATTTTCAGCTAGGTGTTAACAAGGCTGTGGGCTTTATAAGTTTATATTTGTAAACAGCATGGTTTAAAGGTGAGGACAGAGAGGCTGTTGTTGCCAAAAAAGCATCTTTCAGGAAATGGAAAAAAGAGACAAATGACGAAAACGGGAAACAGCACAAGCACTGGCAAGTTAAATGCAAGGCATTGATAAGGCAGGCAAAGAGAGAATTTGAGAGGAAACTTGCTGTGGAAACAAAAACGCGCAATGAAGACTTTTTCAAGTACATTCATAGCAAAAAACCTGTGAGAGAGTCAGTTGGACCATTAGATGCTAGAGGGGTAAAAGGGGCAGTAAGAGGGGACAAGGCTATCGCGGAGAGACTGAATGAATTCTTTGCTTCAGTCTTTACTGAGAAAGATGTAGGGATGTTACCCATAACTGACGTGGTATTTAAAGATGATACTGCGCAAGAACTGAAAGAAATATCGATACACCGGGAAGATGTATTACTATTTGATAAACTGAAGAGTAGCAAATCACCTGGACCGGATGGTATACATCCAAGGATGTTGAAAGTACTGAAATATGAGATTGCAGACCTGTTATTAGTAATCTGTGAACTATCAATAAAATCATCTGTAATACCTGAAGATTGGAGGATCGCCAATGTAACGCCAATTTTTAAAAGGGTTCCAGGGGTGATCCGGGAAACCACAGACCGGTGAGCCTGATGTCAGTACTGGGAAAAATGGTAGAAACCATCATAAAGAACAAAATTACTCAACATGTAGATAATCATGGCTTAATGGGAGACAGCCAACATGGCTTTAGACAAGGAAGATCTTGTCTTACTAATCTGTTATGTTTTTTTGAAGGTATGAATTAACAGGTAGACAAAGGTGAGTCAGTTGATATAGAATATCTGGACTTTAAGAAAGCGTTTGACAAGGTGCCTCATCAGAGACTTTTGGCAAAACTAAAAAATCATGGGATAGGATGCAATGTACTATTGTGGACCAGGAACTGGTTAAAAGATAAAAAGCAGAGGATTGGGCTAAATGACCAATTTCCCAATGGAAAAAGTTGACTAGTGGAGTACCCCAGGGATCTGTGCTGGGTCCGCTACTTTTTGAAATTTTTATAAATGACCTGGAAAAGGAAATAATGAGTGAGGTTATCAAATTTGCAGACAGGAAGCAAATTGATGCCTTTGAATTATGGTGCTGGTGACAAATACTGTGTATATCATGGACTTCCCAAAGAACAAACCAGTCAGTACTAGAGGAGATCAAACCTAAGAAGCTCAGATGACAAGACTTTGATTTTCATACTTTGGACATATCATGCAAAGAGAGAGAGATCATTGGAGAAAGACATTATGCTTGCCAAGATAGAAGGTCACCATAAAAAAGGAAGGTTGGCAATGAGATGGATCGATACAGTAACAGCAGCTATGGATACCACTCTATCAATAATGAGCAGCATGGCTGAAAACAAAACAAAGTTTAGATCAACTATCCAGAGGGTCGCCAGGAGTCAACACCAATTCAACGGCACTTAACAACAACAGTGGAATCATACTGACTGGTTTACAGCTAAGTACTTTAACCTGGTTGTCATAGCCAATATTGACCTGCTTGTAAATTCTAAGTTTCAGCAGTGAGTGCACAAGTCAGATTCTGCCCTGCTGTGGAAGAGTCTTTACATTGTGTGCAGGGTGGGCATGCCTTCGTTAGTTAGGGAATAGGGCTTTTGAAAAATATTTCTGGTGACAATATTTGTATTGCAACATTTGTAAGATTTTGATATGGTTTACATTGTTTAAGTGTCCCTGGCCAGTAGACCTTATATGAACTGAGGGTACACTCAGATATCTGATTTAAAGGCTATGCAAGGAATATAGGCAGTCTGAATATTCCTAAAGTCTTATATCCAACAGTTAAAAGTTATATTTTAAAAAAAAACTGGTAAACTGTAAAGTCTGAGAGCTTAGCCGTGTGTAGTCTCTGGGAGCTGTGATGAACAGACTTGATCAGGTACTTGGTCAGGTGGTAGCGTTGATTCAATTAGTCCCACCCTGTGAAACAGGTTTTGAAACAGAAAATGGAAACTGAAATATTCAAACTGAAATCTTACTTCTATGTATCAGCCTACTATGCAAAGGTCCCAGTAAGCTTAAAATGTATACATTTGCTGCAAAATTAAGTAGAAGACCTAGGTAGAAGACCAGGTCTCTGTAAATCTAAAAGCAAATATGTACAGTCAAACCTCGGTTTTCGTTTGCCCCGGTTTTCATACACTTCGGTTCTCGACGTCTTTTTTGACTGAGATTTTGTCCCGGTTCTCGTACATCGCCTCGGTTTTCGTAAAGTATGTGGAATTAGGTGAGCCAGTGCATAAAATGAGACTGAAAACCTATATACAACTCCTGAAGAAGTGTCATGGGATAGAAGGCAATACATACACCCTCGCGCTGCACACCGGTCTGTATACACTGCCGGAACGCTCGCCCGGTCCCGGCAGCACTGCCCCCCGGACTCACCGATCGCCAGCGTGATGAGAAGCGAAAGCCAGCTGAGTACGTAAATGAAACACATCCTCGAGCCTGGTCAGAGTCAGAGAGGCAAGGATTGCGCAGAGAGGAAGGCGCCGATCTCGTCCACCGCCTGCCCCTTCTCTGGAGCGCCCCCTCAGGCTCGGAGGTAGCAGGGAAGAAAAGCTGTCAATGTAAGCAGGAGATGTTGCATGAATGTGGGAGGCAGTTCTTTCTCTTGCAGGGTACTGTACGTCTGAAGCTATATCATTAAGATTTTCTGCCATTCTGAAGCATTGAGCAGATAATGTAAAGGTATTTTAATGGGCTGAATCCAATGTGATTCCGAAGAGAGCTGGGCACAGCAGCTTGTCAGGGGTGGCTAAGGCCAGATGTTAACATACTGTACTGTATAGTACTGTACTTAGCTTGCTTTCAGTGATGTTAAATGTTCATTTATCCATTTCATTAGTCATTTATATTTATTTCTCATTGTTTTCTGTATGTAAAAATATAGTTATTCTCTATAAAATGTATTTTTGTGAATATTTATGGGTGTCTGGAACGGATTAATTGGATTTACATTATTTCTTATGGGAAATATTGCTTCAGTTTTCATACGTTTCGGTTTTAGTCAGACTTTTTCGAACGGATTAATCATGAAAACCAAGGTTTGACTGTACTTCTATTCCAAGTAACTATATATCACAAGTGTCCTTGGCCAGTAGGCCTTATATCAACAGAGGGCACATTCAGATATCTGATTTAAAGGCTATGCAAGGAATGTAGGCCTATATCCAGCAGTTAAAAATTATATAAGCCATTAACCCCCCTCCTCTGTATGCTAGCACCCCCACACCATATATGTATTACCTTATATTGTGAGTCACTTTGATTAAAGGGAAAGGTGACATATTTAAAAAAAACAGGTAAATTCTAAAGTCTGAGAGCTTAGCTGTGTGTAGTCTCTGGGAACTGTGATGAAACTGTTGCAATTAAGCTTTTTCATCTTTGCCCTATCCCTTTTGAGATGGGATGAGCAGAGGTATACATGATATTCACATTGCAATCACACCACAGACATATAGAGACAACGATGCTACCCTCAGTTTTATTCTGAACAATCCCAAATACTCTATTTTTCCCAATGTGCATTCACTTTGCACTAGCCTTCATCAAATTTCACCCAGCATTTCGCACAGTCTAATTAAGACAAACAGCACAACAACTAGAGACAGAAAGGTATGCTGTCTGCCAGGTGCCAAAATCCAAGATGTTATGGAGAGTTTCCCGAGACTCATCAAGCCCACTGACTATTACCCAATGTTGCTAATCCATGTCGGCACAAATGATACTTCCAGGTATCTCTCTGAGCATATCAAAAGTGACTTCATGGCTCTGGGACAGAGGGTGAAGCAGATAGGTGCACAGGTGGTGTTCTCTTCAATCCTTCATGTTGAAGGTAAAGGCCAACGCAGAGAAGCTCGCATCCTGGAGATGAATGCATGGCTGCATGGATGATGTCATCGAGAGCATTTTGGTTTCCTGGACCATGGGATGCTGTTCCAAGGGTTGCAGAGCAGAGGTGGCATCCATCTGTCCAAGAGAGGTTGACGTGTCTTCAGTAGCAGACTGGCTAATCTACTGAAGAGGGCTTTAAACTAGATTCATTGGGGATGGTTGAAGAAAGCCCCCAGGTAAGTGAAACATTAAATATCTTTATAGAAATGGGTAAAAGGGGCAACATATGGAAAGCAGGGATGTAACTATACCAGGCTATACTTTATTCAGAAATGTCAGGGTAGGAAGAAGGGGAGGAGGAGTGGCACTATATGTAAAAAATTATATTAAAGCTTTGGAACTACAGAGCTTAAAAGGGAGAGAGGAGGCACTGTGGGTTAAACTAGAAAGAGGAAAAGAGAAATGATACACAGACCTCCCTTACAGGAGGAAGAAGTGGACAGAGAGTTAATTGAAGACATACGCAGCATTGCTAGGAAAGGGGAAGTGATACTGATAGGGGATTTTAATATGCCAGATGCTGATTGGCACATTCCGGCTGCAGTATCATCTAGAAGTAAGGAGATCCTGGATTCTCTACAGGGAGAACTATTCAGGCAATTGGTAACAGAACCCACATGTGAAAGGGCCATACTGGACTTGGTGCTTACCAATGGTGAAAGTGTTTCTGATGTTATAGTGGGAGATCATTTTGCATACAATGATCACCAGATGGTGTGGTTCAGTTTTAGGACTAGGGCTGTTAGAATCCATTCAAAAGCAAGGGTCTTAGACTTTAGGAAAACTAACTTTGCAAAGATGGGCCAATACCTCATAGAGTCATTAACAGGATGGGAACAGCTCGATCATGTAGAAAAACAGTGGGCAAAACTGAAAGGGGATATTTTAAGGGCAACCAATCTTTTTGTTAAAATGGTAAACAAAGGTAAAAAGAAAAGAAGACCGCTATGGTTTTTGAAAGAAGTAGCTGAAAAGGTGAAGAAAAAGAGGGAGGACTTCATGAAATACAAGAGATCTCAGAGAGGTGAAGACAGGCATCTATAACTGGAAAAACTTAGAGAACCTAGCAAAGTAGTCAGGAAAGCAAAGATTCAAAAAGAGAAGGAAATAGCTAATGCAATAAAATTGGGGGATAAGACATTTTTCAGATATGTTAGTGAGAAGAGGAAGGCAAAAGTGGTATTGTCAGACTCAAAGGTGAAGGGGAGGAATATGTAGAAGCTGATGAGTATAAGTGGAATTGCTTAACAAATATTTCTGTTCTGTGTTCATAGATGAAGAAACAGGAGCAGGACCTCAGAAAACACCCACAAACGGGAAAAGAAGTGAGAGCCATCTTGAACAATTTTCTGAAGACTGTGGTCCTGAGAAACTATCTCAACTTAAAGTAAACAAAGGGATGGGACCGGTTGGGATACACCCTAGAATACTGAGGGATCTTGGGGACGTTCTAGCAGCTCCACTGATTGACCTTTTCATTGCCTCATTGGAGTCGGGAGTGGTGCCAAAGGACTGGAGAGAGGCTCATGTGGTCCCTTTACACAAAAGTGGATGTAAGGATGTGGTTGAAAACTTCAGGCCAGTTAGTTTAACTTTGGTGGTGAAAACAATATTGGAAACGCTGCTGAAAGAGAAAATAGTGAGGTTTCTGGAGTCCAGCTGATTACAGGTTCTGAGGCAGCATGGATTCACCAGAGGCAGGTCTTGTCAGACCAATCTGATTGATTTCTTTGACTGGGTTACCAGGGAGTTGGACCGAGGGAGAGCCCTAGATGTTGTGTATTTAGATTTCAGTAAATCCTTTGACACCATTCCTCACAGGCGACTTAAAAACAAAATGAGCACCCTAGGGATGAACCTAAAGTTACTGCCTGGGTTGGTAATTGGTTGAGTGGGAGGCGACAAAGGATACAGATAAATGGAGCTCACTCTGAGGAGAAGGAGGTTACCAGTGTTGTGCCCCAGGAATCTGTCCTTGGTCCCATTCTTTTTAACATCTTTGTCAGTGATATAGTGGAAGGGCTGTTGGGTAAGGTTTGCCTCTTTGCGGATGATACCAAAATATGCAATAGAGAAGACACCCAGGAAGGTGTAGATAACATGAGGAGGGTTCTAGCTAAGCTTGAAGAATGGTCTAGAGTTTGGCAGCTGAGATTGAATGTTACAAAATGCAAGGTCATGCTTTTGGGCTGCAGCAATCCATGGGAGCGATATAGTATAGGGGGTGAAGTACTTGTGTCCACAATCCGATACCTTGGAGTCACGTTAGACCAACGACTGGACATGAAGGTGCACATAAGCAACATAGCAAGAGCAATTTACCACAAAATCCGAACACTCAGGCACTTACGCTTCCTACTAGAGCCGGACGACTTCCGGACAATCTATCAAGCGTTGATTATGTCGCACTTTGATTATGCTAATGCAATCCTACAAGGGCTCCCACAATCCACCCTGAACCCGCTCCAATTCGTGATGAATGCCACGGCGAGAGTTCTACATGGGGCTTCTAGGAACGATCATGTTACACCCATCCTGAAGCACCTCCACTGGCTGCCTATACATGGCAGACTCACTTTCAAAACCCTACTGCTGACTTTCAAGGCCATCAATGGGCTCTCCTCCACATCACTAGCAGAGCTTATACAAACCATGTCCCCCAATAGGTCCAGAAGATCTGCAGCAGTCCACACACTGGTAATCCCAAAGGAAATAACCCAATGCACCCATGCAACAGCAAAAAGGGCTTTCAGATTCTGTGCACCCAGATGCTGGAACACCCTACCACCCAGCATTTATTTTATTTATTTATTTATTTGCATTTGTATACCGCTACTTCCAGCGATCAGAAGCGGATAACATTACACATCAAACATAGCTAAATATGGTAGGAATTGGTACATTTACATTTAGATTTCGGTAAGGTTACAACTGTGATGAAATTCAATTTACATTTGATTTTCATGTGAGAATCATTAGAATTTACAGAGTAATTTCAACATAAGCATAAACATTTATACATATGTACACTTTAAAAACATGAAGAAAAACAGTGGGCAAAACTGAAAGGGGGTATTTTAAGGGCAACCAACCTTTTTGTTAAAATGGTAAATAAAGGCAAAAGGAAAAGGAGACCGCTATGGTTTTTGAAGGAAGTAGCTGAAAAAGTGAAGAAAAAGAGGGAGGCCTTCATGAACTACAAGAGATCACAGAGAGAGGAAGACAGGCATCTGTATTTGGAAAAACTTAGAGAAGCTAGCAAAGTAGTCAAGAAGGCAAAGATTCAAAAGGAGGAGGAAATAGCCAATGCAATAAAATGGGGGGATAAGACATTTTTCAGATATATTAGTGAGAAGAGGAAGGGAAAAAGTGGTATTGTCAGACTCAAGGGTGCAGGGGGGGAATATGTAGAAGCTGATAAGGATAAAGCGGAATTGCTTAACAAATATTTTTGTTCTGTGTTCACAGATGAAGAACCAGGAGCAGGACCTCAGAAAACACCCACAAATAAGAACAGAAGCGAGGGACATCTTGAACAATTTTCAGAAGACTGTGTTCATGAGAAACTAGCTCAACTTAAAGTAGACAAAGCGATGGGACCGGATGGGATACACTCTATAATACTGAGGGAACTTGGGGACGTTCTAGCAACTCCACTGACTGACCTTTTCAATGCCTCGTTGGAGTCGGGAGTGGTGCCAAGCAGATGGTGTAGATAACATGAGGAGGGATCTAGCTAAGCTTGAAGAATGGTCTAGAATTTTGCAGCTGGGATTTAATGTTAAAAAATGTAAGGTCATGCATTTGGGCTGCAGCAATCCAAGGGAGCAATACAGTATAGGAGGTGAAGTACTTTTGTCCACTAAAGAAGAGCGGGACCTAGGCGTGGTTGTGTCTGATGATCTTAAAGTAGCTAAACAGGTAGAAAAGGCGACGGCAAAAGCTAGAAGGATGCTTGGGTGCATACGGAGAGGAATGGCTAGCAGAAAAAAGGAGGTGATAGTGCCTCTGTATAGGTCTTTGGTGCGACCTCATTTGGAGTATGGTGTGCAGTTCTGGAGACCGCACCTTCAAAAGGATGTGAACAGGATGGAGTCGGTGCAGAGGGTGGCTACTAAAATGATTAGTGGTCTTCATTATAAAGCATATGAGGACAGACTTAAGGATCTTAATATGTATACCTTAGAGGAAAGGCGGGATAGAGGTGATATGATTGAGATGTTTAAATACCTCCATGGCATAAATGTTCAGGGAGAGAGCCTCTTTCAATTGAAAGCAAGTTCTGCTACGAGGGGACATGGGATGAGGGTGAAGATAGATTCCGGAGTGATATGCGTAAATATTTCTTTACAGAAAGAGTAGTGGATCCATGGAATAGTCTCCCAGTGGAGGTGATAGAGATGAGGACAGTAACTGAATTCAAAAAAGCATGGGACCAACACAGAGGATCTCTAAAGGTAAAAAGTGGACTGTTGTAGTTGTTGTTATGGAAGGACAGACTAGATAGGCCATGTGGTCTTTTTCTGTCATCATGTTTCTATGTTTCTATGTTTATGTGAGAAGAGCCTTATGCTTGGGCTTGTGATTGTTCATAGGTTAGTGATTGACATTATAAATTGAGGAATGGTTCTTTTGTCTCTATTTATTGTTTAGGTCAGGTTGAATAGTTCTTGAAAGAGGTGCGTTGTTAGCTTTTTTCTAAAGTTTATTATTTATTTATTTATAACATTCTCTTATATACCACGCTATTCTGCATCAGTGCGGTTTACATTGAAGAAACTGAAATTACATTGAACAGGGCATTATAACTTGGAGATAAATATTTCAAGTCAGAAGTTGACCTTAGGTCCGCAGGCAGTTGGTTCCACAAAGTAGGTGCTGTGTAAGTGAAAGCTCGATTAGTTGTGTATGCTTTGGCTGATCTGATGCTGTTTGGTATGTATAAGGTGTTTGCGTTACAACTTCTTCTATTTCTGGATGGGGGTAGAATGTTGATGAGGGTGTTGAGGTATGATGGTGCTATGTCATGTATGAGTTTGAAAGTAGTTACTAGTAGTTTGTATTTTATACGGGCAGTTATGGGCAGCCAGTGTAGATCAACTAATATTGGTGTGATGTGTTCAGCAATTTTCTTCTTCATGATAACTCTGGCTGCGACGTTTTGAGCCATTTAGAGGATCTTTAGAGTTTTCTTTGGCAGGCCTTGAAGGATGGAGTTACAGTAGTCTATGTGTGGGGTGAGCAGCGCCTGTGCTATAGTTCTGAAATCTGAGTGGTAGAGGATGTTGCGAAAGGGTTGAATAATCTTCAGTTTATGAAATATTGCTCTATTGGTTAACCGGAGATGTTTTTCCATTTTTAAATTGGTGTCAAGGGTTACTCCTAGGTATTTTATCTCGTTCTTTACCGTGTAAGTGTTGTTGTTCATTGTTATAATAGGGGGTGATTTGAAGTCTTGATTTCGGGAGATGTACATTACTTCTGTTTTTTTGTGGTTTATGGACATGTTGTTTTGGAGCAACCATGTTTTCATCTCTTTTAGACAGCTCTCGAGATGATCATAGTTCGGGTTTCCTGTATCCACTTGTGTGTATAACATTATGTAATCCGCATATAAATGGTATTGTAACTTATGTTTATGAAATATTATGCAAATTGGTTTTATGTAGAGGTTGAAGAGTAGAGAAGATAACGTTGATCCTTGTGGAATTCCTTGGGTTTGTGGAAATGGTTTTGCCTTTTCACCGTTGAATTGGACTTGCTGCATCCTGTTTGTTAAGTAAACAATCCCTGACCTAACCCAGTTTAGGAAGACATTGAAGCACCACCTCTTCCTCAAATACTACCCGGAAGACAGTGCCCCCAATAGCCTCCTCCCCCATCTAGTACAGCCACATCAACATACCCCGCAAGCCATCCATGACTACGATTGCTTTTGACACGACAGTACATGTCACCTAGATGTAAATAGTTACCCCAGTTTTATCCAAGTTCTAGTACCTGTTCTTTGTAAACACAGATCAGCTTGCTGCACTGTGCTAGTCATTCTGTTTCATGTAAACCGCACTGATGTTGAATAGCGCAGTATAAAAAAGACTGTAAATAAATAAAGAAAGAAAGAAAGAAAGAAGAATGGGACCTAGGTGTGATTGTGTCTGACGATCTTAAAGTATTAAACAGGTAGAAAAGGCGACAGCAAAAGCTAGAAGGATGCTTGGGTACATAGGGAGAGGAATAGCTAGCAGAAGAAAGGAGATGATAGTGCCTCTGTATAAGTCTTTGGTGCAACCTCCTTTGGAGTACTGTGTGCAATTCTGGAGACCGCACCTTCAAAAGGATATAAACAGGCTGGGGTCTGTACAGAGGGTGGCTACTAAAATGGTTAGTGGTCTTCATTATAAAGCATATGAGAACATACTTAAGGATCTTAATATGTACTCCTTAGAGGAAAAGTGGGATAGAGGTGATATGATTGAGATGTTTAAATACCTCTGTGGCATAAATGCACAGGAGGAGAGCCTTTTTTGATTGAAAGCAAGCTCTGCTATGAGGGGACATGGGATTAGGGTGAAAGGGGATAGATTCAGGAGTGATATGTGGAAATATTTCTTTATGGAAAGAGTGGTGGATCCGTGGAATAGTCTCCCAGTGGAGGTGATAGAGATGAGGACAGGTTTTCAGGTTATCCACATAAATATGGATGAGATAGACCTGCATGCACTGATTCCATTGTATGCAGATCTATCTCATGTATACTCATTGTGGATAGCCTGAAAACCTGACTGGACTAGAAGTCCCAGAGGACTGGGTTGAGAACCACTGGTCTAGATGGGAGGTGACTAGAGAGTGATGAGGGTCTTAGTAGTGTGTTCAGAAAGGAAGAGACAACTTTTGTTAAGGTTATGGAGAAAGAAATGACAAGTTTTAGGGGTATGTTTGCTAAATCGAGGTAGCGAACTCCATGCGATATCGGAGCCTCAGCCCTATTGAAATCAATGGGGCCGCGGCTCCGATATCGCACAGAGTCCCCTACCGCAGTTTAGTAAATATACCCCTTAGCTATCTGTTTAGTGAGTGGGGAGAAGGAGAGGGAGAGAAATAATGTGCCCCCCTCCAACAAAACTGCCTTCACTATGCCACATAAAGTAAAAGTAGAGATCTCTTCCAAGTCATTGAAATGTATGAACTCTTTCCATATTGCATTTAAGTTCCTCAAAAATGAGGTCTTCAAAAATTCTTATACATGAAATAGATCTTGTCTACTTCCTCCCCCTCACATCCTCTACTTTTAAGGAGATAAGCCCATGATTAGAAATTAAAATTGACCCTATTTCACAAGTCTCTACCTTGCTATATACTGTAGCTCCTGTGACAGTAACCAAAAATCTTTTCAAAAATAGAAGTCATGAACTGAGGAATAAATAAGAAAATTATTTTCTCCAGGGTACAAAATATGCCATACATCAAACAAACCTAACTCACATAGACATGCCTGAAGACATTTTACACAGAAATTTATTCCCCAACCTGTCTGAAGGAAGTAAAGTACAATTGAAATCTCTAGCCAAATTGCCTTCTTGCAATTCCTTATAGAAAGCATGAAAAATGAGGTTAAATCCTCCTTAGGAGAATAAACATTAGCAAGAGTAAAATGAACATTATTTAACAAAACATTTACAATTATATATCTATTGTTATTATCCTGTATTAGGTTTGAAATTATAAGAGATCAATGTTTAGAGGAGGAATACTGAACCTCCTTTTGTTGGATTTATGGGAGGAAAAGGAAACTTTCTGGAATCCCTTAACCTTAAGTTTAAGATACTCCACTGGGGAAAGATGGGTCTTCTGTAGTAAAGCAAGACCTGGCTAAGTTTTCTATAAATATTCCAAAATTCTTTTACACTTAATTGGGCTATTTAGGCCTCTAATATTCCAAGAGATACATTTTAAAATTTCTCTATTAATCGACATAAAAATAATCCATTACTGAGTCCGTACCCAATGGGACTAAACTTCTTTCTGAAAACATCATACCAATTCCAAACAGCGCTTAAGAGTCCTCATCTTCCTCTCCACAGCTCCATAACCCCCCAAAATCAAAAATACCAAAAGAGCAAACATGCCATGATAACTAGTTTCCAGGGAGTGCTGATGGATCAACCCTTCACACCCAACTGCCTCTACCAATCATACAGAGATGGAACAAAAATGAAAGAAAAAAGAAGGGGGACAGGCACCAGTCTTAAGACTAACTCAGCCTTCACAAAGCAGAAGAGAGAATGAAAAAAGTCCTAAAAACTCAAAATTTCTAAATGATATTAAGCAGGATTGGAGGTATCCATTTCCTTTCCATAACTCACCCAGCCTAGCCAAGAATAACAGCTTCTTCCCACTAGAGAACTTGTGATGCTTTGGCATATAAACACATTCTGAGCTGTGTGAGGATGAAGATGCCCTAAAGCTCCTCCATCAGATCCAAGCAGTTTTCTAATCGTGACAGATTGTGTTTCATGCTTTTATAGTCAAAATTATCATGAAGGGGAAGCCCCACCAATGTCTAACTTCTGAAACAGATACATATGTGGACAAAAACTCTCTTCTTTCCAAAATGTACTGAGATAGGTCAGGGAAGATCTGGATAGCATGTCCTTAGAAGCAAATCAAGCACTTGTCCCTTGTTGTTGTTAAGTGCCATCGAGTTGGTGTCGACTCATGGCGACCCTCTGGATAGTTGACCTAAACTATGTTCGGTCTTCAGTCAGGTATCTCATTGTTGATATAGTGGTACTGTGATAAGGAAGCTTATCATAGCTCAGGAATGAGCTATAGAAAAGGTGAAGTGACTCTGAACAAGCAACCTGTCAGTTCTGGTAGAAATAAGAAAACAGAATTTTTCCATAAAAGACTGCCAGTCCCAGAATGCACCAGGTTTCCAACAGCCATTAGAGGAGCTGAAGTGGGGAAAACGTGTGTTCAATCAAGAGGGCTATGAGGTAATCCCCAAGCACTCATCTCAAAGGGCAGGGCCTGATTCAGCACAGCTGCGCTGTGCTAAGGTGGAGCACTCATCAAAGCAGAATAAAGGTAGAGTTTATTCTACAGAGAATTATCCTCATCCTCAGTTTCATCTGGGAGATCCTCAGAATCAGCTTGGATATCCTCAGCTTGGACGTCTTCATCATCTGGAGGATCATCAGGAACAGAAGCCAGACCGGACGGACAGAGAGGGCAAGAAACCCTTTGGAAGAAAGAAGAGAAAAGCATTTGGGAGGTCTAAAGGAGTCCAGAGCAGTACGTATACTGGAAGGTATTCCAAGGGCCAGCATACACCATTGGACTGGGGAAAGCCAGAGGAATGGTGCTGCAGAGCTAGGAATCTCCAGAGGGTACCTGTGAGGGAGACGGCTGCACTTGGAAGGGACCCTAGGACCCGTGCCAGAAGGTATGTGAAGAGAGATCCAGTGTCCAGGGATCTGGATTGGAAGGCTGGACATAAGAACTGGACTACATACTGGCCAGGCTATTTAGAGAGGAACTCTAACAGCAATGGAAGCTCAGGTATGAACACTGATCTATGCCCTAGCTATAACCTTGAAAGACAGCAGGGAAACAAGTATTCTCCTGAGAGTGCTACATTGAGAAATTCCTCTGTGCCAATTCATGATATTGAACCCATGATTGTTGAAGAAGGGGGAGCGGTCTTAGATACAGGCTGTGAATATATGGATTGCTCTCTGTCTAAACTCCTTTGGTAATTTTCTGTTACAAAGTTCAACAACCATCACAAAGAAATACAAACTTGTTCTTTAATCTACTCAGAAAAGCTCCTGAAGTAGGATTTGAGCCACGCAGTAGAAAGCAAGCCAGCTAAGGGGTTTCAGCTGGGTAACTGCTAGCAATTGAGCCTTACCTAATTACTTGTGAGCTCTGAGGAAATCACTTCTGAGTCTATGTGTGAAGATATAAGAAGTTAACCTGAAAAGAACAGTTTTTCCTTTCTTTGTGGGTTTTGCTTGTTGTTTGCAGCACTGCTAAGAAAATATTAGCTAGAGCCTACAGAAAAGACCAGTTTGTTACCAACCAGGTCTTTATTCTTTTGCTTTGATTGCCTGACAAGTTCAACTGTTGTTTTCCTGATTTTGTTTTTCTAAGTTTAACACTGAAAGCAAGTATCCTGTTTTATGTGCTACCAAGCATATCTGTGTTGGGAGAAATAACCCCATAAAGAAATATCTTATTGGCTTTACACTCAAGCACAACTAATTATTGTGAGCAGCTGTGTGAATGGACTGCATTTCCCACAATCCCTTGCAAATCATATTGATATATGCACTTGCCAAGACTGTGAACATTCTCACCCAGGCAGCCGTCTGACAGTACCCATAGTTATTGTATCAATCCGTATCATTGCCGGCCTTTCTTTTTTGCATTGACCTTCTACCTTGCCAAGCATTATGTCTTGCTCAAATGATCTTTCTCTTCGCATGATGTGTCCAAAGTATGAAAGTTGAAATCTTGTCATCTGAGCTTCTAAGGATAACTTAGGTTTGATCTCCTCTAGCACTGACTGGTTTGTTCTTCGGGCAGTCCATGATATACACAGTATTCATCGCCAG
Source organism: Ichthyophis bannanicus (assembly GCA_033557465.1). Taxonomy (NCBI): domain Eukaryota; kingdom Metazoa; phylum Chordata; class Amphibia; order Gymnophiona; family Ichthyophiidae; genus Ichthyophis; species Ichthyophis bannanicus. The sequence goes on along the minus strand of CM066038.1, from coordinate 368,703,988 downwards.
CACCATAATTTAAAGGCATCAATTTTCTTCCTATCTTTTTCACTGTCCAACTTTTGCATCCATATGACGTTATTGAGAACACCATGGCTTGAACAAGTCAAATCTTTATATTTTGAGAGACATCTCTGCTTTTGAGAATCTTGTCTAGGGCCTTCATAGCCATTCTGCCAAGAGCAATGCATTGTCAGATTTCTTGACTACTTTTTCCTTATGCTTTGCATAAGAGCAGGTTTGTGACATAGGCCTGGAGCTTGCATAATTTTGCCAAGATCATAGTCCACTGTGTGCAGGACTAGAGTTACTACTAGGCAAACAAGGCAGTCACCTAGGGGCCAGCCCTCTGAAGGCACCTATTGCTGCCTCTGCTGCATCTCTCCAGGACCTATAGTGATGACAATAGCCCTCAAACAGTGACACAGGCCTTAGGAACATTCCGGTGCTGCATCACGGTTTCCTACACTTCACAATGTGTCATTTCTGCCCCCTCTGAAACCAGAAGTGGCATCAGAGTGGTGCGGAAATGGCATATTGTGAAGGGTAGGAAACCAGAGTGTTAGTAAGTGCTGCATTGCAGCAATGGGGGCCACAGAGAGTGTGACAGGATGGAGGGCCCTCCTGGGACACCTCCAATCTTTGTGCTAGCCCTGCCTTTGTGCTCTGTCCAACTGGTCCTTCAGATCTCCATTTGAAAAATCCAAATCATAGATATCCTGCACTATCTGATGTACATTCTCGGTGGTGTTCTCTTCATCTCCTATGTGTTTCCTTACCATTCTTCTGGATATATCCTAGTCCCCAACTGTGCTGTCTGTCTTGATTGTTGTATTGTCTGCCTTGATTAGATTGGAAGCTCTTATAAGCAGGGACTGTCTCTTGATATCTCTGTATAGCGCTGCATACGCCTTGTAGCACCATACAAATGATAAGTAGTAGTAGTAGTAGACTCAGAGACACCAAAAACCTAATGTTGCACCCCCTCTATTGATTTTCCATGCTGTCGAACCATTTTCTAGTTTCTTCTGAGAGTGATTCAGCTTTCTTAAGTCTTATTTGGAGAAAGACAGAGGAGTCAATCTGTTCCCCAATATTAATTTTGTTTTGGGTGATACTATCATCCAGTAGCTTGATTTCTCCTTTAAATTAACTCACTACCTTGGAAAAATCCATTCTTAACATTGTGATTTCTGTGAACAGCTCTACAGTATCAGCTGTAGTCACAGAAGAGTTATTGGAATGTACAGGATCACTGGGAGATTTCTTCCCTGACCTTTCTGCCATTGTGGAATGTTGCTAATGTTCCGGTCTTAGGAGTCCAGTTGAATTTTGATAGCATTGAAGAGTAGCTGGGTTTACCATCCATACAGTACCAGAGAAGTGCCTTTGAACAGCACCTTAACTACTGCAGATCCTCCACTAGCAAAATCCTGGGAATAATTCCACAATAAGACTCCTGAATACCATACACCTGAAAAAACCCCAAACCCTTAAAACCCCCCACACACAAACAGTGAAAAAGACAAGGAAAACAGATGAACCAGCCAACTGAAGCATGCACTTCAGCATTGCAGAGACCTCTCCTCAACTGGATCCTGGACAATAACGTCAGCAGTGGTTACCAATATCTTGCAGAATTAAGTACAAAATTTTAACACTAGCACATTCAGCCTTTTATACAGGAATTCCCCTTTATCTGCAGCCACTTGTAATTTCCTTCTGCTCTAGATGAGCACTACATTCATCTCAAAAAAATTACCTGATGATACCACCAACCTTCCCTGTTTTCCGGTTTATGCCCCCTACACTATGGGGTATGTTTACTAAAATGCGGTAAACGTGAATAACGCGCGTTGTATGATGTTAATGACCGCAAGTGTAGTATAACGCGCGTAAACACGTGCCAACGACCGGTAACGTCGTACTACGCGCGTTAACCGCGCTTAACGACCATAAAGCCCCGCGGCGCGTTAAAACAGCGCAGAAGGTGGAGAGTGGGCGGAGAGAAGGGGTCAATGGGCAGAGAGGGGGTGGGGAGAGGCTCCCCCTCACTAACGCGCTGTAATTCTGAGCTCAATTCCAACGCGAATGGAAACCTGCCGTTGAAGGCATTTAAAGGTAAGAGAAACCATTTCCGTCAGCAATGTACAGAGAAACCGGGGAAACACACAAAACGTGAGCAGTGTGATACATGTGCACAGAACAAAATGTCACACAAAACGTTAAAAATGACCACAGGAAACCTTCTTAAAAGCATAATTCAGCTGGGCAGCAGTGATAGCAATGGTCAACAAGGAACAACACTCCCTGGAAAGCACAAAATAAAAAGCAAATGATATGTGGAAGGGTCTACGCTCCGCAGTCCCTTTAAAAGAGAAATACAATGTAATGGAGCTGCCCTGGGAGTGTTGTGTAATGTCTCCCAATGATATCATTGTTGCCCAGCCTGGATATGGGTGTGTGTCCCTTTTGTGAGGTCGTCTCTGAGGTTTATGTGCACCGTTGTCTGCATACAATGTAAATGAGGCCACAGTAAACCTGTTGCAGAGCAGAGTTTCTGACTCGTCAGGCCGGTTTAACTAACTCCAGGTACTGCACTGTCTCTGTGGGCCCAGTGTGGTGCAACAGACACAGCCAGTGCCTGTAAGACCAGAGGGTCACAGGTTCAAATACCAACTAGGGCTCCCGCCAACCCAGTCCCCATAGTCCTACCCACCACCAAACAGTGATAGTAAAGACACTCCTTTAATGCACAGAACAAACACATGGCCTCTATTTTACCACACCAAACACAGACACCAGAAACAGGCACATTACCTAAAGCTGAGTCCCGCAAATGCAGTCCTAGAGGGCCCCACACCATTCCTGTCTCATGCTGTCTCTAATAAAGATGCCTGGGGGGCATAGCTATGCACCACCCCCATGGTATGCAGATGTAGCTCATGCATATGTATGAGGGACAGCATGAAAACCCGAACAGTGTTTGGAACGACAGGACTGGATCTGGGGAACTCTGCCGTAAAGCAGCAGCCAACAGGGCCACACCCACACCCACAGGCCCCATTGGCCAATGCAACCTGATGAGGCAAGACAACAGGCCCTGCCGTTATCTCCCAATACTAGCAGGTGCATACCTTAGCAATGCCACCCTACACCTGGGTTTATGGTACACAGATATCAAACGTTTCCTATGATACCTGGCAGATCTCAATTCCCACGTAAAGCACATTGTGCTCATTGAGCTCCACCACAACAATCAGTCTGATGTCTGTGGTGTGTACTGCAGGTCTGGTCTCTGACAGTGTTTACCACCCTGGGGAGTGACGCCCAAGAGTATTGCATACCATATCCATGCATGTACCGTGCACATGACTGGTGTGGTGGGTATGGCTGCAGAACCCTTCTATAGTAGCACAATGCTGGCATAGGTGTGGGGGTGGCTGTCTGTCTATCCATTGTGTGGTGGCTGCAAACACCTTCCACAGCACACACTGCCAGCAATGTTGCCAGTATTGGGCTGCCAATATGCATAATGAGGAGCAAGGTACCATGGGTAGAGGCCGGACAAGGTGGCCTGGCCAGGGTGCATCTGCACAGGGCATAGGGCAGTGACAGGTACATTGTAGTGCCCGGCCACCACCTACACAGACAGGGTGACCCCAGTATATCCTGCTGAAAGCTCACTCTCACCCTGACTGTGCAGTGACCACAGCATGGCTAGGCACAACCATGGTGCTATATAGTAGTTCTCCCATGTGATAAATATGGGTGTCCTGTTGGGGCCCAGTCACTGATGTATCTGCTTGCTGTGTATGCTGGCATCCCAGTTCTGGGTGCAGGCAGCTCCACTGGGCACTAACAGCCTGTTTGCAGCTGGTAGGTGATGTGATGGAGCGGCTTGCAGGGTGTGTTGGCTTGCAGCAGGGGAATATCAGATAGTGGTGGGGAGCAGCACACCATATCCAGGCACAATGTCTGTTTGCTCTTGTGGTATGGATGTGTACAGAGCTCCATTGACTGACCTGTGGGGTGTCTGCCCCTCAGCAGGACTAGGGTTAATGTTCCCCTCCACTGGCACCTTTGCAGGGAGGTAGAATATGCAGATTATGATGACTGGGATCTGTGCTGGGTCCGCTGCTTTTTGACATATTCATAAATGACCTGGAAAGTGGAATAACGAGTGAGGTTATCAAATTTGCTGATGACACAAAACTATTTAAAGTTGTTAAAACCCAGGAGGATTGTGGAAAATTGCAAGAGGATCTTGATAAATTGGAAGACTGGGCATCAAAATGGCAGATGAAATTTAATGTGGAGAAGTGCAAGGTTATGCACCTAGGGAAGAACAACCCAAACTATGGTTACACGATGCAAGGTTCCACATTAGGAACCACCACCCAAGAAAAAGATTTAGGCGTCCTTGTGGATACCATGTTAAAACCCTCGGCCCAGTGTGCAGCGGCGGCCAAGAGAGCAAATAGAATGCTAGGTATGATAAGGAAAGGAATGGAAAATAAAACAAAAGATATTATAATGCCTCTATATCGTTCCATGGTGAGACCGCACCTTGAATATTGTGTGCAATTCTGGTCGCCATATCTTAAAAAGGATATAGCAATTTTAGAAAAGGTTCAGAGAAGAGCCACCAAAATGGTAAAGGGGATGGAAGGCTACTCCTATGAAGAAAGGCTAAAAAGGTTGGGGCTCTTTAACCTGGAAAAGAGACGGCTGAGGGGAGATATGATAGAAGTCTATAAATTAATGAACGGAGTGGAACGGGTAAACGTAGATCGATTGTTTACCTTATCAGAATATAGAAAGACTAGGGGACATGCAATGAAGCTACAGGGTAAACTATTTAAGACTAATAAAAGAAAATATTTTTTCACTCAACGTGTAATCAAACTCTGGAATTTGTTACCGAAGGATGTAGTAAAGGCTGTTAGTGTAGCTGGGTTTAAAAAAGGTTTGGACAAGTTCCTGGAGGAAAGGTCCATAAACCATTATTAAGAAGGGACCCAGGATATCAATGCTTGAACCAATACAAGCATTGTGGAACCTGTGTCCCTTGGGGAAACTGCTAGGTACGTATGACCTAGATTGGCCACTGTTGGAAACAGAATACTGGGCTTGATGGACCTTGGTCTGACCCAGTATGGCATATCTTATGTTCTTATGTTATGTTCTGACCCTGTTTGCCGCCCAGGGGGGTGCATGGGGCTACACGTGCCTGAAACAGACAGAGATGTCCAAGGTGGTCCTGCAAAAAAATAGCTATCTCACACAACAACACTGCTGTGGACCTGCATCATGGACGGTGCTGTAGACCTAGTGCTGGATGCCCCACCGCACCCTCAGGGTGAGCACAGTACCCGTACAATGTGGCGGTGTCCAGGTACTCAGTGCCAGTACAACACATAGTCAGTACCCCCTATCAGGGCAAGGTGCCATGGGGGTGCACATGACCAGTTCCCCCTACCAGGCCCAGCGTCTGTGGGGGTGCATTACACATGGTGTGTATGTGTGGACAGCTGATTTGCATGTGCAGTGCATCATGGGGGTGACTGTCACATTCCAACCCTCTGAAACCGCAGCACGAGCTCACAGCCTCTGATAAACCATGGCGCATCACATGTAAAGCTGGTAGCATAATGCATAGGTGCAAGACACCCTAAAGAGTCAGTAATATATGAAATGCCCACACTGTTGAAACCTACACGTACCCACACACGTAAAACAACAGGTACCCACGCACGATGGTACGCGCGCAGCTACGCGCGGCGCTATACACGTACCAACGTACGCAGCTCGTCTCCCATACGCAATGTACCGAAAAAGAAGCCTCCTTATTCCCCCTGTAATGTACAGGCTAATGCCTGAGACAGCTGTCTGCATTACACACACTGGTCACTCGAACCCATGCTGCCTGTAACAGCGGTCAATACCGTGACCATTGTGCTACAGCTCTGTGTTATTGCTCTGTGTCTACAGCTCCCTACGATTTACGTCCGCAGCAACGCACGTGACTACGCCCCTGGCAACGCACGTGGTGACGCCCCCAGCAACGCACGTGGCTACGCCCCCAGCAACGCACGTGGCTATGCCCCCAGCAACGCACGTGGCTGCGCAGTCAAGACATTTTGAAAAAATGGCATCCATGTCGAGGAAGCCTGCCTTCAGCCAGAGGGACATCTACCTGTTAACAGAGCTGTTCTGCCTCCGCCAGCAGAGGCTCTTCCCTGGCTCATCCAGGAGGCAGGACCTGGGAAAGGTCAGGAGGGCCTGGGAGCGACTGGCCAACAGGTTTAACCGGAGTGCAGACTACCCACGTGAGGTAAGTGCATGGGGACAAGTCCCCCAAATGATGAGACAAAACAAAACACCACCAGTAACCTCAGCACAAATACACAATGCACTGACAGGGAATAGCAGGTGCTGACACATCCTGTGGCTTGCAAAGTTTGCCACACACCCCACAAAAGGACACCCCTGCCCCATGGGGGTAGCTGCAACCATGGCAGAGGTGCACCGCAGATCACAGAGGTATGGTATAGGGGGCCCTTGCAGGCCAGGGATGTCCCCCATCCACAAGACACCCTAGTCCCACCTCTAAGGCCAACAGGAAAGGAAGGGGGTCTGCACCATGTTCCCTTTGAACCTACACATTTGCAAAATGCATCCACCGATGCTGCAAGCCCCAAATGAGGGCATCTCCCCACCACCCTGCCCACTGTCTGCTGGTGCACTGTGTGAATACAAAAGAAAGACCCCAGCTCCAAGCAGATGCAGGCCCAAAATGAGGGCAACTCCCCTCCACCCTGCCCACTGTCTGCTGGTGCACTGTGTGAATACAAAAGAAAGACCCCAGCTCCAAGCAGATGTAGGCCCCAAATGAGGGCAACTCCCCTCCATCCTGCCCACTGTCTGCTGGTGCACTGTGTGATTAAAGAATACAAACCCCAGCTCCAAGCAGATGTAGGCCCCAAATGAGGGCAACTCCCCTCCACCCTGCCCACTGTCTGCTGGTGCACTGTGTGATTAAAGAATACAAACCCCAGCTCCAAGCAGATGTAGGCCCCAAATGAGGGCAACTCCCCTCCACCCTGCCCACTGTCTGCTGGTGCACTGTGTGATTAAAGAATACAAACCCCAGCTCCAAGCAGATGTAGGCCCCAAATGAGGGCAACTCCCCTCCACCCTGCCCACTGTCTGCTGGTGCACTGTGTGAATACAAAAGAAAGACCCCAGCTCCAAGCAGATGTAGGCCCCTAAAGGGGTCCCCTGCACCGACCCTGTTCCCTGGGAAACAGGCCCTGTATGGGATCACAAAGGAAAAACCACAGCCTAAGGGCATCCTAGTGAGGACTGTAGGTGACAACCTCCTACCCAAAAAGTGGCTGATTGGCACATGCAGATGTGTGTAGGTGGCACACACAGCTGTGATGTGTTATGTACGTGGGCAGCACATACAGTGCACATGGTGCACTGACCAGGGTGATGTGTGTGTAGCCCACACATGGGGCTGTCACACGTTAACGCAAGGGGGCATGAGCGCCCACCCAATAGGGGCAGGCGCTTGTTGTATGCAATGAGAGTGGTAGATGCAGAGGCAGGGACCCACCATGTGTCCCCACGGTAGCTAAGGGCAATGTTCGTTGTCACCCCTACAGGTGGAGGACCTTCGAAAGAAGGCTCGCGAGCTGAGGGCCCGGTACCCCCGCTTCGTTGCCAGGGTGCAGCGCGAGAGGATGGCACAGCAGAATGGTGAGTACCGCGACATGGCCATGTAGGGGAACGAGTGGTGGAACCACAGGTCCACAGTGACAGGGGAAGAGGATGTTTCCCCAGGGGATGACATGTGTTATCTCTCCCACAGCTGATGCACGTGCAGCCATCATGGACGAGGGGCCGGAGGAGCCTCCAGACGTTGCGGCCCGGGAGGGAGACCAGGAGCAGCGTGAAGATGAGGACGGCGGACCAGAGCAGGGAGCCGAGGATGGGAATGAGTGCGCATCCCCACGCCACGATGAGGGGGAGGAGGGGGGTGATGATGGGGGCCAGATGGGAGGGAATGTGGGGGATGCTAGGGAAATGGGGACTGATGGTGTGGAGCCTGGGGAGCAGGATGAGGAGGGGGGGGATGTAAGTGGAAGGGAAGGGGAATGGGGGGAGGTGGGTGGCAGGGAGAGGGAGGGGGAGGCAGGGGGGAGGGGGATGGGGTTGTGGGGAGGGTGTTGGAGGCAGGGGGGAGGGAGGGGATGTACAGCGGAGGGGGTGGGGTGGGGGCAGGTCCCCAATGGCACGCTCCGCCACAGGGCACTGGGGGCACCAGCCACCTGCCCCATGATCAGGGCGTGGCAGGCCCTCTGGATGTGTGCCTGCCACACATGGCCGCAGGCAGGTCTGCTGTCTATGCAGCCACACAGACACGGGGAGATGTGTGTCTGTGCGGCTGCATTTGCGGCCTGCGCCTGGCTGCAGCTGTGCGTGCCCAGGCACAAGCCCAGAGGCAGTTCGCCCTAATCCAGGGCCAGGTGCTGGCGACCCTGTCCATGGTGGCTGACCGTCTGCGGGAGCGGGATGACCGCCCTAGCCGTTCCGCAGATGGTCAGCCACCATCCAACAGGGGTCCCCAGGGTGTGTAATGTGTGGGGACACATGGCACACCCACCCTGTGACGGACCGTGCCATTGAATGTCCACCACATTGGCCACAGGGATGGGAGCGGACACTGCAATTTGCAGTGGCATGCGTGGTTGGCCATGCCGGCCATCAACTGACAGCATGGGCCATGTCAGCCGGATGTCACGTGTCTGTGTCAATGTAAATAATGTAAATATGTGTTAAAAAAAGAGTTATAAATGTTGGTTGAAACATATGTACCTGTTGGTCAGATGTCCCTCATTGCCTGATGACAGTGGTGTGCGAGTGATGGGTGTGGCAGTGGGCACTATTGGGGCCAAGGGTGGACGTCGAACAGGTAAGGTATGTGGCGTGGGCACCCCCCACAGACATGTCACAGCTACGTTGCTGTGTGGGTGGCCCACCAAGAGGGGTGGGGAGTGGCGTGCCTGACTGACGTGCAACAGCATGTGTGTTGGTAGGTGCGGGGCAGACAGCACAGAGTGACAATGGGACATATGGCGGGGGGAAGTGGATGGCCTGTGTATCCTATCCAGCCTTGTCCCATATTGGTGGCCTGTGGTGGCAAGGGAAGGGCGGCTGAGGTGTATATGTACCAGTGGGGTTAGGGGGGAAACACAGAGGGTGCACCCAGGGCCAGTCCGTCCATTGAGCAGGAATGTGTTTTGCACAGGGCCCAGCGTTTCGGGGGGCCCCGTGCAAAGAACATTCTTCCCTTTCGTAATTGGTAGAAATAAAATAAAAGTGGCCGCTGCTGCCGCGGCGGCGGCGGTATGGAGTGTCCCGCGGGGCTCCCTCTGCCCGGCGGGACTCTCCCGGCGCGGCTCAGCCCCTCTCTGCCGGCTTGCAGATACGCGAAGGGAGAGAGTCTCCCTTGCGTCTGTTAAGCCCGCAGGGGCAGATGGGAGATTTCCCATCAGCACCTGCGGGCTTAACAGAGACGCGAGGGTGACTCTCTCTCCCTTCGCGTATCTGCAAGCCGGCAGAGAGGGGCTGTGCCGCGCCGGGAGAGTCCCGCTGGGCAGAGGGAGCCCCGCGGGACACTCCATGCCACCACCGCGGCAGTGGCAAGCTTTATTTGGTTTTTAAATTGCCATCAGCCGAGGGGGGGGGGCCGGTAGGACTGGCAAAGGGCTAGGGAGGGAGGGGGGGTTGAGACTGGCAATGGGCGAGGGAGGGAGGGAGGGAGGGAGGGGGGTTAAGACTGGCAATGAGGGAGGGAGGGAGGGGGGTTAAGACAGGCAATGGGCTGGGGGGGGTTAAGACTGGCAGTGGGCTGATGGGGGGGTAGGACTGATAATGGGTTATAGGGGGGCTAGGACAGAAAATGGGCTGATGGGGAGGGGTTGGGACCTGAGGTGGGGCTGATGTGGTTAGGACTGGTAATGGGTTATAGGGGGGGCTTCAACTGAAAATTGGGTGATGGGGGTTAAGACTGGGAGGTGATTGACGGGGGGCTAGGACTGGTAATGGGTTGGGGGGTTGCTAGGACTGGAAATGGGCTGATGGAACAGCTAGGATAGGACTGGAAATGGGCTGAGTGGAGGGGAACTATGCCTTGACATGGGCTAATGGTGGGGCTAGGAAATGACAATGAGCTGATGAAGGGACTTGGACTGGAAATGGATGGGGGAGCTAGGACTGGAAATGGGCTGATGCAGGGGCTAGAAGGGAATGGATGCTGGGTGAGACAGGAACTAGAAGGGAGCTGATGTAGGGGGAGGATTAGAATGGGATGGGGCTGGGAGAGTATAATGGAGAGGGGAAAAATATGTTTTGTAGAAGGGATGAAAATCTACAATTGGCCAGGTATTGGGAGAGTAATTGGGGATTGAGGATGCCGCATTATATCTTTTACATACGCAGGACTACTACCAGCGACAGCCTCTCAAGCGTGATATTACCGTAATGAGCGTCATAGGGTGCGCCATGTGTCACCTTATCTGGCTTCCTTTATGTTCCCTTATGGACTGCTCTATGGGGGACATTTTGATGTGCCTCTGTGGACACTCCACTTTATAGTGTGGCCTACGTTGTGCGTTATGGAGTGCCTTCTGCATCAACTTTGTGGACACCACTGTGTGGGTGTGTTTGCTAGCAACCTTGCAGCACATACATGAAAAATAATATAGGGCCCCTCACTCACTATATGATGTGTGGGTGTGTTTGCTAGCGCCCCTACCGAAAATCAGCAACATATACATGCCCCCTCACTCACTATATAACGTGTGGGTGTATTTACTTGCACCCTAAAGGGAAGGAGAACATAGACATGCCCCCTCACTCACTGGATAATGTGTGGGTGTGTTTGCTTGCGCCCCTAAAGGTAAATTGACATATACCTGCCCCCTCACTCACTATCTGATGTGTGGGTGTGTTTGCTTGCACCCCTCCAAAAGGAAACAAATAAATGCCCCCTCCCTCACTGTATCATGTACAGGTTACTACATCAGCCAGCCTTCTGCATCTGGCACCCTGGGGACTTGAACCCATGCTGCCCGTATCAGCAGTCACTGCAGTAACCATTGTGCTACAGCTCTGTATGGGTCAGGTATGTCTACGAGGCTTCTTATGCTTAACGCGCGGTGACTCCTCTAACGCGCCACGTATCGCTCGTTAGTTCTGTACCGCGCGTTAGATCTTCTGCTGTCCCGCCCATCTCCTTATTTGGGGGTTTGTCTTATTAACGCGAATACTAACGCGAACTGCACTAACGCGATTTAGTAAACATCCCCCTATGTAATGCATTTCCACCACATCCACGATCAGAGAGCTCCACTGAAAATAGGAGACATTTTAAAACCCAGAACAACTGAAAAGGTATATCAGGTTTTAAATAAACTATTAATATGTCTGAGGCTGATGTGTCTGGGTCAAGTTTGAAGTAAGTGATTTGGTATTCTTCAATTGTAAGGTCATGATTTCTATATAAAATTACAATTTTTCATTGTTGATAATTTAGCCCCTTTTTTCTTAATCCTGTTTTCCCCCTTAATTTGGGATAACTAAAGTGCACTAATAGCATGGGCTTTTCCACACAATTAGCACACTGTGGTAACCACTACTGTTTGCGTTGTGGTAAAAGTCTCTTGCTAAATGCTTAGGGGTATGTTTACTAAACGGCGCTAACGGCGCAGCTGCAACATTATCACGCGATAATGGTGCATTACTGTGCGAGAACGTCACATATCGCGTGATACTGTCTGCAGCTGCATTAAGGTGCACAGAGGGTGGAGTAAGACTTCCCAGAGGGCGGAGTAAGACTCCCCAGGGGCGGAGAGAAGGGGTCAATGGGCAGAGAGTGGAGGGGGAGAGGCCCCATGCACACAAGCGCCATGAAATGAAAGGCTGAAAATTAGCACCAGTGAAAACCTCGTGCTAGAGGTACATTTGCAGGGGAGAGAGAACATTTCAGTCTGCAATGTGCAGCACAGGCAGGGCAAACCAAAAAAAGTGATAGTAGTGATACATGTGCAGCAACATCACAGTGCCCAAGTACTAGAGGGCACTACAGTGAGGCTGAAAATGGGATACAGGGGGCTACAGGCGAAACATGCAGTGGGGCAGCTGGGGCACAGGGTGGATTAGGCAGATGCCTAGGTGACACATAGGAATGTGGAAGCAGAAACCAGCAGGACAGCAACTGACCAAGGGAAAAGATGGCCACGAGTGTATGTCCCACAGTGTCCCAGGGGACAGTACTCAGCAAGTACCCCAAAGGGCACATAACATTGGCAGGCGGTGATGGGGGGAAGCGTGGATGTCTATGCAGGCACCCCTACCCCATATCACGCACCATAGGCAGATGCCTACCGGCACACTGGATGGCCTGGGCCTGCGCACCACCGGCACAAGGGCATGTCAGCATGGTGGCGGAGGGGTGCTGGTGGTGGAGGGGGCAGTTGCAGCTGCCCACAGCAGACCATGGCCAAGCCCCAATTAGGTGGGTGCCATGCACTGCAACAGACAAGGTCTGTTGGATGAACAGTCATGGTATCCCCAGGGAATGATCTACCCCGTGGCAACTGTTTGGTGCAGTACACACAGTCAGTGTGTTGAAAGGCAGAAGGTCACATATTCAATTCCCAGCTGTGCCTCCTGCAAACCATGTCCCTATATTTCAACCAGTACTAAACCGTCGTAATAATGACGGAACCATTATTGCAGATAAAAGAAACACACCAGAAAACCCAATATGTTACCCTACAGAGCACAGACACCATAAACATGTGCAATCCCTAGAGCAGAGTTTCCCAACTGCAGTCCTGGAGGGCCAAACACCATTCAGGTTTCATGATGTCCCTAATAAATATGCCTGTGCTGCATTTGTATGCACCTCCCCCATTGTATGCAAATGTATCTCATGCATATTCATTAGGGACAGCACGAAAACCTGAACCGTGTTTGGCCCACCAGGACCGGAGTTGGGAATCTCTGCTCTAGAGCAGCGGCCAACAGGGGCACAAACACCCACACCCACAGGCCCCACTATCCAAAGCCTCATGGAGAGTCAGGCTGTTGGGCCCTGCGCAGAGCAGCATCTCCCAATACTGGCACCTGCATACCTTAGCAATGCGGCCCTAAACTTGGGAACACATTCCACATATATCAAAAGGCTGCTATGATTAATGTCAGCTAACAAATCCTAAGTTAAACATGATTTGTTGATAGAGATTCATCATAGCAACCTTTATGATATCTGTGGAGTGTGTTTCCGTTTTTGCTTCTGACAGTGTTTACCACCCCGGGGAGTGACCCCAACAGTATTGCGTACCATGGCAATGCCTGCACTGTGCCCAGGACTGGTGTGGTGGCCAGGGTTGCCACAAACCTTTATAGTTGCACAAAGCGGGCATAGGTGTGGGAGTGTGTGTATGTCTATCCAGTGTATTGTGGCTGCCTACAACTTACTGAGCCCACACTGCTTGCACTGTTTCCAGTGTTAGCCTGCCAATGTGCATAAGAAGAGGCAAGGTACTGCGGGTATAGCCCGGACAGGGTGGCCTGGGCAGAAGACATCTGCACAGGGCATAGAGCAATGGCTGGGACATTGTAGTGCCCTACCACCACCTGCACGGACAGGGTGGCCACGGCATGTCATGCTGGGAGGTCATTCTCACCCTGACTGAGTAGTGGCCATGGCAAGACTAGGTTCCCCCTTAGTGGAATACAGTATTTCTCTCAAGTGATATTTATGGGTTCCCTATTCTGGGGCCCAATCACTGACATACCTGCTTGGTGTGTGTGCTCACATCCTATTTTTGGGTGCACACAGTTTCTCCAGGAACATGCATTATGTACTAGCTAGCAGACTGTCTGCAGTTAGCATGTGTATGGCTGGAACACCTTGCAGGGTGCAGTGGGTGGAGACTGACTGTACCCTCTGCTGGTGAATGTCAGATAGTGGTGAGGGGCAGCTGAGCTTTTCCAGCATTCTGCCTGTCTGCCATTGCCTTATGTGATGTGTACAGGTCTGCATTGACTGCCCTGTACGGTGCCAGTTCCCCAGCAGGACAGGGGTTGATGGTCCCCTCTACTGCCACCATTGCAGCGATGTAGAATGTGGATCTTTTGGTGGTAGATCCTGTCCTCCACCCTGAGCCACAGAGGGCAGGTTGGGTGGAGCTACAGATTCTGCTTTTGGGTCCAAACACCTCCCTTCACCTATAAACATGTGACCATGGCACCTACACAGGATATGCACTATTCTGGGTACATCATAGTCCACAAGGGCTAGATGTGACTTCCCTCCTCCTCTCCCTTCCCCCTCCCCTTCCTCCCCCCTCTTTTCTCCTCTCCCTCCCCCCTCCCTCCTTCCTCCCCTTCCCTTCCCTTCCTTTTTCTCCCCTTCCCCTTCCTCCTTTCTCTCTTCTTCACTCCCCCCTCCCTTCCCTTTCCCCCTCCCCCTTCTTCCTCCCCCCTTTCCCTTCCCTCCTTCCCCCTTCCCCCCTTTTTGCCCCTTTCCTTTCTTTCCTCCCCCTCCCTTTCCTTTCCCCCTTTCCCCCTTTCCCCTTTCTCTCTCTCCCCTCCTCCCCCCTCTTTTCCCCCCTCTCTGCCCTTCTTCCCCTCCCTTCCCTTCTTCTTCCCCCCTTCTTTCCCCCCTTCTTTTCCCCCTTCCCCCTCCCCCTCCCTTCCCCCCTTCTCCCCTTCTTCTCCCCTTCCCCCCTTCCCTCTCCCCCTTTCCCTCCCCCCCTTTTTAACAAGAGCCAGTACAGTCACTATAATATATCTTAATATTTGAGGAAGTGCATCATTCTTCCCTTTTTTGCAATATAATTTTCTTTATAATATAATGGAGTATAAACGGACGTTTTATCAAGGGAGATATGTCAACTGTCCCCATTTTTTGGCCCGTACAGTACAAAGGAATTCATATAGATGTAGGATAGTAGTTACTTGATGCAATTTGGGGTTGAATATTACAATATCCTTCTTCTTGTCATCTTTATACATCTTTGTAGATGATAAAAATGACGATTTCTTAATATCGCAAAGAAGAAGAAAATTTTCTAAGTCGTTCCAAGCACATTTATATAATTCTTTTGGTGTAAAATATGAGAGGTTTAGGTGTTTTTTAAGTTTGGCACATATTTTCAATATTTTAATTTTGTTTGAAAGTACCCTTTGCCTTTTGCACTTTCACTCTGTCTCGGCGGGAAAACGCCGTCATAATGCCTTCAGGCAGAAGACCAGGTCCTATAACTAGCAGAAAGCTTCTTTTACGCAGAGAGCGGTGAGTTTTGTTTTCTCCTTTATGTTTTTCATGGAATTCTAAGTATTATTATATTTACATGAATTTATTCTGGTTACTATTTATGCCTTCAGTACAACCACTATGTTAGTTAGAAATAAATGTGTGGCACGCCATGCTTTTAACATATCTAGCAGAAAGCTTTTTTCATGCAGGGAGCGGTGAGCTCCGTTTTCTCTTTTAAGTTTTTATAGACATTTTTCATGGAATTCTGAGTATTATTATATTTACATAAATTTGTTCTGACTGCTTTTTATGCTCTCAGTACAATCATCATGTTAGTTACAAACAAATGAGTGGCACGTCGTGCTCTTAATATTGTAATAGATTTCATTTTTTCGATGATTTTTAATCGTTTTCACAATAAATATAACTCACATTATAGTTTTAAGTTATTGTCCTGCTTATGTAGTATCTGAATTCTGTTTTTTAATTTGGTCTTAATGTAACAACGCTTCGGAGAAATATTTCTTTTGTAAGATCCAGGCTTCTGCCACGTCGGCGTTTTTAATCTATTTATATCAGTTTTTTGATCCTCATTCCTCAATGGTAGGACTTTTCCATTATCAAATTTGTGTTTGAGATTAATTAACAAATTTTAAACCAACTAGCGACACTCATAGAGGTTCACATAGTTACATTGATTCATATGATAATATTGCGAGTAGGACTATAAATGTGCATATGTTTGATGGCAGTTCTCCTACGTATTCATTTTATCTTGCTCCTTTTTGTTTGAGCATTCATTGTCAGTATCCAAGTATTTCATATTGGTAACAGAGATCCTCCTTTATTCTTAATCTTTTTATGTATACAATTTATTTATACATTCATACTTTTCTCTAGACACCTAAGGACAGAGTGTCAACATTTCATCATATTTTTAGAATAGGATCCACAATTATATGTTTTATATATGATGTTTTTTGCTATATTTATATTTTAGCGGTCCATATTGTTTTCCTTATGTGAAAAGTATAGTTCAGAAGGTATTTATATAATTTATTTATCGATTTTAATATTGTTTTACTGGTTATTTATATCTCTTTTTTACAGTGTTGTTCAGCCATATTCCTTTTTTAGTTTAGTTAATTATTTATTCATGTTTTAATTGACTAGAGTACTTTTTATGAATATACATTTTTATGTTCATCCTCCTCATCTCTTCTTTTTTTATGCATTTTTATGCATTTTATTTAACTTATCATATTTTCATTATATGATATTTTATATATTTAATGTTATTGTTTTGTATGATTTATTTATTTATAGCATTATCAATTGTCTATGATAATAATTGTTGTGTGACTGTCTCTTATTTATCATATTTGATGACTGTATTTGATGTTTCCATTCGCTTTAAACATAGAAACATAGAAACATAGAAACGTGATGACAGAAAAAGACCACATGACCTATCTAGTCTGTCCTTCCATATCAACAACTACAACAGTCCACTTTTTACCTTTAGAGATCCTCTGTGTTGGTCCCATGCTTTTTTGAATTCAGTTACTGTCCTCATCTCTACCACCTCCACTGGGAGACTATTCCATGGATCCACTACTCTTTCCGTAAAGAAATATTTCCGCATATCACTCCTGAATCTATCTCCCTTCACCCTCATCCCATGTCCCCTCGTAGCAGAACTTGCTTTCAATTGAAAGAGGCTCTCTCCCTGAACATTTATGCCACGGAGGTATTTAAACATCTCAATCATATCACCTCTATCCCTCCTTTCCTCTAAGGTGTACGAGGGGGTACCCCAAAAAAACAGGAATTATTTTTTTAAAAGCTATTTATTTCAAATTCTTTACAAAACAACCTTATCCCCTTCAAAATACTCTCCATTACAACTGATACATTTGTCCCACCGGTGCTTCCACTGTTTGAAACATTTTTTGTAGTCATCTTTAGAAATGGCTGACAGCTCCTCCCTCCTTTTTTTTCTTGACTACTTCAATGTTGTCAAATCGGTGTCCTTTCATGCCCCTTTTCATGCGTGGAAATAAGAAAAAGTCACACGGAGCCAGGTCAGGCGAGTAAGGTGCGTGGGGCAGCGGAACCATGCCATTTTTAGCCAAAAACTGTCTAACAGAGATGGCTGTGTGTGCAGGTGCGTTGTCATGGTGGAAGAACCAGTCTCCTGTCTGCCACAAATCGGGTCTTTTTTGACGAACACTGTTGCGCAATCTTCTTAAAACTTCCAAATAAAAGGTTTGATTGACGGTCTGACCTGGGGGAACAAACTCTGAATGAACTACCCCCTTGGCATCAAAAAAGCAAATCAGCATTGTTTTGATGTTTGATTTGACTTGACGACATTTTTTTGGACGGGGTGACGATGACGTCTTCCATTGGCTTGACTGTTGCTTTGTTTCAGGGTCATAACCATAACACCATGACTCATCACCTGTAAAGACCTTTGACAGAAAATCTGGATCAGTTTCAAGCTGTTGTTTCAAAACACGACATGTTTCAACTCGATGTTCCTTTTGATTGTCAGTCAGAACCCGAGGAACAAACTTGGCAGCAACCCTTTTCATACCCAAATCTTCCGTTAAAATTCGCTGAACCGAGCTCCAAGATAACCCACTAATCTCTGACAGTTGATCAATTGTCTGTCGACGGTCTGTGAGCACAAGCTCTCTAATTTTTTCAATATTTTCGTCGATTCGGGCAGTTGATAGACGCCCAGAACGAGGTTTGTCATCAATCGACATGTCGCCATTTTTAAACCGAGCAAACCACTGGTACACTTGACTTTTTCCCATAGCGTCATCTTGATAAGCTGTTTTCAACAGTAAAACAGTTTCAGCAGCATTTTTACCGAGTAGAAAACAAAATTTCACAGCTGCACGTTGTTCACTTAAACTTGTCATCATAAAAAAAGAAACAAGAACAAAACAGCGCTAGCAAAAACAATCACTGCGGATGAACAGAACAAGCCAGGTCGACAACACAGGCGGCAATGAACTGACAATGAGTTGCACTATACACGCCTAGCAGCAGAAGTGCGTATTACACAAGCTCCGCCCACGGCAATGTTATTCCTGTTTTTTTTGGGTACCCCCTCGTACATATTAAGATCCTTAAGTCTGTCCTCATATGCTTTATAATGAAGCCCACTAATCATTTTAGTAGCCACCCTCTGCACCGACTCCATCCTGTTCACATCCTTTTGAAGGTGCGGTCTCCAGAATTGCACAATATACTCCAAATGAGGTCGCACCAAAGACTTATACAGAGGCATTATCACCTCCTTTTTTCTGCTAGCCATTCCTCTCCGTATGCACCCAAGCATCCTTCTAGCTTTTGCTGTCGCCTTTTCTACCTGTTTAGCTACTTTAAGATCATCAGACACAATCAAGCCTAGGTCCCGCTCTTCTTTAGTGGACAAAAGTACTTCATCTCCTATACTGTATTGCTCCCTTGGATTGCTGCAGCCCAAATGCATGACCTTACATTTTTTAACATTAAATCCCAGCTGCCAAATTCTAGACCATTCTTCAAGCTTAGCTAGATCCCTCCTCATGTTATCTACACCTTCCTGGGTGTCTACTCTATTGCAGATTTTGGTATCATCTGCAAAGAGGCAAACCTTACCCGACAGCCCTTCCGCTATATCACTAACAAAGATGTTAAAAAGAATCAGACCAAGGACAGATCCCTGGGGCCCACCACTGGTAACATCCTTCTCCTCAGAGTGAGCTCCATTTACTTGTACTATTTGTCGCCTCCCACCCAACCAATTTCTAACCCAAGCAGTAACTTTAGGGTCCATCCCTAGGGTGCTCAGTTTGTTTATAAGTCTCCTGTGAGGAACAGTGTCAAAGGCTTTACTGAAATCTAAATACACCACATCTAGAGCTCTCCCTCGGTCCAACTCCCTGGTCACCCAGTCAAAGAAATCAATCAGATTTGTCTGACAAGACCTGCGTCTGGTGAATCCATGCTGCCTCGGATCCTGTAATCCGCTGGACTCCAGAAACCTCATTATTTTCTCTTTCAGCAGCGTTTCCAATAATTTACTCACCACCGAAGTTAAACTAACCGGCCTGTAGTTTTCAACCACATCCTTACTTCAGCTTTTGTGTAAAGGCACCACATGAGCCTCTCTCCAGTCCTTTGGCACCACTCCCGACTCCAACGAGGCATTGAAAAGGTCAGTCAGTGGAGCTGCTAGAACGTCCCCAAGTTCCCTCAGTATTCTAGGGTGTATCCCATCCGGTCCCATCGCTTTGTCTACTTTAAGTTGAGCTAGTTTCTCACGAACACAGTCTTCTGAAAATTGTTCAAGATGTCCCTCGCTTCTGTTCCTATTTGTGGGTGTTTTCTGAGGTCCTGCTCCTGGTTCTTCATCTGTGAACACAGAACAAAAATTTTTGTTAAGCAATTCCGCTTTATCCTTATCAGCTTCTACATATTCCCCCCCCCCTGCACCCTTGAGTCTGACAATACCACTCTTGCTCTTCCTCTTCTCACTAATATATCTGAAAAATGTCCTATCCCCCCATTTTATTGCATTGGCTATTTCCTCCTCCTTTTGAATCTTTGCCTTCTTGACTACTTTGCTAGCTTCTCTAAGGGGTATGTTTACTAAACTGCGTTAGTGCAATTCGCGTTAGGAGCCGCGGTAGTGACAGAAACCCCAAATAAGGACATGGGCGGTACATCGTTAACACTAATGTGCGTTCCAAAAACTAACGAGCGTTACAGGGCGCCGTGGCGCGTTACTGCGCGTTAATCATAAAAAGGCGTACAGACACAAATCACTGAAACAGAGCTGTAGCACAATGGTTACTGTACTGACGGCTGTTACAGGCAGCATGGGTTCGAGTCCCCAGTGTGCCTAACGCAGAAGGCTGGCCCTGGCATCACCCTGTACATTACATAAGGAATGAGGAGGCATGTTTTTCTTTACGTTGAGTAGTGGTGTCAGAAACACACCCTCGCAGTGTGCGTAGCCACGTACGTTGGTGCGTGCGTGGCTGCGTGCGTTGGTAGGGGCATAGCTACGTGCGTTGGTGCGTGCGTACAATCGTGCGTGGGTACATGTTTGTTTTTACCAGCGTGGGCACCTTATATTACAGACTCTTTAGGGTGTCTTGCACCTATGCATTATGCTAACAGATGTACGTGTGATGGCCTATGGTTTATCAGAGCCTGTGAGCAGGTGCTGGATTTTCCCAGGGTTGGATTGTGCCAGTCACACCCATGATGCACTGCACATGCAAATCAGCTGTCCACAGATACACACCAAGGTGAATGCACCCCCACAGCACCTCAGCCTGGTAGGGGGAAGTGACCATGTGCACCCCCACAGCACCTCGGCTTGGTAGGGGGTACTGACCGTGTGTTGTACTGGCACAGAGTAGCTACACACCGTCACATTGTGCGGGTACTGTGCTCACCCTGAGTGTGCAGTGAGGCGCCCAGCACCAGGCCCACAGCACCGTCCATGGCTGAAAGAGGCCATGGCACAGGTCCCAAGCAGTGTTAATGTGTGAGCTAGGTAGCTTCTGCAGAAACACCTTGGATATCTCTGTCTGTTTCAGTCAGGTGTAACCCCCAGGTGGCCCATTGTACCACCACCCCCTCCCCCAGGGTTGAGGGTGGCAAAAAGGATCTTCTAACAATAGATCCACACAGAGGTGTAGCGTGGGGGGTGCAGGGGGGACCGGGCGCGGGATGGGATGGGATGGGATGGGATGGGGGGGCGCACTCGCAGCAAGCTTTTAAACTTTGCACTGGCAGGCACTGACCCTCTCAAGCCCCCACCACCACCACCACCACCACCACCACCACCAGCTCTCCCCTTCCCGGGAATCAAGCCACCAGCGGCGGGAGGGGCCTACTGTCCACCGCGGCCCAATCGGGGCACGCCAGCAAGCTTTTAAACTTCACGCCGGCAGGTGCTGACCATCTCAAGCCCCCGATCCAAGCCGCCGGGTCGACGCCCACTGTGGAGGGGGGGGTGCCAGGCATGCGGTGCGGTGGGTGCGGTGGGTCCAGAAACTTTACACGGACTGACCACTGCTAGTGGAAGAGACTCGAGTGCTAAAATCCACGGGTTAGGGGGCGCAAATTACTTGCCTTGCCCCAGGTGCTGACAACTCACGCTACACCACTGGATCCACATTCCACCTCCCTGCAAAGGTGGCAGTAGAGGGGAACTGCAACCCCAATCCTGCTGAGGAACAGACACCCCAGAGGGCAGTCAATGCGGCTCTGTACACATCCATAACACAATAGCAGACAGACATTAGGCCTGGATATGCTAAGCTGCACCCCACCACTATCTGATATTCTCCTGCTGCAAGCCATCAGCCACTGCACCCTGAAAGCCACTCCATCAAGACACATACCAGCTGCAAACAGTCTGCTAGTTAGCCAATAGTACATGTGCCCAGTGGAGATGCATGCACCCAGAACTGGGATGTCAGCATACACAGCAAGCAGATGAATCAGTGATTGGGCCCCAAAAGGAAACCCATATCTATCACATAAGAGAAATATTATATAGCACTATGGGGGTGCCTAGCCATGCTGTGGTTACTGCACAGTCAGAGTGAGAGTGATCTCTCAGCAGGACATACTGAGGTCACCCTGTCTGTGTAGGTGGTGGCTGGGCACTAAAATGTCCCAGTCAGTGCCCTATGCCCTGTGCAGATGCACCCTGGCCAGGCCACCCTGTCCGGCCTATACCCATGGTACCTTGCTTCTCATTATGCACATTGGCAGCCCAATACTGGCAACATTGCTGGCAGTGTGGGCTGTGGAAGGTGTTTGCAGCCACCACACACTGGATAGACAGACAGCCACCCCCACACCTATGCCAGCATTGTGCTACTATAGAGGTGTTCAGCAGCCATACCCACCACACCAGTCCTGGGCACAGTACAGGCATGGATATGGTACGCAATACTGTTGGGGGTCACTCCCCAGTGTGGTAAACACTATCAGAGACCAGACCTGCAGCACACACCACAGACATCAGAATGATTGTTATGGTGGAGCTCAATGAGCAAAATGTGCTTAACGTAGGAATTGATATCTGCCAGTTATCAGAGGAAACGTTTGATAGCTGTGTACCATATACCCAGGTGTAGGGTGGCATTGCTAAGGTATGCAACTGCTAGTATTGGGAGATACAGGCAGGGCCCAATGTCCTGCCTCTCCAGGAGGCATTGGCCAATGGGGCCTGTAGGTGTGGGTGTGGGTGTGTCTGGCCCTGTTGGCTGCTGCTTTACGGCAGAGTCTCCCAACTCCAGTCCTGGTGTTCCAAACACTGTTTGGGTTTTCATGCTGTCCCTCATAAATATGCATGAGCTACATCTGCATACCATGGGTGTAGTGCATAGATATGCAGCACAGGCATCTTTATTAGAGGCAGCATGGAACCTGAATGGTGTGGGGTCCTCCAGGACTGCATTTGCGAGACTCTGCTCTAGGTAATGCGCCTGTTTATGGTGTCTGTGTTTGGTGTGGTAAATTATAGGCGTATTAACCATGCGTATGTTCTCTGCAATAAAGGAGTGTCTTTACTATCACTGTTTAGTGGTGGGTAAAACTATGGGGACTGGGTTGGAAGGAGCCCCAGCTGAGATTTGAACCTGTGATTTTCTGGTCTTACAGGCACTGGCTGTGTCCATTGCACCACACTGTGGCCACAGAGACAGTGCAGTCCCTGGAGATAGGAAAACTGGCCTGACGAGTCAGAAAACCTGCTCTGCACAATTGTACTGTGGGCTCATTTACCTTGTATGGAGACAAAAGTGCAAAGAAGCCTCACAAAAAACCTCGAAAAAAGGAGCAAACACCCATAACCAAGCTGGGCAACAATGATATCATTGGGCAACATTGAAAAACACTCCCAGGAAAGCTCCAATAAAATGAAATTATTTTTGAAAGGGTCTACGGAGCGTAGACCCTTCCAAACATCATTTCTCTTTTTGGAGCTTTCCTGGGAGTGTTTGTTATTGTTGCCCATTGATATCACTGTTGCCCAGCTGAATTATAATTTTTACCATTTTTCTTGTGGTCATTTTAACGTTTTATTTGATATTTTGTTCTGTGCACATGTATCACACTGTTCACGTTTTGTAGGTTTCCCCGGTTTTGCTGTACATTGCTGACGGAAATGGTTTCTCTTCCCTTTAATATGCCTTTAACGACAGGTGTTCATTCACGATGGAATTGAGCTCTGAAATTCAGCGCGTTAGTGTGAGGGGAACCTCTCCCCGCCCACTCTCCGCCCATTGACCCCTTATCTCCGCCCACTCTCCTCCTTCTGCGCTGTTTTTACACGCCGCGGGGCTTTACGATCGTTAACTATGGTTAACGCGCGTAGTATGACGTTAACGGTCGTTGGCGCGTGATTACGCGCGTTATACTGCACTTACGATCGTTAACGTCGTACAACGCGCGTTATTCACGTTTACCGCACTTTAGTAAACATACCCCTAAGTTTTTCCAAATACAGATGCCTGTCTTCCTCTCTCTGTGATCTCTTGTATTTCCCATGTATATATTTTTTAATATTTTTTTTATGATTGTTTTTATTATGGTTGTTTATTAATTATGTATTATTTTACTTTTTTGAGATTTTGCCCTATTCTATATTACCCCCTGAGGAAGGCCTAACGGCCTAAACGCATAGGGGTTATCAATAAAATCCTTCACTGATTTATCGCCAGCCTTCGTATCTGTTCCTTGGTTCTTCCTTCCTCCCACAGGTGTATCGTAGGCATGTCTGCAAGGACTACCTATCACACACTGGCACTGTTGAGGACCTGCAGCATAGTCTATCTCAACCAAGCCAGGTGCTGTGGACCTGGTGCTGGGCACCCCACCTCATCCTCAGGGTGAGCACAGAACCCGCACAATGTCATGGTCTGTAGCTACTCTGTGCTAGTAACACACAGTTCCCCCTACCAGACCTAGGTGCTCTGGGGGTGCATACCCCATCTTGTGATCAGCTGTAGACTGCTGATCTGCATGTGCAGTGCATTATGGGTACGGGTGGGTTTACCCTATTCTGGTGTTTACAGCAGACAGTCTTTCTGTAGCCAGCCAGCGGGGTGGTAGTAGCTATAGAGATGTAGTGCACTAGTTGCGTCAATGACTGTGGAGGCAGAAGTCATGGGTTAGATCCTGCAGTGGTGTTATTTAATAAGGCTGTCTGAGGCTTTTCCTTTTAATTTAAATCAGTGTTGCCAGTAAAATGCACCCTCACAGTGCTGTAACCTTAATGTGCCTCATAAGACGCCCTATACAGCACCCTATAGGGCACTTTAGAAGGCGCCTTGGCGGACAGGGCACTTTATAATGTGCCCTCTGGAGTGCCTTATAGGGTGACTTATGCAGCACCTTATGTTACAGCACTGTGAGGGTGTTTTTGCAGGCAGCACTGATTTAACTTAAAAAAGGAAATGCCTCAGACAGCACTGATTTAAATGAAATACAGGAACTGCCTCAGACAGCACTAATTTAAATTAAAAAAGGGAAATGCCTCAGACAGCCTTCTTACATAACACCACTGTGGGATCAAACCCATAACCCCTGCCTCCACAGTCATTACAGCAACCAGTGGGCTACATCTTTATAGCTTTTAACACTACGCTGGCATAAACTTAGGGTTAATGCGCGTTAACGTGCCATGGCACCCACTATCGCGCAATACAGATTCTTGCTACCTTGACACCGGAAAGCCCACTCCTTATATGGCATTCTTCACATTATTGCTGCAACTAGCGCCGCTAACATTAAGACGGTTTAGTAAACATACCCCATAGTGTGGGTTGGGGGAAGACTGGGCGGTTCAGGGACAGAGTGCACATTGCATTTAGTGTGGTTGTTTTTAGTGTGGACCAACTGGGAATATTGCAAATAGCGTGGATGCACTTACTGCCATAAACCCACCCTAACTGCATGGGGGCATGCTGGGCTCAGACTCAAAAACTAGCACAGGTCCATCCCTGCTCCCACACTAAAAAGCAGGCCTTAAGGCATGCTAACTTAGCACAATTTACTAGACATGCCTCATAGAGCTGGTATATTACAATTTCCATAGTATACCTTGTTTTCTTCTTTTTGTTAAATGGCATTTCTTTTTATACTGACTCTGTTTTTTTCTCTATCAAATTGATTTTGTTAGATTACTATTTGTAAATTCAAATTCTGGAAAGTAAAAAAAGAAAAAAATGATAAAAGACCTAGGACCTGGACAGGCCTTAAGATTTAGTGCCCACCTCTGGTCCTAATGGAAAACTGAAGTGTTCATGCTATCTGGAACATAAACTATTGCTGTAAATTTAATCATTCCTTTTGTATTATAGAAATCTACTGTATTTAAATAAATGATTGGTATCAATATGAAATAACTTCATTACACAAAGGGTAATCTCGAATGAAATTTACCTGGGCAAATTGCAGTATAAATTCATGAACACTGCCCAGGTTGCCTGCTAACCCAGGAGGATGAGAATGAAGCTCCCTTTATTTTTGAGGTTGCTACTTTGGACCTACCAAAGCTACCACTCTGGGCTTGCAGCCAGCTATCAATCTGATGCAAAAGAATTGCTGCTCACAAGGATCTCTTGAATTACATTTTAGTCCTGAGGAGTCAGTAAGTTGCTCCATTTCTTTCAGAATATATTTCCTGAGAGACTGATAGGCATAATAGATGGATAGAAAGATTGATTAATGCTGGGGAGTTATTAACTGAAAAATATGCATTTCTTTTGAGTAACATATAACTAGTCAGGATCCTGACACAGATTTTCTGTATTCTTGGCGGGTATTCTAATAATGCTTACTTTTAAGTGCTGTATTCCATGATTACAAAGTCCTAAAATGTGCATACATTCACACTTTGAATACAGTGATTTTAAATGACTTATACAAGTGTGACTCACTGCTGCAGGGCTACACTAAGAGCCTTATACTAATAGTATGCCTAGGAAAATAGCCATACAAGTTTCCAAAGGTGACATCTCACTTACTGTTTGTAGATGACTTGAAGCTCTATAGTCCCAGCTATCAACAGTTAGTGGAACAACTCCATTTAGTAAAAGCTTTACGGATGGCATAAGGATGACTTTTGGCTTGGACTGATGTGCTAAAACAATATTCCTTGGAGGAAAATTGATGAAAACGTCTCTCTAACTGATGACTGTGACATAAAGGACTTGAACAAGAAGGTTATATAAATATCTAGGAGTAGAGGAAGAAGCAACAATCTGGCATAAAGTACTGAGAGAAAAGACCATCAACGAGTATTACAGGAGATTAAAATTAAAATTGAAAGGTGCTCTAAAATCAAAGAATAAAATCAAGCCATCAATCAGCTTGCAATCATGTTGTCATCATCATTGTTGAGTGTCTTTGCGTCAGTATTGACTCATGGCAACATTGTGGATAATTGTCCAAAACTGTGTTCATATAGCTTTGGAAATCTATAACAGCCTCTAAAATATTCTGAAAAACTACTTTTCCAGGGCCATGTGGTGGTTTAAAAGAATTGCTATATGCCAAGAGTGGAGCTCAGCTCATCGGGCAGAGGAGAGCACCTGCGGGCTGTAGACGCTGTGAGTGACGTCCTGCGTCTGTGCATTTAATCCAGCCTTGAGCCGCGGGATGCCGGAGAGTGGAGCTCAGCTGATCGGGCAGAGGAGAGCACCTGCGGGCTGTAGACGCTGTGAGTGACGTCCTGCGTCTGTGCATTTAATCCAGCCTTGAGCCGCAGGACGCGGCCGCGGGCATGTCCTTTGGGCACGTGCCTAAAGGGGCAGGCCACGCCCCTTTGGAGCCCCTTCGGAGTTTTTCGGAGATTGGAGGAGTTACGGCTGTGTGAACGGCAATGGGGAAGAGAAGGAAGAAGAATTTTGTAACTGCCTCGAATACGAAAGCCCAGAAGAACGAAGGCCCTATGGATAGGCATTTAGTGAAACGGGTCCTGGAAGATAACAGCAGTTTTGAGGCCTCTTCCTCGGTGAGTACTTCCTTATTGTCTGCCTCCTCCCCAATAGGGGTGTCTACCCTTCCCCATTCGTCACAAGAGCAGAGAGTCCCGCCGAATGACGGAGCGATAAGAGCACCGTCAATAGTTTCGCCGGTACCAGAGTTGGGACTGTCTTCAGGAGATGTAATTGTATCAACTGTGAAAGTCCCTGTACCCAAGTGATTCATGTCCCGCCTTTGGTGGGGGGTGATAGGATTTCCTTATCTCCTCCTCAGGATGTGACACTAAAGGATATTTGGGCGGTAGTTTCGCGAACTGAAGCAGTCCTTACAGGAACTATGGGACAAAGTGAAGAATTCACTAAAGAATCTGTTGCTAAATTTATGGATTATGATGTACAATTAGGGCAGATAGGGGAACGACTGGGTCAGATAGAAGCGAAGGTGGGTACTGTGCAAGCAGTCTCTGTCGCTTCGGTAAAAGAGAGTTTGTATTTTCATAAGCAATTTGAGGTTTGTGAGAATATGATGCGTGTAAGGAATTTGAGGTTTTTGAATTTCCCTATAACGCATTATCTCTCCCCACTTATTTTATTTCACAAATATTTAAAGGAGGTATTACTTTTTGATCAACCGGAGATGTTTAAGGTTGCTAACATTTATTATGTTCCTAGAAATAAAAAAGTGATTACTGTGGAAAGTGGTGGGGCTGTCCAGGAAAGTTCTCCTCAGACCCTAGATATTTCTGATTTCCTTGAGTCCTCTCTAGATATTATTGCTGCTCATGCAACTTTAGTAGTTACTTTTTTATCTGAGATAGACAAGAATCTTATTTTGAAATCTTATTTTCCAAAAAAGATGAATTTATTTTGTGGCCAGAAAGTGTTGCTCTTCCCTGATGTGTCACGGATAACCCAGATGCGCCGCAAGGCGTTTTTGGAATTGAAAGAGCGGACATTGGCAGTGGGAGCTTCATTTTTTCTTAAGTTCCCCTGTAAATGTGTAGTAGGCTATTCGGGGAAGAGCTATAGCTTTTTGGAACCTGATCATTTATTGTTTTTTCTGACTTCTCATGAGCCCTTGGTTCCAGTGACGAATTAGTAATATAGGGTATAAAATATGTTTAGTTCTTGCTCTGCTAAAGTTTAATGTGATTATGTAATGTGTTTCTTTATATAATTGGATTTCCACTCTCCCGTAATGTGGGCTTGTATGTTTGATGTGGTTGGGTGGTGGTTGGCCTTGGGCTATCCCTTCCCTTGATTGTATTTTTTGTTATGTTTTCTTCATATTGCCTCTTTTTTATTCTGTATGTAAAATATAGAAATTTAATAAATAAAAAAAAAAAAAAAAGAATAAAATCAAGCCATCAATCAGCTTGCAATCATGTTGTCATCATCATTGTTGAGTGTCTTTGCGTCAGTATTGACTCATGGCAACATTGTGGATAATTGTCCAAAACTGTGTTCATATAGCTTTGGAAATCTATAACAGCCTCTAAAATATTCTGAAAAACTACTTTTCCAGGGCCATGTGGTGGTTTAAAAGAATTGCTATATGCCAAGACTATAAATTCCTACAGCCAATGGAGGAACGGGCTACATAGAAATTGATTATACATATAAAGCAGCCACCATAGGCCTCCAGGCCTACAATAGCATCAACAGAAATGTACATTTGATTTGCTTGCGGAAAGCACTGCCTGAAATACTACAACATAGAGGGGTATGTTTACTAAAGAGCATTAAGGAAGCAGCCATTACCAAGCATTAAAGGCTGTGATAAGGGGTTTTCCATGCGAAAAGTGTTCTGGGCGTGTAGGAGGCATTCCGGTGTTAAGGGTGCTAAGGGCCCATTAACGTGCATTAACAGGACATCAGGCGTTAAGGTGTCAAGCATGCACCTTAATGTCCGAAAATGGCTTTTACCCTAATGCGGGATAAGGGAGCACCAAGGAAAGTCAATGCAAAGGTGATGGATGGAAGACAGGTGGGAGCTGATGGACTTGCCAGATCCATGGGCACCCTATGTGGCAGACAGTACTTTGGATGAGCATAAGGGAGGCAGCTGTACCGATGCACTGGTGGGTGCCAGTGTAAAATGGTACAATCTAAGTGTGTGGCATACAATGGGGAAGACCTGTCTCCCAGCAGAGTCAGAAGTGGCAGGATGTGTGCAGTGACAGGAGGCAGAGCAGGTCTGGATAGGGGGGCAGAGGCACACATTGATGGCTATGTTGCCCCCCCCCCCAACCAGCCACCACTGCTGGGACACCATCCCCAGCTGCCACCGATATGTCTCACAGGGAGGCGGACATCCATGACTGTGGTATTTCCCCAGGCACCTGCATATTGCAGCTCCCTGTGATGCTACAGCTGCTGGCACTATTGGCCTCTTCCTCTGAAGCTGGCTTTAGCGGCAGTGGGGGGAGGGGGGAGTGGGATTTCTGCCTGGGGTGCCAGGAATCCTTTGACTGCCCCATGTGGAATATCATCTTTACGCAGCAGTAGCAGCATATCTGTGTGCTGCCACTGTCACTGTGGTGATCAGGATGGACATCACAGATGTGCCACCTGGATAGCTGCCTGATCTGCCTTGTGCACCAGCAACCCCTGCCTCCTTTGCCGCATTTGCACCATCAACATAGTGCCCTTTCATACTTGGGCAGTATGCTGTTTCTGCTAATGGAGCACTACTATCACCAACTTGGGCTCCCCTGTGTGTGGATTATATTGCAGACAGTGAAATAGCCTCTCTCCCCTCAAAATACCCCTTTGCCAGGAGGTTTTACTTCTAAAGATATTAAAAGGAATAATCAACCTGTTACTAATATAAATTTTTATCGGAGCTAGTACCATGAAGGGTCCACCTTCTCATGGCAATCCGCTCCTTTTTTCTATTTTTATAGGGACGCAACCCTCATCATTCCCTAAGGCATATACAAACCCCTCAATGAAAACGGAAAGAAAACATTAAGAGAGCCGAAACACTTAGCTGTCCTTCATAATGTTGATGTAGATGTTACTGCCATACACATGTATGTCCAACATTCAAACGAATTCCAGAAAGCTCGTAGTTCTTCAGGTATTGCAGCAATTTAATCATTCAACAAATGACTGTGAAGTGAAACAGTTCTCTTGTTGACCGCAATCCATAATAGTAACCCAACGTTGCATTTCAGGCCATCAAACCTCCTAGCCCTTCCTCAAACTGTGTTGCATAACAAAACGACATCACGTCTTCTCCCAATATATGGTTGCATCAGAGAGCACATGACCTATCATCATCCAATAGGCAATAGGCAGCAGACAAACCTAACAATTCACATCTTCCTAAACCGAACTCCACCAATCCAATGGTGAATTCAACCCAGAAGGGGTTGTCGTGTCCAGAGTATATATCCAATATTGTTCTTGCTGTTGTAATCAAAACAAACAATCGCCCCCTCTGACCTTTTCTGATATAAAATCCAAAATCCTCTAACGTAAATCCTGAAACTCATGATGGTATTCATGGCAATGGGAAGCTACCGGTGCAGACAATACTTTCATGGTGATCCAGGAACGATGTTCCTGTAAACGCTTTTTTATAAAACACGATGTCTGTCCTACATAGATCAGATTACAAGGACATACCAGGATATAGACAACAAACGCCGATTGACATGTGGTATGAAATTTACTGTACACCAACCGATGCTATGATGCTAACAAAGGACGAAAAAACAGATCACAGAATTGAGAAAGAGGTTCCAAAAGAGAGCCTCTACAGAACACTATAGGGCATCCCGGGGGATCTATCAAATTTTTATGGATTTTTGGAACCATATACATGACTGGTAAATCTGGACGGTGTTTATTTAAAAGAGCTTGCTCTTTAACTGTAATCCATCTATGTTTCAAAGCAGATGTTGTACAATCAGTAATACATGCTTGTAACTCCTCTGTGGGGTCCCTATCCAAAAATTCATAATATTTCCCATCTAAGAGAGATCCCATAATGTAGCCTTATAACGTGAGTTATCCTGCACTACAATTGCTCCTCCTTTATCCGCCCTCCGGATTCAGATGTCCTTACATTCACGTAAAGATTACAACGCATCATACTGATGATGCGATATGTTAGTAAACACCCCGAGGTCTCCCCTTCCATTGTCACCAGATCGCGTAATACCAATCTTTGAAAAGTATCAATAGTTGAATCTAATGGTTTTACTTGACATTAGGGTTCCTAGTGTTAAAGGGCTTTTACACACATTGCATAACCGCCATTAAGGGAGCACCCATTGTTAATGCCCACTCTCTGCCCCTTAACTCCCACTCTCCGCCTACTGCACCTTTGATGCTGCTAGAGCTTTTAATGCCCGCTAATGCAGCTTTTTCACAGCATTAAGTGTGCAAGGGTGCAGATAACAGGCATTAATGACACACTTGCTCCTTTAATGCCCTTTAGTAAACATATCCCAGATATTACTACTACTGAATTTTGGATTATAGATTTCATCCTTCTATGATGCTGTGTGGCCTTATAGATTATAGATTAGATTTCATCCTTCTATGATGAAATGATAGATTATAGATTTCATCCTTTTATGATGCGTGGCCTTCCTCAGGGGCTAAGAGCTGTGAGGAAGGCCACGCCGAAACATGGCCATATAGGGCTTTGTTTCCCTATGTGACCCAGAATCTCCAATACAATTTGCTTGCTGTTACTCGCTCTGGACTTGTTTTTGTTCCTTTGCTGTAAGTATTAGTGCCTGTTTGCCTGGACTAAAATTTAAACAGCTACAAAACTACTGTGGTTATTGCCCAAATACCTGGCTGCCTCTGTATTGAACTTTGCTGGAGAGAACAAAATCAACAAAGTTAGTTTTTGAGGAATTTTAACCCATTGGCTCCAGCTTAGATACCAAGCATAGTAGCCTGAGATAGAGGCAATGTTTAGGTATCAAACTAGTATGGGCAGAACCTTTTTCTTGGCTATTATGTTTTTTCAGTCAGGTATAAATTAATTATATTTATCTCGAGAAATCTTCACTTCAGTAGTTTCATATTTTGCTAAAGTGAGCTGGGTCCCATTTATATATTTTTTTCCAAGTGTTTTTAACTAATATTTATTACAGCAATATGAGTTAAAGCAGAAGTCTCTTCTACAAGTGGAACTGTACTGATCTTTAGAAAATGTCCTGTTATTCACCATTTTGATATCTTATATAAATTGTCTTCAGCCTTAGCCCAATATATGGAAAAAAAGCATTTTATCTGAGTACAGTACATAGAAAAATGACACCTAATATTTGTATCATCAGCGAATGGCATAAATTTTCAGCAAAATGACTTTCTCCAGGTTATTTGGCTGGGATTATAAGTAGTATATATCATCAGAAAATATTGTGTTGTTGTATCACTGCTGACACAGCTAGATATTCATCGCATTCTAATTCACTTTCAAAAGACATTATGGAAACCTGCACCATGCTATAAACAATAGGAAGAACATCCCTTTTCCCATTACGTTTTCAGCATACAGCTATCCAAGAATTTTATCTTTTGCTTTCCATAATCTTGCTGACATCCTTGGATATTAAGCTGTCTTGATTTTTAGCAATGTGGAATCAAAGAACATTAGATGCTAAACAGCAATCATCAAAAAAAATATATCTATAGCTAGAGCTCTTCTATTATTTCAGTAATATTTTAAGGAATAGGAATATTCATAAATTCACTTGTGCTGTATTGTAAGGATGCTGTGGATTGCGCACACCATGAAAAGATTTTGTGTTGCTAGATTTTATAACATTGTCCATAGTTTCTATCAAACAGATGTATTTTGAAAAATGGGTCACATCATTGCTGGTTTAGACTGTGGCATATGGAAACACGGTTCTGTTGAGAGTGTGACACATTTAGGAAGTTACATTTTTATGGTTGGCATTAGTGCTGAGTATATCAATAGGCCCTTAGCATGAAAATAATTGTGGGCAAAGCCTCCTTGGCAACTACTGTATATGGGACGTGACCAACATGTTCCGTGCATATACACAGTAATGCATGGCACTGTTACTGCAGGTGCACCTATTGCAACAGTGATAGTTAAGTGCAATATGTACCCCGCACTAACTGCAATGTGCCCGCCATGCCCACTCTCTACCCCTACCCTGCCCATTCTATACTCCAACATGTGAATGGCAGTTAGGGTGAAAATCAGTATGCGATAACTGTCATGCCCCATGTCTAACAATTACCGTGGGCCCGAGAACATGGTTACTACATGCCAAAATGTGCTCTAATTGCTTAGCAGATTTTACAAAAGGGACCCCTAAATTTAAAAAACAAGCAAAATAAGGAAGGAACTTCTGGGATGAGATTAAAACATATGGAATCTGTGTGGAATCCTTGGGGGAGGTGAAGGGGGTAAAAAGGGGGAGAGAGAATTTAGAGGCATAGAGGCCAATTCTGTGCTGTACATGCCTGGCCCATCCAAGCTTTCAGAATCGGATACAACCGGCCTGAACGCACAGGTCAGGCCCCGATTCTGGGCTCCCAGATGTCCAGCATACTATCCGGCTAACTCAGCCAGGCTCCTGCATGGAGAGGCAGTGGCAGGGCTTCCCGTTGCCATGCAGGAGCTGGATCACCAGCTACCCTACAGACCCTTCTTTCCCTGCAGCCCGACCCCCGATTGGGACTTCCATGATCAGGGTCGGGCTGTGGAGAATCTCCTGTACCCCACACCTTTCTTCTCTGCCTGGGTGCCGCTGTCCCCCGACGTCAGGAGGACTTATTCTACCTCCAAGGTGGAATAAGTCCCCCATCTATCCTGGTGGACCCGGATGTAAAGGGCCATGACTGGAATCGGCCCTGTACGTCTGGGTTGTGTGGCCTGTTCCCTCACCCACTCTCCTCCCCATCACCACCCCTGCCCGCCCCATCTGACGCTCCCTGCATATCTCCTATTATGTGCGGGGAGCTTTGAGTAGGGAATATGGCCCTAGGCATTTAGCAGGGATGGACATCCGAACCAGACGTCCATCCCCACTAAAATTGGCTTGGAATCTACCACATACTGTATTTTGGGTAGATATGGGGGTATGAAGCTTGGACTCAGCTTCATTTTGTTTATTTTTCTTTAAATGAACAAAAGCAAATGAAATAAATCACTGTAGCAGGCTACCTCCTAATGGACCATTGTGTGTGCTGCTTCAGGAGCTACTGATAGGGAGGAAGAGACCTCCCATACCTCTTTTTCTTTCCTTGTCCTGAGCAGTAGAGGAAATATTTATCCCAGTGTAGAGATGATTTCTCCCAAACACATTGCCTGACTGTCAGATGCTTGATTCAAAAAGCATGATTAGCTCCCTAATGCCACTAGATATCCCTGGGTGCTGCCACTGCATGCCCTGATGGTAATCAGTTAGCAGCAGGGCATGCCAGGGCATTCCAGAGGAGGCACCCAGCCATAACCAGGCAGTGGTGATACTGAGCCACTAGCTCTTTTATGGCAAAGTGCTAAGATGTAGCAAAGACTGGCCTAACTTTCACTGTGGAAGTTCAACGATCAGCACCTGAATGTCACTGCTTCCAGGTTAGCTTCCTGACAATCTAGGCAACCCAGATAGTCAATGGGCAACCAGTTCAATTCTCTGCATTAAGGGGGTAACATGTTCTTTTTTTCCTTTGGCAAAGATAATTTTTGCTGCAGAGTACCTGATATATTGAAGATTTCTAACCTGATATTCAGGAGCCCCTGATATGTCACATTACAAAAGTCAGTGCCGGATGTCATCAAGCCATAGGTAACTGTTCCAAGATCCTTAAGGCTTTAATCTCCTCTCTAGTTAATTGGTGGCATTTACACATATAGGTTTGCAAAGTGGTCCGCATACTGTACATGTGTAAGTGTCGGCGCTTATACTTGTAAGTTGCTGACAGTACATTCGGGCATTCAACAAATAAAAGTATGCACCGTGTCATCGAAGGTTCTCTTCAAGAGCTGGATAACCAGGAGGAACAGGGGACAAGGGATGGGGAGGGGGGCAGGGAGGGTCCCTCCAGGGCTAGTCTGTCCCTCACTCCCAGACAAAAAGAGAACAGATCTCCCTCCTACTGCTCAGGAAGGCCTCAAGTCAGCAGTATGCCAATATCCACAATCCCTTGTAGGTAGGAAAAATCCTGTGCAGAGAATTAAGGACAGAGAAGTTCCTGTAACTAGAGAGACCGGAGGAGAGGCAAAGGACCTGCAGTTTCCCTGGGAGTACAATCAATATGTGCTCCCTTCCAGGAGCCAATCACAGCATGAGAGGGAGGTAACTGTTACCCCAGATACCAGGGGAGTGGTTAGGGCTGGGGAGTTTCCTTGGGAGAGGAGAGCCTCGGGGACACAACCAAGACAGGAGGGATTCAAATGTCTTGGAGAACTTCCTGTGGGCAGCCAACTGGCCTCCGAGGGGTCAGTGGATGACATGGAGGTAGAAGCTATGGAAGGATGTCCCCTGGACCTGCCTACATCAGAGGAAGCAATGGAGGTAGAAGAGGCCAGTAGGCTATGAACTTTATTTTTGTTTTGGCTGTTTATTTCTGCTTTATGTTTTTTTTTTTGCTGGATTGTTTGAGGATGATGCAAGAGGGAGGCATGACAGGAGAGTAACAGAGGTGTGGGCAGCACCTATCCACCCTTTCTTGTCTAACTGTTTAAATTATAGTGACTATTTTTCCTCTTTTGAGGCTGAGAAAGGGGAATTATGTTTTGCTTTGCATTTTGCCTGGAGAAGTAAAGGAAAGCCTGCATTGTTTTCCTTGTTGGGAGGAACAGGATTGTGTAGGAAGGCTGGGACTAGACCTATCTGAGACAGCCTCTGTAGTGAGAACTGTGGGGTGGAAGAGGCTGAGGCCTTCAGCAAGGGTGGGGGGGGGGGGACTAGGCATATGCCTGGGCTGCAGCTTTTGGTGTGACTGATTTGTTTTTGTACTTATCTACCAACTCACCTGTGGGGGAGGAGTGGGGAAACCATGTCTCCTGGGCTCCTGTTACAGGTGCTGGCACCTACCTGCTATCTGCAAGAGCTGGTGAGACTTATGTGAGAACTACCTTAAGTTGGCTGGCAGCTGCAGATGGACCTAGCACTGGGTTACAATACAAATTGCTTGTGCTCATGTAAGCTTACAACTTAATGCCACACAATTCATTTATACATGCACAAAAGCTGTTAAGTGGCATTTTAGAAAGGATGTCTAGGAAGAATCTGGGATATCCAAAGCAGAACGTTTAAAGGTCCAGAGGAGTGGCAGCAGTGAAGAGAGACACATTTAAGTGTCTTCTGAAATCGCTCCATCTCTAGTCCAAAAAATACAGCCCCAGGAACCAGTTCTTAAGACGGGCACTACACAAATAGCAAGGCCGGGTAGGGGCATGAGTGTAAGTCAGTTGACAAATGTGGACATCCCTGAATTGCATGCCTGTAGATCCGGGTACTTGGACGTCCTGGCTAGGGTATTTCAGAAAGGGGTGACTATGTTCTGAAACTAGCACATCCTGGCCTGCCATTCCAGATATTCAGACATGTGATGGCGGCCCCTGCAATATCTTTGGAGTATATATTTACATGCAGGTTTCTTTGGCCAGGAAATATGAACTGTGGCAATGAATGCGTATTTTGCTCTTCCCCCTGGAAGCGTTGCAGTCATGAAATGAGCATTTTTTTTGCATCTTATTCATGGCCAGGAGTAGGTATAGGCATGGATGCCTCAGCAACCATGGCCAGATATGATTGTGCTGTTCTGAGATCGCATCCTGGCATGCATCTCTCTTGCTGCGTCCAGGGCATGCCTAGATGGATGTTCTCGCAATGGGGATGTCTATATATCCAGCTTTCTAAAATGGCTTCGGGGATGTCTCCATGATTTACATTTATTTATTTATTTATTTTAATTCTCTTATATACCGCGCTATTCTGCATCAGTGCGGTTTACATTGAACAAACTGAAATTACATTGAACAGGGCATTATAACTTGGAAATAACTATTTTACAGGGAACATGGGCTATGGAAGGTTAAGTGGCTTGCCCAAGACCACAAGGAGCACCTGTGGGACTAGAAACCCCAGTCCTTCCGGCCCAAGGTTGCTGTTCTCTAGTGGGATTTGAACCCCCGACCTTCCGGCCTGAAGTACCTTGCCTGAAGTACATGAATAGAGCTCCTAAAATACCCAAATAGTGCACATGGTAAGCACACAATTAAGATGAATACGAGCAAGAAACTGGAAAACAAGCAAAAATGGCTAGAACTTTGTTTTAAACAGACAAATCAAATTTCATTTTGGGCCTGAGTATGCCTAGTTTCTGAGTTTCCTCCGCTTACTTTTCCCTGTATCAATTGCAAATTGGCTCATGCGTGGCCACGCACACTCCTGAACATTCTTGTATGCATTTTAGAAAAATGTTTGGCAGAACTATTTCTAAAATACGATCAGAATTATGTACTACATCACAACCTCAATGTTTCAAGTCCAGTCTCAGCATACTATCTAATATGTGTATTCCATGTCTTTATAACAGCCCTTAAGTAGTCGCCTACATAGGGGTATGTTTACTAAACTGCGCAATTGTGCGGGGCGCACTTAAGCGTGCGCTAAGGCACCTTAGCGCATGCTAATAGTGCATTTTTGTGCCCCGCACACGTGCGCGCTGCACTAACGGGCCCGCACAAGTGCGTGGCGCGCTGATGTGCGATAGAGGCGTGGAAAGGCATTCTGAGGGCGGAGGAAGGCTCCCGAGGGGCGGAGGGACGGGGTCAATGGGTGGAGAGTGGGAGGGGAGAGGCTCCCCGCACAGGAGCGGGGCTGAAATTCAACTAAAAAAATACCGTGAGTGAAAACCTCGCGTTAGAGCCGATTTAAAGGGAAGAGAAACCATTTCTGTCAGCAATGTACAGCAAAACCAGGGAAACATACAAAACGTGAGCAGTGTGATACATGTGCACAGAACAAAATAGCAAATAAAAATTGAAAATGACCACAACAAAATTCTAATAAATTATAATCCAGCTGGGAAATAGTGATAGTCATGGAAAACATCAAAAATCACTCCCAAGAAAGCCCCAAAAAAGAAATATGAATTTTAGAAGGGTCTACGCTCCGTCCCCATACAAGGTGAATGATCCCACAGTGAAATTATGCAGAGCAGGGTCAAAAGGGTAGATAGAATGTGTCCCATTCCTCCTAGATTCTCAACACCACCAAAAAGTTGTCTAATAGACAATATTTTGGTGGTGGTGAGAAGCAAGAAGGAATGTGACAAATTCTAACCTTTTTGATGTCTTGGATATCTGCACCTTGCCCACTTACAATCTTAAATGACAGAGGTGTAAGGCAGGGGTCTCCAAATCCAGCCCTGGAGGGCCAAAAACCAGTCAGGTTGGCAGGCTATCTCTAATGCATATATATCTCATGCATATCATTAGGGATATCCCAAAAACCTGCAGGGTTGCAGACCTCCAGGACCGGAATTGAGTAGCTCTGGTCTATACAGTGTGTGGTGGCTGCAAACACCTTCCACAGCCCACACTGCCAGCACTGTTGCCAGTATTGGCCTGCCAATGTGCATAATGAGGAGCAAGGTACCATGGGTATAGCCCGGACAGGGTGACCTGGCCAGGATGCATCTGCACAGGGCATAGGGCACTGGCTGGGACATTGTAGTGCCCGGCCACCACCTACACAGACAGGGTGACCTCAGTATGTCCTGCTGGGGGATCACTCTCACCTTGACTGTGCAGTGTTGACAGCATGGCTAGGCACCTCCATAGTGCTATGTAGTATTTTTCTCATGCAATATTTATGGGTTTCTTTTTGGGGCCCAGTCACTGATTTATGTGCTTGTTGTGTATGCTGACATCCCAGTTCTGGGTGCATGCATTTCCACTGGGAACATGCACTATGGACTAGCTAGCAGACTGTTTCCAGCTGGTATGTGTCTTGATGGAGTGGCTTGCAGGGTGCAGTGGCTGAAGGCTTGCTGCAGGAGAATATCAGATAGTGGTGGGGTGCCGCTTAGCATATCCAGGCCTAAAGTCTGTCTACTATTGTGTTATGGATGTGTACAGAGCTGCATTGACTGCCCTGTAGGGTGTCTGTTCCCCAGCAGGACTGGGGTTGATGGTCCCCTCTACTGCCACCATTGCAGGGAGGTAGAATGTGGATCTGTTGATAGGAGACCCTGCTTGCCACCCTCAGCCCTGGAGGAGAAAGAGGGGGGGGGATGGTGGTGGTGCATGGCCCACCTAGGGATCCATGGGGGCTACACCTGACTGAAACAGACAGACAAAGATATCCAAGATGCTTCTGCAAAAATGACCTATCTCTCAAATTAACACTGCTTTGGACCTCCAGCATGGCCGCTTTCAATTTTGGAAGGTGCTGTGGACCTGGTGCTGGGCGCCTCACCGCACCCTCAGGGTGAGCACAGTACCCGCACAATGTGATGGTGTGTAGCTACTCTGTGCCAGTAAAACACACGGTCAGTAACCCCTACCAGGTCGAGGTGCTGTGGGGGTGCACATGGTCACATCCCCCTACCAGGCCGAGGTGCTGTGGGGGTGCATTCCCCATCTTGTGTTTATCTCTGGACAGCTGATTTTCATGTGCAGTGCATCATGGGTACGAGTGTGCTAACCCTATCCTGGTGACCACAACAGACTGTCTGTGTGGTGACATGCAGGCTCTCTGCAGCCAGTCTGGGGCTTGTTAGTAGCTATAGAGCTGTAGCCCAATGGTTGCTTCACTGCCTGTGAAATCAGAGGCCATGGGTTCAAACCCACAGTGGGGTTATTTGATAGGGCTGTCCAAAGTGTTATCTCTTTTTAATGTACATTTTTTCTACCAGCAAAAACACCCTCAGCGTACTGTACCCATAAGGTGCCTCTGAGGGTGCTTTATAGGGCGCCCTATAGGGCACCTTATGTTTCCCGTCCATGTAAGGTGCACTATACATTATCCTGTGACGCAACTTATAGGGTGCCCTTTAGGGGACATTTTAGGGTGCCGTGGCGGACAGTGCACTTTATAATGTGCCCTATGGAGTGCCTTATATGGTGCCTTATACGGCACCTTCCATTACGGCACGTGAGGGCGTGTTTGCTGGCAGCAATTAATAAAATAAAAATAAAGTGCTGCAGGAAACAAAACATACATTGCAAAGCTGATGCCTCAGCCAGCCTTACGTATTAGGCACACTGGGGAGCAAACTCATGACCCCTGTATCAGCAGTCAGCGCCTTAACCATTGTGCTCCACTGCTGCTCCTCCTTGCATGTCAGCGCACCTACTTATGCTTTTCATTCCTTAAACTGCACAGTGCTGCCATCAAAAACAGTACTCTGACCTTGCGGTACCTCATACAGCACCCTATAAAGCGCTCTATAAGCAACATTCTAGGGTGCCTTGGCGGACAGTGCACTTTAAAATGTGCCTTATGGGGCGCCATATGTTAACACGCTTTGAGAGTGCGTTTGCTAGTAGTGATAATTAAAATAAAAATAAAATGCCTCCTAAAGCAATCTTCCCCATAACATGCAATGCCTCAGCCAGCCTTGTTCATTGGGCACTGTGGGGGATTGAACCCCTGATACCTGCACTATTGGTCAGTGTCTTAACCATTTTGCTGTGGTTCTGTTCCTGTGTTTGCTCATCAGCGCGCCGTCTTATGCCGCCCAATATTAAAATGCCTCGTAAAGCAATAGTGCACAGCCTTATGCCCATCAGCGTGCCCCCTTATGCCGCCCAATATAAAACTGGCTCCTAAAGTAATGCCTCAGCCAGCTGTCTTCATTGGGATTAAACCCCTGATTCCTGTACCATTGGTCAGTGTCTTAACCATTGTGCTGTGGCTCTGCTCTTCTACTTGCACATCAGTGCGCCACTTATGCCTCCCGCGCAGCTTTCTCATGCGCTAATGTGCGGGGCGCACATGGGCGCCACGCACCTTAGCGCATATTTAAATCCAGGTTTTTCTTTTTCAGAAAGAAACGCCCACTCCTTATATGGCATCCGCACACTAGCGCGGCCCGCACATTAGCGGGGTTTTAGTAAACATACCCCATAGCCTCTTAAACTAGGAACCCTCTTGTAAAATTACCCTTGCAATGACACTGGCTGATCATATCTCAGGTGTTCTCTTGAGGACCATGAGTGTACCACTAGAGCACACCTACTCTCTGTTAACTTTGCTTACTTACAGTGGAAATATGACAAATATTTACAGTACTTGAACTTGCTTAACAGTGACAGCAGTACCTGGGGGAAAAAGGGACTTATATATGTTCTAATATGGGGCCTGAAATGGTATGAACAAGTGCATCCACAACGTCAACTTCCTCACGCCTTTCCCTCCTTTGTTAAGCTATCAATTCTGCATGCTAAATAAACTATTGCATAGGGAAGTACTGCATCTAAATCTCTGTACTGTCTTGTTTTTTTCCCCTTTTTCCCTTTTCTCTCATTCTGTTCTCACAGATGCATTTTTGTTTTCCAAATAGAGCAAAAGGCTGTCTGTGAATTTTGTATTAATTTTTAAAGATGACTTGTTTCAGGTTGATTGCACGTCTGTCTCTGTCTATTTGCCACGAGAGCTCAGATTCATTACTTTGATGGATCTGTGTAATTTTATTAATGCTGCAGGTGAGAAGCAATAATAAACACTTTGCAGCAACTCATGGGCAGAACCACAAAGGAATGGTTATGGTGGGGGAGGAGGAAGGGAAGGGAAGGGAAGGGAAAAGGAGAATGTATGAAAAAGACAAAAAAAATCAAGGACTGAGTTCTCCATAACAGGATTCAAAGACGTAAGGGATAGAAATCTCCATAAAGAATCATATTCTAAATAAGAACTGATCAGTGCCATTTCAGTTGTACCTAGATTTGTGTATCTGCAGATCAAGGATGGGATTTGTTTTGGGGGGTGCGAAGAAACGGGGAGGGAGGCGAGGACATCTAGGAATGGTCTAAGGATGGAAAGGAGGAAGACGAATGGAAAAATTGGAAGCGCTAAAAGCATGGAGAAGGGAGGATGACTGTTAAAGGAAAAACATGATGACTAAAAAATGTATCCCATTAAAACAGCATCATAAAAGTAATTGTTAGGGAGAGATGTTTCACTCTTCCAATGCAATACATGTTTAAGGCAGAGAGATAGCTTAACTGAAAAGGTGTCATGGTATTCGTGAGTGCATTATACTACCATTCAGAGTTTCTAAAATCGAGGTCCATTGCTTTACTGTGTGTAAGTCTGATAGCTGATGAATAAATGGGTTGAAGCAGAATTCATTTTGAGTTAGTTAAAGACAGTGAGTAGATGCGAGCAATTTAATTAGAAATGTTTTGGAAAGAAAAAATAATTATCAGGTAGGCAATAAGGCCAAGATTCAAAAGATCTAGTTGTCTGATATCCCTAAGATAAATTGCATATGTTAAACAGGATCCTGTTGATCTTACCATAATGTTTATAGAAAAGTTTGGAAAAAACCTCTTGTCTATTATTTTCTCTGTGAACAATAAGAACATAAGAAATGCAATACTGGGTCAGAACAAGGTCCATCCTATCCTGTTTCCAACTGTGGTCAATCCAGATCACAAGAACCTGTCAGGGTCCCAGAAAGGTACACGGGTTCCTCAGTGCTTGTCCAGGGGTAAGCAGGGGATTTCATGGGTCCCCTTTAATAATGGTTTATGGACCTTTCCTCCAGGAAACTGTCCAAACCTTTTTTAAATCCAGTTACACCAACAGTTTTTACTAAATCCTCCGGTAATGAGTTTGATTACGTGCTGAGTAAAAAAATATTTTCTCTTATTACTCTTTTGTTTTTGGCAGATAAAATGTATGTTTTGAATGCTTATTGAACAATGCGTAAATAAACTATCAACATTCAAACATGACAAAGTGCTCATTGTTACATTGTGATACGTCCATTAAAAAATAAACCAGTTTTTCTATTTTCACCCCCCCTCATAATATGCCCTCCCCTCCCCCATCCTCCCGCCCACACACCAGTTGCATATAGAAACACATAAAAATCCCACAATCCTATCCCCAGAGTGTGGGTGCTCTTACACACTTCCAGGGAGGAGAGGTCCTTTGGTCCAAACATAATATCCCTTCTCTTGGGACTATTCACCCCAAGTCCCTACACCCCCCTTTCCATACCCTTCTGACAACCTGAAGGCGCACACCATCCCAACTCATCTGTTCCTTCACCTCTACACTCCATCCTGTCGCGGCCTTAGTGGAGTGACTTGAGTTCCTGGTAATTATAAGTCATTTAGGATATAACTATGACCCCCGAGGGGGTGGGGGGGGGGGTAAGGATTGGATATAGTCATCCCATACTACATGGAAACTAGGCAATCATTGCTGAGAAAACTTAGCCCAAAGCTTGTCTAATTGCATGTGCTGGTGCAACGCATTCCGCCAATGCTAATAGTCCGGGGGCTCTACCCTCTTTCATCCCTGCAAAATAATACGTATTGCCGGAGCCAAAGACAGCTTCAGCCATCTCTGTCATCCCTGTCCTGTGACTTCCACTCCTTCCATGACATGTAGCAATGCTACTTGTGGGCTGTGCTATGAGCCGTTTGGTATATAAATGAATAGACATCCAATATTCTTGCACCCAGGGATAGGCCCACAGTAGGTAGATTAGTGGGGCTCCCTCCGCTCCACATTTAGGGCATGTGGGCCACCCTTCATAGCCTATCCATTGTAAGAGGCCCAGTGATAGGTAGTCTCACTGAATAATCTTATATTGCTGATCTCAAAGGGAGACCATTGCCGTGAACTGCGGTATTTTACATGAGTTTCCATAATGTCTCTCCCGTCAAACTGGTACCTAGGTCTACATTCCATGTCTCCACTAATTGATGGCAAGTAACATAGTAACATAGTATATGAAGGCAGATAAAGACAAGTATGGTCCATCTAGTCTGCCCAGCAAGGCGGGAAGAGTAGGTATACTTGCCACTCTGTGCAGGTCACCCCGCCCCATGCCTTTGTTTAGGGGTGTGTCCATCAGTCCATGTAGGTCACCCCTATTTGTTCAGATATAAGAGATATGATTATTTTGATTTTATCCTGTGGCTATAAAGGGATCGACTGTGTCTGTCCCATGCCATTTTGAATTCTGTCACTGTGTTTGCCCCTACCACGTCCATCGGGAGGGCATTCCAAGCATCCACCACCAGAGGCAGCTCTATAATGAGGCTGAGTGAGGCAGTGGCCTCAGGCGACAACTTTTTGG
Organism: Ichthyophis bannanicus; assembly: GCA_033557465.1. Classification (NCBI taxonomy): domain Eukaryota; kingdom Metazoa; phylum Chordata; class Amphibia; order Gymnophiona; family Ichthyophiidae; genus Ichthyophis; species Ichthyophis bannanicus. The sequence goes on along the minus strand of CM066038.1, from coordinate 368,659,357 downwards.
GGGAGGCAAAAATTGCCCCCAAAAAGACTGCCTCACTCGGCCTTCAAACCCCCCCCCCATCAGAAGAGCTGCTGCTGGAGCCACTGCTGCTGCTGCCACAGCAGCGGCAGAATGAAGTGCCCAGCAGCTGCAGCTCCCCTCCATCAGCCCATTACCAGTCCTAGTCCCCCCCAGCCCAGGGAAATTGAAAAAAAAAATGTGGCTAAAGAAGCTGCTGCCGCTGCCACTGTAGCAGTGGCAGAATGAATTGCCCCGTGGCCACGGCCCCTCTGGCAGAGCCTTCCTTGTATTTCCCTCAGCTCCGGCTTTTCAGAGCTGTGAATGGAGAATTTTCCTTTCTCAGGCTGTGTTAGTTGAGCCCACTGGTGCTGATTGGAAACAGGAAATGCCTGTTTCCCATCAGCGCCGATGGGCTCAGCTTTGATAGAGCCACAAGAAAGGGAAACCCTCCCTTCTGCAGCCAGGTTTGGTTTTTTATTTTTCAATTTCCCTGGGCTGGGGGGGGGGGGTAAAACTGGAAATGGGCTGATGGGGGGTAGAACTGGTAATGGGCTATGGGGTGGCTAGGACTGGAAATGGGCTGATGGGGGGTAGAACTGGAAATGGGCTGATGGGGGGTTAGAACTGGAAATGGGCTGATCGGGAGGGGGGGCTAGGATTGGTAATGGGCTGATTGGTGGGGTTAGGCCTAGAAATGGCTGATTAGGGGGGCTAGGACAGGAAATAGGCTGATTGGGGGGCTAGGACTGGAAATGGACTTATTGGGGGGTTAGGACTGGTAATGGGCATATGAGGGGCTAGCACTGGAAATGAGCTAGGACTGGTAATGGACTGATTGGGGGCTAGGACTAGAGGGAGTTGATAAGGTGGATAGGACTGGAGATGGGCTGGCACTGGAAATTGGCTAATGGGGGAGGGGAGAAGAGTGCTGCTGGCCCTGGAAGAAAACTAGGGCTAGGGCTAGGGCTACAAATGGGCTGATGTGGGAGGATGGTAGAATAGGGCTAGAAGGGAGCGGATACTGAGACGGTCTGCCGGGGGCAGGAAGGGAGCTGACACGGGGGAAGGAGGGGGCTGGAAAGGACCTGACACCTGAGATGTACTGAAGGGGGACTGGAAGGGAGCTGACACTTGGGGATGGGAGGGGTAGATGGTTGGGTAATGGGGAGGAGGCTGGAAGGGAGCTGACTTGCAAATGGCACTGGAAGGGGGATGGATAGAGGGTAGGGCGACTGGAAGGGAGCTGACTGGGGGGGGGGTGGCACTGAGAGTGGATGTGAGCTGATATCTGGGATGGTATTTGGACTAGAAGGGGCTGGACAGTGGGTATGGAGGGGGACTGGAAGGGAATGGACACCAGTGGCTGTCGTGGGACTGCAAGGCGGTTGAGATTGGAAGTTACTGGGAGGGGAGGACTGGAAAGGGGGCTAATACTGGAGAGGGTTACTGGAACTGGAAATGGGCTGATGGAAGGAAGTGAAGAAAACAAAAGAAGAGATAAGAAATGGCAGATGGACTATGAACCATAGACCACAGAAAGAGAGCTAAGAGAAGACAGGAAAGCAGAAGCCTCAGATCAGGACCAGCCTGATCAGAGAATAAAATGGTCAGACAACAAAAGTAGAAAAAATACTTTTATTTCATTTTAGTGATTGGACTTTGTGCTATTTTTATATTTTACACAATATTGGGGAACTGCATCTCTTATTTATCTGATGTTGCACTGCATGTGGACTCTGGCTTCTTTGGGTTTCAATTTAAATTTTGTCTACATATTTTTATTTTTACTTTAGATTGTGGTTACTTATTCTGTATTTGGTGAGGGTCGATGTTGTGAGTGTGTGACTGAGGTCAGGTGTTAACATGGAGTTTGTACATAAAGATCTATACTGTATTGTAGTAATTTGACTTGGTCAGCTTTTCAAATAGGTTTGTGGATGGATGTTCAAGGGCCCACTGTAGTATTTACAGTGACTCTTTTTTTGGATGGCTCCATATGTGAGTTTTGGAAGTTTGTGCTGATATGGTATGGTATGGTAGGTTTGCTCTTTGTTGTAGGGTTTTGTATTAGTTCATAATATGCCTGGTACTGGAGAATAGTGGGTGTTGTTGTTGTTGTTGTTGCTAGTGAGATGATCAGAATCAGATTTTTTTTTAAATATTGAGTTCTGTGGGTGAATGTCCTGGTTCTGCTCTGCACCTACTGTGGATGCAAAATATATATTGAAAAAGAAAAAGCAAGAACCATAACGCAGTTTATAACAACAACATAAAAATTAGTTATAATTTAGTTTTATAAACTGTGCTGTTGGTCCTTGCTGTCTTTTAGTTCCTTGGTGTGCAATGTCAGATGTCAGAGTAGGGAGGGACAGATCTGCTTAAAGTGCGGTGCCTTTCAGATCGAGCACATGCACCCCGTCCTCCTCATAAGAACATAAGAACATAAGATATGCCATACTGGGTCAGACCAAGGTCCATCAAGCCCAGTATTCTGTTTCCAACAGTGGCCAATCTAGGTCATATGTACCTAACAGTTTCCCCAAAAGACACAGGTTCTGCAATGCTTGTACTAGGTCAAGCATTGATATCCTGGGTCCCTTCTTAATAATGGTTTATGGACCTTTCCTCCAGGAACTTGTCCAAACCTTTTTTAAACCCAGCTACACTAACAGCCTTTACTACATCCTCTGGTAACAAATTCCAGAGTTTGATTACACGTTGAGTGAAAAAATATTTTCTTTTATTAGTCTTAAATAGTTTACCCTGTAGCTTCATTGCATGTCCCCTAGTCTTTCTATATTCTGATAACGTAAACAATCGATCTACGTTTACCCGTTCCACTCCATTCATTAATTTATAGACTTCTATCATATCTCCCCTCAGCCGTCTCTTTTCCAGGTTAAAGAGCCCTAACCTTTTTAGCCTTTCTTCATAGGAGTATCCTTCCATCCCCTTTACCATTTTGGTGGCTCTTCTCTGTACCTTTTCTAAAATCGCTATATCCTTTTTAAGATACGGTGACCAGAATTGCACACAATATTCAAGGTGCGGACTCACCATGGAACGATATAGAGGCATTATAATATCTTTTGTTTTATTTTCCATTCCTTTCCTTATCATACCTAGCATTCTATTTGCTCTCTTGGACGCTGCTGCACACTGGGCCTTTGTCCAGCGCTTACTGCTTTGTCCAGCGCTTACTGCTCTTTCCCTTCTGCCAGAGCCGCCGTGAAAAAAACAGAGGGCGGCAGCAGCAGGGAAAGAGCAGGTAGTGCTGGATGGAGGTATGGGGAGAGAGGGGGACGTGCGCCCGAGCTGCAAGTCGCACAGGGTGTGATTGCAGCTCGATAGGGCCCTATGGTCAAATATCTTCCATTTCCTCCACATAATCAAATTGGCTTTTTGGTTTGGTTCAGAATCTGATTGGATTTCTGAAAAAGCCCTGCCCCCTCTAAGGTGTGTGGGGGGGGTGCCATTTCATTCTTCGCCTCAGGCAGCAGATTGCCTTGAGCCGCCCCTGTCCACCACCCTTTCAATGAAAAAGTATTTCCTGACATCGCCTTTCAGTTTACCCCCTTGCAGCTTCATGTTATGCCCTCTAGTTTTACAGCTTCCCTGTCTTTCAAAGAGGTTTGTTTGCCCATTAATACTCTAAGGGGCATGTTTACTAAACATTCCTAACGTGCGGGGCCGCGGTAGTGTGCCTGTGCCATATAAGGAGTGGGCGGTTCAGGCCGAAAAAGGAAAAAAAAAAGACCGTATGTGTGCGCGTCGCGTTAATGTGCGGGGCCCACATTAGCGCGTGGAAAGGCTAAGTGGGGCGCAGCTGGGCACATATAGGAACAGAGCTGTAGCACAACGGTGAAGACAATAACCAATGGTGCAGGGGCCACGAGTTCAATCCCCCAGTGTGTGCAGCCCAAAAAGGCTGGCTGAGGCACCACCTTGAATGTGGAAATGTGTGTCAGGAGGCAAAATAATTTTGGGGCGGCATAAGGCGGCGCACTGTTCATTGTGGGGCGGCATAAAGCAGCGCACTGTTCATTGTGGGGCGGCATAAGGCGGCGCACTGTTCATTGTGGGGCGGCATAAGGTGGCGCACTGTTCATTGTGGGCAGCAGGATGCGGCGCACTGTTAATTGTGGGCAGCAGGATGGGGCGCGCTGATGGCCACAAGGCGGCGCGCTGATGCTAAAGCAAAGGAACACAGCCACAGCACAATGGTTAAGACACTGACCAATGGTGCAGGGACCAGGGGTTCAATCTCTCACAATGTCCATTGAAAAAGGCTAGCTGAGGCAGTATATTTTATGTTGTGGAGTGCTTTAGGAGGCTTTTTAATTCTATTTTGTGATAACTACTAGCAAACGCACTCTCACAGCATGTTAACATAAGGCGGACCATAAGGCACATGTTACAGTGCACCGTCCGCCAAGGCACCCTAGAATGTCCCCTATAGGGCAGCATGTATGTTGCGACACAGGATAATGTATAGTGCACCCTATATGGATGCCAACCATAAAGTGCCCTATAGGGCGCCCAATAAAGCACCCTCAGAGGCACCTTATGGGTACAGTACGCTGAGGGTGTTATTGCAGGCATCAACATATGTACAGTAAATGTAAAAAATGCTTTGGAAAACCCTATCACAGAACCCCACTGTGGGTATGAACCCATGACCTCTGGCTGCACAGGCTGTGGCGTAACCATTGGGCTACACCTCTATAGCTGTAAGCAAGCTCCTGTGTGGCTGCAGATAGCCTGCACGTCACATCACAGTCTGCTGGTGTAAACAGGATAGGGTTAGGCCACCCGTACCCATGATGCACTGCACATGCAAATCAGCTGTCCACAGATGCACACAAGATGGGAACTGCACCCCTAAAGCTACCCGGCCTGGTAGGGGGAGGTGTCCTTGTGCACCCACACAGCACCTCGGCCTGGTAGGGTGCCCTGAGTGGGTGGACAAACGGCAAAGAGTAGCTAAACACCATCACATTGTGCGGTTACTATGCACACCCTGAGTGTCTGATGATGCGCCCAGGACCAGGTGCACAACACCTTGCATGGCTGAATGCGGCCATGCCAGAGCTCCAAAGCAGTAATAACCTGTGAAATAGGTAGGTGCTGCATAAACATCTTGGAGATCGCTGTCTGCCACAGTTAGTGGACTTTTCCCCCCCAGTGGATGAAACAGGGTCTCCCACCAACAGATGCCCATACTATCCTCCCTTTCCTGATCTCTTTCTTTTCTCTCTCTTTCTCCCCCCCCAAGCACCAATGGCAGTAGAGCAGTGTTTCCCAACCCAGTCCTACGGGGCACACCGGCCAGTCAGGTTTTCGGGATATCCCTAATGACTATGCATGAGATATATATGCATTAGAGATATCCTGCCAACCTGACTGGTTTGTGGCCCTCCAGGGCTGGATTTGGAGACCCCTGCCTTACACCTCTGTCATTTAAGATTGTGAGTGGGCAAGGTGCAGATGTCCTAGACATCGAAAGGGTATATAGAATGTGACACATTCCTCCTCGATTCTCACCACCACCAAAAAGTTGTCTAATAGACAATGTTTTGGTGGTGGTGAGAATCGAGGAGGAATGTGTCACATTCTATATACCCTTTCGATGTCTAGGACATCTGCACCTTGCCCACTCACAGTCTTAAATGACAGAGGTATAAGGCAGGGGTCTCCAAATCCAGCCCTGGAGGGCCACAAACCAGTCAGGTTGGCAGGATATCTCTAATGCATATATATCTCATGCATAGTCATTAGGGATATCCTGAAAACCTGACTGGCCGGTGTGCCCCGTAGGAATGGGTTGGGAAACACTGGTATAGACAGACACACACTTCCACACCTATGCCAGCATGGTGCTACTATTGAGGAGGTAATTAGCCTTGGCCACCAAACCTGTCCTAGGCAAGGCAAGGCATGGATATGGTACGCAGTACTGCTGGGGGTCACTCCCCAGGGTGGTAAACACCGTCATAGGCCAGTCCTGGAGCACGCCCCGCAAACACCTAACAGATTGTTCTGATGGGGTCAACTAGCAGTATGTGCATAACGTATGGATATCTATCTGCCAGTACTCCTAGCAAACGTCTCAGAGCTGTGTACCGTATACCTCAGGTGTAGGGTGACATTGCTAAGGTATGCAGGTGCTAGTATTGGGAGATGCACGCAGGGTCCACTGTTCTGCCTCTCCAGGAGACATTGGCCAATGGGGCCTGTGGGTGTGGGTGTGGGTGTGTCTGCCCCTGTTGGCTGCTGCTTTACGGCAGAGATTCCTAACCCCAGTCCAGGTCTGCATCACACTGTTCGTGTTTTCCTGCTGTCCCTCATGAATATGCATGAGCTACATCTACATGCCATGGGGGTGGTGCATAGATATACAGCACAGGCATTTGTATGAGTGGCAGCATGGAACCTGACTGGTGTGTGGCACACCAGGAATGCATTTGGGAGAGTCTGCTCTAGGTACTGCCCCTGTTCATGGTGTCTGTGCTCAGTGGGGTAAAAGATAGACGTATTACCATTGCATATGTCCTCGACACGAAAGGTGTGTCCTTACTATCACTGTGTAGGTGTGGGAAAAATATGTGGCTAGGATTGGTGGAAGCCCCAGCTGGGCTTTGAACCTATGACCTTCTGTTCTTGCATGTACTGTCTGTGTGCACTGCACCACCGTGTAGCCACAGATTGGCTGGTTTCCCTGGAACGTCCATGACTGTGGATCCAGCAGGGCCTGTCTGTTGCAGTGGACTGTGCCAGCCTGCACATGGCTAGGCCTCTGTCTTCTGTGGCTAGCAGCCACTGCCCCCTGCACCACATGTACTCGTCCGCCAACATGCTGGCATGAGCTGCTCTCAGAAACAGCAGATGACCAGATTGGAATGTGGCAGTACGGGACTGCATTTGGGGGATTTGGCTGTAGGTAATGCCCATTGTTGTTGTGTTTTTGCAGTGTTGTGTAAAATATGGGGGTTTTCCCCATGCTTATGTTCCCTGCAATACAGGGGTGTCTGCGCTATCTTTGTTTAGTGGTGGGTAAAATATAGGGGCTGGGCTAGCATGTGCCCCAGCTGGGATTTGAACCTCTGACCCTAGAGGTACTGGCTCTGTCCGCTGCACCACACTATGGTCACAGAGACAATGCAGCCCCTGGAGGTAGTATACCTGGCAGGATGGAGTCACAAACCCTGCTCTACGCATTTTTACTGTGGGCACATGCACTCTGTCTGGTGACAAACGTGCACATAAACCCCGGAAATGACCACAGACACTGGGGGACAATATATCACCATGCTGGGGAAAAGTGATATTAATGGGCAACCATAGCAAACACTCACAGGAAAGCTCCAAAAAGGACATTTGTTTTGGATGAGTCTCCGCTCCGTAGACCCTTCCAATATTCATTTCTTCTTTATGGAGCTTTCCTGGGTGTGTTTTCTATATCTGCCCATTACTATAACTGTTCCCCAGCTGCATTACTATTTGTGATATTTTTGTTGTGGTCACTTTCTATTTTTATTTTCACTTTTGTGCTGTGCACATGTATCACACTGCTCACGTTTTTCAGGTTTCCCCGATTTTGCTGTACATTGCTGACGTAAACGGTTTCTCTTCCCTTTAAATGCCCTCTACCGCGAGTGTTTCACTCGCGGTAGTTTTGCTTTGGGATTCGGCCCCGATAATGTGCGGGGAGCCTCTCCCCTCCCCTTCCCCGCCCATTAAACCCGTCTCTCCGCCTCTCAGGAACCTTCCTCCGCCCTCCGTTAGCCGTTCCACACCTCTATCGGACATTTGCGGGCCCGTACTTGTGCGGGGCCCGTTATTATGCCGCGCACCTGTGCGGGGGTGACATGCACGATTGCGGGGCATTTAAGCGCTCTTAAGTACCGCTTTTAGTGCGGTATTTTGCGGCGCGCAAATTAGCGGGTTTTAGTAAACATGCCCCTAAGTATTTAAAGGTCTGAATAATATCTCCCCTGTCCTTCCTCTCCTCCAGAGTGTACATATTTAGGTTTTCATGTCTCTTCTCATAAGTCTTCTTATGCAGACTCCAAATCATTTTGGTCGCCTTCCTCTAAACCACTTCCAGCCTTTTTATATCCTTTGCGAGATACGGTCTCCAAAACTGAACACAGTATTCCAAGTGAGGCCTCACCAGTGACTTGTGCAGTGGCATAAGTACCTCTTTCTTTCTGCTGGTAATTCCTTTCTGTATGCAATCCAGCATCCTTCTGGCTTTTGCCACTGCCTTGTCGTTCTGTTTCGCCACCTTGAGATCGTCAGAAACAATCACTCCGAGGTCCTTCTCCCAGTCTGTGCACACCAATCTCTCACCCCCTATCGCATACAGTTCCCTTGGATTTCTGCTTCCCAAGTGCATGACACTGCACTTCTTCACATTAAATCTTAACTGCCAAGCATTAGACCATTCTTCCAGCTTTTGTAAAGCTTTCCTCATGTTCCCCACTCCCTCAGGGGAGTCCATACTGTTGCAAATTTTGGTGTCATCTGCAAAAAGCCAGACTTTTCCAGTCGGCCCTTCGGCAATATGACTTATGAATATATTGAACAGTACCGGTCCCAGGACCGGACCCTGGGGCACACCGCTAATCACCTTCCTTTCATCCTAGTGAATTCCTTTTACCATCACCCTCTGTCGTCTGTCAGTCAACCAAATTCTGATCCAGTTCACCATCCTGAATCCCATCCCCAAGCTGTTGAGTTTATTGATAAGCCTCCTATGAGGAACAGTATCAAAAACTTTGCTGAAATCTAGGTAGATCACATCCAGTGTATGCCTTTGATCTAGTTCTCTGGTCACCCAGTCAAAGAACTCAATCAGATTTGTTTGACAAGATCGTCCTTTGTTAAAATCATGTTGCCTCGGATCATGCAACCTGTTGGTTTCGAGGAAGTGCACTATTCGCTCTTTCGGGAGTGTCTCCATTACTTTTCCTGCCACCAAGGTAAGGCTTACTGGCCTGTAGTTTGTCACTGGTTCCCTATTAGCACTTTTGTGGAGAGGTACTACATTAGCCCTTCTCCAGTCCTGTGGAACTTCTCCTGCCTCCAAGGATCTATTAAAAACATCATTTAAAGGCCATGCAAGAACCTCTCTGAGCTCATTCAGTATCATGGGATGTATCCCATCTGGTCCCATAGACTTTGGAAGCGTCTATCACAAAAGAAGTCCATATCTGTGCTAATCCAAGCCACCCAGACTCTGATATAAGGAAAAACTCCTCCAGATCCGAACAAAAAGCATTGAAGAGATTATCTGTGTCTACCTCCCTCACATAGCTTCTAATTTACTAGAAGGCAACTACTGTAGGTCTACTGCCATTAGACTGTACTGAGTGTAAAGTTCCTGAAAAGGTATCAATTCACCCTTCTCTGTCAACATTTGTTCCAGCTGATGTAGTCCCAAGCATCTCCACTACCAGAAAAGAGATGCTGTCATGCCCAGGATAAAGGCTGCATTGCCGTGTATCGGCAGATATAAGAATTGGCCAGATGAGTGTCCCAATTTATGGAAAATCCATTGTCAGATTTGATGGGAGGACCAAATAAGTATATAACCATGGAAGGAGGCAGGCAAGTTACTTATGTGAGCATGTAAGACAGATTTCAGCGCCAATGGCGCAATTATTGCCTGTTCACATTCCAGGTTGGTGTAGTCTTCCGCGTGAAAGAGACACTATTTAAGGTGTCAAAGCAAGCAAACCAAATTATAAGCCCTGATGTCGGGCCACCCAATGACTGGTCCCCTTAAGGATCTGCAGAGCTATTTGGGCCTGTCAGCCTTGCCACGACAAATGGCTGTCCAAGCATTCTAGATCTCATCTCAGGAGCCACAGTGGTAGTTGCTGTAACATATACAGCCAACGGTGAAACAGGACCATTTTAAACATGGTTATGCGCTCTCCCAAGGAAAGTGGCAGATCCCTCCACTTCTATAAAGCCTGTGCAGTGGAGGCCAACAAGGGAGGCACATTACATTTATAAAGATCTTTCGGGGAGGCTGAAATTGTGACCCCCCAGGTAACAGAATGAAGTATTTCCCCAATGAAGTGGAAAGACTCCATTCCAGGAGGCACGAAGCGAGTCCCGTGTTGGTAGGGCCTCTGACTTTGCTTGGCTAATCTTATATCCGGATATACTTCCATAATCTTGAAAATCTGCCAGCAAAGCCTCTAGTGCCTATTTAGGATCAGTCAGGTGGACCAAGAGGTCGTCAGCATAGGCCGAGAGCTTAAATTCATTGGTCTCCATCCATACCCTGGATCGCTGGGTTTGCCTGAATGTGACTAAGTAATGGTTCCGGTATGAGAAGAAATTGCAAGGGAGAGAGATGGCAACCCTGCTGTGTGCCACGTCATATGGGAAACCACTCTGTACTAAGCCCATTCACCAGTAATTGTGCTTTGGGGTCCGTGTATAGCATCCATACTGCCTGCGTGAAGAGGCCATCAAAACCAAAATGCTCCAAAGTCAAAAAACAGCCATCGCCATCCCACTCTGTCATAGGCTTTCTCAGCACTAAAACTGACCAGCAATGAAGGAATTCTGTTAGCCACACAGTGATGCTGAGAAGTTATAGTCCAACTCTTTCATGTTAACGCTCAATTTTGAACCAACAAATAAAAAAGGTTCGTGAAAAGTTATCGTATTATCAACTTGATACTACCAAACTCTGTTACTTATTTAATTTTTCAGTCGAAGGTCTCAGACTTATCTTAACATTTTTATGGACCAAAAATGTCCAACATTTAGTGTTTATGTTGCATCAATAACCTCCAACGTCTTTTAAGTCAAGACTAGAAACATTACTATTTTGAGCCTAATAAGACCTTAATGGATTTCTTCAATACTTAATAGATGTCAAACATTTCACTTATATTTTGAGCTCCTTCTTCTTATCATTCCCTGATCAGCAGTTGCAATCGCTTAAGAAGAAGACCACTGCGAGAAGCTATAGTCTGCATATGTTCCCCATAGCTTGTTGGCCCTTAACAAAGCCCATCTGTGAAGGGTAGATCAAACTGGGCATAAGAAGCGAAAGACGTTCCGTCAGCACCCTATCAAAATATTGAGATCTACGTTGAGCTGATATGGCTGATATGACTCTGGTAGTAGGGAGTCCTTCCCTAGTTTGGGTATGAGGGTAATAAGGGCCTCATTTGTCCAACAGGGAACCACCTGCATGGTGGCCAGATGTTAGTACAATTCCATTAGAAGTACGCTGCGGGGGAGTCAGCTGGACATTGACTCAAATCATGGCATGGTCTGAGATTTGAATGCTTCCAATTTGAGACCCCGGCACTTTGTTTAAGATCCCCTGTGACAACAGAAAATAGTTGATCCGGGACCAGGACTTATGTGCTTGGAATAAATGGTTGTAGTCCCTGTTGCTAGGGTGGGAGAACCCGCCATAAATCTACCAAGTCCGACCCATCGCAGAGACTTAAGAATGTTTGCTGCTGTCGTGAGTCATTCCTGCTCCTCCCCCCAGATCTATCCATCACTGGATTGAGAACATAGTTGTAGTCTCCACCGAGTGCAATGTTATACTCCCAATCTATGGTCAAGCTCTGCACTAGCACATCAAAGAAGTCTCGGTCATATTGTTTGGGACCATAAATATTCCCTAGCAATATGGGCATACCTTGTAGACAGTCCTTCAGCAGAAGATATCCCCCTCCCCCCGCTCATCACCTGTTTCACCTGTAGATCTATAGTTTTATGCACTAAAATTACAACTCCCGTCTGTTTGTTGCCCGCCGAGGCCCCATAGACCGCCCCACCCACCAGCGTTTCAGCTTGGCATATTCTACTTCTATAATGTGGGTCTCCTGAAGGAGCGCTATGTCTACTTTCTGATCTCATAGTGCCCGCAACACCTTATGACATTTCAGGGGGCAGCCAATACCACATACATTCCAGGAAGGCACCACATACATTCTAAGAGACATGATTTATTTATGCAATCCTGGGCTAAATAGGTACCATTGCTGATAGCTTTGCATCTTCCATCCTATGAAGAGAGGCTAAAAAGGTTAGGGTTATTTAACCTGGAAAAGAGACGGCTGAGGAGAGATATGATAGAAGTCTATAAATTAATGAACGGAGTGGAACGGGTAAACGTAGATCAATTGTTTACGTTATCAGAATATAGAAAGACTAGGGGACATGCAATGAAGCTACAGGGTAAACAACTTAAGACAAATAAGAGAAAATATTTTTTCACTCAACGTGTAATCAAACTCTGGAATTTGTTACCGGAGGATGTAGTAAAGGCTGTTAGTGTAGCTGGGTTTAAGAAAGGTTTGGACAAGTTCCTGGAGGAAAGGCCCATAAACCATTATTAAAAAGGGACACAGGATATCAACGCTTGACCCAATACAAGCATTGTGGAGCCTGTGTCTTTTGGGGAAACTGCTAGGTACGTATGACCTAGATTGGCCACTGTTGGAAACAGGATACTGGGCTTGATGGATCTTGGTCTGACCCAGTATGGCATATCTTATGTTCTTATGTTCTTATCCCTAGCCTAAGACCCCCCGGGCCTCCAACAGATGAGACTTGCCACTCCAACCTATTATCCCATGAGCAGTGTGTGACCCTCACGCTCATCTTCAGTCCTCCTCCCTCCCGCTCCCAATTATCCTTCCCTCCTTATTCTTTTACCCTCTCTCTATCCCCTCCCTCCCCCTGCTCCTGTCTTCCCCTATCCCCCCCTTGAGATCCCTTCGCCCATTGCTCCTGATTGGAGTCATGATTGCGTTGGGCCCACTTCCCACTCAAATTAAATTATAGTGGCCTTTAGTCCATCCGTGCCCCCCTCTTCAGACTACCCTTCTGCTCTGCATGACATCCCCTTTTAGGTTCCAATGTCCCGGGATGCGACCCATTGTCTCCATTGCAGACAATCTCCAACCCGCCTCCCCCTTAATCCTTCCCCCCCTCCAAATTGCCAAAATTGAGTTTAAGTCCCCTTCCTCCTATCGCCACATCCACACCCCCATCCATTCACTCTCCCGGCCACTACATCCATCCATCCATCACCCCAGTGTTTTTGACAGGTACCAGTATTGCAAATTCAAAAAGTAACCATCAGCTTCAACTGGATTATGCTATACATTATAAATTTATTTATTTATTTTTATTTATTTAATACTCTTATATACCGTGCTATTCGACATCAGTGTGGTTTACATGGAACATCAAAGAGTTTTTACGGTGTGTTCTTACCAGCAATAAAATAGCATTAATATTTGTGTTCTTACCAGAAATAGAATGTGTTCTTACCAGCTATAAAATGTGTTCTTACCAGCAGTAAAATAGCATTAATATTTGAAAACGACTATCTGAACATTCTATTTAACATAAAATGTTCTATGAGTTTGTGCCGAGAATGAACTTAAAAGTTTTAATATTAGACATCAGTCAATCACAAGGGATATCAGCGAGTGTTGTTATCACTGCCTCCAAATGAAGCGGGGAGTCATGATTTGTTTTGGATGTGGAATATGGCATCCAGAGAGCTAGTTAGGTGCTCATCTAAATTTGCAGATGAATACATACCCTCTTTAACCACAGCGTCTCTGCCCCAACATCTTTCCCTTCTCTGCCAGGGGTGTGGAGCCTCATCCCCACGTCTTTCTGGCACCAGCCTTATTATGTGTACTGCTTCAACAGAGTTAAATCAGGTCCATTATGACAAACAATAGCTTTAGGGGATAAGGACCAACGCCCAGCACAATACTTCTTGGTACTTGTAACTAGCAATATGCTTTAACAGTGGGGTATTGTAACACATTACAAAGGCGGAACAGTCCCTATAATGGTGGGGCCCAATCTTCATGCCACTGAAAGGCCAGTCCCTGGGCTCCCCTCTCCACCCAGGAGGCCCAATGAGGGGCTATGGAGTGGCCTGGCAGGGGCTCCTCATCGGGCCTCCTGGGCAGGGAGGGGAGCCCGGGGACTCCGCCAGACCCTGAACCAATTGGCTGATTTGCATGGAGAGTTTTGACAGCCGCTACTCCTGTGCCTGGACCATGGCTGACGATACCTCCTCTGTTAGATTAGAGGTAGGGTCTGCATTAGGGCTTGGGGGATTTGAGGCTGCCATTTTGTCTCCTTTTGTTACGCCTTTGTTGCCATGGCTCTTCCCACCAGCAAAAGCCTCTAGACTTCTGCCTCTGTCAATTGTGGATCCTTAGGCCTGCAGTCTGGGGTAGTCTGGGTCAGTTTTCAGGCTATTATATTAAAATCTGGGAGGCTAAGCCCCAGAGCCGAAGAGAGTGCTACCTCTGTGGCTCACTGCATAACCTGCTTCTCTTATTACTCTTAAATGGGTTACATTGTAGCTTCATTGGATGTCCCCTAGTCATTCTACTTTTTGATGGAGTAAACAACCTATCTATGTTTATCTGTTCTAGTCCATTCATTCATTTATAGACCTCTATCATATGTCCCCTCAGCCATCTCTTTTTCAAGTTGAAGAGTCCTAACTTTTTAAGCCTTTCCTCATAAGGGTATCCTTCCACCCCTTTACTATTTTGGTGGCTCTTTTCGATACCTTTTCTAATGCTGCTATATCCTTTTTAAGATATGGCGACCAGAATTGCACATAATATTCATGGTGTGGTTGCACCATGGAACAATACAGAGGCATTATAATATCCTTGGTTTTATTCTCCATTCCTTTCCTTATGATTCCTAGCATTCTATTTGCTTTCTTGGCCACCGCTGCACAATTAGGATGAGTCCTCACAACAAAGTTCACATTGGAACTTCCTCGGCAACCTTTTCAGTAGCTTTTAGAATGTTCTCTGCACATGTGCTCCCATCCCTACCTGTGGCTGCCATGCCTGAGGAGTTCAGTCTTTGTTTACTGTGGAGCCAGTCAGCCCTATTTTCTGAACGTCATGGTCTTTCAGCATTCTCTGTGGTACTTTGTACTCATTTCTATCTTTGTTGTCTATATTTTTCTTCTGGTCTGCCAGCACTACTCCCTTTTTTCCCTCTTAGAGGGTCATTCTAAAAGGTTTAGTCATGGTTTGGACATCTGCAGACATACACATGGATGTCGAAATCACAGACACGTTTCCGTAACCATTCGACAAATGCCGTTCGCAGACTTTCCAGTATGGGGATGTTCCAGTAGGCACAGGAGTGTTGTGGAGATGTGTCTGGGGAGGGGCAATGGACTTGCGCATCCCCTTTCAATACCAGAAGCAGTGGAGCTGTCTGCAGGCACGTGCATGTTTTTGCCTGCTCCAGGCATGAATAGGTATCAGAAAAGTGTTTATTTTCACCTTAAAACATCCAGAGAATGTAGAAAAAATGGAGAATTAAGTAACTAGCTTTAAATTACAAAGTCCCACACTGGGTTTTGAATGATGGTTACCCAGCTCTTAAGCTACTACTCTAACCATTAGGATATTAGACATTTTGGTTCCAAAATGGTCTCCTGGGGATGTCTATTTAGACATTTAATGCACGTGCATATTGGGCACATCCACGTTTCTGGAACTGTGCCTGAATTTGCGTGTGCCTGCCTTTCTTTTCAGACATTCTGGCTTTGACATCCCAGATTGTACTGTGATGTCCCATTTGGAATGTGCCTCCACATGTTCCCTAGACTGATTTTCTTTGTTTTTTAGTTTTCCTTTATTTGTCCTCTGGCACCACATAGACTGCATTTTGCTCTGAGGCCCACTCGTCTGGGCTTTCATTTCTTTTCAATCATTGAGCCATTCAATTTCACTTTGGCTATTTTTCCAGAATCCTGCTAGTGGGCTTAAAAAGTACACCTCTTACTATAAGACTTTCAAAACTAGTGCTTACAGTATCTGGGGCCCAACCATAACCCCTCTATTTCTAAATTCTGTTCACAGATGACAAAGAGGGGGTTTAAGGATTACAAGGAGAATGCACTCAGACCTTTGCCCTCAGAAGACTGTTCCATGAGCATTGGCATTGATCACCACGGACTCAGGTGCTGCACTGGATTCTGATAGTACATCGGCATCAAAGAATGCTCTAGCTCTCCCATATATGAGTACAGATAGGGTCACCAGGGATTGGTCCCCTTCCAATTCCACCCGAAGGAAGAGGAAAAATTTGTCCTCGACTTTGACAGCATCAAGGTCAACTGGAGCCTAGCACATTGGCATTGAAATTAATTGGAGCATGATGCCAACAGCACAGGTGAATTGAGCAATACCCAAGCCCCCAAAGCAGCCCTGACATGAGGACAGCTCATCCTCTATGTTTTTGGAGGGGCTACATCACAATCCAAGGATCAGTGACTAGGAGGCTTATTCCCTCCTGAAGATCCCAAAGCCATCAACAAACTGCTGAAGGCCCCAAGTCTTTCCTCATGACAGCCCTTGAGGGGTGCTTGGCTAAGAGAATGGAGAAGAAACTCATGCATATCCTGTGCATGGAAGAGATTCTGGCTCTAACTCCTCCATCGCAGCAACATTGTTGCTATCCTCAAGACTCTATGAATGGCTGTGGGAGAATAGTCCTCCAGACCCCCAAAGGCCTCAACACTGACCAATACTGGGCCGATATACATATTGAGTGAATTGAGGGAAGTTGATCCCTAAGGCATTGGAGCCATTCAGTGCATCAGGACTCCTAGAAGAGATCCAGTCCCTCTGCATAATGAAGGTTGGCCCAGGCAGAGACGCAGACATCTGTAGAGTATCTCTCTGAGTCTGAGTCAGAGTACTCCTGGGTAACTGGCTATGACTCTGAGTACTTCTCGGATAAGAGGTCCCCAGAGCTACCATTGAATCCCTCTCTGCTTCATGAGTGATGCAAGTCTCCTCCTGAAGACATGTCTTTCCAAAGGTTTGTGAATGTAATGGCTGAGACCATTCCATTACGTTGGGAGATGAACCCATGGTCAAGGAATTGGAAATCCAACAGTACCAGGATTCCCTAAGGAAGTGGGGACTATGCCCATTCACTACATTGCTCAGATGCCGCAGATGAGAATATTTCACTTGTGAATAAGAGGTGGACGCTGTGAATCCTGTTCAAAAGGCTCCCAGTTTAAAAAAATTCCAGTTACCACATCATCCTATGGTCATCAAATCCACTCTCAAAAGGGCCAAGAGTTCCAAGTCACACTCTTCAGTGCCCTTGGGAAGAGAGACTCGTATGCTCAACGTTTCTGGGAGAAAATTATATTAGAACTCCATAATCATGTAATGCATGATGTCCTACCAGCTGTACATAGGCTTGCACTTGTGGAATACCATGCACAGCCTAGAAGAGTTCATAGACTTTCTCCCTCAAAAAAAGTTGTGATATTCTGCTTCCTAGTGGGTCAAAGGAAGGAGTGCAGAAAATATATGGTCCATGCAACCTATGATATTTTCAGTACAGCATAAATAGCCTCGGCTATAAGTATTGATGACCAAAGACTCATGGCTCTGGCCTCAGACTTACAGATTAGTGTGCAGGAGCAGTTCACTGATATATCATGCTGTGGAGAGAATCTCTTTAGAGACAAAGTTCAAGAGGCTACTACCATGATCAAGCAGAATAGTGACACCTTGAAAACCCTCTCCAGGATTAACCTGTAATTAAGATAAGTGCTATTTGGTGATGTTTTATAGTAAGCAAAGAACGAAAAATTACTGGATTGATTTTTGAATTGGCTGGTTGAAGACTTTTGAGTGAATTGAGGGAAGTTGATGTTGATAGCATTGATGACTGTATGAATAGCAAGTTGGACATAAACGTTGAGGTCTTTTTTTCCTTCCAAATGATTGCCTAGCTTTATGCAACTTGTGGTTAAAGAGTGGAAATTAATTGAATACAGGTAATATATTTTTTTTATTTTGGAGTATAATCAATATGTTCTCTGGGGTCCACTGTTGGCAGTTTCATCTAAAAAAAGGGCAGAAATTTTATTCAAGGTATTTTCTGGTACCAGGAAAGATGGGGGGGGGGGGAGATTCTGCCCCATCCTAAACCTGAGAAACCTGAACATCTTTCTAGTCAGAGAAGAATTCAGGATGCTTTCTTTCAGATACATCTCACTCACAGAAAGTATTTAAGATTTATTGTAGGAAAAGGTGACTCCTAAATATAAAAATGGGAATGAAGTAGATACCACACCATTCACAGAAGATGAGGTGTTGGAACAACTTGCTAAACTGAAAGTGGACAAAGCCATGGGACCGGATGGGATACATCCCAGGATACTGAAAGAGCTCAGAGAAATTCTTACAGGGCCATTAAAGGATGTATTCAACAGATCCTTGGAAACAGAAGAGGTTCCTCAGGACTGGAGAATGGCTGATGTCGTACCTCTACACAAAAGTGGTGACAGGGAAGAAGTGTCAAACTACAGACCCGTGAGACTTACATCGGTGGTGGGAAAAGTAATGGAGGCACTCCTGAAAGAGCGAATTGTGAACTTTCTCAAAACCAACAGGTTGCAAGATCCAAGGCAACATGGTTTTACTGAAGGACGGTCTTGCCAAACAAATCTGATTGAGTTCTTTGACTGGGTGACCAAGGAACTAGATCAGGGGCATGCGATGGATGTCATCTACCTGGATTTCAGCAAAGCCTTTGATACTGTTCCTCATAGGAGGCTTGTCAATAAACTCAGTAGCTTGGGAATGGGTCCCAAGATGGTAAACTGGATTAGAAATTGGTTGACAGACAGATGACAGAAGGTGTTGGTACATGGAGCTCACTCGGATGAAAGGAAGGTGATTAGCGGGTTGCCCCAGGGTTTGGTCTTGGGCACGGCACTGTTCAATGTATTTGTGAGTGATATTGCTGAAGGACTGAATGGAAAAGTGGACTCCCCCGAGGAAGTGGATAACATGAGGAAAGATCTGCAGAAGCTGGAAGAATGGTCTAATGCTTGGCAATTATGATTTAATGTGAAAAAGTGCAGTGTCATGCACTTAGGTAGCAGAAATCCAAGGGAAATGTATGCAATAGGGGGCGAGAGGTTGGTGTGCATGGTTCAGGAGAAAGACCTTGGTGTGATTATCTCTGATGATCTCAAGGTGACAAAACAGTGTGATAAGGCGGTGGCAAAAGCCAGGAGGATGTAGGGCTGCATACAAAGAGGGATTACCAGCAGAAAGGCAGAGGTACTTATGCCACTGTACAGGTCGCTGGTGAGGCCTCATTTGGAATACTGTGTTCAGTTTTGGAGACCATATTTTGCAAAAGATGTAAAAAAACTGGAAACTGTTCAGAGGAAGGTGACCAAAATGATTTGGAGCCTGCGTAAGAAACCTTATGAGAAGAGACTTGAAGACCTAAATATGTACACTTTGGAGGAGAGGAAGGATAGGGGAGATATGATTCAGACCTTTAAATACTTAAAGAGGAACGATGAACAAATAAACCTCTTCCAAAGACGGGGAAGCTGCAAAACTAGAGGGCATAACATGAAGCTGCAAGGTGGAAAATTGAAAGGCAATATCAGGAAATATTTTTTCACTGAAAGGGTGGTGGATGTTTGGAATGCTCTCCCGATGGAAGTGGTAGGGGCAAACATGGTGACGGAATTCAAAACAGCATGAGACAAGCACAGCAGATCCCTTTAGGATAAAAACAAAATAAACTGAACCATCTAACTTCTCAATAAATAGGGGTGTCCTACATGGAGTGGTGGGTCCACCCCTAAACAAAGACATGGGGAGGGGTGGCCTGCACAGAGCGACAGGTGCACCTACTCTTGCCATATTGCTGGGCAGACTGGATGGACCATGCTGGTCTTTATCTGCTGTCATTTACTATGTTACTATGTAAGTATTATGTACCACCCTTTGGTCTTACTCTAGCTCCTTGAGTATTTTCCAAGGGCCTGATATTCAAAGGGCATTTACATGGTTTACAGCCTAGTAAACCATGTAAATGCCTTCTGTGGGGATATTCAACGGCACATACACGGGTAGTGCAGTTGAATACCACTATCTATATCCCCTACATGCTCTGATGCTATCCGGCTAGCATCGGGGTGTGTCGGGGGCATTCCAGGGAGCGCAGGATAACTGGGCAGCAGTGATATTGCATGCTGCCTAGTTAATGCTCTGCGCCAAAAAAACTAGATGAGGAAAACCCTCGCCTATCTTCACAGCACAGGCGCTAACCGGGCAGCATGCGATATCACTGCTGCCTGGTTAGCTTTGGCACTTCTGGGTTGTATGGCGATACCTGGATATTCAATGCCAAGGCAACATATGACCCCAGCATTGAATATCCAGGTTTAAGGGTCGGCGGGCAGGGCTATGCATCGTTGTGGCATATAGCCTGCCCAGAAGAATATCGGGCCCCAAATGTCTAGCAATTTCTATGGGTGTGTATATTTTTCTCTACTTGGATGATTGACTGCTGAAGAACACCACCCAAGATGGAGTTCAAAAATCCATGTGCATCACCATCCAGGGTTAGATCTATTAGGGTTCATCATAAATTACCAAAAATCCTAACTGAACCCTATCCACCAATTGAAATTCATTTGAGCCCTGCTATACATGACTCTGGTAAGAGCCTTTCTTCCTCCTGACAGACTAACCTACTTGGTGCAGCAAGTAAAGAAGGTTTAAGAGAGTCAGTAGGTATCAGTGAGATTTATGTTGAAAATGTTAGGCCACATAGCCTCTAAAGTTTATGTCATTCCTATGACTCATCTACATTTCATACAATCTAATGGTCCCTGAGAACCAAGTGGAAACAATCCGCTCAAGGACTCATAGAGGTAATCTCCATCACAAAGCTTCTATGTGAGTCTCTCTCCTAATGGAGGGCTCTCCCTTTCAAGAGCCATGAATTTTTCATACTAACACTCCTCAATATCTGACTGATCTTCTCACCTACCACACCCCCAGACGCACTCCTCGCTCATTTCATCTCAACCGCCTCACACTTCCCTCTCCCTCTCTAGCCCACTTACAGTCTACCCGCTCCTCTGCCTTTTTTTTCACAGCCCCTGCCCTCTGGAATTCTCTCCCTCCCGCCCTCCGACTCGAGCCTCACCACAACACCTTTAAGTGTAACCTGAAAACCCACCTCTTCTCTCTCGCCCTCGACCTTCCCTCCCCTTTTGTGTCATCCTCTTCCTTTTAGCTGTTGTGCTGTGTTCTTTAACTCCCCCGCTTTATATTTTGAAATTGTAACTTCTTTTCCTTCTTTCTAGCTATTGTATTGATTGTTTTTATAAGTTCTTATTTGTTTTTATATTGTACACCGCTCTGATCTTCCTGAATGAGCGGTATATCAAATTTTAATAAACATAAACATAAACATAAAACATTTGATGATGGATACACCAAAATGTGGCCTCTGGAGCTCATCTTGATAGGATTCACACTCAAGGCTTCTGGACCTTCCAGGAGAGTCTCCATCAGATCAACTTTCTCAAATTGAGAGCAGCAGTGAATACTCTAAAGCCTTTCAGAGAACGGTTAGCCAATCAAATTGTCATGATCCAGACAGACAATCAAATAGTGATGTTTTACAACAACAAGCAAGGAGGAACAGGTTCCTTCTGTGTTGGGAAACCATGAGATAGTGAAAGTTCACAACCTCTCAGGGGATGATATTGTGGGTTACCTGTCTGATGGGAGAAGACAACATTCTGGCAAACAAACTGAGTTGAGTTCTTAATATCTATGAGTGGACTCTGGACAGGGTAGTAGTACAGACTATCCTTCAAGAGGGGGCACCTTCTCAATAGACATCTTCACAATTCCCTAGAACAATTAAGTCCCACAGTTCTGCTTCTGGACAGGGATACATGACAAACTAGCCTTTGATGCCTTCCTTCTTCATTTGGGCAAGGCTCTTTTGAACACATAACCACCCATTCCTCTAGTAGTGATAACTGTCCTGAAGCTCCAATGTGACAAAGGCACTATGGTTCTTTTCTTGCCTTTCTGACCCAGAGAGCTTTAAGTTTCCCCTTCTTCATTAGCTCTCCATTCAGAAGCCAATGTGCCTGGGCATCTCTCTAACTCAAAATTTTCAGGATCAGGGAAGACTTCTGAATCTCAATATCAAGTTCCTAGCCCTCACAGCTTGGATGTTGAGAGGCTTGGCTTCCAGGAGAGTTTCCAGTAGAAGAGCCTATGCTTTCAAATGGCACAGGTTTGACATCTAGTATGAGGGCCAGGCCTTAGATCCATTCTCATGTCCCACACAAAAACTGCTTAAATGCCTTTTGGACCTCTCTCACTCTGGCTTAAAGACTAACTCTGTAAAGGTTCACCTCAGTGCAATTGGCACTTATCATCACTGCATAGAAGGAATACCATCTCTCCACAGCCTGTAGTTATTTGTCTTGAAACCTTCCCTCATACCACCATTTGTGGCATGGGCTCAAAACATGATTTTAACTCAGCTGATGAAAACTCCTTTTGAGCCAGTAACCTGGAAGGTCATGTTTTTGGTGGCAGTTACTTCAGTGCACAGTCAGTGAGCTTCAGGTTGTAATCATGGATCCATCCTATACTAAGTTTTTGCACAATAGGGTGGTTCTGCATACTTATTCTAAATTTCATCTGAAGGTAGTGTTGGAATTCCACCTTAACTGATCAATAGTCCTACTAACCTTTTTCGCAAAACCCCATTTTCACAAAGTTGAAAGAATACTATACAGTACGTGCTAAACTGCAAGAAAGCCTTGACCTTCTATTTGGAATGGACATAAGCCCTTAGAAAATCCACCCAATGTTTTGTTTCCCTTGACTTTGGCAGAGCAGGGGCTGTCAACAGCAAACACACAATTTGGATTTGGCTAGCAGATTCATCTCTTTCACTTATGCCCAGATGGGCCTGATGCTTGGGGGCCATGTCATGACTCACAATGTCTGAGTCATGTCTGTGTCAGTATCTCACTTGAGGCTGGCCTCTATAAAAGAGATTTTCAAAGCTGCAACCTGGACCTCAGCCCATATACAGTATTCTCTCATTACTGTTTGGAAAAGGGCTCCCAATGTGGCAGCAGTTTCAGTTAGTCAGTCCTTTTGAGGGTTAAAATCCATCTCCACTCTTTCCTTGGACCTTCTGTTTTAGTGCAGGCTACTTCTAGAAAAAAAAATGAAAATATGAAACGTCCTCTTGGCACCAAAAACGTAAATAATCTAGGCAGTTTGTTATCAGATTGTTGTGACATTGTTCCCTTTTCTGTTTTGAGGTAGCCTGTAACTAGGGATTCCCAAATGTGAGGACTTAACTAGCTTGTCCACAGAGAAAACAAAGTTACTCACCTGTAGCAAGTTACTCCCATGGACAGCAGGATATGCCCTCGCTACCCTCCCTCCTCCCCTTGGAGTTGGCTGGCTAAGGTAAATAGTGACTGAGCTCCCCAGGAATGGGCATGCATGCTGAGGAAGTTCCTGCACGGGGTCTGTCAGTGATGTCACCTAAATGTGAGGACTTATCCTGATGTCCACAGGGAACACAGGTGAGAAACTTTATTTTATTCAAAAATAGACCTCTTAAAATTGTTTTATGCAAAATAAAATTCCTGACAGGGTCTCCATTGCAAGCAAGGTAAGACTTTGTGGCTGTTAATTACTAGCTCTCTGCCTGAAAGCTCCTAAAGAGGTTTTGGTGTACATTTTTAGAAAGCTACATTCCTTTTTAAGGGGATTTTTTTGTGGTGTTGGTTTAAAATCCTGCTTTTAGTTTCTCTTTCCCAGCTCTTTGAAGCCACTGACACCTCATCAGGAGTTAGTGGGCCTTTATTAGCTTGTGAAAGAACTGAGGGCAGTTGAGGACTGCATAAAGTTCTTCAGAGTCTTGCAAGTTCTGGCATTCCTAAAAGGGTTTCCATTGCAAGCAAGATAAAACTGTGTGACTTTTAATTACTAGCTCTCTGCCTGAGAGCTTCTAAAGAGGTTTTGGTGCACATTTTAAAAAAGAAAACTACATTCTTTTTAGGTGCTGTATTTCAAAAGGGGATTTTTTTGTGGTGTTAGTTTAAAACTCTGCTTTTCATTTGTCTTTCCCAGCTCTTTGTAGCCACTGACAACTCATCAGGAGTTAAATCCCTCCCTACCCACCTCAGCTCCCACCCACCCCATGTGGATTTCTTGCTATATAGGGAAACTGCCCAGTTAGCTCAACATATTGCCATTCTCCAGGATGCTTTGATTGGGTAATTTTACAAAGGGAACACATTGATCTGTATTCTTCAGACACATAATATCAACATTTACTATGTAAAATAATAGCTGTCTTGCAAGGAAGTGGAGCTACACATAGGGACATAGAACAGCACTGTTAGAACACACATAGAAGGTTACCTGCTTTTCTATGAAAAAGACAGCTGAGGAAAAGTCAAGGATTTTGGTAGGTCTCTCTTGTTTATTTCAACAGGTATAAAAACTCTTATCAACTGGGAAAAAGCATCTTGTCAAAACTGTTGCCACTATATAGCCTCTGCCTCTGTTCAAATAGAGAACTTAATGCCAGTTGAAAAAACATTTCCATGTGCAGAATGCCTACAAGCCGAAGCCCTCATGAAACGAGCAGAGGAGCTCAGAAAAGAGGTGGCAAGGCTGAGAAGCATTTGAGACAGCAAGAAGTACATTGACCAGATTATCCTTGAAATATCCTAGCTCTCTAACAGAGGCAAAGAAGGGAGTGTTACAGAGTGACGAGAGTTGGATAAGAGTCACCGGGGCCTGCAGAATCACCAATCCAACTCCTCCAGCCCTTGAATTGAACAACCAGCATGTAGCCCTGGAAGGGAAGGAGGTGAAAGTATCCTAGGAAAGAGAAGTACGAGAGCTCAAGCACTCCAAAGTTACCGAATCAGTGACCACCAGGAAGAGAAGGGTGGCTACTGAGGCATCAGTGTTTCTGATGTCATAGTGGGAAATCATCTCGCATCCAGTGATCACCAGATTGTGTGGTTCAGTATTAGGACTAGGCCTGATAAAATCCATTCAAAAGTGAGGGTTTTAGACTAGAAAAACTAACTTTGCCAATATGGGACAATACCTTAAGGAGTCGTTAAAAGGATGGAAATATCTGGGGGATGTCAAAAAACAATGGGCAAAACTGAAAGGGGATATTTTTAAGGGCAATAAACATTTCTGTTAGAAAGGTAAATACATGTAAAAGGAAAAGAAGGCCCCTGTAGTTTTCAAATGAAGTAGCTGAAAAAGTGACGAAAGAGAGGGTGGCCTTTATTAAATACAAGAGATCACCGGACCATATATCAGATTTCCGGACCATATATCAAGCGCAAATCCTACCACACTTCGACTTTGCAAATGCCATCTTACAAGGTCTCCCTCAATCTACACTGAGCCCTTTATAGCTGGCCATGAATGCTGCAGCAAGGGTCCTCTACGGAGCCTCCAGAAGTGACCACGTGACTCCTATTCTCAAGCAGCTGCACTGGCTCCCTATCCATGGAAGGATCATCTTTAAAACCCTTCTACTCTCATTCAAGGCAATCAATGTTATTTCAGCGTCCTCACTCACAGATCTTATCCACAAAGTGCCCCCCAACAGATCTAGAAGAGCAACAGCTATAAACCTACTAATAACCCCAAAGGCATTGACAAAATGCAACATGACAACGGCAAATAGAGCTTTCAGTTTCTACGTCCCCAAATGCTGGAATGCACTACCATCCGACATTCGGGCCATTGTAGACCTATCTCAGTTCCGGAAGGCACTCAAATACCACCTTTTCCTCCAATACTATTCAGTCAGCAACGAAATCTAGGTATCCCCACCTAAGAAATTACCACATATGTTCCTTATGTTAGTGCTACTCCAATCTTGTTCCGTGTATCTTTATCTTTATCTTTATTAAAATTTGATAAACCGCTTTTCGTCGAAACATAAAGCGGTGTACAATAAAAGGTTGGCAATGCACATATAAAGAAAAGAACGCCAAAGTAAGACAGGAAAGCAGAAGTATAAAAGCATAAACAGGTAAAATGGACAGAAAATAACAAAACAGAACAAAACAAAAGGGCCAGTATTTAAAAGCATAAAGTTACTAAAACCAAAAAATTACAGTGTAATTATTTCTTGTATATAGTTCTCCCCTGTTATCCAAGTTTGGACTCCTGTTCTATGTAAAACCAAACAGCTTGTTGTTATGGTCATTGTGTTATAATGTAAACCGCGCTGATACCGAATAGTGCGGTATATAAGAAATTGTAATAAATAAATAAATAAAAATCACAGAGCGAGGAAGACAAGCAACTATATTTGGGAAAACTTAAAGAAGCTAACAAAGTAATCAGGAAAGCAACGATACAAAAAGAAGAAGAAATAGTCAATGCAATAAAAAGGGGAGTTAAGATATTTTTTAGAAATGTTAGTGAGAGGAGGAAGGGCAAAACTAGTATTGTCAGACTCAAGGATGAAGGAGAACGGAACTCACTCTGAAGAGGGGAGAGTGAATAGTGGATTGGTCCTGGGACCGTTACTGTTTAATATCTTTGTGGATAATTATTGCCCAAGGGTTGAAAGGAAATATTTGTCTTTTTGCAGATAATATGAAGATTTGAAATAGATTAGACACTTCAGAGGGAGGAGACGACACGAGAAAATTAGAATAGTCAAATGCTTGGCAATTGAGATTTAATGCAAAGAAGTGCAGAGTGATGCACTTAGGATACAGAAACATAAAGGAGCTGTACGCTATAGGGGATGAGAGGCTGGTATGTATGGACCAAGAAAGGGACCTCGGAGTGATAGTATCTGAGCATCTGAAGGTTGTAAAGCAGCGTGACAAGGCAATGGCTAAAGCCAGAAGGAACAAATAGAGAAGAATAACTAGCAGGAAGAAGGCAGTATTAGTGCCTCTGTACAGGTAATTGGTGAGGTCTCACTTGGATTATTGTGTTCAATTTTAGAGACAGTATCTTACAAAGGATATAAAAAGACTTCAAATGGTTCAGAGGAAAGTGACCAAGATGATTAGAGGCCTCTGCCAGAAGACGTATGAGAAAGGACTTTAAGACCTGAATGTTTATACTTAGAGGAGAGGAGAGACAGGAGGGACATTATACATGCTTCTAAATACTTCAAGGGTATTAAGGAACAAACATACCTTTTTAAAAGATGAGGATGCTGTAGAACTAGAGGATATGAAGCTACAAGGAGGTAAACTTAAAAGCAACATCAGGAAATACTTTTCATGGAAAAGGTGGTGGATGTCTTGAATGCCCTCCCAAAGGTAGTAGTGGGAGCAAAAACAGTGATAGAATTCAAAAAGGCATTGAAAAGACACAGAGGGTCACTACATAGCAAGAGAGTGGAATCAAAACAAACCTAAATAACTTCATAAATAGAGAGGGGTGACCTGCCTGAATCAGCACATACAACCTTAAGCAACGGCATAAGGAGACATAACCTGCACAGAGCGGCAAGTGCAGCTCTACAACTCTAGTCATCTTTCTGGACAGACTGGATAGACTATGCTGGCCTTTATCTGCCGTCATTTACTATGTTACCATGTTACTATGTTTGGGATGCTACTAAAACTAATATTTCCCCAACCGAAAATGTCAAGGCACCCCAAAACTCATGTCCTTCCTAACACCTACTACTCAATTTTATCCAAATTAATGGTCAAACTTGATCAGAATCATGCTTCAAATAATACTTTCATAGCTCCACTCTCCTCGATACATTAATAGAATAAATCACCTGCAACTTGGGCACCCAAACTTCTTTCAGTGATTTAACACCTATAATACCTTGACTTTCCTTTAAAGTTTTATTTGTCTGCTGGTTCACTCTGTCATTGGTCAAATCAATTTTTATTTGAAGACTATAAGACCATAATGGTCCATTGAAAGGATCAGAAACCTTGACTACTCCAGTCTTTAAGTAGGCGCTATTAAACATATGCCAACAAAAATAATGTCTAAAGTATAACCTGCCTTATAAGTTGATGCATGAACCAGCTGTGTAATAACTACTCCCTGTAGGCCTCTAGTAGGGAATCCAGGTCCATATGCAAGTTAAAATCTCCCAGAATCATTGCTGTATGCAGATTAATTTTAGCAGTCTGCTGACAACAGCCCTGGAAGACAGTATGCCAAGTATATTGATAAACAGAGTGGAGGAGTGGCCAAGTGGTTGGGGCCGGAAGGTCAGGGGTTCAAATCCCACTAGAGGACAGCAACCTTGGGCCGGAAGGACTGGGGTTTCTAGTCCCACATGTGCTCCTTGTGGTCTTGGGCAAGCCACTTAACCCTCCATAGCCCATGTTCCCTGTAAAATAGTTATCTCCAAGTTATAATGCCTTGTTCAATGTAAACCAGACTGATGCAGAATAGCACGGTATATAAGAGAATGTAAATAAATAAATAAAATAAATAAACTTGCACTAGATAAACTACTTCAGCCTGACCATTGTTGGTTAACTCTGTCTTTGATGTTATGCTTTTATAATATGCTATTTGTTTTATGTAAAATGTGATCATTTTATGCATGTTAAATTGTAATCCACCTAGATGAATAATAGAGTAGAATATAAACCCTTTAAAATAAATAATTTCATAGAATGTTAGAATTACATGAAGACCATACTCCCTCTCTTTATCAATCAACATTGTGCCTCCCATGTATTTTGAGGAAGGCCACATTGGTTTGCATCAGCATATCTGATTCCACTAGCCAGGACTCAATACATACTAAATCCAATGGGCTCAGACCGTGGAGCCTCGGGTCCCGGTGGCTGCCTGAAACTGGGCATCTGCCCCAGCGGCGGCCTTTAGGGAGCAGGCCGCATGTGGGAATAGGCGGGGGGAAGGGGGAAGAATTAGGTGGCTGGCCATTGAGCATGGCAGCATTTGAAATCTTGTCCCTACCTCAGCGGACAGGATTTCATTGGTGGCGTGGATGGTTGGGAGGGGAGGAGGCCTGCACTGGTTTATAAACTGATTCGTGGGCTTCCTCTCTCTCCCTTACCTCACCTGGTTCAGCAGGGATGGCGCGGCTGTCTCTTGCTTGCTGTCCAAGCGGATCATGGGGGGTGGTTTGTTGCAGCAATAGTGCAGGTGGAGTGGTCAGTGGTATGGGGGGTGGGTGCCCGTGGGTCTCAGATACTGGACCTGCAGGGCAGACAGGTTGTTTGGGCCTGGGATCAGATGATCACGGCCCAGATGCAGTGGGTGGTTAATCATGGGTGGATCATGGGGTGGGATTCACTGGTAGAGCTAGCCTTTGCTACTAAGATGGCAAGGCTGGCAGGGGGTGGGGAGGTGGCACAGTGGGGCTGTGGTGGGATACTGCAGTTGGTTCCGGGGTGAATGTATTACTACCTTGCTATTGACATGGCTGGTGGGAGGCATGCCCAAAAGGGGATGCTGGGTCAGAAGTGACTTGATAACTGTTAATATGTTTAAATAATTTGGTTGTTAAAGCTGCGACCAATAATTGGTTATACCATGAAAGGTTGTGTTCTTTTTATTCTGGGGAGTTGTGTGAGGGAGAGAGGAGAAAGGGACTGGGGTGTTTTTAGGTTGGGGGGACTCCATGTTGGGCACATGACTGGGTCCAAGCTGCCGTAGTTGCTAAATTTTGAATACCCATAGTCTTATTCCAGACTCTTTTAGCATTGGTTAGAGTTATCTTAACCTTCCTCTTAACTAGTATTGATGACTTACAGGCTATGGAGACAGGACATAAAAATAACTCATCATAATGGTCTTGGCCATACACCACCAGTACACACAGCTCAAACTCCATTTTGTCTCCAAGATACCAACCAAAAATTAGAATCCTGTACTTTGAAAGATCTAGCCACTAAAATAGACAGTCTTCTCTCCAAATAAAATCAGAGAACTTCCACATAAAACCAAAAAAATAAAATTATCAGTGGCTACAATTAAGGAGAGTTTGAATTAGATCAAGTTTTCACGAGGAATGTGCATTTTTGTATTATTTTGTTTTGGTTTGAAATAGCATGCACTCTTTCATGTAGCATGCACTAAACCATATTTTAGTGAATATGGTGTGTTATTCAGTGATAGAACCCAGTGTTAACAAAGAAATTTAGAATGGTACAAAGGAAAAACAATAAAAATTAAATAATATGAACAATAATAGAAAATGAAATGAAAATGCCATGCCTCCACACAAGTAATCTGTACTAAATTAAGGTCTTCAAGGAAAATTGCTATACAATGTTATAAACAAATGAAAAACTGTACAAAAGTTAGATATTTGGGTACGGAGAAGGTATGGGAATATGATTCCCATGCAACATTAGAAGAAAATTACACAGGTACACTAAAAAAAATTTTTTTTAAACTGCCTCTAATGTTTCGATTGATTTTTACGTTTTTTGGTGCGCTGAATCCAAATCTGGTAACCAATTTGCTCCATCACGTACAGATTTTTTGCTACATTGGGTTAGCAGTTTGAGGTGAACGTTTCAGATTGAGTGCGATCGAGATAAAAGTTTCTTGGATGAATTCTTTATACTAATTGTTTAGTAGTTATTCAAATAAGAATAAAGAAAATTGTAACAAGGCAGCACATAAGAATAGAGTAATGTCAACAAAACACACTATGATGGTAGCAAAATTGTCTGCACTTAAAACAGCCACATACATGTGCACAAACATTGAGCATATAAGAGCAAGGTTAGACACAAAGCAAAGCAAAGAAATGTGCAAAAAATGTTGTACAGGTATGTATGTAAGAATAGAAAACGCAAACCGCACCATTGCAATACATGAAGACAAACACCCGATGGTGTGAAAATAAAATTCTAATAAATGAGATCCGACACTGTGGTAATAACTAGCAAATTTTTATTTCAAAGTTTAGTAAAAACACGATATTTGTCAACACAGTTTAGATTTTAAAGTCATTCTTGGGTCAATCAATCTCCTGGTGGGCCCGTTTCTTCTTCCCCCGAATGCTTCTCTTGGTGCGCTGCTTGGCGTATTTTTCATCTGGGGTTTCCCGCAGCAGCAACCAGCAGAAATCAGCCATCATAGTGGTGTTCCATCTTCCTTGGTACCTTCTCTCTGCGTCATTGATGTCCTGGTGAAACCTTTCACCTTGTTCTTCACTGTACGCCCCCAAGTTTTCGGGAAAGTAGTTCACATGGGAGTGCAAGAAATGGACTTTCAGGCTCATGTTACAGCCTTGTTCTTTGAAGGCATTGAGCATCCTGGCAACAATATCCTTATAGTTCTCATCCCGCCTGTTCCCCAAGAATTTGAGAACAACATCCTTGAAGGAATCCCAGGCTTCTTTTTCCTTCTCAGACATCGTTTCAGCGAATGCTCCATCTGAAATGAGTTTCCTTATATCAGGGCCAACAAACACTCCTTCCTTTAGCTTTGCTTCAGAAAGTCGGGGGAACTTTGAGCAAAGGTACCGAAAGCACTCACCATCTTTTGGAAGGGACTTGATGAATTGCTTAATGAGACCCAACTTAATGTGGAGAGGTGGTAATAGAATTTTATCACGAGGTACCAAGCGCTCATGAAGAACATTTTTCTCACCGGGTCTCAAATACTCCCGAATTGGCCAGTCTTTTTCCCCCAGTGTAGGTCGCGGGCCCGGCTATCCCACAAGCAAAGGAAGCAGGGATATTTGGTGAAACCGGATTGCTGCCCTAATAGCATGGATAGAATTTTAAAGTCTCCACAAATCATCCACTTATGCTCATCATAACGAATCTTCTGAAGAATCAGGGCCAAATTCTCGTATTTTTCTTGGAGAATAACAGAGTGAGCAATAGGAACTGAAGCGAATGTGTTGCCATTATGAAGAAGAACACCTTTTATGCTGTCTTTTGACGAATCAATGAACAGCCGCCATTCAGCAGGATCATACTTGAGTTTAAACTTTTCCATCACTCCGTATATATCGTTGCAAAATACCAAATCTTCCTCTTTGCTGAAATACTTCAAAAATTGTGTCTCGCGGTTGCGGTACCAATAAAAAGTTGTTCCTGGT
This sequence comes from Ichthyophis bannanicus, assembly GCA_033557465.1. Classification (NCBI taxonomy): domain Eukaryota; kingdom Metazoa; phylum Chordata; class Amphibia; order Gymnophiona; family Ichthyophiidae; genus Ichthyophis; species Ichthyophis bannanicus. Next base: position 368,627,380 of record CM066038.1, on the reverse strand, counting down.
GACAATAGATTTTTCTGTTTAAGCAGAGAACCTAGCAGTTGGGCAGCATCTTTTGGGAGTCCTAAATCCCGGACTAAATCATTCAATTCAGCTTGAGAGAAAAGTTCAGGTTTCGGATCTGGTTCAGTTTCAAACTCAGAAGTACTGGACTCATCGGGAAAAGCCATCTGATGAGTCTCATCATGATCAGAACCGTCCACACAAATATGATCCAAAGATTTTGGTGGTTCAGGCACAGGTACTTCGTTGCTATGAGGCATAGGCCTAATTGCTGAGGGAAGGTTGGGGTAACTTATTACGTTCTTATTTTTTAAGTTGTATCCCTTCACAATGCAAGAGCAAAAATAGCAGTCACTGCTGTGGTCTCTTTGTTCACGCCACATCATAGGTATTCCGAAACGAAATGCTTGTTTTTTACCTTTCATCCATAAGCGTAGATCTTCCTCACATGTCTTGCACACTTTGTGAGGAGCCCACGGTTTGTCTTGATCGCCTAACTTCAAACCGAAATAGGCAAAATATACTTTTTTAATAAATGCAGAAATGTTCCTCTGCTGCTTTTTCACGGTATATTCCCCACAAATAAAACAAAAACTGTCCGGAGAGTTGACGCAACCTCTGGCTCTGTGAGCCATCACAAATACACAGCACTGCAAACTACAACTGTAGTGAACCACTTCGGAATAAAGCTGGATTACGACTGAGCAAACAAAAGGTAATAATGAACTTGCAAGAAACTGAAATTTGACAGGAACATTCATGTCGCAACCACCGTGTTTGAGCGAGCGAACGAGGCGAGGCGAACAGGAAAGAACATGCGCCAGCGCGAGTACTGGATTTAGCCCCCCGCCTCCCAATTGTCCTGTTAATGTATAAAATGAATACAAAACACTCTAAAATATCATGAGGGAGTGTTTCTAGTAACCGAGGTACCCGGAAGCCCAACCCCGCACTTGACCATCCCAATAAACCAATCCACACCAGATTATGGTAAACAGATGCTTGGTCGCAGCTTTATTAACAACAGTGAAATTCCGGCCCAACATGAGCCAACTCAATATTGCCCAACATTGCAAACATACCCCCCCCTGCCCCCCCCCCATTTCCGGATGATACCCCACCAGCCATTTCTAGCAAAGTGGAGCATCATCCACCCCCCCCCCATTTCCCTGCCGCCCGCCTCGCCATGTTATTAGCAGAGGCAGGCTCCCGTTGCCTTCACCGGGCAGAGACCCCCAGCCGGGACGTCTCTCCCACCCCGGGAGCTGAACCGCTCCCACTCCAGGCGGCAACAGCCTCAAATGCCCCCCGGGTCGACGAGCGCCCGCTCGTCACCCCGCCCAAATCAGCTAACCAATAAACATACCCCCCCCAGCTGCGACAACCACCCCCCTTATGGGAAAAGAGGGAGGGAGGGAGGGACCTTTTCTCCGGGGCAAGCAGGGCGAGAGAGGGTGAATACAAAGCATGCACCCCTCTCGCAGCCTGCCGCCCCGCCTCCCACACCATCACAGCCAATCCGGCTGCACGATGTCTGCGACGCGGCCCGCTCTTGCTCCCTCTGGCAATCCCCCCCCCCCAGGAAACCCGACCCACGTGCAGGGTAGTCGGGCCCCGGGGACCCGGTTACAAGGCCGGCCTCGGGACCCGGCCCTGCGGCGACGGCGGGATTAACCGAGGTACCCGGAAGTCCAACCCCGCACTTGACCATCCCAATAAACCAATCCACACCAGATTATGGTAAACAGATGCTTGGTCGCAGCTTTATTAACAACAGTGAAATTCCGGCCCAACATGAGCCAACTCAATATTGCCCAACATTGCAAACATACCCCCCCTGCCCCCCCCCATTTCCGGATGATACCCCACCAGCCATTTCTAGCAAAGTGGAGTATCATCCACCCCCCCATTTCCCTGCCACCCGCCTCGCCATGTTATTAGCAGAGGCAGGCTCCCATTGCCTTCACCGGGCAGAGACCCCCAGCCGGGACATCTCTCCCACCCCGGGAGCTGAACCGCTCCCACTCCAGGCGGCAACAGCCTCAAATGCCCCCCGGGTCGACGAGCGCCCGCTCGTCACCCCGCCACCGGCACAAGGGAAAACTAACCTTGTGCCGCCCCCACCAAAGAAAGCTGCGACCAGCACCAATCCTCTAAAGCTTCCTGCCAATCATTCAATAGCAGGTCCTGCCCAACCGGGGCAAGGTGCACCCCATCTAGCCGGTACAGTCCGGCACACCGAACATCCGCCCACGGATGCAACACCTGAAGCCCCCCAGACTGCTGGACCCAGCGCCCGATCTGCCTATTAATCTTGGTGAGGCCTCTGGACCAGCGCCGCTGGGACCAGCAGGCAGGACGAGGGATAATGTCAGACCATATAATGGCCACGCCCGGGAGGAGCTCCCGCACCAGTTCAATGTCTCGTTGCACAGTTCTGATGATCTGCCGACACGACCAGCTCGCCAAGTCATTGCCACCCAGGTGTAGCAACAATCCGGCCGGGCGCTGCCGCTGAACCATCTTCGCCTGTAGACAGGCCAGTAACTGCCACCATCGCATGCCGCGGTGCCCCATCCAGTGCAGCTGTACTCCAGCAGATTCGAGACCAAGGTGGATGCCCAGCGGCCGGACTGCAGCCCGACGCTCCGCCCAATAGATGAAGGAGTGTCCAACGATCCACCAGTCTGTCCGATCCACACCATCTGAAAAAAGGGAGAAGCCGCACTGCCACCAGTAGCCAGCTCTGCAACAGTAAGGACAACGTTAGGCACCCCCCCATCCCACCCCTCAACCCTCCACCATGGCACGCTACCGCTCCGCCGCCAGGAGGGTACCCCTACGGGCGAATATAGCCCTTGTAAGCCCCCGAACGCCAATGACCAATTCGCTGGATAACCCGGGGTTGGAGACCCGCCGCAGCCGCGCTCGTGGCCGCCCCGATCCGAAAAGAATGAGACGCGTAGCTGCGCTCGGCAAGACCTAGAAACCGCAAAACCTTCCTCAGCACCGCCGTGAACTGAAACTGGGTCGTTGGCCTGCCATCCGCATGCAGGAAAAATTTGCCCCGGGCCCCCGGCCGAAACCGCACATAATGCCACAGAGCACGCAACGGGCATGACGGGACCGGGGAAATCGCGGTGAGGATCACCCAACCCCCTTTCCCAGCCTGATCAGTCTTAGAACGCGAGACGTAAATACGCACTACCGATTCTGCCACTGTCACATGCTCTAAATCGAGCCCGCCAAAAGCGCCCTGCCGCGTCGACCGCGGGACGAGCTCACTAACCCGAAAAGCCCCGAAAAACGCGGTCACGAACAATGTACGGAAAAGACTGTACTCAAAATCTGAGGACGCGATGCGGGGTAACGCCTCGCAAATCCGTAACAGTAAGTCATGGGAAACTGGCAGCCGCCAATCCCGCAGCTGAGGCTGCACTCGAGCCCAACCTGCCAGCAAACGCTTGACCAAGAAGGACACTCGGGGGTTTCCCCAACCGGCCGCCTTGCAAAAGAAGGAAAAGCCCGCTAACGCGGCGACGACCGCGGACCGCGCCCAGCCAGCACCCTTCGCCCACAACACAAACTGTCCTACAAGCCCGTCCGGAACCCGCCCGCCAAACCAGCTCCTGTCGCCCAAAAACACACTCACCTGGGCATAACCGCGCCGATACCCCGCCCAGGTACCTCACGTCACCGATGCCGCCAGCAACGCCATTACTTCAGGGTCCCAACGCTCCAAAGATGCTCCAGAACCTGCGACGCCAACTCCTCCGCCTCGGGCGCCAGGCGCCGAAACTGCTCCCACTGGAAACGGGACAGAGCGTCAGCAATGGAGTTCTGTGAGCCCGTCACGTGCCGCGCTCTGGCAGCCACATTCAGCCGCAGACAAGCCAGCACAAAAAGTCTCATCAAAGAGGCGACCCGAGGACAGCGAGGCGCATGCCGATTGATCACCTCGACAAGCGCCGCATTATCGCACCAGAAGACTACCCGTCGATTCCGCAAGCGATCAGGCGAGACCCACAGAGCCACCACTAGAGGAAACATCTCCAGAAAAGCGACATTGCGTACCAAGTCCGACTGTACCCAAGCCTCCGGCCAAGGCTCCGCACACCAAGCCCCTTGGCAGTACGCACCGAAGCCGGAACTACCAGCCGCATCGGTGAATAAGTGTAAATCACGGTTCGATATCTCCGGCAATTGCAACACCGAGCACCCATTGAAGGTGGCTAAAAACGAGTCCCACACCCGTAGATCCTCACGCATGCCGGCCGACACACGAATCCGGTGCTGCGGTACCCGCACCCCAGCCATGGCCAATGATAAGCGTTGCGAGAATGGACGACCAATGGGCATCACCCTGCAAGCGAAATTAAGATGCCCCACTAGGGACTGCATGACTCGCAAGGTCATCCTGGTCGCGGACCCCACGGACGCCACCAGCTCCTTCAACCTCTCAACCTTTTGGCCCGGCAAGCGGACAACCATGGTGACGGTATCAATCTCGATCCCCAGGAAAGTGAGACAGGTGACCGGCCCAACGGTTTTGTCGGCCGCTATTGGAATGCCGAACTCCCCCGCCAGGCACTGGAAAGCCTCGAGCAAGGTAGCGCAAGCGCGGCCACCCCCTGAGCCCACGAACAGAAAGTCGTCCAGATAATGAACTATACCGCTAAGGCCCGTCCTTCGTTCCAGCACCCAGTGCAGGAAGGTACTGAAGGCTTCGAAATACGCGCAGGAAATGGCACAGCCCATAGGCATGCACTTGTCGAAGTAAAACGCCGACTCGAAGCGGAAACCCAGCAATGGGAAAGCAGAAGGGTGCACCGGTAACAGCCGGAAAGCGGATTCAATGTCAACTTTCGCCAACATCGCCCCAGCCCCAAACCGCCGGACCAGGAGCACGGCTGCGTCAAAGGAAGCGTAACGCACGGTGCACCGTTCACGAGGGATGCAATCGTTCACCGAAGTGCCCGGGGGGCATGAAAGGTTGTGAATCAGCCGGAACTTACCTGGCTCCTTCTTGGGAACTACCCCCAAAGGTGAAATGGTGAACGGCGAAAATGGAGGATCGCGAAAAGGCCCCGCGACCCTGCCCAACGCGCACTCCTCTGCAATCTTCTGACGCACAACCTCGACGTGGGCCGTGACCGAACTGGCATTACGCGAACCCCCCTCCTCCGGGCAGCCCTGGCACGGAATACGGAAACCCTCCGAAAAACCATGCAAAAGCAGCCGCCCCACCCCACCCCGCCGCCCGCGCCCGTAACTGACCAGCCAAGGCTGCATAACAGACACCCTGACTGGCGTGGGGGCCATTGTACCGCAAACCTCCTCACTTACCCCCAGTGGGGGCACCCGCCACACTTTTGCGACTGCACTTAAGGGCCGAGTGCCCACTCCCACACAAGGAGCAGACGTGCCGAAATTTACAGTCGGGGAACGGGCACGACGCCTTGTTGAAATGCCAACAGACGTCACCCCCCCCGGCACCCCCTTTTTGCATAGCCTGCGCGGGAGCAGAGGCTCGAAAGGACCGCGCCCCCCGCCGAAGGAGACCCCCCCGACCTGCCGCTCCCCCCCCGGCGCCCCTCCCCGCGGGCGGGCGGACATCTGCGTTAACCAAAGATTGATGTCCTTCGTTCCCCACGATAACTGCCCGTTCTCCTCCATCATGTCCCGAAACTCCTCATCGTAATTTAACCAAGCCCACCCCTCGTGAGCCTGGGACGCCACTAAAATCGCATCCGCATATACCAAAAGGGCCCCAGCTTGGTCTGGGAAATAGTGACCCCAGACACTAGCCAAACGCAGAAAGGCGCGAGTCCAGTTCAAGGTGTTGCGAGACGCCTGCCGCACCCTGCCAGCTTTCTCGTCCTCCTTGCGCTTCTTACGGCTTTCACCAGAACGCTTTCTGCCATCCAATAAGCGGAAAATATCGATGTACTTGCGCCGCTTAATCCGATGACGCAGCTTCCGAGGCACGCCCTCCCAGAGTTCAGCACAGCGCACCACCGTGGGTCCCCCCCCCGTCGCCCTTCCCGCCCACCGCCGCCCCCGAATTGCTTGAAGAAACCGACGAGGACGACGACGAGGAGGACGAGGAAGCACGACGACGGCGACGCCCACGCTTGCGCTTCGATCTTGCCTTCGTAGCCGCGCCACCCCCCGCCTCAAGGGCCGGCGCCACACCATCCCCCCTTTCATACTCACCAGCGGCAGAGAAGGAAGCCACAGGAGCATCCCCAGGCCGGGGCGCTGCCGCCACGTCGGACCGCACCTCCGAGGCGCCGGCCTGTCCCGAACCCGTCACCGTGCTCTCCATAGTCGCCCGAGCCTGCGACGTCGGGTGTATCTGTAGGGGAAGAGGAGAAGAAAAACCAGCAGCCATATGCCCAGACGCGCCCTGTGTAGGGGCCGGCCCGCCGCCTCAACCCCAAGTGGAGGAGCCAAGACCACCCGCGTCCCATGCCGCGGGGCCGCAAGCCCTGGAGCCGCCGGACCCACCATGCCCCGCAGCAAACCAATCACCCCAAGGACCCCGCCAAGGCCCCATACCAAATGCCCACGGGCCCCAAGACCCAAAGCCCCCCGGAGGCATCAACTGCCCCGTAGAAGTCCCACTGGGGGGCCCAGAGGGAACCACAGGTTCGGCAGTGCCCACAACCTGCACCACGGCCCCAGGTGCCCCCCCCCGCCAACTCGCCCGTGGCACCCACGCCCCCCCTAACATCGAGCCCAGCTCCGCCCGCTGCCCCGGGAGACAACTGCCCTGGGCCTCCCAACCCGGAGTCCCCCTCCCCCCCGGGCACCCTGGCCTGCGCACCCTCCCGCAAAGCCCCCTGACCCCTCCCCCACTTTTCCCTCCCCCTGCCACGCTCTCCGCGCGCCACACCCAGGTCCCCGCCTAACCGGGCCCCCCCACCAGAAGCCCTCCCCCCGTTGGACACCGAGCCGCGACCCTGAGCTGCCCGTGCCCCTTTCTGCTTTCCACCCGCGCGCCCACCGGTCCGGCGCGGAGTAGCGCCCCTGCCCATTTCGCTCAGGCAAAGAAGCAGCCCCCCAAACTCAATCCCCCAGACTCACTCCCCCACCGACCCCCGACCAGGCCACCCCCTGCCTAATTAGAACCGTACAGGCCCACAGCAGGACAGCCGGCAAAAGTTCCCCCTTTGGGGTGAGGAAAAAAAACCCCGAACAGGCCGATGCCGACCTCGGGCCGAAAATGCTGCAAACCCACTCCCAGAGGCAGGAGAACGGCCCAAACCCGCAGCTCCAGCAAACACCTCCACAGCCCGAAAAGCAGGCCGCCGCACATGCAGCCGGCCCGCAAAGCACGCTCCCCCCGACGCCAACCACACCCCCCCCCAATGGCCCGAAGGCACCGGCAGGAGGAGAGAGTGAACCGAGCCTAACTGGCCAGCAACAGCCCCACAGTCTCCCCGCCAAACCCTCGAGGACGGCCGCAAAAATCCCCCACGCAACCCAAACACACCTTTTCTCTGGGGCAAGCAGGGCGAGAGAGGGCAAATACAAAGCATGCACCCCTCTCGCAGCCTGCCGCCCCGCCTCCCACACCATCACAGCCAATCCGGCTGCACGATGTCTGCGACGCGGCCCGCTCTTGCTCCCTCTGGCAATCCCCCCCCCCCAGGAAACCCGACCCACGTGCAGGGTAGTCGGGCCCCGGGGACCCGGTTACAAGGCCGGCCTCGGGACCCGGCCCTGCGGCGACGGCGGGATTTAGTTAACCATTACAACCTCTATTTTGGGCCAAGAAAATAAACTGCAGTCGGCTAAAAAGAAATTATGTGAACATTCCTTATATGGGTAAGAAATCTAATTTTGCAAGAAAACGTGACGTGATGGAACATTTTGGCTATTTTTCCTGGATTCAGCACCCCAAAATCTATAGGAATCAGTTGCAAAACTGGAGGCAGTTTTTTGGTAGTGTACCTGTGTTATTGGTCTCAGTTTTAATCTTGACTCTATAAGGATTTCAGTCTCAGTTATGATGATTTTAATCATATTTTTGTACTCCATTGAGTGACTGGATGCCCTTAAAAGTCAATACATTTGATTCCTCTTGTGATAATGAATGTTGGTCTTGTACTACTGAGAGTGGATTGTTTTCCTGTATGCTATTCTATTGTAGGATGTTGAAACATCCTGCACAACAGTTTAGGGAAGAATTTTCCATTTTTTAAGTATCTCCTATAAAATTGTAGTATGTAAATCAATTGCAAATACATTAGTGACACAATTAACAATTAAAGAATCCTGTTTATTTATTTATTTACATTCTCTGTTTGTTAGGCTTTCATTTTTCATTGGCAATAAAGCAATAAACACTTGGTAAAATCATGTACTTCTGAATATACATAGGCTGATGTATGATTTGTACCATGTATAAATAAGAGATAGTCAGTGTTTCTCTTGAGGGGTCATATTAGAAGCTCTATTTATGATTTCCACATCCAAAAATGTCCATTCAGACGTGCCAATCACATCCACGCCCCAAGAATCATTTTAGAAAGGTCCCAATTTATACATGCCCAGCATGATCATATCTGTGTCAGACAGGGGCATGGCAGAGGTGTATCTAGTGAGGTCTGTAAAACACCCTTGTGTCCGTACGATTTTGGAATGGTGCTTCAAGTTTATAACCAGCAGCAGTCCCATCTATACATATTCCTGCCCCCGAGCACAAATAAGCAATTGTTACGACCAACAAACAACAGTAGGGAAATGAGGTGAATGTCTTCTGACTCCCCCAATAATTTTTGTCCCCTAAAAACAGCATAAATATAGAGGCCTTTTTTGAGCTTTCGGAATGCTGCACATCTCCACTTGCCAAAATGGCAAGGACATATTTATTTATTTATTTATTTACGTATCTGGTTTTCTTTATGTTTGACAACAGATACTTGTGCATATTCTGAAATACTTTCATGTCCACGTCTATCGTGCTGGTTTTGCAGACGTTTATATTTCAGGTGTGCACATTTCTAAAATTGCCTGTTTCCCTGCACGTGTCTGAGGGTCGCTGCTGCATGTGAGGCTTCCATATATGGTACCCGAGAGGATGATTTTAGAAGGCATTTATACATGCCCACCTTTTCTGCTGCCCTCCCCTGGGATTTCAGATGTTTTAACTTGGGCATCCCAGATGGTCCCTATAAGACCTTTCTAAAATGCTGCTTTTAATGTCTGTACAACTGTAATTTGTATATGCTAATACAACTTTTGAAATAAACAAAAAAAATAAAATTAAAAAAAAGAATCTAAGTAACCTAAATCTTCGCAAATAAAACTCTCCCACTGAATGCAGGAACCTAAAATTAGTTGGCTAAAAGACGGACAAGGGAAGGGATGGGGTTCAGGCTAGGGGAATTAAGGTTTCCAAAACTGAATACTTTAGGAAATGAAATATGTGTGAATTAATATTTGAACTAAATTTGTAATGTCATCATTAGGGCCTGAAGTGACATTTTAAAGCCTATTTTCAGCCAAAAATATAGATGCCAAAGAGTGAATGACAATAGGAACTTAACTTAGGTACCAATATTAGGTGCATAAATTGAGGTACTCAGCAATGTTTGAATAATAGACTCAGTGAAAATATGCTCTAGTGTACCACGCTGATTGTTTTATAGTAGTGAGGACAAAGGCACTTTTCTATTTTTTCTACAGTAACTGTGCAGCTCAGTTGGCTACTATTGTCTTTTGGCTTTCCTCTGATCAGCCATATAGAGAACACAATTTCCAAAATCATTTCTGTGAGTAAAATAATGTACGGTTTGAGGATCACTGGAAGGCATATAGGCACGTATGTTGCACATATTTTATAAAGGGAACATATGTGACTTTGTAAAATAGCTGTTTGAAAGACAATAGACAAAGTTAAACCTTCTCTGAAGCAATTGTAAATCTATACATGTATGTGCCAATTGAATCCACATATTTCCATGCAAGTTGTAAAATACATACAGAAGTGCTGATTCTGCCCCTACTGTACCCATTCTTTGCTGCCATAAATGCCTAAATATATTCACTTAAAAATGTACTCTATATTTTCTAAGCGCATATTTCTCTGCGTGCATATCCTTGGACAAATTTATAAATGTCAACTTGAGAGTATAATGCACTGTTCTACATCCCCAAGTCATTCATAAAATCATAGAGGGAACATTCAAAGGGATTAATGCCCTTGTCCAGGATATTCATCAGCACTAACATGGTTTGTGCCGCTAAATATCCTTGGGTGCTGCCATTGCATGCCCTGATGCTAGCTGGTTAGCAGTGGGGTGTGCTGGGAATGTTCTGGAGGTGGCACCCATCAATAACCAGGCAGTGGCAATACTAAGCTGCTGCCCAGTTATCGATGTGCAGCAAACGTCAGGTGCAGTAAAGGCTGGCCTAACCTTTGCTGCGTAAGAGCATAAGATATGCCATACTGGGTCAGACCAAAGTCCATCAAGCCCAGTATCCTGTTTCCAAAAGGGGCCAATCTAGGTCATAAGTACCTAGCAGTTTCCCCAAAAGACACAGGTTCCGCAATGCTTGTACTGGGTCAAGCAGTGATATCCTGGGTCCCTTTTAATAATGGTTTATAGACCTTTCCTCCAGGAACTTATCCAAACCTTTTTTAAACCCAGCTACACTATCAGCCTTTACTACATCCTCCGGTAACAAATTCCAGAGTTTGATTACACGTTGAGTGAAAACGTATTTTCTCTTATTAGTTTTAAATAGTTTACCCTGTAGCTTCATTGCATGTCCCCTAGTCTTTCTATATTCTGATAACGCAAACAATCTATCTACATTTACCCATTCCACTCCACTCCACTCCATTAATTTATAGACCTCTATCATATCCTCCTGTTGGGACGTTCATTCCCGCTATTCGCCACCCCTGCCGCCCCATCCAAAACCTCCCTGTATGAACAAGGAGTTTGTACATGGAGGCTTAGATGGGGGTGGGAGGGGGTGGTTTGGGGGTGGAGTTAGGGCGGGCAGTGGGCGGTCTGTGGCCTCAGATGTACAGGGCTTATTCTGATGTCGGCCCTGTATGTCCGGTGCCAGCAGACCAGACGGGGATTCATTCCACCCTGGAGGTGGAATAAATTCCCCTAGATGTTGGGGGATGGCAGGTCGGGGCAGTAACAGTGCAGGAGATTCCTTGCAGCCCAACCCTGGCCATGGAAGGCCAGATCGGGGGTCGGCCTGCGGGGAAAGAAGAAAGTCGGTGGCAGCTGGGGATCGCAGCTCCTGAAAGGCACCATGGATTCATTCAGGAGTCTGGCTGAGTTAGCCAGGCAGGATCCTGTACGTGCAGGCCACTTGGAATAGGGTCCAAGCCTGCACGTACAGTCTTAGATGAGATTCTGATCCCGCGGGTCTAGACATGCCCTGCAGGATCTGAATTGCATCTACCTCTGTGTCTCCAGTTTCGACTGGACGCACAGAGGCCTGGGAAGTACAGAATGGAATAGGCCTCCACATGGCCAGTTCAAGTTTTGAATTTATGTCCCAAAATAGTGTGGTATTTGTAGTCCAAATCTGACACTTAAAATCAGTGCTACAAATCCCATAATGCATCAGGATAGGGTTGTCAGAAATCCAGGACTGGCCCGAAATCTCCTTCCTGAAAGTAACTATCTTGATAGTTCTGTATTGATGGACTTTGCAGTCTGAAAACTTCCATATGAAAGTTATTTGGTTATGGTATTTCTCTGCTCGTCTGTAAACCCAACTACTCATTTTCTAATGTAAAATATATTTTAACAGACCTGCTGAAAAGTAATCATCTGTTCTAGGGCGGTCTTTGAAATATTTATATCTGTAAACTGTGAACATTGTTTATTGTTTTGACTGTTCTCTAATGAAGATAGAACAGATCTGAATACTGAATTTGGGTGTCTTATATGTCAATGATTCAACTGACAGCTGGTTCAACACAGCTCATTCAGCACCATCATGATACACATTCAGTAATAATATAGCCATCTGGGGATAAAATGGTTTGTGTCATACTAATACACAGGCTAACAATAAAATGTAGTAATCAGGACACAGGATTCTAAATTTAGACACCTCAACTCTACGTTTGGAGACCTACTCTAATTTTTATTATATATTTGAACCAAATAAACTACTTAAGCACCAACTATTCAAATTTTTAGGTAAAGCAAAAGCAAAAAAATATATAATCGTGAAGGTGTTTAAGGCTGATTGTGTTCTAGGAGAATGTGGTTGACTAAGAAGCCCTAGAAGGAATTCTTTGTTTTCTTGAAAGATGGTCTACACTTCTTACATTTCCAAACTCTTAAGGGAAGGCTGCCGTGATCTATGATTCTAGCTCCAAGCCAGCAAATGGAACCAAGAAATGCAATTTTTTTCTCACATTTGTTGTCATCTGCCTGAAAGAAACCTGCTAGCCATAATGAAAAATGAAACTAGTTCATACATGTCAAAGAAATCACCAGCTGTATCTCTTGACTGAGAACAACTTCTTCTGCCTTTTGTTTTTTATTGTTTGAACTTCTGGTGTGTTGACTGTGCTCAGAAATGTCATTAAAGATTAGCTCTTACAAAAATATTTAGAGCATATAAGAATATTGATTTATCTGATGTTTTGATGGAGAGAAAGAGAGAGAGAGAGAAAAATTAGTGACAGTGAAGGGAGAGAGAAGAAAAGGAAGGGGAGAAAAGCGGGGAGAGATAATATGAGTGAAATAATTGGAGCGAAAAAAGAAAGAGTTCTGACAAGAACGGCAAAAAATAAAAAATAAAAGCAGGTGAAAAAAGTGGAGAGAAATAAATAACAAGAAATCATTGAAATAATGAAACAGAAATGAGGGAGACCAAATAAAGGGTCATATTGACTAAGGAATGTTAGGTGTTTAACATAGGTTTTAAGTGGCTACTGTGCTATTGTCATGCTGCTCAGAGTGTGACAGATTTCATCTGATCTTGGAAGCTAAGCAGGGTTGGGCCTGGTTAGTACTTGGGTGTGGGTGCTGCAGATTTACTGTGAGGAAGAAAGACCTGACACACACTACTTATGTTTGCATCTTACCAAGAAAACCCAGGGATAGTCTCAGCATGGACAACTATCCACAAGGTCACCAGGAATCAACATTGACTTGATTCAATGGCACTTAATGGCCACAAATTGGATAATGCATGCTAAAAAAAACAATTGACATAGTACAAAACATATAAAGCATGGTTTTATGTTAATGGCAGGAAGCATGAAGGGGGTGGGGTGGGAGGGGCGACACAGATATTAATGAATATTACTGTAATGCATGTTAATAGCAAGGCAACCTTTTACCAAGGAAATCTAACTACATTTCTAGACATATAGTTAACTGCTTCTCTGATAACAACTGCTATGTTAATATGCATTAAAGCACTAACATCGTGGAGGCTTCCCCCACTTACAGACCACGTTCCCATTAACTACAAAACAGTACCACAGAGATTTTTGACGTTAATGCACATTTGCTGAATAGGCTCCGAGAGAAAATAGAAAATAAGGGATAATTATATAACAGGATGCCTAGATTAAGGCAGTCAAAGTGTGCCTATTTTATGTCTATCATTGTCTGGGCAAGTAGGTACCTACTTATCTTTAGGAAATTCTAGCGTAGGCGGCAGATATCATGCCTTAAATTCAAGTATAAATGACCATGCATAAAATTTGCAAGAATGCAGATAGATTAAGGTATTTATAATAAACACACATACTTGTAAACTCAACTGCAATTCTAGCTATATCTACAGGCAACGTATGTGCTCTCATGCCAACATATGTTTTTTTTCACTGGTCGATATTTTATAAGAGGCCATTAACATACATAAACTGCCACATACGTACATGAATGACTTCATAAAATTACCTCCATAAAGTCTATTATAAATATATTGGGCCTGATATTCAAAGGCATTTACACAGTTTACAGACCTATAAATGATGTAAATTCTGCTTAGAGGGATATTCAGCATCAGGGTGTGTTCGGGGCGTTCCATGCTGGAGTGGAGGTGGCATCTGTTGCAAACAGGCAGCTCTGATATTGCACCACTGCCCAATTAGCAACCCATGGGTAAAGATAGGCACAGCAAAAGTTGGCCTATCTTTACCTGTGGGAGCTAACTGGGCAGTGGCTCAATATTGCGGCTGCCCATTTAGCTTCTGCAGCTTCTTTGACTGTGTGGCAACACCAGATTTTCAGTGCCAGGGCCGCATATGACCCCCGCATTGAATATTCAGGGTTAAAGATCAGCAGCGATGGCTATGCGCTGTAAAGGCACATAGCCGTTGCAAATGAATATCGGGTGCATCCATACTATTTATTGATGAGTAGTACTATTCACTCCTGTTCTTTCAGCCATTTTGTTCAAGTGCTGAAAATAGCTGCATGCCTGCATAAGTCTTTGGAGAGACCACACTAGGAGCACTGTGTATCATTCTGGAGACCACACCTTCAAAAAGATATAAACAGGATGGAAATGGCCCAACGGGCAGCGACTAAAATGATCAGAAGTCTTCATCATAAAGCACATGGAGGCAGACTTAAAGATCTTCATATTATGCTTTAGAAGAAAAATGGGAGAGGGGAGATATGATCACGGCATTTAAATACCTTCATGGAATAAATGCATAGGAGACAGACATCTTTCAATTGAAAGGAAGCTCTAGAATCAAGGGGCATAGGATGAAGGGGAAAGTGGACAGACTCTGAAGCTATGGAAACATTTCTTTACACATTCAGTGGAGGTGGAGGTGGTGGAAATAAGAACTGCATCTGAATTCTGAAAAGTATGGAAAAAGCGGAGAGGACATTTAAAGGAGAGGAAGATGCTGTAGAGCATAGTTGGTATGGTTGGGCAGGCTGGATAGGCCATATGGCCTTTGTGTGCTGTCATTTCTATTCTCCTCCATTCACATTTAGGACAGTGAATACATTTTGACTAAAACTTACTAAGAAACAACACAGTCAACTTTGACCCTCATTCAAATTTGTCTTCACCTTGTTTTATAATGAGTCCTCCATATTTATTTGCGGCCGCACATATGCCCTTATGTAAACGGTTGTGTAGCACATCATTTTATAAAGAGGGATAATAGGTTGTACAAACATTAGGCAGCATACATAACTATGTGAATGTACAAAAGGGTAGGGATGTGCATTTATGAGCCAACATTCAATTTTTTTGGGATGCCTAAAAATTTTAAGGTGCATACAAACTATTTATAGGTGTGTTTACCAATGAGGATTATTTGCACTGTTTATTGCCATTAGTCAGTCATTTTTGGTAATTTTTTTTTCCTCTGTCCCTGTGATAATTTTGTCCTGTTCTTATTATATAATTAACTGTGTTATAGGAAACTTGTTTCTGCTTTTGTTGCAAAAATTAAAATAAAAAAACAGACAATTAAAGTGCACACAAACTGTTTAAATGTGTGCATACCTATGAGGTAATGTGGGTATGATTGCATGAACGGAATGTTTTTACGTGTGTGCATAAAGACATGAATAGGTGAAATGAAAAAAATGCATGAAAACTGGCAAACCATTCATTTGAAATAAACTCAAACAGAATTTGCTTTGGCCAAGCATACCACTTCAAAAGGGATGTGTTCTGGTCAGTGAATGAGCGTGTACTGAGCAGGATGCCTAAGGAAACATTTACTATATATTTTAGAGTGTATGTGCAGCTTACTTCATTAAATATGTGTGCATGTTTTTATACATGCTACAGTATAAATCAGTGGTATTCACTTCCAGTCCCCAAGAGTCACAACCACGTTTCCAGCATATCTCCTAATGAATATGTATGAGATAGATTTGCATACAGTGGAGGTGACATGTATGCAGATCTCTCATAAATATTCAATAGGGTTGTCCTGAAAGTCTGACCTATTTGTAGCTCTCAAGGCCTGGGAATGAATATGGCTGCTATAAATGATATATATGACAGAAAACAGCTATAGCAGAAGTCAGAGGGATTTTGAAAGACTTTCAGAAGACCGTGTTTGTGCAGAGCTAGCTAAACTAAAAATTGACAATGTGATGGGGCCTGATGGGATATTACTGAGATTACTGAAGGAACTTAGGGAAGTTCTAAAGGCTCCACTGTCTGACATTTTCAATGCTTCTTTAGAGTTGGGAATGGTCCCAGAGGATTGGAGAGGGGTGCATGTGGTCCCTTTACACAAATGCGGAAGTAAGCATGAGGTTGGGAACTACAGGCCAGTTAGTCTCAACTCTATGGTGAGTAAATTAATGGAAACATTGCTAAAACAGAGGATAGTGAGTTTTTGGAGTCCAATGGATTGCAGGATTTAAAGCTGCGTGGTTTTGCTACAGGCAGGCCTTTGCCAACAAATTTAATTAATTTCTTTGACTGGGTGACCAGAGAGTTGGACCAAAGCACTTAGTGATCAATGTGGTGCATTTAGATTTCAATAAAGCCTTTGACATTGTTCCAAACAGGCGAGTTACAGTAAAAATAAATTCAGTGCCCTAGGGATGGACCATAAAGTGAGTGACTGGGTCAGAAATTGGTTGAGTGTGGGGAGACAAAGTATACAGGTAAATGGAGCTCACTCTGAGGAGAAGGATGTTACCATGGTAAGCTGCAGAGATCTGTCCTTGGTCCGATTCTTTTTAACTTTTTTTGTTAGTGATAATATGGATGGGCTGTCAGGTAAAGTTTGCTTCTTTGCAAATGATACCAAAATCTGCAATAGAGTAGACACCCAGGATGGAAAAGATAACATGAGGAGGGATCTAGTGAAGTTTGAAGATAGTTGAGAATTTGGCAGCTGAGATTTAATGCTACAAAATGCATGGTAATGCATTTGGGCTACAAAAATTTAAGAGAGCAGTACAGCATAGAGTGTGAAGTACTTCTGTCCATGAAAAAACAGCAGGATTTGTGCATGATTATTTCCGATGATCTTAAGGTGGCTAAGCAGATAAGAAAGGCAAACGTGAATTCCAGAAGGATGCTTGGGTGCATAGGGAGAGGAAATGGCATCAGGAAGAACAAGGTGATAGAAATCTTTGGTGAGACTTCATTTGGAGGAATGTGTGCAATTCTGGAGACCACATCTTCAAAATTTATAAACAGGATGGCGTCGGTGCATAGGATGGCTACTAAAATAGTCAGTGGGCTCCATCGTAAGGCTAATGTGGATAGTCTTAAAGATCTCAACGTGTATATTTTGGAGGAATGGCGGGAAAGGGGTGATATGAGCATGACTCTGATGGGCAGGGACTGTCTCTTGTTGCTGACTACCTCTTGTAGCTGCACAGCGCTGCATGTGTGGCGCTCTAGAAGTGCTAAATAGTAGTAGTAGTAATATGATAGAGACATTTAAATATTTCTGTGGCATAAATGCACAGGGGAGAGTGTCTTTCAATTGAAAGAGAGCTTTGCAACGAGGGCGAAAAGGAATAGACTCCGGAGTAATATGCAGAAATATTTCTTTATGGAAAGAGTGTGGAATAGATGTGTGCAATAGCCTCCCAGTGGAGGTAGTAGAGACAAGGCAATATCTGAATTCAAGAAAGCATGGGACAAACAAAGACGATCTCTAAAGGAAAAAAAAAGGGACTGTAGTAGTTGGTATGGAAGGCCTGACTGGATAGGCCATATGGTGTTTATCTACCCTTAAAACTGTACAGTATTTCTGTGTTTCTATGTAATATTGCTATTTCGACTTCATTCATTGCCATCTTTTATTCTGCTATTATTT
Source organism: Ichthyophis bannanicus (assembly GCA_033557465.1). Lineage (NCBI taxonomy): Eukaryota > Metazoa > Chordata > Amphibia > Gymnophiona > Ichthyophiidae > Ichthyophis > Ichthyophis bannanicus. The sequence goes on along the minus strand of CM066038.1, from coordinate 368,609,604 downwards.
TTCTATCCTCTCTTCTGTTCTCTGCCCTCTTTCTCTTCACTTTCTCTCTATTTGCTTCATCTATGGTCTGTTTCTATCTGATGTTTTTTCTCTTTCCTTCCCTGTCATTTATCTCTGTCTTTGTCTGCCATCTCTGTATCATTCTCTGTGGTTATGTTTTTGTATGTAGCTGTGGTGCTTGTGGTAGATTCAGTTTTGCTGGTGGGGAGTAGGCCTTCTACAATGGGCATTGTGCATCAATGGTTTCTGTATGAGCTGGTTAAAGAGAGAGGAGATGCTGCCAGACACTTGCAATCCGACCCCATCAATAATCTCAGGCCCAAATTTAAGATGTTTGTGTCCATTAGCAGGAACATAAAGTGGTGCTTGCTAAATTTAAATCAACTATGTTGATGCTGGGACTTTGTCTGATGACCTAGAACATCTAGTTTCTGAATAACCTTTGGGTCTGCTCCTTATATATAGAAAGAGTTCAACCAAACAGAGGCTGCATTGTTGACATTGAACTTTACCTTCCTTTTGATGCTGCAAAGTTAAAACATTACAAAAAATTATTACTTAACATTAGAAATCTGCTGAAAAGTTCTGCTGGCTGCCCAGTCTTTCTGGTTGTCCAGTGCCCAGTTGAACAATATATTTGCTTAGCTGAGTGAAATTTAACATGGCTGTGATTTGTGGATTTTGACCCCAAGGTTTTGGGCTTATTTTATATTGTTGGTTGCCAGTGTTTTGTTTTGTTTTTCTAGAAAATAAGGAGGGGCATTATTTTTGTGTGGTTGGAGTGCACAGGGCATGAGCTCTATTATTACTTGGGGACTGTGGGTAAATTTTAGCAAGCAATGGAAAAGGTGCCAGTACTCAGTACCATTGAGTACCTCCATCAGAAATCCCCATTGATATCTATAATTTGGCATGAAATTATTGGAGCAACACTTGCTGCCTCAGGCTATTCTTGGTTTTCTTCTGTGAGCACTGTCCCAAAGACCCACAAGATGTTGGAGTAGTAGGTGAGATCTCTTTATGATCAGCTGGTGAAGGCGATGACCTGATGGACCGCTTCCTCTTTGTTGCTACCAGCTGGAGGCTCTCAAGGCTAAGAAAATGCAATTTGCTATTGTTAGATTTTTTTGGGCTCCAGATAACCGGGTACGGTGGACCCGCGCTTTCCGCCCCTAAACTCTTATCCCTTTTCCCCATCCGCCCCCTTTACCTAATCCAACACAAAACAGACCAATACACATTTTGGACTCAAACTGGTCGCAGCTTTATTACTTCAAAACAATAACAATTTACAAACTCAAACACATAACTTAACCCCCCCCACCAGCAGAGCGAGCCATCTCCCGCCGTATTATTAGCAAGGTTACGCCGCTTCTGCCTCAAGCGGGTACAAGTCCCGAGTAAATCGCTTCCCCCTCCCTCATCCGCCTTCGCCATATTATTAGAAAAAACCTGAGGGATTGTCCGGGTCGGGGGTACCCCACCCCCGCCCTAAATGCTTGCATCCGGCTCCGGACCCCGGAAACCTCCGGGATCCCGCCAACCCCCTCCAGCTGCAACACCCCAACAACCCTAACCAGGAACCCTAGTCAACGTGGGAGGGCGGGTGGACGTCCGGCGTCCCCGGCATCCAGCAGAAAGAGGCCGGAACCACGCCGCTCCCCCCATTAACCGCTCGCTCTCACCCTCCCATTGGCTCCCGCACACCACAACAACTTGCGGGTCCAATGGGAGCACTCCTAACCAAACACCCCGCCCCCCCCATGCCGGCATACTCCGATGGAGCGCCGCGAGGCCGCCCCCCCGGTTAATGCCAGCCGCGAGCACGTGGCCCGCGGCCTCGCTATAACCGGGAACGGCGGACCCGCGCTTTCCGCCCCTAACCTCTTACCCCTTTTCCCCATCCGCCCCCTTTACCTAATCCAACACAAAACAGACCAATACACATTTTGGACTCGAACTGGTCGCAGCTTTATTACTTCAAAACAATAACAATTTAAAAACTCAAACACATAACTTAACCCCCCCCCACCAGCAGAGCGAGCCATCACCCGCCGTATTATTAGCAAGGTGACGCCGCTTCTGCCTCAAGCGGGTACAAGTCCCGAGTAAATCGCTTCCCCCTCCCTCATCCGGCTTCACCATATTATTAGCAAAAACCTGAGGGATTGTCCGGGTCGGGGGTACCCCACCCCCGCCCTAAATGCTTGCATCCGGCTCCGGACCCCGGAAACCTCCGGGATCCCGCCACCGGCTCAGGCCACCCTGGCACTGAGCCGCCCCCCAAAGTCCAAGCTGCGACCAGCACGCATCCCCGCTATGATACACTCCAAGGCCTCCTGCCAATCATTAAGGAGCAAATCCATCCCCACCGGAGACAGATGTACTCCATCCGACTGAAAGAGGCCAGCACAGTCGACCTCTACCCACGGGTGCAATATTTGGCACCCCCCCGTGCTCCCCCACCCATCTGCCAATTTGGCGATTAATCTTAGCCAGCCCTCTGGACCAACGTCGCTGCGCACAGCAAGCATGCCTTGGAATGATGTCAGACCATACCACCACTATACCCGGGAGCATAGCCATAACCACCCCCAAGTCCTTGATCACCGCCCGAATCAATTGTCAACAAGTCCAGGAACGCAAGTCGTTGCCTCCAAGATGAATCAACAAGATATCCGGTTGCATCCGCAGCAGGCGTTCGTGGTGCCGTAGCAAAGGTAAGAGTTGAATCCAACGCAATTCGCGCTCACCCAGCCATGAGACGGCCACCTGAGAAGCCTCCAAGCCAAGATTCACTCCCACCGGCCGTGTTGCTGCTCGCTGACCAGCCCAGTAAACGAAGGAGTGGCCAATCACCCAACAGCGACACAGTCCTGGCGCTAGATCTGTAACATAAATAGAGAAAGTTAGTCGTCCCCCCCCCTTTTATAACCGCACATAACCGTGGAAGGCCTGGGTCTTCAAACGACCAATCCGCTGGATCTCCCTCTCAGATAGCCCTTCTGCCGCCGCACTGGTAGCCGCACCAATCCGAAAGGAGTGCGGGGCATAATGACGCGGGTCCTCCCCTATACGCTGAAGCGCCAACCGCAATACCGCCATAAACTGAAACTGGGTAAGAACCCGCGCGTCCTCGTGCACAAACAAACAGCCTTCACCGGCCAGCCAAACCCGCAAATACTCCGTCAGCAAGGTGACCGGACACGTGGGAGAACCCGACACCGCCCGCAATACTACACAGGCCCCCTTTCCCCACTGATCCGTTTTGGAACGCGCCAAAAGAATGCGAATCCAGCCCTCCCCCACAGATACATGCTGCACCTGTAAGCCCCCGCCTCTGAAGCGGCGACCTGACTCTTCCACCAGTTCCCCAACCCTAAAGGCACCAAAAAAGGCTACGGAGAACACCGCCCGAAAAAGAAGGCCTTCATAGGTGGACGAGACCACCCGCATCAATACGCCGCATAACCGGCCTAACAGGTCATGCGTTATTGGCTGACGCCCATCACCCACAGATGGACAAGACCGCTCCCAGCCTTGTATCAGCCTGTGAGTTAAACCCCCCCTCCGGCAGTGCCCCACCCAACCGCCTGCATAAAAAATGAAAACCCAGCCAAATTCCTCCGCACCGAGGATCGCGAAAAACCCGCCGCTTTCGCCGCCAGCACATACTGACCAAGCAGAAAATCCGAAGCGGGGCCTGGACTCCATCCCTGGTTCTGCAGGAACGCCACCACACTGCTGCATCCCCGCTGGTACACCTCCCAAGTCGCAGCCGATACGGACCTCTTCAGCAAATCTGTAAATTCCCCAGGCCAATCTGCCATAGGTGCTCTGGGATCACAGCCCCTTTCTCTTCGGCATCTGGCGCCAATGCCCGAAAACGCTCCCACTTAAAACGGGAAAGAGCATCCGCAATTAAATTAGTATGCCCAGGAATGTGACGCGCTCTGAGCACTAAATTCAAGCGCAAATAAGCTAAAACCACCTGACGCATTAAATCTGCTACCGGTCTGCACCTCGGGGCGTAATGATTAATCACGCTGACCACCGCCGCATTGTCGCACCACCAGACGACCTGTCGATTCCGTAACTGTTCCGGCCACAAAGCCAGCACTACCACAATCGGGAACAATTCTAAAAAGGTTATGTTCCTAGTGAGGCCAGCCGCGTGCCAGGACTGCGGCCACTCCGCCGCACACCAAGCTCCCCCGAAATACACCCCCAAGCCTGCCCCGCCAGCCGCCTCCGTATATAATTGCAAAGCCGCACTGGATATCACCGTCTCACGCATAACCGTGACACTGTTAAAACCACTCAAAAATTCATCCCAGACTCGTAGGTCCGCACGCATGCTCTGAGACACCCTGATCCGATGGTGAGGTTTACGCACTCCCGCAATAGCCGACGAGAGACGCCTCAAGAAGACCCTGCCCATAGGAATGACTCTACAAGCGAAATTAAGTGAACCGATAAGGGACTGCATTTCCCGCAACGTCATTTTTGAGGAGGCGAGTACGTTGGCTACCAATATTCGAAGTCGGAGCACCTTATCCGCAGGAAAACGGGCTACCATCAACTCAGAATCGAGCTCCACCCCTAAAAAGGTAATACGAGTCGCGGGGCCCTCCGTCTTACCAGTCGCCAACGGTACCCCCCAATCCTGTGCCAGCAATCGAAAGCCATTCAACAAGGCGCAACACTGCTCAGACTGAGCCGTCCCCACGAAAAAGAAATCATCCAAATAATGGACGATCTGGCTACACCCCATCTGCGCCACCAATGCCCAATGCATGAAGGAACTAAATCATTCAAAATAAGCACAGGATATCGCGCAACCCATGGGCATACACTTATCAAAATAAAATTGCCCTTCAAAATGAAATCCCAATAAAGGAAAAGCTGATGGATGCACCGGCAATAACCGGAAAGCAGACTCAATATCCGCCTTTGCCATGTAGCACCCTGGGCCACATTTTTTGACTAAAGCCAAAGCTTCATCAAAAGATGCATATCGCACGGCACACAATTCCCGCGGGATGCGGTCATTAACCGACGCACCAACGGGTGAGGACAAATTATGGATCAAACGATACTTACCCGGCTCCTTCTTCGGAATTACACCCAAAGGGGAGACCACAAAGCCCTCAAAGGGCGGCTCCATAAAGGGGCCAGCGATCCGGACCAGCTGCCTTTCTCCCGCCACCTTAGCCCGTACAATGTTGCTTAACCGCCGAAGTGAGGACGAATTCCTGCCCTGAATCTCCGCTACCTTACCCACCACAGGAATTCGAAACCCACAGCGGAACCCTTCTTCCAAAATAAAACCGTCTTGCTGTTTTGGATAACGGCTCAACCATGGTTGCAAAGCTTATAGCTTGATAGGAGTGGGGGCAATGCCCTCCCCACACCTACTGCTTAGCGGAGGGGGGGGCTCCCGCAACACCTTTTCGCACACATTTGAGGGCCGAATGTCCTCAGCCACAGACAGAGCAGGTGTGCCGGAATTTACAGTCCGGAAAGGGGCATGAGGACTTATTGAATCTCCAACAGACATCCCCAGTGCCTCCCCCCCCACGGATCTCTGTCCAACCGCGGGCACGCCCCCACGAAAGGGCGTCGCCGAGCCCACCGCCGCAACCGACCCCCCTTTTTGTCCCCCAGCCCCCCCGACGCTCTGCCGAACCGCCATCTGTGTTAGCCACAAATTGATATCTTGAGTCCCCCAGGACAACCTCTGATTTTCTTCCATCTTATCGCGGAATTTCTCATCATAGTTGAGCCATGCCCAACTGTCATGAGTCTGCGATGCCTCTAAGATGGAATCCGCGTAAGCCAACATCATACCGTACTGCTCTGGGTGCACCTGACCCCACACACTAGCTAACCGCAGAAAGGCTCGCGTCCAATTCACCACGTTCCTCACAACTCTCCGCACCCTCCCGGCTTTCTCGTCCGCCTTCCTCTTCTTCCTACTATCCCCTGACCGCTTCCGACCCTCCAATAATCGGAAAATGTCTATGTATCTCCGCTTTTGTATTTTGTGCTGCAACTGCCTAGGCACGCCCTCCCACAACTCCGAAAATGCCACTACAGTGGGCTGGACCACGCCTTTTTTAAGCCCCTCAGGCGGCGCTCCTTGGCTTGCAGTCATACCACCCTCATCGGAGCACGTACCCGACGACGATAGGGACGAGGACGAAGAGGAAGACTCCGACCGTCTACGCCTATAACATGAATGTCTACGCTTCCGGCTTCGCTTTTTCCGACCTATGCCCCTCGTACCCGCTGCTTCCCCAACCCCCGCAGTTTGGCCAACAAACAACTCACCTGAAGCGATCTCCACCGGTTCTCTCGAAGGATCGTTAACTGGACGCTCCGCCTCTGTCTGCACGGCCGGGCCCTCAGCTCCCGACACCCGTCCCGGAGCCCAACGACCCTCGGAACCATCACCTGGCCGTGACGTACCCCACCAAGGGCTCCCCGCATACGGCCAAGCTTGTTGAACCTGTGGAGAAAAAACAGGAAAGGGCGGAGAGACACCTGCCAGAGCCCAAGGTGGCTGCCAAGCTCCTAACCACTCCGCACGGGAGAAGCCCTGTCCACCGCCTTGCCAGTGCTCCCAAGCGGCCGGAGGCCCCCCGCCAACCGCCCCTTGCCAACCATACGAGCCGGGGAACCCCCCCACCTCGCCGTTCCCGACAGAGCCTACCCTCCCTTCCCCAGGCATCGGGATAGGGACCAAGGAGCCAATGGACTCCTGTCCCCTATCCAGCCATTCTACACTGTCTAAGCCCCGCCCCGTCAAGCCTCCCCTACCGCCTCTATGGGACCGACGGCCGCCCGGTGGCACCTCACTCGGCACAGCAACAGCACCCACAACCAGCCCCTGCGTCTGTCCCCCTCCCGACCTGCAGCCCTGAGTCTGTCCCCTTCCGGAGCCGCCACCACTCCGCCCCCCAGTAACCGCAGAAAGCCCACTGCCCCTTTTTCCCCGACACCCTTTGCCACCAGCGGAGGCCTTCATCCCACCTTTTTCCCTCTTCCCACGCATACCTCGGGACCCCTCCCCTTGTGCCAGGGTAGTGCCACCCCCTTGCACAGCTCCAAGATCAGGCCCCTGCATCTCTACATCCCCAGGTGGCCCCTCCTCCCCCTCACCCTAACAGGCCCCTTACCCTTGCGGGACCCCACTCCTTTTGCAGTACCACGACGTGGACCCCCCATGGAATGGCGCTGTTCCAGAATTAATACTGTTTTTCTTATTAGAATGGAGGTATCCCTCGTTGCCTTGATTTTTTTTTTTTTTTAATATATATCAGGCTCACCCGGGCCAACGCAAATCCCCCAACACAGAGCCGTCAAGGCCGCCGCACAAAGACAAGTGCCCTGATAACCCGGTCCCACTGTCCCAATTAGGGTTTAATATGCTCACCGCAGCAAACCCCTGAACCTGCTCCCTGCTCCTGCAACCGGAGGAACTAAGCGCTCAGCGCGCGGAGCTCAAAACCCCCCGATCACCTACGCCCGTTCCCACCAACGCTAGAATAACCCAGGAAATCCCTCGACCTAGTAACCGCCAGATTAGGCCCACCACAAAAAACTCTCACCGCTGCTCCGACACGCGTCCGGCGTCCCCGGCATCCAGCAGAAAGAGGCCGGAACCACGCCGCTCCCCCCACTAACCGCTCGTTCTCACCCTCCCATTGGCTCCCGCACACTACAACAACTCGCGGGGCCAATGAGAGCACTCCTAACCAAACACCCCGCCCCCCCCATGCCGGCATACTCCGACGGGGCGCCGCGAGGCCACCCCCCGGTTAATGCCGGCCGCGAGCACGTGGCCCGCGACCTCGCTATTCTAGAATTTATTCCCAAATGCTACAATCTGGAGACTCTCAAGGTGATAGCAAGGGTGGAGGGAAGGATCTGGAATACAGCTTTAGACCATGTGTAAACCAAGGGCAGGAGCATAGAGATACTGGCATGTATAACTAATGCCTGTGATCTTATACTTTCAGTTTTATGAAGAACTTAAGAAGTACTCAGCCCGTGTCTCTTATGGAGTGAAATTGGCCAAGAAAATGCAAACTGTTTTTGTCCAACATTTTGATATCCAGATTCTTGAACTTATTCTCAAGTGAGTGGGTTTGTTTAATTTCTGTCTACTATAGTGGCTTGTCTAGGGTTGCAGTTCTTTTGCAATGCAGGATGGATCTGGGGATGCATAGCAGTCACAGACATATGGCTAACAATCTAAATATTTTATTAACAAAAATCGCAGTTACAATTTATAACAGAATGTTTGTCTGTTTTTCTAAACATAGAGATTTTATGATTTCTTAGCTGTCATATGTTTAGGCATGCTTTGGGCTACTTGTGAGTTAATATTGAGTGGGAAATTGGTAAGTTATCTGTCAACAGTAGCTTGACACGTATTTAAAGGATTTAGAACTGAATAACTAAAACAAATTACCAACGCTCTGCTTCAAAGTGAAATGAAGGTGAGGAAGGGAACCATCATACTGTTTGTATCTAAGGATAGAAGTTTGATGGGAAAGCTCTTTACTGTAGATATAATGAGAATTTTTATTCACAACCTCTTCTATCACTCTGGTTCGGCTTACGTTAAGCTGACTTCAATGCAAATACGATTTGGCTTGCTTTGAAATCTTAGATGACTTCTATTAAATCACCATGCTGGTTAACATGAACACGTGGACTAATGTAAACTGACTAGATCTGAGCTAGCTCAGAAAATTGAGGTTATAATGAGACAAGGTAGCAGGATCCAAACAAGTTTAGAGAAATTTGAGAAACTTTCCTTAAAAAGACAACAAAATAGTTTAAGAAAACAAGACATACGCAGTATTTGAAAAAATATGTGATCTGCTGTGAAAGTAAATGCTGGGGGGGGGGGGGGGGGATTTTAAGTAGCGGTAGCCAGCACAGTTAAAATCCGCCCCTTCCTCCTCCCATAGCATTTACTTTCACAGCAAATCACAGATTTTCATTTCAAATACTGTGTGTATCTTGTTTCCTGTCGCTGCTTTATCTTTGCCTCGGATATTCAATGCCGGAGCCATATCCTTTGTTCTCTGTAAATAGTTACAAATGTTCTGTGTAATACGGATAGGTATCTCTATTGTTATGCCATTCGTAAATTGTTATATGTAGACCGTGTTTGAACCTATGGGAAAGTGCAGTATATAAGCAATCTATAAATAAATAAATAAATATCCGGGCGCCAGCATTGAATACCTAGATTGCCAGGATTGTGATCTTGCAATCTGGTCAGTGCTGATACTCGTCCACTAGTTGGATTGCAAAACCGGCTAAAGATAGGACAGCCATTCAGCTATCCTAAATTTAGCCGGTTAGGGTAACCGTGCAGTGGCTGAATATCACCTCTGCCAGTAAACCTGCGGTGCCACCCCTGTTCCACCTCAATGCTCACAGTCTACCATCGGGCCATGCAGCAGGACACCCAGGGATATTCAACGGCATGAACCATGTAAATCGCGTTGAATATCTCCCTCCCCCATATATTTACTTGGTTGTGATAGTCCAAACAATGTTAAAACATTTGAAGAACACTGTACAGTGAGAGGGAGGTAAGAGTAGCATATGACTTTCTCCGAGACAGCTGTATCTTCAAAGCTGCTCTGAGGTAAAAAATAAAACTCCCATCCTAGGTAAACCTTAGGATACTACACCTGCTGTAAGGTTCCTCTTGCTGTTCCCTGCGATAAAGTTCAACCTAAATAAATAACACGTTTATTTGCCTCTGAAATTAATTGTGTGTTTTATTGGTCTGGCAATATGAGAGCAACATCTGATACTCTGCTTATGACTTCATAAGCACAAAGAGCATGTAGGTGTGCTTCCAAGCCAAGGATGACAACAATACTTGCATTCCCATCCCACAAGACTTCCAGTTCACAAAGTTATGCTCATGTAGTCAATGAGAAGAAAAGGGACTGCTGGCAAGCATTCAATAAGCCATTACTAAATTGGTCACATAAAGAATCTCTCTCTCTCTCTCTCTCTCTCTCTCTCTATATATATATATATATATATATATATATATATTATGATTTAGCTCATGATGTTACATTACTTGGTCAAAGTGATTTACATTAAGGTACTATGGGTATATCCCTGTCCGTCAAGGGCTTAAAATCTATGGGTTCCATTCACTAATTGATGGAAAAATAGTGTGTGTGTGTGTGCTATTTTACAATATGAAAATTTGCTGTAGAACACACTAAACTATGGTATTGAGTAATGTAAATATAATAGATCCAATCCTGAGCCTCCTCTCTTAAAGGGCTGGGCTGATGATTGAGAAAAGGTAGACCGTCCGCACCCTCTTGATCCATTTCAAAAAATGTAATGGCTCCCCTTACCTACCCTGTACGCCGGTGACCTCCAATCCCTGGCCCTTTGAAAAAAATAGCAAGTAAACCCCTCATACACACTTCCTATCCCTAATCTTAGAAAACAGCTCAAAGTCCCAACTCCCTACCCCTGATCCACACAGCCCCCAACCTATCATGGTTTCTTTGGTAGGTAGTGGGAGACGGGGTGATTTCTGGTTGCTTCTACCTGGTAATATTATGGCACTATGACTAGGGATCTTGCTACTGAATAAGGATGTGTTCGCTTACTTGGTAGTCGAATCCCTAGCAGACCTGAGGCAATGGAAGGATAAGTAACTTGTCTAGAGTCACTAGGCATGTCAGGAGGATTTTAACTTTGGTTTTTCTGGTTCCTAGCCTGCTGCTGTAACCTCTCTATTGAAACTCTGACTAGAACATTGAAATATTTAATTCTGGAGATTTTATATTTGTATTAGAATGTTTCAATTTTATTTTAGATGTAACTAAAAATTGCTAGTATTCCTGAACCATATTATGGACTGAACCAATCTGAACTTATATCTCTGTGGGATAAAGTAGCTTATTCTTGACCGTCTTATTTAGTTATTTTTCATTCCATTTCAGTACCATGATGCTTTACCTACTCCTAATGACTTTGCTTTATTCACAGGTACTCTAGCATATACCACTCTCTCTTCACTAATGCTAAATTTGATTTTAAAAACTAGCGAGTTGATATTTAAAGTCCTTAGCTGGTCGGCCAAAAAGAAACTGTCTGGCTAAGGGCACTGAATGTGCTGAGAACATAAGAGCATAAGATATGACATACTGGGTCAGACCAAGGTCCATCAAGCCCAGTATCCTGTTTCCAAAAGTGGCCAATCTAGGTCATACATACCTAGCAGTTTCCCCAAAAAGACACAGGTTCCACAATGCTTGTATTGGGTCAAGCATTAATATCCTGGGTCCCTTTTTAATGATGGTTTATGGACCTTTCCTCCAGGAACTTGTCCAACCATTTTTTAAACCCAGCTACACTAAGAGCCTTTACTACATTCTCCGGTAACAAATTCCAGAGTTTGATTACATGTTGAGTGAAAAAATGATATCTCTTATTTGTCTTAAATAGTTTACCCTGTAGCTTCATTGCATGTCCCCTAGCCTTTCTATATTCTGATAACGTAAACAATTTATCTATGTTTACCCGTTCTACTCCGTTCATTAATTTATAGACTATCACATCTCCCCTCAGCCTTCTCTTTTCCAAGATGAAAAGCCCTAACCTTTTAAGCCTTTCTTCATAGGGGTATCCTTCCACACCCTGTACCATTTTGGTGGCTCTTCTCTGTACTTTTTTAATTCCACTATATCTTTATTAAGATACGGTGAACAGAATTGCACACAATATTCAAGGTGCAGTTGAACCATGGAACAATACAGAGGCATTATAATATCCTTGATTTTATTCTCCATGCCTTTCCTTATGATTCATAGCATTCTATTAGCTTTCTTGGCCACTGTTGCACACTGGATGGATGGTTTCAACGTATTATCCACGATGACGCTTAAATCTTTTTCCTGGGTGATGGTTCCTAATGTGGAACCTTGCATCATGCAACCATAGTTTGGGTTGTTCTTCCCTAGGTGCAAACTTTGCACTTGTCCACATTAAATTTCATCTGCCATTTCGATGCACAGTCTTCCAATTTATCAAGATCCTCTTGCAATTTTCCACAATCCTCATGGATTTAACAACTTTAAATAGTTTTGTGTCATCTGCAAATTTGACAATCTCACTCGTTATTCCCTTTTCCAGGTCATTTATGAATATGTCAAAAAGCAGTGGACCCAGCTCAGATCCCTGGGGTACACCACTATTCACCTTTCTCCATTGGGAAAATTGGCCATTTAGCCCTACCCTCTGCTTTCTATCTTTTAACCACTTCCTGATCCACAATAGCACACTGCCTCTTATCCCATTACTCTTTAGTTGTGCCAAAAGTCTCTGATGAGGGAGATTGTCAAAGGCTTTCTGAAAGTCCAAATACACTATATCAACTGACTCACCTTTGTCTACCTGTTTATTCACACCTTCAAAAAAACATAACAGATTAGTAAGACAAGATCTGCTTTGTCTAAAGCCATGTTAGCTGTCCAACATTAAGACATGACTATCTACATGTTCAGCAATTTTTTTTTTTATGATGGTTTCTACCATTTTTCCCGGTACTGAGATCAGGCTCACCGGTCTGTAGTTTCCCAGATCATTCCTGGAACCTTTTTTAAAAATTGACGTTACGTTTGCCATCCTCCAATCTTCAGGTATTACGGATGATTTTAATGATAGTTCACAGATTACTAATAACAGGTCTGCAATCTCATATTTCAGTTCTTTCAACACCCTTGGATGTATATCATCCGGTCCAGGTGATTTGCTACTCTTCAGTTTATCAAATAGTTGTAATACATCTTCCTGATGTATCGATCTTTCCTTCAATTCTTCCACACCTTTAAATACCAATTCAGTCATCGGTAACATCCCTACATCTTCCTCAGTAAAGACCAAAGCAAAGAATTCATTCAGTCTCTCCGCTATCACCTTGTCGCCTCTTAGTGCCCCTTTAACCCCTCTATCATCTAATGGACCAACTGACTCTCTCACAGATTTTTTGCTACAAATGTATTTGAAAAAGTCTTTATTAAGCGTTTTTGCTTCCACAGCAAGCTTCTTCTCAAATTCTTCCTTTGTCTGCCTTATCAATGCTTTGCATTTAACTTGCCAGTGCTTGTGCTGTTTCCAGTTTTCGTCATTTGGCTCTTTTTCCATTTTCCGAAAGATGCTTTTTTGGCAACAACAGCCTCTCTGACCTCACCTTTAAAGCATGGTGGCAGTTTTTGGACTTTTTCCACTTTTCTTAAAGCATGGAATACAGCTGCTCTGGGCTTCCATGATAGTATTTTTCAACAACACCCAAGCTTGATGTAAGTCTTTAACCTTTAACCTTAGTTTTTTCTTAAATATTTTCCTCATTTTCTCATAGTCTCCCTTTCGAAAGTTAAAAGGTAGTACTGTGGATTTCCTTACCATCCCTCCTGCACTAATTAAATCAAACACGATCATGCTATGATCACTATTGCCAAGTGGCCCCAACACCCTTATCTCTTGCACCAGATCTGGTGTTCCACTAAGGACTAGGTCCAATATGGCTTCCTCTCTGGTCCGTTCATGAATCAACTGCTCCAAGAAGCAGTCATTTATTTCATCTAGGGACTTTATCTCCCTAGCATGTCCTGCCATGACACTGACCCAGTCGATAATGGGGTAAATGAAGTCACCTATTATTATTACTGTTCTGTAACGTTTGTTAGCTTTCTTGATTTCTTTGAGCTTTTCATCATCCATTTGTTCATTCTGGCCAGGCGGTCGATAGTACACCCCCACTGCCTTCGCCTTCCCCTTTTTACATGGAAGTTCAATCAATAGAGATTCAACAGCAAATTTTGTTTCCTGCAAAACTTTAATCCTTTCTGACTCAATCCCCTCTCTAACACAGAGGGCAGCCCCTCCACCAATTTGATCAGCTCTATCATTACGATATAGTTTGTACCCAGGTAGCAGAGTGTCCCACTGGTTGACCGCCTTCCACCATATTTCTGAGATTCCAATCATATCTAACCGCTCAATTAGTGCTATATATTCTAACTTTAGCATCTTATTTTTTAGACTTCTAGCATTTGCATACAAGCATTTTAGAGAATGTATTTTATTTATATTAATCTGGCTATTGGTAGGCATGGGTAATTTGGAATCTTTAAACTTTGTCTGCTCAATACTCAAGGGCATTTGGGCTACTTTACTCTTTTTTGGATCCTCTCTGCTTTTCATAGTATCCTTCAAGGATACATTCTTCCAAAACATGCGCTCTTGTGCGACTGTCAGCTTTCCCCTATTATCTAGCTTAAAAGCTGCTCTATCTCTTTTTTAAAGGTTAATGCCAGCAGCCTGGTTCCATCCCGATTAAGGTGAAGCCCATCCCTTCGGAAGAGCCCCTCCTTTCCCCAGAATGTTCCCCAGTTCCTAACAAATCCAAAACCCTCATCCTTGCACCATCGTTTCATCCATGCATTGAGACTCCGGAGCTCTGCCTGCCTTTTGGGTCCTGCACGTGAATCGGGAAGCATTTCGTAGAACGCTACCCTGGAAGTTCTGGATTTCAACTTCCTACCTAAAAGCCTAAATTTAGCCTCCAGAACCTCCCTACCACATTTTCCTATGTCATTGGTACCGACATGTACCAAGACAGCAGACTCCTCCCCAGCACTATCTAAGACCTTATCTAGGTGGCTATCTCTGCACCAGGCAGGCATGTTATCAGGCAATCCTCATGTCCACCTGCCACCCATCTATCTACATGCCTAATGATTGAATCACCAACTATAATGGCTGTCCTAACCCTTCCCTCACGGGCACATGGCCCCGGAGAAACTTCCTTGGTGTGAGAGGGTTTTACATCACCTGGAGGACAGGTCATAGTTACAGGATCACTTCCTGCCACACCAGGGTGATGCTCTCCTCTCATGTGACCTCTCTCCTCCATGGCAACAGGGATGCTGCCAGACTGGAGGTGGGACTTCAGGACTGTATCCCTGTAGGTCTTGTCTATGTACCTCTCTGTCTTTCTTATATCTTCCAAGTCTGCTACTCTAGCCTCTAGAGAACAGACTTGTTCCCTGAGAGCAAAGAGCTCCTTGCACCTAGTGCACATGCAAGACCTCTCACCAACCGGGAGAAAATCATACATGTGACACTCAATGCAAAAGACTGGAAAGCCCCCATCTCACTGCTGGACTGTTGTCTGCATCTTAGTTTTAAGCTTGTGTTTAGATCTTTAAGTTATTTACTTACTAAGGGTTGCTGTGGATATTTATACTAATAAAAGTGTACCTAATACATTTAATATACCTTGTTTACCTGAAGCTTAATTAATCTCAGGTCCTTAATGTATGACTGATTTGGATAAAGAGCTACACCTGAGAACAGTTCCTCTCCTTTAAAATGTGTAAGTACCTATAAAGCTACGATTATCACAGGGTTGGGTGGGTGTTGGGGAGGGAGGGAAATAAGACTTAATAAAAGAGGGCTGCTACACAGTACCCTATCCTGTGCTTCTAAGGTAAGCTGTGACCAACTTCCTGGGTGATTAACTGTCCTTGCTTGGAAAAAAAGGAGTCTTTCAAAATGGCCTTTTGACCTGCCACGTGGCTTTAACACCTATTTAAAAAGTTTCACAGGTCTCTTGCCCCCTAGGTAGAAGGCCTAGAAGACTTTATTTATTGCTCAAAGAATACTGACCATGTTTTGCCTTTTATGCTAAGTTATATTCTGATTTGATTTAAATTAAAGCTCTTTGCTGCTGCTAGGCTCTGACTTAGTATGAAATTTAAACTAGAAGCTCTCTGCTGGGTTCTAAATTTAACCAGAAAGCTCTCTTCCGTGTTTTAAATTTAAACTTAAACTGCTGCTACTAGTCCCTGACTGATTTAACAAATACACTGGGTTCACAGATTAATCAGCTTTAATTCAAAGAATTCCCTTCAGAAAAATTCCCAGACGTATATACTCACTATTGCAGATCTCTCTCCAGAAGTAGCAGTCCCCTTTTGTAGTCCTTGAGTATCTCCTGTCTGGCCGATGAGTAGAACAGGGCCATATCGGCTCAAACCAGCTAAGCTCCGATACTTATCTGGTATGCCTAATTTTTAGCAGGGACATAGCCAGATCTTTTGGGCTGCACAAAAAGCTGTCCTAAATTGTAATCTGATCAAGCCCTGGCTGAAAATCAGGAAACCTGGTTACATGCCAAAGCTTAGCCAGTTTGTGCTGCTCAGCTGGGATACTCTGTTGGCAGCTCCAGTCTAGTTCCTGCCTGATGAATATCCTGACGATATGTAAATGCCACTGCTGAATATCACTCTGAATATTGGTCCCATAGTCTGATCTAAATATATTTAATAAAGAACATTATATTCAATTTCTTCATTTATGGGCCACTGTTACTAAGGTGCACAAAGCAGCTAGTACACATATTAATGTGGCTGGTGGCCCGATATGTAACTTCCATCAATTTAATCCCCCAAATAGTTGAAGTCCCAATATTTCAATTGAACATACAGAGTGAATGAATGCCTCAGAGGGTGGGTGATCAAGAGCAGAGAAAAAGTAGTACAAGCAGAAAAGCAGGGGAACTGTAGAGAACAATTAATCAGCAGTAAAATCACAGAAATTAATGCCTGACCTTTGATGGGGGGAAAACAAATGGAGGCTTTACTAAAGGAAAGGATGGCAAAGTATTTAGAATCTTGCAGGTTTCATGATCTGAAGCAGCGAGTTTTATCAAATGGCAATTGTGTAAGATAAACTTGGTTAATTCCTTGCACTGCGTGACTGGATAATTAGATCAGGGGCATGCGCTGGATTTTAGTAACTCTTTTGATATTGTCTTGCATAGATGGCTCATAAAAAAAATTAGGCAGAAATCTATATTCAATAAGAAGGGGGAGATAATGCTCCTATACATGTTATTGGTAGGTAACTGAGTAGACTGGATAGGCCAATTGGTCTTTACCTGCTGACATCTACTATCATATTACTATATTACCTCATATGGGTTATCATATCCAGTGGTTGAGGTCACACTTCTGAAAGGTTATCCAAAGGAAGTAGGCAGTTCAGAGAAGGGCTATCAAATATCGCAGGTTCTGCACCATAAAAAGGTTATGAGAAGATACTTAAGGACCAGCATATGCATATTACTGAACAGAAGAGAGATAGGGTACATGGTGGAGATATTAAATGCATTAAAAGTATACATAATGCTCAAGAAACAAACTTTTTCCAGAGAACAGAATAGTCTATAATAGGAATCAAATGTTTTTCTTCATTAGAGTCACATACTGAGCAGTTCAGATAGGTTTATATGATTTACCACTCCTCTGTTCTGCTCTGCACATTGCCTATCAGAAATTTTACTGATAGACAAATTGCATGTAATAATATTTCTTGTAAATTGGCAATTGATGACTCCCCTTTCCCCATTATATGTCCCATGTCTTATTCCTTCCCCAGCATCTACCAGTGCTTCTCTCCTTCCCTACCATCTTAGAAACATAGAAACATAGAAATATGATGACAGAAAAAGACCACATGGACTATCTAGTCCAGGGGTCTCAAACTCAAATTGCTTTGAGGGCCGAATGAGGACTTGTAAAGTAACCCGGGGGCCGCATAAGACGCGGGGCCTCATTTGCATAATGGGCCTCATTTGCATAAATATTTGCATAATGTTACCATGCACTAACTTTTAGTAAACATGCCTCTTTAATGAGTGCATGGATAAAGAAAGACTAAAAGATTTAGAAACAGGAAGACAATAATTAAACTGGGAACCCCAAAAGCCAAACTTGGAATGTACAACAACACTGTAGAAATAAAACTATAAATTAATTTCCTCTTGTACTAAACAAAGCGCAAACATTAATGATGCACATTTCCCAGAGCTGACATATTCCAGTTAATAAATTCAAAATAAAGAGATATTTTTCTACCTTTTGTGCATTTTTTTTCAGTTGCAATTGTTCCAGCCACTTTCTTCTGGTTTCTTCATGTCTTCTGCTAACTCTCCATCGTCTGCTGTCCATTTGCCCTTTCTTCTCTCCTAGTTTTTTTTCCATTCTCTCTCTACATCTGCTTTAACATACTAATCTTTCTCCTTTTTCTCTTTCCTCATTCCTATTTCATCCACTCAAATTTTACCCCTCCATCCTCAATCCCCACTTACTCTCCCAATACCTGGCCAATTGTAGATTTGTCTTCTCTCCCAGACAAAATATTTTTCCCCTCTCCATTTCACTTTCCCAGCTCCATCCCATTCTAATCCTCCCCCAACATCAGCTCCCTTCTAGTTCCAGCCCCACCCAGCATACGCTCCCTTCTAGTCCCTGCATCAGTCCATTTCCAATCCTAGCCCCCCATCAGCCCATTTCCAATCCTAGCTCCCTCCCCTCACAGCCCATTTCCATTCCAAGCCCCCTCCCCATCAGCCATTTGCAGTTCAAGCCCCCCTTCCAATCAGCCCACCTCCAGTCCTAACCCCCATCTGCCCATTTCCAGTCCTAGCCCCCACCATAGCCCATTACCAGTCATAACCCCCCCTGCCAATAGCCCACTTCCAGCCCTAACCCCCATTACCCCATTTCAGTCAGCCCCGCCTAAGCTCATTACCAGTCCTAACCCCCCATCAGCCCACTTCCAGTCATACCCCCCCTGCCAATAGCCCATTTCCAGTCATAACCCCCCCCCCGCCAATAGCCCATTTCCAGTCATAACCCCCCCCTTCCACTAGCCCATTTCCAGTCATAACCCCCCCCTGCCACTAGCCCATTTCCAGTAATAACCCCCCCTGCCAATAGCCCATTTCCAGTCCTACACCCCCCCTGCCAATAGCCCATTTCCAGTCCTACCCCCCCCCCCTGCCAATAGCCCATTTCCAGTCCTACACCCCCCCCCCTGCCAATAGCCCATTTCCAGTCCTACCCCCCCCCCTGCCAATAGCCCATTTCCAGTCCTACACCCCCCCCCTGCCAATAGCCCATTTCCAGTCCTACCCCCCCCCCCCGGGTAAATAAAAAACACCTGGCTTCTTCTGCTGCTGCTGCAGCAGAAAATCAGCTGTCCCGCGGCCCCGTCCTCTCTGCCCGGAGATCCCTCATTGTGCTTCATCAGCGTGTGCTTCTTAAGCCGCGAAGAGAGTATTTCCCTCTCGCGCGGCTTAAGCCTATTCACTTGTCAAGCCTCGCGAGAGGGGAATACTCTCTTCGCGGCTTGAAAAGCACACGCTGATGGAGCACAATGAAGGATCTCCGGGCAGAGAGGAAGGTAACGCAGCACAGCTGATTTTGCTGCTTGAGCAGCAGAAGCCCGTTTAAAAAAAAAAATTGACAGTCGATTCTGCCGCTGCCACGGCGGCAACGGCAGAAGCAAGGCTTTTTTTATTTCCCTCCGTCGCGGGCCGCACAACCTTCTCTCGCGGGCCGCATGCGGCCCGCGGGCCGCGTGTTTGAGACCCCTGATCTAGTCTGTCCTTCCATATCAACAACTACAACAGTCCCCTTTTTACCTTTAGAGATCCTTTGTGTTTGTCCCATGCTTTTTTGAATTCAGTTACTGTCCTCATCTCTACCACCTCCACTGGGAGACTATTCCACGGATCCACTACTCTTTCCGAAAAGAAATATTTCCGCATATCACTCCTGAATCTATCTCCCTTCACCCTCATCCCATCTCCCCTCGTAGCAGAGCTTGCTTTCAATTGAAAGAGGCCCTCTCCCTGAACATTTATGCCACGGAGGTATTTAAACATCTCAATCATATCAACGCTATCCCACCTTTCCTCTAAGGTGTACATATTAAGATCCTTCAGTGTGTCCTCATTTGCTTTATAATGAAGACCACTAATCATTTTAGAAGCCACCCTCTGCACCGACTCCATCCTGTTCACATCCTTTTGAAGGTGCGGTCTCCAGAATTGCACACTATACTCCAAATGAGGTCGCACCAAAGACTTATACAGAGGCATTATCACCACTGTTCCCTCTAAGCTGTGCGCGTGTGCGCGCGCACACACCTCGCCGAGCGAGCACACATACTTTACAACAGAGCGCACAAAAATTACGGCTCTGATTCTGATAGAAAACAACACAGATGTCTTAAAATTTTAAAGTTATGATTGCAATTACTAGGAATTTCCCGCTTACTTTAGTAATCGTCTATTTTAATTTAATTTGATTAAAATCAATGTGGTGTACATACTGTATTCTGACGTGTAGTCAAATTTTAAAGTATATAACTCCGAGTGTCGTTATGTGGCGCACAAAAATTTAACCTTCCTTCAAAAGCTGCACACAGCTGATATTTTATGCGCACACAGCCTACAGAAAATTAGAGGGAACATTGATTATCACCTCCTTTTTTCTGCTAGCCATTCCCCTCCGTATGCACCCAAGCATCCCTCTAGTTTTTGCCGTCGCCTTTTCTACCTGTTTAGCTACTTTAAGAACATCAGACACAACCACGCCTAGGTTCCGCTCTTCTTTAGTGGACAAAAGTACTTCACCCCTTATACTATATTGCTCCCTTGGATTGCTGCAGCCCAAATGCATGACCTTACATTTTTTAACATTAAATCCCAGCTGCCAAATTCTAGACCATTCTTCAAGCTTAGCTAGATCCCTTCTCATGTTATCCACACCTTCCTGGGTGTCTACTCTGTTGCAGATTTTGGTATCATCCGCAAAGAGGCAAACCTTACCCGACAGCCCTTCCGCTATATCACTAACAAAGATGTTAAAAAGAATCGGACCAAGGACAGATCCCTGGGGCACACCACTGGTAACACCCCTCTCCTCAGAGTGAGCTCCATTTACCTGTACTCTTTGTTAACTCCCACCCAACCAATTTCTAACCCAAGCAGTAACTTTAGGGTCCATCCCTAGGGAGCTCAGTTTGTTTATAAGTCGCCTGTGAGGAACAGTGTCAAAGGCTTTACTGAAATCTAAATACAACACATCTAGGGCTCTCCCTCGGTCCAACTCCCTGGTCACCCAGTCAAAGAAATCAATCAGATTTGTCTGACAAGACCTGCCTCTGCTGCCATGCTGTCTCGGATCCTGTAATCCGCTGGATCCCAGAAACCTCACTATTTTCTCTTTCAGCAGTGTTTCCAATAATTTACTCACCACCGAAGTTAAACTAACCGGCCTATAGTTTTCAACCACATCCTTACTTCCGCTTTTGTGTAAAGGCAGCATATGAGCCTCTCTCCAGTCCTTTGGCACCACTCCCGATTCCAACGAGGCATTGAAAAGGTCAGTCAGTGGAGCTGCTAGAACGTCCCCAAGTTCCCTCAGTATTCTAGGGTGTATCCCATTAGGTCCCATCGCTTTGTCTACTTTAAGTTGAGCTAGTTTCTCACGAACACAGTCTTCTGAAAATTGTTCAAGATGTCCCTTGCTTCTGTTCCTATTTGTGGGTGTTTTCTGAGGTCCTGCTCCTGGTTCTTCATCTGTGAACACAGAACAAAAATATTTGTTAAGCAATTCCACTTTATCCTTATCAGCTTCTACATATTCCTCCCCTGCACCCTTGAGTCTGACAATACCACTTTTGCCCTTCCTCTTCTCACTAATATATCTGAAAAATGTCTCATCCCCCCATTTTATTGCATTGGCTATTTCCTCCTCCTTTTGAATCTTTGCCTTCTTGACTACTCTGCTAGCTTCTCTAAGGTTTTCCAAATACAGATGCCTGTCTTCCTCTCTCTGTGATCTCTTGTATTTCATGAAGGCCTCCCTCTTTTTCTTCACTTTTTCAGCTACTTCTTTCGAAAACCATAGCGGTCTCCTTTTCCTTTTACCTTTATTTATCATTTTAACAAAAAGGTTGTTTGCCCTTAAAATATCCCCTTTCAGTTTTGCCCACTGTTTTTCTACATCCCCCAGCTGTTCCCATCCCACTAACGATTCCCTGAGGTATTGGCCCATCTTCGCAAAGTTAGTCTTCCTAAAGTCTAAGATCCTCACCTTTGAATAGATTCTAACAGCCCTAGTCCTAATACTGACCAACACCATCTGGTGATCACTGGATGCAAATTGATCTCCCACTACAACATCAGAAACACTTTCACCATTGGTAAGCACCAAGTCCAGTATGGCCCCTTCACGTGTGGGGTCTGTTACCAATTGCCTGAATAGTTCTCCCTGTAGAGAATCCAGGATCTTCTTACTTCTAGATGATACTGCAGCAGGAATGTGCCAATCAACATCTGGCATATTGAAATCTCCTATCAGTAGCACTTCCCCTTTCCTAGCAATGCTGCGTATGTCTTCAATTAACTCTCTGTCCAGCTCTTCCTCTTGTGAGGGAGGTCTGTATATCACACCAATGCAAATAGATTTCTCTTTCCCTCTTTCTAGTTTAACCCACAATGCCTCCTCTCTCCCTTTTAAGCTCTGTAATTCCAAAGCTTTAATAGTAGTTTTTACATATAGTGCTACTCCTCCTCCTCTTCTTCCTACCCTGTCCTTTCTGAATAAAGTATAGCCAGGTATAGTTACATCCCAATCATGGTTTTCTGTGAACCATGTTTCTGTAACTGCCACTTAATCCAAGTCAGCCACTCCCACCAAAGCTTCAACATCAGGGATCTTATTTCCCATGCTACGGGCATTTATACACACTGCTTTCCATATGTTACCCCTGTTACCCATTTCCATAAAGGTATTTAATGTATCACCTACCTGGGGGCTTTCACCTACCTGGGGGCTTTCTTCACCCAACCCCAACAAATCTAGTTTAAAGCCCTCTTCAGTAGATTAGCCAGTCTACTACCGAAGATGCGTTGACCTTTCTTGGACAGATGGATGACATCTCTGCTCTGCAACCCTTGGAACAACATCTCATGGTCTAGGAAACCAAAACGCTCTCTATGACACCATCCACGCAGCCATGCATTCATCTCCAGGATGCGAGCCTCTCTGCCTTGGCCTTTACCCTCAACAGGGAGGATTGAAGAGAACACCACCTTTGCACCTAACTGCTTCACCCTCTGTCCCAGAGTCATGAAGTCACTTTTGATACGTTCTGAGGTATACCTGGCAGTATCATTTGTTCCAACATGGATTAGCAAGATTGGGTAATAGTCAGTGGGCTTGATGAGTCTCGGCAAACTTTCCGTATCATCTTGGATTTTGGCACCACTCAGACAGCATACCTTTCTGGACATCAAGTCTGGTCGGCAGATGGACGCCTCAGTACCCCTCAGAAGAGAGTCTCCAACCACCACTACCCTTCGTTTCCTTCTGGTCACTGATTCTGCAACTTTGGGGTACTTGAGCTCTGGTTCTTCCCTTTCCAGGGATGCTTTCACCTCCTCCACTTCCAGGGCTGCATAATGGTTCTTCAGTTCAAGGGCTGGAGAAGTTGGATTGGTGATTTTGCAGGCCCTGGTGACTTGTGTCCAACCATCGACATTCTGTTGGCACCCATCTTCTCCTCTTCTGGAAAGCTTGGTTGCTGCAAGAAGCATCTCATCAATGTACTTCTCACTATCTTGAATGCTCCTCAGCCTCGCCACCTCCTCTCTGAGTTCCTCCATTTGTTTCCTCAAAGCTTCAGCATGCAGGCACCCTGCACATGGAACCGGTCCTTCAACTGGCATTAGGACCTCTGTCTGGACCGAGGCAGAAGCTGTAACGGGGGCAACAGCTTTAGCGATACGATTTTTCCCAGCCATTGTTCTGTTCGTGGAGCTTAGGTATCTGTTAAAGCAAAAGAGAGAGATCTACCAAGTACCAGCCGGTTTCCCAGCTGTCTTTTCAGAGAAGAAGCAGTTAAATCTCTTTAATTATATTCAAAATGTGCTGATCCAATTCTCTGTGCTTTGTTAAATGGGGAGGTGCCCTATAAAGCAAGACTGCTCACTAGGGGTGGGTGGGAGACGGGGTGGGTAGGGAGGGAACTAACACCTGATTAGGTGTTAGCAATTTCCAAAGCTGATGAGGCTACCAGAGTTCAGCAACCTACTGTGCTCAAGGAAAGTTCCACTAAAGCAACAAAAAGTAAGTAACCTTGCTTTAAAAATATACAAAAAACCCTTTTAGGAGCTCCCAGTCAAAGAGCTAGCAATTTAATATAATAAAGTAAACCCTCAAATCCTTACTGTTGGTTGATCTGTAGAGCCCCTGTTTAGGAAAGCCTGGATCTCCTTCTTTCCCCAGTATTAGCCTCCCTTCCTCCTTCCTTTCCCAGAATCTAATTTCTTCCACTTGCCCCCATCTCTAACATCTGTGCTCTTGCTTTCTCCCATTTCCAATAATCTGCTTCCTTTTTTCCCCTTCCGAACATCATCCCCTACATTCTTCCCCTCCTCCAGAGCTTGAGGAGCCCTTACTGCCAGGCCAACCACACTCATAGTGATTGTACAAATATGTTCAGAACTTTTGCGCCAACACTTTTCTCACCACTGATCTCATTTTCTCTTGAGATCAGCAAGTAGGAAGTGGTTATCCATAAGTGTTGAACACACTTGTGATGCTGGAACAGTCACTGTCAGAGTATTCGGTACCAGTGGATCATATACCTATTTATCCTTCTGCCACTGCCACGTCTGATGAATTTGGCCACTGGCTAGATGTGGTCCATGGAGCTTACTTTGGAGACCCTTTCGTTAGAACAATGGTTCTGAATCTTTCAGCTGAGACAACATTCATGTGGATGACACACTGAACACTAAAATTGAGCTGAAGAAAAATGGGGGGATATTCAGCAGCTGCAGCTAGCGCTTGTAAAGTGCATGGCCATTGCCGCTGAAGACTGGCCACCAACATTGAATATCCGGGGTACCACAGAACCCGAAAACTAATTAGGCAGAGGCTATATTGAGCTGCTGCCTGGTTAACTTTTGCAGGTAAAGTTAGGCCAGCATTTGCCGTGCCTGACTTTACCCGCTTTTCGCTAACTGGACAGTGGCATAATATCACCGCTGCCCGGTTAGCGATGGGTGCCAGGTCCGCTCTGCCATGGAACGTCCACAACACACCCCATTGCTAACCATGTAGCATCGGGGCATGTAGCGGCAGCACCTGCACATATCCAGCAGCACTAACCATGTTAGTGTTGCTGAATATCCTGCTAACCGGCATTTACACGGTTTGCAGGCCTACAAACCATTTAAATGCCTTTGAATATACCCTTGCTGCAAAGGAGAATATACTTAATCTGATTTATTTGTCCGATATGAGAGACTCTTGACATTAAAAAAAGAATTCATGAAAAAAGCCTATACCTTTCCATCAGGTTCAAATCATAACTCTTCTTAATGGATGAGTGCTTGTAATGCTTTGACGGACATAGGCAGATGGCATATGCTATAAATAATACTCTCCTCACTTATGTAGATCTTTCTTCTCTGCTAATCCATCTCATCATAACCTTTTCTTCCCTCCTCCTTGCAGTAGAAAAATGATAAAGCCACATGCCATCATTACTTTTCAAATTATAAGAGAAATTCTTCCATCAAGAAAAGAACAATTACTATCCCATTCTCCTGCTCCACCTCATTAAAAGAAAAATGTTACAATTAAAACTGTGAGACTGGAAGAACCAATTAATGTCCTGTTTCTAATGCATTGATGAATTGGCACTTATTTTAAAACAAATGGAACTTATCATAAGAAAAAACCCTAAAAATTCAATTGGAAGACTAATGTATGTATTAAATCATATATCACCATATTGTGGAAAAAGTCAGATTTATTTGAGGAGCTAACATTTATTCTTATTTCTATATTCATTTACAACATAAAATCTATGGGCCCAATATTCAAAACAAGTCAAACTTCTAAATTTAGGCACCTAAGATAGGTACCTAAATTTGTCCCCTGTTTTCAGTTGAATTTAATAGATATATAGATGTATTTATTTATTTATTTATTTATTTATTACAGGCTCTTATATACCGCTCTATTCAGAATCAGCGCGGTTCACAATACAACAACATACCATAACAATAAACTGTTAGGTTTTACAGAGAACAAGGTCAGAGAACTTGGAATAAAACATGGAACGTCATTACTGCAACTATTTACAAGAGTATTTACAAGTATACATTACAGGATTTGTTCTTAGTTTGGGTAGTGATTAAGATTGGTTAGTTGGTCAAGTAATATAGAAAAACACAGCAGATAAAGCACATGTCCAGTGGAAGATTAGCCTAGTGGTCAGAGCAACTGCCTTGTACCAGAAGATCAAGGGTTTGATTCCTACTGGCACTCCTTGTGACCTTAGGCAAATCACTTTACCCACCATTGCCTCAGAAGAAAAGGCTGGCAATCTACTTCCAGTGATACATTACCAAGAAAACCCAGAGGTAGCTGGGTCACTATGAGTCAACACTGACTTGATGGCACAAAAAATAAAAAAAGCACATATCCAATCTGCCCATCCTTAACAACTATTAAGTTCTACAATCCCTTATTCTCTCTCAGAGATCCTCTGTACTTACAGTACCTCATGCTTTCTCAAATTCAGATACAGTTCTCATCTCCACTTCCTCCACTGGGAGACTGTTACACAAATCCACAGCCCTTTCTGTAAAGAAATATTTTCAGATTATTCCTGAGTCTATCCCCTTTCACCTTCATCCTATGACACACTTTCCAGAGCTTCCTTTCAACTGGAAAATGGCTATCTCCTGATCATTTATTCCATGGGGGTATTTAAATATCTCTATCATATCTTCCCTCTCCTACTTTTTCTCCAAAGTATACATAATGAGATCTTTACGTCTATGCGTATGGCTTTTGATAAAGACCATTGACCATTTTAGTAGCCATTCTCTGGATTGCCTCTATCCTCCTTATATCCTTTTGAAGGTGCAGTCCCCAGAATTGTATGCAGTACTCCAAATGAAGTCTCATTAGAAATTTGCACAAAGGCACTATCACCTTTTTTCTGCTATGCACCCAAGCATCCTTCTTGCTTCTGCCATCACCTTTTCTCCCTGTTCGGACACTTTAAGATCATTCAGTATAATTGCCCCAGGTCCTGCTCTTTTTTCATGATGTGCTTCATCCCCTATAATGTACCGTTCCCTTGATTTTCAGCCCAAATGTATGACCTTGCATATTGTGGTAAGGAGGGTGCAGCCCAGCTAGGGAAAACTGAAAAAAAGAAGGATTTTTCTTCTTTGCGGGGGAGGGGTGCACAAAACCACATACTCCATACTAGAAGCCCTGAAAGGAACCTAGGGGGCAGAGCTAAGGGTAAACCAATCACAGACCACAGGACAACCCTGCATAGGAGTAGGAGGTCCAAGTGGGAGGAGCCAGGAAGGGAGTTGCCCTGCTCAGCAGTTAACAGAGGGAAAACAAACACAAGAGAGAGAGCCAGTTTGAGTTTGGAAGGGGCTGTGAGCAGAAGGTCCAGGAGGAGTGCAAGAGCAAGCACAAGTGGCAGCTGCAGTTCAAAGCCTAGCCCAGGTTTGAGTCCAGTTCCCAGGAGGCACAGACAGGAAAGATCTGGGGCCAAGCTGAGGAGAACCTTTGCAGCCAAGGAGAGCAGCAAAAGGAGGAACCATTATAAAGGCAGCCAAGAAAGGTACGCAGGGAACAAGCATTGCCAGCAGGATAGTTCTTGCTCTGACTCAGAGGAGACTTTCATACCCCTGAAGGCTCAGCACAGCAAGAAATATCTCACCAGGGAGGTTAAACAGGAGAGACCCCCAAGAGACCGGCCTGGAGAAGGCAAGGCCAGGCAGTGGGAGAGACTGTTTAATCTTGTGAAGACTCTTAAGGAAAAGACACCAGAGCACTTTCAGAAAGCACCCAGCTGTAGCTCAATTGAGAGCATGGAGGTAGGCCCTGAGGAAAGTGTTATTGAGTCTGAGGTCTCTGAGATGGAATGTGAGCTGTGCACTAAGATACACTAAGAATGTGTGCTAGAAACAGTGGAATATAAAAGAGGCTGTTGCAATTTAAAGACAGTTTCAGAAGCTGGAAGAGAGAAGTAAGCCTGAAGGAAAAGGGTTCAGAATCTCTCCTAGGAAGCTAAAACTGCAGAACCTCAGTGAAGGCCCAAACAGCTGAAACTGTTTGTGTGTGTGTGGCAACAGCGGGCTGGAAGCTGAGAACCCATTCACTGTGTGAAGAGTTTTACAAATGCTTTTGTTTTAGAATGTTAAGCAATTGCAGTGAGGAACAGAAACTGCTGTGAGTTTATTCCAAGTTACAATGTTTTCGACATTTTGATTTCTGGAGAAGTATCCTGTATTTTCTTTTGTCTGGAAAAAAAGTTATGCTTGAAGAAATTTTATGTTCACCACTTACCAGCCTGGAAACCGAATAAAATTTCCTGTGCGCTTTAATAACCACTTGGCTCTTCCTTTCGGACACAACTACACAAAAATCCTAGAAAGGGATATCAGATGGCCAGCCGTCCCTACTAGGCAACCGCCTAGTAGGGGCGCGAGCGTCACAATATTTAAGCATTAAATCTTAGCTGCCAAATTCTTGACCATTTTAAAGCTTTGTTACATCCTTTGTCATGTTATCCACACCTTCTAGGTCATTGTTCAATTCACATGACCCAAGATCATGATGAATCAAAACAGAAGGTCTCCAGCCTCATTCCCTCTCTCCCTTTATCTGTGATAAGGAAGCTTATCATAGCTCAGGAAGGAGCTATAGTAAAGGTGAAGTGACTCTGAACAAGCAACCTGTCAGTTCTGGTAGAAATAAGAAAACAGAATTTTTCCATAAAAGACTACCAGTCCCAGAATGCACCAGGTTTCCAACAGCCATTAGAGGAGCTGAAGTGGGGAAACGTGTGTTCAATCAGGAGGGCTATTAGGTAATCCCCAAGCACTCATCTCAAAGGGCAGGGCCTGATTCAGCACAGCTGCGCTGTGCTAGGGTGGAGCACTCATCTAAGCAGAATAAAGGTAGAGTTTATTCTACAGAGAATTATCCTCAGAATCAGCTTGGATATCTTCATGATCTTGGACAGCTTCATCATCTGGAGGATCATCAGAAGCAGAAGCCAGAGCGGACGGACAGAGAGGGCAAGAAACCCTTTGGAAGAAAGAAGAGAAAAGCATTTGGGAGGTCTAAAGGAGTCCAGAGCAGTACGTATACTGGGAGACATTCAAAAGGCCAGCATACACCATTGGACTGTGGAAAACCAGAGGAGTGGTGCTGCAGGGCTAGGAATCTCCAGATGGTACCTGTGAGGGAGACAGCTGCACTTGGAAGGGACCCTAAGACCCGTGCCAGAAGGTATGTGAAGAGAGATCCAGTGTCCAGGGATCTGGATTGGAAGGCTGGACATAAGAACTGGACTACATACTGGCCAGGCTATTTAGAGAGGAACTCTAACAGCAATGGAAGCTCAGGTATGAACACTGATCTATGCCCTAGCTATACCCTTGAAAGACAGCAGGGAAACAAGTATTCTCCTGAGAGTGCTCCATTGAGAAATTCCTCTGTGCCAATCCATGATATTGAACCCATGATTGTTGAAGAAGGGGGAGCGGTTGTAGATGCAGGCTGTGAATACATGGATTGCTCTCTGTCTAAACTCCTTTGGTAATTTACTGTTACAAAGTACAACAACCATCACAAAGAAATACAAACTTGTTCTTTAATCTACTCAGAAAAGCTCCTGAATAGGATTTGAGCCAAGCAGTAGAAAGTAAGCCAGCTAAGGGGTTTCAGCTGGATAACTGCTAGCAATTGAGCCTTACCTAATTGCTTGTGAGCTCTGAGGGAATCACTTCTGAGTCTATATGTGAAGATATAAGAAGTTAACCTGAAAAGAACAGTTTTTCCCTACTTTGTGGGTTTTGTTTGTTGATTGATGCACTGCTAAGAAAATATTAGCTAGAGCCTACAGAAAAGACCAGTTTGTTACCAACCAGGTCTTTATTCTTTTGATTTGATTGCCTGACAAGTTCAACTGTTGTTTTTCTGATTTTGTTTTTCTAAGTTTAACACTGAAAGCAAGCATCCTGTTTTATGTGCTATCAAGCATATCTGTGTTGGGAGAAATAACCCCATAAATAAATATCTTATTGGCTTTACACTCAAGCACAACTAATTATTGTGAACGGCTGTGTCTGGTGTGAATGGACTACATTTCCCACAATCCCTTGCAAATCATATTAATATATGCCTTTGCCAAGACTGTGAACATTCTCACCCAGGCACCCGTCTGACATATCTCAAGCAGAAAGGTAGCAGCATTAGTGACTTCATCTGCAGTCAGCACAGGTTCTCTTTGTTAGTATGCAGTGTGTGCTTAGAGACCCCAGTATTCTGCTTGAGTTTGCAGTCCAACAGGCAGCTTACCTGGGAGAGGACAAGGACAAATGAATGTTCATTGGCTCACAGACCACATGCTCACTGGTGACTGCCACTACTTGGCATAGGTTACACTGAAAGTCTAGAGAGAAGGAGAAATAGCCATGTTTCTGTGACCCCATCTACTAAAGATGTGACCCATTTGGGGTCTCGATCTCAAGTTTGGGAACCACTGTTCTAGGGTGTCTACCCTATTGCAGATTTTGGTATCACCGCAAAGAGGCATACATTTTCTTGTAGACCTTCCACAATATCACAAAAATATTAAAGAGAAAAGGCCAGGAACTGATCCCTGTGGTAATGCCCTAATCTTCAGAGAAAACTCCATTTACTATTACCCTCTGTCACCTCCCAATCAACCAGCTTCTTACCCAGGCAGTCACTTTAGGGTCCATACCAAGGACATTCTGTTTATATATAAGTTGCCAATGTGGAATGGTGTCAGAGGTCTTGCTGAAATCTAACTATACTACATTGAGTTTTCTCCCCTGATCCAATTGTATGGTCACCCAGTCAAAGAAATCACCCAGGCATGTTTGAAAAGCCCGATCTCTAGTATAACCATGCTGTCTCAGATCATGTAATCCTTTGGATTGCAGAAACTTCACCATTCTGTGCTTTAACAGCATTTCTATTGTG
This sequence comes from Ichthyophis bannanicus, assembly GCA_033557465.1. Classification (NCBI taxonomy): domain Eukaryota; kingdom Metazoa; phylum Chordata; class Amphibia; order Gymnophiona; family Ichthyophiidae; genus Ichthyophis; species Ichthyophis bannanicus. The sequence continues at coordinate 368,578,609 of CM066038.1, read as the reverse complement.
TTTCCATTAATTTACTCATCTCAGGAATCAGTCTAACTGGTCTATAGTTACCATCCTCTTCTTTACTTCTGCTTTTGTGGACAGGAACCAGATTTGCTCATTTTCTGTCCTCCGGGGTCATTCTGAAGTCCCATTTACAAAGAAGCATTTGCAAAGGTCAGTCAGTGGAGCTGCCAGTACTTTCCTAAGTTCCTTCAATACCCTCTATTAAAGCCCGTCTGACCCCATCACTTTGTTCACTTTTAGTTTAATTAGCTCCTCAAGAAAACAGTCTGCTGAAAATAGTTTGAGTTCTATTTCACTTTCATTCTTGTTTATGCTTGTTTTCTAAGGTCCCATTCGTACCCCTTCATCTGCAAACACAGAACAGAAATATTTGTTAAACAATTCTACTTTTCCCTCATTAGCCTCTACATATTCCTCCCTTCACCTTCGAGTTTCACAGTGCCACATTTGCACTTCCTCCTGTCACTAACATACCTAAGCAAAAGTCTTGAGCCCATGTTGTACTATACTGGCTATTTTTTCTTTCATTAGCATATTTGCTTTCCTGATTGCTTTGCCAGCTTCCCTCAGCGTTTTCAGATATTACTGTCTTCCCCTTTCTGCAATCTCTTATTTTGAATGAAAGTTAACTGTTTTTCCTTACCTTACTTCTTTTGAAAATTATAGTAGCTTCCTTTTCTTCGTATTTTTTATTTACTTTCCTAACAAAATCGTTCATTGACCTTAAATTATCTTCTTTGAGTTTTGTCCACTATTGTTGTACTTCCTCCAGATGTTCCCATCTACCTAATGACTCCTTGAGGTATTCCCCCTATTTACATAGATAATTTTCCTGAAATCTAGGACTCAAGGTTTTAAATTAACCATCTCCACCTATGTCCTAATATTGAAGCTCATCCTCTGATGATCACTGCATGCCAGATGATCACCCACCACATCATCAGAAATGCTCTCCCCATTTGTAAGTCCCAAATCCAGCATCACCCCTTTCTGAGAGAGTTCCATTACCAGTTGCAAGAATAGTTCTCCCTGTAGAGAACCTGAATCTCCTGACTCCTACATAACACTGCAGCACAGATATCCCAATCAACATCTGGCAAATTGAAATTTCCTACCAATTGTGCTTCCGCTTTCATAGCAATATTGTGAATGTTTTCAATTAAATGTCTATTTCTTCTGCCTGCGAGGAAGGTCTGTATATTACACCAATGTAAGTAGATATTTCATTCATTCTTTTTAGACTAACCCACAATGCTTCTTCCTTCCTGTGTAAACCCTAAATTTCTGTGGCTTTAATATTATTTTTTATATATAGCGCCACTCCTACTTCCTTTCTTCCTATCTTGTCTTTCAAGAATAGATTATAGCCTGATATAACTAGATCCCAGTCATTGTTTTCTTTGTACTATGTCTTTAATACCGCCATTATATCCAAATCAGCCTCTCCATTTCAGTTCAAAATCTGGAACTTTATTCTGCATACTATGGACGTTAGTATATGCAGCTCTCTAGATGTGGCTTTTTTCCCCCTTTTCTATACTTTTTTAAATGTTTTTCTTGCTTGAAGGCTTTTACTCATCCCTGATGATCCTAGTGTAATTTGAATAGCCAGTCTTCTCCCCTTCTTTGATAGGTGGGTGCCCTCTCTGCTCAACAGGCTTTGGAAAATCATGCTATGGTCCAAGAAACCAGAATGTTTTCAATGACACCAGCCACACAGCCAGGCATTCATCATCAGGATGCAAACCTCTCAGCCATGGACCTGGCCATTGTCAAGAAGTATTGAGGAGAAGACTACCTGCACATCTATCTGCTTTACTTTCTCTCTCAGAGCCACAAAGTCACTTTTGGCTCAGCTGGGAACCAGGAAGTATCATTTGTGCCAACATGGATGAACAGCATTGGATAATAGTCAGAAGTCTCTGCAAACTCTCCATAACATCTCGGATTTTGGAACAGACCATCTGGAAAATCATGTTGAGATGATAGATGGATGCCTCTTTACCCATCAAAAGTGAGTCACCGACCTCCACTACCCTTTGCTTCCTAGTGGTTGCTCATCCTGCAGCTTTGGAGTTTTTAAGCCTTGATACCACCTGCTCCTGGGATGTTGTTGCCTCTTCTAATTCCAGGGCTGCATACCAGCTCTTCAGTTCTAGGGAATGTGGAAATAGTCATGCTCTGTTGATCTGTGGCCAGGTCTCATCTTTTTGCACAGTGTCACCTTCCCTTCTGCTGGAGATCTTAGCTGCCTCTAGAAAAATTTCATCAATGTACCTCTTGTTGTCACAGATACTTCTTAGCATCACACTTCCTCTCTCAATTCCTCAACTTATTTCTTGAGAGATTCAACCTGCAGGTATTTGCATACTGAACCAGTTGCATGCTCTGGATCTGGCTGTCTATCTGGATGGATGTAGAATCATAATTGTTTACCCTGCTTTTGAACCAAGGTATTTCCCAGCCACATTTCTGCTATTGGAACTTTGGTACTTGTTCAAAATATTTCAGAAAAAAGACCTACCAAAGTCCGTAACCTGTCCTCAGCTGTCCTATCAGTACAAAGGGATTGACAAGGCAGACCTGCAAATTATTTTAACTCCACTATCCTGGATATTCAGCAGCATTAACATAGTTAGTGCTGCTGAATATCTATGGGTGCCACAGCAGCATGGCCTGATGATAACTGGTTAGCACTAAGGCAGTCTGGGGGTAGCACAGAAAGCAAGCAAAGGCTGGCCTAACGTTTGCCGCAGAACCTAACCAGGCAACCCAGATATTCAATGCTGGGGTCGGACATGACCCCAATATTGAATATTTAGATTTACATTTCAGCAGCGGCATCTAGTTGCACTAGAACAGATAGCTGCCATTGCTGAATATACCCCCTAGATGTTTTTCAGAAGACGCATAAGTTATACTACTTTCTACATAAATTTGCACATTGCCTATGCTTCATTCAAACTCCGACCCTGTGCATTCCCACACTAAAAGTGCTGCAATAGGATTTATGTGCATTCTTACAGAATAGCGACCACCTAAAGCATGCACATCAGTGCCCGTTCCCAAGTGCAAGCCCTTGAAATTAGGGACTTACTGTATGTGCATAAATAGTGTAAACTAGTCTTTGTGTAGTCCTACTTCTTTGCTCACCTATTATTGGGGTCTGCAGTAGTTTACCTTATCTCTTCAGACTACAAAATGTATTTATTTGGAGTATATAGTAGGTGTATTCTCTTTGTAGAAAAACCTCAAGGATTTATATATTTAATAAGATTTTTTATACCACTTAATCATTTTAGTCAAAGTGGTTTACATAGTAACTTAAACTTGGCTATGTACATTAAACAGGGACATTGATAACTTGGATTCTTCTAAGGCAATGGAGGGTTAAGTGATTTGCTCATGGCCATATAAGGAATTCTAATGGGAGTTGAATCCTGGACACTTGGGGCTATGTTTACTAAATCGCGTTAGTGCAGTTCGCGGTAGGAGCCGCGGTAGTGAAAGAAACCCCAAATAAGGACATGGGCGGTACATCGTTACCACTACCGCGCGTTAGCAAAATTAACGAGCGCTACCGGGCGCCGTGCCACGTTACTGCGCGTTAATCATAAGAAGACGTACAGACACAAAGCACTGAAACAGAGCTGTAGCACAATGGTTACGGTACTGACCGCTGTTACAGGCAGCATGGGTTCGAGCCCCCAGTGTGCCTAACACAGAAGGCTATCTCAGGCATCACCCTGTACATTACAGAAGGAAAGAGGAGGCATGCTTTTCGTTATGCTGAGTATTGGTGTCAGAAAAACACCCTCGGAATGTGCCTAGCCACGTACGTTGGTACGTGCGTAGCGACGCGCGTACATTCGTGCGTGGGTACGTGTTTGCTTACGTGCGTGGGTACGTGTGTTTTTACCAGTGTGGGCATCTTATATTACAGACTTTGTAGGGCGTCCTGCACCTATGCATTATGCTAACAGATGTACGTGTGATGGCCTATGGCTTATCAGAGCCTGTGAGCAGGTGCTGGTGTTTCACAGGGTTGGATTGGGCCAGTCACACCCATGATGCACTGCACATGCAAAGCAGCTGTCCACAGATACACACCATGGGGAATGCACCCCCACAGCACCTCGGCCTGGTAGGGGGTACCGACTGTGTGTTGTACTGGCACAGAGCAGCTACACACCGTCACATTGTGCGGGTACTGTGCTCACCCTGAGGGTGCAGTGAGGCGCCCAGCACTAGGTCCACAGCACCGGCCATGGCGCAGGTCCAAAGCAGTGTTACTGTGTGAGATAGGTAGTTTCTGCAGGAACACCTTGGACATCTCTGTCTGTTTCAGTCAGGTACAGCCCCCATGCACCACCACCACACCCCTCCCCCAGGGCTGAGGGAGGCAAACAGGGTCTCCTATCAAAAGATCCACAGTCTACTGTGCTGCAACGGTGGCAGTAGAGGGGAACATGAACCCCAGTCCTGCTGGGGAACAGACACCCCACAGGGCAGTCAATGCAGCTCTGTACACAGCCATAACACAATAGCAGACAGACATTAGGCCTGGATATGGTATGCTGCACCCCACCACTATCTGATATTCCCCTGGTGCAAGCCATCAGCCACTGCACCCTGCAAGCCACTCCATCACAACACCTACCAGCTGCAAACAGTCTGCTAGTGCCCAGTGGAGATGCCTGCACCCAGAACTGGGATGTCAGCATACACAGCAGGCAGATACATCAGTGACTGGGCCCCAGAAGGAAACCCATATGTATCACATGAGAGAAATACTAGATAGCACTATGGGAGTGCCTAGCCATGCTGTGGTCACTGCACAGTCAGGGTGAGAGTGATCTCTCAGCAGGATATACTGAGGTCACCCTGTCTGTGTAGTTGGTGGCCGGGCACTACAATGTGCCTGTCACTGCCCTATGCCCTGTGCAGATGCACCCTGGCCAGGCCACCCTGTCTGGCCTATACCCATGGTACCTTGCTCCTCATTATGCACATTGGCAGCCCAATACTGGCAACAGTGCTGGCAGTGTGGGCTGTTGAAGGTGTTTGCAGCCACCACACACTGGATAGACAGACAGCCACCCCCACACCTATGCCAGCATTGTGCTACTATAGAGGTGGTCAGCAGCCATACCACCACACCAGTCCTGGGCATAGTACAGGCATGGATATGGTACACAAGACTGTTGGGGGGTCACTCCCCAGGGTTGTGAACACTGTCAGAGACCAGACCTGCAGCACACACCGCAGACATCAGAATGATTGTTATGGTGGAGCTCAATGAGCAAAATGTGCTTAACGTAGGAATTGATATCTGCCAGTTATCAGAGGAAACATTTGATAGCTGTGTACCATATACCCAGGTGTAGGGTGGCATTGCTAAGGTATGCAACTGCTAGTATTGGGAGATACAGGCAGGGCCCAATGTCTTGCCTCTCCAGCTGGCATTGGCCAATGGGGCCTGTGGGTGGGTGTGTGGCCCTGTTGGCTGCTGCTTTACGGCAGAGTTCCCCAACTCCAGTCCTGGTGTTCCACACACTGTTCGGGTTTTCATGCTGTCTCTCATAAATATGCATGAGCTACATCTGCATACCATGGGGGTGGTGCATAGCTATGCAGCACAGGCATCTTTATTAGAGGCAGCATGACACCGGAATGTTGTGGGGCCCTCCAGGACTGCATTTGCGGGACTCTGCTATAGGTAATGTGCCTGTTTCTGGTGTCTGTGTTTGGTGTGGTAAAATATAGGCCATGCGTATGGTCTCTGCACTACAGGAGTGTCTTTACTATCACTGTTTAGTGGTGGGTAGAACTATGGGGACTGGGTTGGCAGGAGCCCCAACTGGGATTTGAACCTGTGACCCTCTGGTCTTACAAGCACTGGCTGTGTCTGTTGCACCACACTGTGGCCACAGAGACTGTGCAGTCCCTGGAGTTAGTTAAACCGGCCTGACGAGTCAGAAACCCTGCTCTGCAACAGGTTTACTGTGGCCTCATTTACCTTGTATGCAGACAAAGGTGCACATAAACCGCAGAAATGACCTCACAAAAGGGGCACACACCCATAACCAAGCTGGGCAACAATGATATCATTGGGAAACATTACACCACACACCCAGGACAGCTCCTTTACAATGTAATGCTCTTTGCAAGGGTCTGCGGAGCGTAGACCCTTCCACACATCATTTCCTTTTATTTTGGTGCTTTCCAGGGAGTGTTGTTCCTTGTTGCCCATTGCTATCACTGTTGCCCAGCTGAATTCTGCTTTTTAAAATGTTTCTTGTGGTCATTTTTAACGTTTTATGTGATATTTTGTTCTGTGCACATGTATCACACTGCTCACGTTTTGTGGGTTTCCCCGGTTTTCTGTACATTGCTGACGTAAATGGTTTCTCTTCCCTTTAAATGCCTTTAACGACAGGTTTTCATTTGCGTTGGAGGTGAGCTCTGACACTCCGCGCGTTAGTATGAGGGGAGCCTCTCTCCGCCCACTCTCCGCCCATTGACCCCTTCTCTCCGCCCACTCTCCACCTTCTGCGCTGTTTTAACGCGCCGCGGAGCTTTACGATCGTTAACTACGGTTACCGCGCGTAGTATGACGTTAACGGTCGTTAGCACGTCGGTACGCGCGTTATACGGCACTTACGGTCGTTAACGTCATACTACGCGCGTTATTCACGTTTAGTAAACATAGCCCTTGGTCACCAAGCCAGTGCTCTAATCACTAGGCTACTCCTCCGAAGATATCACAGAACATTGACCCCTGAAATATATTATATTGATTTATTTCCACAGAGAACCTAAACTTGGCCTATTTCTTTAACTCCCTAATTTGAGTAGATGAGAATGAGAAGAGACTTGAAGACCTAAATTTGTATACTCTAGAGGAGAAGAGGAACAGGGGAGATATGAGACAGATGTTTAAATACTTAAAGGATATTAATGAACAAACAAACATTTTTCAAAGAAGGAGAATCTATAATACTAGAGGGCATACAATGAAAGAGCAAGGAGGTAAACTTAAAAGGAACATCAATAAATACTTCTTCACTGCAAGGGTGGTGGATGCTTGGAATACCCTCCTGATGGAGGTGGTGGGGGTAAATACAGTGATGGAATTCAAAATAACATGGGACAGACATAATGGATCCCTTTATAGCAAGAGGATAAAATCAAAATAAATGTAACTACTTTTTATAATTCAACAAATAGAGAGGGGTGACCTGCATGGAGCAGCAGGTACAACCATAAATGAAGGCATGAGGGGAGAGGGAGGGGGAGGTGTGACCCACACAGAGCAGCAGGAACACCCATTCTAACCACCTTAATGGGAAGACTGTATGGACCATACTGGTCTTTATCTGCCAATATTTACTATGTTAATTTATTTACCTAAAGATAAAAATCTCTAATTTGGCCCCTTAATTCGGTGGGATCTGGGGTGGGAAGGGAAGGATCTATCACCTAAGCAGCATATTCAAAGGGTATTTGCTAACTTTCCTCTTCTTTGAACTTAGAGACTACGGGAAAGAAAAAAGAACAGCAACAAAAGAAAAGCCTTGTCTCAAACAGAAAAATATCCTTCTGCAGACACCTAAACAAAATAAATCAGTAACTCAAGCATCAAAAAATGTTATATAACAAAAATAGCTTCATTTTATAAAAAATTCTTAAGCAGAGAACGTGTAGCAAAAGTCAGAGAATTATCTTGCTTGAAATGGAGTCCCTCCAGAAATATCAGTGCTTACAAGGTAGTTTAGACTATTATACAATACCCAGCAATCTGAATTTTAGGAAGGGTAATTTAAGAACACTCATATCTTAGCAGTGAAGTGTCTTCAAATGGTAATCTCCAGGAACATAAGAACATAAGATATGCCATACTGGGTCAGACCAAGGTCCATCAAGCCCAGTATTCTGTTTCCAACAGTGGCCAATCTAGGTCATATGTACCTAGCAGTTTCCCCAAGGGATACAGGTTCCACAATGCTTGTATTGGTTCAAGCATTGATATCCTGGGTCCCTTCTTAATAATGGTTTATGGACCTTTTCTCCAGGAACTTGTCCAAACCTTTTTTAAACCCAGCTACACTAACAGCCTTTACTACATCCTCCGGTAACAAATTCCAGAGTTTGATTAAACGTTGAGTGAAAAAATATTTTCTTTTATTAGTCTTAAATAGTTTACCCTGTAGCTTCACTGCATGTCCCCTAGTCTTTCTATATTCTGATAATGTAAACAATCGATCGTTTACCCGTTCCACTCCGTTCATTAATTTATAGACTTCTATCATATCTCCCCTCAGCCGTCTCTTTTCCAGGTTAAAGAGCCCTAACCTTTTTAGCCTTTCTTCATAGGAGTATCCTTCCATCCCCTTTACCATTTTGGTGGCTCTTCTCTGAACCTTTTCTAAAATCGCTATATCCTTTTTAAGATACGGTGACCAGAATTGCATACAATATTCAAGGTGCGGTCTCATCATGGAACGATATAGAGGCATTATAATATCTTTTGTTTTATTTTCCATTCCTTTCCTTATCATACCTAGCATTCTATTTGCTCTCTTGGCCGCCGCTGCACACTGGGCCGAGGGTTTTAACATGGTATCCACAATGACGCCTAAATCTTTTTCCTGGGTGGTGGTTCCTAATGTGAAACCTTGCATCGTGTAACCATAGTTTGGGTTGTTCTTCCCTAGGTGCATAATCTTGCACTTGTCCACATTAAATTTCATCTGCCATTTTGATGCCCAGTCTTCCAATTTATCAAGATCCTCTTGCAATTTTCCACAATCCTCTTGGGTTTTGACAACTTTAAATAGTTTTGTGTCATCTGCAAATTTGATAACCTCACTCGTTATTCCACTTTCCAGGTCATTTATGAATATGTCAAAAAGCAGCGGACCCAGCACAGATCCCTGGGGTACACCACTATTCACCTTTCTCCATTGGGAAAATTGGCCATTTAGCCCTACCCTCTGCTTTCTATCTTTTAACCAGTTCCTGATCCACAATAGTACACTGTCTCCTATCCCATGACTCTTTAGTTTTGCCAAACGTCTCTCATGAGGGAGCTTGTCAAAGGCTTTCTGAAAGTCCAGATACACAATATCAACCGACTCACCTTTGTCCACCTGATTATTCACTCCTTCAAAAAAACATAACAGATTAGTAAGACAAGATCTTCCTTGTCTAAAGCCATATTGGCTGTCTCCCATTAGGTCATGACCATCTACATGCTGAGTAATTTTATTCTTTATGATGGTTTCTACCATTTTTCCTGGTACTGATGTCAGGTCTGTAGTTTCCCGGATCACCCCTGGAACCCTTTTTAAAATTTGGTGTTACATTGGCGATCCTCCAATCTTCAGGTATTAGAGATGATTTTAATGATAGTTCACAGATTACTAATAGCAGGTCTGCAATCTCGTATTTCAGTTCTTTCAACACCCTTGGATGTATACCATCCGGCCCAGGTGATTTGCTACTCTTCAGCTTATCTAATAGTTGTAATACATCTTCCCGATGTATCGATATTTCCTTCAATTCTTCCGCACCTTTAAATACCACTTCAGTCATGGGTAACATCCCTACATCTTCCTCAGTAAAGACTGAAGCAAAGAATTCATTCAGTTTCTCCGCTATCGCCTTGTCGCCTCTTAGTGCCCCTTTAACTCCTCTATCATCTAATGGACCAACTGACTCTGTCACAGGTTTTTTGCTACGAATGTACTTGAAAAAATCTTTATTTCGCGTTTTTGCTTCCACAGCAAGCTTCTTCTCAAATTCTCCCTTTGCCTGCTTTATCAATGCCTTGAATTTGACTTGCCAGTGCTTGTACATTTTCCAGGTTTCGTCATTTGACTCTTTTTTCCATTTCCTGAAAGATGCTCTTTTGGCAACAACAGCCTCTCTGACCTCACTTTTAAACCATGCTGGCAGTTTTTTGGTCTTCCTTCCTCTTTTCTTAAAGTGTGGAATGCAGCTGGTCTGGGCTGCCAAGATAGTATTTTTTAATAACACCCAAGCTTGATGTAAGTCTTTAACCTTTGCAACGGCTCCTTTTAGTTTTTTCTTAACTATTTTCCTCATTTTAGCATAGTCTCCCTTTCGAAAGTTAAAAGGTAGTACTGTGGATTTCCGTACTATCCCTCCTCCACTAATTAAATCAAAGGCGATCATGCTATGATCACTATTGCCAAGTGGCCCCAACACCCTTATCTCTTGCACTAGATCTGGTGTTCCACTAAGGACTAGGTCTAATATGGCTTCCCCTCTGGTCAGTTCATCAATCAGCTGCTCCAAGAAGCAGTCATTTATGTCATCTAGGAACTTTATCTCCCCAGCATGTCCTGCCGTGACACTGACCCAGTCGATACCGGGGTAATTGAAATCACCCATTATTATTACTGCGCTGTAACATTTGTTAGCTTCCTTGATTTCTTTGAGCATTTCATCATCCATTTGTTCATTCTGGCCTGGTGGTCGATAGTACACCCCCACTGCCATCGCCTTCCCCTTTTTACATGGAATTTCAATCCATAGAGATTCTACAGCAAATTTTTTTCCTGCAAAATTTAATCCTTTCTAACTCAATGCCCTCTCTAACATAGAGCGCAACCCCTCCACCAATTTGATCAGCTCTATCATTACGATATAGTTTGTACCCAGGTATCACAGTGTCCCACTGGTTGTTCTCCTTCCACCATGTCTCTGATATTCCAATCATATCTAACTTCTCATTTAGTGCTATATATTCTAACTCTCCCATCTTATTTTTTAGACTTCTAGCATTTGCATACAAGCATTTTAGAGACTGTATTTTATTCATATTAATTTGGCTATTGGTAGAGATGGGTAATTTGGGATCTTTAAGCTCTGTCTGCTCCATATTCCAGGGCATTTGGGCTACTTTACTCTTTTTTGGAACCTCTCTGCTTTTGGTAGTATCCTTCAAGGATACATTCTTCTGAACCATCCGCTCTTGGGCGACTGTCGGCTTTCCCCTATTATCTAGTTTAAAAGCTGCTCTATCTCCTTTTTAAAGGTTAATGCCAGCAGCCTGGTTCCATCCCGGTTAAGGTGAAGCCCATCTCTTCGGAAGAGCCCCTCCTTTCCCCAGAATGTTCCCCAGTTCCTAACAAATCCAGGGGTGAGTGGGTGTGGGGAGGGAGGGAGGGAAATAACACTTATTAAAAGAGGGCTGCTACACAGTACCCTGTCCTGTGCTGCTGAGGTAAGCTATATTCTTATTTGATTTAAATTATAGCTCTTTGCTGCTGCTAGGCTCTAACTTATTATGAAATTTAAACTACAAGCTCTCTGCTGGGTTCTAAATTTAACCAGAAAGCTCTCTTCTGTGTTTAAAATTTAAACTAAAAGTACTTTGCTGATGCTAGGCCCTGAGTGACTATTAAATTTAAACTACAAGCTGTCTGCTGGGTTCTAAATTTAATCAGAAAGATCTCTTCTGTGTTTTAAATGTAAACTTAAACTGCTGCTACTAGGCCCTGACTGATTTAACAAAAATTAGTGGGTTCACAGATTAATTAGCTTTAATAAAAAGAATTCCATTCAGAAAATTCCCAGAAGTATATACTCACAATTGCAGATCTTTCTCCAGAAATAACAGTCCCCTTTTCTAGTCTTACATTCTCAATAGCCACTAGCATACCGTTGAGAGCTTATTTTGTTCAAAGCCTTAATGTCTTTGCTAGGTTTAGGGAAAAAATAGTTTGTGCTCCTGGTTTCAGTAGGGATTTTCACTTTGGATCATTCAAAAGCTTCAGCTTGTGAGTGAATACTGATTTTGTTAACTGCCTAGTAGTGTTTGTATTTATTGTTTTAATTTATTTATTTATTTTGCATTTTACTGGAAGTTTTTATTAGCATTGAGCACTCAATATAACTGAAATCCTTCTAACATCACATTCAAAGCTTTTTGGAAGGAAAGTTATATTTTCTTTCCAAGGAAAAATTATTCTTGCACACTATCTAGGTGATGCTCTCCTTCCAGTTGACCCCTCTCCTCCAAGACAGCACTGAAGCTGCTGGACTGGAGATGGGACTTTTCTACTCTGTCCTTGTAGGTCTCCTCTATATGCCTCTCTGTCTGCCTCAGCTCTTCTAAGTCTGCCACTCTAAATTCCAGAAATAGAAGTAGAGGAGTAGCCTTGTGGTTGGGGCAAGGTACTTCAGGCCAGAAAGTCAGGGGTTCAAATCCCACTAGAGGACAGCAACCTTGGGCCGGAAGGACTGGGGTTTCTATTCCCACAGGTGCTCCTTGTGGTCTTGGGCAAGCCACTTAACCCTCCATAGCCCATGTTCCCTGTAAAATATTTATCTCCAAGTTATAATGCCCTGTTCAATGTAATTTCAGTTTGTTCAATGTAAACCGCACTGATGCAGAATAGCACGGTATATAAGAGAATGTAAATAAATAAATAAATAGACTCATTCTCTCCGGAGGTCTTTGTACTGATTGCACACATATGACCTCTCATTAACTGAGAAATTACTATGCATGTGACACTCACTGAAAAAGACTGGATAGCACCCATCTCACTGATGGGCTGTTGTCTGCCTCTTTGAATTAGTGAGTTTGGAGCTTTAAGAGAGTAGGGCTACCTAAGATAATATAAAGGCTTTTAGGATTATTTGATATATTTTATGCAATCATTTTTGTCTGCTTCCCAATGAATTGTTAATTATCTGATAAAGGTTATTTATTTATTTAGTTGGTTGCAATAATTTGATATAGTGCTAATGGATAGACATCACAGCAGTTTACAATACCTTTCAGTCTTCAGTTACGGAGACACAAGAGATGAAAAGATAGGACAATGAGGAATACAGAAGAAACATCGGAGAAGGGAAAGGGGTGATGGCACAATTTAATTTAATACCAAAGCAACACAAAATTTCTAACAACAGGAAGGGATAGAGAGGCAGTAAGAGTGTACTCTTTGAAGGGAGTATGATTTTGGAAGGCCATGTCATTGGAAAGGCCTGGGTAAAAAGCCAAGTCTTCAAGCTAGTGTTACGCTTTTTATAAGAAGATTCCATATGGAGTTCTGTGGTCATGGAATTCCTTAGATGAGGGGGGCTTGGAAATAGAAAACAATAGAGTAGTAGGTTTCTAAGCGTGACACTTGCTTTGTAGGAACCACTAAGAGATTCATGTTTGACGACTGGAGAATATGAGAAGGGCAGTAAGGGGTGAGATGTGAATAGATGGGTAAGACAGTATAGTGCAGCAATAATAAGAATTTAAATGTAATTCAAAAAGAATTTAAATGTAATTAAAAAAGGATGGGGAGCCAGTGCTGCTCATAGAGTAACGGGATGACATGATCACATTGTTTAGCATTATAGATAAATCACTTCTTGATGAAAATAGATTATGGTGTCAAATTTCACCTGAGATTTGGAGAGGATGGGTGAGAAAAAGACTACCTGTCTGTTTTCTTTTAAGGCTATAAGGGCCTGCCTAAATCTAATGGAAATTAATTTAAAACCTCTAAAAAGTTGCTATTTACCTGTTTTCTGTTAAGGTTACAAGGACCTATATAAATCAAGCAGAAGTTAATTTTAAACCTCTAAAGCAACCTGTTATTTGCCTACTTAGAGCCCACCTAAATCTACAGTAGCAGAAATTAAGAACCTCTAAAGCAAATTGCTGTTTTTCTGCTTTCACTTAAGACTAAAGGTATATCTAAATCTAACAGAACTTAATTTAGAGCTTCTAAAACAAGCTGCTATTTGCTTGCTTAGGACTTCTCTAAATCTAACAGAAATGAATTTAAAACCTCTAAAGCAAGCTAAGATCTAGGTTTTTTTTTAATGAAATCAAAAACAGACTTTTTCCAAATAAACCTAAAATCTTTCCTCTGTCCCAAGCTTTACATCACTATTTGCCAGCAAAATGACAATCACTTACCCACAGAGTCATCATAAATCATCTGTTTGAAAATTGCTCACCCTTGCTGGTCTATTGGCTCGGATGGTAAGTGCTTGTCACTGCCAAGCACAAGAGTCTTCTGCCCTCTTGGTCATCTGAGGCTGTCAATACTACAAAAGCAGCTTTTGAGTTTCAATTGTATTTCATGGACTGCCTATCAGAAGTACCTAAGTAGTTTATAATTTGTAAAAATCAAACAAAGAAACACAAATAAAATAAAATATAAATAAGACAGAAACAAAATAGAATTATATACCTTTAGGGGCCCTTTTACTAAAGTGCATTAAGCAGTTAATGTGCATTTTAATGCATGGTTACCACGGGCCTGTGCTAATGGTTACCATGTATTAAAATGCACATTAACTGCATTAAATGCAGCCAAAACAGTAAAAACCTGCATTAACTGCTTAACACATGTTGGGAGAGGGACTGGACAGGTTATGGGTATAGAATGGGCTTGGACTACAAATTAAAGTTAGTGAACAGTATGGTACTTGTCATGTGCTGTCAGTTTTGAAGTTAAAGTTGGGACACTGGAAACCATTTCAACCATTTCAAATGTTAGTTATGCCCATGTTAATTGCAAAAGAACTTAACACTCAGTAAAGAACCTTTCCGGGTGGTAGCTGTAGGGGACATGCAGACCATGCTGTTAAGTGCTGTCAAGTCAGTGTCGACTCATGGCAAACCTCTGAATAGTTTTCCTAAACTGTGTTCAGTCTTCAGTCAGGCGGCTCATTGTTGACAGACTGGTACCTGTAGCTGCTGTTATTGTATCAATAAATCTCATTTCTGGCCTTCCTCTTTTGCACTGACCTTCTACCTTACCAAGCATGATGTCTTTCTTTAATGATCTCTTTCTTCACATGATGTGTCCAAAGTATAAAAGTCAAAGTCTTGTCATCTGAGCTTCTAAAGAAAACTTAGATTTGATCTCTTCTAGTACTGACTGGTTTGTTCTTTGGGCAGTCCATAGTATACACAGTATTCGTTGCCAGCACCGTAATTCAAAGGCATCAATTTTCTTCCTGTCTATCTTTTAAACTGTCCAACTTTCACATCCATATGATGTTATTGAAAATGCCATGGCTTGAAAAAGTCAAATCATTGTATGGAGAGAGACATCTCTGCTCTTGAGAATCTTGCCTAGGTCCTTCATAGCCATTCTGCCAAGAGCAAAGTGTCGGATTTCTTGACTGCTTGTTGCTTCTTTATTGATAGTTGATCCAAGTAGGTTAAAGCTGTCAACTATTTCAACTTCTCTCCTTTAACAATGAACTTATTCATTTTGCCAGTTGTCAGGATCTTTGTCTTCTTAATGTTAAGGTGCAGACCCATTTTAAGGCTATATTCTTTGATCTTGAGAAGCAAATGTTTCAAATTGTCTTCACTTTCAGCCAGGAATGTGGTATCATTAGCATAGCAAAGGTTGTTGATGAGTCTTCCACCAATCTTCACACCTCTGTTGTCTTCATACAGTCCTGCTTCTCTGATGATGTGTTCTGCATATAAATTAAAGAGATAGGGGGAAAGTATGCAGCCTTGTTGTATACCTTTGCTGATTTTAAACCATTCTGTTTCTCCTAGTTCCTTTCGAACTGTTGCTTCTTGATCTGTGTAAAGGTTGTGCAAGAGAACAATCAGGAGTTCTGATATACCCATGCTTCTTAATGTGGCCCAGAGTTTCTCATGGTTTACACAGTCAAAAACCTTGCTGTAGTCAATAAAATGCATATAGACATCCTTTTGGTATTCTTTTATCTTTTCAAGGATCCATCGCATATCTGTAATAATGTCTCTCGTTCCTCTCCCTTTAATGAAACCTGCTAGCACTTCAGGCAGTCCTCATTCCAGGTATGGTTGTAGTCTCTGCTGAATGATCTTGAGTAGACTCTTGCTGGCATGTGAGATCAGAACAATTGTATGATAATTTCCACAGTCAGTCGGGTCACCTTTCTTCAGTATTGGTATAAACATAGATCTTTTCCAATCAGTTGGCCATTAATTTATCTTCCAAATTTGCTGGCACAGCCTTGTAAGTATGGTAACAGCTTCATCTGATTGCTGTAATAACTGAATGGGAATGCAATCAATGCCCAGTGTTTTGTTCTTTAATAAAGCTTTCAATGTTGCTTCAACCTCTTCTTTCATCATCAATGGTTCCTGATCATAAGGTATAGGTTGAAACACTTGATCTTTATGGCATATTGACTCTGTATATTCTTTTCATCTTTTCTTGATCTTCTCAGCATCATTCAACATGGATCCTTGAGCATCTTGTAGCATTCCAGTTTGAGGCTGGAATTTTTTCTTTAACTCTCATAGCTTTAGAAAAGCCAATCTTGTTCTTCCTCTAATAGCTTCTGATTCTATTTCCTTACATGTGTCATTGTAGTACTTTTCCTTGTCCTGTCTTGCTGCACTTTGGAAATCTCTGTTAAGTTCTGTGATTGTCTCTCTTTGTCCTCTGGCTTTAGCTTCTCTGCGTTTCTGGGCAATTTTCAGTTTCTTCCGTCATCCATTTTGGCCATTTTTGCTTTTTCACCTTTTGTAGAGACTTCTTGCTTTCTTCCAACACAACTTTCTTGATGTCATTCCATAACTCTTCTGGAGCTCTGTCATTTGTATCTAAAACAGCAAATCGATTTCTCAGGCAGTCTTTAAATTCCAGTGGTATATTCTCAAGGTCATATTTTGCTACATTCATGAGTGGCTTGCTCTTTTCAACTTTAGCTTGAGTTTGCATACTAGTAGTTGGTGATCTGTACCACAAGTCAGCTCCAGGTTTTGTCTTTGTTGATGTTATCGAGCTTTTCCATCATTGATTTCCACAGATGTAGTCAATTTGATTTCTGTACAATCCAATGGGTGAAGTCTACGTGCAGTGAGCACTTGTGTTGCTGGAAGAAGGTGTTTGAGATGCATAGATCATTGGTCTTGCAGAATTCTATCAGTCTCTCTCCAGCTTCATTTCTGGTGCCAATTCCATATTTTCTAACCACTTTGCCTTCTTCTTTGTTTCCAACTTTTGCGTTCCAGTCACCCATGACTATCAGGATATTCTGTTTGCATTTTCTGTCAATTTCAGCTTGTACTTGTATATAGAACTCATCAACATCTTCCTCTTCTGCAACTGTTGTTGGGGCATATACTTGACTTATAGTTGTGTTGATAGGCATTCCTCGTAGAAGAATAGAGATTAAGCGTTCACTGACTGCATTGTATTTCGTTACAGTTCTTGCAAGTTTCTTCTTAATTATAAATGCAACACCATTTCTTCTTTGTCTTTCATTTCCAGCATAGTAGACCATGTGATCATCTGATGTAAAGTGCCAAATTCCAGTCCATTTCAGTTCACTAACACCCAACAGATCAAGTTGTACACGTTCCATTTCATTCTTGACCAACTCCAACTTCCCTTGGTTCATGCTTCGTATGTTCCATGTCCCAATATGTAAGACATCTTTGTAGTCTCTGATTCTCATTTCATGCACAGCTACATCAGCAGTCAGACGTCCTGAGGGCTTTGATCCTACCACATCATAAATGCTGGCTTTACTCTGAAAAGTCTTCAGCTCCTCCCCAGTAGCTAGTTGAGTGACTTCCAACCTGGGGGTGTCATCTTCCAACACAATAGTGCAATTTGTTTTGTTGTGACTATCCATTGGGTTTTCATGGCAAGATACAGTAGTAGATTGCCAGGTCTTTCCTCCATGCAGTTTAAGTTTACTGTTGTTGCCATTGTCATAGAAATGTGATCCTCCACTGCCAACACTGTCCCATTCTGCTGCTGCCCAGATGGATGGTTTGTCTTGGTCTGGCACCCTCCTCCATTAATTAAATCAAAAGTGATCATGCTATGATCACTATTGCCAAGTGCACCCAGCACCCTTATCTCTTGCATCATATCTGGTGTTCCAATAAGGACTAGGTCCAAAATAGCTTCCCCTCTGGTCAGTTCATGAACCAGCTGCTCCAAGAAGCAGTTGTTTATTTCATCTAGAAAATTTATCTCCCTAGAATGTCCTGCTGTGACACTGACCCGGGGTAATTGAAATCAGCCATTATTATTACTGTGCTGTAACTTTTGTTATCTTCCCTGATTTTTTTGAGCATTTCATCAACCATTTGTTCATTCTGGCCAGGCAGTCAATAGTACACCCCCACTGCCATCACCTTCCCCTTTTTACATGGAATTTCAATCCATAGAGATTCTAAAGCAAATTTTGTTTCCTGCAAAACTTTAATCCTTTGTGACTCAATGCCCTCTCTAACATTGAGCACAACCACTCTACCAATTTGATCAGCTCTATCATTTTGATATACTTTATACCCAGGTATCACAGTGTCCCACTGTTTGTCCTCATTTCAACAAGCCTCTGAGATACCAATCATATCTAACCTCTCATTTAGTGCTATATATTCTAACTTGCCCATCTTATTTTTTAGACTTCTAGCATTTGCATGCAAGCATTTTAGAGACTGTATTTTATTCATATTAATCTGGCTATTGGTAGGCAGTGGTAATTTGGAATCTTTAAGCACTGTCTGCTCCATACCCAAGGGAATCTGGGCTACTTTTGTCTTTGTTGGAACCTCTCTGCTGATATTTATTTACATTCTCTTATATACCACACTATTCTGCATCAGTGCAGTTTACATTGAATAGGGCATTATAACTTGATCCCTCAAAAGTACTCCCTGAAATAGAATTCAGACTCCCCAGTGTAAATAAGATGTAGATATACCCTGCCTGAAAATAGGTACCAGTGTAAATACAATGTAGATAGTTTCCCCAGTTACTTCCAAGTTGATCTCCTTGTTTTATTGTAAATACAACTCAGAGTGCCTGTGTTGTATAGTTGATGTTAAATGTAAACTGCACTGATCTAAAATAGCGCGGTATAGAAGAACTGTTAAATAAATAAATAAACAAACTTGGAGATAACAATTTTACAGGGAACATGGGCTATGGAGGGTTAAGTGGCTTGCCCAAGATCACAAAGAGCACCTGTGGGACTAGAAACCCCAGTCCTTCTGGCCCAAGGTTGCTGTCCTCTAGTGGGATTATGAACCCCTGATCCTCCAGTCTGAAGTACCTTGCCCCAACCACTAGGCCACTCCTCCACTCCTGATATGTCCTAACTTCATTCTTTTGGTAGTATCCTTCAAGGACACATTGTTTTGATCCATGCACTCTTGGGTGACTGTCGGCTCTCCCCTATTATCTAGTTTAAAAGCTGTTCTCTCTCCTTTTTAAAGGTTAATGCCAGCAGCGTGGTTCCATCCTGGTTAAGGTGAAGCCCATCCCTTTGGAAGAGCCCCTCCATTCCCCAGAATATTCCCCTGTTCCTAACAAATCTAAAACCCTCATCCTTGCACCATCGTCTCATCCATGCATTGAGACTCCATAGCTCTGCCTGCCTTTTGGATCCGCACGTGGAATGGGAAGCATTTTGGAGAATGCTACCCTGGAATTTATGGATTTCAACTTCCTAACTAAAAGCCTAAATTTAGCCAGAACCTCCCTACCACATTTTCCTATGTCATTGGTACTGACATGTACCAAGACAGCAGACTCCTCCCCAGAACTATCTAAGACCTTGTCTAGGTGGCACATGAGGTCTGCTACCTTTGCACCAGACAGGCATGTTACAAGGTGATCCTCACATCCACCAGCCACCCAGCTATCTACATGCATAATGATTAAATCACCAAATATAATGACTGTTCTAACCCTTCCCTCATGGGCACATGGCCCTGGAGAAACGTCCTTGGTGCAAGAGGGTTTTACATCACCTGGAGGACAGGTCTAGCTACAGGATGACTTCCTGCCACACCAGGGTGATGCTGTAATGTCACTTGACCTCTCTTCTCCATGGCAACTGGGATGCTGTCAGACTGGATGTGGGACTTCAGTACTATATCCCTGTAAGTCTCATCTATGTATCTCTCAGTCTTCCTTATGTCCTCCAAGTCCGCTACTCTAGCCTCCAGAGATCAGACTCGTTCCCTGAGAGCAAAGAGCTCCTTGCACCTAGGGCACACGTAAGACCCCTCACCAACTAGAAGAAAATCATACATGTGACACTCAATGCAAAAGACTGGAAAACCCCCATCTTGCTGCTGGACTGCTGTCTGCATCTTAGTTTTAAGATTGTGTTTAGGTATTTAAGTTCTTTACCTACTAAGGGTTGGTGGGGATACGTATACTAATAAAACTACACCTAACGGGGGGGCGGAGCCTGATGTCCAGCGGGTAAGACGCTTCGCGCTGAAGCTCCCGAGAGGCCTACTTAGAATCCTGACTTAATACCTATACAAACTTACTATTTCGCTCCGGGCTGACCGGGGTACCTCGGGGGGGATGGCGGCCCATAAACCAGCGCGCTTGGACTTCGGGTCTCCTTCTTCTTCTCACGGAAAACGCTCCAAAACAGAGGTGTCTTCCCCACAGAAGATGGCTCCATTTCGAGAAAACCCCGAAATGCACCTGGAGATTTTAGAGGAAATACGCGGCGTGAAGGAATTGGTGCAGTCCAATGGAGAAGCGCTTAGAGCCATGCGAGAAGACTTTGGAGTGCTCCAGGACCGACTTGAAAGTCTCTCATTACGGCAGGACAATATGGCGGGGGTCCTCGACTCGCACGCGGTGCGCTTGGGCACACTAGACAAGGCTGAGCGCCAGATACAGAATCTTCAAAAGGAGTTAGAAGATAGCAATAATCGAGCCCGTCGCAACAATGTGAGGCTCATTGGAATACCGGAGGGGGTGGAAGCGGGAGATATGAGAGAATTCCTGCTCAAAACTCTTCCCTCCTTGCTGAAGATCACCTTTCATAAAGAACTGGAAATCGATCGTGCACACCGTGTTCCTACCCACATGGCGCTCAACCGAACGACCCCCCGGCCTATTATCTTTCGCTTACTACGATATCAACAAGTGGAACAAATTTTAAATGCTGCTCGGGCGAACCATCATTTGGAATTTGAAGGTCACAAAGTCTCCTTCTTCCCTGATTTGGCAAAGCCTACCGTTGACCGACGGAAGAAACTCCTTGCTTTTCGCCCTCGACTTCAACAGCTACAGGCTCGCTTTGGCCTGTTGTATCCCGCGAAGCTCCGAGTGACTCTCCACAACCAAACCAGGACATTCGAAGATCCTGATCTACTATCAGCATTTTTAGACTCCAAAGAAGCAGAGCAGATGCGCTAACCCAACGACTTGGACTTTTATTTGCCGGCTCTGTCCGCCATTTTGAAGGGCCCGATGCGGCGGTCATAGTCAAGCACAGAGACTACCTGGACTTTCTTTCTTTCTTTCTATGACTTTTTTGTTCTTTGGTCTCCTATCCCTCCATCATGTGTGCCTCGGTCGGATTCGGAGCACGCACAGTCCTACAGGTTATGTGTTTTATCAATTTCGGCCTTCTCTGGGGCTTCTCCCCGCAGACACATGGTCGCCAGTAATTTTTGGGGTTCTGCTTCTTCTCTACCGCGCTGCGGTTTTTCTTTTTTAATGTGGGGCGCTTCATTGTATTATCTAAGCTTATTTTCTTTTATGCCATATGTACAGCCAGATACAGTCACTATGAGGGACATTGTGAAATTATGTGCGTTATCATGCTCAGAATTTTTAACTTGTCTGAATGGCCTTATGTAAAATCTTATCACTCAACGTAAAGGGCATTAATAGTCCAATCAAAAGAAAGAAAATCCTTAGCTATCTTAGCCATGAGCATGCTGATTTAGCGTTTCTTCAGGAAACGCACTTAAACTCTGCTGAAACACTGAAACTCAATGTTAAGCCTTACATGGTGGCTGCCTATTCTCCCGCCGTTTCCAAACGGTGCGGGGTAGCCATTCTGGTTAAGAAATCTTTGCAAGCTACTGTAATTGATACTAGCGCTGACAAGGAGGGTAGATGGGCCCGAGTACATCTTAAGGTGGGAGATAGTGAATTTACATGTATTTGCATTTATGCCCCGAATGTGGACAACCCTGCTTATTATGCAAGTATTGCGCAGTTGGCACAGGCCTCTGCCAATACTCCATTAATACTTGGTGGTGATTTTAATCAAGTGTTAGACCCTCTGATAGATAGACAGCCGCCTAGAACGAGTAGTCCACCCAAGAGTCTTGCTACCCTTACAGCTCTGATGCAAGATCTTGCGCTGGTAGATATATGGAGGCTGCTTCACCCCTCCGACTTAGAGTTCACTTTCTTTTCTGCCCCCCATCACTCCCAATCTAGAATAGATTTCTTTCTCATTTCCAAAGCAATGATTTCTCAAGTAGACACGACTAGGATTCATCCTCTCCATATTTCAGATCATGCTGCCATATCTTTATCATTACATGTCACTGCGCGGGACGATCCTCCCCGAGCTTGGTTTTTTGATAGATCCTTACTGGGTCAAAAAGATTTTCAGGTTGATATGAAGGCCGCTATCCAAGATTATTTTCATTTTAACTCACCCCATGACACAGCGAGCTGGGCTTGGTGGGAGGGTTTTAAAGCATCTATCCGCGCAACTATAACTAGCTATCAAATTCGGCAGGGGAAACAAAGAAAGCAGCATTTACTGCTTCTAGAGCAGCAGATACAAGCTGGGGAGCGTCTTCTCACGTCCCGTACTGACCCATGTATTTTACTCCGTTTACAACGCTTGCGTTTTCAATACAATCAGCTTTTGTACACTGCTGCTGTCAAAAATATTGAATCACAACAAGGGCTATATTATCGGGAAAATAATCGTGCTGGTAAATTATTAGCAAATGCCCTAAAAGGTCAAAAAGAAGCCAAGCGTGTTACCGCCCTCCGTAATCCGTCGGGGGGGGGGGCTTGGTCACTAAAGATACCGAAATCTTAGAACTCTTTCGTGATTTTTATACTCGGCTTTATCAATCTGAATGTGATTTTGAGCCAGATGTATTTGACCGCTTACTTTCAGGGGTACAAAGACCGACCCTATCTGACGAAGATAGAGTGGCCTTGGACACACCCTTTACTGTCTCAGAAATTCATTCTGCTATCAAGAAATGTGCCTCAGGTCGAGCCGCAGGCCCAGACGGTCTCCCTGCTGAATTCTACAAAACCTTTCACGCTGACTTAGCTCCAGTTTTGAAACTTTATTTTTCTGCTCTGGCCGAGGAGGGTTCTCCTTCTGGGTCCTTTTCAATGGCAAACGTAGTAGTTTTTGAAAAAGAGGGGAGAGACCCGCAACTAACAGCTAATTATCGTCCAATTTCCCTCCTAAACGCGGACTATAAAATATTTGCCACCATTCTCTCTACCCGGCTCTCTGATAGGATGCCTACCTTAATACACCCAGATCAATGCGGTTTCATTCCTGGTAGATCAACTGCTGACAATGCTCGGACTCTATGCCATGTACTGACTACCGCAGTTAATCTTGATCGCCCATTTGTTGGTCTCTCACTTGATGCTGAGAAGGCCTTCGATCGCTTAGAGTGGCCCTTCCTGTTTGCAGTCCTCCGCTGGTACGGATTCGGGGAAGGTTTTCTCCGTTGTCTTCGCACCATGTACGCACAGCCTACAGCCAGTATATGTGCCAATGCTTTAAAGTCTCAGCCTTTTCCCCTTCAACGCGGCACTCGCCAGGGATGCCCACTGTCTCCACTTCTCTTCAATCTTGCACTCGAACCCTTGGCTTTACTAATCCGGCAATCGGAGGAGATTCATGGAGTCCCCTTCACCCATAGGGAAATCAAAATTTCAGCGTATGCTGATGACCTTATGCTTTTTGTCTCTATAGACTCAGTACCGGCTGTCCTAGAGCAAATTGGTAAATACTCACAACTGTCCGGTTATAAGATAAATTGGACCAAGTCGGTAGCCTTTCCATTAAATCCTTTGCTTCATCAGGCAGATATGCAACCCTTCCCCTTTTTATGGCAACCTCGCATGGTCAAATACCTTGGGGTTCACTATTGTTCTCCTTTGGAAGACACTATCTCCTTCAATGCCAAAGACTTAACCTCTAAAGTCCGGGCGCTTACTCACCGCTGGACTCCTTTAACACTTACCTGGTGGGGTCGATTAGAAACCATAAAAATGATGATTGTTCCGAAAGTGAATTATATCTTAGAAATGTTGCCCTGTCTCTTACCTCGACGTATATATAAAGATATAGAGGGCCTTCTGACTAGATACTTGTGGCAAAACAAGACACCTAGGATAGCGAAACATAAGCTGCAAGCAGATAAGGAAAATGGGGGTGTCAGATTCCCTGATTTCCTGAAGTATCATCAATCTTTTCTTCTCAAACAAGGCGCTCGTTGGCTGGAAGATCCAGTACCGAGTAGACCTGTGTGGCTAGACATAGAAGAGGACCTTTGCAAACCGATTCCTCTTACTTTTCTCCCTGGTATGACTCTCCCATCAGACTCTCACTTTCCACCAATGCTTTTAGACACCTTAGGTGCCTTTAATAATCTTATGCAATCTTTAGACTCCCGACTCTGTCCGTTAGACAAGCTCCCACTTTGGTACAATACTCGATTTCGAATACAAAATAAGCCGATGGCGTGGAGCCCCTGGTACACTAGGGGCATTTGGATTCCTAGTCAGTTGTTCCATGAAGGTCGCTGGAAAACTTTTAGGGAATTGCAAATTGAATTTGGTCTCCCAGCGAAACATTACTTTCAGTTGGTGCAACTTCAGCATTGCCTTCGGAGTGCTAAGGTGCTCCCGCCATCGGCCTCCCCTACACAAGGTTGGTTGGAGACTATCCGATCTATCGGTAGTTCACCGGGTGTAGCATCCAATTTTTACAAAACCTTATGTAATGCTATAACTAGAGATACCCCTATAGCGCAGAGAGCATGGGAGAGAGAATTGCATGTGACTTTGACCCCGGAGCAATGGAGTCTTGTCTGGAGTAGAGTGACACGGGTCTCCCGATCCGCCTCACTCACTCAGACACTCTTCTTTCTAGCCCACCGGTGTTTCTACACTCCTGACAGATTAGCCAAATGGAACACTACTCAGGGCAATAGTTGTTGGACATGTCATGCGGCCATTGGTTCACTACCTCATGTTATGTATGAATGTCCCGCACTACAGTATTACTGGCGTCGGGTCTGGGGTCGTATCCAGTCTATTTTGCACTTTCAAGAGCCCCTTTCTTGGAGGATAGTGGGACTTCGCTCAGCTGCGGGGATCCCCTCTCTTCCAAAAACGGCTTACTTCCTTTTGGACTTTATGCTTGGCATTGCTATTTCCCTAATTACGAAATACTGGAAAAATAGCTCTCATCTGAGCCCCAATGAATGGTGGAATCATGTCTGTCTCTACAGTAAATATGAACAAATACCTCGTATGTTTGCTTCCCCCATTCAGACTCCTCATCATCGGTCTAAATGGAAGATGCTCAATGACTATGTACATTCTGCTCAATGCTCTCATCTGACTGTCTAAATTTGTATATATCTTTGTCCCATGATTATTCTGTATCGCAGATACTCTTTTGATTGTTTTGATGTATAATCACTGTTGTTTGGAAGCGTTCACATGCTGACATAATCAGCTAGAGAAGAAGCGTGGGGGTGGGGGGTAATTGGGTTTACTTTTCTTTATTGTATACTTGTTTTGTCTCCTTTGGTGTGTTGTTTCTTTTGTTTGTTGCAAAATGAAAATAAAAGTTTAAAAAAAAAAAAAACTACACCTAACACGTTAAATGTACTTTGTTCACCTGAAGCTTAATTACTCTCAGGTCATTAATGTATGCCAGATGAGGACAGACAGCTGCACCTGAGAGTGAATATGGCACCTCCTTTCCTTTGAGAGGTTTATGCACCTATAAAACTACAATTATTCTAGGGGGGGGGGGTCTTGGGGAGGGAAGGAGGGAGGGACATTTTTTTTTATTAAAAGCTGGCTCCTTTTCCTCTTACCTTTATTTACCATTTTAACAGAAAGGTTGGTTGCCCTTAAAATATCCCCTTTCAGTTTTGCTCACTCTTTTTCTATATCCCCCAGTTGTTCCCATCTCGCTAACAACTCCCTGAGGTATTGGCTCATCTTGGCAAAATAGTTTTCCTAAAGTCTAAGACCCTCACTTTTGAATGGATTTTATCAGCACTAGTCCTAATACTGAAGACTACTCTTTCACTCCCTATATATAAAATAAGTGAAAAATATCCATGTTTTTGCACAGAAAAGCTCATAATGCTATATCCCAACCCTAGTTATAATTGAACTGGAAAGTACAAAGAAGCATGGCAACACAGCTTATTCAAAAAGAAAAAAATGTTCATCCTGAACATGACTATTCCAGTTGAGAGAAAGTTTTCAGGAGGTTAGTCAGAAGAGGAAAAGTAAGCAAATAAATTACAATTTCTAATCTATATATGTAGATTTTCCTGAAAAATTCTACCTATTCAAAAAGCAGGTACAATTGGCCACATATGAAGCCACATTTTGCTTAAGACATCTAGTCCACTTTTGAGCTGGTCACAATTCCTCAAGTATTTTATAAAAAGCTCTGCTGAACACAGAGCCTTTTGTAACAGATAAAGGGGCATGTTTACTAAACACCGTTGCTGTGCGGGTTCCCGTTAGTGTGCTGGTGCCATATAAGGAGTGGGCGGGCCAGGCAGAAAAAAGCAAAAAAACGGACCGTACGTGTGTGCGTCGCGCTAATGTGCGGGACCCACATTAGCGCGTGGGAAGGCTAAGTGGGGCGCTGCTGCAAAACCAAACAACAGAGCTGTAGTACAACAGTGAAGACACCAGCCAATGGTGCAGGGGCCAGGGGTTCAAACCCCCATTACGGCATGAGGCGGCGCACTGTTCAGTGTGGGCGGCAGATGGCGGCGCATTGTTAAGTTTGGGCGGCAGAAGGCGGTGCGCTGATAAATGTGGGCAACAGAAGGCGGCGAGCCGGTGGGCAGAAGGCGGCGCGCTGATGTGTGAGGGGGCAGTCCAATAGTGGGAGGGATAAGTGGCGCGCTGATGTGCAAATAACAGGAACAGAGCCATAGCACAATGGTTAAGACACTGACCACTTGTGCAAAGATCATGGGTTCAATTCCCCACAGGGGCATTTCCATGTTGTGCGGCATAAGGCAGTGTGCTGTTAATTTAGTGTGCCACAAGATGGCGCGCTGATGGCTACAAGGCTGCAAGCGGATGCACAAACACAGGAACAGAGCCACAGCACAATGGTTAAGACACTGACCAATGGTGCAGGGACCAGGGGTTCAACCCCTCACAGTGCCCAGTGAACAAGGCTGGTTGGGCAGTATGTATCATGGTGAGGAGTGCTGTAGGAGGCCTTCCATTTATATTTTATTTCCCACCACTAGTAAACCCGCTCTCACAGTGTGTTAACATACAGATGCCCGTAAGGCACATGTTACAGTGCACTGTCCGCCAAGGCACCCTAGAATGTCCCCTATAGGGTACCATGTATGTTGCGACACAGGATAATGTATAGTGCACCCTATATGGATGGCAACCATAAGGTGGCCTATAGGGTGCCCTATAAAGCACCCTCAGAGGCACCTAATGGGTATAGTAAGCTGTGTGTGATTTTGCCGGCATAGACATATGTACAGTAAATAAAAATAAAGCTGTGGACAGCCCTATCAAAGGGCCCCACTGTAGATTTGAACCAATGATCTCTGGCTATACAGGGAGTGACATAACCATTGGGCTACAGCTCTATAGCTGAAAGCAAGCCCCTGGCTGGCTGCAGAGAGCCTGCACATCACCCCACAGACAGTCTGCTGTTGTAGACAGGATAGGGTTAGGCCACCCGTACCCATGATGCACTGCACATGCAAATCAGCTGTCCACAGATGAACACAAGATGGGGAATGCACCCCAACAGCTACCCGGCCTGGTAGGGGGAATTGTCTGTGTGCACCCACACAGCACCTCGACCTGGTAGGGGGTCCTGAGCTGGTGGACTACCAGCAAAGAGTAGCTACACACCGTCACATTGTGCGGGTACTGTGCTCACCCTGAGGGTGTGATGTGGCGGCCAGGACCAGGTCCACAACACCAGCCATGGCTGATGAGGCAATGACAGAGCTCCAAAACAGTACTAACCTGTGAGATAGGAAGGTGTTGCAGAAACATGTTGGATATCTCTGTCCGTTTCAGTTGGTGGAAACCCCCATGGACCCCTAGGTGGTCAAAGTACCCTCCTTCTCTTCCTCCCTCTCCCCCCCCCCCCCTGAGGGCGGCAAACAGGGCCCCCCATCCTACACCACCCCCTCCCCCCCAATGGCAGTAGAGTGAACCATCAAACCCCAGTCCTGCTGGGGAACAGACACCCTACAGGGCAGTCCAAGCAGCTCCACACACATCCATAACACAATATCAGACAGACTTTAGGCCTGGATATCCAAAGATGCACCCCAGCACTATCTGATATTCACCTGCAGCAAGCCATCAGCCACTGCACCCTGCAAGGCACTCCATCAAGACACATACCAGCTGTGAACAGTCTGCTGGTTAGCCCTGATGGAAATGCATGCACCCAAAACTGGGGTGGCAGCACACACAAGCAGAGAGTTCTGTGAGGAGGCCCCAACAGGAAACCCATATATATCACAAGAGAGAAACACAATACAGCACTATGGGAGTGCCTAGCCATGCTGTCATCACTGCACACTCTGGGTGAGAGTGCTCCCCCAGCAGCACATACAGAGGTCACCCTGTCTGTTTAGGTGGTGGCCTGGCACTACAATGTCACAGCCAGTGCCCTATGCCCTGTGCAGATGCATCCTGGCCAGCCCACCATGTCTGACCTATACCCATGGTACCTTGCTGCTCATTATGCACATTGGCAGGCCAATACTGGCAGTAGTGCTGGCAGTGTGGGTTGGGAAAGGTGTTTGCAGCCAACACACACTGTATAGACAGACACACACTCCCACACCTATGCCAGCATTGTGCTACTATTGAGGGGGTGATTAGCCTTGGCCACCACACCGGTCCTGGGCACGGCACAGGCATGGATATGGTACGCAGTACTGCTGGGGGTCACTCCCCAGGGTGGTGAACACCATCAGAGGCCAGGCCTGGAGCACGCACCGCAGACACCAAACAGATTGTTCGGATGGGGTCAACTAGCAGTATGTGCGTAACGTAGGGATATCTATCAGCCTGTACTCTTAGCAAACGTTTCAGAGCTGTGTACCTCAGGTGTAGGGTGACATTGCTAAGGTATGCAGGTGCTGGTATTGGGAGATGCATGCAGGGTCCAATGTTCTGCCTCTACAGGAGACATTGGCTAATGGGGCCTGTGGGTGTGGGTGTGGGTGTGTCTGCCCCTGTTGGCTGCTGCTTTACGGCAGCGCTTCCCCACTCCAGTCCAGTTTTGCATCACACTATTCGGGTCTTCCTGCTGTCCCTCATGAATATGCATGAGCTACATCTACATGCCGTGGGGGTGGTGCATAGATATACAGCACAGGCATTTGTATGAGTGGCAGCATGGAACCTGACTGGTGTGTGGCCCACCAGGACTGCATTTGGGGGATTCTGCTGTAGGTTCTTCCCCTGTTCATGGTGTCTGTGCTCAGTGGGGTAAAAGATAGACGTATTACCATTGCATATGTCCTCGTCACAAAAGGTGTGTCCTTACTGTCACTGTTTATTTGTGGGGAAAATATGTGGGCAGGATTGCTGGTAGCCCCAGCTGGTCTTTGAACCTGTGACCTTCTGTTCTTGCATGCACTGTCTGTGTGCACTACACCACCGTGTAGCCACAGATTGGCTGAATTCCCTGGATAGTCCATGACTGTGGATCCGGCAGGGCCTGTCTGTTGCTGTGGACTGTGCCAGCCTGCACATGGCTAGGCCTCTGTCTTCTGTCGCTAGCAGCCACTGCCCCCTGCACCACATGTACTCGTCCGCCAACATGCTGGCATGAGCTTCTCCCATAAAAAGCAGGTAACCTGATTGGAATGTGGCAGTACGGGACTGCATTTGGGGTACTTGGCTGTGGGCAGTGGCGTAGCGTGAGTTGTCAGCACCCGGGGCAAGGCAAGTAATTTGCGCCCCCCTGGTCTGGTGTGGTTCTCTCCCACGATCAGCGCTGCACTGTCCCTCCCCCAGATAGTCCCTCGCTCTCTCTTCGCACCCACCGCACCGCATGCCTGGCACCCCCCCCTCCACAGTGGGCGGCGACCTGGCGGCTCGGATCGGATTCGCACAGCCAGCACTGCAGAGAGCTGCGAGTGCGAGCGCGCCCCCCAGGGCCGGATTTACCTTGAGTGAGGCCCTACGCCAACAAAAATTGTGGGCCCCCAGCAGGGGCGGCCCAAGGGGGGTGTGGGCCTCATTTGCATAAGGGGCCTCATTTGCATAAATATTTGCATAATGTTACCATATACTAACTTTTAGTAAACGTGCCTCTTAATGAGTGTATGGATAAAGAAAGACTAAAAGATTTCTACATTACTATAATCCAGTGCCAACTGCCAGACACATTAGGAACTACTACAAACACTGCCCATTTAGAACCCATATCAATCGAAGCTGATTACTCCACTAGAACCTTGCATTAATAGTATAGATACCAGTGATTTGCTAATTATTTAAAATTATAACTTCTATTGAATGCCCATAAGTAGTCTCAGACTGTTGCGCTTTGAACCTTCTCTCTATTAAGGATTGTATTGCGCTTATATTGCATCAATGACTACTGGGACTTTTTTGTGTGTTGCTTTTTTCATATATCACCAGTATTCTACCACCCTCGTGTTCTAAAAAATCATTGACTTATATAAACATATTATTAAACGTGCTTATCTTCTTCTTTGTTAATGTCTTCCTTCTTTCTTCTGTAGAGATTAGATTTCTCTTGGGTTTTCTCGAGTTATTTGACAATAACTATAAAATTCTCAATTCTCTACGCCTCCTCGGGCGCCTCTTAAGCGTTTCACTCCTGCCCGGAGTTTCATCAGGAGGATCTGTAATCGAGAAAAGACCACTAAAAACACTAAAAACACTATTGCCAACTATTCTTCTTATATACTATTGCTGTATAATAATGGCTTGGACTACTTTACAATTTTTATTTTTTAAAAACTACCTCTTGCAATTCATGGTTGACTCACTGTTTGTTGCTGCCCACGTCTCTCAAGCATATGTTTTCGAAAAAACGCCGCGCATGCGGCCTAGTGCCCCTGTTTCCTTTTTAAGATCTCAGCTGATTAGCTCCTTCAGAATCATGCTGTTCTACCTGCACATTTCCCATCAGCCCCTGCGGGTTTAACAGAGACGCGAAGGAGACAGTCTGCCTTCGCGCCTCTCACAGCCTGCACGGAGGGAGGCACAGAGGGAGGGATCGAGCTTGCAGAGGGGGCCCCCGCGGGTCAGTCCATGCTGCCACGACAGCAGAGGGGGCCCCGCGGCGGCAGCCAGCAGGTTTTTTTATTATTTTATTTTTTTTAAAAAGCCTAACGTGGCGTATAGGTAAATCCGGCCCTGGTGCCCGCCCCCCATGTTGTGCCCGGTGCGGCCGGCCCCCCCTGCACCCCCCATGCTACGCCTCTGGCTGTGGGTAATGCCCATTGTTGTGGTGTGTGTGCGTTGTTGGGTAAAATATGGGTGTTTTCCCCATGCTTATGTCCCTGGCAATACAGGGGTGTCTGCGCTATCTGTGTTTAGTGGTGGGTAAAATGTAGGGGCTGGGCTGGCAAGTGCCCCAGCTGGGCTTTGAACCTCTGACCCTCTGGTCCTAGAGGTACTGATTCTGTCCGCTGCACCACACTATGGCCACATAGACAGGGCAGCCCCTGGAGGTAGTAAGCCTGGCAGGATGGAGTCACAAACCCTGCTCTATGCAAATTTCCTGTGGGCATATGCACCCTGTCTGGTGACAAACGTGCACATAAACCCCGGAAATGACCACGGGAAATGGGGGACAAAATATCACCACGCTGGGCAACAGTGATATTAATGGGCAACTATAGCAAACACTCCCAGGAAAGCTCCACAAAAGGAAATGTTTTTTGGAAGAGTCTCCGCTCCGTAAACCCTTCCAAAATTCATTTCTTTTTTCTGGAGCTTTGCTGGGTGTGTTTTCTGTATTTGCCCATCACTATAACTGTTCCCCAGCTGAATTACTATTTTTAATAGTGGTCATTTTCTATTTTTATTTGCACTTTTGTGCTGTGCACATGTATCACACTGCTCACGTTTTGCTGGTTTCCCCGGTTTTCCTGTACATTGCTGACGTAAATGGTTTCTCTTCCCTTTAAATGCTTTCTACCGCGAGTGTTTCCCTCGCGGTAGTTTTTACATGCAAATTCGGGCCCGATACTGTGCGGGGAGCCTCTCCCCTCCCACTCTCCACCCATTGACCCCGTCCCTCCGCCCCTCAGGGGCCTTCCTCCGCCCTCCTTTAGCCGTTCCACGCCTCTATCGGACATTTGCGGGCCAGCACTTGTACGGGGCCCGTTAGTGTGCCGCGCACCTTTGTGGGGGTGACACGCACGTGTGCGGGGCGTTTAAATGCGTTTATTAGCGTTTCAGTGCCACGTTTCCGTGCGCTATTTTGCGGCGCGCGCATTTCCGGTTTTTAGTAAACATCCCCCAAAGAGTCTATTTTTCAGAATATAGAAACATAGAAATATGATGACAGAAAAAGACCACATGGCCTATCTAGTCTGTCCTTCCAGATCAACAACTACAACAGTCCACTTTTTTCCTTTAGAGATCCTCTGTGTTTGTCCCATGCTTCTTTGAATTCAGTTACTGTCCTCATCTCTACCACCTCCACTGGGAGACTATTCCACGGATCTACCACTCTTTCCGTAAAGAAATATTTCCGAATATCACTCCTGAATCTATCCCCCTTCACCCTCATCCCATGTCCCCTTGTAGCAGAACTTGCTTTCAATTGAAAGAGGCTCTTCCCCTGAACATTTATGCCACGGAGGTATTTAAACATCTCAATCATATCACCTCTATCCCGCCTTTCCTCTAAGGTGTACATATTAAGATCCTTAACTCTGTCCTCATATGCTTTATAATGAAGCCCACTAACCATTGTAGTAGCCACCCTCTGCACCGACCCCATCCTGTTCACATGCTTTTGAAGGCGTGTTCTCCAGAATTGCACACTATACTCCAAATGAGGATTGCACCAAAGACTTATACAGAGGCACTATCACCTCCTTTTTTCTGCTAGCCATTCCTCTCCGTATGCACCCAAGCATCCTTCTAGCTTTTGCCATCACCTTTTTCAACTTGTTTAGCTACTTTAAGATCATCAGACACAACCACACCTAGGACCCGCTCTTCTTTAGTAGACAAAAGTACTTCACCTCCTATACTCTATTGATCCCTTGGATTGCTGCAGCCCAAATGCATGACCTTACATTCTTTAACATTAAATCCTAGCTGCCAAATTCTATACCAGTACACAAGAGGGACATTGATTTAACAAAATAAAAACACATTCAAGAAAAGAACGGCATCCTTCAGGGCTCCGAATGTGTAAACAATGGTAATTATGGGCCCGATTTTAATTTGGGCAGTGCCATGTGCCGCATTGGCGCATAGTTCGCCCGCCGTCGATCTAACCCAGATTTTCAATGCCGGGGTCATATGCAGCCCCCAGCATTGAAAATGTGGTTCTCACTGCACAACCCAGAAGCCACAGGAGCTAGCCAGTTAGCAATGATTTTCAATGCTACCTGGTTAGCTCTATCGCCTTGAATATAGGCGAGGGTTTTCCACGCCTATCTTTAAGACACTGAGGGCTAACTGGGTAGCATCGAAATTCACTGATACCCAGTTAGCCCTTTCCTCCATCCCCGCTACACCCTGGAATGCCCCCAATATGCCCTGTTGCTAACTGCATAGCATCTGGATGCATTAAGGACTTATCCAGGATTTTTCGAAAGGCACTACTTGTGTAGGTGCCTTTCAAAAATTCTGGATAAGGCATTTACACAGGTAACTATGGCAGTTACCCATGTAAATGCCTTCAAAAATGCTGCCCTACATGTATAAATGCTGATTGGCCAACATACACATGTATTAGCTTGCACTTTCAAGTGGAAATGTCAGATTTTACAAGACTACATGTACAATTCCTATGAAATTAATTTTTTCCAAAATTTTTCTTATGATTCTAGACCACTAAGGTAAACACAACTGCATTCTCAATCAATGGTGGATACTCGGGTCCAAATGAGCAGGAAGTTGATATCTGGGCATACCCTGGAGCAGCTCAAATGCATGTATTCTCATTGTATTGTAAAATGGAAAATACACATATAAGAGCATGTTTACTAAAGTGCTCTAATAGCATGGGGTTTAGCACATGCCATACATGCCATGGTTACCATTTCCATGCAGCAAAAAATGTGGCCGCACTGAAAATCCCATGCTAACCACTATAGTCTGTACTATGAGGTGCCATATAGGTGCTTTCTCTGCCCCATCCCCCTCTATTGGTGTTTTGAGTTTTGAACTTTAAATGTGTGATATAAGCTGTGAGATGTCAGTGTGAGTGTATGTGAAGCTTGTTATTTAGTAAAGGATTTTAGTGTTGATTGGGGTTGTTTGGTAGCTCTGTAAGACTAGTTTTAGGAGCTTTGGCAGATTGATTGAGCAATGTTTTGATGTGGGTGGTGAGTATAGAGAGTGTATCTTCTAAGAACCTCTTTGTTTATTGAACTATTGAATAAAAATTATAATAAAAGAAGGGGGCGTTTTTTTTTAATGCCTATGATGTAGAGCTCTTGATCTCCCCTATGGACTTCTGTTGCCGCATAGTGGGAAATGATAAAGTTCTGATACTTTTTCTCCCCTAAATTGTTGCTGCCATTGTAGTTTGACATAATTTTCTCCTTTTAGGTGGTTTAGTTGTTTTGACACTTTTGAGCTATTGGAGTAAGTTTAGCTAAGTTAAGGAATTATTTAGACTGTTTTGGTCTGAGAGTTTCTGGTTGGCCTATGTAATACTCTCAGTGTGGATTTTATGTTTATGATTATTCATTAGGGGTATCCTGAAAACCTGACTGGTTTGTGACCCTCCAGGATCACAGTTTGACTCCTCTGATCTGCATAGTCTGTATTTTGGATTCTGGAGACCAGTCCTCCTCCCACCCCTCACCCCCAAAGAGAATCCACACCAAGGTTTTGCAAGAACTATACTCTGGTACTGAGTGTGAGCCCCTTTCCTTAAAAGCAGGCTTGGAAAGGATCTACATTTCTAGTTTTGTCTTAAAGGCTTCTTGGCAGATGTTTATATCTAATTCAAGTGAAATGCTTTTCCTTTGAGGCAGCTATTGATTAAACATAACACTACTGGAAACCAAAGAAGAAACAACAGCAGAGTGCATGTAAATTCATAAACAACAAAACTCTCTTAGTTTAAACAACAATTGAAAGGATTTGAAAAAGCCTGTACTTGTACAGCTCTGGAGACTTGAATATACAGTATTGATTAAGCTTCAGGAACGGCTGTGGGCAGAACCTTGGCAAACCTAATTAATTCAGAGATGCCTTGATGCCCCTTGGAGTTGTTTAACCAGACTCTATATTGCTCAGTCAATTAATATTCATGGTCCTCCCCTGGCTACAGACCCTCTGATTATTGCCTAGATATGTTGATCAATTTATGGATTAATCTGAAATAATTAACCACAATGTTTTGAAAGACAGAGTCTTGTGCCTCGAATGGTGTCCGGGGGAGATGAGATTTTAATGGTACGTGTATAAACTATAAACAAGGCTAGGGGAATCTTAGACAATGCTGCTTAGGGAGTCTACATATGAACAAAAGAACAACAGAGACTCCTAATAACAGTGTGTGCTCACTTGCCTGTACTTCTATAGAGAGCTTTCAACTAATGCTCAGCTAGAGCTCTAAACAAAATCTGTCAATGCTAGTTGGTACAAAGTATTAGAAAAGCTGATTAGCTATGGTGCAATGAAATTCAGGTGTTACATCATAGGCTCCTATATAGACCACTCAAAATGTATGCAGTACTCACTCTATTCCAACATAAGTAAACTGTGAAATTCTAATTCAGTAACTACTTTTCTCTCCTATTGTGGGAATTTCCAAATTTTATGGGATTTTTAAACTGCTCCCATATGCAAACATTGCTAACTAATGCACAGACGGTCTCAGACTTGTCGACACTGTATTATAGATGTTATGACTTATCTATTATCGTGCCTAATAGCATCAAGGGCCTGTCCAGCAAGTTTATACTCCCACAAGTTAAACTTCCTAAAGATCGTGCTTTAACGTATAAATTATAAATTCTTAGCTTTAAAGTGCTCCCCAACGCCAGCCATTGGCGCCCTCCCGTGCGTTTCACTCCTTCTGGGTTTCTTCAGGGGGACCCCCAACTAAAAACAATCAAAAGATCGAAAAGTTCTCAAAAACATAACAAAACTCTCATTTACACGTTTACCGATTAAAATCTTCAAACCACATGAAACAGACTATCACATGCCATTCAAAGCTTGTAAACAGATGCTTCAGATGCTATTTTCCTGAGGAATCTCTGAAGTTAGTGAATGTTCAAAAAAACGCTGCGCATGCGGAGTATCAGTGAGAACTCCTCTATTATACCTCACTCCGCCGACGTCATCTTCAAGTTCACTCAACTGTTTTCACTTTGTAGTAGGATCCATCAGAGACATGCCCCCAGTCTATATACGTATCAAAGTATTCAGGGTAAATATCCAGCGTTGTTCTTTGATCAGTAATGTTTGATCTTGAGATTTCCCATTTGTTCCCAGAGGAACCGTCTCAATGCAAAAACATCGCAGATCTTCAAATTTATGGTCTCTCTCTAAACCGTGTTGCACTATTGGCACTGTCATGATCTTGCATTTCAACCGGCTCTTATGTTCCATCATCCGAGTTTTAAAAGATCTGATGGTTTTCCCTATATAAAATAAATTACATGGGCAACATATTGCGTAGACCACTGATGTAGTCGCACAAGACGTATTATCTTTCAAAATATAATGTTTTCCTTGGTAAGTAAAATTCTGAATCTCATCAGTAATATTACAAATTTCACATCGGCCACATTTTCTGTGGCCCCTCATTGAATTCTTATCCTTCGCAGTTATCTGTGCCCACAACGATATGGGAGCAGTTTAAAAATCCCATAGTATTTGGAAATTCCCACTATAGGAGAGAAAAGTGGTTACTGAAATAGAATTTCACAGTTTACTTGTGTTGGAATAGAGTGAGTACTGCATACATTTTGAGTGTTGTTTATCACTCTGGAAGTTGACCAACAGTTACTCCTATATAGACCAGGCATCTCACTGTATGTACTTCTTAAACCTATATCTGAGTTGGCCTACTAAAGCAAAGTAAATGGGAAACATAATGACTTGTATAATGCTTGGAATGGCTGTCCAAATAAACCTTTTTGTTGGCATGGAGTAATGCAACTGCTCTTTGTGTTTTTACTACTGTACAAGGAAATCTTTGTTTCGCAATATTAACACCTATCTATATATTCATTCACAATACAGGCCATAATAGAATGCTAATTAAGTAATTTAGTACACAATCCATTACTGTACAGAAAGCACTTAAGGGCATGTTTACTAAACATTCCTAACGTGCGGGGCCGCGCTAGTGTGCCTGTGCCATATAAGGAGTGGGCGGTTCAGGCAGAAAATAGAAAAAAAACGGTAGTAAGCCACCGGACGTGTGTGCGTCGCGCTAATGTGCGGGGGTCGACATTAGCGCGTGGAAAGGCAAAGTGGCGCGCTGCTGAGTATACAAAACAACAGAGCCGTGGTACAACGGTGAAGACACTGACCAATGGTGCAGGGGCCATGGGTTCAATCCCCCAGTGTGCGCAACGACAAAGGTCAGCTGAGGCAGTAACTGTAATGATTAACATTGTTTTAGGAGGCAAATTAATTTGGAACGGCATAAGGCGGCGCACAGTTATTTTTGGGCAGCAGAAGGCGGCGCACTGGTCCCCTTGGGCGGCAGAAGGCGGCGCGCTGATGCACAAGGACAGGAACAGAGCCACAGCACAATGGTTAAAACACTGACCAATGGTGCAGGGATCAGGGGTTCAACTCCTCAAAATGCCCAGTGAAAAATGCCTGCTGAGGCAGTATGTATTATGTTGTGGAGTGCTGTAGGAGGCTGTATAATTTTATTTTGTCATCACTACTAGCAAATGCACTCTCCCAGCATGTTAACATACGGCGGCCCATAAGGCACATGTTACAGTGCACTGTTCGCCAAGGCACCCTTGAATGACCCCTATAGGGCAGCATGTATGTTGCGACACAGGATAATGTATAGTGCACCCTATAGGGATGGCAACCATAAGGTGGCCTACAGGGCGCCCTATGAAGCACCCTCAGAGGCACCTAATGGGTATAGTAAGCTGAGGGTGGTCTTGCCGGCATAGACATATGTACAGTAAATAAAAATAAAGCTGTGGACAGCCCTACCAAAGGGCCCCACTGTGGGTTTGAACCCATGACCTCTGGCTGCACAGGCAGTGATGTAACCATTGCGCTACAGCTCCATAGCTGTAAGCAGGCCCCTGGCTGGCTGCAGATAGCCTACACGTCACCTCACAGACAGTCTGCTGGTGTCAACAGGATAGGGTTAGGCCACCCGTACCCATGATGCACTGCACATGCAAATTAGCTGTCCGCAGATGGACACACGATGGGGAATGCACCCCCACAGCACCTCGGCCCTGTTGGGGGAAGTGACCGGGTGCACCCACACAGCACCTTGGCCTAGTAGGGGGCACTGACCGGGTGTTTTACTGGCACAGAGTAGCCACACACCGTTACATCGTGCGGGTACTGTGCTCACCCTGAGTGTGCAATGAGGTGGCCAGGACCAGGTCAACAACACCTGCCATAGCTGATGGAGACCAAGCGGGCGTTCCAAAGCAGTGTTAATGTGTAAGATAGCTAGTTTCTGCACAAACACCATGGATATCCCTGTCTGCCGCCATCAGGCACCCCCCCCCCCCGGCAAACATGGTCCCCATCAAGGGATCCACACTCTACCTCCCTGCAAAGGTGGCAGTAGAGGGCAACATCAACCCCAGTCCTGCTGAGGAACACCACCCCCCACAGGCAGGCAGCTCCATACACAGCCATAACACAATAGCAGACAGACATAAGCCCAGGGTATGGTAAGCTGCACTCCACCACCAGATATTCCCCTGCAACAAGCCAACAGCCACTGCACCCTGCAAGCCATTATAGCAAGACATTTACCAGCTACAAACAGTCTGCTGGTTAGTCCATAGTGCATGTTCTCAATGGAGATGCATGCACCCAGAACTGGGCTGTCTGCATACACAGCAAGCAGATAGATCAGTGACTGGGCCCCAAAGAGAAACCCATATCTATCACATGAGAGAACTACTATACAGCACTATGGGGGGGGGCCTAGCCATGCTGTGGTCACTGCACAGTCAGGGTGAGCGTGATCCCCCAGAAGGACATGCTTTGGCCACCCTGTCTGTGTAGGTGGTGGCCGGACACTACAATATCCCAGCCAATGTCCCTGCCAGGGCCCTATGCCCAGTGCAGATGCATCCTGGCCACGCCACCCTGCCCTGGCTATACCCATGGTACCTTGCACCTCATTATGCACATTGACTGGCCAATACTGGCAACAGTGCTGGCAGTGCGGGCTGTTGAAGGGGCTTGCAGCCAACACCCACTGTATAGACAGACACACACTTCCACACCTCTGCCATCATGGTGCTACGATTGAGGGGGTAAATAGCCTTGCCCACCAAACCGGTCCTGAGCACGGCAAGGCATGGATATGGTACGCATTACAGCTGGTGGTCACTCCCCAGGGTGGTAAGCACCGTCAGAGGCCAGGCCTGGAGCATGCCCCGCAAACACCTAACAGATTGTTTGGATGGGGTCAACTAGCAGTATGTACGTAACGTATGGATAACTGCCTGCCTGTGCTCCTAGCAAACGTCTCCGAGCTGTGTACCGTATACCTCAGGTGTAGGGTGACATTGGTAAGTTATGCAAGTGTTGTTTTGGGTGCTGCATGCACGGTCCAATGTTCTGCCTTTCCAGGAGACATTGGCCAATGGGGCCTGTGGGTGTGGGTGTGTCTGCCCTTGATGGCTGCTGCTTTACGGCACAGATTCCCAACTCCAGTCCAGGTTTGCATCACACTGTTCGGGTTTTCCTGCTATCCCTCATGAATATGCATGGGCTACATCTACATGCCATGGGGGTGGTGCATAGATATACAGCACAGGCATTTGTATGAGTGTCAGCATGGAACCTGACTGGTGTGTGGCCCACCAGGACTGCATTTGGGTGATTCTGCTCTAGGTACTGCCCCTGTTCATGGTGTCTGTGCTCAGTGGGGTAAAAGATAGATGTCTTACCATTGCATATGTCCCCGCCATGAAAGGTGTGTCCTTACTATCACTGTTTAGTTGTGGGAAAAATATGTGGGCAGGATTGGCAGTAGCCTCAGCTGGGCTTTGAACCTGTGACCTTCTGTTCTTGTATGCACTGTCTGTGTGCACTGCACCACTGTGTAGCCACAGGTTGGTTGGATTCCCTGGACTGTCCATGACTGTGGATCCGGCAGGACCTGTCTGTTGCAGTGGACTGTGCCAGCCTGCACATGGCTAGGCCTCTGTCTTCTGTGGTTAGCAGCCACTGCCCCCTGCACCACATGTACTTGTCCGCCAACATGCTGGCATGAACGTCTCTCAGAAAAAGCAGTTGACCTGATTGCAATGTGGCAGTATGGGACTGCATTTGGGGGACTTGGCTGTAGGTAATGCCCATTGTTGTGGTGTGTGTGCGGTGTTGGGTAAAATATGGGTGTTTTCCCCATGCATACAGGGGTGTCTGCGCTATCTTTATTTAGTGGTGGGTAAAATATAGGGACTGGGCTGGCAGGTGCCCCAGCTGGGTTTTGAACCTCTGCCCTCTGGTCCTAGAGGTAATGACTCTGTCCGCTGTACCACACTTTGGCCACAGAAATAGTGCAGCCCCTGGAGGCAGTAAGCCTGGCAGGATGGAGTCACAAACCCTGCTCTACGCAATTCTACTGTGGGCATATGTACCCTGTCTGGTGACAAACGTGCACATAAACCCCGGAAATGACCACGGGATATGTGGGACAAAATATCACCACGCTGGGCAACAGTGATATTAATGGGCAACCATAGCAAACACTCCCAGGAAAGCTCCAACACGTGGAAATGTTTTTTGGAAGAGTCTCCTCTCAGTAGACCCTTCCAAACTTCATTTCTTTTTTCTGGAGCTTTGCTGGGTGTGATTTCTGTATTTGCCCATCACTATAACTGTTCCCCAGCTGAATTACTATTTGTAATAGTTCTGTTGTGGTCATTTTCTATTTTTATTTTCACTTTTGTGCTGTGCACATGTATCACACTGCTCACGTTTTGCTGGTTTCCCCGGTTTTCCTGTACATTGCTGACGGAAATGGTTTCTCTTCCCTTTAAATGCTTTCTACCGCGAGTGTTTCACTCGCGGTAGTTTTTACATGCAAATTCGGGCCCGCTACTGTGCGGGGAGCCTCTCCCCTCCCACTCGCCACCCATTGACCCCGTCCCTCCGCCCCTCCGGAGCCTTCCTCCGCCCTCCTTTCGCCGTTCCACGCCTCTATCGGACATTTGCGGGCCCGCACTTGTACGGGGCCCGTTAGTGAGCCGCGTACCTGTGCGGGGGTGACACGCATGTGTGCGGGGCGTTTAAACGCGTTTATTCGCGTTTCAGTGCCGCGTTTCCGTGCGCTATTTTGCGGCGCGCACATTTGCGGATTTTAGTAAACATCCCCCTTAGTTTGGTAATAGCTATTTCTATGGTCTTAATTAAAAGCAAATTTAGCATGACTAGAATTTGTCCTGCTCAACAGTGAATGATCTTAGGGGTATGTTTACTAAACTCCGAAATTGTGCAGGGCTGCGGTAGTGTGCCTGTGCCATATAAGGAGTGGGCGGTTCACGCAGAGAAAAGAAAAAACCGGGAGACAGCGACCGTACTTGTGCGCATCGCGCTAATGTGCGGTGTCCACATTAGCGCGTGGGAAGGCTAAGTGGCGCGCTGCTAGGCACAGAAAAGAACAGAGCTGTAGTACAACGGTGAAGACACTGACCAATGGTGCAGGGGCCATGGGTTCAATCCCCCATTGTGCACAACAAAAGCTGTTTTCTGAGGCAATAACTGTAATGGGTTAAAGTGCTGTAGGAGGCATATTAATTTTGTGCGGCATAAGGCGGCGCACTGTTAATTTTGGGCGACATTAGGCGGTGCGCTGTTAGGTGTGGGCGTCATGAGGCATAGCACTGTAAATAGTGGGCATTAGGCGGCGCGCTGTTAAGTTTGTGCGGTTTGGGCAGCAGAAGGTGGTGCGCTGCTATGCCATGAAGGCCTAAGGCAGTGCGGCAACATCCAAACACAGAAATAGAGCCACAGCACAATGGTTAAGATGCTGACCAATGGTGCAGAGATCAGGGGTTTAATCCTTCACAGTGCCCAGTGAACAAGGCTGGCTGAGGCATAACATATTATGGGGATGAGTGCTGTAGGGGGCATATTAGTTCTATTTTATTTATCAGTACTAGCAAACTCACTCTCAAAGCGTGTTAACATAAGGCGGCCCATATGGCACATGTTAAAGTTCACTGTCCGCCAAGGCACCCTAGAATTTCCCCTATAGGTCACCATATATGTTGCATCACAGGATAATGTATAGTGCACCTTATATGGACGGCAACCATAAGGTGCCCTATAGGGCGCCCTATAAAGCACCCTCAGCGGCACCTTATGGGTACAGTATGCTGTGGGTGTTTTTGCTGGCATCAACATATGTACATTACATAAAAAAGACTTTGGAAAACCCTAGCAAATTACCCCACTGTGGGTTTGAACCCATGACCTCTGGCTTCTCAGACAGTGAAGTAACCATTGGGCTACAGCTCTACAGCTGCCAGCAAACCCCTGACTGGCTGCAGAGAGCCTGCACGTCACCACACAGACAGTCTGCTGTGGTAGCCAGGATAGGGTTAGGCCACCCATACCCATGATGCACTGCACATGCAAATCAGCTGTCCACAGATGAACACAAGATGGGGAATGCACCCCAACAGCTCCCCGGCGTGGAAGGGGGAAGTGGCCGTGTGCACCCACACAGCACCTCGGCCTGGTAGGGGGTACTGACCGGGTGTTTTACTGGCACAGAGTAGCTACACACCGTCACATTGTGCGGGTACTGTGCTCACCCTGAGGGTGTGAAGAGGCGCCCAGGACCAGGTCCACATCCACAACACCTTCCATGGATGAAAGAGGCCATACCAGAGCTCTACAGCAGTATTAATCTGTGAGATAGGTACTTTCTGTCTTAGTCAGGGGAACCCCTTATGGACACCTAGGTGGGCTATGTACCACCACCCAAGGTTGAAAAAAAACATGGTCTCCTATCAACAGATCCACATTCTACCTCCCTGCAATGGTGGGAGTAGAGTGGACCATCAACCCCGGTCCTGCTGGGGAACAGATACCCTACAGTGCAGTCAAAACAGCTCTATACACCTCCACAAC
Organism: Ichthyophis bannanicus; assembly: GCA_033557465.1. Taxonomy (NCBI): domain Eukaryota; kingdom Metazoa; phylum Chordata; class Amphibia; order Gymnophiona; family Ichthyophiidae; genus Ichthyophis; species Ichthyophis bannanicus. Next base: position 368,535,041 of record CM066038.1, on the reverse strand, counting down.
ACAATATCAGACAGACATTAGGCCTGGATATGCTAAGCTGCACCCCACCACTATCTGATATTCTCCTGCTGCAACCCTGCAAGGCGCTCCATCACGACACAGACCAGCTGAAAACAGTCTGCTAGCTAATCCTGGTGGAAATGCATGCACCCAGAACTGGGATGGCAGTGCACACCAGCAGATAAGTCAGTGACTGGGCCCCAAAAGGAAACCCATATATATCACATGAGAGAAATACTATATAGCACTATGGGGGTGCCTAGACATGCTGTGGTCACTGCACAGTCAGGGTGAGAGTGATCCCCCAGCAGGACAGAAAGAGGTCACCCTGTCTGTGTAGGTGGTGGCCGGCCACGACAATGTCCCAGGCATTGCCCTATGCCCTGTGCAGATGCATCCTGGCCAGCCCACCCTGTCTGAGCTATACCCATGGTACCTTGCTGCTCATTATGCACATTGGCAGGCCAATAATGGCAACAGTGCTGGCAGTGTGGGCTGTGGAAGGTGTTTGCAGCCAACACACACTGTATAGACCAGGGGTGGGCAATCTCGGTCCTGGAGGGCCGCAGACGAGTCAGATTGGCAGGATATCTGTAATGCATATATATCGCATGCTTATTCATTAGGGATATCCCAAAAACCTGACTGGTCTGTGGCCCTCCAGGACCGAGATTGCCCACCCCTGGTATAGACAGACACACACTCCCACACGTATGCCAGCATTGTGCTACTATAGAGGAGTTTATCAGCCTTGCCCACCACACCAGTCCTGGGCACAGCACAGGCATGGATATGGTACACAATACTGTTGGGGGTCACTCCCCAGGGTGGTGACCACTGTCAGAGGCCAGACCTGAAGCACACACCGCAGACATCAGAAAGATTGTTATGATAGAGCTCAAAGAGCAAACTGTGCTTAACGTAGGAATGTCTATCTGCCAGTACTCATAGCAAACGTTTGAGAGCTGTGTACCGTATACCCAGGTGTAGGGTGGCATTGCTAAGGTATGCAGGTGCTAGTATTGGGAGATGCACGCAGGACCCAATGTCCTGCCTCTCCAGGAGGTATTGGCCAATGGGGCCTGTGGGTGTGGGTGTGTCTGCCCCTGTTGGCTGCTGCTTTACGGCAGAGGTTCCCAACTCCAGTCCTGGTGTGCCTAACACTGTTCGGGTTTTCCTGCTCTCCCTCATGAATATGCATGAGCTACATATACATGTCATGGGGGTGGTGCATAGATATGCAGCACAGGCATTTGTATTAGAGGCAGCATGGAACCTGAATGGTGTGTGGTCCTCCAGGACTGCATTTCGGAGACTCTGCTCTAGGTAATGCCCCTGTTCATGGTGTCTGTGCTCGGTGTGGTAAAAGATAGGCGTATTACCAATGCGTATGGCCTCAGCAATAAAGGTTTGTCCTTACTATCACAGTTTAGTTGTGGGAAAAATATGTGGACAGGATTGGCAGTAGCCCCAGCTGGGCTTTGAACCTGTGACCTTCTATTCTTGCACACACTGTCTGTGTGCACTGCACCACCATGTTGTCACAGATTGGTGGAATTCCCTGGGAGGTCCATGACTGTACATCTGACAGGGCCTGTCTGTTGCAGTGGATGGTGCCATCCTGCACATGGCTAGGCCACTGTCTTCTGTGGCTAGCTGCCACTGCCCCTCCACCACCTGTACCCTTCCGCCATCATGCTGGCATGTCCTTATTGTAGTAAAACCATATGACCTGATTGAGTTGTGGCACTCCAGGCCTGCATTTGGGGGACTTGGCTGTAGGTAATGCCCATTGTTATGGTGTGTGAGCGGTGTAGGGTAAAATATGGGTGTTTGCAACATGCTTATGTTCTCTGCAATAAAGGAGTGTCTTTACTATCTCTGTTTGGTGGTGGGTAAAATATGGGGACAGAGCTGGCAGGTGCCCCAACTGGGATTTGAACCTGTGACTCTCTGGTCCTAGAGATACTGGTTCTGTCCACTGCACCACACTGTGGCCACAGAGATGGTGCAGTCCCTGAAGATAGGAAACCTGGCAAGAAGGAGTCAGAAGCCATGCTCTGCACATTTTTACTGTGGGCTCGTTCACCTTGTCTGGGGACAAAAGTGCAAATACACCACGAAAATGCCTGCAAAAAAAGGGGGAAAAAAGATAGCCAAGCTGGGCGACAGTGTTATTAATGGGCAACCATACAAAACACTCCAAGGACAGCTGCAATAGCAAGAAATGATTTTTGGAAGGGTCTCCACTCCGTAGACCCTTCCAAAATTCATTTCTAATTTTTTGGAGCTTTCCATGGAGTGTTTTTTGTTGTTGCCCATTAATATCACTGTTTCCCAGCTGAAGTACTATTTTTAATATTTTTGTTGTGGTCATTTTCGCTTTTTATTTGCACTTTTGTTCTATGCACATGTATCACACTGCTCACGTTTTGTAGGTTTCCCCGGTTTTCCTGTACATTGCTGACGGAAATGGTTTCTCTTCCCTTTAAATGCCCTCTACCGCGAGTGTTTCACTCGTGGTATTTTTTACTTGTATATTCGGCCCCGTAAATGTGCGAGGAGCCTCTCCCCTCCCCTTCCCCGCCCATTGCAGCCGTCTCTCCGCCCCTCGGGAGCCTTCCTCCGCCCTCCGTTAGCCTTTCCACGCCTCTATCGGACATTTGCGGGCCCGTACTTGTGCAGAGCCCGTTAGTGTGCCGCGCATGTGTGCGGGGGTTCATCGCACGTGTGCGGGGCGCTTAAGAGCACTTAAGTGCTGCTTTTAGTGTGCTATTGTGCGGCGCGCAATTGTGCGGTTTTTAGTAAACATGCCCCTTAGTCTTTAATTCACAAGTAGTCTTAACCAACAGGTCTTGCGACAAGTTAATGTAAATCACCTTAGAGATCTGAAAAAAGCCTATTCGCATCCATAATGCTTTTGAGGTTTCAAAAAATGTTGCTTGTAAAATGATGGAATCAATTATTTTTCTTATCTCAGAAAGGTTCACATTAAAGTGTGACCTAAAACTGCAGTACCGCCCCATGACGGTGCCAATTATTTAATCAGTTACCCACAAAGGCATTATAATTCCTGAAAATAGGGATGAGGGCTAATGTGATGCATCATCAGGTCTGTGAGCCCAGAAAGGTAAGATTTGTGGTGATTTAATTATTATTATTTTTTTTTTATTTATCATTTATCATGAATTTTACATCCAAGAAATCAAATCATTGAATGATACAAAATGGGCATACTTATAGCAAAGAATTCTACAAAAAAAAAAAAGCATTCCTCCAAAAGGAGATTAAAAAGAACAAATAATCAGCACCCATTTATATGTAGACCTCAACATAAGGCAATATAAGGAAGTACTAGGAAAAAAAAACTAAACAGAGAGTAAAGGGCCTACACAGTCCTAAACTATCTAATCATTATTATTAATACAACAGGTGAAGGTCAGCTGAATGAGAAGCGTCAGCTGAATGAGAAGGTCCAGCAACCTCAACTATTACAATTTCCCTAGCCTCCAGGAACTCAAGTTGTTGCCTAGGATAAAAAAACAAATATATCTTTTGTTTAAATGCCACACAACGTTTTGCAGGAAATTTAAGCTGGAAAGTGGCCTCCAATGCTAAAACCCTGGGGCGAAGAACCAAAAAGTCCTTCCTTCTCAGCTGCGTAATATGAGATATATCAGGAAATATGCAGACCCTAGACCCTAGGAAAACTTCATTGAAATTCCTAAAGTACAATCTGAGGATAAAAAACGAATCAGATTCCAGTGCTAGAGTTACAAGGAGAGTAAACCTATCAGTAATGACACCCAGGGAAGATTCTAAAAACCCCGTGAGTTCACCCATATCAGGGGGTGCAGAGGGGGCATTGGAACCAAAGTCCCTTAGCCCAAAGGACAAATACTGCGCCTGAACCAGAGGTGGAAACTGATCTGGGGAGATCTTCAAAACCTCTCCAAAATACTTTTTCACCATCTCCATTGGTGACATTAAAGGAGACCGTGGAAAATTCAGAAAATGCAGATTAAACCGCCGAACCTGGTTCTCCAAATACTCCATTTTCCTGGAGGACACAGATCTGTCCTTAACCTGGGCAGTCACCAACTCCCGCAGCTGCCCAACTTCTTGCTCCACCTTAGAAAGTCTCTCCACTTGCTCATCCTGAACACCAGAAAGAGTTCCACACAAAGATTTAACCTCAACTGTCTCAGTACTCACGATACTCAAAACATTATTTAGGGAAGTGTTAAGTGTTGCTAGTCCGTCCCACAGTGCTTCCATCGTTATCACCACAGGTATTTCCAAAATTGGCAGCCCCGAAAGGCCCTCTACTCGACCGGGTATCACCTCCACGCATCTCTCCAATGAAATTTCTCTCTCCGCAGCCCTTTGCTGCCCACCGGCCTCTGTAGGGGAAGAACTCCCAGCTGAAGCACCTCCTGCTGCTCCATCCATTGGCATGCTCACAAACAAGCCGGCAGGAAAAGCAACTTCTGGTGAGGTAACACTTCTGGGATGCGGTGGGGGGGGGGGGAATGCTCCTCCGGCGAAAGCCAGATCCCCGATGTACTCAGCGACGGCACTTCTCCCTCCGCCTCTGCCAAAGACAGTGCTCCTGCTCCAGCCACAAATCCACATTCCATCAAGGTATGCTGGGTCAATGGGGCCGGCAGGTCTGCCCCAGGAGGAAAGGCAGCCTGCTTCCTCTTCTTCCGCCCCATCAAACAAAGTTAAGGAGCAGGCCACGAACACATGGCAACCAAGAGAGATACAGCTCAAAGGTCAGAGCTTCCTGCCGCCATCTTGTTACTCCCCCACCTTTGTGATTTAATTATTAGGGATATAGCTAGCTGGGTGGTTAAAAGCAGTGAGGATCACTTAGTAACTTCTTTGACTGATGCAAAGTCACCAAAATTAGATTTTGATGAGAAATCAGCTGTTGTGGTCAATGTGGGCACAATGTAGGAAATTGTAGGATGGAGGTGCTAGAAACTTAGTTTAGGCTGCTGGATTGGAAACTAAAAGCCATAGTCTTCAAGGCAACATTCTCAGAAATGCCCCTAGTACAACAGGCAAGCTGAGCTCCAGAATTTCAATGAGTAGATTATTTTTAGATTCACCAGCAACTAGGGACCTTTTTCAGAAGTCGGGGCTATTCTGGACAGATAAGGTCCATCTTAAACAAAATGGAACCAACTTCATATAGGACTACTGGCTAATACAAACATGTAAAAACACTCTTAGAATGACAAGCAAACAAGAATTTTTCAGCAGCTTTAATATTGCTTTTGACATACAGGACTACTCCTCCTCCTTTCCTACCTTCTCTATCTCTCCTAAATAGATTATAGCCACCTATGGCTATATCCCATTCATGTGACTCGTTAAACCATGTTTCTGTAATGGCCACAATGTCCAAATCCATTTCCACCATTAGGGCTTGTAGATCAGGAACTTTGTTGGCTAGGCTTCATGCATTTGTACTCATTGCTTTCCAGCATTTGTTGAATGGCTTGCCAGCCTTTTGCATGGGTTTTGTTCTACACGCCCCTTCCCGCTTGCCATTGATGTGTTGTGCAAAGGTGTGGCTGTTTCCAATGTTGTTTTGCTTTTGCTGGGAGTGACATACTGAACTTAGAAACATAGAAACATAGAAATATGACGACAGAAAAAGACCACATGGCCTATCTAGTCTGTCCTTTTATAACTTGTCCTTCTCCATCCATCACCATTTTCCCTAGTTTAAATACCTGCCCACATAATGCCTGAAGTTTTCACTTAGGATCCTTTTCCCTGCAACAGAGAGATGTAGTCCATCAGTACAGTGTAGTCTCTTGTTGATTCATATGTTTCCCCAGTCGCCTATATATCTAAATTCTTCTTGTTTGCACCAGATTTGGAGCCATGTATTAAAGTTGTTTATGTGATGCAGCCTTTCTGCCCCCTTACCATGAACAGGTAGAGCTTATGAGAATGCTATAGTGTTAGCAATAAGCTTGAGTTTCTCTCCCAGAGTCTGGAAATGCAGAGACACTGTTTCTAGCCAGGTCATTTGTACCCAAGTGGATGACAATATCAGTTTTAGAGTGCTCACTTTCTGCACTAACTATACCAACAATTTGGTTTGTATTCCTGCTGACTGAAGAGCCTGGGAGGCATTTGACCAGCCTCTGTCCTTTGAGCTGTGTTCCCAAGTTGATGCCTCTGATGATGGAATCTTCAAGGAGTAGTAGTTTTCTGTTTTCTTCCTATTTATTTATTTATTTATTTATGTAGACAGATTTGTATGCCACCTTATCCTTCAATCAAGGTGGTCACGTCACATCACAATTGGATGGTTACATTTAACATTAGGGTACTTATAAACATTTAGACAGTACAGTTACTTGACAGCATTTAGACAGTACAATTGAAGGGTAACATTTAACATGAGGGTATTTAATAACGTAGTATGATAAACTTGTGCGTGTAGATAGGATGAGTGCGTGCTTAGTTGGCAGAGGTATTGTATTTCTGGTAGGGCAGGGGATATTGCCTGCGTGCTCATATGTTTCTATAAATAACAGTGTTTTGAGGTCTTTGCGGAAGTCTGTGAGATCATCCAATGCCCTCAGGCTCATTGGGAGGGAGTTCCATAGTGCAGATGCCAGTAGTGATGGTGCTCTTTTTGAAGTAGTTTGTTTGGTTTTGTGGTAGCCTTCAGGTGTGCTGATCATGTTGTCGTTATTGGTTCTTCTTGGTCTGTTGCTGGTATCTCTTGTTATAATGTTTTGGAGTACGTCTGCTGAGAGATGGTGAATGATTTTGAAGATGATCATGATTGTTTTGCATTTAGCTCTTGCCACCATTGGGAGCCAGTGTAGTTGTTGTAGGACAGGAGTGATGTGCTCGGTCCTTGGAGTGTCTGTAATGATGCATGCTGTGTTGTTTTGTACCATCTGTAGTGATTGTAGTGGTCTGCTGAGGAAGGCCTTGATATAGTGAGTTTCCGTAATCAAGCAGTGGTGTAATGAGTGCTAGGCACACTGTGCGGAAGTGGTCCTGACAGAGCATTGGTTTGATTTGTCTGATTGTCTTCAATTGTTGATAGGCCTTGTTTGTGGTTTTGTTGATGTGGGATTTCAGGTTCAGAGCTCTGTCTAGTGTGATGCCCAGATATTTAACTTCTTCTTTGACTACTATATGTTTGTTTAGGATGCTGGTAGTTTGTGGAGGTATGAAGGTGGGGTTCCTGGTGACCAACATTGCCTCAGTTTTATCGTAGTTGACCGTTAAGTTGTTGGCTATGAGCCATTCATTCATGTCTTCGAGGCATTTGGTTATTGTTGTGGTGTTTAGTGCTAGTGGGTTGATTGGAGCATACACCATGATATCGTCAGCATAAATGTGATAGTGAAGTTTGTGGTGTTTGATGTTGCATATGGGCTGTATGTAGATGTTAAAGAGCATTGATGAGAGGGCTGAGCCTTGAGGTATTCCCTGTGTGATGGGGAATTGTAGTGATTTCTTTTGGTCACATTTGACTTGTTGCATTCGCCCTTCAAAGTATGATGTGAACCACTTCAGGGTATTCTTGGATAGTCCTATCTGTTGTAAGCGTTGCAATAGCTTAGTGTGGGACACAGTGTCGAAGGCCGCTGAGATGTCCATGAACACTAGCAGGAAGCTGTTTTTTATGTTGTCCATGCCTCTTAGGAGATTATCAAAAACGGAGGTGAGTAGTGTTTCCATGCCGTGTTAGGGCTTGAATCCATGCTGATGGATATCCAGTGGGGCATTTATGTCAATGTGGTCCTGAAGTTGCTTTTGCACTGACTTTTCCACAATTTTGGCAAGGAATGGCAGGCTGGAGATGGGATGGTATGATTTTGTTTTGGAGAGGCTCAGATTGCTATTTCTGAGTATTGGTCGTATCATTGCGTGCTTTAGGGGTTGTGGCATGTATCCTTGTTGAAGTGAATCTTTGACGATTTTTTGAATGTGATGAGAGAGTTGGCTTTTTGTAGCTTTGAGCCATGTCACTGGGCATGGGTCTGACAGTGAAGTTGTTGTGTGTAGTCCAGATATAATGTCTTCTTTGCTGCTTTGTTGGTATGTTGAAGCTCTCCCATATTTGATGTTGCTTTTTATTTATATTTATTTATTTATTACAGTTTCTTATATACCGCGCTATTTAGAATCAGCGCGGTTTACATCATAACATAACGACCATAACGACAAGCTGTTAGGTTTTACATCGAACAGGAGTACAAACTTGGATAACAGGGTTAACTATATACATAAGCTATTTACACTGTAGATAATACATGTAAGGGCCATTCTAGATTGGGTCATTTCTTGGGAGGGATATTTAGGTTCAATTGCTGTCTGGGAAGTATTGGAGGAAAAGGTGGGTTTTGAGAGCCTTCCTGAACTGATATAGATTGGTAATGGCCCTGATGTCAGGGGGAAGAGCGTTCCAGCATTTGGGGACATAAAAACTGAATGCCCTGTTTGTGGTTGTCGTGTTGGACTTTCTCAAAGCCTTTGGTGTTGCTAGCAAGTTCACAGCTGTTGTTCTTCTGGATCTGTTGGGGGGGACAATGTGGATAAGATGCGTGAGTGAGGAGGATGAAATACCTTTGATTGCCTTGAATGCTAATAGAAGGGATTTAATTGTGTAATCATTTGTTGTGGTGTGGTAGAGGATGTTTGGTTGGTGTTTTTTGACTTCATGTAATCTGCATATTTTTGTGGGTCAAGATGGTGGGTACTTTGTTGCGTGTCGTCCTTGGTGAGCGTTTGGACAATGCTAAAGAGTTCTCTTGGTCTATTAGTAGATTTCATGATTAGGTTGGTATGATATTGCTGTCTATTCTCATTTATTCGATTGTTATATTCCATTTGTTTGTCTCTGTTTTGAGTTAGAAGGTTGTGTGATTTGTTTCGTCTCCATTTTCTTTCCAGTCTTCTGAGTGTGCGTTTTGCAACTCTGATTTCATGAGTACCATGGGGCGTTGGATCTCTTGCGTGTTTGTGGTTCGTTGATGGCTGGGGTAGATGCTGCATTGGAAATTATTGTGTTCCATTCTTCTATGTTTAGGTCAAGGGTGTCGTATTCCTGTTGAAGTTGTGGAGTGATTTTGTTTATGAATGAGTCTCTGTTAAAAGTTTTGAACCATCTAGTCATTCTTTTGTCTTCTTTGCGTTGGGTGGGATTGTTCAGGGTCATGATGAATTCGATCACATGGTGGTCTGACCAAGGGACTGATGTGATTGTTGGTTTTGTAGTCTTGTTTTGTTCCACTAATTGCATTGGCATGAAGACCATGTCCGGAGTTGTACCATGCTGGTGCGTTGGGGCGTTAATTGTCTGGAAGTATTTTAATGATCCCATGGCTTTTAAGAACGTTTTGGTTTCTCTGGTGGGTGCGGATGTTATGTTGTAGTCTCCTAGTGCAACGAGGGGTTTGTGTCTTCTGCTATGTGCGCATATCATTTCAATTACTGTGGATAGGTGTTCAGTTATGGTTCCAGGTGGTCTGTATGTGAGGTAGATGCTTAGGTACTTGTTGGCTATAGTGAATGTGTTAGATTCGATTGTGTTAGTGGTGGCGATTGTTTTGAATCTGTATTCCTTTCTGGTAAGTATTAGTACTCCTCCTCCTCTCTTTTGTGCTCTGATGCAGTTAAATGCCAAGTATGCTATTGGGGTTACTTGGTTTAATATGACCTGGTCTGAGTTGTCTAGCCAGGTCTCAGTGATGCATATTATATCCAGTTTCTTGTTGTGGATTACGTCAAGGATAGTATTTGGTTTGTTCCTGATAGATCTGGCGTTTAGTAGAGCACACTTAATGTTTGTTGTTATGATTGGGTTTGTATGTTCTTTATTTGTGCGGTGAGTGGGTGTATTACGTGTGGCATTGTATGGTTTGTGGGCTGTATGCTTTGGTTGTTGGCGTGCTTTGGTACATTATCAGTAGATTTGGCATTAAGTCTATCATTTAAGGGAACTTCAGTTTCCATTGATTGGACACCCTCATTATCCAAGGCAGAGAAGGCATTATGCAGGGATACCACTTGATATAAGGGGTGTCTCTGTGTTACAGGTCACAACCTACCAGAGCCCACTGTGATCCATTTGTTCCTGGGCTGTTTGGTTCTTTATGGAAGCGGTGGTGGATTTTGTTCAGTTCGTAATCTAGAGGCAGTGTTCTTCCTCTAATAGTTTCTGATTCTATTTCCTTGCATGCATCATTGTAGTACTTCTGCTTGTCTTGTCTTGTTGCACGGTGGAAATCACTGTTGAGTTCTGTGATTGCCTCTCTTTCTTCTCTGGCTTTAGCTTCTCTGTGTTTCTAGGCAATTTTCAGAGTTTCTTTGGTCATCCATTTTGGTCATTTTGCTTTTTTACCTTTTGTAGAGGCTTCTCACTTTCTTCAAACACAATCTTCTATATTTCATCCCATAACTCTTCTGAAGTTTTGTCATTTGTATCTAAAGCAGCAAATCGATTTTGCAAGCAGTCTTTAAATTCTGATGGTATATTCTCAAAATCATATTTGCTACATTCATGGGTTACTTGCTCTTTTCCAACTTTAGCTTGAGTTTTCATACTAGTAGTTGGTGATCTGTCCACAGTCCAGATTTTGTCTGTTGATGTTACAGAGCTTTTCCATCGTTGACTTCCACAGATGTAGAGAATTTAATTTTCATACAATCCATTGGGTGAAGTCCAAGTGTACAGTCACCATTTGTGTTTCCAGAAGAAAGTCTTTGAGATGAGTAGATTGTTGGTCTTGCAGAATTCTATCAGTCTTTCTCCAGCATCATTTCTGTTGCCAAGTCCATATTTTCCAATCACTTTGCCTTCTTCTTTGTTGCTAACCTTTGTGTTCCAATCACTCATGACTATTAGGATAACCTGTTTGCATATTCTGTCAATTTCAGCTTGTAGTTATTCATAGAACACATCAACTTCATCCTCTTCTGCAGCTGTTGTTGGGGTATATACCTGAATTATAGTTGTGTTGATAGGCATTCCTTGTAGACGAATAGAAATTAAGCATTCACTAGTTGCATTGTATTTCTTTACAGTTCTTACAAGTCTCTTCTTCCTTGTCTTTCATTTCCAGCATAGTAAGTCATGTGATCATCAGATGCAAGATGCCCTCTGTAATAGAAACAAAAATTTCCTCCACTGCCTGGCAGATTGTGAAAAAGTACACTATGCACATATGTAGTAAAGCTTCCAATACGAAACCAGCACTAACACTAATAATTCAAACAACAATACTGCGAAGATTATGCTAAGCCCTAGAATACCAATACACCTCCTATCAGAAAAACAAAATAAGTCAGGATGCTACAGGTCTCTACACAGAAACTATATTTTATTTATTTATTTATTTAACATTCATTTTTATACCGCATCTTCCAGAGATCAGTTGCGGTGTACAAATAACAACTATTAACAAATCGAAATTTGTTTTACATAGAACATCTTAGATATACATAGAACGTCTTAAAGTATCATAAATTAAACAAATTTAACTGGAACTGTGTTAAAACAATTAACTAATAGAAAATGGTGTTAACGTACATAATATAGTACATAACAGATACAACTATATACAAGAGGAAGGTATTAGGGCATAAGAGATTGGAAAGTCTTTTCATTTGCGCTGTGTGAGGTCTATTTATGTGGAAGGGTTGTGCTTTATGTTGTCAGTTACTTGTTTAGCCTTTATCTAAGTTGAGTGTAAGGTTTTCCATGGTGTTATAGTGTTTGGTGAATAGATAAGTTTTTAATTTTTTGTGGAATTCCATGATCTCTGTTAGAGATCGTAGATCCTCTGGTAGGGAATTCCAGATAGTGGGAGCTATATGAGAGAAGGCTCTATTATTGTGCTTTTATGAAGTCCTTCGGAATCTTTAGTTTATTTAATTGTTCTTTTCTGTGGGTAGGCTTAGGTGTTTCTTTGCATATTAGATTACATAGTGTAGTCGGAGCCATGTCGTTTAATGCTTTGAATGAGGTAATTAAAGTTTTGTATGTTATCCTACTCTGTATTGGTAACCAATGAAGGTATGCTAGTATTGGTGTTATGTGTTGGAGTGAGTTTATTTTTAGTATAATTCTTGCCGTTGCATTTTGGGCTAGTTGAATTCTTTTAATGTTCTGTTTTGAAATGCCCATAAGTATTAGGTTGGCAAAATCAAAGTGAGGGGTTATAATAGCTTGTGTTATATTAATGAAATCTTGTACAAATACTAGCGGGCGTAGTTGTTTGAGAATTTTAAGTTTGAAATAGATTTTCTTTGTGGTGTTTCTAATGTGTGTTTCCATTGTAAGGCGTGTATCTATTATAACACCTAGATATCTTATTTCATTTTTTATTTTAATTTCTTGATCTTGTAGTGTTATATGGGTTGGGGGAATAAATGATTGATTTTTTGTTACAATTAGGACTTCGGTTTTAGCATGGTTTATATGGAGGTTTTGAGTTTTTAGCCAAATTGTGATTTCGTTATAACAGTCTGAGAGGAGTTGTAATGGTAGGTTAGGGATAGTAAATGGAATGTACATCATAATATCGTCTGCATAGAGGTGATATTGTACTCCAAATTTTTTAAAGATATTGCAGACCGGTTTTATGTAAATGTTAAAAAGTAGGGCTGATAGAGCAGATCCTTGTGGTAAACCTATTTCTTGGTTATATGTAGTTGAAGTTTGATTGCCTATTCGTACATTTTGAGTTCTGTTGTTTAAATAGGAAGTGAACCATTTATGTACTGTAGAGTTTATGCCTATCTGTTTTAAGTTTCTGAGCATTATTGAATGATGTACACTTTCAAAGGCCGCTGATATGTCAATGAAGAGGAGGATGAATGCTTGTTTATGGTTGTCGATTCCTCTTAGGAGAGTATCAATTAATACAGTAAGTAGTGTTTCAACTCCGTGGCGGGGTCGAAATCCATATTGTTGCTCATCAAGTGGATAAGATGTGTCTATGTATTCCTGTGTCTGTAATTGCACAACTTTTTCTATTATTTTGGCCAAAAATGGTATGCTAGAGATGGGTCTGTATGATATTGGGGATGTTTTATCTAATTTGCTATTCTTTAGAATTGGGCGTATTTGTGCGTGCTTGAGTGATTGTGGTAGGTAACCTTGGGTTAATGAGAGGTTGACTATTGGAAGAATGAATGATAGAAGAGTTGGTAGTGTGTTTTTTATCCATGATACTGGGCATGGGTCTAAGTATGAAGTTGTGGTATTGAGACCAGATATGATAGTTTTTAATGACGTTCTTGAAATGGGGTAAAAGTCTGACCATTCGTCAATAGGCTGCTGAAAGGTGTTAATTGTATCTAGTGACATTTGAGGTTTTTTTGATTTGTTTTGGTAGTGATTGGCTAGTGTTTGTACTGAGATGTCAGTGATTTCATTGCTAGAAGTTTGAGCCATGCTGTGGTCACTGCACAGTCAGGGTGAGCATGATCCCCCAGAAGGACATGCTTTGACCACCCTGTCTGTGTAGGTGGTGGCCGGACACTACAATATCCCAGCCAATGTCCCTGCCAGGGCCCTATGCCCAGTGCAGATGCATCCTGGCCACGCCACCCTGCCCTGGCTATACCCATGGTACCTTGCACCTCATTATGCACATTGACTGGCCAATACTGGCAACAGTGCTGGCAGTGCGGGCTGTTGAAGGGGCTTGCAGCCAACACCCACTGCATAGACAGACACACACTTCCACACCTCTGCCATCATGGTGCTACGATTGAGAGGGTAAGTAGCCTTGCCCACCAAACCGGTCCTGAGCACGGCAAGGCATGGATATGGTACGCATTACAGCTGGTGGGCACTCCCCAGGGTGGTAAGCACCGTCAGAGGCCAGGCCTGGAGCATGCCCTGCAAACACCTAACAGATTGTTCGGATGGGGTCAACTAGCAGTATGTACGTAACGTATGGATAACTGCCTGCCTGTGCTCCTAGCAAACGTCTCCGAGCTGTGTACCGTATACCTCAGGTGTAGGGTGACATTGGTAAGTTATGCAAGTGCTCGTTTTGGGTGCTGCATGCACGGTCCAATGTTCTGCCTTTCCAGGAGACATTGGCCAATGGGGCCTGTGGGTGTGGGTGTGTCTGCCCTTGATGGCTGCTGCTTTACGGCACAGATTCCCACCTCCAGTCCAGGTTTGCATCACACTGTTCGGGTTTTCCTGCTATCCCTCATGAATATGCATGGGCTACATCTACATGCCATGGGGGTGGTGCATAGATATACAGCACAGGCATTTGTATGAGTGTCAGCATGGAACCTGACTGGTGTGTGGCCCACCAGGACTGCATTTGGGTGAGTCTGCTCTAGGTACTGCCCCTGTTCATGGTGTCTGTGCTCAGTGGGGTAAAAGATAGATGTCTTACCATTGCATATGTCCCCGCCATGAAAGGTGTGTCCTTACTATCACTGTTTAGTTGTGGGAAAAATATGTGGGCAGGATTGGCAGTAGCCCCAGCTGGGCTTTGAATCTGTGACCTTCTGTTCTTGTATGCACTGTCTGTGTGCACTGCACCACTGTGTAGCCACAGATTGGTTGGATTCCCTGGACTGTCCATGACTGTGGATCCGGCAGGACCTGTCTGTTGCAGTGGACTGTGCCAGCCTGCACATGGCTAGGCCTCTGTCTTCTGTGGTTAGCAGCCACTGCCCCCTGCACCACATGTACTTGTCCGCCAACATGCTGGCATGAACTTCTCTCAGAAAATGCAGTTGACCTGATTTCAATGTGGCAGTATGGGACTGCATTTGGGGGACTTGGCTGTAGGTAATGCCCATTGTTGTGGTGTGTGTGCGGTGTTGGGTAAAATATGGGTGTTTTCCCCATGCATACAGGGGTGTCTGCGCTATCTTTATTTAGTGGTGGGTAAAATATAGGGACTGGGCTGGCAGGTGCCCCAGCTGGGTTTTGAACCTCTGCCCTCTGGTCCTAGAGGTAATGACTCTGTCCGCTGTACCACACTTTGGCCACAGAGACAGTGCAGCCCCTGGAGGCAGTAAGCCTGGCAGGATGGAGTCAGAAACCCTGCTCTACGCAATTCTACTGTGGGCATATGCACCCTGTCTGGTGACAAACGTGCACATAAACCCCGGAAATGACCACGGGAAATGTGGGACACAATATCACCACGCTGGGAAACAGTGATATTAATGGGCAACCATAGCAAACACTCCCAGGAAAGCTCCAAAACGTGGAAATGTTTTTTGGAAGAGTCTCCTCTCAGTAGACCCTTCCAAAATTCATTTCTTTTTTCTGGAGCTTTGCTGGGTGTGATTTCTGTATTTGCCCATCACTATAACTGTTCCCCAGCTAAATTACTATTTTTAATAGTTCTGTTGTGGTCATTTTCTATTTTTATTTTCACTTTTGTGCTGTGCACATATATCACACTGCTCACGTTTTGCTGGTTTCCCCGGTTTTCCTGTACATTGCTGACGGAAATGGTTTCTCTTCCCTTTAAATGCTTTCTACCGCGAGTGTTTCACTCGCGGTAGTTTTTACATACAAATTCGGGCCCGATACTGTGCGGGGAGCCTCTCCCCTCCCACTCTCCACCCATTGACCCCGTCCCTCCGCCCCTCCGGAGCCTTCCTCCGCCCTCCTTTCGCCGTTCCACGCCTCTATCGGACATTTGCGGGCCCGCACTTGTACGGGGCCCGTTAGTGAGCCGCGTACCTGTGCGGGGGTGACACGCACGTGTGCGGGGCGTTTAAACGCGTTTCTGTGCGTTTCAGTGCCGCGTTGCCGTGCGCTATTTTGCGGCGCGCTATTTTGCGGATTTTAGTAAACATGCCCCTTAGTGATAGGTTAGTTATTATTGTCAATAGTATAAATGTGTATAATATTCTTGGAAACATGATGTTGGGGTGTGCCATTTTCTGAATCTGGATCAGAGGTATGTTAGCCAATGTGTCTGATTCGGTGGGGTGTTGAGTTGTGTAGAGGTGGTGTGGTAATCTCTGATGAGATAATATAAATAATTACTGACAACAGTAGGAAGGACAGTTAATGACTAGTGTAGAGATGTAAATTGGCTTGCTCAGTAGAACAATCACTAATCACTAATCACTATATACTAACAGAAGAATGTGTCATCTTGGCCACATATGTAGAATGCAGACCAACCCTCACCCAGTATAGAAGACGAGACTACAAATTTGAAATGCGCAGATACAAACTGAAATGGGAATCAAGACGCTAGTCTCTCAAAGAACACAAAGTGGAGAAACATAAACAATGCATTTTTTGTACTGAGCAAAATGCATTGGCTAAAGTTGACATACCTATATTCCAAAATGACATACTGTATTCCAAATAGCAAAATAAAAGAAAAAATGTTTGAGGCCGCAGGGCTGGGTCACGAGGCCGCCAGTAACCGGGTTCCCGGGGCCCGGTCCTCGGCTTCGTGCAGTTGGTGGTTGGGGGACGGGGGGGGGGGCGTAAGAGAGGGCGTCGTTGACATGGGGCGACTTCATTGGAGCTGGGAGGGGAGGCGGGGTTGTGGAGCCAGTGTGAGTGGCCGCGTGGTGCGCGTTTACCTTGCTTTTGGCTCCTGTTTGTGGCGGTGAGTCCCACCCACCTTCCCTTTTGTGTGGGGGGAGGGGCAAAGGGAGTGTTGCAGCTGGGGGGGGGGTAGAGAATTAGCGCTCGCCAAGGCGGCTGGGCTTTCACAGATTAAGGTGCATTGGGGGGAGTGAAGTGCTCCCAGGGGTGGGGCAAGACATCCCGGTTGGGGGTCTCGGCCCGATATAGGGGACTGGGGCCGGCCTTTGCTACTAACATGGCGAGGCAGGCGGCGGTGTTTTGGGGAGGATGATGCTCCACCTTGCTAATAATATGGCTGGTGTGGGCATTGTCCAGAGTTGGGGTGGGATTATGTTATGATGTTCACATATGTGGGGCCCATGTTTGAGTGTTTATATACAGTAAATAAAGCTGCAACCAAAGTTCTGCCATAATTGGTGTGAGAGTCTTTTGTTATGCTGAAAGGGCGGGGGAAAAGGGCAGGGTATGTTGGAAAGGATGGGGGATGTGGGGGTACGTGACATGAAGGGGGTGAGGAGGAGGCCCTCCGGGATACCCTGGTTACTAACTTTGCCATCTAGACATTGTTTTTCTAATCACTTCTGTCCTTGCCTCTCTTTTTCTTCATTGATCATGTTTAACTACTTTTGCAGAGTTTACTATCCCCTCTAGTACAGACTCACTCTCTTCTCTACCACTTGTTCAGCATTTGCCCTCTCTCACCCTCTTTTCTCTTTCCATTTAACTTCTGTTCTCTCTCTCTCTCTCTCTGCTCCTCCATCCAGTATTAGCCCTCTCTCTCTCTTTCTATCTCTCTCTCCCTTTCCTATCATGGATTTGCCCTCTCCACCCTCCCCTCCCCTGTTCCCATCAGCATTTTCCTCTCTCCCTTCTCCTCTTCCCCTCCAGCTTCTGCTCTCCCTCTCTATTCTCCTCCCTTGAGCATTCCTCTCTCACTCTTTCCCTCTTTCCTTGTGCCTGTTCCTCCATAGAGTATTTAACCTCTCTCCCTGTTACCCACTTTCCATTGAACTGTCACATCTGCCCACTTTCTCTGCAGCACATGCCTTCCTCTTTTTCCCCCATCTAGCATATGCCCCCTCATTTTCTTGTACCAGAAATTCTGTGAAACCATTTCTAAGTACACTATCAGAGATATTTACCAAGCATAAGCTGACCGTGAGGAAAAACAGCAAGTTCAGTTTTTTATTTGACTGAAACATCTAGTACCTTTCAGTTATGTTTTTCATTTGGACAGCAGCCACAGCTATCTCTTTAATTAACAAAATTGCCCTAAAATGAAAATTCATAAAAACAAAACCACACAAAATGAAAATTTATTAAAACAAAACCTGGGGGCGGAGCCCGATGTCCAGCGGGATGGTCGCATAACGCTGAGGCTCCCGAGAGGCCTACTCAGAATCCTGAATTAACACCGGACAAACTTGAATTTCTGCTCTGATCTTGCCGGGGCACATTGGTGAGATGGCGGGGACCAAACCCACGCGCCTGGAATTTGGATCTCCAGCGGCTTCTCACGGTAAACGCTCCAAAACTGAACCCCCGTCCCCGCAGAAGGGGCTGGCTTTGCGCGAGGGCCCCGAAATGCAGCAGGAAATCCTCGCAGAAATTAGAGGGGTTAAGGACCTCGTGCAGTCAAACGGTGAAGCACTTCGAGCGCTGAGGGAAGATCTTGGTGTACTGCAAGGCAGGCTAGAGGGGCTCTCTTCGCGTCAGGACAAAATGGAGAGTATATTAGACTCCCATGCGGTCCGGCTGTCCAAACTCGACAAAGTTGAACGTCAGGTGCGGGCCTTGCAGAAAGAAGTGGAAGATGGCAATAATAGAGCGTGCCGCAACAACCTACGACTCGTGGGCATACCGGAGGGAGCGGAATTGGGAGACATGAAGGAGTTTTTAAGTAAAATCCTCCCTTCCCTGCTCCAAATCACCTTTACCAAAGAATTGGAGATCGATCGCGCTCATCGTGTACCCACAAACATAACGCTCAACAAGAAGACCCCGCGGCCTATCATCTTTCGACTTTTGAGATATCAACATGTGGAACAAATTCTCAGTGCCTCCCGGGCAAAGGGCCATATGGAGTTTGAGAGCCACAAGGTCTCCTTCTATCCTGACTTGGCTAAACCCACGGTCGACCGCCGAAAGCGCTTTCTGGAATTTCGGCCGAGGCTTCAACAACTACAAGCACGCTATGGCCTGATGTACCCGGCCAAGCTCCGAGTCACGCTTCACAATCAGACAAGAACATTTGAGGACCCTGATCTACTAGCGGAGTTTTTGGATTCTAAAGAAGCCGACTTGATGCGCTGACTTCCAGAATATTCCTGCCAGTACTCTCACATCCGCTGTACCTGCCATATTGGATTTACCGCAGCTCAGCGAAGAGTCTGTCGAGGGCGGTTTGTTGCCTTATTTTGAAGATATCTGGGACCCGACTCCATCTACCCATAGTAGCCTCGACGAGTATCAGAGACAGTGTTTCTTATGGACTCTGGTGTTTCTTTTCTTTTATTATGTCTCTATCTTCCTCTCTAGGGCCTCCTCCCGCAGACATCTGGTCGCCATATTCATTGGGGGTTTTGCTTCTTCTCTAAGTTACTTTGGTACATACTTTTCAATATGGGTGTATTGGCCAGCATACTTGGTGCTTATGTCATTATTGTACAGATTCTGATTATGTTGTAAGTTTTCAAGCGCCCTTACCTAAAATGTCTATTATCGATTGATGGCACCATGTAAGATTTTCTCATTGAACGTACAAGGAATCAATAATCCGATAAAACGGAGGAAACTCCTAAGCTATCTAAGTCATGAAGCTGCGGACCTGATTTTCCTCCAAGAAACACATTTCAATTCGAAGGAAACTCTCAACCTCAATATTAAACCTTACATGGTGGCCGCCTATTCCCCTGCCGTTTCTAGGAAATGTGGGGTTGCCATATTGGATAGGAAATCTCTGCATGCTACTATTGTTGCGACTTGCTCAGATACAGCGGGTAGATGGTCCAGAGTTCACCTCAAGATAGGTAACTTTAAAGTTACATGTATATGCCTTCATGCTCCTAATGTGGATGACCCTGCCCTTTTGCTATTATTGCTCAGGTTGCGCAGGCCTCTGCTACTACTTCATTGATATAGGGGGGGATTTCAATTTAGTTCTTGATCCCCTGATTGACAAATAGCCGCCTAGGAGAAGTGGTCCCCCCAAGAGTCACATCGCGATTACCTCTGTGATCAAAGATATTGTTCTAGTCGATCTATGGAGGTTACTACACCCCAATGAGCTTGACTTTACCTTCTTTTCTTCCCCTCACAAATCCCAGTTTCGCATAGATTTCTTTCTAATATCAACACTGTTAGTTCCTCAGGTGGACGCTGCAAAGATTCACTCCCAGCATATTTCAGATCATGCTGCTATTTCTTTTCAATATCACACTACTGCACTTCAAGGGAATCCGGGGGCCTGGTTCTTTGATAGAGCCCTATTAACTCAGCCAGAGTTCCGGTTAGAAATTCGAGCAGCCATACATGATTACTTCCAGACCCTGGTACTCCAGGGGGATCTGGACACCCCAACAGCACTTCTCTGCAGCTCGTTGGAAAACCTTTTCTGATTTATATAGGGAATTTGCGTTACTAGCGAAACATTACTTTCAATTGATGCAGCTTCCATGCTGCCTCAAAAGTGCTCCAATCATGCCGCCCTCTGTCCTTACTAAGGATGGGCTATTAGAACTAATTCACTCTATTAGTAGTACACATGGGGTAGCCTCTAACTTTTATAAACTATTATGTCAGGGTACAGATACTGCCACTTGTAGAGTCCAACAAGCCTGGGATCGCTAACCGCAAACCACTTTAACCCCTGTGCATTGGAGCGTTTTCTGGTGCAAAATAGTGCGGGTTTCCCGATCTGCCTCAGTTACCCAAACTCAACTCTCGTCTTTTTGCACATAGCTGTTCTTATATTCCAGGAAAATAGCCAAATGGAACACAACTGCCAGGGACCAGTGTAGGTCTTGCCATACTGCTGTGGGAACCCTCGCTCATGTTCTTTATGAATGTCCTTAACTACAGGTTTACTGGGGGCGAATTTGGGGTCGTATTTCACTTATCTTACACCTTCACGAGCCTCTCTCTTGGAAGACTGTGGGACTCCGCTCAGTGGCGGAGGTCCCCTCTCTTCCTAAGAAGGGTCGCTTTCTCCTGATTTCATGCTGGGTATAGTCATATGTTTAATCACGAGGACTTGGAAGGATAGCTCTCGATTTACTGTCAATGAATAGTGGAACCTTGTCTGCTTATATAGTAAATATGAGCAGATATCTCGGAGAGCTATTTTCCATACCCAAATTCATTCTCGCTTGTCTAAATGGCAGATGCTCAATGATCATGTACAATCTGCTCATTGCTTCGACATGTCTGTTTAATGTACACTCATCATGTTTCAGATCGCCGTTAGGTTTTGTAACACAAGAATGTCAGTACATGCCCGCTTCGAGAATGATTTAGTTTTCTAGAGAAGAAGCAGGGGGGAGGGGGGTGGCAGGTGTTTACTTTGGTGTATGTATCACATTCCATGTATGTATTTGTCTTTTAGTTGTATGTCTTCCTTTCCTTTGTTGTTGTAAAACGAAAATAAAGAATTAAAACAAAACCTGGGGGGGAGGGAGGGGGGTTGCCTGCTCACTTCTAATGCCTACTCTACAGTATGTACTTTCTTGCATCACTCATGCTTTTAGGTGTGACCTAATTTCATAGAAGGCCTTTTCTGCAGATATATTTATTTATTTATTTAGACATACTTGTATACCACCTTATCCTACAATCAAAGTGGTTACATCACATCACAATTGGGTAGCATTTAACATGTGGGTGTTTTGCAACATTTAACATGAGGGAATTTAACAACATTAAGACAACACAATTTGAGGGTTACATTTATCATGATGGTGTCTTGAGTCTAACTGGGTTGGTTAAGTATTGAGCTTGCAGTGGAATTTACGTTGCAATCCCTCTCGGGTGGGGGCTGTTGTGTAACTGGTTGGGACTGTTGTCTATCTGCTTGTAAGTTTCTGTGAAGAACAGGGTTTTAAGGGCCTTGCGGGAGTCTTTGATGTCTTATAATTCCCTTAGGCTCGTTGGGAGGGAGTTCCATAGTGTGAATGCCATCAGTGATGGAGCTCTTCTTGACGTATTTTGTTTTGTCTTGTGATATCCTGAAGGTGTGCTGATCATGTTGTCATAATTGTTCCTTCTTGGTCTGTTACTGATGTTCCTTGTTACAATTTCTTGTAGTACATCTGCTGAAAGATGGTGGATGATCTTGAAGATGATCAAGATTATTTTAAATTTTGCTCTGGCTACCATTGGTAGCCAGTGCAGTTGCTGTAAGATAGGAGTGATATATATCATTGTTTTACGCGTAAAACAGGTTTATAAAATTGTCTCCTTAAAATGTATATGCATCAGAATAGAAGCTTTACAATTCAAAGCCATAAACAACTTTGAGCCTTGACTAGACTAATAAAAAGAAAATCTAGGCTAATAAATGATAATACATAATTGTTTGTCTACTCTTACTGCAAATGCCGTGTGTGCAGTATTGTTGAAGGTCATGTTTAGCTTCAATTAGCATATGTATGCTCTATTATAATAGCAAAATAACATTTTAATAAAATGTACTTCTGTGCAAACAATCTTAGCATATTTAGGGAGTTATTATAGAAGTCCTGCATGTACTTCCACGTGGAAATGTCCTTCACATGTAAGTGGTGATTTTAGAAAGCTTTACACGTGGAGATGGCCAGAACACAGACGTTTCAAGGGGGTAGTTAGGGTGTGATTTGGGTAATCCAAAAATTTCCATGTGTAGTTCTCATTTTACAATAGGAACACGTGTATATTTTGCAAAATTTCCATGTTGACTTTTGCATCAACTTGGAGGTACATAGTGTACACACAGTTTGCATATAAGTTCTTGTTTCAGCCAAGGCTTTCAGAGGGGAATTGAGGAAGTATTATTTCCTAATCATCTTTTTTTAACTTAAAACTGTCAAACCTCCATTTTTGTGACTTCATTTAGTTAACTGATGCCACTAAGCTGCACAGTTCAGTCTACAATTGTCATTTCCACATCTATGTCTTCGCATTTTGAGATGAAAGATGCAACATCACCACTTCCATATCTAATTGCTGAGTGAGGCCAACATTTGTTTTCTACGTCCAGCTTTGTAATATGGCTACTTCCACTTGACATGCAAGTAAATCAGCTCCTACAGATCCTTAGAAGTGTATTTCTAAAGGTATTGTGCTTGCCAGAGCCTCTTGTAAAATACTACTGCAAATGAGCATGTACAGACCTGGACGTCTCAACTCCAAGTTCCACGACCTATCTAAAATGAGCCTTAAAATCATATTAAACCAGTTTTGATCCACTTAGTAATGTAACAGAATTCTGTATAAAATTTGTCTTGATTCTATGAAATGAATAGATAAGAGGAGAAGCAGTGCTGAATTAGTTTACAAGTCAGATTTCATTATTGTTAATTTACTAATCCAGATTCTTTCAAAACGTGAATTTTTGTTGGTTAAACTTTGGGGCATGTTTACTAAACTCCGAAAATGTGCGGGTCCCCGTTAGTGTGCGTGTGCCATATAAGGAGTGGGCGGTTCAGGCAGAACAAGGAAAAAAACGACCGTACGTGTGCGCGTCGCGTTAATGTGCGGGGCCCACATTAGCGCGTGGGAAGGCTAAGTGGGGCGCTGCTGGGCACTATAGGAACAGTGCCGTAGCACAACGGTGAAGACACTAACCAATGGTGCAGGGGCCACAAGTTCAATCCTCCATTGTGCGCAACAGAAAAGGCCAGCTGAGGCACCAACTTGAATGTGTAAAAGTGGTTCTGAAGGCAACGTAATTTTGGACTGCATAAGGCGGCGCACTGTACATTTTGTACAGCATAAGGCGGCGCACTGCTTTTGTTGGGCGGTATAAGGCAGCGCACTGCTCTTGTTGGGTGGCATAAGGCGGCACAAGGTGGCGCACTGTTATTTTTGGGCGGCACAAGGCGGCACACTGTTAATTGTGGGCATCAGGAGGCAGCGCGCTGATGAGCACAAGGTAGCGCGCTGATGCTAAAGCAAAGGAACAGAGCCACAGCACAATGGTTAAGCCACTGTCCAATAGTGCAGGGGCCACAGGTTCAATCCCTCACAGTGCCCTGTGAAAAAGGGTAGCTGAGGCAGTATGTTTTATGTTGTGGAGTGCTGTAGGAGGCTTATTAATTTTATTTTGTGAGAACTACTAGCAAACCCACTCTCACAGCATGTTAACATAAAGCGGCCCATAAGGCACATGTTACAGTGCACCGTCCGCCAAGGCACCCTAGAATGTCCCCTATAGGGCAGCAGGTATTTTGCGACACAGGATAATGTATAGTGCACCCTATATGGATGGCAACCATAAAGTGCCCTATAGGGTGCCACATAAAGCACCCGCAGAGGCACCTTATGGGTACAGTACGCTGAGGGTGTAATTGCTGGCAGCAACATATGTACAGTAAATTTAAAAAAAACCTTTGGACACCCCTATCACAGAACCCCACTGTGAGTTTGAACCCATGACCTCTGGCTGTACAGACAGTGACTTAACCATTGGGCTACAGCTCTATAGCTGTAAGCAAGCCCCTGGCTGGCTGCAGATAGCCTGCACGTCACCTCACAGACAGTCTGCTGTTGTAAACAGGATAGGGTTAGGCCACCCGTACCCATGATGCACTGCAAATGCAAATCAGCTGTCCACAGATGCACACAGCATGGGAAATGCACCCCTAAAGCTCCTCGGCCTGGTAGGGGGACGTGTCCGTGTGCACCCACACAGCACCTCGGCCTGGTAGGGTGTTCTGAGTGGGTGGACAAACGGCAAAGAGTAGCTAAACAACATCACATTGTGCGGTAACTGTGCTCACCCTGAGTGTGTGATGTTGCGGCCAGGACCAGGTCCACAACACCTTCCATAGCTGAAAGCGGCCATGCCAGAGCACTGAAGCAGCAAGAACCTGTGAAATAGGTAGGTGCTGCATAAACATCTTGGAGATCTCTGTCTGCCTCAGCTAGTGGAACCACCCCCCCCCAATGGATAAAACACAGATTCCCACCAACAGATCCCCATCCCACCCCAATGGCAGCAAAGTGGACCATCAACCCCAGTCCTGCTGGGGAACAGACACTCTACAGGGCAGTCCAAGCAGCTCCACATACATCCATAACACAATATCAGACAGACATTAGGCCTGCATATTCACAGATTCACCCCACCACTATCTGATATTCTCCTGCAGCAAGCCATCAGCCACTGCACGGCACACCATCAAGACACATACCATCTGTGCACAGTCTGCTGGTTGGTCCTGATGGAAATGCATGCACCCACAACTGGGGTGGCAGCACACACAAGCAGATAAGTCAGTGAAGAGGCTCCAACAGGAAACCCATATATATCACATGACAGAAACACAATATAGCACTATGGGGGTGCCTAGCCATGCTGCCATCACTGCACACTCAGGGTGAGAGTGATCCCCCAGCAGCTCATACAGAGGTAACCCTGTCTGTGTAGGTGGTGGCCGGGCACTACCATGTCCCTGTCAGTGCCCTATGCCCTGTGCAGCTGCATCCTGGTCAGCCCACCCTGTCTGAGATGTACCCATGGTCCCTTGATACTCATTATGCACATTGGCAGGCCAATACTGGCAACAGTGCTGGCAGTGTGGGCTGTGGAAGGGGCTTGCAGCCAACACCCACTGTATAGACCAGTGTTTCCCAACCCATTCCTACGGGGCACACCGGCCAGTCAGGTTTTCAGGATATCCCTAATGACTATGCATGAGATATATATGCATTAGAGATATCCTGCCAACCTGACTGGTTTGTGGCCCTCCAGGGCTGGATTTGGAGACCCCTGCCTTATACCTCTGTCATTTAAGACTGTGAGTGGGCAAGGTGCAGATGTCCTAGACATCGAAAGGGTATATAGAATGTGACACATTCCTCCTCGATTCTCACCACCACCAAAACATTGTCTATTAGACAACTTTTTGGTGGTGGTGAGAATCGAGGAGGAATGTGTCACATTCTATATACCCTTTCGATGTCTAGGACATCTGCACCTTGCCCACTCACAATCTTAAATGACAGAGGTGTAAGGCAGGGGTCTCCAAATCCAGCCCTGGAGGGCCACAAACCAGTCAGGTTGGCAGGATATCTCTAATGCATATATATCTCATGCATAGTCATTAGGGATATCCCGAAAACCTGACTGGCCGGTGTGCCCCGTAGGACTGGGTTGGGAAACACTGGTATAGACAGACACACACTTCCACACCTATGCCATCATGGTGCTACTATTGAGGAGGTAATTAGCCTTGCCCACCAAACCGGTCCTGGGCACGCCAAGGCATGGATATGGCATGCAGTACTGCTGGGGTTCACTCCCCAGGGTGGTAAACACCATCAGATGCCAGGCCTGGAGCACGCACCGCAAACACCTCACAGATTGTTCTGATGGGGTCAACTAGCAGTATGTGCGTAACGTATGGATATCTATCTGCCAGTACTCCTAGCAAATGTCTCAGAGCTGTGTACCGTATACCTCAGGTGCAGGGTGACATTGCTAAGGTATGCAGGTGCTAGTATTGGGAGATGCACGCAGGGTCCAATGTTCTGCCTCTCCAGGAGACATTGGCCAATGGGGCCTGTGGGTGTGGGTGTGGGTGTGTCTGGCCCTGTTGGCTGTTGCTTTACGGCAGAGATTCCCAACTCCAGTCCAGGTTTGCATCACACTGTTCGGGTTTTCCTGCTGTCCCTCATGAATATGCATGAGCTACATCTACATGCCATGGGGGTGGTGCATAGATATACAGCACAGGCATTTGTATGAGTGGCAGCATGGAACCTGACTGGTGTGTGGCCCACCAGGACTGCATTTGGGTGATTCTGCTCTAGGAACTGCCCCTGTTCATGGTGTCTGTGCTCAGTGGGGTAAAAGATAGACGTAGTACCGCTGCATATGTCCTCGCCACGAAAGGTGTGTCCTTACTATCACTGTTTAGTTGTGGGAAAAATATGTGGGAAGGATTGGCAGTAGGCCCAGCTGGGCTTTGAACCTGTGACCTTCTGTTCTTGCATGCACTGTCTGTGTGCACTGCACTGCACCACCGTGTACCCACAGATTGGTTGGATTCCCTGGAACATCCATGACTGTGGATCCGGCAGGGCCTGTCTATTGTAGTGGACTGTGCCAGCCTGCACATGGCTAGGCCTCTGTCTTCTGTGGCTAGCAGCCACTGCCCCCTGCACCACATGTACTCGTCCGCCAACATGCTGGCATGAGCTTCTCTCAGAAAAAGCAGATGACCTGATTGCAATGTGGCAGTACGGGACTGCATTTGGGGGACTTGGCTGTAGGTAATGCCCATTGTTGTGGTGTGTGTGCGGTGTTGGGTAAAATATGGGTGTTTTCCCCATGCTTATGTTCCCTGCAATACAAGGGTTTCTGCGCTATCTTTGTTTAGTGGTGGGTAAAATATAGGGACTGGGCTGGCAAGTGCCCCAGCTGGGATTTGAACCTCTAACCCTCTGGTCCTAGAGGTCCTGGCTCTGTCCGCTGCACCACACTATGCCCACAGAGACAGTGCAGCCCCTGGAGGTAGTAAACCTGGCAGGATGGAGTCGCAAACCCTGCTCTACGCATTTTTACTGTGGGCACATGCACCCTGTCTGGTGACAAACGTGCACATAAACCCCGGAAATGACCACGGAAAATGGGGGACACAATATCACCACGCTGGGCAACAGTGATATTAATGGGCAACCATAGAATACACTCCCAGGAAAGCTCCAACAAAAAGGAAATGTTTTTTGGAAGAGTCTCCGCTCCGTACACCTTTCCAGAAATCATTTCTTTTTGCTGGAGCTTTCCTGGGTGTGTTTTTTAGTTTTGCCCATTACTATAACTGTTCCCCAGCTGAATTCCTATTTTTACAATTTTTGTTGTGGTCCTTTTCTATTTTTAATTCCACTTTTGGGCTGTGCACATGTATCACACTGCTCACGTTTTGCAGGTTTCCCCGGTTTTGCTGTACATTGCTGACGGAAATGGTTTCTCTTGCCTTTAAATGCATTCTACCGCGAGTGATTCACTCGCGCTATTTTTCCTTTGAAATTCAGCCCCGATAATGTGCGGGGCGCCTCTCCCCTCCCCTTCCCCGCCCATTAACCCCTTCTCTCCGCCCCTCCGGGGCCTTCCTCCGCCCTCCGTTAGCCTTTCCACGCCTCTATCGCACATTTGCGGGCCCGTACTTGTGCGGCACCCGTTAGTGTGACGCGCACGGGTGCGGGGGTTCCTCGCATGTTTGCGGGGCGCTTAAGAGCACTTAAGTGCTGCTTTTAGTGCGCTAATGTGCGGCGCGCAAATTAGCGGTTTTTAGTAAACATGCCCCTTTGTCGGTCTTCCTCTAGTGTGATCATAGTAATTTTTTGGCTCCTTTCCCTCAAGTTTAGATCATGATTGATTGATTGATGATGACATCAGAGGTGATTTAGAATCTACCATAAAATATTCCTCCCTTGTGGTCAGAGATCCTAATTTGCATATCAAAAACTAGAATCATATAAAAGGATGCATTATAATTGACTGTCCTACTCTCCTGGCGGCCTTCACTCATGCGTCATCCCAACATGTGGGAGAATATGTTTTGGATGTTAGTATGAAGCCGGCAACTGCTGTACAATCAAATGTACCAATATTTGTCTTCAACCTTTTTCTTTAACATCTTTCCCCCTTTATACTCTGAGGGCTTTATTGAATATCAGCTGAAAAACAGAAGAAACAAAGATGTGGAACAGTTATCTGAGTTCCTCTGTAACAGTATACCAAACTATTTTGAACATCCTATGGATTTATTGGTCAATCAGTGAGAAAAATATTTGGATACTTTTTCTCCTGTATGCTCTCTCAATGGGAAGAAATTCTGTAATATTCCCCAGTTCATTGCAGAGTTACAGAAGTATTGGTTAGGCAATTGGAAGCTCTCTAGCAGAAATCAGGGTGTACAGCTAGCAAAGCTATTTGGAAAGATGTTGTAAGCACATGTCACATTGCTACCTTTTACATGCATGGGAGTGTCCAAGAAATTAATCAGCAAATTGTGTAAAATACTACTGTGTTTAGAAAGGAACAGATGGAGTCTGCTGATGTTTCTCTATGACATCAGCAAAATTCACCCCTTCCTTTCTGAAAATACTACTAAGACCCTTATTCACTCTCTAGTCACCATCCAACTTGATTATTATAACCTGCTTCTCACTTGTCTCCTTCTAAATCATCTTGCTCCCTTTCACTCTGTTCAAAACTCAGCTGCACAGCTTACCTTCCGACAGTATCACTATGCTCACTTCACTGGCTCCCTGTTTCCCTATCCAGCTCAAACTTCTCCTCCTGACCTATAACTGATGCCCCTCACTCTCTTGTTCACCACTTATGTACAGTATATCTTACTAATAGGGGCTATACATTTCAAGCATTTTTTGCTCTGCGTCAAATCAGGGCAGTTCATTCTTTGCTTCCTCTCAATTCACTGCCTCTTTGCGTCAGGTTCCAATATAAATTCCTGATTGTGACACAGCAGGCTATTCATACAGTGAACCCACTTTATTTGTCTGATCTCATTTCTCTCCACACTTCCTATCGTCAACTCCGTTCATTGCATGCAAATCGGCTATCCTTACCTTCCCCCTCCAAAGCCCATTTAGAACAGACTTGACGTGTCGCCTTTTTATTCCTCAGTCCCGTACTTTGGAACACCCTGCCATCCTCCCTCCGTTTAGAACGCTCATACCCCAAATTCCAAAATTTGTTAAAAACTCATTTGTTTGAACAGGCTTTCGACCCTCCCCTGTGATACCCTCTGTATACTCTACTTAAGTATTGCTCTCTTGTGTTATTTAGCTAATGATCTACTACTTCTATCCTTTTCTATATTATTATGGAGTTCTTTTCCATTTTCCCATAGCGTAGACATGTTTTACTTACTGTAAACCGCCCTAATGTCTCGACAAGGGCGTTTGCAAATAAAGATAAATGAAGAAATAAAGAAGCAAAGGTAAGAGTTTGTGGCTTTTTAAATTACAGCTCTCTGCCTGGGAGCTCTTAAAAGGGTTTTTAATACATTTTTAAAACAAAGTTACATTCTTCTTGGTGCTTTAGTTTAAAAGGGGAAATATTTTCTTTAGTGCAATAGGTTTAAAAATCTGTTTTAGTATCTTTCTCAGCTCTTTGAAGCTACTGACACATCATCAGGTGTTAGTTCCTTCCCTGCCCCCCCCAACTCCCACCCACCCCTAGTGAGCAGTCTTGCTTTATAAGGCACCTCTGCAATTAACTACACACAGGGACTTGGAACAGCACATTTTGAACACATTTAAAGAGATTTAACTGCTTTTTCTCTGAAAGGACAGCTGGGAAGCCAGCTGATACTTTGATAGGTCTCTCTCTTTTGCTTTAACAGATAGCTAAGCTCCACCGACTGAACAATGGCTGGAAAAAATCATATCGCCAAAGCTGTTGCCCCGTTACAGCTTCTGCATCTGTCCAGACAGAGGTTCCAATGCCAGTTGAAAGACCAATTCCATGTGCAGGATGCCTGCAGGCAAAAGCTCTCAGGAAACAAGTTGAGGAACTCAGAGAGGAGGTGGAGAGTCTGAGGAGCATTCAAGAGAGTGAGATGCTTCTTGCAACATCCAGGCTCTCCAGCAGAGGAGAAGATGCGAGCCTACAGAATGATGAAGGTTGGACATGATCGCCTTTGATTTAATTAGTGGAGGAGGGATAGTAAGGAAATCCACAGTACTACCTTTTAACTTTCGAAAGGGAGACTATGATAAATGAGGAAAATAGTTAAGAAAAAACTAAAAGGAGCAGTTGCAAAGGTTAAAGACTTACATCAAGCTTGGGTGTTGTTGAAAAATACTATCTTGGAAGCCCAGATCAGCTGTATTCCACGCTTTAAGAAAAGTGGAAGGAAGTCAAAAAAACTACCAGCATGGTTTAAAGGTGAGGTCAGAGAGGCTGTTGTTGCCAAAAAAGCATCTTTCAGGAAATGGAAAAAAGAGCCAAATGACGAAACCTGGAAACAGCACAAGCACTGGCAAGTCAAATGCAAGGCATTGATAAGGCAGGCAAAGGGAGAATTTGAGAAGAAGCTTGCTTTGGAAGCAAAAATGCAAAATAAAGACTTTTTCAAGTACATTCGTAGCAAAAAACCTGTGAGAGAGTCAGTTTGTCCATTAGATGATAGAGGGTTTAAAGGGGCACTAAGAGGCGACGAGGCAATAGCGGAGAGACTGAATGAATTCTTTGCTTCCGTCTCTACTGAAGAGGATACAGGGATGTTACCCATGACTGAAGTGGTATTTAAAGGTGCGGAAGAATTGAAGGAAATATTGATACATCGGGAAGATGTATTACAACTATTAGATAAACTGAAGAGCAGCAAATCACCTGGGCCGGATGGTATACATCCAAGGGTGTTGAAAGAACTGAAATATGAAATTGCAGACCTGCTATTAGTAATCTGTAATACCTGAAGATTGGAGGATCGCCAATGTAACACCAATTTTTAAAAAGGGTTCCAGGGGTGATCCAGGAAACTACAGTCCGGTGAGCCTGACGTCAGTACCGGGAAAAATGGTAGAAAATCATCATAAAGGGGCGGAGCCCGATGTCCAGCGGGATGGTCGCATAACGCTGAGGCTCCCGAGAGGCCTACTCAGAATCCTGAATTAACACCGGACAAACTTGAATTTCTGCTCTGATCTTGCCGGGGCACATTGGTGAGATGGCGGGGACCAAACCCACGCGCCTGGAATTTGGATCTCCAGCGGCTTCTCACGGTAAACGCTCCAAAACTGAACCCCCGTCCCCGCAGAAGGGGCTGGCTTTGCGCGAGGGCCCCGAAATGCAGCAGGAAATCCTCGCAGAAATTAGAGGGGTTAAGGACCTCGTGCAGTCAAACGGTGAAGCACTTCGAGCGCTGAGGGAAGATCTTGGTGTACTGCAAGGCAGGCTAGAGGGGCTCTCTTCGCGTCAGGACAAAATGGAGAGTATATTAGACTCCCATGCGGTCCGGCTGTCCAAACTCGACAAAGTTGAACGTCAGGTACGGGCTTTGCAGAAAGAAGTGGAAGATGGCAATAATAGAGCGCGCCGCAACAACCTACGACTCGTGGGCATACCGGAGGGAGCGGAATTGGGAGACATGAAGGAGTTTTTAAGTAAAATCCTCCCTTCCCTGCTCCAAATCATCTTTACCAAAGAATTAGAGATCGATCGCGCTCATCGTGTACCCACAAACATAACGCTCAACAGGAAGACCCCGCGGCCTATCATCTTTCGACTTTTGAGATATCAACATGTGGAACAAATTCTCAGTGCCTCCCGGGCAAAGGGCCATATGGAGTTTGAGAGCCACAAGGTCTCCTTCTATCCTGACTTGGCTAAACCCACGGTCGACCGCCGAAAGCGCTTTCTGGAATTTCGGCCGAGGCTTCAACAACTACAAGCACGCTATGGCCTGATGTACCCGGCCAAGCTCCGAGTCACGCTTCACAATCAGACAAGAACATTTGAGGACCCTGATCTACTAGCGGAGTTTTTGGACTCTAAAGAAGCCGACTTGATGCGCTGACTTCCAGAATATTTCTGCCAGTACTCTCACATCCGCTGTACCTGCCATATTGGATTTACCGCAGCTCAGCGAAGAGTCTGTCGAGGGCGGTTTGTTGCCTTATTTTGAAGATATCTGGGACCCGACTCCATCTACCCATAGTAGCCTCGACGAGTATCAGAGACAGTGTTTCTTATGGACTCTGGTGTTTCTTTTCTTTTATTATGTCTCTATCTTCCTCTCTAGGGCCTCCTCCCGCAGACATCTGGTCGCCATATTCATTGGGGGTTTTGCTTCTTCTCTAAGTTACTTTGGTACATACTTTTCAATATGGGTGTATTGGCCAGCATACTTGGTGCTTATGTCATTATTGTACAGATTCTGATTATGTTGTAAGTTTTCAAGCACCCTTACCTAAAATGTCTATTATCGATTGATGGCACCATGTAAGATTTTCTCATTGAACGTACAAGGAATCAATAATCTGATAAAACGGAGGAAACTCCTAAGCTATCTAAGTCATGAAGCTGCAGACCTGATTTTCCTCCAAGAAACACATTTCAATTCGAAGGAAAC
The DNA here is from genome assembly GCA_033557465.1 of Ichthyophis bannanicus. Classification (NCBI taxonomy): domain Eukaryota; kingdom Metazoa; phylum Chordata; class Amphibia; order Gymnophiona; family Ichthyophiidae; genus Ichthyophis; species Ichthyophis bannanicus. The sequence goes on along the minus strand of CM066038.1, from coordinate 368,502,140 downwards.
TCTCAACCTCAATATTAAACCTTACATGGTGGCCGCCTATTCCCCAGCCGTTTCTAGGAAATGTGGGGTTGCCATATTGGATAGGAAATCTCTGCATGCTACTATTGTTGCGACTTGCTCCGATACAGCGGGTAGATGGTCCAGAGTTCACCTCAACATAGGTAACTTTAAAGTTACATGTATATGCCTTCATGCTCCTAATGTGGATGACCCTGCCCTTTTGCTATTATTGCTCAGGTTGCGCAGGCCTCTGCTACTACTTCATTGATATTGGGGGGGATTTCAATTTAGTTCTTGATCCCCTGATTGACAAATAGCCGCCTAGGACAAGTGGTCCCCCCAAGAGTCACATCGCGCTTACCTCTGTGATCAAAGATATTGTTCTAGTCGATCTATGGAGGTTACTACACCCCAATGAGCTTGACTTTACCTTCTTTTCTTCCCCTCACAAATCCCAGTTTCGCATAGATTTCTTTCTAATATCAACACTGTTAGTTCCTCAGGTGGACGCTGCAAAGATTCACTCCCAGCATATTTCAGATCATGCTGCTATTTCTTTTCAATACCACACTACTGCACTTCAAGGGAATCCGGGGGCCTGGTTCTTTGATAGAGCCCTATTAACTCAGCCAGAGTTCCGGTTAGAAATTCGAGCAGCCATACATGATTACTTCCAGACCCTGGTACTCCAGGGGGATCTGGACACCCCAACAGCTCTTCTCTGCAGCTCGTTGGAAAACCTTTTCTGATTTATATAGGGAATTTGCATTACTAGCGAAACATTACTTTCAATTGATGCAGCTTCCATGCTGCCTCAAAAGTGCTCCAATCATGCCGCCCTCTGTCCTTACTAAGGATGGGCTATTAGAACTAATTCACTCTATTAGTAGTACACATGGGGTAGCCTCTAACTTTTATAAACTATTATGTCAGGGTACAGATACTGCCACTTGTAGAGTCCAACAAGCCTGGGATCGCTAACCGCAAACCACTTTAACCCCTGTGCATTGGAGCGTTTTCTGGAGCAAAATAGTGCGGGTTTCCCGATCTGCCTCAGTTACCCAAACTTAACTCTCGTCTTTTTGCACATAGCTGTTCTTATATTCCAGGAAAATAGCCAAATGGAACACAACTGCCAGGGACCAGTGTAGGTCTTGCCATACTGATGTGGGAACCCTCGCTCATGTTCTTTATGAATGTCCTTAACTACAGGTTTACTGGGGGCGGGTCTGGGGTCGTATTTCACTTATCTTACACCTTCACGAGCCTCTTTCTTGGAAGACTGTGGGACTCCGCTCAGTGGCGGAGGTCCCCTCTCTTCCTAAGAAGGGTCGCTTTCTCCTGATTTCATGCTGGGTATAGCCATATGTTTAATCACGAGGACTTGGAAGGATAGCTCTCGACTTACTGTCAATGAATAGTGGAACCTTGTCTGCTTATATAGTAAATATGAGCAGATATCTCAGAGAGCTATTTTCCATACCCAAATTCATTCTCGCTTGTCTAAATGGCAGATGCTCAATGATCATGTACAATCTGCTCATTGCTTCGACATGTCTGTTTAATGTACACTCATCATGTTTCAGATCGCCGTTAGGTTTTGTAACACAATAATGTCAGTACACGCCCGCTTCGAGAATGATTTAGTTTTCTAGAGAAGAAGCAGGGGGGAGGGGGGTGGCAGGGGTTTACTTTGGTGTATGTATCACATTCCATGTATGTATTTGTCTTTTAGTTGTATGTCTTCCTTTCCTTTGTTGTTGTAAAACGAAAATAAAGAATTAAAAAAAAAAGAAAATCATCATAAAGATTAAAATTATTCAGCATGTAGATAGTCATGGCCTAATGGGAGACAGCCAACATGGCTTTAGGCAAGGAAGATCTTGTCTTACTAATCTGTTATGTTTTTTTGAAGGTGTGAATAAACAGGTGGACAAAGGTGAGTCGGTTGATATAGTGTATCTGGACTTTCAGAATGCCTTTGACAAGGTCCCTCATCAGAGACTTTTGGCAAAACTAAAGAGTCATGGGATAGGAGGCAGTGTACTACTCTGGATCAGGAACTGGTTAACGGATAGAAAGCAGAAGGTAGGGCTAAATGGCCAATTTTCCCAATGGAGAAAGGTGAATAGTGGTGTACCCCAGGGATCTGTACTGGGTCCGCTGCTTTTTGACATAATCATAAACGACCTGGAAAGTGGAATAACGAGTAAGGTTATCAAATTTGCAGATGACACAAAACTATTTAAAGTTTTTAAAACCCAAGAGGATTGTGGAAAATTGCAAGAGGATCTTGATAAATTGGAAGACTGGGCATCAAAATGGCAGATGAAATTTAATGTGGACAAGTGCAAAGTTATGCACCTTGGGAAGAACAACCCAAACTATGGTTACACGATGCAAGGTTCCACATTAGGAACCACCACCCAGGAAAAAGATTTAGGCGTCATTGTGGATAACATGTTAAAACCCTCGTCCCAGTGTGCAGCGGCAGCCAAGAGAGCAAATAGACTGCTATGTATCATAAGGAAAGGAATGGAAAATAAAACAAAAGATATTATAATGCCTCTATATCATTCCATGGTGAGACCGCACCTTGAATATTGTGTGCAATTCTGGTCGCCATATCTTAAAAAGGATATAGCGTTATTAAAAAAGGTTCAGAGAAGAGCCACCAAAATGGTAAAGGGGATGGAAGGATACTCCTATGAAGAAAGGCTAAAAAGGTTAGGGCTCTTTAACCTGGAAAAGAGACGGCTGAGGGGAGATATGATAGAAGTCTATAAATTAATGAACGGAGTGGAACGGGTAAACGTAGATCCATTGTTTACGTTATCAGAATATAGAAAGACTAGGGGACATGCAATGAAGCTACAGGGTAAACTATTTAAGACTAATAAAAGAAAATATTTTTTCACTCAACGTGTAATCAAACTCTGGAATTTGTTACCGGAGGATGTAGTAAAGGCTGTTAGTGTAGCTGGATTAAAAAAAGGTTTGGACAAGTTCCTGAAGGAAAGGTCCATAAACCATTATTAAGAAGGGACCCCGGATATCAATGTTTGACCCAGTGTAAGTACTGTGGAACCTGTGTCTTTTGGGGAAACTGCTAGGTACATATGACCTAGATTGGCCACTGTTGGAAACAGGATACTGGGCTTGATGGACCTTGGTCTGACCCAGTATGGCATATTTTATGTTCTTATGTTCTTAAGTCACCAAGTCCTGCAGAATCACCAGTCCAGCTTCTCCAGCCCTTAAATTGAAGAACTATTATGCAGCCATGGAAGAGGAGGAGGTGAAAGCATCCCTGGAAGGAAGAACCAGAGCTCGAGCACCCCAAAGTTGCAGAATCAGTGACCACAAGGAAGCGAAGGATAGTGGTGGTTGGTGACTCTCTTCTGAGGTATACTGAGATGTCCATCTGCTGACCAGACTTGATGTCCAGAGAGATATGCTGTCTGCCAGGTGCTAAAATCTGAGATGTTATGGAGAGTTTGTCGAGACTCATCAAGCCCACTGACTATTACCCAATGTTGCTAATCCATGTCGGCACAAATGATACTGTCAGGTATCCGTCTGAGCATATCAAAAGTGACTTCATGGCCCTGGGACAGAGGGTGAAGCAGATAGGAGCACAGGTGGTGTTGTCTTCAATCCTCCCTGTTGAGGGTAAAGGCAAAGGTAGAGAAGCTCGCATACTGGAGATGAATACATGGCTGTGTGGATAGTGTCATCAAGAGCGTTTTGGTTTCCTGGACCATGGGATGCTGTTCCAAGGGTTGCAGAGCAGAGATGGCATCCATCTGTCCAAGAAAGGTCAGCATGTCTTCAGTAGCAGACTGGCTAATCTACTGAAGAGGACTTTAAACTAGATTCATTGGGGATGGGTGAAGAATGTCCCCAGGTAAGTGAAACATTAAATACCTTTATGGAAATGGGTAAAAGGAACAACATATGGAAAGCTGTGTGCATTAATTCCCATAGCATGGGAAATAAGATCCCAGATGTTGAAGTTTTAATGGGAGAGGCTGACTTGGATTTAGTAGTAGTTACAGAAACATGGTTCACAAAAAAACTGGGATGTAACTATGCCAGCTATACTTTATTCAACAAGGACAGGGTAGGAAGAAGGGGAGGAGGAGTGGCACTCTATGTAAAAAATAATATTAAAGCTTTGGAACTACAGAGCTTAAAAGGGAGAGAGGAGGCACTGTGGGTTAAATTATAAAGAGACAAAGAGAAATCTATTTGCATTGGTGTGATATACAGACCTCCCTCACAGGAGGAAGAGGTGGAAGGAGAGTTAATTGAAGACATATGCAGCATTACTAGGAAAGGGGAAGTGCTACTGATAAGGGATTTCAATATGCCAGATGTTGATTGGCACATTCCTGCAGCAGTATCATCTAGAAGTAAGGAGATCCAGGACTCTCTACAGAGGGAACTCTTCGGGCAACTGGTAACAGACCCCACATGTGAAGGGGCCATACTGGACTTGGTGCTTACCAATGGTGAAAGTGTTTCTGATGTTATAGTGGCAGATCATTTTTCATCCAGTGATCACCAGATGGTGTGTTTCAGTATTAGGACTAGGGCTGTTAAAATCCATTCAAAAGCAAGGATCTTAGACTTTAGGAAAACTAACTTTGCCAAGATGGGCCAATACCTGAGGGAGTCGTAAGCGGGATGGGAACAGCTGGGAGATGTAGAAAAACAGTGGGCATAACTGAAAGGTGATATTTTAAGGGCAACCAACCTTTTTGTTAAAATACTAAATAAAGGTAAAAGGAAAAGGAGACCGCTATGGTTTTTGAAAGAAGTAGCTGAAAAAGTGAATAAAAAGAGGGAGGGCTTCATAAAAACAAGAGATCACGGAGAGAGGAAGACAGGCATCTATATTTGGAAAAACTTAGAGAAGCTAGCAAAGTAGTTAGGAAGGCAAAGTTTCAAAAAGAGGAGGAAATAGTCAATGCAGTTAAATAGGAGGATAAGACATTTTTCAGATATGTTAGTGAGAAGAGGAAGGGCAGAAGTGGTATTGTCAGACTCAAGGGTGAAGGGGAAGAATATGTAGAAGCTGATGAGGATAAAGGAATTGCTTAACAATTATTTCTGTTCTGTGTTCACAGATGAAGAACCAGGAGCAGGACCTCAGAAAACACCCACAAACAGGAAGAGAAGTAAGGGGCATTTTGAACAATTTTAAGAAGAATGTGTTTGTGAGAAACTAGCTAAACTTAAAGTAGACAAAGCAATGGGACTGGATGGGATAGACTCTAGAATACTGAGGGAATTTAGGGATGTTCTAGCAGCAACACTGACTGACCTTTACAATGCCTCATTGGAGTCGGGACTGTGAATTGTAGACTATCAAATCAATTTTATTCATTATTGCTGAATCATAATGGCTATATGCCTTTTCCATCAATGTATAGAGGGGAGATATTCAATGGCATCAACTAATGATGACAAATTGGCTAGCCATCGCCACTGAACCTTGAACTTGGATATTCAATGCCGGGGTCATATCCGGCCACCGCCATTGAATATCCGGGTTAACTGTTTAGTGAGTTAGTTAACCCATCAGCGGTGATATTCAGCAATTGGTCACTTAGCTAAAGTGGCTAAAGTTAGTGCAGCCATTAGAGTGCATAACTGTAGCCACCTCAGCTCTGCCCTGAAACACCAGCTAGTGTTGAGGTACTTAGAGGCCGCAACCAGGCAAAATCAGCAACACTAACTGCACTAGAGCTATTGAATATGCTGATGAGCAGCAGTTAGGCAGTCTGCAGGTCTGTAAACCCCCTAAATACCTTTGAATATCCCCCATAAAGATCTGGTGCCTGATATTCAAAGGGGTTTAACGGGTTAAACCCTGCTGAGAGGGATATTCAGTGGCACTAACGGACAGTGCCACTGAAAAGCCCTTCTGACCACCAGGGCACTGCCCGGACAGTGCCAGGATAGTCCATGGGCAGGGCGAAGGCAGTCCCAGCACTGATACAATTAGCTGTGATTTTCAGTCTGCTAACCAGATTAATGTCCACATAAAGTTAGGCCACATGAAAGATTCTCCTACTTTTCTGTAGATGTGCTATCCGGTTGGAGCTGAATATCATCACTAAAAGGATTACAAATGCGGTTAGTGACCTAACTGGATATTTAGCGCTAGATGCTGGATAGGCTCAGGACTGAATTTCTGGTTTCAGTTTCAGTCACCGCAGCCAACCACTTTAAAAATACTGTCCACCATGACAATACTGATCCACTGGCATTTTTTTTCTGGTTGGTCATAAGTTCTTTTTGAATACATTTTAATTTCTCTGTAACTATGGGATCTATTCTGAGACCATAATAGTGGGTCTGGATGTCCGATCCAGATGTCCACACCCATTATTCATCTGGCTAGTGCTGGGGGAAACGAGCTTCCTGCGTGTTCACCCGATCTGTGCGGGGAGCTTTGTTCATGGGCGGGAGGAGGAAGGCCGGGGGTGGTGGACGGCAACTGACCCCAGACATACAAGGCTGATTCTGAGGGCAGTCCTGTACGTCCAGGGTCTGCAAAACGTATGGAGGACTTATTCCACCTCCAGGAACCTATTCCACCTCGGAGGTGGAATAAGTCCCCCTAGACGTTATGGGATAGCTGAGCCAGGACTAGCAGAGAAGGTGAGGAGGTGCAGGGGGTTCCTCGCAGCCCAACCCTGGCCATAGAAGGCCAGATTGGGAGTTGGGCTGTGGGGAAAGGGGACTTTGGTTGGCGGCTGGGGATCGCAGCTCCTGAATGATGCCAAGGTGCTATGGCGACAGGATGCTATGGCACTGTGGCTCCATTCCGGAACCTGGCTGGGCTATCCAGGGAGTCTGCTCTGCGTGCCGAGCATCCAGAATTGGGGCACAGCCTGGATGTCTTGGCCCTGTTCCTAATTCTGATCCTGCAGGCACGTCTAGCCCTCATGGGATCATAATCAGGTGCAGCCGGTGCACGTCCCGATTCTGGGCACCTGGGCAAGGGGTTTGAGATCTGGATCGGAATGTGCCTCTATATGTTTTGATTTCTTGTAATTTTAAAAATTTGCATTTTTATTTAAATTTGTCATTATTTTTAAGTACTATTTTTACAAATGCAATCTTCCTAATTGTTAGAAAAATACAGAATATAAATTCCACGAGCTAATCCCAAGCACTTCGTTCCGCCCTTGCTATTGACATAACCCACCACAGTTGCTTTGTCCAACAGGACTCACACAACGCTCCCATGGAGCAGCTCATTTAAGCGCAGTAATGCCAGATGGATAGTTGTGTCCTCTAGGTGATGGATGGCCATTTTCGCTTCCATCGGAGACCACTGACCTTGTGTGGTCTGTCCAAGACAGTGAACTCCCCAACTGTAGAGACTGACATTAATGGCAAGGAGCACCCGGGCTGGATTTTCGAGGGGCATCCCCCTCAACATGTTGTTGAGGGAAGTCCACCAGAGGAGGCTGTGTTGATATAAGAGAGGAACCAGGAGGTGGACTCGATAGTCTTGCAAGCACAGAAACCAGTGAGTCAGCAAGACCCACTGTAGAGGATGCATGTTCGCTGTGCCCAGGGCAGCCATAACTCCCAAAAGCTAAAGGTAGCCCCAAGTTATGGGAGTGGAGCTACCTTGGCCAGTACTCCCCTTCAGGAAGACTGCCTACACAGGTATCAAAACAAGACTCAAGAAAGTTCAGGTTCTGAGATAGCATCAGGCAGTTCTTGCTGCTGTTGATGACCCTGCCGAGCTGCTTGAGGAGTTGAATGAGCCGATGCAGTGCCTGAATGGCTTCCAGCCAAGACTTAGCCCAGATAAGCCAATCATCCAGGTAGGGGTTTTATGCAGACACCCTCGTGCCCAAGTCTTGCCACAACTACCACCATCACCTTGGAGATCTTCCAAGAGGTGGCGGCCAGGCTGAAGGGCAACATGCAAAATTGGTAGTGAGAGACCAAAATTGCAAACTGGAGAAAGCGCTGCTGGTCCAAAATAGACCCCATAGTGAAAATCGGTTAAAGTTAGGATATCTATTAAGATGATCTAGCTTTAAAAGTTTGGCTATCCAGTTAGCAGCTGAATATTGCTAGTGACCAGATAATGACCAGCACCATGCAAGATCTGCCCACAGAGCACCCTAATTTTAAACAAGCAATTTGTATGCAGTCTGGGTTGATATTCAGTGGCACTATCTGGATAGTGTTGCTGAATATCGAGATGGACACAATTTAGTTTATTAGCAAGTCTGGCTAATATGCTTTGAATATGCCCCCATTAGACTTTTTTCTGTGTTCTTTCCCTCAGTTCTTTGTCTGATCATTATCCTGTGGACCTGGCCCTGCAGGTAAGTGGATTGCCAAAATGACACAGTAAATGGTGTTTGAATACTTTTCTGCTTGGTAAGCATGAGTTGTGTCTATGCTCCAGGAAGTGGTGCCTGACATTCAGTTTTTTAATCGCCTTGAGGACCAAGATCCTGGATTGTGATGGAATACTTTCAAACTGGTCCATCGGGGACATAGCATTAGCTATACTAGTGCTCAAAAATAGCATCTGAGAGCTGATAAACAGGCCTTGCAAGGGCACATTTGTTCCTTGAAATGGCAACATTAGCTCCCCATGCTACCTCGGATTTATAAAACGCTGTGTTGGCACAGGATTAAATTTGCCTTTTGGAAATGAGGCAGATAGAATACTCCCTTAAGTATTCTAGTCTTAAATAATATAAGCATGAGATTGAGATACTGCATGAGAATAAGTGCCACTATGATGCCAAATTGAGACGGTGGTTGTCAGGCATTTTTGGGATGTAGATAGGGGAGTACATGTTTCCCCAGTGGCATTGGAGCAAATTTTGCCTTGACACTATCATGAGTCATGCACTTCTAGGTAGGATCCTTCATTGACTATGCTGGGCACTGTTCCCTCTAAGCTGTGCGCGTGTGCGCGCGCACACACCTCGCTGAGCGAGCGCACATACTTTACAACAGAGCACACAACAATTACGGCTCTAATTCTGATAGAAAACAACACAGACGTCTTAAAATTTAAAAATTATGATTGTAATTACTAGAAATTTCCCGCTTCATTTAGTAATTGTCTATTTTCATTTAATTTGATTAAAATCAATGTGGTGTACATACTGTATTCTGACGTGTAGTCAAATTTTAAAGTATATAACTCCGAGTGTCGTTATGTGGCGCACAAAAATTTAACCTTCCTTCAAAAGCTGCACACAGCTGATATTTTATGCGCACACAGCCTACAGAAAATTAGAGGGAACATTGATGCTGGGGCTGTTCTTTGGGAACATTGTTCTCCCCTCTCTCTCTTAGGCACAGCAAAGCAGTCTGAAATGGCTAAGTTCAGTTGCTAAAGCTAAAAAACAGAGGGCTATTGGCTTTGCTATGAAGGGACATGGGATGAGGGTGAAAGGGGATAGATTCAGGAGTAAAATGCGAAAATATTTCTTTATGGAAAGAGTGGTGGATCCGTGGAATAGTCTCCCAGTGAAGGTGGTAGAGATGAGGAGAGTATCTGAATTCCAAGAAGCATGGGACAAACACTGAGGATCTCTAAAGGAAAAAAGGGGATTGTTGTAGTGGTTGATATAGAAGGATAGACTAGATAGGTTTTGTGGTTTTTTTCATCATGTTTCTATGTTTCTTAATGATTTTCCTGCTGAGTTTTATAAATAATTTCAGGAGGTCTTGTTTCCATTTTTGTGTGACTTTTTTGGGTATCTCAGAGTCATGCTAGAGTCTGCTGGGGAAATGCAGGACATCCACATCATGCTTCTTCCTAGGAAACATCAGAGCATATTGGATGTGAATTCTTGTTGCCCCATTTCCCTTTGTAATATTGATCTCAAAATATTTGTGAAGTGCTTTAACAATATCTTGAGAACCTTTTGCTCCATTTGGCAAACTCCTGACCAACCTGGGATTTTTTATGGTCATTCTGCTTCACTTGGCATAATGTGACCAAGTTTCAGTAGCTGTTCTGATCCTCTGCAAACAAGACATTTGAACAATTATAGTGGCCCTATTTGTGGCTTTGGGGAAGTTGTGGAAACCCTCGGAACTTTTATGATGGTTTTGAACTCGTTATTTGGCTCCTCAGATGTATTTGCTACTAAACAGTATGTTGATGGATTTTTTTCTTTATCCATTGTGGTACACAGCATAGTTGGCCCCTCTCTCCTACTTTGTTTGACTTGGCTATGGAACTATTGGCTCAATATGTATCTATGTCTAGCGATGATAGAGTAGATCAAATTGGTGGAGAGGTTGCACTCTATGTTAGACAGGGCATAGAGTCACACAGGATTAAAGTGTTGCAGGAAACAAAATACACAGTATAATATTTATGGATTGAAATTACATGTAAAAGGGGGAAGATGATGGCAGTGGGGGTGTACTACCGACCGCATATCCAAAATCAACAAATGGATAATGAAATGTTACAATACAGTAAAAATAAAGGGTGATTTCAATTACCTTGGTATCGACTGGGTCAATGTCACGGCAGGACATGCTAGGGAGATAAAGTTTCTAGATGAAATAAATGACTGCTTCTTGGAGCAGCTGGTTCATGAACCAACAAGAGGGGAAGCCATTTTAGACCTAGTCCTTAGTGGTATACAAGATCTGGTGAAAGAGATAAGAGTGTTGGGGCCACTTGGCAATGGTGATCATAACCAACCACGTTTGATTTCATAAATGGAGGAAGGATGGCAAGGAAATCCACAGTACTGTCTTTTAACTTTCAAAAGGGAGGCTATGATAAAATGAGGAAGACAGTTAAGAAAAATCTAACAGCTGCAAAGGTTAAAAGTTTACATCAAGCATGGGTGTTCTTTAAATATACTATCTTGGAAGCCCAGATCACTGTATTCCATGCTTTAAGAAAGGTGGAAGGAAGTCCAAAAAACAGTCAGCATGGTTTAAAGGTGAGGTCAGAGAAGCTGTTGTAGCCAAAATAGCATCTTTCAGGAAATGGGAAAAGGAGCCAAATGACAAAAACTGGAAACAACATAAGCACTGGCAAGTTAGATGCAAGACATTAATAAGGCAGGCAAAGAGAGAATTTGAGAAGAAGCTTGCTGTGGAAGCAAAAGTGCATAATAAAAAAATTTCAAGTACATTTGTTGCAAAAGACCTGTGAGAGAGTCAGTTGGGCCATTAGATGATAGAAGTGTAAAAGGGGCACTAAGAAGGGATAAGCCAATAGCGGAGAGACTGAATGTATTCTTTGCTTCAGTCTTCACTGAAGAAGATGTAGGGAAGTTACCCATGACTGAAATGGTATTTAAAAGTGATGCATCAGAAGAGCTGAAATACATATCGATAAACCAGGAAGATATACAGTAGTACAACTATTTGATAAACTAAATAATAACAAATCACCTGGACCGGATAGTATAAACCCGAGGATGTTGAAAGAACTGAAATATGAGATTGCAGACCTACTATTAGTAATCTGTGCACTATCATTAAAATCATCTGTAGTACCTGAAGATTGGCGAATGGCCAATGTAACGCCAATTTTTAAAAAGAGTTCCAGGTGTGAACCAGGAAACTACAGGCTGGTGAGCCTGACATCAGTACCAGGAAAAAAGGTAGAAACCATAATAAAGAGCAAAATTACTGAACATGTAGATAGTTATGGTTTAATGACAGAAAACCAACATGGATTTAGCCAAGGAAGGTCTTGTCTTACTAATCTGCTGTATTTTTTTGAAGTTTGACTAAACAGATAGACAAAGGTGAGCCGGTCAATATAGAGTATCTGAATTTTCAGAAAGCCTTTGACAAGGTCCCTCATGAGAGACTCTTGACAAAGTTAAAATGTCATGGGATAAGATACAGTGTACTACTGTGGATCAGGAACTGATTAAAAGATAGAAAGCAGAGGGTAGGGCTGAATGACCAATTTTCCCAGTGGAGAAAGGGAAATAGTGGAGTACCCCAGGGATCTGTGCTGGGTTTGCTACTTTTTAACATAATTGTAAATGACCTGGTAATGGGAATAATGAGTGAGGTAATCAAATCTGCAGATGACACAAAATTATTCAATGCTGTTAAAAGCCGAAGACTATGAAAAATTGGAAGAGGACCTTGATAAAATGGAAGACTGTGCATTCAAATAGCAGATGAAATTTAATGTGGACAAGTACAGAGTTATGCACCTAGGAAAGAACAACCCAAACTAATGTTATACATTAGAAACCACCACCCAGGGATCCAAGATGGCGACTGTGTAAGGACGTGCTCCGGCGGCCGGCTGGTGATTTGGACGCTGTCCTTAAATAAATATGACCTTTGTGCTGATTTACTTGCTCCATGATGGGGAAAAGGAAGGGGAAGGTCACATACCCCGAAGTTAATCTTCCGCCTAAGCAGCAGCCCATAACCAAGTTTGTTACCGTTGGAGCTACACAGAGTTCTGCAGGGGTTAGCGTCGGAGCTGACTTGAAGGCGGTCTTTTCGACCTTGGACGTGAGTCTGAGCCCTGAGCAGCGTGTCCCGACTGATGAGCCTCTTCTGCTGTCCTTTGGACCAGCTTCCCAGCTGCAGTTGCACCTAGATATGGTAGTTGCTGTTTCGCCATCTTTGGGGGAAATGCCGAGAACGGGATTTCTACTGAATGCTCCTGGAGGAACCGGGGAAACTACCCTGATTGCTCTGGCTATGAGTGCAGGAGCGTTGGTTCCCTTGACGTCCATTGAGGTGGGTCATTCTGGCTTGGGGGCTACAGGGAGACCTGGAACTCCAGTTAGCTGTAGTACCCTGGTGAAACCAGCGGTAGTAACTTTGGATTCTATCTGGACTAGGATAGTTTCATTGGAACGTTCTGTTTCTAATCATTTGAATGTTGTGGAACAGATCTCTCAGGATCTTCAGGCAAGACTGGATCGACAAGAACAAGTCAGTAAAGACTCTACTCAAACTCTAGAAAATTTGTCCTCTCAAGTGACTACTGTGCAAACACAGTGTTCTACCTTTATTAAAGATAGCACTGTACTTCATGTTAAAGTTGGAAAAGTTGGAGAACTTTTCCAAGAGGTTAAATTTACGTTTTGTCAATTTTCCTGTATCCTCTGTTGTTTCTCCCATTGAGCTATTCAAAAAGTATTTGTTGAAAGGTTTAGGGATGCCGGAAAATGTCCTTCCACCTACTTCTAAGGTTTATTATTTGCCTATTAAGAAGCGTTCTAGCTCTACTAATACTGTTCCTAATGAAGTGGGAGTTCAGAGGGATAGTTTTGACATCCTGAATTTGTCTCAAGTACTGGAATCCTCTACTGAGGAAATAACGAGGAGAGCTACCCTTTTGGTGGTGTTTGTGTTGGAGCATGACAGGGCTTGGACCTTAAAAATGTTTTTCAGGAATGCTGATAAACTCTTTTTCGGTCAGAAAGTCTGGGTATTCCCGGATATTTCCTATGCAACTCAGGAAAAAAGGAGATTATTTCTGTCTATGTGTCCTGAGGTAATCTTATTAGGCTTTTCCTTTGTATTAATATTTCCTTGTAAATGTGTAACTAAGGGGGATGTTTACTAAATCGCGTTAGTGCAGTTCGCGTTAGTATTCGCGTTAATAAGACAAACCCCCAAATAAGGAGATGGGCGGGACAACAGAAGATCTAACGCGCGGTACAGAACTAACGAGCGCTACGTGGCGCGTTAGAGGAGTCACCGCGCGTTAAGCATAAGAAGCCTCGTAGACATACCTGACCCATACAGAGCTGTAGCACAATGGTTACTGCAGTGACTGCTGATACGGGCAGCATGGGTTTGAGTCCCCAGGGTGCCAGATGCAGAAGGCTGGCTGATATAGTAACCTGTATATGATACAGTGAGGGAAAGGGCATATATTTGTTTCCTTTTGGAGGGGTGCAAGCAAACACACCCACACATCAGATAGTGAGTGAGGGGCCCTATATTATTTTTCATGTATGTGCTGCAAGGTTGCTAGCAAACACACCCACACAGTGGTGTCCACAAAGTTGCTGCAGAAGGCACTCCATAACGCACAACATAGGCCACACTATAAAGTGGAGTGTCCACAGAGGCACATCAAAATGTCCCCCATAGAGCAGTCCATAAGGGAACATAAAGGGAGCCAGATAAGGTGACACATGGCGCACCCTACGACGCTCATTACGGTAATATCACGCTTGAGAGGCTGTCGCTGGTAGTAGTCCTGCGTATGTAAAAGATATAATGCGGCAGACACCCCTATAAAAGGAGTCCATTGTGGGTCTGAACCCATGACTACTGGTGCCACAGCTCATTGTCAATCCTAGCCCCCCCCCCCCATCAGCCCATTTCTAGTCATTTCCTAGCCCCACCATCAGCCCATGTCAAGGCATAGCTCCCCTCCACTCAGCCCATTACCAGTCCTATCCTAGCTGTCCCATCAGCCCATTTCCAGTCCTAGCAACCCCCCAACCCATTACCAGTCCTAGCCCCCCGTCAATCACCTCCCAGTCTTAACCCCCATCACCCCATTTTCAGTTGAAGCCCCCCCTATAACCCATTACCAGTCCTGACCACATCAGCCCACCTCAGGTCCCAACCCCACCCCATCAGCCCATTTTCTGTCCTAGCCCCCCTATAACCCATTATCAGTCCTACCCCCCATCAGCCCACTGCCAGTCTTAACCCCCCCCAGCCCATTGCCTGTCTTAACCCCCTCCCTCCCTCCCTCCCTCCCTCATTGCCAGTCCTAACCTCCCTCCCTCCCTCCCTCGCCCATTGCCAGTCTCAACCCCCCTCCCTCCCTAGCCCTTTGCCAGTCCTACCGGCCCCCCCCCCTCGGCTGATGGCAATTTAAAAACCAAATAACGCTTGCCACTGCCACGGTGGCGGCATGGAGTGTCCCGCGGGGCTCCCTCTGCCCGGCGGGACTCTCCCGGCGCGGCTCAGCCCCTCTCTGCCGGCTTGCAGATACGCGAAGGGAGAGAGAGTCACCCTCGCGTCTCTGTTAAGCCCGCAGGTGCTGATGGGAAATCTTCCATCTGCCCCTGCGGGCTTAACAGACGCAAGGGAGACTCTCTCCCTTCGCGTATCTGCAAGCCGGCAGAGAGGGGCTGAGCCGCGCCGGGAGAGTCCCGCCGGGCAGAGGGAGCCCCGCGGGACACTCCATACCGCCGCCGCGGCAGCAGCGGCCACATTTAGTTTATTTCTACCAATTACGAAAGGGAAGAATGTTCTTTGCGCGGGGCCCCCCGAAACGCTGGGCCCTGTGCAAAACACATTCCTGCTCAATGGACGGGCCGGCCCTGGGTGCACCCTCTGTGTTTCCCCCCTAACCCCACCGGTACATACACACCTCAGCCGCCCTTCCCTTGCCACCACAGGCCACCAATATGGGACACGGCTGGATAGGATACACAGGCCATCCACTTCCCCCCGCCATATGTCCCATTGTCACTCTGTGCTGTCTGCCCCGCACCTACCAACACACATGCTGTTGCACGTCAGTCAGGCACGCCACTCCCCACCCCTCTTGGTGGGCCACCCACACAGCAACGTAGCTGTGACATGTCTGTGGGGGGTGCCCACGCCACATACCTTACCTGTTCGACGTCCACCCTTGGCCCCAGTAGTGCCCACTGCCACACCCATCACTCGCACACCACTGTCATCAGGCAATGAGGGACATCTGACCAACAGGTACATATGTTTCAACCAACATTTATAACTCTTTTTTAAAACATATTTACATTATTTACAGTTACACAGACACGTGACATCCGGCTGACATGGCCCATGCTGTCAGTTGATGGCCGGCATGGCCAAACACGCATGCCACTGCAAATTGCAGTGTCCGCTCCCATCCCTGTGGCCAATGTGGTGGACATTCAATGGCACGGTGCGTCACAGGGTGGGTGTGCCATGTGTCCCCACACATTACACACCCTGGGGACCCCTGTTGGATGGTGGCTGACCGTCTGCGGAACGGCCAGGGCGGTCATCCCGCTCCCGCAGACGGTCAGCCACCATGGACAGGGTTGCCAGCACCTGGCCCTGGATTAGGGCGAACTGCCTCTGGGCTTGTGCCTGGGCACGCACAGCTGCAGCCAGGTGCAGGCCGCACATGCAGCCGCACAGACACACATCTCCCCGTGTCTGTGTGGCTGCATGGACAGCAGACCTGCCTGCGGCCATGTGTGGCAGGCACACGTCCAGAGGGCCTGCCGTGCCCTGATCATGGGGCAGGTGGCTGGTGCCCCCAGTGCCCTGTGGCGGAGCGTGCCATTGGGGAACTGCCCTCGCCCCACCCCCTCCGCTGGACATCCCCTCCCTCCCCCCTGCCTCCAAAACCCTCCCCACAACCCCATCCCCCTCCCCCCCTGCCTCCCCCTCCCTCTCCCTGCCACCCACCTCCCCTCATTCCTCTTCCCTTCCACTCACTCACATCCCCCCCCTCCTCATCCTGCTCCCCAGGCTCCACACCATCAGTCCCCATTTCCCTAGCATCCCCCACATTCCCTCCCATCTTGGCCCCCTCATCGAGCCCCTCCTCCCCCTCATCATGGCGTTGGGATGCGCGCTCATTCCCATCCTCGGCTCCCCGCTCTGGTCCGCCATCCTCATCCTCGTGCTGCTCCTGGTCTCCCTCCCGGGCCGCAACGTCTGGGGGCTCCTCCGGCCCCTCGTCCACGTTGGCTGCACGTGCATCAGCTGTGGGAGAGATAACACATGTCATCCCCTGGGGAAACATCCTCTTCCCCTGTCACTGTGGACCTGTGGTTCCACCACTCGTTCCCCTACATGTCCATGTCGCGGTACTCACCATTCTGCTGTGCCATCCTCTCACGCTGCACCCTGGCAATGAAGCGGGGGTACCGGGCCCTCAGCTCGCGAGCCTTCTTTCGAAGGTCCTCCACTTGTAGGGGTGACAACAAACATTGCCCTTAGCTACCGTGGGGACACGTGGTGGGTCCCTGCCTCTGCATCTACCACTCTCATTGCATACAACAAGCGCCTGCCCCTATTGGGTGGGCGCTCATGCCCCCTTGCGTTAACGTGTGACAGCCCCATGTGTGGGCCACACACACATCACCCTGGTCGGTGCACCATGTGCACTGTATGTGCGGCCCACGTACATAACACATCACAGCTGTGTGTGCCACCTACACACATCTGCATGTGCCAATCAGCCACTTTTTGGGTGGGAGGTTGTCACCTACAGTCCTCACTAGGATGCCCTTAGGCTGTGGTTTTTCCTTTGTGATCCCATACAGGGCCTGTTTCCTAGGGAACAGGGTCGGTGCTGGGGACCCCTTTAGGGGCCTACATCTGCTTGGAGCTGGGGTTTGTGTTTTGTGCTCACAGAAGGCACCAGCAGACAGTGGGTAGGGTGGAGGGGGGATTCCCTCATTTGGGGCCTACATCTGCTTGGAGCTGGGGTTTGTATTCTTTAATCACACAGTGCACCAGCAGACAGTGGGCAGGGTGGAGGGGATTTGCCCTCATGTGGGGCCTATATCTGCTTGGAGCTGGGGTTTGTGTTTTGTGATCACAGAAGGCACCAGCAGACAGTGGGCAGGGTGGGGGAGAGATGCCCTCATTTGGGGCTTGCAGCATCAGAGGACGCATTTTGCAAATGTGTTGGTTAAAGGAGACATGGTGCAGACCCCCTTCCTTTCCTGTTGGCCTGAGAGGTGGGACTGGGGTGTCTTGTGGATGGGGGACATCCTGGCCTGCAAAGGCACCCTATACCATACCTCTGTGATCTGTGGTGCTGCTCTGCCATGGTTGTAGCTACCCCCTTGGGGCAGGGGTGCCTTTTTCAGGGGTGTGTGGCAGACTTTGCTAGCCACAGGATGTGTCAGCACCTGCTATTCCCTGTCAGTGCATTGTGTATTTGTGCTGACGTTACTGTTTGTGTTTTGTTTTGTCTCATCATTTGGGGGACTTGTCCCCATGCACTTACCTCACGTGGGTAGTCTGAGCTCCTGTTGAACCTATGGGCCAGGCGCTCCCAGGCCCTCCTGACCCTTGCCAGGTTCTGCCTCCTGGATGAGCCAGGGAAGAGCCTCTGCTGGCGGAGGCAGAACAGCTCTGTCAGCAGGTATATGTCACGCTGGCTGAAGGGAGGCTTCCTCGACATAGATGCCATTTCTTCCAAATGCCTTTGCTGCTCAGCCACGTGCGTTGCTCGGTGCGTAGCCACGTGCGTTGCTGGGGGCGTGGCCACGTGCGTTGCTGTGGGCGTACGTGCGTGCGTTGCTGCGGACGTACATCATAGGAAGATGTACAGAGACAGAGCACTAACACAGAGCTATAGCACAATGGTTAGTGTACTGACCACTGTTACAAGCAGCATGGGTTCGAGTCCCCAGTGTGCTGTGAGAGGGCATGTTTTCCTTTACGTCGAGTACTCCATACAGAAAGAGACCCTCGCAGTGTGTGTTACAATGTACGTTGGGGTGTGCGTAGCGTCGCGCGTAGCGTCACGCATACAATCGTGCGAGGGTATGTGTGTTTTTACCTGTGTGGGTATCATATATGACAGACTCGGTAGGGTGTCCTGCACCTATGCACAATGCTAACAGATGTACGTGGGATGGCCTATGGGTTATCAAAGCCTGTGAGCAGGCGCTGGATTCCCCCAGGTTTGGGTTGCGCCAGTCACACCCATGATGCACTGCACATGCAAATCAGCTGTCCACAGATAAACACAAGGTGGGGAATGCACACCCACAGCACCTCGTCCTGGTAGGGAGGAAGCGACCATGTGCACCCCCACAGCACCTCGGCCTGTAAGGGGGTACTGACCGTGTGTTGTACCGGCACAGGGTGGCCACACACCGTCACAGCGTGCGGGTACTGTGCTCAACTTGAGGGTGCAGTGAGGCGCCAAGCACCAGGTCCACAGCAACGTCCATGGCTGAAAGAGGCCATGGTGCAGGTCCACAGCAGTGTTATAGTGTGAGACAGGCAGTTTCTGCAGTAACACCTTGGACATCTCTGTCTGTATCAGTCAGGTGTAGCCCCCATGGACCCCCAGGAGGGCCCATGCACCACCACTCCCTCCCCCAGGGCGGCAAACAGGGTCTCCTATCAAAAGATACAACATCAACCTCCCTGCAAGGTGGACATAGAGGGGAACATCAACCCCAGTCCTGCTGAGGGACACACACCCCACAGAGCAGTCAATGCAGCTCTGTACACATCCAGAACACAATGGCAGACAGACATTAGGCCTAGATATGGCATGCTGCACCCCATCACTATCTGATATTCCCCTGGTGCAAGCCATCAGCCACTGCACCCTGCAAGCCACTCCATCACAACACATACCAGCTGCAAATAGTCTGCTAGTGCCCAGTGGAGATGCCTGCACCCAGAACTGGGATGTCAGCATACACAGTTAAATCAGTGACAGGGCCCCATAAGGCAACCCATATATCACATGAGAGAAATACTAGATAGCACTATGGGGGTGCCTAGCCATGCTGTGGTCACTGCACAGTCAGGGTGAGAGTGATCTCTCAGCAGCACATACTGAGGTCACCCTGTCTGTGTAGGTGGTGGCCGGCCACTACAATGTGCCTGTCATTGCCCTATGCCCTGTGCAGATGCGCCCTGGCCAGGCCAAGCTGTCCGGCCTCTACCCATGGTACCTTGCTCCTCATTATGCACATTGGCAGCCCAATACTGGCAACATTGCTGGCAGTGTGGCCTGTGGAAGGTGTTTGCAGCCACCACACACTGGATAGACAGACAACCACCCCCACACCGATGTCACCATTGTGCTACTATAGAGGTGGTCAGCAGCCATACACACCACACCAGTCCTGGGCATGGTACAGGCATGGATATGGTACACAAGACTGTTGGGGGGTCACTCCCCAGGGTGGTGAACACTGTCAGAGACCAGACCTGCAGCACACACCGCAGACATCAGAATGATTGTTATGGTGGAGCTCAATGAGCAAAATGTGCTTAACAGAGGAATTGATATCTGCCAGTTCTCATAGCAAACGTTTGATAGCTGTGTACCATATACCCAGGTGTAGGGTGTCATTGCTAAGGTATGCAACTGCTAGTATTGGGAGATACAGGCAGGACCCAATTTCTTGCCTCTCCAGGTGGCATTGGCCAATGGGGCCTGTGGGTGGGTGTGTGGCCCTGTTGGCTGCTGCTTTACGGCAGAGTTCCCCAACTCCAGTCCTGGTGTTCCAAACACTGTTCGGGTTTTCATGCTGTCCCTCATAAATATGCATGAGCTACATCTGCATAACATGGGGGTGGTGCATAGCTATGCAGCACAGGCATCTTTATTGGAGGCATCATGAAACCGGAATGTTGTGGGGCCCTCCAGGACTACATTTGCGAAACTCTGCTTTACGGTAATGTGCCTGTTTCTGGTGTGGTAAAATATAGGCCATGCGTATGTTCTCTGCAATAAAGGTGTGTCTTTACTATCAATGTTTAGTAGTGGGTAAAGCTATGGGGTCTGGGTTGCCAAGAGCCCCAGCTGGGATTTGAACCTGTGACCCTCTGGTCTTACAGGCACTGGCTGTGTCTGTTGCACCACACTGTAGCCACAGAGACAGTGCAGTCCCTGGAGTTAGTTAAACCGGCCTGACGAGTCAGAAACCCTGCTCTGCAACAGGTTTATTGTGACCTCATTTACCTTGTATGCAGACAACGGTGCACATAAACCTCAGAGAATACCTCACAAAAGGGGCACACACCCATAACCAAGCTGGGCAACAATGATATCATTGGGAAACATTACACAACACTCCCAGGACAATCCATTACAATGAAATGATATTTAAAAGGGTCTGTGAAGCGTAGACCCTTCCACACATCGTTTCTTTTTATTTGGTGCTTTCCAGGCAGTGTTGTTCCTTGTTGCCCATTGCTATCACTGTTGCCCAGCTGTATTATGCTTTTTAAAAATGTTTCCTGTGGTCATTTTTAACGTTTTATGTGTTATTTTGTTCAGTGCACATGTATCACACTGCTCACGTTTTGTGGGTTTCCCAGGTTTTTCTATACATTGCTGACGGAAATGGTTTCTCTTCCCTTTAAATGCCTTTAACGGCAGGTTTTCATTCGCGTTGGAATTGAGCTCAGAAATTCAGCGCGTTAGTGTGAGGGGAGCCTCTCCCCGCCCACTCTCCGCCCATTGACCCCTTCTCTCCGCCCACTCTCCACCTTCTGCGCTGTTTTAACGCACCGCGGGGCTTTACGATCGTTAAGCGCGGTTACCGCGTAGTACGACGTTAACGGTCGTTGGCGCGTGTTTACGCGCGTTACACTGCACTTACGGTCGTTAACGTCATACTACGCGCGTTATTCACGTTTAGTAAACATACCCCTAAGTCTGTATCACGTCCAACACAAAAGCACAAATCCACGTGCAACTAATAGACCCAGTCCAAAACGTGGATAGCAGAGGAAGAATAACTTTTATTGAACACCTTTAGCCAATGGCCCGATACAGGCCATGTTTCATTATGCCTTCATCAGGGGCTTACTTGGCTAAGCTACAAACACATAAAAACAATATAATAAATAAATACACAAGTATAAAAATGATTAAAAAACAAGCACCATAAGATGAAACACTATAACAATTGTGATAAGTACACCTATAAAAACATTCCTGTCCCGACAATACTCCAACCACACGACTCCCAATCTGCCCGAAAGCTCACCACGCAGCCTGCTCTCTCCTCCGCTGCCCAATGCCTCACTGCAGCCGGGAACCGCTCCTCGCTCTGCTCACCCCCCCCATGCTATTCTTACCCCCTGATTGACTTCCCCCGCCTTCACTCACGCGGTGGGAGCCAATCCATTTAAATGACGCCGGCCCACGACCACAGATCAGGAGAGAGTGGCCTGGAATCCCAGCACCAGTGCTCAAAAATAAACCGTGAAATACTTAATAAAAAGGACTGAATAAAAAAGCCTGTGTATCCCATGTATTAGAATTTAAAAATCGGATATGTATCTAAAACTAAGAAACGCCGACTTATGTGCAATACTATTGTAAATGTGTAAAATGACGATACATGTGCTGCATCAAAAAGGGGCTTAAGCCATGCTCTATCTTAAGATTATTCCTTGTTGTATATGTCTTCAAAACATATAAGGTTATATGAAAACTGCTATGTTCACTACATAGAATTTGCTTACCATGCCAGTCAAAAGCAAAAAAGAGTAAAAACTAACACCACAACTAACTTCATAGATCGCACCTGCACCAATGCTGCAGATTTTTAAAGTCTAATACATGGGATACACAGGCTTTTTTATTCAATCCTTTTTATTCAGTATTTCATGGTTTATTTTTGAGCACTGATCTAGGATTCTTTAGGACTTTGTGTTTGAGTGACTTTGGCTCCCATTTAATTGGATAAGTTTTACCATTAGTATATTCATTGTATACATATAAGATAACTAATAGTTATTTTTTTTTTAAATAAGCATGGCTTTTGCTAATTATGGGGCACAAATATGGGCCGGCACTCCACACACCTATAATGATACTGCAAATAAGCCAGTGCCTTGAGAAAATACGGTTTCTTGTAGTCTTATCATATACAGTAACATTTCAAATAATGGTTTCAATTTAAAAAGTTTTTATAAGGTTACCTATCCTTTATTAATTAGTAGACAGATCCTCCCTCATTCCGCTGATTTCTTTTCGCTTCTTCTTTTGTTCAATAATAAGATATTACATAGTGGGATATCACACAGCATGTCATCCTTTTTTCTTAGTGATACAGAATGAATTGAACATACAATTGAATGCACAGATATGTCTTTTCATTATACTTTATGGCTTTGTTGTCTTTATTTTAATTTTTATGTAAATGTTTGGTCATCTGATATATTTATAATAATGGCTGTATAACAATGTTTATGTTAATTTACTTTCTATGTTCCGACTTTAACAGTTGTTGTATTTATATGTTTTTATATTTATTATATATGAATGTTTTATAAGTGTACTTATCACAATTGTTATAGTGTTTCATCTTATGGTGCTTGATTTTTAATCATTTTTATACTTGCGTATTTATTTATTATATTGTTTTTATGTGTTTGTAGCTTAGCCAAGTAAGCCCCTGATGAAGGAATAACGAAACATGGCCTGTGCTGGGCTATTGGCTAAAGATGTTCAATAAAGTTATTCTTCCTCTGCTATCCACGTTTTGGACTGGGCCTATTAAGTCTGTATCATCCAGATTTATTTTTTATGATCCAAAACATTTACGTACGTTTTTGGATGTCAGAGCTGTACCTGGAACTGTTTCGGTTACAGTGGAGCCTACTTAGATCGACTCATCCTGGACACTTAATTTGGATATGCATCACACGGTTGCTTTTTCCTAGGGAATATTTCCTTTTATGTTTTAATTTTATAACTATAGCCTCCTTACTAGGATCCTCTCTTCTCCTTAATTTTGGGCTTGTAGTGTTAGGTGCAGTTTGGGATTGTTATATTTGTTGATTTTCCTATGTAACATATTTCGTATTTTTCACCTCTCCATTTCTTTCAAGTTTGGAATTATTGCTTGATGTATTGTTTAAAATAAGAAATAAAAAAAAAAAGAAACCAACACCCAGGGGGCAGAGCCTGGTTTCTGGTCAAGATGGACGTGTAAGAGCTGTGCTCCAGAGGGCAATAGGCAAGAATCCTGACTTCTGCAATCTTTAATCAAATAGTTCCTACCTACTTTGACACCATTCAATTCTAGATATTTCAGGCCCCAAACAGATGCGGCTGGATTACCAAACATCTCAAAATGCCAGTGCAAAGAGAACCAAAATGGAACCTTTCTCTCCTCACAAGATGGCGGTCATCCGAGATTATCCTGAGACCTTGCAAGAGTTCCTGGCTGAGATTTCAGCAGTCAAAGACTTGGTCAAATCCAATCGAGAATCGCTATGTGCAATGCAGGCAGATATCAACGCTTTGCAAACTTCTTTGGAGTTAATTACGGCTCATGTGGAGAAGGTAGAGAATGTGGTGGCATCACATGGGGAAAGGCTCAAGGCTGTGGAGAAGCAGGCCAAGCTGATACGTTCATTACAAAGAGAATACTAGGAGTTCCTGAGGAAGCAGAAGGCCCTGATATGGTGTCCTTTTTGCAGGCCATGATTCCGGGTATGTTAAAGTTGCAGTTTGCCATGCCATTTGAGATTGAGCGCACCCATAGAGTGTCTACTCAGTCCGTGGCCATGGGCAAGCATCTACGCCTAATCATCTTGAAAGTTTTATGTTTTCAGCAAGTAACGCAAATAATGGGAGCAGCCAGAGCACTTTCAACTTTGGAATATCAGGGACACAAACTCCTGTTTTTCCCGGATTTCGCGAAGGCGACGGTGGATCAGAGAAAGAGTTTTCTGGTGCTGCGTCCATGTTTGTTACAGCTGCAGGCCCATTTTGGCTGTGCTATCCTGCCAGCATAAGAGTCACGCTGCATAACCAGACCAAGACTTTTAATGACTCCGGGGAGTTATATGCATTTCTGGAAGATAAGGAGTCGGTGGTGATGCAGTGAAAGTCATTCTGCAGCTTTTATTTACTACAGTTCTAAGACGCTTACTATCATCGGCGTTTGACTGGTCTGAGGTTGTGTAAAGTTGACTTATACACACAGAAGCGACATTTAATCATGCAGTTTTGCTATATTTTAGGACATCCATTTTGTCTCTTTTGAAGGAGTTTCAGGGTGCTACCCTGGTTAAGATGTCTTTCCTGTTCTCTCTCTCTTTCTTCTTTTATGTATTATGTTGTTTGTGATATCTATGGTGGTTGAGAGACAGTTTTGGGGCCTCGAGGAGTGGGATGGCCCTTATTCACTAGCCTGGGTCTTTTACACCATAAACCGATTCGACGAGGGCTGCCCTGCCTTGCAGCTCTGGTGTTTTGGATAAGCAGATTACAGTCATGGATATTATTCAGACTATTGACTCTTCCCAAACTGGCAAGGCTACTGGACCAGATGGCCTGCCGGCTGAATTCTATAAAACCTTTTCCAAAACTTTAGGGCCATACCTTCAACAATATTATAGATTTCTTCTGGACAATGCAGCTCAGACCGGAGCGTTTGCCTCTGCAAACATTGTTGTTCTAGAAAAACCTGGGAGGGACCCTCAGTTAGTAACTATCGGCCAATTTCATTGTTAAATGCAGATTATAAAATCTTTGCGACCATCTTAGCTGTTTGTCGCTCCAAACTGATCCCTTCTTTGATCCACCCGGACCAATGTGGCTTCACTGAGGGACACTCTACAGCCGATAATGCCAGAGTGCTTTGTCACGTCTTGGAAGGCATGGAGGAAACAGAGGACCCTCTTGTGGGGCTCTCTCTAGACACAGAGAAAGCATTTGATCGGTTAGAATGGCCTTTCCTGTTTGTTCTGAAGTGGTTTGGATTTGGATTTGGCCAGGGTTTCTGCAGTCTAATTAAACTTATGTATGTAGGACTGAGTGTGAAAATTTCTGTGAATGCAACTCAGTCTAGAGAATTTCTTCTGGGGCAGGGTACCCGTCAGGGTTGTCCTCTTTCTCCCATTTTCTTTAATATGGCCTTGGAACCTTTGGCCTTACTAATAAGGCAAAGTATCATGGTCAAGGGTGTTTCTATTGCTGGCATGGAAATTAAATTATTTGCATACACAGATGATTTGCTGCTTTTCACCACACCTAGCTCCATACCGGTCATTTTAGAATTGATAGATAAATATTCAGCATTGTCTGGCTATAAAATTAATTGATCAAAGCCTGTCGCCTTCCCCTTGAATTCAAGAGTATGTAGGGTGGATATGGAGGATTTCCCTTTTGTGTGAGAGTCTAAGATGGTGAAGTATTTGGGAGTTCGCTATTGCTACCCACTTAGTGTAACCCTTCAGTACAATGAAGAAGAGATCCTATCTACAGTTCGTAATATAACAGCAAATTGGTTGCCGGTCTATCTTTTTTGTTGGGGTCGTCTCAAAGCTATAAAAATGGCTATCACTCCTAAATTGAATTATATATTAGAAATGCTACCAGTCTTTCTTACAAGTAAAGTTTATCATCAAATTAAAAGGATTCTGGTTCAATTTCTATGGAAAAATAAACCACCTAGAATTGCTCTTTGGAAACTCAAATCTAAAAAAGAGGAGGGGGGGTGAATTTCCCTGACTTTCAGGCCTATCACTGTGCTTTTTTTGCTAAAACAAGGTTCACGATGGCTGGAGGGGGCCGTAGGTATACACCCAGTATGGCTTGAGCTAGAAGAGAGATTAAGTACTCCTTTCCCTTTGCATCTTCTTCCCGGCATGGTGTCTGTTGGAAGGTTGAAGTCTCATAGGGTTAAATTGGAAACTTTTCAACAGTTAGCAAATGCAACTCCTAAAGAGGAATGCTTATCGAAATTAATACCCATTTGACAAAATTCTGGAGTAAGATAAACAGGGTTTCCCAATCTGCCTCTGTCTCACAAGCTTTGTACTTCTTTGTACCTTTACTCCGGTAAAGGTTGTTAAATGGGATAAGGCTGCTGGGAATGAGTGTTGGTCTTGTCGGGGAGATGTCGGCACTTTGAGACATGTGGTGTATGATTGCCCTAACATTCAGTCTTATTGGGTTTCAATATGGAATCGCATCCAAGAGGTGCTGGGATTCTGGGCCATTCTCTCCTGATCTGTGGTCGTTTTTCGATCAGCAATTGGCATCTCGTCGTTGCAGAGGGATTGTCAGTTTTTATTTGACTTTATGTTGGGAGTGGCCCTACATCTCATTATTTCTAACTGGAAACATACAGCAGAGCTTTGTTGTCATGAATGGTGGAATTGCTTGTGCTTATGCTGCAAATATGAGCAAATGCCATATTGTGGTAGATCCCTTACACCCTCTACTTTTCTTAAGTGGAAACCCTTACAGAATTACATCTCTAAAGCACGATATGAGATATAATAAGTGGTTATTAGACAAACATCCTTGTCTCTTATGTAGTGGAGTGTTTCCTCTTATATACCCCTTATAGGCCCTACAGGCTTTCAGCTGATTTTTTTGTTTGTTTTAGCCCCTGATGATTGCATGATGATGGGAGGGACAGGGTGGGGTGGGCTGTGAATAACTTTTCTTTCTTGTTTCTTGTTACAGAGAAGAATTATGTATATTTTTTTAAATTAAGTTTTTAATCAGTTTTACACCAACTAAGATGAAGAAAATCAGAAAGGAAAGAAATATACCATTCCAGAAAATCAACAATATAAGGAAACAAAGTCTGATATAGACCACATTACTGGGATTCGACAGTGGCATTACAATAACCAAGATACAATTTAAGAGGAAGGGGGTTTAGACATAATTGAACCTTCTATTTCAAATTTAACGGCCTTTCTGGAGGACTCCACAGATGTAATAAGCACTCGGGCTACTCTTCTTGTGACTTTAAAAACTTTGGATGCCAAGCAATGTATACTTAAGGCTTTCTTTAAATATAAAGCGACCAAATTTTGTGGTCACGTTATAAATATTTTCCCGGATGTGGCACGTAGTACCCAGCTTCGGAGGAGGCTTTTTTTAGCTCTTAATCCTCAGGTCCTACAGCTGGGTGCTACTTTCTTCCTTAGATTTCCCTGTAAGTGTGTTGTAAATTATGATGGTGCTACATTTATGTTTACTGATGTATCCCACTTGGAAAAATTTATTGCAGATAGAAGGGTAGGGGAGTTGTAAGGGGAGTGTAGTTATAATTTTTTGCCTCCTGTTAGGTGGGCCTTGTGCCTTATTTTCTTAAATTGTATCTTGGTTATTGTAATGCCACTGTCAAATCCCAGTAATGTGGTTTATATCAGACTTTGCTTCCTTATATTGTCGATTTTCTGGAAGAATTATGTATTTTGATTTACTGTAATTTGGTTCTTTTTTTTTGTATTTGTTGGAAAATATAAATAAAGAAGTTAGAAAAAAAAAACACCACCCAGGAAAAAGATTTAGGTGTCATTGTGGATGACACGTTGAAACCCTCCACCCAATGTGCAGCAGTGGCCAAGAAGGCAAATAAAATGCTAGGAGTCATAAGGAAAGGATTGTAGAATAAAATAAAGGATATTATAATGCTTCTGTATCATTCCATGGTGAGACCACATCTTGAATATTGTGTGTAATTCTGGTCACGTATCTTAAAAAGGATATAGCAGAATTAGAAAAGGTACAGAGAAGAGCCACCAAAATGATAAAGGGGATGGAAGGATACCCCTATGAGGAGATGCTTAAAAGGTTAGGGCTCTTCAACCTGGAAAAGAGATGGCTGAGGGGAGATATGACAGAGATATATAAATTAATGAACGGGTAAACATAGATTGATTGTTTACGCCATCAAAAAGTAGAAAGACTAGAGGACATGCAGTGAAGCTATAGTGACCACCAGAACACTGTGGCTACACTTTGAGCCCGATCCAATATGGGGCACGTCTGGCCTGTCAGCACCCGATTCTGCCTTGAAGACAAAGGGGATGTCCTCCCTGCTGCACAACATGCATATGGCCACCCGGACCCCAATGCCCCGCCACCCGATCCCAGTGCCCCAATGCCCCGATCAGGTAACAGGGACCCACCTTGCATTAATTTCATATCAATGTATTCTAATCAGTATTACACTATGCTCCTTCCAAATCAAATATCTTCTTTTACAGTTGACCCAGGATGCTCACAGATTCCCGGACACTCTAGATGCCCCCACTTTTGTTTCATCTGCTACCCTTCCTTGTGTTGCTTTCTTGTCTAATGTCTCTTCCCTGTAATATAATGGAGCTCTTTTCTGACTTTTAAATTGTTTTACTTTAGTGTAAACCGCTCTGCCATTACCGGAGAACGTAGTAAAAGCTGTTAGTATAAGCTGGGTTTAAAAAAGGTTTCGACAAGTACCTGAAGGAAAGGTCCATAAACCATTATTAAAGAGGACCTGGGTAATCCACTGCTTGCCCCAATACAAACATTATGGAGCCTGTGTGTTTTTTTGGGAAGCTGCTAGGTACTTGTGACCTGGATTGGCCACTATTGGAAATACGATACTGGGCTTGGTGGACCTTGGTCTGACCCAGTATGGCATTTTTCTACACCCTCCTTCTCATCCTGATCCTATTCGGCTGTCCTTTAACAACCACTTATATTACAAATCTACCCACCATAGTTCTACACTTATCCCCATTACACATACCCAGCCCAGCACAACTATGGCAGAACACCCATAAGTATATGAACAGCAGAACCCACAGATTAATAAAAATACAAACTACCACCCACAACACCAATCACTGAACTCCACCCACCCGAAACACACCCCTAAACATTGGGCTAATTAATGCCAGATCCATTAGAAATAAGCATAACACCATTTTAGACCACATGCAATATCACTACTGTGATATACTCTGTATCATCGAATCCTAGCTAAAAACCACAGACCAAGTTTTTCTAAACCAAATCACACCACAAAACTACACTGTTGTTTAACTGCCCACGCACTCATAAAATAGGTGGTGGGGTCCTAATCCTTGCAAGAACAGACCTCCATCTCAAAGCTTCCAGATCCACAAGTTCCAAACACTGCGACTTAATCACACTGGAGAACAAACACTTAACCATCTGCCTTACCTACCGACCCCCTAATGCAGCCTCTGAAGAAACATCCAACATAATCGAAGTTGTTTGCTCAGCCAACTCCCCACTCAAACCACTCATAATATTAGGGGACCTAAATCTAACATCCGCCTACACCAAGGAAATGCAGCCTTCCTCAACGCAATAGGCTCCCTCCAATTTTGCCAAATTCTCAATGGTCCCTCACACCGGTCTGGCTCCACTCTGGATCTCATCTTCATCCCAAAGAACATCCTCTCACAAGGAAACATAACAGACCTTCAAGCCACACCATGGTCAGACCACCACACAATACCTTTCAAGATCCATCTCTCCCCTACATGAAAAACCACAAACCGAACCTCACCCAATAAGAAAATTTAAAGGATTCAACAAAGACCAGTTCTTAAATGACACTCTCCCCCATCTCCCCACGATTTTCACTGACCTTGATGAAGCCATCAATTCCTGGAACACCACAGTCTATGAAGCAGCAAAGTCCCTAAACCCTACTAACACATAGCACAAAGAAACAAGACCCAAATCTGCCCCATGGTACTCAGCATCAATACGAAAAACAAAGAGAAAACTCCGTCAACTGGAAAGAAAATGGAGACTTGATCGATCACATCCCAACCTAACCCAATACCAAACAATACAAAAGGAATACAACAATCTAATTAATAAACAGAAACAAGAATACCACACAAACTTAATATTAAAATCATGCAACAAACCCAGAGAACTATTTGAAATCGCCCGCAAACTTACAAAGGACCCATCAAATAAAGAAAAGATCTCCATACAACCTCAAATATTTGCTGACTATCTCATCAATAAGAATAAACCAACCCAGAAGACAAATCCTCATAACATCAACAATACCTCAAAGGCAGAACCCAACCACATACAAGAATGGAAGGAATTCCATATCCCCACTTCAGAAGAGATTCTCCGGACCATAACCGCTCTAAACACCAGCATGGCTCCATCTGACCCTTGCCCAGTAGAATGGATCAAGGCAACCAAAGAAGAGATGATCAGCTACATACACAACATAGTAAGCAAGTCTCTATCATGAGGCTATATGCCTCATGCCCTCAAGCAAGCAACTATCCACCCCATCCAAAAAACCTCAACAGACAGCTCAGACCCTGCATCCTACCGCCCAATCTCCAGCCTTCCCTTCCTATCCAAGATAATTGAAAAAGGAGTTCAGAAACAGCTACAAGATTACATTGACATACATGCTCCTCTTGATTCACACCAACATGGTTTCTGCCCCAACCACAGTGTTGAGACTCTTCACTCACTTACTGGACACACTACTTAGAGGCATCGACAATATAAAAACAGGCTTTTTACTCATTTTCATTGACATTTCCTCAGCATTCGACACCGTATCTCATAGCATCCTAATAGAGCATCTAGCCAGTATTGGTCTACTTAGCACCACCCTCAACTGATTTCAGTCCTATCTAAGTCACAGACAACAAATGGTCAGAGTTGGATCAACCACCTTCACTCCAATCAACAACACACAGGGAGTCCCGCAAGGGTCCTCCCTGTCCGCTCTCCTGTTCAGTATATACATACAGCCAGTCTGCAACATCTTCAAAAAGGACAAGATCCTCTATGCTATCTATGCAGATGACATTATGGTCTACACACCAATCCTCCTTGACAAACCAGACTATACAGCAATCACAGTCTGCTTACATGAAATGAACAACTGGCTTTCCTCAAACAAACTACTCATTAACTTCAAGAAATCTGAAGCAATATTCATATCATGTGACACCTCTTTTACCCTCCCCCCCCCCAACTTCCATCATCCTACAGGGTACTCCAATCACAATAAAGGAAGATACCTAGGTGTGACCCTGGACCGAGCCCTAAATTTACAACCACACATCAATAGAACCACCAGGAATGCATTCCACAAACTGGCCATCATCTGTAGACTAAAACCCCTCCTAAGCCAGGAAAACCTCCGCACGGTTTGCCAAGCCGTTATTACCCCCATTCTCGACTACTGAAATTCCCTCTTTTAAGGTCTCCCAGCACAATCCACAAGACCACTTCAACTAGTTCAGAACACTGCTGCGCGGCTCATAACAGGATCAGCTAAACATGAATACATAACACCCATTCTACTTCAGCTGCACTGGCTACCAATTACTTTAAAAGCCAAATACAAAACAGCATTAACCATATTCAAGATCAGAAATGGAACATCAGTCAGAACCCGACAAGAGCTCCTAAGCGCAAAACCTAACAACAGACCCCAAAGACAAAACACAAGAGGAACAATACCAACTCCCAGCTCTTTCACTAAAGCCAACAAGACAACGTCAAAGAGGGCTCTTTCATTTGCAGCACCTACCATCTGGAACTCCTTGCTGGAGAAGATAAGGACAACCAAGGACATTAAGGAATTCAGGAAACAACTAAAACTTTCCTGTTCTCTGAACACTTCAAAGATGACTTCCAGTATACACCCTAATGACTCACACCTGAATAATTTCATGCCCAAATACATCAACTGTAAATAAGTTATGCTCCCTTCCCACATTTCTAAATGAGTTCTCTGTAATGTTCTGTTGAAATTGTAATGTAAACCGCTTTGATGCCAAGAAAGGTAGTATAGAAAACTTGTTAAATCAATTAAATAAATACATTTCTTATGCTTTTATGTCCTTACTATAAAGGGATTGTTGACAGGTGATGCTTATGATGTGTTAATCTTTTTGAGTCTATTGGACTCTTCTAACCCTGCAGCAATGCATGCTTTGATTTTGGTGGCTGGTTACGTATTAATTGAATTTAGATAAGTCTGAGCAAGTGTTACTCAAGTTGAAGAGGATGCTGCCTCCCCTTCTGTGGGTCTTTTGCCAGGTTTCAATATTTATGTATTTAGAGTTTCAGATCTCACTGCAATATCATGATATTTACGATGCAAATTGTGTTCCCTTCCTGGCAAAGATTTATGCTGATTTAGGGAGGCGGGATCAGCCTTATCAAAATTAACATTATGCTACATTTATTATACTTATTTCAATGCTTGCCTTGTATGATACCTTGCTCTGTTTTTCTGGACTTGAATGGCCAACTCTAGCTTTATTTGTAAAGGTGCTGAAAATTGTTTTGACTACCTCATTTTGCTCCAAGAGGAATGGGGAGATGGGACTGCCTCATCTGGAGTGTTATTACTGGGCTCCATGATTGGCAGGCTTGCTGGCTTGGTTTCAAGGGGATACCTCTCCTAGTTGGGTAGAGATTGAGAGGGCTCAAACTGAGGGCCTTTTCCATCCTATGTTACTTTACTATACCCTGGAAGGCTTTAATTATGTGGCCAATTTTATGATATAAATGATATATTAGCCCATACTGTAGGGATGTGATATCAGATCTTCTGGTTCCTGAAGTTGGAGCACTCCATTCTCTCTCAGCTTGCTCCCCTGGCTAAAAACCTAATTAATTCCCATTGTACATATTTTCCAACTATGGTTTCATGGAAGAGTGCTGGCAGTGTATGCTACAACAGGAGTTTCATTTAGATCTGAATATACATGATCTGTACTTACAAATATGGACTGCATTAAATAGTTTGGTTGGGAGGGACTGTGGCCTTGCTATCCCAGCACACTTGAAGTCTTTTTTTATTGGCCTGGTGTGAGCTATCAGCAAATCTCTCAGCTGTATAGTTTTTTCATAGATGTTGAATGGTTCCCTGCCTCTTCGAAATGTTTAGTTGAGAAGTGGAACAAGGACCGTCACAAAATCTATATAATACCGACAGGGTGCTCACTCAGTCTTCATGTACTGTTGTTTAGTTGAATTAATGATCAGACTGCTATATTGTACATATCAATTCCTTCTTTTCTATGCCAGAGTTCTGCGGACTCCTTAGTCTCTCTGCTGGTATGACTGTGGACTTTATGGGGACCTCTTCCATATGTGGTGGTACATTCTGTAGACTCCCCTCTTTCTCATGACAAGCTGGGCCATCTCCTCCATACTGCCTGGTATGATAATGCTACTTTTTGGAAGACTGTACCTACATTGCCACACTGGCATTGTCAAGCTCTCAAGATTGCCTTGATTGATAAGCTTTCATACTCCTTAAGGGAAACGTTGATGTGTTTAATGGGATCTGGCATAAATATTGGGTGTAACGTGAGAGTTTGTGCTCATACCTGAGAGTTGTCATTACGTCACTGGGTTGTTATTGTGGTCTGCCTTTGGCTTGCAAATACATTTATTTTTATTTATTTATTTAACATTTTTTCTGTACCGTTTTTCTTGTTTTCAAAGCGGTTTACATTAAACAAGAAACATTACATAGAACAAAGTCATTAAACTTGGAGTACAGGGTTATTAATTGTATTATTTACATGATTTCTTGTTACAGGTTGTGAGAATGTATGGTTAGGTATTTGAGATAGGTTGTAGTTACTGGTTGGTGTGGATGGCCTACTTTTATTGTAGGCCATGAGTTTCTGTGGTCTTTTGTACATTGTTATGTTTTGGCATATGTACTGAAGGCATGTTTGTTAAATAAAGAGTTTTTAAAAAAATATGTGCAAACATTACACATGCCTGCAAACCTGCATTCAGAGCATGTTCTCTGCTACTAGTATGTTATAAAGATGAGTAGATAGCCTGCTATAAAACTACCCTCCCAAGGTAGAAAGGAACACATTTATTTTTCAGTTTTTAGAGAGTGAAATATATCAACAACATAGCCCCATGGACATAGAGGTAACACCGTTATGCAGGCAAATTTGATATATCTGTTAAAAAGGAGAAAATCCAGCTATTCGCCTTCTCATTTAAGGGGCTAAGCAATACTTCTCCAGTAAAATTTCATGGACAACCAGATTAGGGGGGACTACTTACTGAGCTAGCTGTTAACAGGTAGCTCATCACTTTAGCAGTTAGTGCTGGTTAATTTTTCTTGTTAATAGCTAATGCAGAATGTAGCAGAGAATGGGTGGAGAATGATGGTGAATGGGCAAGGACTGTGCTTTACAGTTGATAGAGAGTAGTTACTGTGTATGGACTATTAACATGACAGTCAACATAGCACAGTTAACACCATCTGAAGTCCCATTGAGACTTCCATTCCTGCTATTCACCCTCGTTCTGTCCCTGGCAAAAGCTTCCCTGTATGGACAAGGAGTTTGTATGGGGAGGCTTAGACAGGGGGTGGGAGGGGTTGTTGTGGAGGCGGAGTAAGGGTGGGCAGTGGGAGGTCCACAACCCTAGACATACAGGGCCAATTCTGAAGTCAGCCCTGTATGTCTGGGGCCTCAGATCTAGATGAGGGACTTATTCCACCTTGGAGGTGGAATCAGTCCCCCTGGACGTCAGGGAACGGCAGGCCCAGGCAGTAGCAGAAAGGTGAGGAGCTGCAGGGGGTTCCCTGCAATCAGACCCTGGCCATAGAAAGCCAGATCGGTGGTCGGGCTGTGGGAAAAGAAGATTGTGGTCTGCGGCTGGGGCTCCATGGCACCATGGCTCCATTCAGGAGCCTGACTAAATTAGCCGAGCAGGAGTCTGCAAGCCAATCTGACTTGATTCCCGGCCTGCACGTGCAGGCCCTAGACCCGATTCTGATCCCCGCGGGATCAGAATCGGGTCTTCTGTGCATCCTGATTCCGATCAGATGCACAGGGGCCTGGATGCATACATTAGAATGTGCCTCTAAATAGTGAATGAATATCAGCACTAACCAGATAGCTATGCTGCTATTTGATGATGAACCTGGATATTTAGTACTAGATGTCAAATAAGTTCTGGCACTGAATATCAGGATTTATTTAAAGCAACAGTGGTTAGGTGTTTTTAAAGTACCTAGCTAGCCACTGCTACTGAATATTGGCCTCTAAGTGATTATAAGAGTTATGCAGGGTAACAAAAAGGTGTAGTCTCTAGAGCCTGGATTCAAAGAATACCAAACATAAGTCAGGCCAAAGTGTTTTACCAAGGCTTGAAGAGCATGGGGCAACCCCCTTCTCCCCTCCATGCCCTAGATCTCTTCCTTGCATTATCCATACAGACATTTCAATCCTCTCCCATTGCAGCAGGTAGAACACCATGGCTGTGAAGAGTAACCTGTAGTTGATCATTAGGGCCATAGACATTCATTAAAATAAACTCAATTTCAGCCAAACAATGTAAAACAAGAAAATTACCTCTGGATCGCAAACCACATTGACCACTTTCAGAGGCAAGGATCGATAGATCGACACAAATCCACTCCCCTCCAAACTTTTAGAAGTATATGTCTTTGTTATTTAGCAAGTTCCACTGGAGAAAGGTGAGTTTCCAGAAAAAAGTCTAAGTGAGCCTTCGGCTTTTTCAGTAGTTATAACAGTCATTTATGTTTGATGGGATGCAAAATGCAACAAACATTCAAAGAAATAAGATGAATAACTTCTCTGATCATCCCCCTCCCATGCCCACAATATAATGGATCTGCACTCACCCCAGAAGGAGAAGTAAGAGATGAGCCAGGGCAGGCCCAAAGTCCCCATGATCCAAAGTTGCCCAGAAATATGAAAAAAGAGCATCTCAGATAATGTAAGTGGCATGAGTCCTTATAATGTTTTAAGATGATCAATCCAATCAACTGATCCAAACCAGACAACATACCCCATCAAACAACTCCCGCCCACCCCAACCCATTTTAATATACACACCAGCTGGACCCAAACCTCCCCCTCTGTACCAAAATTGTGGGACACAAAAGGCCGGCCACAGGTGCATCCAAGGATGTCGCCTTTGGTGGGAACCAAATCAGCACCCTTAGTGTTCCTCTGGAAACCCCCAAACCTACTATACACACAACCTCACACACACCCCTCCCCTTCCCACCCAAACCCACCTGAAACAAACACCCTATAATAAAA
The DNA here is from genome assembly GCA_033557465.1 of Ichthyophis bannanicus. NCBI lineage: Eukaryota > Metazoa > Chordata > Amphibia > Gymnophiona > Ichthyophiidae > Ichthyophis > Ichthyophis bannanicus. Next base: position 368,465,579 of record CM066038.1, on the reverse strand, counting down.
AACCCGAGCAGAAATTACCCCACCACCTTTAGCCATAAACCTAAACCTATCCAACCTGAAACTCCAACAAGTTCAAACCACCATAACACTACTCAGTCACCCAACTAACACCCCCTACTCCCACAGAGCTACCTAACAAAAATGTCACACTCCTCAACATTAAGAAAAGCTAAAACTCTATCCACACACTCTAACACTGTCCAACCCAAATAAGCATGATCCAGAACACCTCCCACACATGCTTGTGCCATTGTACAGATCACCTGCCATTCAGCAAAAGCACTGACATCCCCAAGGATAAAAAAAAGAAAAAGGAGGGGGACATAACAGAAGGGAAGGGGACAACAAAACCATAACTAAGCTAAGCACAAAAAGGTAAAGAAATGAAATACGCCACAGAAAATAATACCCCCATCCCCCCAAAGAAAAAGGAAAAATATGGGCAAATTAACAGGCAAAGGGGAGGAAAGCAAAATGTCCCAGAAAACATATGTAAAGTTGAGCAACATAAAGAGAAAGATCTGCTATAACAGTAACTGTCAAGGAGCCTTAACATCCCAGGCCCACCATCCGGCACCTAAACAAAGTCTCAGAATAATTCCATCTGGGGCAGCCTCCACACCCCGCAGTGTTCACATAAATTGTTTCTTCACTGCCAGAGAACATCTGATTCTCGTGCTGAACTCTCAAGTGGGTTGGGTAGAAAAAGGCATATTAGAGTCCCAGTGAATGAAGATCTTTCTTCACTGCTAAAAAATCCTTACCACCGATGCAGCAGATCAAAAGAAATGGGCATTCTGATGACAAGCTCGTTCACCTCGTGAGCTGCAGCCAAGATTTGCATTTTTTCCATAAAATGATGAACTCTCACATTAACAGCATGTATGTGACCTCTGTTACCTGGGACCGGCATGAGGAACCGGTGGTCTCTTTTCTGTCTTCTTCCTTCTTAAATAGGGTCTCTTTTCCATTACTGGTGTCTTCTCATGCATTTTTCCTTTCCTCCTTGCATCTATCTCTCATCTTTCATCATTTCCATTTTTCTTTGCTTCTATATCCATTTGTGGCTAAATTTCATTCTTTTTGCTCTTCTCTAGTTCTCCAGTCTCCAGTGTTCATCATTCTACCTCTTACCTAACTATCTACTTTCCTTCTACAACTCTTACCCTGTCTCCAGCCTTTCCCCCACCCTTGTTTCTCACTCCTTCCCTAACCTCTATTCCTCCTGTATTTCATCCATTCTCTAGTCTCCCTCTACTTATCCCTTCTTCAACCCTCATCTACCTTCCATTGACTCTTATTCATTCTCCACCCCCAGATCCTTCCCTATCACTTCTTCCCTTCCTGACCCACAGCCCCTTTCTTCTATCTCATACCCCCTATTCAGCTTCCTGTTTCACCTCCAGCCCCATTCCTACCCTTCTTCACTCTTTTTACAGCCCCTCCCCCCCCCCCCCCCGTTTCCTCTCACTTACCTCTCCACAGCACCACCACCTCTTTCCACTTCTCACCCTCTTATCAATCTTCCAGGTCATTCATGCAACCACTAAATCTCTCTCCATCATTCACCTCCCTTCTCACCCTCACTCATACTCCTCAGCCCATCTAATCCACCCAATTCATACCTACCCAATGGCTGAGATTCCCACTGTCTTTCCAAATTCCTTCTCAGTCTCCAAATTCCCAGTCTCCCTCACCTTCACATCTCTGCTCTACCCTTGCTCTGTTTCCAAGTCCTTGTATTTACCCCTGCACTACTAATCTGAGTCTCTACTTACCCCCAATTCTTGAGTCCCTGTTATCTCTCATTTCTCTACCCCAAGCCTAAGTTCTTGTTCTTTTTCCACCTCTCCCCTGCACTGACAGAAGCACTAGGTGAACTAAGAAAACCACCTAGATTGCTAGTTTTTAGGGATGGTCACATGAACTACTGCTTCCACTGCCCATACCTAGCCCTGCACTGCAGCTCAACTCTGAGAAAAGAAAGGCAGCAACTGACTCATGAAAGCCAGAGACCATCTCGTTCTGCTCCGTCCGACCTCGTCTTCTCCCCATTTCAAACTATGCCACTGAATGTGGCCTGACATGCTGAAAATGAGAGAGGATAGTCTTTGAATGTGTTCCATAAGACACCTCCCCACAAACTCCCCCACCCCTCAATCCCATCGCTGGTCTTACTGTGGGTCCCTGGTGCTTAGTATGATCTGGAGCAATCCCTAGTCTCTCCTGCTTTCCATGATACAGCATCATAATGGTACCCATAAACCTTTGTGGTGATATCATAAGATTATTACTAGAGATCATGAATGCTACTACTACTACCACTACTACTGAGCATTTGTATAGTGCTACAAGACATATGCAATGCTGCACAGATGTGTAAGAGACAGTCCCTGCTCATCATAGCTTACAATATAGATAGACTACACAAGGGAAACACAAGGAGATCAGATGAGTCAAGATCTGAAAGCGGCAGCGAAGAGGTGAGTTTTCAGCCTAGATTTGAAAAGGATCAGAGAAGGCGCCTGACGTAGAGACTCAGGTAGTTTGTTCCAGGCGTAGCAGCAAGGTGAAAAGAGTGAAGTCTGAAGTTAGCAATGGAAGAGAAGGGCACAGATAAAAGTGATTTACCAGAAAATTGGAGTTCCCGGGGGGGGGGGGGGTGTAGGGAGAGATAAGAGAGGAAAGATAGTGAGGAGCTGCAGAGTGAATGCACTTATACATCAGCAGGAGAAGTTTGAATTTGATGCAGAAATGCCGCTTTGACCCGGTGAAAAGCGGGATATAAATACAGTTAAATAAATAAAATAAATAAAAATAGAGAGCCAATGAAGTGACTTGAGAAGAGGGGTAATATGAGCATGATGAGGCTGGTGGAAAATTAGTGCGCAGCAGAATATTGAACAGATTGAAAGGGAGAGAGATGATTCAAAGGGAGACCAGCAAGGAGTAGGTTACAATAGTCAAGATGGGAGGTAATTAAGGAGTGGATAAGTGTCTTAGTAGGGTGTTCAGAAAGGAATGGGCAGATGTTGTTGATGTTATAGAGAAAGAAATGGCAGGTCTTAGCTATCAGATGGATGTGTATGGAGAAGGAGAGAGAGGAGTCAAAGACGACCCCAAGGTTGCAAACTGAGGAAACAGGGAGGAGAAGAGAGTTATCCACAGAGAGTGAGAAAGGAGGAAGAGGAGAGAAGGTTTTAGGGGGAAAAATAAGAAGCTTAGTTTTGGCCATGTTCAATTTCAAGTGGCGGTGAGACATCCAAGCAGCAATGTCAAAAAGGCAGGCAGAGATCTGGGTCTGGATTTCTGGAGAGATTTCAGGTATAGAGAGGTAGATCTGGGAAACATCAGCGTAAAGATGGTACTGAAATCCATGGGAAGAGATGAGTGCACCAAGGGACTGGGTATAGAGAGAGAAAAGGATGTCATTCTGAAACTGGAAAGCCAGAGCAATTAGGATCACTCCTACTCATGCTAGAGACCTGGGATCCTTGGTAAGGTCAGGGATATGATGGATGATCTTCCGGGAGGAAAAGTCCATATACCATTATTAAAGAGGATTGGGGAAATCCACTTCTTACCCCTGAGAGAAGCAGCATGGAATGTGTATACCTTTGGGAACCCAACAGGTATTTGAGACCTGGAATGGCCACTTTTTGAAACAGAATACTTGGCTTGATGGGCCCTTGGTCTTGATGGACCCTTATTCTGATCCAGTATTGCACATCTTATGTTATTATGAGGATCTGTTCTTGCCCCAGGGAAAGTCAGTTGGGGGTATTCTGGATGGGAAGTTTGTACTTTTAGAGGACATTGAATGGACAAAGAGGATTGTCTTGTTGAAGGTTATCGGATAGACAGGGACGGTTTTGTTGAGGGAATTAGATGGAAGAGTGGGAGATATGGGTAAGGTACAGCCTCTTATAAAGTACTATAGGAATTTGCCGCATCCCATCCTGAATGTCTGAATTCCCCTCTCTATATCCTATCTAAAATCTGCCTTCACATATACTGCCCTTCTTAAAAACGCCAGAGCAGTTCACAAAATTACATCGTAACAATATTCACATGAAATTTCAGAATTGAAGCCACAAACCAAATACACATCCCTAATTGTTATTACATTTATTTGCTGTACTTGCCCAAAGATTATTAAATATCAGAGCTGCAGTCCTGAAATATAGTAGTTCTAAAGCAAATAATTAAAACTATTCTACTGGTTGATATAATCTGCATTTGCCAAATCTACAATATGGTCTGACCATCTCTCTTCTCCAAAGATTACCGTTCGATGGCCCCTGATTAACATAACTTTCATTAAGATGGACATCATTTGCATAAAGGCAGTGAAAAAATACATCCACAATGTAGGTCACATCATTAAGTATGATTATCTAGAATTATTTATGAGACTTTACAGATATGCAAATTGCAGCACTTGAAGCAATTTCATAAGTATTTATGAGTAGCTTTGAGGCCGATGGATCAGTATGAGCTGCAGTGAGAAAGGGGAATTGGGTTTTACTTAAAATGAACTGTATTCCATGTGTGAGGTGTTTTTAAGTTAATAATTTGACCTTTCACCTTTCTGGAGACCTCAAGCTTTCGTAGTCCGATCCCACCAGACACTAGATCAGAGGTCAAACTCACCAATTTGCTGCATTTGGAAGACTTGTTCCTTAAATTCATGTCATTATAACTTGCAGCCTTCCTAGTTTGCCTCCAAGTGCAGCAGATGAGTAAAAGAAGATTCTCAAGTCTAAACTAGGAAAGTCTCTACTCTAAATTTTTTTGACTAGAATGGACTTAAGGTCTTTCCATGATCTCTGTCATATTTTTCTTTCCTGGAACTACACCCAAATTCCATTCTACCGAAATAAAAAATTTCCATCTTTTTGGAGGCTTTTTCTTTTGTCAATTCTATAATTTATTTTTGTTATCTAAAAGCTTTGGGTTAGGAGGAGGGATCTAAGGACTAGTCTGTCCTCTCTTGGCTGATATTCAAAGCCAAGCATTCATTCACTAGAGCAGATGAATGCATATTTGTCTTGTCTGTTGATTTTGAAAAGTTATACAGATAGTATGAAACCATTTATACTACAGTGTGCTAACAACATGGGGTTTGCCATGCATTAAGGGACATGTTTACTAAGCTGTGCTAGCTAACGCACACTAAAATGCTCGATATTGGTCTGTGGCAACTGTGTGCTCTAAACACACAGCATAGGGTTAATTCAGTGCTACCAGCTTAGTGCACAGCAGGAAGGGAAATGGGTGGAGCATGTGCATGTCTGCTCAGAGTGGTTAGTGCAGAGGTTGACAGCATGTGTTTGCAGTCAGTGTTGCAATTAGCAGAGGTGCATTTAACATCACCTCAATGGATGGTGTTAAATGTGATGGATGCTGATACATGTTAGGGTCCAAATCAGTGTGATATCTGCTGGGGGCCATGCTGAACATGCCCCCGGGAAGTATTATACTACTGTTGTGTGTACTGCACATTGATTTCTACTCTTAATGCATGATACTTGCAAAACCTTATACATACCCCTAAACATTGTATGGCAGCCGTTTCTTCAGACTAAAAATGCAGCTGTGGTAAAAGTCCTATGATAACCATGGGATCTGTCTTATTTGGCAGTCCCCCTGAAGCAGGGAAGTGCAAACAATGAATAAATCCAGGAGTCAATTGCAGGGTCCAAGCCAATTTATTGTGCACAAGGCTCAGACAGTCAAGCATCAAAAAGGACTGAGCAAAGTTCTTACAGAAACATATTCATTTTATACATTTTTTTTCAGTTTGATACATGCAGACTTTCTATTGGTCCCAACGCCCCCTGCATTTGTCCAATCGGAGACCCTTCCTGGGCCTAGCACCCTGCTCCCTCCTCTAGGATTCTTCTAACAATGGCACAGTTTCTAGGTATTGATACAATTCTATTGCGAGGTTGTTTCTAGCTCTAGGAATGCAAGTATTGAAACATTTCTATCATCAGAACACAAGAGAATAATAAAGGATTTATGAATTCATGAAAAACTTCTTGTTAAGCAGTTTTCTCAAACTTTTACAGATCCTTGGTTTTTCTCAGCACTATTAATCTCTGGTGGGGGTGGGGACTCAGGCCTAGCTTACAGGCCTCTCATACATTTTCAGGCTATTATAAGCCATAGCCTACCACACCCCAACCTGAACACACTCAATCAGGCCCCTCTGATTGGAACCCCCCATGAGAAGCCCAATGCATGTAACGCAGGCCTGTGCAGTAAGAAGGGAATTTTATGATGCACCTAGATTTATGTGAGTTTTTTTGTGCACATGGGGCTCACTTCTGCTCATGCACATACTTGACTTTCTAAAATGCTAGCGTAAATGACATAACACTTTTATTAATATAAAGCACCCTCAAACAGTTCTAGGTCTGGTGCAAATGCCAACATCTGAATTAGTAGAGAACGCACATAAATTATGACATTTTATACCTTGCACGTGTACTTGTGCACTCTACTCTTGCTGTCCCCAAACTCTGCCCTTGGATATGCCCACAGCGAAAGTACATACGATCAACCCAATACATGTATGTTCAAATTAGTGACCATGTCAAATACATGTGTAAATGCCTTTTTAAGCATGTATATGACTAAAATACCTAGATCTATGCATGCTTGTGCATAAAACCGCCCATATGCACAAAAGGCAGGATGCTTGCTGACCAATCCCCTTTGCACTTATCATTCCTAATGTGAGGTAAGTGCAAAAACTTGTCACACTTTAGTAAGTAGGTTTCTATGAAGGTAGTTCTCTAACGAATCTGAGACCTGATAATTATGCAAAGTAATCACGTGTATGCTTTATGTTATAGAATAGGATGAAAGCAGCCTCCAATAGGCACACGCTTATGCAAGTACTTATGCCTTCCCATTGCAGGTATAAATGCCTCTGCCTAGATTTTGGAAGGCACGCATATAGGTTATAATATTCTATAACCTACACTCATATTCCTGTGCTCTGCTTCTGCTCTAACCCAGTTCCGTCTCTGTGCATGTCCACCCCATTGCTATGCGAATAGTGGAGATGGACATCCCAATGGGACTTCCATATCCGCTATTTGTGCCCCTTCCTGCCGGTGAGCAGAGGTGGAGTTAGGGTGGGCAGTGGGCAGAGTTAGGGCAGGCTGTGGGTGGTCATCGGCCCTGGACATACAGGGCTGATTCTAATATCAACCCTGTACATCCAGGGCCGGCGACCTGCACGGGGAAATTATTCCAGCTCCAAGGTGGAAAACTTCCCTAGTCACCAGGGGTCGGTGGGCCCGGGGCCAGAATGTGGCAGGAGGGGGCAGTGAGCATTCCCCGTAGCCTGACCTTGGTCTTGCAATAGATCAGGGCTTTACAATGGAGCCGCAGTGCCATGGTGTCTGGTTGCCTTGTCACTGCAGCTCCATTGTATAGCCCAGATTGAGTTAGTTGGGCATGGCCTGTATGTGCAGGACAGGCTGAATCGCAGTCCTGGCCTGCACGTACAGGCCTGATCGCGATTCCAATCCTGCGGGGCTAGACATGCCCCACGGGATCAGAATCTCGAGGCCCTCTGTACGTCCAGTTCAGACCAGGCATACAGAAGGCTTGTACATCTGGGATAGAACTGAGCCTTTACCAATGACTGCCCAATGTATGTGCATATGTGCCCATCTCTGAACATAAGTCCCTAGAATACTGTGACTTACACATGTGGAGGGTGCATACCTTTAGGTGTCCTCTTTATAGAATTACTCCGTATATATTTTCATAAAATACTAGAGGTAAAATGGCAGAAATCATGGCTAGATTGAAGCTGCAGACATTTATGCTTGTTTGGGAGCAAGCATAAATATTAGATATGATGTATATGTTCTATATGTGTTTTATAAAATACGTATGTACATATTTTATAAACTATGTATGAAAATCATGACTATATCCATGCTCTGCCCACTCTCTGCCAAAGAAAATACTTACACATAGATTATGTAAAAGTATATGCTTTCTTGCCACCGTGCATATTTTTACGCACCTAACCCTTGGGGTAAACTTTTACTGTAATGTTCCTTTCACATGCATAAAAGGTCTTTACATGTGAAAAATTACTTTATAAAATGATCTCCCATATACCAATGATTAATATCCAATTACTGGGTTTTGTTTACTTGTAGAGCGAGATTTTAGAAAGGATGTCCAAGTGCAGTTGGGAACATCTAAGTCATAATAATTTACTGTTTAAATATTATTCTGTTACCTGTACCTAGTTCACCTGTTCTATGTAAAATGACTTGGTATGATACTATCCATACCATATAACATAATGTTCATTGTAAACCGCACTTGATACTTGTGAAAGAGCGGTATAGAAATAATTGTTAAATAAAATAAATAAATAAATAAATAAATAAATAATGTCTGAAAAAAATGCTGGCACCTCCAGGTGTAGACGTGATTCCACAAACGTGGACATCCCGATATGGATGTCTCCAGGGGCATCAGCATAGACATCCCCAGAATAGTATATCAGAACCCAGATGTCTAGGAAGCCATGTCTACAGAACCGGCTTTAAAATTGGCTCTGGAGAAATCTCTGTGCTTTGCACATCTCTATGGGCATTTTTTAAAAGATTTTTATTTATCCACATTTTCAAAAAATACATATCACCTGGATACGTAACAGGAAATCAGAAATTAGCACTCCCAAGAAAAACAGAACACAATCAAATACAGTCTTCACATAATAGACCACCATACTGGGGGTGGAATATAGAAAATACAGGACATATCTCTAATCAAAGGTTTCCCCACATACTGGAGAGGTCCAACGTCAGCAGAAACAACTGGAACACACTAATGTGTTGCTCCTACTGTTCCCATACTGCCCTCTCAAACACTCACAAATTCATTTAGCTTACCAGGGTCAAAGAACAAATAAATTTTACCCTCAAAAGAAACCACACATTTACATTGAAATTTTAAGGCAAATCCAGCCCCGAGTGCCACCACTCTTGACCGTAAGGCCAAGGAAGGCTGTCCTTCAGACCTGGGTAGAGCACAAAAAATCAGGAAATATTCGCACACTCGACCCCAAGAAGCTAACAGGCATATATCGGAAATATTATTTTAACACAGAGTCTGTCCATCTCAAACACAAAGGTAGACACCAGAGTAGTACATTCAGTGACTACCTCCAGAGAGAATTCCAAAAAAGAAGTTAAGTTTAACTGTGCATGCTTCAGGTCCCCCGAGGACGCAACTTTTCCTGCCACCCCTTGAAATAAGATATAAAAGGCTTTGATTAGAGGGGGAAGGTTATTGGATGGGAAGTTCAACACTTCCATCAAAGATTTCTGTACCATGTCCACAGAAGTAATCAGCAGGCACTTAGGGAAAGTAAGAAAACAAAGGTTGTTCTTCCTAGACTGATTTTCAAGAACATCAAACCTCCGGAGCAAGATATCCTTTTCCTTAATTTGTGCCAGCAATAGATCTTTCTGACTCACACTTTGCTGTTCCAACTTCTCAACTCTCTCTCCCACCTTGTTCAAATGTTGAAACTGACCAGGAAACTCTGCAGTAACAGTTTACACCTCAACCTTCAAAGCAGTCACCAAAGTAATTAGTGAGGGCTCCAGGCGTTTCAGGGCTTCCCACAGCATCCGCATCAACACACCAACAGGTTTTTCTGTCACCTCCATGCCACTTATAGAAGAACCCCAACACTCCACACTAAACTCTACCAGCGAGGAGGTCTGCGTTGGCTATCCTGATGGCCCGTGGTTCATAAAATGCTCTTCAGCACTTTGCTCGACCACTGCAAAGCCTCTGCAAGGTTCATTTCCAGGGCACCTGGGAACTTCTCTCTCTTCAGGGCTCAACAAAGTCCCCTCGGCGCTCCAGTCCAACACAGAAGATCCTGAACCAGCCACATTTTCCACAGATCTTAGCAAGGAGAAAAGCGCGAGCACTCGTCCAGTTTAGCCTGCCCCTTCCCTGGACTGTTGACAATGTCAGGACCTCACCTCAGCTTTCCTTTTCTCTTACTAAGCATAGCAACTATAGGAAGAGGAGCAAAGGAGCAGAAAAGAACAGATGCCATCATGTAAGCTCCTCCCCCATCACTCTATGCCCATTTTTGGATGTCCAAATGCACAAATAGGGCTACTCCCATATTGAATATGTTTTTTAGCAACAAATAATCTGAAGATGATGAACTTTTTAAAATATTGTGATGCAATAATGGATCCCTGAGATTTTCTCAGAAGTAAGTCTCAGAGAAAAATACATCAATGGAATTAATAGATTTCTTTTTTATCTAACACTCCAAATCAGGAATCCCACGTGTTGGAACACCTTGGAAGACTGTGTAATAAAAAAAAATGCCTGGTTGTTGTTGGCAATATATACATTAGATTATAGAAACCTTAGTGTGTAGACCCTAGTCCAATCAATATAACATCATCACAGTGTTTTAGATTATATTTCCTGTATGCTGGCTGACAGCAGGATTTAAAGTTTGTATAACTGATTTAACACATCTTTATTATGTTCTATGTTTTTATAATTGTAGTTGTTGAGTGATTTTATGATGTTCATGCTTTTGTGGAATGTATTTAATTATGTAAACAACCTAGGGGTCTAGTTATTTTGTTGCACTGACATTTATTTTTTTTGTTTGTAGTTTCAAATACAGCAATCTTCAGTGAGACCATGTTATTGCAATTAAAATACTGAGAATCTAGACAAAGGGAAAAAAAGGGACTGAGGATGAATAATAATAACAACAAGATACTATTAACAGGCAATTCAAAATTTGGAAAAATAATCAAGTGCACTGACATTGATACATGTTAATTCATGGTTTAGGCACAGGTTCCATGCCATTCAATGGACTTTGCTGTGCATATGTTTGGACTTGACTAGTATTTTTGGGAAGTGTTTTTTTTCTATTATATCATGATTACATTTAAGGTCAGGCAATAAAAATATAGCAGGCCTTTTCCCATTCATTTCTCTAACATTATGATTGGTGGAATGAGCCATGTTGCCATTTCCTTATTCTTTACCAGGTGCAACAGACCATGAGGAGCCAGATTACAATTTACAATTCTTTCTCTAATGACCAGGAACAATGGGGAGTCATGAAGGAGAATTTATGCATCATTGCTGGACAACACAATATGATGTGAGCTGTTGATTGCCTATATGTAGCATTTATCTCACCCATGTGAAACCATGTCTAGGCATGCTATTTACCAAGTCTAATCCAGATCCCGATTGTCCATTTAGTGATGATCAACCAGGATTTGGATTAAGCTTGGTAAACGTGTCTGATAATACACTTTTAGGGGGATGTTTACTAAACTGCGGTAATCGTGAATAACGCGCGTAACGTACACTTAACGATCGTTCGCACGTCATAACGTGCGTTCTGACGTGCGAACAATCGTTAAGTGTACGTTACGCGCGTTAACCGCAGTTAACGATCGTAAACCCCCACGGCGCGTTAAAACACCGCAGAAGGTGGAGAGTGGGCGGAGAGAAGGGGTCAATGGGCGAAGAGTGGGTGGGGAGAGGCTCCCCTCACACTAACGCGCTGAATTTCAGAGCTCAATTCCAACGCGAATGAAAACCTGTCGTTAAAGGCATATTAAAGGGAAGAGAAACCATTTCCGTCAGCAATGTAAGGCAAAACCGGGGAAACCTACATAACGTGAGCAGTGTGATACATATGCACAGAACAAAATGTCAAATAAAACTTTAAAATGACCACAAGAAACTGTAAAAATTATAATTCAGCTGGGCAACAGTGATAGCAATGGGCAACAATAAAAAACACTCCCAGGAAAGCTCCAAAAAAAAGAAATGATGTTTGAAAGGGTCTACGCTCAGTAGACCCTTTCAAAAATCATTTCATTTTATTGGAGCTTTCCTGGGAGTGTTTTTTAATGTTGCCCAATGATATCATTGTTGCCCAGCTTGGTTATGGGTGTTTGCCCCTTTTTTTGAGGTCTTTTTTGAGGTTTATGTGCACTTTTGTCTCCATACAAGGTAAATGAGCCCACAGTACAATTGTGCAGAGCAGGGTTTCTGACTCGTCAGGCCAGTTTTCCTGTCTCCAGGGACTACACTGTCTCTGTGGCCACAGTGTGGTGCAAAGGACACAGCCAGTGCCTGTAAGACCAGAGGGTCACAGGTTCAAATCCCAGGTGGGGCTCCTGCCAACCCAGTCCCTATAGTTTTACCCACCACTAAACAGTGATAGTAAAGGCACTCCTTTATTGCAGAGAACATATGCATGGTTAATACGCCTATATTTTACCGCACCAAACACAGACACCATAAACAGGCACATTACCTAGAGCAGCGTCCCACAAATGCAGTCCTGGAGGGCCCCACACCATTCAGGTTCCATGCTGCCTCTAATAAAGATGCCTGTGCTGCATATCTATGCACCACCCCCATGGTATTCAGATGTAGCTCATGCATATTTATGAGGGACAGCATGAAAACACGAACAGAGTTTGGAACACCAGGATTGGAGTTGGGAAACTCTGCCGTAAAGCAGGAGCCAACAGGGGCAGACACACCCACAGGCCCCATTGGCCAATGCCTCCTGGAGAGACAGGACATTGGGCCCTGCCTGTATCTCCCAATACTAGCAGTTGCATACCTTAGCAATGCCACCCTACACCTGGGTATATGGTACACAGCTATCAAACGTTTCCTATGATAACTGGCAGATATCAATTCCTACGTTATGCACATTTTGCTCATTGAGCCCCACCATAACAATCATTCTGATGTCTGCGGTGTGTGCTGCAGGTCTGGTCTCTGATACTGTTTACCACCCTGGGGAGTGACCCCCAACAGTATTGCGTACCATATCCATGCCTGTACTGTGCCCAGGACTGGTGTGGTGGGTATGGCTGCTGAACACCTCTATAGTAGCACAATGCTGGCATAGGTGTGGGGGTGGCTGTCTGTCTATCCAGTGTGTGGTGGCTGCAAACATCTTCCACAGCCCACACTGCCAGCAATGTTGCCAGTATTGGGCTGCCAATGTGCATAATGAGGAGTAAGGTACCATGGGTATAGGCCGGACAGGGTGGCCTGGCCAGGGTGCGTCTGCACACAGGGCATAGGGCACTGACTGGGACATTTTAGTGCCCGGCCACCACCTACACAGACAGGGTGACCTCAGTATGTCTTGCTGAGAGATCACTCTCACCCTGACTGTGCAGTGACCACAGCATGGCTAGGCACCCCCATAGTGCTATATAGTATTTCTCTTATGTGATAGATATGGGTTTCCTTTTGGGGCCCAGTCACTGATTTATCTGCTTGCTGTGTATGCTGATATCCCAGTTCTGGGTGCATGCATCTCCACTGGGCACATGCACTATGGACTGACTAGCAGGCTGTTTGCAGCTGGTATGTGTCTTGATGGAGTGGCTTGCAGGGTGCAGTGGCTGATGGTTTGCAGCAGGAGCATATCAGATAGTGGTGGGGTGCAGCTTGCCATATCCAGGCCTAATGTCTGTCTGCTATTGTGTTATGGCTGTTTACAGAGCTGCATTGACTGCCCTGTGGGGTGTCTGTTCCTCAGCAGGACTGGGGTTGATGTTCCCCTCTACTGCCACCTTTGCAGGGAGTTAGAATGTGGATCTATTGTTAGGGGACCCTGTTTGCGTCCTTGGGGGAGGGGGGTGGTAGGCATCTGGTCTTATTGGAGTGATTCCTTTGCAATGATAGTGAGCAAGTTACCTGGTTGCAACTTGCCTTGATCTACTACTGGAAAGGCATGAGCTACATACTTCCAAATAAATAAATAAAACAAAATAGCCACAGCTTTATTCACAATTTGTAGCAACTTCAAATTATACTAATCTCATAACCTAACACGACTCATATGTTGACACCCATAAATTTGAATGACATCACCAACTCAAAAAAAGCAAACCATATTTGTCTATCAGTCTGGCCTTTCTTTAAAGCTTGAAGTCTCCTGCAGCCTCCATGGCAGACGGCTGTTCTTGAAGGCTCCTTCGCTCTGTACAATCAGAGGCCTATTCCACTACACTAGGGACCCTGTTTTCCTTTGACTTGCCATATGTGGCTAAGTCTTCCTAGGGCCAAATCCCCCTCCCTTTGTTAGAACGGTGCGTGGAACCTCCCCCCCACCACCATTTTTCCCTTGTTCCCAACCCAGATGCCCCATTTCGGCACCTGAGCTCCCTTATGCCTCCATTTTCACCTTGCCTGTTGTTGCCATACCCTGTCACATCAGCTGTGACAACCCGGGGAGATCACCTTTAACCCTAGTCTGGCTGTCCACTGTCCTTGGGTAGATCTGGCAAGAGACTGCCCTTTCTTCCCACCGGAGAAACATAAAAACATAGAAACATGATGACAGAAAAAGACCACATGGCCTATCTAGTCTGCCCTTCCATATCAACCACTACAACAGTCCCCTTTTTCCCTTTAGAGATCCTCTGTGCTTGTCCCATGCTTTTTTGAATTCAGATACTGTCCTCATCTCTACCAACTCCACTGGGAGACTATTCCACTCTTTCCGTAAAGAAATATTTCCGCATATTACTCCTGAGTCTATCCCCTTTCACCCTCATTCTATGTCCCCTCGTAGCAGAGCTTGCTTTCAATCAAAAGAGGCTTTCCTCCTGTGCATTTATGCCATGGAGTTATTTAAACGTCTCAATCATATCACCTCTATCCCGCCTTTCCTCTAAGGTGTACATATTAAAATCCTTAAGTCTGTCCTCATATGCTTTATAATGAAGACTACTAACTATTTTAGTAGCCACCCTCTGTAGTGTCTCCAGCCTGTTTATATCCTTTTGAAGATGTGGTCTCCAGAATTGCACACAATACTCCAAATGAGGTCACACCAAGGATTTATACAGAGACACTATCATCTCCTTACTTCTGTTGGTCATTCCTCTCCTTATGTACCTAAGCATCCTTCTAGCTTTTGCTGTTGCCTTTTCCACCTGTTTAGCTACTTTAAGATGATCAGACACAATCACACCTAGGTCTCGCTCTACTTTAGAGGACAAAAGTGCTTCACCCCGTATACTACATTGCTCCCTTGGATTGCTGCAGCCCAAATGCATGACCTTACATTTTTTTTAACATTAAATCTCAGCTGCTAAATTCTAGACCATTCTTCAAGCGTAGCTAGATCCCTCCTCATGTTATCTACAGCTTCCTGGGTGTCTACTTTATTGCAGATTTTGGTATCATCCACAAAGAGGCAAGCCTTACCAGAAAGCCCTTCCGCTATATCACTAACAAAGATGTTAAAAAGAATCGGACCAAGGACAGATCCCTGGGGTAAACCACTGGTAACCTCCTTCTCCTCAGAGTGAGCTCCATTTACCTGTACTCTTTGTTGCCTCCCACTCAACCAATTTCCAACCCAAGCGGGAACTATAGGGTCTAGCCCTAGGGTGCTCAGTTTGTTTATAAGTCGCCTGTGAGGAACGGTGTTAAAGGCTTTACTGAAATCTAAATACACCACATCTAGAGCTCTCCCTCGGTTCAACTCCCTAGTAACCCTGTCAAAGAAATCAATCAGATTTGTCTGACAAGACCTGCCTCTGGTGAATCCATGCTGCTTCAGATCCTGTAGTCTGCTGGACTCCAGAAACCTCACTATTTTCTCTTTCAGCAGCATTTCCAATAATTTACTCACCACGAAAGTTAAACTAACCGGCCTGTAGTTTTCAACCACATCCTTACTTCCATTTTTATATAAAGGGACCACATGAGCTTCTCTCCAGTCTTTTGGCACCACTACCAACTCCAATAAGGCATTGAAAAGTTCAATCAGTGGAGCTGCTAGAACATCCCCAACTTCCCTCAGTATTCTAGGGTGTATTCCATCCAGTCCCATCTCTTTGTTTACTTTAGGTTTAGCTAGTTTCTCCCGAACACAGTCTTCTGAAAAATTTTTAAGATGCCCCTCACTTCTGTTCCTGTTTGTGGGTGTTTTCTGAGGTCCTGCTCCTGGTTCTTCATCTGTGAACACAGAACGAAAATATTTGTTAAGCAATTCCGCTTTATCCTCATCAGTTTCTACATATTCCATCTTTCACACTTGAGTCTGACAATTCCACTTTTGCCCTTCCTCTTCTCACTAACATATCTGAAAAATGTCTTATCCCCCCATTATATTGCATTGGTTATTGCCTCCTCTTTTCGAATCATTGCTTTCCTGACTACTTTGCTAGCTTCTGTAAGTTTTTCCAAATATAGATACCTATCTTCCTCTCTCTGTGATATCTTTCATGAAGACCTCCCTCTTTTTCTTCACCTTTGCAGCTACCTTTTTTGAAAACTATAGCGGTCTCCTTTTCCTTTAACCTTTATCATTTTAACAAAAAGGTTGGTTGCCCTTAAAATATCCCCTTTCAGTTTTGCCCACTGTTTTTCTACATCCTCCAGCTGTTCCCACCCTGCTAATGACTCCCTGAGGTATTGGCCCATCTTGGCAAAGTTAGTTTTCCTAAAGTCTAAGACTCTTGCTTTTGAATGGATTCTAACAGCCCTAGTCCTTATACTGAACCAGACCATCTACGGCTCTCCCTTGGTCCAACTCTCTGGTCACCCAGTCAAAGAAATCAATCAGAATTTTTTTGAGAAGACCTGCCTCTTGTAAACCCATGCTGCCTTGGATCCTGCAATCCACTGGACTCCAGAAAACTCACTATCCTGTGTTTTAGAAGCATTTCCATAAATTTACTCACCACAGATGTCATATTAACTAGCCTGTAGTTCTCAGCCTCATCCTTACTTCTGCTTTTGTGTAAAGGGACCACATGTGCCCTTTTCTAGTCCTCCGGGTCCACTCCTGACTCTAAAAAAAACATTGAAAAGGTCAGATTTTATTCCTTAGAGATTGTTTGATGGCCATGAATGAAGATGGTGGAATGTTTGTGGAAGACTATACTTCACTTTAATATCTCATGATAGGGTATATTTGCTTGTTGTTTTTAAGTGATGACATTTAAAGTACTGCATAACCTCCCCGCAGTCTCCCTTGCAGAAATTATATAATGGACACTGAACAACAGAATGAGAAGAACAAACTTGAGAAGCACACTCAAGACCCCACCAACAATAAGAAAGAGTTCCCAAGTTGCTAAGAACTGAGCTTTCTCATTATACCCACCAACTCTTTGGAATACCCTCCCTGCACTGATCCGATCCATTTCTGACATGTCACCCTTCAGGAAAGCACTAAAGACTCATTTGTTCCAACTATACTGTGACCATATACCATAGCTATAGACTTTGCCTGCCAGCCCTAGCTCCGACTACCCTAGCTGCTAACGGCCCACATACCAACTTGTAACCTAGTTCTCCCTGTAACTACCCAAGTTCACGCTCCTGTTTAATGTAATATGTTTAATGCTTATTGTGCAATGCTAGACATTTATTGTTTTCTTCTGTGATGTTCTGTGTAAACCACACTGATTTCAAAAAAGTGTGGTATATAAAATCAAAATAAATAAGTGTCGTTGAGTCGGTGTCGACTCATGGCGACCCTCTGGATAGTTGTGCTAAACTGTGTTCGGTCTTCAGTCAGGCGACTCATTGTTGACAGAGTGGCACCCATAGCTGCTGTTATTGTATTGATCCATTTCATTGCTGGCCTTCATCTTTTATGTTGACCTTCTACCTTGCCAAGCATGATGTCTTTCTATAATGATCTCTCTCTTCTCATGATGGGATCTATTCCGATAAGCGAATAGTGGGAATGGAACATCCATCCCCACTAATCTCCCCACTTGCAGTCCCCGATGAAAGCCTCCCCGTATGATCAAGGACTTTATATGGTGAGGCTAGATGGGGGCGGGAGGGGGCATCGTGGAGGCTAAGTGAAGGTGGGCAGTGGACGGTCCATAGCCTCAGACATACAGGGCCAATTCTGAAGTTGGCCCTGTACTTCTGGGGCTGGCAGACTGGACAGAAGACTTATTCCACCTTGGAGGTGGAATAAGTCCCCCTAGATGTTAGGCGATAGCAGACCCGGACAGTGGAAGTGGGGCAAGGGGGTGCAGGGGGTTTCCCACAGCCCGACTCTGGCCATGGGAGGCCAGATTGGGGATCGGGCTGCGGGGAAAGGAACAAGTGGCCAGCGGCCGGGGATTGCAGCTCTGTGGGACACCATGGCACCACAGCTCCATTCAGGAGCCTGTACAGGCCCCTGCCCAGCTAACTCAGTCAGGCTCCTGATGATGAATAAGAAAGAAGCTCATTCTAGGTTGCTGGGGCACCATAAACAAAACATGTTTTCTGCATTGTGTGCTTCTTCTGAGATAATTTATTATGGTCTTTTTGGGCCTGGTAGTTTGCTCTTGTTTCTTTATGCTACTGGCTCAATTGGAATCAGTTTCTGTTGGGCTACAGAACCATAAAACTTAATCCACAGCTACCCAGGTCGTGTTCCCTATTTTTATTTTTCAGAAACTCAGCCCCGTCACTGCAGACCCTCTTTCTCTCTCTCTCTCTCTCCCTCCCCCCTCACACACACAAACATATGTTCCTTTTTCTGTTTTATTCTCTTTCATATTTATCTAATTTCTTTCAAGCTCTGTATCCATCTCTGTGGTGTATAAGAATGCTGTGCTAAACATAAAATACAATAAAAGGAGTGCTTGCTTTTCCCTCTACCATTGACTTTATCTTCAAAGCTAAGGATACAGGATTGGAAGATAAATAAAAACCATGGGCCCGATATTGAGTCAGGAGGGCTATGCGCCCCTTTGGTACAAAGCCTTCCCCGCCGACTCTGACCCCACATATTCAATGCCAGGATCATATGTGGCGTCAGCATTGAATATTTGAGATCACCGCACTGCCTCTCAGCCTCAGTTGATAACCAGGCAGCAGTGATATTGCATGCTGCCTGGTCAGCTCCTGTGCTTAAAGATAGGCGAGGCAAGAGCTTGCGTATGTTTTAGGCGCAGGTTGCTAACCGGGCAGCTGGAAATATCGCTGCTGCCCAGTTATCGATTGTCACCACCTCCACTCCTGCCCGGAATGCCCCAACACACCCTGATGCTAAGCGGTTAGCATGTAAGGGAGAAGAGAGGGATATTCAGCCGCACTAACTATGTTAGTGCTGTGTAATATCCCAGATAGTGGCATTTACACGGTTTGCAGGGCTGTAAACCATGTAATTGCCTTTCGAATATCAGGCCCAAAACCTTTACCTAAGAAATCTTCTAGAAATGGAGTATTAACTGCAGGTGGACAAGAGACTGAATGCGTGAAATCATACATGGTTTTATAGCGATATTCTCAGATGAACCGGTCTGCTAAACTACATGCCCAGCAGCTGATGAGTCATGGATTTTCATGGGGATACTCACAAACAGTGTGTATATAGGAATTTCCATTCTAAAACATGGTATTCTCCATTTAGGACACTTTGTGAAGACAATTTTCAAAGCCATTGATGTGTGTACAATGGTTCTTTGAAAACTACTCACCCTCAATGTGGTTATGTTCCACAACAGACAAGCTAGAGCTACTTTTAGGGGGGCTATTCCTGGAGATGATGTTTTTCTTAAAATTAAGATGAAAAAATATAGCAGCCTGATATCCAATGGGAAACATTTGGATAACACTGGCTGCTGATAGCATATTTCCCTTAGGGGCACTATCCATAGATATTTACTGAATAACCTACATTAGCGCTATTCAGGTAATGATGGGATGAGATGTCTATGGCGCCAGAAGAGAAGGAATTTTGGATCTAGCTCATGCTTTTTTCCAAGGCAATTCGGGTACAGTAGGCTTTTTCCTGTCCTTGGATGGCTTACCATCTAAGGGGCCCTTTTACTAAAGTGCACTAGATTTGGCATCTAATGTGCATTTTGTGCCAAAATCAATGAATGCTATTGGCAATGTGCCACAGTAAGTGTTGTGGGCATGGCCAACATGTGTCTGACAGTTACAGCGCAGGCAGGCCCTTTAGTGCGTGTTCAGGCCCTTTTGAATTACCACATGTGCACTTCATTCCATCTATTGAGGCGGCATTAGGTGCAACCATGCTAAGTGCAACCTAGACAGTGCAATGTCCCCCTGCACTAACTGCAATGTTCTCATCATCTCCACTCTCCGCATCGAACCTGCCCATTCACCACATCAAGGCACAATTGGCAGTTACTGCATAAATTAGCATGTGGTAACTGTCATATCCTCATGGTAATAGTTATCATGGGCACATGCACACAGTTACTGTATGCAAAAACATATGTTAACTGCCAAGTGCACTTTAGTAATAGGGCCTTAAGTTTGTACCTCAGGCAATGGAGAGAAAAGTGATTTTCCCAAGAACTGAAGGAAGATTTGAACCCTGGCTTGTATCTTAGTGCTCTAACCAGTAGTCTACTCCTACAGAGGTTATCCAAAGATTAGCAATATTCAGATCATTATTCGGTTAATTTTAGGGCAACATAAAATCTATTCTAAAATTATCTGGATAGTGGTCTTCACATTGCTGCTATCCAAATAGAGTGGCCACTTGCCACTCTATTCAGATATTCAGCAGCAGTCACTATCTAAATGCCAGGCTGAATATCCAGATTAAATGCTGTGGCCAATGTTCAAAAAAATGCCAACTACTGTGTTTAAATATTAGGCCAAACTTGTACATTGAGAGGCAAATATTCAGCAGGAGGTCACAGTATAACTTTTAGGGGGCTTTGCATTTGAGCCTAGACACTGACAATGCCGGCACGTCAGTAGCCATCAGTAGCCAATTAAAGTTATTCCTGCTATTTCCATGTTCAATATTTAAAACATAAGCAGATGGAGAATGGTTGAATTTCATCATTTGGGACACAAGCCCTTTGACACTGCCTTCTACTGCCTTGGTGCTTTGTTACTCCGCAAGCAAGCAAGATGAACCAGTGCTTAATGAGAGTCCTCATTGCTTAACCAGCTGTCTAAAGCCTAGCCCGATCAACAAACTATACTTATTGGCCAGAATTACCCACTGACTATCTCAGACAAGAGGTGGCTGGTCAGACTAGATGTACAAAATAGGATGAGGACAGTCAACATCCTTTAAATATAAGTATTTAACCACTAAAATGACGGAATTCATGCAGGAGATTGTTAGACACATTACGACTACTCCAGGCCTCAGCTGAAGCGGCCTACCTAGAAATGTGATGCCCACGAGTATTAACCTATAACAATGTAACAATGAGAATTCACATCTCAGAGAGACTCTTGCCTGGCGTGGACTCCGAGCTTACCTTATGGAGTGATATCAGATGATGTCAAGCAAATTTGGTAAAGCGGAGACTGACATCCAGATCAGACAAATGTGACTGTGAATTTACATTGCCCCCTGCTTTCCACCCCATGCACAATAGCTGACTTAGCAGTGGCTAATTAGTCTGGCCTACTGACTGCACAGAGACAGTAAGCGACTTCTTTCCATATAATTTTTAACCCTACTCCAACCCACCCAAAATCCTACCCCACTTTTAATTGAATAACTTTCGGCCATATAGCAATTTATTTGGTCAAAGGTTTTCCATATAAAGGCTGGCAATTTTTTAAAGAATTATGCTGGTAGCCCTTGCTGCCAATCATATAAATTATGTTGAATATCAGGTTCTATATTTTTAAGCCCAATGAAGAAAAATGGTTGAAAAGGCTAGTGGCTCTTTTGTAACTGCAAAAGGTTTTAAAGGGAAAATCCCTCTGGACCTCTTCCTAAAGCATACAATCTGAAAATTATTCCTCCTCCTAGCTCTCAATTTTTAATACTGAGATAAAACTTTGCCTTCTTGATGAGCTGGAAATCTTTATTACTCTACTATTAGCACATCTATCAATATAGATCCAGGACTAATACAAGGTTTCAATGCCTTAAATATGAAAATTAACCGTGTAAAACCATGGCATATATGCTCCACTGTAAATGGTGAAAAGAGTTTAATGATGCAATGAGAGAAGTTAAACCAGTGTTTGTTTTTTCATAGCTGCTTGCTTTCACAAAATAGACCATAAGTGTGAAGCAGAGTAGCTGCTGATTTACAGTTGCCCTTAGGAATCAGGTTTCCTTAATTATTCATGTGTCACTACCATTAGAATGCTGATGAAAATATAGGGGAATGAAGGGAAATTTTGTTAATCTGTAGGACTGGGAAGTACAAAAGCCTCACATTTTCCAAATTACAAAAGTTCTCTTTATGGTTAACATTTTCAGGATTCAATCTGTCAGATGTCAAGGTCAGATTCATCATTCCTGCATAATTAGTAACCCAGAAATATATTTTTAACAAGTAGAAAATTAAAGTTCTTCTACTGGAAGACTGGGAAGCAATAGAACGTTTACTGAGTTTACTGTCAGGGAATTGGAAATAATTATTTTTAAAAATGCTTTATTCTTTTCCAAATGAACTACAGGTTATCTTTTTTAAGCAGATATCATCAATTTTATTCAGCACTGAGCTGTAAAAGTAAAATGAAAGATAATAATAGAATATCTCTTCTTTTGCACAGTTGGTTTCTGTTTTCGATATGTACAGGACTTTATTTGATATATGGAGAATGTCAAGTTTAAGCACTGAGTAGTAAAGAGGAAAGGGACTTCTGTTTAATAAAGATATATAACAAATCCTCAGCCCTTTTCTTGACATTTTTATGGAAAATTCTTGCCTGCAGAAAGAAAGCCCTGTTGACATTGCAGCTTTTAAGCTAACTTAAAATTAATCCTCCTTAAGACCGTTGACTCAGTATACTTTTACCTTACATGATTGTTAAACAGTTTCTCATGAACTATCTTGAATATCTAAGGGGAAGAAGGTGGTAGTCTGATTGTTTTTTAGAGAGCTACTATACCAGAAGGAGGCTCATAGTAGTGTGGATTTCCTAAGCCAGTTTAACTAAACAAAATTTAGGAATACTTCTGGAGACTAATTTTATACTCTGCACAGACATTAAGGGGCATGCTTACTAAACTGGGGTAATGTTACAGACCGTGCATTATGTAACATTAACGCTCGTTAGGTAACATTAATGCACGGTATGTAACGTTAACGCGCGTTAACATTACAAAACAATCGTTAACGTCCCCGGCCACGGTAAACACCGCAGAGGGTGGAGAGAGGGTGGGGGAAAGGGGTCAATGGACGGGGAGTGGGCGGGGAGAGGCTCCCTGCACACTAACGTGCTGAATTGAAGGGCTGAATCCTACTGCGAATGAAAACCTGCTGTTAGATACACCTTTGCAGGAGAGAGAAACCATTTCAGTGTCAGCAATGTACAGAATAGACAGGGAGCCCAAGAAACGTGATAGTAGTGCTCCATTAACAGCACTAGCATAGTGCCCAAGTATGAAAGACCACTATGGCGATGGTGCAAGTGGGTCATAGGGGGCTGCAGGCAGGACATGTAGCAGGGGCAGCAGGGGCACAGGGTGGACTAGGCAGGCACCTAGGTGGCACATAGGAACATAGAAACCAAAAATCAGCATGACAGCAGCTGACAAAGGCCAAACACAATCCACCTACATCTACCTGGTCCACCCGAGCTAACAGTTGCCAGGGCACTGACCTGACATCCCCCCAGCCAGTCCTCCCCCAAGCGGAAGGAACAGACTATTGGTAGGCGGTGATGGGGGGGGGATGTGAGGATGCTCATGAATGCCCCATGCCCCAGACCAGGCTCCCTAGGCGACCACCTACCCACACAGTGGATGGCCTGGGACGGCGCACTACCAGCACCGACAGCATATGGCCATGTCACCATGGCAGGGGTGTGTGTGCTCGTGCTGGAGGGGGCAGTGACACCTGCCTGCAGTGGACCTAGGCCATGCCCTGTACCAGAACGTGGTGTGCAGTGCAACATAAAAGGTCTGGCTGAGGAAAAGTACAGGTAGCCACACAGACCACCATGTATCTGTGGCAACAGTGTGGTGCAGTTCACCCAACCCATGTGTCCAGAAACAGAGGGTCATGGGTTCAAGCCACAGCTGTGGTTCCTGCAGAGCATGTTCCTATGTTTCACCCTACAATGCAGATACAACAGCAACATGTGCAAAGCCCAAAGCAGCAGCAAACAGGAGTACAAACACCCACTCAAACAGGCTCCATAATCCAAACATGCATGGAGAGTCAGGCTGTTGCCCTAGCATTGAGCTGCAGTTATCACCAGGGCACTACTACTACCTCCTGCACAGTTTAGCAATGTCGGCACTGTGATCAGGACCAGTGTGGCGGGCAGGGTTGTCAACCACCCCTATCTTTGCACAATGCTGCAATGGGAATGTGTGTGTGTATGTCTATCCATTGTTTTGTGGCTATCCACACCTCACCGGGACCACAATGTCCCACTGTTACCAGCGTTAGCCTGAAGATGTGCATAATGAGGAGCAAGGTGTCGTGAGAATGGCCCAGACAGGGCAGATTGGCCAGGATGCATCTTCACAGTGTGTGGGGCAATGGCTGGGACACTGTAGTGCCCGACCACTGCCTGCATGAAGAGGGTAGCCACAGCATGGCATGCTGGGAGGGCACTCACTCTGACCAAGCAGTGACCATGGCATGTCTAGGTTCCCACATAGCGCTCTACATTAGCTGCCACCAGTGATCCTGTTCTGTTCCCAGTACTGGGGCCCCAGTCACTGAGATGCCTGTTTGGTGCACATAGTTCCTCTGTGAACATGCACTATGGACTGGCTAGTGGGCTGTCTGCAGCTAGACTGTGCATGGTTGGAACATCTATAAAGTGCAGGTGACTGGCAGACAGTGGCGTGAGGCAGTTGGGGCTTTCCAGAGCTAACCCCCATCATTGTTGCTGGTCTGCCCCAGCCACAGGTATGGCTCTGGCCCACCAACCCTGGAGGGCTGTCACATACCAGCAGGATGGAGGTTGCTTCACAGTGGCTGGGGCACCTGTCCCTTACCTACAAAAAGGGGTGAGGTGAGACCTTTGGTATATATAGTGTATACCACTTTGACCTATAATGGCACTGCTGCACAAACCTCACGCAAGTCGGGAAACCCCTCTGCCCTGATAACAGATGCCCATGTCAACCAGACCCTAACACGGGGTGCACACTAATCTGGGTGGTGTCTGGTCCCAGAGGACCACATGTGACTGCAGGATAAAGATGGACACTGAATTACCTTCAGCTGCACTGCAAGGAGCACCCATCGCACACTGGTAGCGATGGGGATGTACAGCAGGGCCTATCTTTAGCACCACGTGTACTGTGGACCTAGTGCTGGGCACCCATCTTATCCCTCAGGGAGCACACAGAACCTGCACAATGGCATGGTCTGTAGCTACTCTGTGCCAGTATCACACACTGCCAGGTCGTCTTTCTAAGCTGAGGTACCGGAGAGGTGCAGACCCCATTTGTTGATCAGCTGTAGACAGCTATTGAGCATGTGCATTGCATCATGGGTACTGGTGGGGTTACCCTATCCTGGCACTCAGAGCAGACAGTTTGCGCGGTGACCTGCAGTCCTTCTGTACCCAGCCATTGCTGTGACATACACCACGGAGGTATAGCCTACTGGTTAATACAATGCCATTCTTGGCAATATTCATGGGTTCAATTCCTCATTGTTCCCTCCTCTCATGCCTGTCCTACTCAAATAGTGTGCATGCCTATAACAGTCATATTTTTGCAGATTTGTGCTGCCAGCCCATAATACCCTCGCCACAATTGCCAACATTCCCTCGGTCCGTCTATCTGCATCTGTCAGCTGTGTAGAGACATGTCTGCCTGTGTGGGCTGTCACCCCATTTCCTGCACTGCCACCCTTTCCTGCATTGCGCCTCTTCATGCTTTCCCTGCTTGTGCCTGATCTGCACGGCACCACCACTCCTCTGTCCACCCATCATTGTAACTATCCTGCCACCTCCGCCTCCACTGGGGGACACGTATTCCCATCATCTGCCAACAACTGTCTTTCCAGTAGTTTACATTGCCAACACCGTGTGCTGTGGTACAGTTGCCCCCACCATGTTTGTCATCAGTACTGGCAGCCACATGGGATGCCCACAGATATGGCAGGTCCAGCGGCTCCCAGCTCTCCCTCCTTCCCTCACCTGTTCATTGCCTTTCCTGAGTGCTCTATCTAGGGTTAGGGCTACATCTGTCTCTGTTCCTCACAAGTCATGCATGTCATCCTGCAGCACCTTGCAGCCCTTAGGCCACACTAACCTAGGGCACCATGACCTTGTTAGGCCACCGTAACCTATGGTTCTGTAACCCAGGGTGCCCGCTAAGGTTCCCTGTCCAGGGGTTCCTAATATGGCACTTAGCCTAAGGAGCCCTCCTATATAGGGCACCTTACAAAGCGCCTTATGAGGCACCTTACAAGGCACCTAACAAGGCACCTTATAAGGCACCTAACAAGGCACCTTATAAGGCACCTTACTCATACGGCTCCTTACAAGGCACCGTACAAGGCGCCCTACAAGGCGCCTTGCAAGGCGCCTTACAAGGTGCCTTGTAAGGTGCCTTATATGGTGCCTTGTAAGGTGCCTTATGAGGCGCCTTGTAGCGCGCGTTAGTTTGTAACCAGCGTTAGCTGATATGGCTTGCTGTAATGATGCACCGCCCACACCTTTATATGGGCATCTGTACCTTTACCGCGGAACCTAACGCGAATGACATTACCGGAGTTTAGTAAACATACCCCTAAGGCTAAAACCAGATCTGCTCTATATCTATAGAAGGGTGGCACCATTTTTTGTAGAAATTACTAAGAAGATTTTGGGGGTTATTCAGCACCCAGGAAGTCAATTTACCTTTATTAAAAAACAATAGACATATACTGGAATCATTTTCATGTTTTTAGGACTCAAGGCAGAGTACGGAAAGAGAATGAATTATTTTGTCTTTTGTGATT
Organism: Ichthyophis bannanicus; assembly: GCA_033557465.1. NCBI lineage: Eukaryota > Metazoa > Chordata > Amphibia > Gymnophiona > Ichthyophiidae > Ichthyophis > Ichthyophis bannanicus. The sequence goes on along the minus strand of CM066038.1, from coordinate 368,438,640 downwards.
TCAGGGTTTTCCTTTGTGATATAAGAAGAGTATGTATCAAAGCCATCAAATTCATGCATTGTTGCATAAAATGCTTTATGATTCAGTTTATGGTTAGGATTAGGGGTCTTTAGGTAAAAACAAGCCTAGTCCAGATCTTGGTTGTCCAATTTGCAACAAATAGACACCCAGAAGCTGGATTAGGCTTCGTAAATGTCTCTGATAGTATACTTTGCCATGTTCTTGTGCCAGAAATTGTTTCACAGAATTTCTGGCACAAGAACATGGCAAAAGAAAAGCCTTTAGAGTAAGTCTCTAGAGTAGGAGTCAATAGATTCATAAGGCAAAATGTCTAGCAAAGGCATTCCACAGAGCTCCAGACAAGAGAAACTTTGGGTCAATCAGGAACAGGAGTGACTATCACAAAAAATATAAGATACAGCTACAAGCAGATTGACTAGCATCCAACCTCCAAAGGCATAATAGCTCTTCTTGCAAATCATGTACCTACCAACCAAAGGGTCACTAGTTTAAGGCCAGCCTATGATGGGGAAAAAATACAGAGGGTTTCTTTTTCCATACAGTCATTGGATTAAAAATGATAGGAAACTATATATTTTCAAATGAATGTGCATCACTAAGTAGGACATTGATCACCATGATGCACAGTTTTGATGCACAGTTATGCATGTTCTTATAATAAGAGAATGTACCCAGACTACTATTACTACTACTGAACATTTGTATAGTGCTATAAGACATATGCAGCGCTGCACAGACACTTTTAAAAGACAGTCCCTGCTCATCGGAGCTTAGAATCTAGTCAAGACAGACAACACAGTAGCTGTAGACACAGGATACATCTAGGGGGAATGGTAAGGAAATACAAAGGAGATTAGGTGAGTCAATATCCAAAAGCTGCAGTGAAGGGATGTGTTTTAAGCCTAGATTTGAAAAGGGCCAGAGAAAGGCACCTAATGTACAGATTCAGGAGCAGCAAGGTGAAAGGAGCGAAGTCTGGAGTTAGAAATAGAAGAGAAGGGTACAGATAGAAGCAATTTGCCAGAAGAGCAGAGCTCTTGAGGAGGGGTGTAGGGAGTTGCTGTCCTGTGGTGGCCACCAGCGGCCCGAACGTGCAGCGCTGGCAATGCAAACACATGCCATGCTGCCACCCGCTCGGTTCTGGCAGTGGTGGGATCGATCTGAATTGGTTCCTGTTTGGAACAAATCTAACTACTGACCCCAAGGAATGCATACAGATATATTATAAAAATTAGTATTGTGTTTTCTGAGTGCTTATTCTATGCACTTATTCTATGACAGTTTTGCAGGTGCTTACTTCAGCATGTAAAACAACATTCTATATGCTTAAGTTGCTTATAAAATTTTACTTTCGTATAGCTCAGTAGATTTCAACTACATAAACTTATTGACATCATAAGTAGTGCATAATTACTGTATAAAATGTGATCTTTATATCTATAGAACCTCAAAATCCCTAATATTAGTAGCTGGACTATTAGCCATTTGGAGTTCTTATAGAGGTTTTGTGAAGGAAAAGCTTAACAAAAGGAGATTATATCTTCCCCGTAAGTTTGCTCAACCGGCACAGAAGTTGCTGTTTACGAAGGACCCAAATTTGACCAGCTTGTGTTTCATCTCATCTTTAAACATGATGGTGATATTAATTATTATCATTAAGAAACACTGAATTGACTAGAGAAAGAATGAACTACTTTTGTTGAGATTCTTTCCCATGATGTATTGTATCAGTCAATGAGGAGACCAGGCATGTCAACCCCTGAAAAGAAATGGCAGGTGTTCTACTGCTTAGGAAAAGCAGTGACCTGGCACATGTTGTTCCCCAGTCTCCTCCTCTCTAGTGAGAAGGAGGGAATACATGTAGGCATCATTTGACCCTATTTTTATTCCCTGCTTTTCAGCTGTCAATCATTGTTCCTTATAAAACCACTTTTCTGGCATGAGGTCAGTAACGGCTGAGAATTTATCTGCTGATGCAACACAAGAAAAGTAGGAATAACATTTTCCTACTTTCAAAAGCTCATTGATCTAAATTAAGATGCTGATAATTTTCTTTGACAGTTCTGAAAATATTTGGGGAGTCCTCTCAATGACAAAGCAATACATCAGATTCTGGAATGCCTCTGGAGAAGACCTGTAAACCCAGGGCCAGCTAAAATGATCTGGTATCCATAAATTCAGCAAGTCTGCAGATCATAAGCCTCAAGATAACTTTTGGAAATCAATTAATAAAAGAAAACTAGGCTGCTTGGTAGCTAAGCAGTGAGTAGACACAAGGGAATCCTTATAGTTTTGTTAAGTGTTATACAGTAGTCCAGATTGTGAAACTTTTTCATCTAATTCATCTGCTTCCTTATATTATTGAGAATTGAATAACTACGAGGGGGTGGGGAGGCTTATAAGTCTCTGGCCTTGTAATGAAACAGAAAGCTATGGGCACACTTCAGTTCTGGAGGTCCAAATGATCTCTTTGCAGTTTTGTTTTATTTGTTACCATTTAAGGCACATTCTCTGGCACACATGCTAATATAAAATAGCGTTAAATTTATTTTATTTATTTTATTTGTAAGTCTTTTATATACCGCCACTTCCCAAGATCAGTGGCGGTTTACATCAAACAATAGAAATACATAGAACAGCTCAATAATAAAAACTGGTACAATGAACGGTAAACAGAACTATAAACAATAAATGTAAGTATAATTGAACTATTTACAGATTTTTATAATATTTATATACATATATACATCATGTTTCATCATGTTTAGTTATGTGAGTAGTGTCATGATTATTAGGGCAGAAGAGAGCCTTGGTGAATTATGGAGGATGGGAGGCCTTGTCTAAATTATTATCTATGTTGGAGTAATATTGGGAGAATAAATATGTTTTTAAATCTCTTCGGAATTGCTTTAGGTCTTTTATCTCCCTTAATTGAGCAGGGAGATTATTCCACAATGAAGGGGCTACAAATGAGAATGCAGTGTTGCTTGTAGTATGTTTTTGTTTTTCTGATTGAGTTGGGCACTAAGATGGTATTGAGATTATTCCTACGTCTTATCTTGTTATCTGAGGGAATATGAATCAATGTGGATAGGTAGGATGGTGATATCTGATTAATTAATTTGAATGTGATTAGTAAAATTTTGTATTGTATTCTACTTAGTATAGGTAGCCAGTGCAGGGAATAGTGTATCGGGGTGATGTGATCGGTTAGTTTTGCTTTAGATATTATCCTTGCTGTTACATTCTGAGCCATTTGCAGAATTTTTAGGGTTTTTTTTAGGTACTCCTGATAGAATTCCATTACAGTAGTCAATATGTGGAGTTACTAGTGCTTGCGTGATAGTTCTGAAGTCCTCATTTTCTAAGAGTGGCCTCAACTGTTGTATTGATCGTAGCTTATAATAAATTGTTTTAGTTGTTTTCTTAATGTGGCTTGTGAAATTAAGGGCCTTGTCAAGGGTGATTCCCAAGTATTTAATTTCTTCTTTTATAGGGAGGGTAAAGTTTAGAATTGTGATATCAGTTGGCGGAGTGTAGTTTATGTTTTTTGACGTGATAAGTATCTCTGTTTTCTTAACGTTAATTTTTAAATTATTTGAGCATAGCCATTTTTCAGCTTCCATGAGGCAGCTTGATATTATGTCATAGTTTGGGTCATGTATATTGAATGCGGTGTACAACATAATATCATCAGCGTATATGTGATAATTCATTTTGTATTTTTGGAAAATGGTACAGATTGGCTGAAGATATATGTTGAATAATAGGGCCGATAAAGCTGAGCCCTGAGGTATTCCTTGTTCTTGAGGAAAGGGTTGTGATGAGTCCTGATTCATCTTTACAAATTGTGTACGGTCGGATATATATGATTTGAGCCAGTCTAGGGTTGTTTTCCTTAATCCTATTTGAAAGAGTCTTGATATTAGTATGTTGTGATTTACACTATCAAAGGCAGCAGATATATCTAGGAATACTAGTAGAAATGCCTGTTTAGTGTTATCTAGACCTTTATTGAGAGTGTCCAACAGTGCAAGAAGGAGGGTCTCTACGCTGTGAAATGGTCTAAAGCCATATTGGTGATCATCAAGAGGGGCATATGTATCTATAAAGTCTTGGAGTTGTAATTGTACAACCTTTTCGATAATTTTTGTGAGAAAGGGAATGCTAGCAATTGGGCGATATGAAGTTGGGTCAGTCTCATTTAATGTTTTATTTTTCAAGATTGGGCGGATTGCAGAGTGTTTTAGTTCTTGAGATAATTTCCCTTGTTGAAGGGAATTGTTTACTATATTTAACATAACAGGGGCAAGTTCTTGTTTTATTGTTTTTATCCATGTAACTGGACATGGATCAAGGATGGACATTGTGGTGTTAATATTCGATATTATATTTAGTAATTGTTTCTTGTCGATAGTCTGGAAGGAGTTCAATGTATTAGAACTGTTTATTGACATTATAGGGTCAGGTATTGGTATCGGGGAAAGTTTCAGTTTACTAGCAAAATAGTTAGCCAATTCTGATAAGTTAATGGTGTTTGATTGGTTATTGGTGGTAGGAATTTTTGAGAGGGATTTTACAATATCGAAAAGTTCCCTCGGGCAATTAATAGCCTTGGTTAATATTGAGGTGTGATGTTGCTTTTTGGCGTTATTAGTTGCTGTTCTGTATACGTTAAGTGTTGAGAAATATAGATCCCTAAGCTCTGGTGTTTTCTTTACTCGCCATTTATTTTCTATTCTTCTTAGCTTCTTTTTAATTGAGGCAAGTTCTTGCGTGTACCATTTTTCTGAGGATCTTTTGTATGGCTTGTTATGTTTTGTAGGTGATGGTTTGGAAGCTTCTTTTATTACTTTATTCCATTTATTAATAGCTTCGTCAGTGTCGTTAGAGTTTGTATTTAACTGTGGTAGTATTGTCCCTAGAAATTTTTCTGGTCTAAATGAACAGAATCGTGGCCCTTGACAGGTTGCAGTTTGTTGAGAGGAGGAGACAGAGGGAATATTGATAGCAAATTGTATAATAAAGTGATCAGACCATGGGACTTGTGTTATAGATGGAGGGGTGTAGTGACACGTCTCTATTATAGATTCAGGGAGGAAGATTAGATCAAGAGTGTTACCCTTTGTGTGTGTGGAGTGTTTGACTATTTGTTTAAATCCCATGTCTTCCATTGATTCTAGGAAAGTTGATTGGAGTGTATTATTGATAGTTGCTAAGTTGAAGTCACCCAATACAACATGGGGCTTGTTTAGGGAGGCTTTACAAGAGGTTTCTAATATAGTTGCTATATTTTCGGTATCAGGTGATGGGGGTCTATAGAATAGGCAGATGGCTAGATTTCTATTCTCTATTTTTAGAATATCAATATTATCTTTAGACTCGCAAATCGTAGGGGAACAGTTCAGGCTAGATTTAACCAAAATGAGTATATCACCTCCTTTTTTATGGTTACGGTTGCAGTTAAAAAGTGAATATCCCTTTACTTTTATTTGGTTTAGTAGTATTGTATCTGAATTGGACAGCCAGGTCTCTGTTATGCAGAGATAGTCAGGCTTCTCGTCATTGATGATGTCAGCAATGAGAGGTATTTTGTTTCTAATTGATCTTACATTGATCAGGATAATTTTTAAGTCTTGAGGATGTGTAGCTAGTCCTTTAAGTATAGTTTGTGGTAATAACTTTATGTGGATTAACCGATTTGGTTGAGTATTTGAGTATCTGGAGTGAGGGTTAATGTTAAGGTTATTATTGTATCTTTGTTTGTAGTTGTGAGGTATGATAGGTATATGGGTTAGTCTTGTATGCTCAAGGAGGAAACTTGGTGCTTGGGGATTAAAGTTAAGCGAATGAGTTAGGCACATGTAGATACTTAAGACATATAAAAGTTGAATGGTGAGGTTTATCAGCTTCATTATGAGATATGTAGTGATTCAGATATATTTCGGAGAGAATAGATTATCTGAGGTTAGTTATTAAATGCTATTGTCTAGCTGCCTGTCTAAGCTAATAACATACTGGTGAGAGAAGAATAAGAGAAAGCCACGTAACCTAGCTACTTTGTAACAATATGTAATAGTTAGTTACTTAAGCAGCTACTTGATTATCTGTCTGAATTAAGAAACAGAACAGACTAAAGAGAGATGACATAAGTACAGAAGCTGCATGACCTAGCTACTTTGTAATATAAGATACAGAGTTTCAACGTTACAATTCTTATTGCAATTTGAGGTAGTTCAAGTGAGTGAGCAGTTATAGTGTAGCATTAGGTAGATACAATGTAGGCAATACAATAAATAAATGTAGGCACCTCTCTAGGCACTTATCCATGGTACCCTCTAGGTGATCAAGTTAAGGCAGAGGTCTACTGCAATAATCTGCGCTTTTATTCTGCTTACTATATATTGTGGGAAGCTTCTATTCTTTGGAGAAGGGGCATAATCCTAAATCACACACTGGAAGCTTAGCAAGATCCCAAATCTCCTTTAGCACACAGGTCCCAAGAACCCTGATTCAAGGACCTGATATTATACCTCTGAGGGGAGTTTCTGCCAGTGGGGGAACATTGGGCGCATGGCTGCACGCCGCACACCATGTTGGGGCAATCGGCCCTTTAAATTGAGGGCACCATCGGGTGCATGGCTGCACACCGCACACCACATCGGGGCAATCGGCCCTTTAAATTGAGGGCGCCATCAGGCGCACGGCTGCACGCCGCACACCACGTCGGGGTGATTGACCCTTTAAATTGAGGGCGCCATCAGGCGTGCCCGTGTCTGGCAGGCCCATGCCTGAGGGCCTCACCAGAGGGCCCTTTGGCGTGTGGCCCTTAGGCATGGGCCTTTGCACCCAGCACCATTTCATCACCAGCTAAGCACCAGGAAGCATTAGGGAAAAGAACAGGACCAAATGCTTCTCCACACCTCACCTCCCGACCCCAACCAGCTCCCATACAAGTAAGCACCCACCACTGCTACCCACTGCCTGGTGACTCCATTGCTACCCACCCCTCCCTCACTATTGTTACCTCATCGCCTGCAATTAATTCTGTTTCATCGAACTTGCTACCTATTGCCTACATTGAACTTGCTACTCATTGCCTGCTTTGAACCTGCTACCCATTGCCTACATTGAACTTGCTACTCATTGACTGCTTTGAACTTGCTACCCATTGCCTATATTGAACTTGCTACTCATTGCCTGCTTTGAACTTGCTACCCATTGCCTACATTTAACTTGCTACTTATTACCTGCTTTGAACTTGCTACCTATCGCCTACATTGAACTTGCTACTCATTGACTGCTTTGAACTTGCTACTCATTGCTTGTACTGAACAAACTACGCACTTCTTGCATTGAACCTTGCTACCCATTGCTACAGAGAACTTTGCTGCACAGACTATAGTCTCCCCACTACCCATTGATTGTTTTTTACCTATATTGCATAGCGTGTTGTCCCCACTTGTATATCAACATATACTGCATAGTGTGTAGGATCCCTACCCACCTCATTGCTTGTAAGATAACAAATGCTGCTTAACCCCACTACTCCTCTTCCATGGCCCCCCATCTCATTGTCCTTCTCTTCCTCATACTCCCCAACTGCCTCCCCTCCTACCAGCACCCTCACTCTTCTCCCCCCTACTCCCCCTCTACCTTCCTCACTTCTCCCTCCACTCTGTCTTCTAACCTAGCATCTGCTCTTGAGCTCCATTACACCCTCCCCCTCATTCAACCTGCCCCCTCTCTTTAAGGCAACCCCACCCTCGCTTCCGCTGTACTGCCTCTGCTTTACCCCGCTCTCTACTACTCCTTCTCCTTCTCTCATCAGGTAATATCAACCCCAACCCTGGTCCCCTCTGTTTTCTCTCTCACTCTAAAAAGAGTTCCTCACATTCCTTATCTAATCTCATACATATCCCTCTCCTCTCCCCTTCTACCCACCCATACTCATGCCCCAATCACTCATCTAGAGATATCAACCCCAACCCTATCCCCTTTCGAGTTCTGTCTCACTCTAAAAAGAAACCCTCACATAACCTATCTAATATCATCAATATCCCTCTTCATTCCCCTTCCACGTCCCCTCCCTCACGCCCCTCATGGAGGGCACACTCATCCAGAAAGACCCACCCATACCCTGGCCCCTCTAAATCCCTATACCACTCTGGAAATAGATCCTCATGCAACAGCCCCCCTAGACCACCTTCTTACTCTGAAAAGAAATCCTCATGCAACTTGTCCATCCTTATCCATATCCCTCTCCTTTCCCCCACCACTCTCCCATTCTCATGTGCCCTATGGAACGCATGCTCAGTCACCAAAAAACTTCCTTTTACTCATGATTTCTTGATCTCTAATGCGCTACACCTTCTTGCCCTAACTGAAACCTGGCTCCACCCTGATGATACCACATCCACTGATGCTCTCTGCCACGGGGGATACCATTTCTCCCATACACCTCGCTCCACCAGTCGCGGTGGTGGAGTTGGGCTTCTACATTCCCCCTCCTGCCAATTCCAACCCCTCCTGCTGCCCCAGTCACATTCCTCCCTCTCTTTTGAAGTCCACTCCATTCGCCTCTTTACACCACTTCCCCTCCGAGTAGCTGTTATCTATCGCCCACCCGATAAATCCACATCAACCTTCCTTACCGATTTTGACTCCTGGCTTTCCGTCTTTCTGGATCCCTCTTCCCCCACTCTTATTCTTGGTGACTTTAACATTCACGTCGATAACCCCTCCGATCCCCATGCCTTAAAGTTCCTCACTCTCACCTCCTCGTTCGACCTCCAACTTTACTCCACAGCCCCCACCCACCTGCATGGCCACTGCCTCCACCTGATAAATTTCTCTAACTCCTCTCCCTCAAACTTCCGCAACTCAATCCTTCCCTCATCTGACCATCACCTTTTAACCTTTAATCTTCAGCTTCCACCATCTCTACCTCGTCCTGTCTCCTCCAACCTATTTAAAACCTTCATAATATTGATCCCCTGATCCTCTCCTCCACCATTTCTCCTTCTCGTTCCTCCATTACGTCTTCCAAGTCCATCGACGAGGCAGTATCCTCTTATAATGCTGCACTATCCTCAGTTCTCGACACTCTTGTCTCACCCACCCCACGTGCCATCCGACGTTCTGTTCCCCAGCCCTGGCTTTCTTCCACAACCCGCTATTTGTGCATCTGTGCCCGCTCTGCTGAACGTGCCTGGACCAAATCCCTCTCCCCGGAAGACCTTCTGCACTTCAAATTCATGCTTGGCTCCTTCCAGTCAGCCATAGCACTTGCCAAACAAGAATACTACATCCATCTGACTAACTCCCTTGCTTCTGATCCTCGCCGCCTCTTTAATACCCTCAATTCCCTCCTTAAGGTGCCCCCTGCCCCTGGTCCCGCCTTCCCTCTCTGCCCAAACCCTAGCCGACTACTTCCATGACAAAATTCACAAAATTACCCTCCAATTCCCCACTTCCTCATCTATCTCTCCCCCTCCCCAATTCTCCCCCCTCGGCCATACCTCCTCTTCTACCCTCTCCTCTTTCCCTACAATCTCCGAAGATGAAACCACACTCCTTCTTTCCTCCTCCAAACCTGTTCCTCTGACCCCATCCCCACCCATCTCCTACACCCCATCTCCCCTACCGTTGTCCTCTCCATCTTTCATATTCTCAACCTTTCACTCTCCACTGCTACCGTCCCTGCCGACTTCAAACATGCTGTTGTCACACCTCTCCTTAAGAAACCCTCACTCGATCCCACCTGTCCATCTAACTATCGACCCAACTCCCTTCTTCCCTTCATATCTAAACTACTAGAACGAGCAGTCCATCGCCACTGCCTCGACTTTCTCACCTCCCAGGCCCTCCTGAACCCACTACAATCTGGCTTCCATCCCCTACACTCCACTGAAATGGCTCTTACTAAAGTCTCCAATTACCTGTTCCTGGCAAAATCTAAGGGCCTCTACTCTATCCTCATCCTTCTCAACCTCTCCGCTGCCTTTGACACTGTCGACCACAATCTTCTCTTCACCACCCTCTCCTTGCTTGGTTTCAAAGGCTCCGTACTATCCTGGTTATCCTCCTACCTCTCCCATCACTCCTTTAGTGTATGCTCCGGTGGCTCCTCCTCCTCCCCCACCCCGCTCCATGTTGGTGTACCCCAGGGATCCATCTTAGGCCCCCTCCTTTTCTCTCTCTATACCCAATCCCTTGGCGCGCTTATCTCCTCTCATGGCTTTCAGTACCATCTCTATGCCGATGACTCCCAAATCTACCTCTCTACACCTAATATCTCCCCAGCAATCCAGACCAAGATCTCTGCCTGCCTTTCTGACATCGCTGCCTGGATGTCTCACTACCACCTAAAACTAAACATGGCCAAGACTGAGCTCCTGGTCTTTCCCCACAACTCCTCCCCTCCTCTTCCCCCTTCTCAGTCTCCATGGATGGATCTACGATCCTTCCTGTTCCCTCGACCTGCAATCTAGGGTTTATCTTCGACACCTCTCTCTCTTTCTCCACACATATCCAGCTCGTAGCTAAGACCTGCTGCTTCTTTCTCTACAACATTAGCAAAATCCGCCCCTTCCTTTCTGAACACAGTACCAAAACGCTTATCCACTCCTTAGCCTCCTCTCGCCTCAACTACTTCAACCTACTCCTTGCTGGTCTCCTCGCGAGCCAACTCCTTCCCCTTCAATCTATACAAAACTATGCTGCTCGACTTATCTTCCTCCAGTCTTGCCATGCCTACATTACTCCCCTTCTCAAGTCACTTCACTGGCTCTCTATCCAATTCTGCATCGAATTCAAACTTCTCCTACTGACTTATAAGTGCATTCACTCTGCGGCCCCTCTATACCTCTCATCTCTTATCTCTCCATACATCCCTTCTCGTCAACTTCGCTCCGCTAACAAATTACTTCTTTCTAGGCCTTTCACTCGCACCACTAACTCCCGACTTTGCTCCTTTCACCTAGCTGCTCCTTACGAGTGGAACGGCCTACCTCTCCCCATACGCCAGGCACCCTCCCTGGCCCTCTTCAAATCCAGGTTGAAGACCCACCTCTTCACAATCGCTTTCAGATCCTGACTTCCATCCCTTATCTTAACCTGACTCCCATCAATTTTCATGACTGAGTTGTAAGACCATATTGTGCTTTGCACCGTATTGACTACTGCTCTGCATTGCCTCGTTTTTTGACTAATGCTCTGTATTGTCTCGACTAGATTGTAAGCTCCGACAAGCATGACTCTGACGGGCAGGGACTGTCTCTTGTATGTTATCTGTACAGCGCTGTGTGTGTGGTGCTATATAAGTGCTTAATAGTAGTAGTAGTAGATTAGGCCTTGGGAGTTACACTTTGAATACTAAAACTTGAAATGCATGCTTTGTCTAATTAGTTATCTGTTTATACCCAATTGCTTGATTCCATATTTTCCTCAAGGAACTAAGTGGGTTACAATTCATTTCTAAACACTTCCATCACAGCAATCATTATTCCCCTCAAATCTCAATCCCTAATCCCACCTCCCAACCTGATCATATCCCAGTGACTTTATCAATTTGATAATCTATTCTTTCCCTAACTCAGGGATGCACAAATTCAGTCCTGGAGTGCTGCAAACAGGCTGGTTTTCAGGATAGCCCTAATAAATATGCATTAGAGAAATGTATCTCATGCAGGGAGGAAGATGACTGAGCAGATTAATATACAAATAAGTCCTGATTTTCCACTATCTGCAATGTTACTGTAATCTACTAGATGTCAGATTACTAACCTTTAGGTATCTATAGTGCTTACGTCAGGACCAGTGCCCAGGAAAGGGTGCTCAGGCTAAGCCTGACATGGGCTGGGAAATGCCCAAGAGTCAGGAGCTGTTCTCAACAGAAACACTCAAATTTAGAGCTAGAGCTGGAGTTTTCATCTATTCGCTGATCCATCCTATACCTCTCCTACGTCACTTGTTCTAGATGATTATATGATCTCCATAAAATCTGAAGTTAAATACCTCGGCATAATAATCAATCAGAATCTCACCTTCTAGGAACACATTTGAAGAACAACTTGTTCCATATATTCCAAGGTCAGAACCCTGAGAAACCTTCACCCTTTATTAAACCCAGACTCTTTCTATACTGTTTGTCAAGCCCTAACTACCCCTACTCTCGATTATTGCAACCTCATATACTATGGCCTCTCAAAGCAAAATATCCACCCCCTCCAATTGACCCAGAACACAATACTGTAGCGTATCTAATTTTCAAGACTTCCAGTAGAGCCCACATTACATCCATACTCCAACACTTCCACTGGCTCCCTATCTTGTCCAGAATAAAATTTAAAACTTTTACACTAATCCATAAAGTTATCCATTTTGAATTTGCTCCTTGCCTTTGCTCCCTCCTCTCCAAGCCCACTAGCTCCAGATCTCGTAGAACTTACTCCACAAACCTACTAAACATCCCAGCAGAAAAACTAAAAAGCAAACAAGCTACCTGCAATCGTGTTTTCTCCCTCTACAGCCCTACAGAAAAGAACACCCTCCCACCCGACCTTCGAAGTTGCCCTGATCATGCAAAGTTCTGTAAAAAGCTTAAAACATTCCTTTTCCAAGAATGCTTTAGCTCCACCCCCTAAAACACTATCCGATCAAGTGTCTTCTAGATTTATCTAATCCCTTACTCTACAATCAATATACCCCATTCTCCCTTGTGTCCCTGCCCCCCTTCTCCCCCCCCCCCTCCCCCTCACTCCCATGCAATGTACATAGTTGCCTCATCTGGCATTATACTTGACTGTTACCTTTATTAGTTGACCTTAGATAAGTTATTTCTAATTTGTCATTCTATGTACAATAGCTGTAACTACACTGTTTTTGTTGGAGTCTATGTAAACCATCTTGAATTGTAGAAGGATGGTATATAAAAACTTTAAATAAATAAATAAAAGTCAGGTGGTAGAGATAAAACACAGACTAGAACTGGATCTTGGCTACAGACTAGAGTCAAGCAGGTCACAAGCTGAAGTAGTTCTAGGCAAAAATGGAACATAAGGAATCAAGAAAAACACTTAGGAAAGTGAAAGACATTTGGCAAATACATTTCTGAGTGTAGGGAGTTCAATAACCCAATGGTAAATTAATCATTGAGTTGCTGTCAACAGTTTCCTGCTTCCCAGCAAGCCCTTTTAATGAGTCTCAGCTAATCATTGACAACTAGGGGTGCGGCCTGTCTGGTACAGTCATTATCCTTTTGGCTTCAGCTTGTTACATGTTACTATGTGGTCTTTAGTAGTAAATCTTGCTTTCCTCCTGACTTGAAGCTCTCTGATATTCCATGTATAGGTCCTTCAGACTCTTCTGCCAATGTGTCCTAGTAGAAACCTCTTCAGTTCTATTTTGCAGTGACCTGAACTAGTTCTAACTCTGAGAAACAGTCATTACTATTAATGCATTTTAACTGACTTGTAAATTTACTGATATTTTTAGTACCGAGTCATCCACAGTTATAACTCCTTTCATGTCAGTCATAACCTGCAAAATCCCCTGCTATTTTAATATAGTTTTGACAATCCATCCATCAAATTTAACCACCTGCTTTTTCAGAGCTGCTACTTTCGAACACTCCATAATGTGCTCCAGAGTTAAACTAAAAGACCCCCGCCATTCTAGCATTAAATGTTTCTGCACTTAACTGTTCAGTAACTGAACTGTACTGTATCTAACTAGAAGCATGCCTATCACAAATGACAGGATCTGAGAGTATGAAAATGTCATATATAGTACACTGGCAGCTCATTCTTTCAGTCCTAGAAAGAATTTAAATCAGGTGGATTTCAACAAGTTCAATGATAATTTCAGATTTTCCTCCACAGATTTTGGGGGAAATCCAAAATGGACCAGAAAAATCTGAAATTGATCTGACAAGTTCCCAAAAGTCACAATAAATTTTATGAAAATGAAAATATTTCTGTTTATCAATCTGATTCAAGGAATGTTCAAAATGTATCTATGTTCTCCTATCTTGTAGTTCTCTCTTGGGGGTAAACTCCAAATGGGTTAGTTTTGTGCATTCTAATGAAATAAAACAACTCTCAGCCAACAAGTAATTAAACAATCCCCTTCTTTAATACTTTTTTAAAATCAACCTAAAACCGTCAATAATGCCCAAAGCTATTTATATACAAAGTCCTACAGGGCTAGCTAAGGAGAAATGAGCAGCCAATAAATTTCAAACTTAAAGAAAGAGAAGAAAAGACCTCAGGATGAGAGACTATCCCTCTATGTGGCAGAAAAATACCATAGGGGAATCGCCTGATACCACATCACTGGTTTGAAAAACTCCTCTGTCAAACAAATCTTTATTAATCACTGCAATAGTTGTTTAAAAATATTTGTTTATTAATAATAATAATAATAACAATAATAATGAGTTTGCCTAAAATATTAGTATTTTTTAAATTTTGTTTATATATATATATAAGAAAAAACAGCCCAATATCGACTAGTATTCCAACTGGCTCAATCAAAGCTCCAGAACTTCAGATAAACAGAAGGGCTATTATCCAATAATCTTTCCATAGAAACAAATAACTGCTCTACTTAACTTCCCAACTGCTGATGTCCCACAAAGACACAAAAGCCACCCAAGAAATATCTTTCTTTCACCCCAAATGGAGCTTCATTAGGGGCAAACTATACTCCACTTGTGTGATGGAAGGATACCCCTAAGAGGATTAAAAGATTAGGATTCTTCAACCTGAGAGATGACTGAGGGGAGATATGATAGAGCTCTATAAATTAATGAATGGAGTGGAATGGATAAACATACGAGTTGGTTGTTTGCTGTATCAAAAATTAGAAAGACTAAGGGACATGAAATGAAGGTACAATGTAACCCATTTAAGACTAATAATAGAAAATATGTTTTTTACTCAGCGCATATTCAAAATCTGGAAGTCGTTACCGGAGGATGTAGTAAAAGCTATTAGCGTAGCGAGGTTTAAAAAAGGTTTGGACAAGTTCATGAGGACCCAGGAAATCCAATGCTTGCCCCAGTACCAGCATTGTGGAACCTGTGCACCTTTTTGGGAACCTGCTAGGTACTTGTGACCTAGATTGGCCACTGTTGGAAACTGGATACTGGTCTGGATGGATCTTGGTCTCAGGCCTGGCCCATCCATTGTACGGGAATGTTGCCCACACATAGCTCCACACCTCGGGGGGAGGGGGGCTGCACCTGACGGGCTGCAGAGGGAGCAGGGGATGCCGAAGCCCCAGCTGACCTCTGAACTGCCATGGGAGTAAAGAGTGGTGTTTGTCTTCTCTCCTGCAGCTGTGATAAAAAGGAACCCGCTGGCACGCTGAGTGGCATGACAGTTTAATATTGCAGTGTTGCCTTTTGATAGGTAGGGTTTGGTGCTTTGTGAGTCCTGGTAGTGCTGTTATGATAGAGTGGCTGTGATGAGAACATAAAATTCACTTTTGAAAGTCATTATCACCAGATTACTTATTTGGATGTGTTAATAATTCGTGGTCCTGAAAGTTGGAAAACTACAGTGTTCCGTAAGCTTACTCATAAAAATACTTTCTTACATTATACGAGTGCTCACCCTCAAGGTTTAAAAGATGGTCTTCCGATTTTGCAGTTTTTACGGTATCGAAGAAATTGTTCCACAACAACGGAATATAAACAGGTTTCAAAATATCTTAAAAAGAGTTTCCTCAACAGAGGGTATCCCCCAGGGGTGATACATAGGGCCTATAATCGGGCCCTTTATAACAACAGAGAGCTTTTGTTGGATTCCAGAGAAAAATCAGGTATGGAATGGGATGATCAAAAGGTGAATTTGGTGACCACTTATTCACCGTTAAGTACAACGATTCAAAAGATTTTGAAAAAACATAAAGTAGTCTTGGAAGTAGTACCGGGGCTACAAGATAAAGTTTTGTGATGTGTATGGAAGAGAAACAGAAGCTTAAAAGAATATTTATCCCCCACAGTGTTGAGGCCACTTGATTGGAGTCCAGCAATTGGAAGACATGGGAAGCATATGAAATGTGGTCACTGCAGCATCTGTAATATCACACAAGAGATTTCAGAGTTTACTCATCGAGGCACCATGTATTATTTGCGACATTTCACTGATTGTGAGTCCAAATCGTGGGTTTATGCGATTCGTTGCTCTTGTTCCTTTTTATACATTGGGAAAACGATCCGAGCTTTAAAGACCCGTCTAAAAGAACATGAAAGTAGATTAAGATGTCGGCGCGTCGAAGCTCCCATCGTACAACATTGCTTGGATTTGGGTCATAGTTTTGACATGCTGCAATGTTGGTGTATTGAAGTAGTTTTGCAAGGGTCAGAAGGCAGATCACCTGAACAAATGCTTTCTTATCAAGAACAATGGTGAATTCACCGGCTTCGAACAGTTCAACCGGAGGGGTTGAATGTTAGTGTGGATTGGCTGGCCTGTATCTGAGGGCTCCAATGGTTAGGCTTCAGGATGAGTATTTAACTTCAGTCATGTACGCATGCGTGGCGTCCTCTGAGTTTCATTTCAGGAGTTACAATGAGAGTTTTGAATCGACGAGGGATTATGGACCCGGTAAATCGTTTATGGTAAAAGAAAAAACGGTGATGTGATATAATGAGTAAAAGTTAATATTTTTAAGAGTTTTAATCTTGTAACGCTGTGGCTATTGTTGTATTGTCATAGCTAACTTGGAAGAACACTGAAGACAAGATTACTCAAAAGGTCCCTGAAAGACGCATTGCATTTATCCCCTTGATGAACCCAGGAGAAACGCCGGAGCGCTTAGAAGATTGAGGCGTCGGGGTTTTCTTGCAAATGGAAAGGGGCTTTTGGCTAACGCCATTCAGCACAAGATAAGTTGAATGGTGTTATTATTTAAAGTTTTTAAGAAAAACAAAAAGATATTCACAAAAAATGAGCAATACATAATATTTAAAAAATTAGAACCATATCTGCCTAAGGTCATTGATGTGAACGGACACTAGAGGGGAGAGCTACATTACCCATAATAAGTGTCAAACCTATACCGTTTATCTGAGACCGAAGGCGATTTGGTACATTAAATCTAAAGTTAAAGATTCTAGAGAGTGAATGATTAGTTTGTAGTTGTTGACTTTATCCTTAATGCCTATGCTAACCTGCTATTTCCTCCCTTCCTGTATCTTCTTTCTTTTCTTTAACTGTCACTGTATCTCTTATTCTGTCCTATCATATAACTGGCATTCCTTTCATATTTTCTGTGACATTATTATATTATTGTAAACCGCTCTGATGCTTAGACCTGAGCGGTATATCAAATGTAAAGAATGAATAAATAAATAAATGCTAATGATATTGAGACATGTCTACTAAAAGTTAATGCGCATTCACAAATGTTAATGTGTGCTAACTGCAGCAACACCCATTTATTTCTATTGGCACAGTGGCACTTAAAGTATATTAATATTTAGTAAACATGCCCCTAAGACATTGCCAGGACAAAAAAGAGGCTTGTGAAGGGCTTCTTTGACTGCCACTTAAAATTTTAGATAGGCAATTATATACATTTTAAAATAAAATAAAAATACATTTATGCAAATGAGGTCTAGTGGCTATGCAAATGATGCCCCGCAATGAGTCTCCGCATATGGCCCCGTATTACCCTTGGGCTGTCCCTGCTTGGTCTGACCCAGTATGGCATTTCTTATGTTCTTATGGTATGGGTAGAGGGCCTCCCTAACCCTGCTCTGGTAAGCAGATTGATAAGAACATAAAATATGCCATACTGGGTCAGACCAAGGTCCATCAAGCCCAGTATCCTGTTTCCAACAGTGGCCAATCTAGGTCATACGTACCTGATGACAGGGGTTTGTCCAGACATAAGTAGCTGGAAGGGAGAATGTTGGAAAAATGTGTTTTTTCTAATAGCAGTATTTTATTTTTCTTTGAAGGGGCAGGTGTAAAGGTCAACACCTCAAAGAGAGAGAGACAGAGAGAGAGAGAAGGGGGAGGACTTCCCCTTTGCTCCACAGGAGAGAAGCAAACCAGCCAGGACTAGGAGGGCCGGATGGAAAACCTGGTCCGGCTCAGTTTGCAGCCATAAAATTTAGAGAGGCTGCTGGGACTAATCTAGATTTGCCTCTATTTTTCTTTTGATATTTAATTGGTTTCCCTGCTAATAACTAATAAATGCTTGATTTATAGAACTAAAGGAGCTATGAAAACCTTTAAACCCTGCTGAATGCTTCATTAGGAGTTGATTCCATTGGTGTAATCCAACTAATCAAAATACCCTATTAAGGATGCAGCTCATAAGCCAAAAATCAAAAGAATTGCTCAGACTCAATCACATTATTTGAAGTATAATATGATAGAAAAATCTCACACCAGGGAAGTTAAGAGCAAAAAGACCTCAGTGTTGCTTTGAGTCATGTCTACTTTTTTTCCAGAGCGACATTATAAGATTAGTGAAGAAGTTATTGGGTTCTGATACAATGTTGCACATACAGAAATAACTGTTTTACTTCAACAGAGGGGTTTCATTTTGTATTACTTGTATATTTAGATAGGTCAGTGCACCTAAGAGCAGGGTGGAGATTTAGGGGTATGTTTACTAAACTCCGAAATTGTGCGGGGCCGCGGTAGTGTGCCTGTGCCATATAAGGAGTGGGCGGTTCAGGCAGAAAAAAGAAAAAAGCGGGAGTAAGCGATCGCACAATAGTGCGTGGAAAGGCTAAGTGGCGCCCTGATGTGCACACACAAAGGAACAGAGCCATAGTACAATGGTTAAAACACTGACTGCTGGTGCAGGGGTCATGGGTTCAATCCCCCACTGTGCCCAATGAAGAAGGCTGGCTGAAGCAGTACCTTTTATGGGCAAGAATGCATTCTGAGGCATTTTATTTTTATTTTACGTACTGGTGCTAGCAGATGTACCTCCAAAGCACTGTCGCCTTGCACAATAGTGCATGGGAAGGCTAAGTGGCACCCTGATGTAAACACACAAAGGAACAGAGCCATAGTACAATGGTTAAAACACTAGCTGCTGGTGCAGGGGCCATGGGTTCAATCCCCACTGTGCCCAATGAAGAAGGCTGGCTGAGGCAGTACCTTTTAAGGGTAAGAATGCTGTAGGAGGCATTTTATTTCTATTTTAATTAGTGCTGCCAGCAAACACCCCCCCCCCTCACAGTGCCGTAACATACGGTGCCGCAGAAGGCACTCCAGAGGGCATATCATAAAGTGTACTGTCCGCTAAGGCACCCTATAATGTTGCCCATAGGGAGTCCTAGAAGGTGCTGAATAGGGCGCCCGATGAGGCACCGAAAGGTTACAGCACTGCGAGCGTGTTTCTGCCGGCTGTACTACTTCAAATCACACACACACTGCCCCAGACAGCCCCCCCATGTACCCTGTGAAATACGTATCTCCAAGTTAGAATGCCCTGTTCAATGTATGTCCAGTTTGTGCAATGTAAACCACAATGGTGCAGAATAGCGCGGTATATGGGGGAATGTAAATAAATAAAGTGAATAAAATAAAGAAATGCACTTTGGATTTGAACCACCAATCTCGGGCTCCACAAGCAGTGCAGTCACCAGTGGGCTACAGCTCTATACCTGTAAAGCGATGTCTGTCTGGCTACCAAATAACTTCTGCAGACTGTGCTGCGGCTACCAGGGTAAGGGTAGTCCTCTCGCACCCATGATGCACTGCACATGCAAAGCAGCAGTCTACAGATGATCTGAAGATGGAGTATGCACCCCCACAGCACCTAGGCCTGGTAGTGGGTACTGACCGTGTGTGTTACTGGCACAGAGTAGCTACACACCGTCACAGTGTGCGGGTACTATGCTCACCCTGAGGGTGCGATGAGGCGCCCAGGACCAGGTCCACAACACCCTCCATGGCTGAAAGAGGCCATGCCAGAGCTCCAAAGCAGTATTAATCTGTGAGATAGGTAATTTCTGCAGATAACACCTTGGATATCTCTTTCTGTCTTAGACAGGGGAACCCCTTATGGACACCTAGGTGGACTATGTACCACCATCCTTTCTCCCCCCCCCCCTCCAGGCTGAAAAACAGGGTCTCCTATCAACAGATCCACATTCTACCTCCCTGCAATGGTGGCAGTAGAGTGGACCATCAAACGCAGTCCTGCTGGGGAACAGACACCCTATAGGGCAGTCAAAGCAGCTCTATACACATCCATAACACAATATCAGACAGACATTAGGCCTGGATATGCTAAGCTGCACCACCACCACTATCTGATATTCTCCTGCAACAAGCCTTCAGCCACTGCACCCTGCAAGGCGCTCCATCAAGACACAGACCAGCTGAAAACAGTCTGCTAGCTAATCCTGGTGGCAATGCACGCCAGCAGATAAGTCAGTGACTGGGCCCCAAAAGGAAACCCATATATATCACATGAGAGAAATACTACATAGCACTATGGGGGTGCCTAGACATGCTGTGGTCACTGCACAGTCAGGGTGAGAGTGATCCCCCAGCAGGACAGACAGAGGTCACCCTGTCTGTGTGGGTGGTGGCCGGCCACTACAATGTCCCAGGCAGTGCCCTATGCCCTGTGCAGATGCATCCTGGCCAGCCCACCCTGTCAGAGCTATACCCATGGTACCTTGCTGCTCATTATGCACATTGTCAGGCCAATACTGGCAACAGTGCTGGCAGTGTGGGCTGTGGAAGGTGTTTGCTTCCAACACACACTGTATAGACAGACACGCACTCCCACACGTATGCCAGCATTGTGCTACTATAGAGGAGTTTATCAGCCTTGCCCACCACACCAGTCCTGGGCACAGTACAGGCATGGATATGGTATGCAATACTGTTGGGGGTCACTCCCCAGGGTGGTGACCACTGTCACAGGCCAGACCTGAAGCACACACCGCAGACATCAGAAAGATTGTTATGATGGAGCTCAAAGAGCAAACTGTGCTTAACGTAGGAATGTCTATCTGCCAGTACTCATGGCAAACGTTTGAGAGCTGTGTACCGTATACCCAGGTGTAGGGTGGCATTGCTAAGGTATGCAGGTGCTAGTATTGAGAGATGCACGCAGGGCCCAATGTCCTGCCTCTCCAGGAGGCATTGGCCAATGGGGCCTGTGGGTGTGGGTGTGTCTGCCCCTGTTGGCTGCTGCTTTACGGCAGAGGTTCCCAACTCCAGTCCTGGTGTGCCTAACACTGTTCGGGTTTTCCTGCTGTCCCTCATGAATATGCATGAGCTACATCTACATGTCATGGGGGTGGTGCATAGATATGCAGCACAGGCATTTGTATTGGAGGCAGCATGGAACCTGAATGGTGTGTGGTCCTCCAGGACTGCATTTGGGAGACTCTGCTCTAGGTAATGCCCCTGTTCATGATGTCTGTGCTCGGTGTGGTAAAAGATAGGTGTATTACCAATGCGTATGTCCTCAGCAATACAGGTTTGTCCTTACTATCACGGTTTAGTTGTGGGAAAAATATGTGGACAGGATTGGCAGTAGCCCCAGCTGGGCTTTGAACCTGTGACTTTCTGTTCTTGCACACACTGTCTGTGTGCACTGCACCACTGTGTTGCCACAGTTTGGCTGAATTCCCTGGGAAGTCCATGACTGTACATCCGACAGGGCCTGTCTGTTGCAGTGGACGGTGCCAGCCTGCACATGGCTAGGCCACTGTCTTCTGTGGCTAGCAGCCACTGCCCCCTCCACCACCTGTACCCTTCCGCCAACATGCTGGCATGTCCTTATCTTAGAATAACCATATGACCTGATTGAGTTGTGGCACTCCAGGACTGCATTTGGGGGACTCGGCTGTAGGTAATGCCCATTGTTATGGTGTGTGAGCGGTGTAGGTTAAAATATGGGTGATTGAACCATGCTTATGTTCTCTGCAATAAAGGAGTGTCTTTACTATCTCTGTTTAGTGGTGGGTAAAATATGGGGACTGGGCTGGCAGGTGCCCCAGCTAGGATTTGAACCTGTGATTCTTTGGTCCTAGAAGTATTGGCTCTGTCCGCTGCACCACACTGTGACCACAGAGACAATGCAGTCCCTGGAGATAGGAAACCTGACCGAAAGAGTCGGAAACCCTGCTCTGCACATTTTTACTGTGGGCTCATTCACCTTGTCTGGAGACAAAAGTGCAAATAAACCCCGCAAATGACCGCGAAAAAAGGGGGAAAAAATATAACCAAGCTGGGCAACAGTGCTATTAATGGACAAACATAACAAAACTCCGAGGTAAGCTCCATAAAAAGGGAATGATTTTTGGAGGGGTTTCCGCTCCATAGACCCTTCCAAAAATCATTCTTTTTTTTGGAGCTTTCCTGGGTGTGTTTTTTATTTTTGCCCATTGCTAGCACTGTTCCCCAGCTGAATTATAATTATTAGAATTTTTGTTGTGGTCATTTTTGCTTTTTATTTGCACTTTTGTTCTGTGCACATGTATCACACTGCTCACGTTTTGTGGGTTTCCTCGGTTTTGCTGTACATTGCTGACGGAAATGGTTTCTCTTCCCTTTAAATGCCCTCTACCACGAGTTGTTTCACTCGTGCTATTTTTAACTTGTAAATTCGGCCACGATAATGTGCGGGGAGCCTCTCCCCTCCCCTTCCTTGCCCATTAACCCTGTCTCTCCGCCCCTCGGGAGCCTTCCTCCGCCCTCAGAATGCCTTTCCACGCCTCTATCAGACATTTGTGGGCCCCGTACTTGTGCAGCACGCTATTGTGCGGGGGCCTGTTAGTGTGACGTGCAATTGTGCATGGCACTTAAGAGCGCCATTGCCATGCACTATTGTGCGGTGCGCAATTGTGCAAGGTTTAGTAAACATACCCCTTAGCCTTTGACACTACTTTTATTTATTTAGACAGTTTTGTATACTGCCTTATCCTTCAATCAAAGTGGTCACAACACAATTGGAGGATACATTTAACACACAGGGATATGAGACACATACACTAATACTTACAGGGAACATGGGCAGTGGAGGGTTAAGTGGCTTGCCCAAGACCACAAGGAGCATCTGTGGGACTAGAAACCCAAGTCCTTCTGGCCCAAGGTTGCTGTCCTCTAGTGGGATTTGAACCCCCAACCTTCCGGCCTGAAATACCTTGCCCCAACCACTAGGCTACTCCTCCCTCCAGTACTTAGTATAAGCACTGTTGTTGTTTAGGACTACTGAAGAACTCAGTTCATCGAGAAGCATTCTCGCATGTTTCACATTTTCATTAGTAGTTGGATGCAAAATTGGAAGTGACGCAAGTAATTTGATCTCACTCCCTGATGAGGACTACTGAAGAACTCAGTTCATCGAGAAGCATTCTCGCATGTTTCACATTTTCATTAGTAGTTGGATGCAAAATTGGAAGTGACGCAAGTAATTTGATCTCACTCCCTGATGCA
Source organism: Ichthyophis bannanicus (assembly GCA_033557465.1). NCBI lineage: Eukaryota > Metazoa > Chordata > Amphibia > Gymnophiona > Ichthyophiidae > Ichthyophis > Ichthyophis bannanicus. The sequence continues at coordinate 368,415,181 of CM066038.1, read as the reverse complement.
ACCTTGAGCAAAACGCTAGTCGCGTCGCTGATAACATCAGAGTGCTGTGTCCGCTGCTTTTTGACATATTCATAAATGACCTGGAAAGTGGAATAACGAGTGAGGTTATCAAATTTGCAGATGACACAAAACTATTTGTTAAAACCCAAGAGGATTGTGGAAAATTGCAAGTGGATCTTGATAAATTGGAAGACTGGGCATCAAAATGGCAGATTAAATTTAATGTGGACAAGTGCAAAGTTATGCACCTAGGGAAGAACAACCCAAACTATGGTTACACGATGCAAGGTTCCACATTAGGAACCACCACCCAGGAAAAAGATTTAGGCGTCATTGTGGATACCACGTTAAAACACTCGGCCCAGTGTGCAGCGGCAGCCAAGAGAGCAAATAGAATGCTAGGTATCATAAGGAAAGGAATGGAAAATAAAACAAAAGATATTATAATGCCTCTATACCGTTCCATGGTGAGACCACACATTGAATATTGTGTGCAATTCTGGTCGCCATATCTTAAAAAGTATATAGCGTTATTAGAAAAGGTTCAGAGAAGAGCCACCAAAATGGTAAAGGGGATGGAAGGATACTCCTATGAAGAGAGGCTACAAAGGTTAGGGCTCTTTAACCTGGAAAAGAGACGGCTGAGGGGAGATATGATAGAAGTCTATAAATTAATGAACGGAGTGGAACGGGTAAACGTAGATCGACTGTTCACGTTATCAGAATATAGGAAGACTAGGGGACATGCAATGAAGCTACAGGGTAAACTATTTAAGACTAATAAAAGAAAATATTTTTTCACTCAACGTGTAATCAAACTCTGGAATTTGTTACCGGAGGATGTAGTAAAGGCTGTTAGTGCAGCTGGGTTTAAAATGGTTTGGACAAGTTCCTGGAGGAAAGGTCCATAAACCATTATTAAGAAGGGACCCAGGATATCAATGCTTGACCTAGTACAAGCATTGCAGAACCTGTGTCTTTTGGGGAAACTGCTAGTTATGTATGACCTAGATTGGCCACTGTTGGAAACAAGATACTGGGCTTGATGGACCTTGGTCTGACCCAGTATGGCATAACTTATGTTCTTATGTTCTTAGAGTGGCTGAAGTGCATCGGAGTGGCTGAAACACATGATAAGCTAATGGCAGGATAACATCATAAAGGGAGATAAGTAATTTCATGATTAATGTTTGACCAATGACCTATAGTTTGATGTGAAATGAGATGAGCCATATTGCCGGTGCAAATTAGGTGACAAGCCTGAAATTCTAGGGCCCATGCAAAACCGGGGTCTTTTTCCTCCTGTCTTCCCTGGTGTTAGATTTTTCTAGCATATTATACTCCAAGTAATGTGATTGAGTATGAGTAAATCTTTTTTGATTTTTGACTCATAAGGAGTTCAGCCATAAAGACTGGCCTTGGACTCTTCTGTTTGTCTGAAGCTGCAAGGACAGTGACTGCCTGTCAAACATGGGCAGCAGAATTACTAGGTGGTTCTTTTTGGGGATTATTTTAAAAGTACTGTTCATGATTTGAACATCTGCAAATGGGCCTGCAGTTGTCCAATTCATAGAGACATCCCCAGAACCATTTTAGATGGTTCTGGGGTTGTCCCCAGCACAAGGACACATGAATAGGAGTATGGCGGAGGTGTGATGGGGGCATTCCTGAGAAGTTAGACAGCCCCGCCTGATCTCAGAAACCCCATGGATGTTCCAGATTGCATCTAAAGTTAAACCTGCTCCAGGCATCTGAAAAGGCAAATATCGGAAAGGTATGAAGAAGAAGCTAAGCTAATATCCCCTGTATTTTACACTATGGGCCTGATTCTGAGATGCAGCTGGTGTGGCTGCATGTCCTGGCAGGATATGCAGCCCTGCAAGCCATCCTGCCCCTAGTCCCCCTCCGACTCTCCCTGCACGTCTAGAGCAGCAAGACGGGGAGAGCCGGTGGGGGGTGAGAAGGGGCGGAGTCTGGCTGGAGGAGGGGCAGGCAGAGGCAGCACAACGTACAGGGCCAATTCAGGTCACAGCCTTGTACGTCCTGCAGGATCGGGGAACGTGCTGATTATTCCACCTCAAAGGTGGAATAATCAGCATTAACTGGGTGATCGGGGCTGGACATCTCTCCCCCCCCCCCCAGGGCTGGGGCCAGGTGCAGGGGGTCTCTGCCACCTAATCCAGGCCACAGCTGGTCAGCTGTGGGTTGGACAGTTGAGGAGGGTTGGCAACACAAGAGCTAGGGGAGCCTTTGGTGAGGACATTCCCACAGGCATGGAGGGGCACGCTGTGCCGTCCTCAGGCCCAATTCTGTATGCCGTGGGAACATTTTGCTTCCATGGTACAGAATCAGATCCTAATGGGCCTGTCCTGCTCAGGACTGTCCGGAAAGCCCAGACATGACCCTGATAGAATCGGGCTCCAAGTCAACAATCACTGATGGGTTTCAAGGTCACATGTTTGCTATGCCATTGGATCTCCTCTTATGCTAGCTTGCCTGAGATGGGCTTTCTTGACCCAAAAGCCCCTAATGGGAACATCTATGTGGCTGCCTGTGTGCACATCCAAGTTGGGGATATCTATGTTCCTGAAATCAGCTGGAGACATAGACATCCCTGGCATTTTTTGGCACGTTCTGCCCTCGACATCCCTGATTTAACTTGGTTGTCCTTTCTAAAATCCCCCTCTTTATGTTTTGGAGATGAACTGATGGTGGCAATTCAGAAAGCCACTGTTTCACCAGCTCATGCCATTTGTTTTTTGTTTGATCTAAAGTAAAATATACCAGTGGCTGAAATAGTGAGTGCTTTATTAAGAAATCGAGGTAAAGAGACCCTGGTTCCATATAGCACCAAAGAATAGAGGGAGGTGTGGCCTAGTGGTTGGGGCAAGTTGCTTCAGGCCAGGAGGTCAGAGGCTCAAACCCCACTAGAGGACAGCAACCTTGGGCTGGAAGGACTGGGGTTTCTAGTCCCCCAAGTGCTCCTTGTGGTCTTGGACAAGCCACTTAGCTGCCCATGTTCCCTGTAAAATAGTCATCTCCAAGTTATAACATTCAAAATAATTTCAGTTTGTTTAATGTAAATCCCCTTGATATCATGAAAGGTGGTATATAAGAAATGTTAAATAAAATAATGTACCCTAACAAGACCACACACAGACCCCTGTACATGACAATATAAAAATTAAAAGGAGGATTCTTTTTGATCATATGGTAAGAGATTGCATTTATGAGAGTTGGTTTAATATTTTCATCTGGAAACATTTATACAGACTTTTTTATTTAATTTTGTGCATACCATGACAGTAATGAACCTCACTCCTAAACCAGGGCATGCAAAGTATGTTCTCAGTCTCTGAAATTTACTACTAATGCTCACTGTAGTACTTGCATTGTGCCAGAGAGCTTTCGTCTGCAGTATGTAATATGTATAGGCAGCCTATGCTTGGAAATTACTTTTAAACAGGCTTGTGACATCCAATACAAGGGAATTTATTCTGTATCGGTATGCTACATTCTTTTGCTCTTTGAGTGCATTTCTTGGTACTTGAAGATATTTTCTCTCTCCACACAATTCACAGAATAATTCATTTGAAACTGACACCTCTATTCAGTGTTCCTATGTTTTTCTCTTTTATTTCTGTGTTTGCTTTTTTCCTATCGAGCTTTTTATAGGTTGGAATAGGAACACCCAGTGTTCTTCCGGTACTGCAATGTTATAGTGTTTACATTCACCTCTTTTACTGGTTTCATTACAAATTACAAATGCTCTTCCCTTATTACTCTTATTTAGATTTAACCTAATCATATGTTCCAGATAAAACCACAGATTTCAAGAGGTCAAACATGTATTACCCCAATGTCACCTTCTGTGATACTATTAGAGACCTTTATTCATTCTTCTGGTCTGATTGAAAAGGGGTTGGCAGGAATAATTAGAGATTTGTGTAAAACACACAACGCTTGTTAATTTCAGAGGCTAGTCATGGTGATATCAGATTTCATGCTATGCCACTAGTGCGCAAGGCAATCTGAACAAAGCTTGGAAAATGTTTTAGATATATGGTGCTCATATATTAGAAAGAACTTTCTAAAGCACAGTTGAGTCTAACAAAATTGCATGATGTTTACTCTGTTTATTTTATTTTTATTTTAAATATTATTGTACTGAGAGCTGCTTGGATATCATATGAATAAACAGTACATTAAATGGCATTAAACCTTAAGGGGGTTATTTTAGAAGCCTTCTGCAAGATTTGTATGAGTTGATACAATCACATGCACATATAAATGGCTATTTTAGAAAAGATTCATTTTTACACGTGGATGCCCATACCACTTTGAAAGTAGATGGTAGCGTGTTGGGGGGAGGGGGATGCGAAGCCTGGGGGTAACAAAAGCTATATGCGGCAGAATCCATATAGGCTGGTTATCTCCGGCGAACATGTTTAATTCAGGCACGGGCACAATTCAGTCCTAATTGTGCATCCATGGAATGGAATTGGCACATAGATGCGTCTGGCACAACATGTCCAACATGCTGTTCAGCCAGCACGTGCATGTATTCAGAACGACAGCCGCACATGGGTGCAGACATAGGCCATAAAATGAAGCAGAGAAACCCATCCCCGCTAATATTACTGGACATGGGTAGGTGTTGAAATGCTTTTTGATGTCCCCATACTCACCGTATTCTGAACAGTTGCATGTTTCCGATCGTGCCCATCTCTGTGATATACCTCTGGATGCCTCTGACGGCCACGCCTCCTTGGTTAAAATGTGCATCTCCTAAGCTGCTGTTTTCACTGACAGTATTTTTCTGATACAAACTAGACATAAATACTTTTCTAATGATAAATGAATGCTGATGCAAACTAGACTATATACTAGTCTTTTTCATGCCCAGATAAGTGCTAAGTAATCTCAGTACACTCCAATATATTATAAGAGAAAGTAAATATTAACATGCTTATCATGACATTCCTTGAATCAAAAAGTACTTGGTATTACAAAAATGTTTCAGTTATTCTTGCATTGGTCATCTCTAAAAACACTATTTACAATGCTTAGAATGGATCCTTACCAAGTTCACAAAAACCTTAGCTAACTTTGCAATTCTCCAAAGGATGCATAATGGCCTTCTGGCTATGGCATCTATTTCCCACATATCTGGTCTTATTTAACATCTCCGGCAGGAATAAAGGGCACATTGCGGAGAAATTAAAAAACGTACATGGGCCTTTCCACAAAACGTTATACACATCTCCGCAGGCAGAGGTCTCTGTGCAAGTGCCATGGACGTCCCCACATGTTGTGTACTGAAATATGCCCGTAGATGTAGTCACGAGATACACATCTCCTGCATATGTGCAAACGGCCTATTCTGGTTCTGGAATGACTCCACATGTGTATTCCCCATTTCATACAAGGAATGAATGTGCAAGACCAAAATTGGCCTTGCCTGGATTTATACCTGCTTCTTGCCTCAAAGAAGCATTCAAGAAGTAAGTGCTTGTTTCAGCCAGCGCTTTACAGGAGGGATTAACAGGGATATTTGCCTTAATCCCCCAATGTCCTCCCCCCCCCCAAAAAAAAATGAAATAAGGAAAAAACAGAGGCCTCTATAGGTGACTAAAAGGAGTTGTATATCTAGGTTTGCACAATGGTCGAGATACACGTGTATGTGCTCACAATCACATGTGCATGCTGTGAAATGCCGTCCCCTCCACATGTAAGTTGCTGGGTTCCCTCCGTCGCTTTTTCTCATGTGTCTGTTTGTAAAGAGCTCCTCCCACTGCATGTGGATATTGATCCCTCTACGTTTCTGCACTGTCTTCTGTCCACTGCCCGTTTTTAACAATTGGGCCCATTTTAAGGGGCGGAGATATCTTGATTTTATATCGCCTCAGAGATGCTCACTTTACATAGACTTTTAGAAATTTTCACTCCCACATGCCTGTCACCACATAAATGGCCTTTCCGAAATGTGCCTTCACATTGTAATGCAGGTACTTTGTATAAAGAGAGAATGGTGGATCAGACTGAAGGAGGCGCATTACCTACAATAGACAGAGTGCTTGCAATCATCTGCCTTCAAAGACCTTTAACAAATGTATAAATTAAATATTAGAAACATGAATGAATTGCAAAGGCATATGTCCTTGTTCCTCCAAATGTTGATACTTTTATTAATGTAAAAACCTTTATAAATGCAAAACTATTATGGAAAGAACATAGTATTAGAAAAATATTTATTTTCAATATGTATTCACTACTTCTACTATTTATCATTTCTATAGTGCTACTAAGCAAACACAGAACTGTGCACATACATATAACAGTCTCTGCTCCATAGAGCTCACAATTTGCAAAGAAAAAGAGAACAACAGGGAAAAAAATGTTAAGGGTAATGATTAAAACACATACAGAGAATACACTAAGGGGCTCAGGATTCAACAGCAACCTCAAAGAGATGAGTTGTTAGCCTGGGTTTGAATAAGAGATGGAATTTGACGTATCAACTCAGGAAGTCTGTTCCAAGTCTACAGCGCAGCAAAGTGGAAAGAATGGAGTCTGGAACTGGCAGTAGAAGAGAAGCAGGGTGAGCACTACCATTAGGTGAACTAGGCAGTTGCCTCAATGCCAGTGGTCCAAGAGCACCACATTGACGTTGCTCCCGCCCCTCTCCAGGACCTGCATTGACAGCTATTACTTCCAACAGGACCGCAGCGCTTACCGAAACTACCAGCTTCCGACCCTTCCAATGCAGGATGCCAACTTCCTCTGCTTCTGCTCCCATGCTAAAGGCAAGTTAGCATGAGCCAGAAAACTGCATAGACCATGATACCAGCCTCAGAGAACACATTTATTCATTTTTTAAATAAAGACCAGCTGAGTGTTTGGGTTTTTTGGTCATGCACTTCCCTACCAAACTGTAATTTTCTTCTGTTTATGCTTTGTATCAACAGACCATTTCACCTTTAGATCACCAATTCAAATGTAGCTTGGCCATAAAACATTATCATATGAAGTTCCAATTTGACAACTTAAGTGAATTGAATTGGTGATCTCAACTCAATTCCCAGTGGGTGAGTGTCCAAAGGAATAGAAGAGTTAAAACATTGGTGAAACAGAAAGATTACAGTGGCTGCAAATATTTAAAAGCTTTCCTGTGAGGGAAATATTTTGAGGCTTAGATGAAAAGGTAATTATCTCATTTTTAGTTTTCTCAACATTACTATCAAAATCGCGAGCTGTCATGAAGTTATGTATTTCATGACACACAGGAGCTGCTCAAGACGATCTGCTGCCTGAGGCGAGAAATGTGGCACTTCCGCCTCCCCCCTACCTTGGCAGCCAAAAATGGAGGGGTATCCTCAGAGCTCCAGTCAGGGGGTCAGAACACTGGTTAAGTGTTTGCCCTAAGAATAAAGAAAGCAATATATTCCCCATCTGTATAATTGAAAAAAAAAAAACCCTTTGTAATGATGTTCATATGCAGTAAAAATTGTAAAAAGTTTAATTATGTAGCCTGGGAATCTAATATAAAACATATTGACTTCTGACATTGCACAATCATGGTATTAAATGTACTGTAAATATATATTCTGCAAAAGGCAAAGGAGATACAAGCTGGTTGCACACCAAGAGGATCATTTTAAAGGGTTTTTGGTGTGATTTGGATGTCTGAAGATGAGCACGTGGACGTCATCACAGATACATCCCCATAGCCATTCCACAAATGACGTTCACAGACATCTCCCATGCAGGGACATCCAAGCAGGCACTGGGGTGTGGCAGAGGCATGTCCGTGGAGTAGCAATGTATTTACACGTCCCTATTCAATCTCAGAAATGTCAGAGACATCTGCAGGCACTTCCATGTTTATACCTGCTCCTGGCATTGTAAACTGTTCTGTGCTAGTCGCTTTTTCTTTTTGAACATACATTCTACATCCAAAGAAACTCTTCCAATGATGGATGCAGTGCAGAACTAGGACATTTCCCACAGAACTCAACATACCAAAAATAATTTCTGATTCTGCTGTCATTTCAGTAATAGCGATATATAAACCGTCACCAGTACTAGGCTTCGTGTGAAGTAATGCAAAACCTTATAAAAATGATTCAGAATCTAGAGAGAAAAATCTAATACACCATAAAGGCATCAGCTTCCAAAACTTATACAGGGGGCCTACCCAGAAAAAAGCAGCACCATAAATATTGCAGTATACCCTAGAACATCAAAACACCTATCCAGAAAACTGAACAAATTAGATTACTACTAATCCCTACATAGAAATTACATGCTAAAGAAATACCTGGCCTTAGTCGCACACTCAGAATATAGAGTCTCACTGAGTCAAGTGAATAAATTACCACAGACTAAAAACAGATGTATATAGACCAAAATTAAACTGAAACCCCAAGAATCCAGATCTTGCATGTGGCATAGCCAGGACTGATTTTTTGGTGAGGCCAGGGATTATCATGTGTGGGCATAAAACAGTGCAAATACTGACACTGCCTCCAGTTATCCTCTCATTTGACTGTTTTTCTGCTACTGACTGGGTGGGTCTGATGCCAAAGTGGAGAGGCCATCGTCCACCCAGGGCAATCCTTGGCTATACCACTGCATAGAGTACAACACTAGGGAAAGACAGAGATGCATCCGATAAGCAGCAGATGAAGAGAGTGAATGCCTGATTGATCATCCGCGAGAACGAGCAATGATCTTCCCCTTCATAACTGCTCCTTCTGCCAGGTGTGCCTGCATCTGGCGGGCCCGCACCTGAGGGCCTCGCCACAGGGCCTTTGGTGTGGCTCTTAGGCAGGGCATGAAGTATTCCATCTCAATTTTAAAAACCTTTATAATCAGGTAACTGCGAAGCTTCTAAAAAATTACCAAAAACTTAGATATAACTAACACCACTGTCTATCGGTATCATCATCTTTTCCATTTGGAGGCGGAGTCTAAGAGTTTAGAAACCTCTAGTAAACAGCAGAAGGAAAACAGAATAAAACACCGACGATGCAAACAACAAGACATCTGACCTGAGGTAAGAGCAGAAACAGAAATAGAACACAAACTTAGTAATACAAACATGATAGGAATAAACCACTATTTCCTTCTCAACCTAACACCACTATACTATATCTACTACAACATCCAGGATCATTCATAATACTGCCACCAAATAAGTTTCCTCCAGCATCTACATCGTATATGTTATCCTATTTTCCACTGCAAGCTTACCAACATCCCATTCAACAACTATCAAATAAAAAGCACAAAACTGGTCAGAAGCCTTCAATAAAAAAATGACCAGCAACCCTATACTTGCTACTACTGCTCACTGTGCTTTAATGAATGCTAGATCAATCAGAAACAAACTTTATACCATTAATGACTATATTATGGACCACAAACTGGACATAGTATGTATTACAGAGACATGGCTCTCAGAGATGGACCAGGTCATTTTGAATCAGATTACACCAACTGATTTTGAAGCATTCAACTGTCTTAAAATAAATAAAAGAGGAGGTGGAGTATTAATACTGGCAAAGAAAAACAACAAATTTTATCTCATATCCACATCAACATCTTATGAATCAACTACTATAATTATTTCAAACCATTATATTAGCTTTTGTCTGACTTACAGACCCCCTAATTCTAAAGATGACCATCTTTCGGTAATACTTGAAGCTATATGTGCAGCCAACAATCATCAAAAGCCACTTATTGCCTTAGGAGACTATAATCTTCCCTCTGCACCATCAAAGGACACCAAAGCCTTTCTCAAAGCTTTGGAAGCTCTTGACTATAAACAATCAGTAAATATTTCCACTCATCAACATGGATCTATACCGGACCTTATTTTCATTCCAAATCAACTATCCAAACTAAATCAATTTACTAACCCAATCCCTAGGCAAGTTCCCTGGTCAGATCATTTTGTCCTCTCATTTTCACTGTTTCTGAACAATCTAACACAAGACAATGAGCAGATACATACAACAAGAAGATTTAAACCTTATAACAAGGAAAACTTCCTAAAGGAACGGCAAGGCCGCGGAGCCACGTGCCCGCGGCCACCTTTAACTGGGGGGGCGACCGCGTGCTCCCCCCCGGCGGTAGCGTGGCTGTTACGAGCCCGGGGGGGTGGAGCGAAGGGATGATGCCTTCCCATTGGCGGCAGCGTGTGACGGCTCGGCGCTGCGGCCAATGGGAGGAAGGACCCTGGGAGCAGGAGCGGGGACGCGGCGTGGCTCCGGCCTCTTTCGGGTGGATGCCGGAGCCGCCGGACGTGTTGGGAGCTGCGGAGGGCCAGGTATTTGAAGGAGCGTTGGGGCACGTGGAGCGGGCGCGTACCGGCTGGCCAGCGTCAGGTAGACGCTCTGCTGCTGTGTACCGGCAGTCCCGTTCGGGAGGGAGCGCCCTCTTGTAGCCCCCTTAGCTAACAGGCGGCCCGGCCCAGGGAGACCTGAGGAGGTCTAACAAGGGCAGCAGGGGTATTTAAAGGGTCCCGGTTGGGCTTGGGCACTCGAGGGGGGGTCTCTGGGGCTAACAGTCAAAAACACAAAAAAAACAAAGGAGAAACAGAAAAGAAGAGGGTAGTAGGTTACTTAAAAGATGCCCCGGAGCAAATCAAGGGGCAAGCAGGCGGCTAAAAGCAGGGAGGCAAGGGGGATGGGAGGCAGGGCAGGGATAACTCCAGGGGAGGGGCGGAGGGAGTCCGGGGCCCGCGCGGGGCGTTCGGCTAGCGGAGCACGGGGTTCAGCGGGGCCTGGGAAGGCAGCGCGGGGGGGGGGGGCAAGGGGTAGAACTCCACGAACTGACGGGTCGGTTCAGGGCAGGGGGCAGCCAGCGGGGGAGTCCGTCAGGGGAAATAGGGGGCGGGGAGGCAGAGGGGGGGCAGGAGGACCCTCACGGAGGGGGAGGGAAGAGGGGGGCAGCAGGGGCGGTTGGGGAGCTGGGGGTCCCTCGGGGTGGTCAGGCTGGAGGGAATGGGGAGCCCGGGGGGGGGGATTCTGGGACCCAGCTCAGCCGGGCCACCGGAGTGCCGGCAAGATGGGGGTCCGCCACCCCTGGACGGTACGGATAGGTGGGGGTTTGCGGGCATGTGGGGGTGGCCACAGGAGGCAGGGGCGGTCCGTCCCCGTCGTGGGAGCAGTGGCAGGGCGGAGGACAGGGATCCTCGAGGGCGGAGTGGCTTGGGGCGTGGCAGTCTCCCCGGGGTAGGGCGGGTGTCTCGTCGCCCCTCCCTGTGTTCTCTCCACAGGTACCTCCGGCGTGGCAGAGTGCAGTGAACCCTTGGTGGAGCGGGTTACGGCCCAGTGACGGCATTAGCGGGCAGGCGGACGGCGGTCCGTCTGTGGAGATGGAGGCAGCGGTCTCGACAACAGCAGAGCGTCCCGAGCTCGGCGTACCGGCTGGAGCGGCTGCGAGTGCTGCGGGTGAGTTGGCAGTTGACCACGGGGAAGAGTCTGGGCGGGGAACGGAGAAAGCGGGTGGGGATCGGGGCAAGAGAAGTCGAAAGCGACGGCGGGTATGTCATAGGCACCGGCGATCGGATTCGTCGTTCACATCGTCCACGGACTCGTCGTCTAGCTCGACCTCACGGGAGGGGAGGAAGGGTCCTGCATCGGGGAGGGGGGCCAGCGAACGCGCCACTATCGGCGCAATTCCCACAGTAGCCGCGTTTTCTGAGTTGTGGGAAGGCGTACCGAAGAAATTGCGAAAAAAAATACAGAAGCGGCGCTATATAGACATTTTCAGGTTGCTGGAGGGTAGGAAACGGTCGGGGGATAGTAGACGGAAGAGGAAAGAAGATGAAAAAGCCGGTCGGGCGCGGAGAGTCGCACGGAATGTAGTGAATTGGACGTGGGCCTTTCTCCGGCTAGCCAGTGTTTGGGGTTGCGTGCATCCGGAGCAGTATGGGATGTTGTTGGCCTACGCGGACTCCATCTTAGAAGCGTCTCAAACCCATGACAGTTGGGCCTGGCTCAACTACAATGAAAAGTTTAGGGACAAGATGGAGGAGAACCGGTTGTTATCATGGGGTACCCAAGATATCAACCTGTGGCTGACGCAGATGGCGGTCAAAGCGGGAGGGGGGAGTGTGGGCAGGGCAGGCTTGGTCAGCGCGGCAGGGTCCGGGAAGCCCTTTCGCGGGGGCGTGCCCCCGTCAGTGCAGAGACCGGTGGGGGGAGGGGGCACGAGCGACGTCTGTTGGCGTTTCAACAAGTCATCCTGCCCCTTCCCGGACTGTAAATTCCGGCACGCCTGCTCTGTCTGCGGAGGAAATCACTCCGCCCTCAAATGTGTTAAACGTGGCCCTACTGGTGCCACCGCCCCCACCGCAAAACAATAGGTCTGCGATGTGCCTCGCGCCTACTCCCATTCGGGTTCAGGCTCTTCGCCCATGGTTGGATCAGTACCCCCGGAGGGCGGATGGTTGCATTTTGGGAAAGGGATTCGAGGGAAGGTTTCGGATTCCTATTGTTGGGAGGGTGGCCGCGGGAGTCGCGAGGAATTCCCCGTCGGTGCGTTGTTTTGCTAGTATAGTGAGGGACAAACTGGCCGGGGAAATTTCGCTGGGGCGGGTAGCGGGCCCTTTTCGGGAACAGTCCTTCGCGGACTTTGTGGTTTCCCCCTTGGGCATAATCCCGAAGAAAGAGCGAGGTAAATATAGACTGATTCACAATCTTTCCTTCCCGGAGGGTTCTTCGGTGAATGATCATATCCCGAAGGACTTGTGCTCGGTGCGTTACGCATCGTTCGATGAGGCGGTGGCATTAGTAAGGGATTGTGGGCCCGGGTGTCTGCTGGCTAAGGCCGATATAAAGTCAGCCTTCCGTTTGCTGCCGGTGCACCCTTCAGCGTTTCATTTGTTGGGTTTTCGTTTTGAGGAGCACTTTTACTTCGACAAATGCATGCCTATGGGTTGCGCAATCTCCTGCGTGTATTTTGAGCGGTTTAGTTCGTTCCTGCACTGGGCCGTGGTTCAGCGTTCGGGTTGTAGGCAAATGGTTCACTACTTGGATGATTTCCTTTTTGTAGGGTCAGCTCAGACCAGGCAGTGCCGGGATTTATTGGAGGATTTCCAACAATTGGCTCAGGAATGGGGAGTACCATTGGCAGTGGGGAAGACGGAGGGGCCTGCTATGCGGCTTACTTTTCTGGGGGTGGAATTAGATTCGCTTCTCATGGTAGCGAGATTACCGGTAGACAAGGTCGTGAAGCTGCGGGTTTTGATAGCGAACGAGATGTTAGCCACAAAGCTGTCCCTGCGGGATATGCAGGCGCTTATTGGCTCACTCAATTTCGCATGTCGGGTCATTCCCATGGGACGGGTCTTCCTACGCCGACTATCGTTGGCTACGGTGGGGGTGCGTAAACCACATCATCGGGTGAGGGTTTCCTGTAGCATAAGAGCGGACTTGGGGGTTTGGGAGGAGTTTATGCGGGAATTTAATGGTGTCTCGGTGTTGCGGCAGCCGGTCGTGTCGAGTGAGGAGTTGCATTTATATACAGATGCTGCTGGAGGGGCGGGTCTGGGGATTTACTTTGGGGGCTCTTGGTGTGTGGCGAAATGGCCTCCGTCCTGGCACGAAGCCGGCCTTACCAGTAATATCACCTTCCTGGAGTTGTTCCCGATCTTGGTGGTGTTGTCCATATGGCCGGAGAGGCTGCGAAATCGACAGATATTATGGAGGTGCGACAACGAGGCAGTGGTGAGTGTGGTGAATAATTATACCCCAAGGTGCAGGCAGGTTGCAGAATTGATGCGGCGGGTCGTCTTATCCTGTTTACGTTTGAACGTGGTTCTTAAGGCTCGCCACATTCCGGGGAGTATTAACACTATTGCCGATGCTCTTTCCCGTTTCAAGTGGGAGCTGTTTCGGACATTGGCGCCGGCAGCCGAAGAGCGGGGGGCCGCGGTCCCGGAGACCTTATGGCAGATTGGCCTGCAGGCATGATCGAATTGCTGAAGAACTCGGTGTCGGCAGCGACGTGGGAGGCCTATCACAGAGGCTGCAGCAGTGTGAGGTCCTTCCTGGCAGAGCGGGGATGGAGAAGGGGCCCAGCATCAGATTGGCTACTGGGTCAGTATGTTCTGGCAGCGAAGGAGTCGGGCTTGTCGCGTTCTACGGTGAGGAAGAATTTGGCCGGATTTTCCTTTTTCATGAAAGCGGTGGGATGGGGCGCGTGGTGGGGGGTTTTGACGTCCCGGCTGTTGCAAGGATGGGAGCGTGCGGCGCCGTCGGTCGGGGATGCCAGGCAGCCGATAACGCATGCCATGTTGGAGCAGATGTGCGGGGTGTTGCCTCAGGTGGTCTCGTCCAGTTACGAGTGTTGCTTATTTAGGGTGGTTTTTACCGTGGCGTTTTTCGGGGCCTTTCGAGTGGGCGAATTAGTGGCAGAGTCGGGTAGAAGCGCGGTGGTCGGGGGTTTGCAATTCCACCACGTACAGGTGGTACCGGGTCAAGTTCGCATTCACGTCGCGCGTTCAAAAACAGATCAGCGGGGTAAAGGTGTTTGGGTAATCTTGAAACAGGTGTTCGGGTCCCTGACTTGCCTGGTCAGGTCGTTACAGGCATACTTGGGGGTTCGGCCCGCGAGTGAGGGTCAGTTATTCGTCCATGCCGACGCACGGGTTCTGATGCGCTTTTAGTTTACAGCGGTTCTGCGGATGTCGCTGCGGGCGATAGGGGTGGACGCTGGTCGGTTTGCTCCTCACTCATTCCGGATCGGGGCGGCTACCAGCGCGGCAGCGGAGGGATTGCCGGAGAAGGATATCAAGCGTATCGGGTGCTGGAAGTCGCAGGCTTTCCAAACCTATGTGAGGTTGTAGGGGTGGTGGGGGGGGGGGGGTGTCTAACTTATCTTCTTTTTGTTGCAGATGTGGGCTATGGCCGGTGTTGCTGTTGGGTGGCCGGCCATTCGTTCGTTTACTGGGCTGGTCAGCGGGCAGCAACACTACCTATGGGCGCGAATCTTGGACTGGACGTCTCTGCGGTGTCCGTCACATGGCTGGGTGAGCGCGGACTGCGGTGGATTCAGCTCCTGCCTTTGCTGCGGCACCACGGAAGTCGGATGGAGAAGCCTACTGTGCTGTTTATTCACTTGGGAGGCAACGACTTGACGTCCTGGACTTGTCGCCAGTTGATACGAGCGGTGCATAAGGACTTGGGGGTGGTTTTAGGGATGTTCCCGGGGGTGGTTTTGGTGTGGTCGGATATACTTCCAAGGCCTGCTTGCAGGGTTCAGCGGCGCTGGTCCAGGGGGCTGGCAAAAATTAATCGCCAAATAGGCAGATGGGTCATCGAGAATGGGGGGCACCAAATTTTGCACCCATGGGTGGACGTGGACTGTGCAGGGTTGTTCAGGCCGGACGGGGTGCATTTATCCCCGATCGGGTTGGACTTGCTGCTTAACGATTGGCAGGAGGCCTTGGAAGTAGTCATGCTTGGGAGACGGGCTGGTCGCAGCTTTTTGTAGGGGGGGGGGGGGGCGGCTCAGGACGGTGGTGTCCCGAGCCAGGGGCGGGATCCCGGAGGTTTCCGGGGTCCGGAGCCGGATGCAAGCAGTACGGCGGGGGTGGGGTACCCCCGCCCGGACAATCCCTCGGCTTTTGCTAATAATATGGCGAAGCCGGATGAGGGAGGATGAGGCAATTTGGCCGGGACCTGTACCCGGGGGAAGCGGCAGCGGCGGCACCTTGCTAATAACATGGCGGGTGTTGGCTCGCGCTGCTGGTGGGGGGGGGGGAGATGTTAATTTGTTAATTGGAAAGTTATATTTGTTGTAAGTTAATAAAGCTGTGACCAGTTCAATTCCAAATAATGTGTAATGGTTTTCTTTGAAGGTTGAAGTGTGCCGCTTATAAGCAAGGGGAAAAAGGGGGGTGGGGGGGAATCTGGGGGGAGGCAGCCGGTTCGCCTTACCCGGTTACGGCAAGGCTGCGGAGCCACGTGCCCGTGGCCACCTTTAACCGGGGGGGCGACCGCGTGCTCCCCCCCGGCGGTAGCGTGGCTGTTACGAGCCCGGGGGGGTGGAGCGAAGGGATGATGCCTTCCCATTGGCGGCAGCGTGTGATGGCTCGGCGCTGCAGCCAATGGGAGGAAGGACCCTGGGAGCAGGAGCGGGGACGCGGCGTGGCTCCGGCCTCTTTCGGGTGGATGCCGGAGCCGCCGGACGCCCACCCTCCCTCCCTGGTTTCAAGCGGGTCTTTGTGGGTTGTTGTTGGGGTGTTGCAGCTGGAGGGGGTTGGCGGGATCCCGGAGGTTTCCGGGGTCCGGAGCCGAATGCAAGCAGTACGGCGGGGGTGGGGTACCCCCGCCCGGACAATCCCTCGGCTTTTGCTAATAATATGGCGAAGCCGGATGAGGGAGGACGAGGCAATTTGGCCGGGACCTGTACCCGGGGGAAGCGGCAGCGGCGGCACCTTGCTAATAACATGGCGGGTGTTGGCTCGCGCTGCTGGGTGGGGGGGGGGGGAGATGTTAATTTGTTAATTGGAAAGTTATATTTGTTGTAAGTTAATAAAGCTGCGACCAGTTCAATTCCAAATAATGTGTAATGGTTTTCTTTGAAGGTTGAAGTGTGCCGCTTATAAGCAAGGGGAAAAAGGGGGGTGGGGGGGGAATCTGGGGGGAGGCAGCCGGTTCGCCTTACCCGGTTAATAATACCACAAATTAAACAGGAATACAATAACCTAGATCATGCAATAGACAAATGGAACTTCTGCATAGTGAAAGCTGCAGTTGCTATAACAAGGAAAAAATCCAACTATACAGAGACGAACCAGTGCATCTTGGTACTCCAATGCAATTAGGGGAGCAAAGCGTATACTTAGGCAAAAAGAGAGAAAATGGAGACATAATAAATCACCAGTCAATCTACAACAATATAGGGATGAGCAGCAATATTATAACAACCTCATCAATGAGCATAAACAGCAACATCACACTAATCTTATCATGAAAGCTGTAAATAAATCTAGAGAACTTTTTAGCATTGTAAAAAAACTCACCAAAACCATTCTGAATATTGTATCCACCAAATTGACCCCCAAAAATACGCACATTATTTAATAAGCAAGAACAACATGCAAATCCATACAAATTCAATATCATCATGTACAGTAATCTAATAAAAACTAACAATGGTCAATCTTGGAATAGCTTCACTATACCAACAGTAAAGCAAATAGAGGATATTATAAATGCCTTAAATACAACCACATCTCCATCTGATCCATGTCCAGTTGAATGGATTAAAAGCTCTAAAGACCAGCTATCAATATTCATTCATAAAATTGTAGAACTGTCACTGATACAAGGTTATATACCACCTATACTTAAACAAGCTATAATATGACCTGTCTTCAAAGGTTCAAAATTATGTCCTACAGATCCAAAATCTTATCGACCCATCTCAAGTTTACCATTTTTATCAAAAGTTATTGAAAAGGTTGTGCAAAGGCAACTGCAAGACCACATTAATTTGCATGCTCCATTGGATCCTCAAAAGCATGGTTTCAAGCCGATGCATGATGCAGAAGCTCTTCTGACAACTCTATTCGATACTTTATTGAGGAGTATTGATAATATAAAAAATGGATTCCTACTTTATAGATATTTCAGCAGCATTTGACACAGTCTCCCATCCATTGCTACTAAATAGATTACATGAGATTGGACTATGTAACAACACTTTAAAATGGGTCACATCGTATCTAACCAATAGAACACAATAAATCAAAGGAAACAATGGAAATTCTTCGCAGTTCCCCATAAGCCAAGGAATTCCACAAGGTTCATCCCTGTCATTTATTTTATTTAACATATACATTCAACCGATCTGTATCATTAAATGGCATATGTTAAAATATCACATATATGCCGATGATATTATGCTATATGCCCCAATCGATTCACTTACACCAGACGTAACCTCAATGATCCATTGCCTTGAAGACTTAAATGATTGGCTTGCAAATCATAATTTCAAAATTAATCTAAATAAGGCAGAAGCAATGGTTATATCTAGAAATCCTAACTTTTTACCACCCCGGACTCTTATCATTCTAAATCACACTATTCCAATAAAAGATTAGGTAAAAAATGGGGGTATCATCTTAGACAAGAACTTAAATCTGCACACACACATAAATAAAACTGCTACAAAAGCTTACCAACGACTAAAGCTTATTAGAAGACTTAAGCCAATACTTAGTCAAGTTCATTTTCAAACTGTTTGTCAGGCAATCATCACGCCAATTCTGGACTATGGTAATTCATTATATCAAGGACTACCTAAACAGGCTGTTTATCCACTCCAACTAGTCCAGAACACTACAGCCCACATTATTACTGGTATGGCAAAAAATGAACATATCACACCTATACTTCAAAAGATGTATTGGCTTCCAATAGTTATGCGTGCAAAGTTCAAAACCATTTCAAATATATTTAAAATCTTCAACCAATGTACAGCAGATGTGCTCTATTCCTTGTTAATTAAAGACACAAACAACCGTCCCGTCCTTGATATAATGAATTACCATAGTCAAGCAATTATAATAAACTACGTACATCAATTGGATTTCACAAAACAAAAAAATTCACCTCTGCCAGAGCTTTATCTCTATCAGCACCTGCCCTCTGGAACTCCCTCCCTGATGTTTTGCGGGCCACAAAAGACTTAAAAGATTTCCGCAAATCACTTAAAACCTTCCTATTCATGGAATATTATAACCAAACAGAGAGTGAGCTTCATTAACAATGCATGATTGAAGTTATAAATTCTAGCAAGTAGTGTTGTAATAAGTTCTTTTACAGTATCCCTTTGTAAGTTATGTCATCCCTTATCCAATGTTATGTCAATCTTTGAATTATGTAATTTATTTTGTGTAACCCACCATTTTGATTGACGGAAAAAGTGGTATATAAATCTAAATAAATAAATAACATATAAAGAAAGAACATGTAAATTCCAAAGACTGACATATTCCAATTACTAAATTGAAAATAAAATTCATTTTTCTACCTTTAATGACAGGCTATTTTATTCTCTAGTCTTACTGATCTCAGTCTCTGGTTTCAATTTTCTTCTGTCTTTTCTTAACCCTGTTTCTAGGGTCTCTGGCTCATCTGCCATTTCTCTCCCCTCCTGTCGTCATCACTTTCCTTATATCTTTGGCATTTATCTTTTCCTTTCAGCTTTCTTCTATTTATTTTTCTCTTTCTCTCTATCAACTCAGATTTTACACCCCCTCCTTACCATCCTGTCCTCAATCCCTCCTCCTTACTGTGTCTACCATTTTTCAACCCTTAACTTCCCCATCCTCTTATTCCCCAGTCTTTAACTCTCCCCTATTTCTCTTCCTCATCCCGTGTTCATCATGGATCCCCTTTTCTACTTCCCTGTCCATTGTCTCTTTCTCTTCTCCATCTAGCACCTTACCCCCTTTTTCTCACCCCATTCCATCATGTAAACTATCCCCCTCCCTATTTCTCCCCTCATGTGCATCCCTTTATCTCTCTTTTCCTGTGTCCAGCATCTCCCCACTGCTTCTTCCCACACCCCATGTTCAGCAGTTCACAACTTCCTCTCATTCCTCTTTCCTTCCCATCTAGCATTTCCTCCTAGCTCTCCTCCCCATTCCCAGCATCTCATCTCTCTCTCCCACTCCCCGTGTCCACCATCTCTTCTCTCTCTCTCCCTCCCTCTGTTCCCAGCATCTCTCCCACCCCCTCCCCAATGTCCAGCATCTGTTCCTTATCTCCTATTTCCCCAGTGCCCAGAATCTATTTCTCCCCTATTTTCTCATGCTCAACATCTGCCCCTTCTCTTCATCTCCTCCCCATGCCCAAAATCTATAATTTCTCCATCTCTTATGCCTCCTCCATGCACCCTTTATTCCCATCTCCCCTCATGCCCAACATTTGACCTTTCTTCCTACCTCCCTAATGCCCAGCATCTGCCTTTCATGCCCCCATGCCCAGCATCTGCCCTTTCTTCCTTATCTGCCCTCCATGCCCAGCATTTGCTCTTTCTTTCCATTTCTCCCTATGTCCAGCATCTTCCCTCCATGCCAAGCATCTGCTTTTTATCCCTTATCTCCCCTTCCCATGCCCAGCACCTGCTCTCTATGCCCCCTATGGCCACCATATGCCCTCTGCCCCCTCACCCTTTGGTCAGCATCTACCTTCTAACCCCCACTCATCCCATGTCTGACATCTGTCCCCCACTCTCATTCCATGTCTTTTTTGCCCTGCATCCCCTCTCTGTCCCCCTTCCAGTGTCCAGAACCTGTCATGCATCTCCCAGATCCCTGCCCCACCTATGTTCACTGTTTCTCTCCTTGCCTGCTGCTATTGCCTTTCTTGACGTCTGTGACAGCAGCAGCTTAAAAAAAAGAAAACAAACAAAAGCGCAGGATCTTCAGGTATGCCGCGCGATAGAAAGACCATGCTGGCCCTCTCCCCCTCTGATGCGAAGCATGCATCAGAAGAGGCGGGGCCTTTCAAGCATGTTGGAGATGTGAAGATCCCTCGTTTTTGTTTGTTGTTGGCTTTTTTTCTTTTTCTTTTTTTTTGAGCTGCCATTACTTCTTGTCAGGTCTGAATCAGAGGCGGTGGAAGAGGGGGTAATATGCCACTGTCACAGACCCAGAAGAAATGGCAGTGAATCCTTTGAAGAAAATGTTTTGTTTTGTTTTTTAAAGAAAAGGCAGAGTGAGGCGGCCATCACTAGGGTGTTCAGGGGGCATTTTTGCCAAGCATAAAACTTTAATGCCTGAGGCAATTGCCTCACTCTGCCTAATGATAGAGACACCCCTGCTGACATACCTTATATGTCTAATTTTCCACACAAATGTCATGTAGTCTTTGTCTTACCGTTCATTAGAAAAGATAATCTTTTCGGAAACAGACTGCACTTACACCCAGTTGAGGGACACGTGGAGACTGATCTATGAAACCCAAAACTAATCTCCTAGTACTTGAGATGATATGTTCTGTATCACCTTAAAATAAAATAAAAATGTCAAGAAACCATCTAGTAAAAATATCACCATTTTGGTCTATATTTTTGGTCCCATGCATTTTAGAACTTTATTTTTCATAATAGTCAGCACTATGTGCTGACTATTATGATGGATTATATTGTTTTTTATTTGATAATTCTGTATTATCAGTAAAATCTTATAAATAATTAAAAAAAAAAGAACTATTTTTTTTCCTTTTTGTATTTAGAGGGGTATGTTTACTAAGGCGCATTAGGGTCGTGTGGGTATTGAGCATTTAGGGTAGATATCACTGCACGGTATGTGCAAAAGTCATGTGCTATCTGTCGTGCAGCACCCATTGAGTTGGCATTAAGTGCACCCATGCTAACTGCAACATTGACAGTGAATGCGTGTTGTCAACCTCCATGTGATTGTGATGTGCAGACACTCCTGTGATCTACCCCTCCCCTATCCATTTCCTTCCCTCTCTGTCTAGCACATGCACTGTTACTGTGGGTCATTCGTGCATATTCAAACCCATTTTAACAGCTAGTGCAGCTTAGGAAACATGCCTCATAATCTTCCTTTTTCTGATAAATGAAAGTTTTTTCTTTTTCTAATTCTAGTACACTCGGGCACTTTCTTTATTTTTTCTTATGTTTAACCATATTCGGGTACTGTTATGGGGTGATGACTAAGAGTGGGTAGGCCTAAAAGTTTCATTTTCTTTTCTTTCCTGTGTTGTTCACGCAATTTTTCATTTTATTTGTTTATTTTTTATGAACTATTTAGGAAGACAATGTTTTCAATAGTGTGCACTGTTACACAAACGTGCACGCTGGCGCAAATAGTGCACACTATTGTACAATAATGTACACTATTGTTCAGTAGGGCACTTATTGAACCATAGTATGCATTATGGTGCAATAGTATGCAATCCTAGAAACACAAGAAAAAAACGGCAGTTTTTTCCTGTCATTTTCTGATCATTCATTGATTAGCACTTTTTGTCTAGAAATATCTAACTCTTATACTGATAATGATAAGACCAGGATTTTTATTTATTTATTTACAAGGCTTGATATACCACCCAAACCGAGGCATCAGAGCGGTGTACAGTAAAAGCAGGCTGCTGGAAAATTAAAGAAGGAAAGGAACGCCATTCAATTGATAGGAGAGCACTAGAGAGATAGATAGAAAAATAGAAAAGGACAGAATAACATGGCTAAAGAATCAGAACGCTGAAGGGAAGGGCGGAGGGAGGGGGGGAAGTGGTATATGGTATGGAGGCCAACCTGACTGTCAGAGGGGGCCGGGAGATCAAAAGCCTGGGAAAAAGAGGGGTCTTAAGGAGAGCTTTGAAGTGCGGGAACAAAGGTTCAGTGTGGAGTGAATGGGGAAGGGAATTCCATAGAGCAGGACCCAAGAAAAAGAAAGCGGAGTGACGGGTGAGTTCGAGATGAGCTTGGGACGGGGATGGAAGAAAAAGGCGATTGCTATGGGAAGAGCAGAGAAGACGAGGGACGGGTTGATGGTAGATAAGATCAGATAGATACTGAGGAATACCTGTGTGAAGGACTTTGTGGGTAGTAATGAGGTATTTGTAAACAAACCTAAATTTAACGGGAAGCCAGTGAAGAGAGAGAAGGCAAGGAGTGATGTGATCAAAAGGGGAAGAGAAAGTAATTAGACGAGCGGCAGTGTTTTGGATGAGCTGAAGGCGACGGAGTTGATAAGAGGGAAGGCCAGCAAAGATGGAGTTACAGTAATCCAAACGGGAAATCACAAGGGAGAGAACTAGAGTGGTGAGGGAATTAGCAGAGAGGTAGGGCTGGAGAGAACGGATACGACGGAAATGAAAGAAGCAGCTATGAACAAGGGAGGAGATATGAGGGTGAAAGGACAGGGAGGAATCAAGGGTAACACCAAGGTAGCAGAGAGAGGGAATGACAGGAATGGGAAGGGAGGACATAGTGGGGGCTAGAGTGAGAGGGGGAGTAGTGAAGGAGAACCAAATGGCCGAGGATTTAGAAGGATTAATACAAAGAAAGTTATCGTAGAACCAGGAGGCAATAAGGTCAAGGCAGGTGTTGAGAGCAGAGAGATCCGGGGTTACAGAGCTGGTGTGATGGATGAGAAGAATATCATCGGCATAGAAGTAGGAGGAAATACCGGACTGTTGGATGAGGAGGGCAAGTGGGGCGAGGAAAATATTAAAAAGCAGAGGGGCGAGAATAGAGCCTTGTGGAACACCACAGTGCAGAGGGAAAGGGGCTGAGGCGGCAGAGCCGGAGTGAACAGTGAAGGTGCGAAGTGAGAGAAACGACTGGAACCAGCGTAACACAGTGCCTCGGATACCAAAATCAGACAGACGAGTGAGGAGGGTACGGTGATCTATGACATCAAAGGCGGCAGAAAGATCTAGAGAAACAGTGATAGATAAATCACCCCGGTCGTGAGAGCGGTGGAGTTCACTGAGAAGGGCAATAAGTATAGTTTTGGTGCTGTGCCCAGTCCTAAAACCAGATTGACGGGGTTGAAGAGAGAGGATGTATAGAAATCTAAGAGATTTTCATAGCAATGAGTTTCTAGAATCCTGCGCCATTCCAGATATGACAAATCCAAATCAGTTTCTTGATCAGAAGACTGCTGCCTTAACCTCGACTCTTGACGAGACCCTAAACCGATGTTTCTCAATCCAGTCCTCTGGGACCCCCAGGCCAATCAAGTTTTCAGGATATCCACAATGAATATGCATGAGATAGATCTTCATGCACTGCTTCCATTGTATGCAAATCTATCTCAAGCGTATTCATTATGGATATCCTGAAAATCCAATTGGACTAGGGGTCCCAGAGGACTGGGTTGAGACCACTGCCCTAAACAGATATGCGCCAATGCAACAGCTGTCCTGTCAAAGAAGATTTTCTCATCCTTGGTATACTTCCTCTCTTTGATCTTTCAAAAAAGCAGCTGGGAAGGTGGAATATGCCTGGAGGAAAGCCCACACCCAGCATACTCTAGAGGTATGTTTGAAATCACAAATTCAACTTAAGGAGGCATTCAGAAATGCTTAAAAAGACTATTGTATGTCATATGATTAGGGAAATTAGTTCTAATTCCTAACAAATTCTCGCTGCTCTATCTCAGGTTACTAAAGGGTGACAGTCATCTGTGATCTTATTTACTCCAGATCAATATGCTCTGTATTTGCAGCTGAAAACAGCGAATCTTTTTGGTATCCTAAATCTGAGCTGGAATTAACCTTACTCAAAAAGAATGCATTGATGCGATAACATCTAGGAATTCATCATTGTCTTTCTGTCGAATGGGTAGTTTTACTCCTCTCTCTGAATTTGGCCTATCTAGGATCCTCTCCTCTGTCAATAGAGGTAGGCTTCTGCCTTAGGCATTTCCCATTTGGCTTTGCAAAAAGGTTGCTCTTATTTGTCATCTCAGATTTTATATCTGGTAATCCTTAGCTTATCAGAGGGCAGGATTCCAGCAGTTTGGAAGGTGCGTTATATTTGACCCTTATTTAAGAAACAGGATTTAGATCCTTCTGTTCTTACTAATTATAGGCCTATATCAAACCTTAATTTTCTAGCAAAAATGACTGAAAGTGTTTTTTTCAGCAACTAACTAGTTTTGTGGAGGCTACCAATGCTTTGCACCCCAAACAATCAGAGTTTTGCCAAAGGCATAGCACGGAGTCAACACTACTGGCTATGTTCAATGAGATCTATTTGCCCTGGGAAAATGGACAGGGTGTACTTTTAGTACAACTAGATTTAAGCTCAGCCTTGGATTTAATTGATCATAGGATCATACTTGAGGGACCCCAAGAAACTGGAGTGACCAATACAGTTTTGCAATGGTTTTCTGCATACTTTTCCTCTAGAACTTTCTTATACAATTAACAATATTTCTTCTAAGAATTATCCTCTTATTTCCGGAGTTCCTCAGGGATCAGTATTAGCCTGTGTACTTTTTAACATCTTTCTAGCACCTTTAAGAACCATAATTCAAGATCTCAAATTTAGTCTGTTCTTTTTCACAGATGATATCCAGATCCTGGTTTCACACTTGACTTGGGATAGTCCCTTTCAAGAAACATCTAATCAGGCTATTCAAGTGACTACAGACTGTTGCACGGATCATCTATACCAGGATATAAGAGCCAGAAGCTGATAATGCTTTATAGATACTGCTCCTTCATCGCTGACTTAACAGGTGAGTCAATGGAACACTGGCTCAGGGTGCACATCCTTTAAAGGCTCTGGAAGCCTGCCACATTGACTTGCCCCTTTTGTGGAAAATACGGAAAATCCAGATCAGGGGAGGTTCACCTCTGCCAATCATGTTTGGACTGGGAGGGGCTCTCCTGAGAAAGTAACAGCCTGAGATTCCTGTATAAGAACCTCAACCAAAGACAGTTTTCTGTCTTTGGCCTCCAAGCCATCTTCTATGGGCATCTGAGTGGGTGTTTGTTCTTAGGGGTAATTGCCATTGGCATCCAGCTAAGGTACTGTATTCACTTAGATCTGCACACATTATCCTAATTTTCAGCAAAAGCCAAGAGGCTTAGAGCCACTGCACAAGTGCAGGGGGTACTCAGCCTGAAGGTGAATACTCCTGCAGGGGCCTGCACACAATACCACCAAATGAGAAGAAATATCAAGGTACCATAGTGAAGAAGCATGAATAATAATGACCCTAAGCTAAGTGCTTTGAGACTAGTGTGAGGGAGGACTAAAAGACTAATTTACCCAATATTTAAAGCTTATACATCTTGACTAAAAAGTTCAGACTACAGAAAGAATGACACAAACTATATTCCAGAAATTACAAGAAGAAATGAATCTATTGTATTAAAGTTGTTCAATAAGGCTGTAAGTTATTCAAAGTTAAAGTTGTTTGTCAGTGATCCAAATTTTTAAGAAGGGTGAATAGGAGTGCATCAATTTGCTATAACCTTGAAAAGCTGCTGCTACATAGCCTAGGAGGAAGGATGGCAGATACTGGGGACTTGGGGAAGCAGGAGAGCAGGGGCTCAGATAGGTGGAGATTCTAAAATTGGGCTGGAGAACAGAGGAAGACAGTCTAAGATTGGCTGAGTATTGAGAATGTAAGTATGGACTGAGAGACCAGGTAAGGTGGAAGAATGGGGACTTGAGGATAGTTGGGGAGAGTTTGAGGATTTAATAAATTGACCAGAGATAAGGCGGACAATGGGGACTAAGTACTGGGGATGAGGAAAGCTATGAGACTGTGTGCAGAAAGATGGGGAGGGGAGAGGCTTTGAAGGACCTGGAGAATTTAAGGAGGGGTTGAAAAGCAGCCGAAAAGGACTGAGGGCTATAGTGTAGATGAGATACAAAGGGAGGGGACATGGTTTTGAAGGTGAGAAAGGGTAGGAATGGGGGAGATGAAAGGGAATATGGAATAGGGTAAAATGTAAGAAAAGGATTGGCGGTAGAGAGGGGTTAAGTGATGGGAAGGAGCTGGGGCTGATTAGGGGATGAAAGTCAGAAGAAAGATGATGCAGGAGAGGGGATGAGCACAAACTAGAAAAGGGGGACTAGAAAGTGGGTGAAAGATGGGGGAATGGGGGAGACCAAATACTAGAGGGCAGAAACAAGAAAGAACGAAATGTACCTATAATTTCCATGAAAAGGTAGATGAGATTTAAAAAAAAGTTAGCTAGGAAGATCAATATCAGGAAGAAGGGAAGAAGACAGGGAGAGGGAATAAACAGAAACTAGAAATGAGATCTGGAAAAAGGATGTAGGAGACAACTAAGAAGAGAAAATGGTAAAGAAAGATTAGGGTGAGCACAGTAGGAAAAATCAAATGATCAGACAGCAAGGCGGAAACGAATGTTAGTCTCTAGAGAATGAAATCTGTGAGCTTTGAAAATGTGCATTTCTTAATAATCAGTACAGGAGGAAATGAATTTCTGTTTCTTTTTCTTCAGTGTTCCACTGTGCAGAGTCTGTTTTTTGGTGGGAGGGGTCAATTTCATAGTCTGCATATTTGTTTGTAACTTGTAGTTTCTTAATCTTTATAAGATGATGGTCTATATTTTCCACGTACAGTTGAGGTGAAGGATTCTGTTAGCAGATTGATTCTGTTAAGGAGTCTGTGGCAGTCCGATTTATTCTTCTTTTCCTGCTGGAGGAATGCTAATGTATTAGAATATTTGTAGTACTGACTTTTTTATAGTTAGGGTTGGTGTAGTTTGAATTTTTGGACTTGTTGCTGGTGTAGTGTGGTGTGGTGTGATAATTTGTAGAGTTTTGTGTTACTACACACAATGTCTTGCAGTAGAGGGAGTTTGTGTTGTTGTCGCTGATGTGACACCAGAATTTGAACAGAATCTATGTTGAGTTATAACATGAAATACCCTACTTCTGCTATGAATCTATTGTTGGGAGACTTTTATCGTTTAGTTGGGGAATGATCCATATGAATTATACCCTATTGGATTGATAGGCAAACACATAACTACCTTTGAATATCTGTGCATTTTCAAAAATATATGGAAATATGAGGTCATTTAAAATTGCTAAATGGCTAAATATTATCTGAACATAAAAACATAAGAAATGCCACACTAAGTTAGACCAAGGTCCATCAAGAACAGTATCCTGTTTCCAACAGTGGCTAATCCAGGTCACAAATACCTGTCAGGTTCCCAAAAAAGTACACAGATTCCACAATGTTTATCCTGGGGTAAGCAGTGGATTTCGCTGATCTTCTTTAATAATGGTTTATAGACTTTTTCTCCAGGAATGTGTCCAAACCATTTTTAAAGCCAGCTACACTAACAGCTTTTGCTACATCCTCTGATAATGAATTGCAGAGTTTGATTACGCATTGAGTGAAAAAAAAAATGTTCTCTTATTACTCCTAAATGGCTTACATTGTAGCTTCATTACATGTCCCCTAGTCTTTCTACTTTTTGATGGAGTAAACAATCTACATATGTTTAACCATTCTACTCTATTTATTCATTTATTAAATAATTCTGGAAGGGAGGAATGGCCTAGTGATTGGGAAGGTTACATCAGGCTGAAGGGCCAGGGGGTTAAATTCCACTAGAAAACAGCAACCTTGGGCTGGAAGGAGTGGGCTTTCTAGTCCCACAGGTGCTCCTTGGGCAAGTCACTTAACCCTCTGTTTTCTCGGGTACAAAAAACATAGATGGTGAGCCCTTCAGGGAAAAATATATATACAGTATCTGAATGTACATGACATTGACTGGTAGGAAAGCGGTATATAAGCCTAGGTACATAACAATTAATTGACCTCTATCATATCTCCCCTCAGTCGTCTCTTTTCCAAGTCGAAGAGCCCTAACCTTTTAAGCCTTTCCCCATAGGGGTATCCTTCCTTCCCCGTAACCATTTTGGTGGCTCTTCTCTGCACCTTTTCCAATTCTGCTATATCCTTTTTTAAGATATGGCAACCAGAATTGCACACACTATTCAAGGTGCAGTCTCACCATGGAATGATAGAGCCATTATAATATCTTTGTTTTATTCTCCATTCCTTTTCTTATGATTCCTAACATTCTATTTGCTTTCTTGGCTGCTGCCGCACACTGGGCAGAGGGTTTCAAAATATTATCCATGATGATGCCTAGATCCTTTTCCTGGGTAGTGGTTCCTAATGTGGAACCTTGCATCGTGCAACCATAGTTTGGGCTGTTCTTCCCTAAGTACGTAATTTTTTACTTGTCCACATTAAATTTCATCTTCCATTTGGATGCAAAGTCTTCCAATTTATCAAGATCCTCTTGCAATTTTTCACAATTCAACTTTGAATAATTTTGTGTCATCTGAAATTTCATCTCTTCACTTGTTATTCCCATTTCCAGGTCATTTATGGATATATTAAAAAGAAGCAGGCCCAGACTAGATCCATAGGGTACTCCACTTTTCACCTTTTTCCATTGAGAAAAATGGCCATTTAGCCATAGTGTCTGCTTTCTATCATTTAACCACAATAGTACACCACCTCCTATCCCATGACTTTTTAAGTTTGCAAACAGTCTATCATGAGGGACCTTATCAAAGGCTTTCTGAAAATCCAGATACACTACATCAACCAGCTCACCTTTATTTATCTGTTTACTCACATCTTCAAAAAAATATCACACATTAGCAGGACAAGACCTTCCTTGACTAAATCCATGTTGACTTTCTCCCATTAAACCATGAATATCTACATGTTCAGTAACGCTATTCTTTATAATGGTTTCTAACATCTTGTCTACTGACCTCAGGCTCACCAGACTGTAGTTTCCCAGATTACCCTTGGAACCCTTTTTAAAAATTGGTTTTACATTGACCATTCTCCAATCTTCAGGTACTACAGATGATTTTAATCACTGTTCACAGATTACTACTAGTAGGTTTGCAATCTCATATTTCAATTCTTAAAGCACCCTTGGATGTATACCATCAAGTCTATGTGATTTGCTACTCTTTGTGATTTGTTGATATTTGTTTCAATTCTTCTGATAAATCACTTTTAAATACTATTTCAAGCATGGGTAACTTCCCTGCATCTTCATCAGTAAAGACTGCAGCAAAGAATTCATTTGGTCTCTCTGCTATAACCTCGTCCTTCCTTAGTACCCCTTTTATCCCTCTGTAATCTAATGGTCCAACTGACTCTCTCACAGGTTTTTAGCTACAAATGTACTTGAAAAAGTTTTTATTGTGCGTTTTTGTTTCCACAGCAAGCTTTTTGTCAAATTTTCTCTTTGCCTGCCTTAGCAATGCCTTGCATCTAACTTGCCAGTGCTTGTGCTGTTTCCAATTTTCGTCATTTGGCTCCTTTTTCCATTTCCTGAAAGATGTTTTTTTGGCTACAACAGACTCTCTGACCTCACCTTTAAAACAAGCGGACATTTTTTTGGCCTTCTGTCCTCCTTTTTTAAAGCCTGGAATACATCTGGTCAAAATTTTTAAGCAACACCCATGCTTAATGTAAACTTTTAACCTTTGCAGCTGCTCCTTTTAGTTTTTCTTAACTATTTTCCTCATTTTATCATAGTCTCCCTTTTGAAAGTTAATAGGTAGTACTATGGATTTCCTTGCTCTCCTCCCTCCATTTATTAAATCAAATGTGATCATGCTATGATCACTATTGTCAAGTGGCCCCAACACCGTTACCTTTTGCACCAGATCCTGCGTTGCACTAAGGACTAGGTCCAAAATAGCTTCCCCTCTTATTGGTTCATGAACCAGCTGTTCCAAGAACCAGTCATGTATTTCATTTAGAAACTTTATCTCCTTAGCATATCCTGCTTTGACATTGATCCAATCGATATCGGAGTAACTGAAATCACCCATTATTACTGTGTTGTAACTTTTGTTAGCTTCCCTGATTTCTTTTAGTATTTTATCGTCCATCTGTTCATTCTGGCCAGGTGGATGGTAGTATATGCCCACTGTCATTGCCTTCCTCTTTTTACTTGGAATTTCTATCTATAGAGATTCTGCGGTGTATTTTGTTTCCTGCAAAACGTTTATCTTGTATGGCTCAATGCCTTCTTTAATATAGAGCACAATCCTTCCACCTATT
This sequence comes from Ichthyophis bannanicus, assembly GCA_033557465.1. NCBI lineage: Eukaryota > Metazoa > Chordata > Amphibia > Gymnophiona > Ichthyophiidae > Ichthyophis > Ichthyophis bannanicus. The sequence goes on along the minus strand of CM066038.1, from coordinate 368,384,559 downwards.
TGATCTGCCTTGTCATTGCATTATAGTTTGTACCCCAGGTAGCACAGTGTCTTATTGGTTTGGTGCTATACTTTCTAACTCTCCCATCTTATTTTTTAAACTTCTAGTGTGATAGGCGATGGCCTAGTATGTAGCAGAGCTAGGCCTGAAGCTAGGCCTGAAGTCCTTTTCCCCTGCTTTAGAATGTTATTGCTGACTTTGGAAACTTACAGAATGCTGTTAGCTAGCTGTTAGAAAGAAATACCACTCTATTCTGGCTTGATAACATGTTCTGCTCTCCTGGAGATAAGAGAATACAACTTTCTTACTGTTTATTGTTTAGGTAAGCCAGATGTCTGTTTCAGTAGAATGCCGCACCACTGTATCTCTGTTAGCTGTGCTCTGACCTTGCAATAAGGATGAAAATACAGCAGAGAAACAGAACAGTGTAAGAATATTTTGTCTAGCGTTTTCAGCCAGGGCTAGAGAGATGTGCACAGAGGGAGGACAAGGGGGTATGCCCGGCTATTGGATGAGAGTAAGTGGGCCACCATGGCCAATGAGGAGTTTTGCCTGTATTAGACTGGAAAAGAAAGGTATAAAAGCTGTTGTTTTACTAGGAGTCATTGCTCAGACCTTTTTGAATGCAACTGCAATCTGAGCCTGTGCACAAATAAATTGGCTTGGATCTTTGCCTGACTCCGGGTATTATTTATTGCATGCTTATCAGCTACTACATATTCCTGGTGCGTTGGCCGGGAATGTGCGAGTGGGGGATGGTATGCAAGTGAATATGCCCCGACATCTCGCCTCACAGGTTTGGTCCGGCTAGAGCTGAGCCTGACTGACCACAGGAGGGTCTCTGGCGCCCCCGGTCCTTTTGTATCAGAGGAGACTCCTCCTTGCCTCCGCAGGCTGCTGTTTCTGGCCGGCCAACACCTCAAACCCGAGGGGAGTCCAGGATTCAACCCAAGGAGGGATTGGTTGCGCAGCGCATTAGCTACCGGATCCGGTGAGTATTGATTTTTCTGGTTCTTAGTCAGATAGCTTTGGGAAAGTCTCGAGACACTTCTGGTACAGTAACAGGTAAAGGAAGTCTGATCAACTTCCTTGGGCGATCCTAGTACCCCCGCAGGTAGTGCGCGGGGCGAAACCATCAGCCCTTTCGGTTCTGGTAATTCTGGTTTAGTCAGTTAGCCCGGGAATTTTGGAATTTGGGAAATGCTAGCATGTTTGTCTGTGTGAAGAGTGCTTGTGAAAAGGAGGAAGCGTTGGGAGTTTGTCTTTGATTTGTTATCTGTTGAAACCACGAGTTTCTCTTCTAGTATAAGGGTAGGATTATATTCCGTTGGGTAATTTGTGACACTTTACCGCATGTGAAATACCTAGAGTCACTGTAAAAATCAAGAAGCTGTCTCCCTCATTCAGCTGTCTTGCACAGCGTGAAACTGACAAGAGGCGTGTCTGTGCAGAGGAATGTTTTAACCCTATGAAGACATGTTTTCAACGTTCTGCTGCTGGGCTAATGGGTGCTTATTTTAGGGAAATATACCTGTTTTTATTCAATATTTTGTAATAGTGATGTGCCTTCTGCTATGGTCATGTATTATATATCATTTAATAAGAATGTTTAGTCAGGATTGTGGATCTCGATAGTATTGGGCTTAGCCTGGAAAGGGTTACGTTCCTACTCGAATTCCTGTACTTGTGCAGATCAAGTGAGCAGAAATCCTGTAGGGCTCAGGTTTCAATAGGAAAGGATGCTTTTATTTTCCCTTTGCCCTACGAAGTCGAGGTTACGAACACTGACAGGACTCTGCAGCATTCGAGCCAGCGGTACCAGATCGCAACTTGAAAGTGCTTTGAATCCTGAGTGAATGAGGGGTTAATCGTGTATGAATTCTAGTTCCTGATACACTGCGGCAAGCGCCTCATAGAAGACATGCTTATTGTTAATAAAATAAACTAGGAAGGAAAATGTGTATATATATTCTAGATGTCCACCCGCTTTATGGAAAAAGTATCCAGAATGAATGTCTTTTTGAATATCTGCTTCCTAAAAACTGTCAGATTTAAAGTAATTCCTTAAAGTATAGTTTTCTATTGTAAGGACTCTATCTAGATTGTTCCTCTGTCTGTTGACAAGCACATGTGGGGGCTACAGTCCGCCGATGACGCTGCAGGCAGGGATTCATTTTACCAGTTCAGAGTCACCCACAGCCAACTGCATTATGCCTCCTACACTGAGAAGCCCTAGGATTTGATTGACCTAATTCAGACCCATCAGTTTTGCTAACCCCAAGTGGAATCCAAATAGTGCAGTCAGCCCTCACTATATGCCCCATGCAATCCAGCAGCCCAGGAGAATTTACGCATGGTAAATGCAGTTTTTGTCAAGTCAGTCCCAGGGAGATATAAAACAGAACTTGCAGAAACGGGATGGATTTGCAGGCATGAATATAGCACGATTAAGTTGTTCAGAATGTCTGTGAATTGTGGAGATAATGTGACAGAGAAAGTGAATGTAAGATGGAGAAGAGAGCAGTTCTTCTTGCTGATACTTTAGTTGAATGATGTGGAGGAAGTTTTCCCAATCGAAGGAGCTGGATTGATAGTGCTGACTGTTCCCCGAGAAGAAGAGTAGCGGTTCTATAGTGCATCTCCAATCAGGCCAGCCAGTTCCTGTATACCCACCAGCCCCACCTGGAGTATGGGCAGAAGATAATCCACCTGGCCTAGCGAAGAACATAGCCCCTGTTATTGTCACCCTCAAGCCGGGAGTGGAACCAGTGCATGTGCAACAACATCCCCTTCTTCGACCAGCCTTAATGAAACTACTGAAGTATGGACTTCACAAGGAATGCCAGTCACCATGGAACACCTCCCTTCTCCCAATCAAGAAGCCTGGGACAGGTGACTACCGCCCAGTGCAGGATCTACGTCAAATAAACAGTGCAGTTGAAACCATACATCCAGTAGTACCAAATCCTTACACCCTCCTGGGACTGATTCCAGCAGAAGCCACTCACTTTACTGTTTTGAACTTAAAAGATGCCTTTTCCTGTATACGCCTAGCAGAAGCCAGTCAGCTTTTGTTTGCATTTGAATGGGAAAACCTTACCACAGGACGATGAGGGCAACTCCTTGGACTCGATTACCACAAGGATTCAAGAACTCACCCACTATCTTCAGTGCAGCCCTCAGTCAAGATCTGTCAAGCTACTCTGTGATTCCGGGAAAAAGAATTTTGCTCCAATATGTAGATGATCTGCTCATAGCCACCAACAGCAAATCTGATTGTGTGCAAGCTACTAGTGATCTATTGCACCTTTTGAATGAAGCTGGATACAAGATCTCAAGAGCCAAGGCGCAGCTGTGCCAGACAGAAGTGAAATACTTAGGGTTCCATCTGTCCAAAGGAACCCGGAAATTAGGACTTGAGCGAAAGGAAGCAGTATGCCGCATCCCAACCCCCACAACCAGAAAACAGGTGCGAGCTTTCTTGGGAGCTGCAGGCTACTGCCGAATATGGATACCAACTTTTGCGCTCATGGCAAAACCCTTGTACCAAGTCACCCAGGGAGCTGAACGATCTCCCCTGGAATGGGGCCCAGAACAAGATCAAGTATTCAAATCATTGAAAACAGCATTGATGTCATCCCCAGCCTTGGGCCTACCGGATGTGCAAAATCCTTTTGTCTATATGTCCATAAGTCGAGTGGAAATGCATTAGGAGTCTTGACCCAGCCTCTTGGGTCCTGGCAGCGACCTGTGGCCTACCTGTCAAAACAATTGGATCCTGTTGCCAAAGGATGGCCACCTTGCCTGAGAGCTGTAGCAGCCACAGCCTTGTTGGTGAGCGAAGCTGACAAGCTCACTCTAGGATAAGAACTCCAAGTTACTGTGCCACATTCTGTTTTAACCCTGATGGAACATAAAGGAAGCCATTGGCTCACCAATGCTCGAATGTTGAAATATCAAAGTATGCTATGTGAAAATCCTCGATTACGATTAAGTTTCAGCCAAACTCTAAACCCAGCCACCCTATTGCCCATCGGTCCAGGCCCTCCTGACCATGATTGCTTGGAAGTAATGGACATTGTATACTCAAGTTGCCTAGACTCAACTGATATCCCCTTGGACCGCCAAGACAAAACTTTCTTTGTGGATGAAAGCAGTCTTGTCATCATTAATGGACATAGTTGTGTTAAATATGCAGTGGTGACCCTTGATCTGGTAGTTACGTCCTCAGCCCTGGCCCCAGGTGTTTCAGCACAGAAAGCTGAACTGATAGCTCTTACTAGAGCACTAACAATAGGAAAAGGGCTCTGTCTAAATGTGTACCCAGATTCCAAGTATGCCCTTACACCCTTGCATGCATCTGGGGCCCTGTACAAATAATGAGGGTGGTTAACCTCAGGAAGCAAGTCCGTTAAGTATGGTCCCGAGATATGCATACTACCTACAGCTTTCAAACTTTCGGGAACGTAGTATGTATGAATAGAACCCTGAAATCTCAAGTTGTCCAAACTGCCCAGAGGTTTACCTGAAGTGGCCCCAGGTTCTTCCTATAGCCCTTCATAGGATATACTTAGCCCCTGCTAAGTCTTTAGGAGTTTCCCCTTTTGAGATTCTGAGATTCTGTAGCCTGTTGTATAGAGAGTAAAAGGAGATGTGTGACAGATAGGATCTGAAATTACTAGATAAGCACTATTGGTTTTAAGTTCTGTCTTGCAGGGTCTTCATGTGTGGGTACAAGATCAGCCCATCCAAGCCCCTGCATCCTTTCAAGCCTGGAGCCTCGGTGTGGGTGACAAAGTAGAAGAAGACACCGCTGGCGCCGTATTGGAAAGGGCCATATGTCGTCTTGTTATCAACCCCAACAGCAGTTAAAGTGGCCGAGATCGACTCCTGGATCCACCACAGTCGAGTGAAACCAGCCACAGTACCTGAGAGTCGTCCCTGGACTTCGATCGCCAATCCTGCAGCACCATTGCGACTCACGCTGCGAAGAAAAGATCCGTAATCGTAAGAACTTTACCAACCTGCTCCTGGATGTCAAGGGAACAGACGTCCTCCAGTTTTGCATTCCAACAGCCGCTTCTGAACTTGGTCGTGGACTTCCATAAATGATCCTGAAACTCCATTGCGGCTCACTCTACGACGGCTACCACCATCCTGAGAAATTGTGTTCTACTGAGGGACTATGTTGGAGACTGAGACATCCTACAAGACTGTGATACTTTGACATCTACAGCCCTACTCCTGCCACAAAGCTGGTAGTCGGTCGACGTCCAGCAGAAGCGTGAGGACCTACAATCAACCCTACGTCTGCTACCTGTTGTGGAAGCCGACAGTTCCACCATTTTTCCAGAGACTATTCTCTTCATGGATTCTTATTATTGCTTCGTTCTGGCGGCAGCCTTGGGGTGCTTTGAATTGACTCTTGCCCTACCTCCCTGTGCAGCCTGCAAACCTAGTATTTGCACAACAGGGAATACCCGGACTTGTCTCAACCCCCGCCAGAATCTTTCCTCTCCTGTTATGGGAACTGCGATGGAACAATGAGAATGGAGCCCTTTTGATTGCTACTCGCCAGTTCTCAGACCCCAGATTTTTTTTGGACTTTAGTACATGTGTTGCTAATTTTCATACATGTGCTACCTACCTTTTTGACATGTACTGCTACCGACCTCTAATACAGGTGCTGCTATTAATAGGAATGGTTCTTATTTTTGTGGGTCATGAGAACGGGCCTATTGCTATGATGAACAGTATATATGTCATTTGTTCTTCCTATGTCTCCTGCCCCTCCGCTTATACGCTAGGCATGCTGTATGCTTTGACAAAGACACTTGTATCAAATGTATTATTGATTGTGGCTGTTTGATTATGTATCCCATGTTTCCTCCCCTTAAGTTTACGTATATTTAACTTAACGTAAGGCAGCTACGCGAATCCTAGCAACGTAGGGCTACTACCCTATACCACAAAATGATCCCTCCACCCTAGTATGGCATACTATATGTGTGATTTGATTCTCACCCTTTCTCACTTGCAGGTGAGAATACTCAAAAGGAGGGAATGTGATAGGCGATGGCCTAGTATGTAGCAGAGCTAGGCCTGAAGCTAGGCCTGAAGCCCTTTTCCCCTGCTTTAGAATGTTATTGCTGACTTTGGAAACTTACAGAATGCTGTTAGCTAGCTGTTAGAAAGAAATACCACTCTATTCTGGCTTGATAACATGTTCTGCTCTCCTGGAGATAAGAGAATACAACTTTCTTACTATTTATTGTTTAGGTAAGCCAGATGTCTGTTTCAGTAGAATGCCGCGCCACTGTATCTCTGTTATCTGTGCTCTGACCTTGCAATAAGGATGAAAATACAGCAGAGAAACAGAACAGTGTAAGAATATTTTGTCTAGCGTTTTCAGCCAGGGCTAGAGAGATGTGCACAGAGGGAGGGCAAGGCGGTATGCCCGGCTATTGGATGAGAGTAAGTGGGCCACCATGGCCAATGAGGAGTTTTGCCTGTATTAGACTGGAAAAGAAAGGTATAAAAGCTGTTGTTTTACTAGGAGCCATTGCTCAGACCTTTTTGAATGCAACTGCAATCTGAGCCTGTGCACAAATAAATTGGCTTGGATCTTTGCCTGACTCCGGGTATTATTTATTGCATGCTTATCAGCTACTACACTAGCATTTGCATGCAATCATTTTAGAGGATGCATTTTGTTCATATTAACAATATAGTTATTAGTTGAAAGGGGTTAATTTGGAATCTTTCAGCTCTGTCTGCTCTGTACCTAAAAGCATCTGGGATACTTTAATCTTTATTGGAACCTCTCTTTTGGGATGCCCTAAATTCCCTTTTTTGTTTGTATCCTTCAAGGATACATCCTTCTGAACCATGCGCTCTTGGACAATTGTCTGCTTTCCTCTATTATCTAGTTAATACCATCAGCCTAGTTCCACCCCCGTTAAGGTGGAGCAATCCTTTCCCCAGAGTATTGCCCAGTTCCTATATTTGTATGCCATGGTAGGGGATGAGCAAGAGCAGGTAAAAAATATTATCCAAATGGCAGTAATATTCAGCTACTACTCAGATAAGTTATATGTTTAGATTAGGCCTGCTGAATAGCAGGTCTAAACTAACCAGATAGCACCAGCGATCACTGTACTAGCCATATATTCAGCACTGCTATATATATGGAAAGTGGTGCGAATATAGGAATTAAGTGACAGCACAGTGGCATTGATGGCTGAAAATGTACCCCTATTTGTACAGCTCATACTGCAAAGTTAGCCTCAGAGGGTGGGGGGTGCAAAAGCAAATGTTGGCTCAGGGCATCACAAACTCTTGAGTCGGCTCTGGGTTCATTGACTTTCATGGATTTATCATAATTTCATGCCTAACACACCTAGCTAAGACTAATGATGGCAATCTGTGGGCACAGATCCCCTCATGGTTAGTAATGATACGTTATCAATCATATGGTCTTGATTTTTATTTGTATACTGGCTCTCTTATGTTGCTAATTTATATTTATTTTATTGTAATTGTTCTTATAAACCTCCTTGACAATTTTGAAAAGTGGTATAGTAAGGGGGTTTTTTTGTTTGTTTGTTTCTATGAATAAATACAGTAAGTAGGAAAATAGACTAGGAACTAGGAGACTTTTGTTCAGATCCTGTTCCTGCCACGGACACTTGTGAATCTCAGACAAGTCACTCTGGAGTCAGTTTTTAAAAGATTTAGATGACAAAGGCTTGGTTGTAGTAGGTATGCTGTACCTGATCAAAATCTATCCTTCCTCTTTGCCTGGCTAAACTGGTCTGAATAATTTATTTATTTATTTATTTAGACAGTTTTGTATGCCACCTTATCCTTCAATCAAAGTGGTCAACAAGACATTGGGAGGCATACATTCAACAGGAGGGGATACAATTCATATATGTAAAATACTATCTAATTATAGGTCTAAATGGGGATGAGCGGTTGGGGCTAAGTGGTGAGGTTAGCTAGTGGGCCACTTGGGTGGTATCTAGTGCTTGGCAACTTAAGATGGTTGCTCATAGGCCTTGGTGAAGAGATGGGTCTTGAAAGCTTTGTGGAAGTCCTTGGAAAAGTGACAGGGACTGGGTAATGGTTTTCCCAGCGCAAGTTGTTTTCTTTTTTCAATTCAGCCAGATGAATGTAGAAAACAAAATTTGTGCAGATGTACTTTAAATGGAGTAAATGCGACTGAATATCTTGCTGAAAGTAATCATGTAAATGTACCTATGTGTTTCACCGTTTATACTCCGTTGCCTCAAATATCCAATGAAATTGCAAGTGCTGTTGGAGGAACACTCATTGTACCTGTATGCCATTGTTTAAGGCATTCTACAAATGCTAAAATAATAGCAGGGGTTATTTTCCAGCTTTCTTTGAAACGCTGATACGAATGGGGCTATATGTCAATACTGGGGCTATTTGTCAACACTTATATCCTAGAAGAGGTAAAAGGAGAATTCCAGGAATGCACAAACATGATTGAGTTTGTGTTTATAAGCATATGTTTGTTTTTCAGAAAGGGTCTTAAAAGAACAGTCGGAGAGGACGTGGTTGGAGAGAGAGAGATGCATGGAATGGGACATCCAGGAAGGAATCTAGTTGCCCACACTAATAAGGACACGGGCATCTTACAGTTTCCCCCTCTGTGGCCATCTTAATATTTAGGCATCACAATGACTGAACTACACAGCCTTGAAGGATACTAACAAAAGCAGAGAGGTTCCACAAAAGAGTAAAGTAGCCCAAATGCCCTTGAGTACAGAGCAGACAGAGCTTAAAGATTCAAAATTACCAATGCCTACCAATAGCCAGATTAATATGAATAAAATACAGTCTCTAAAATGCTTGTATGCAAATGCTAGAAGTCTAAAAAATAAGATGGGAGAATTAGAATATATAGCACTAAATGAGAGGTTAGATACGCTACTGATCTACCTCTTCGACAGCATCCTTAGAACAATTGACAACACCAGGAACGGAATCATAATGATATTCATCGACATCTCCTCACCCTTCGACACAGTGGACCACAACACGCTCCTGGAAAGACTACAGAACACTGGTATACACGGTATCACACTGAAATGGTTCCACTCATACCTAACAGAAAGACAGCTACAGGTCAAGGTGGGACACATCACATCCCGACCCATCAAAGTCCGTCAAGGAGTACCTCAAGGTTCTGCGCTCTCAGCACTCCTATTTAACATCTACATCCAACCAATATGCAACATCATGAAAAAGAACAACATTCAATACACAATCTATGCGGACGACATCATGATATACACCCCGATATCAATCGACAACCCGGACTTCTCTAGGATAACAGACTGCCTTACACAAATGACCAGTTGGTGTCAAAACAACAACCTCGCCATAAACTACAACAAGACTGAAGCTTTAATCATCACTCGGAACCAAAGCTTCATACACCCACCAAATATAAAGATACAAAACATTACTATACCAATAAGGTCAGAAGTGAGATACCTCGGGGTTACGCTGGACAACAAACTCAATCTCAAGACACACATAAGCAAAACAATACAAAAAGCCTACTACAAGATGCGAATCATTAGGAGACTGAAACCACTCCTCGCCCCAGAACACTTCCGTACCGTCTGTCAAGCACTGATAACCCCTCTACTGGACTTTTGCAATCCGATATACCTTGGACTACCGAAACAAGCTATCAAACCACTCCAACTGGCACAAAACACCGCAGCACGAATCATATCCGGAACTGCAAGACAAGAACACATCACACCCACCTTAAAGGACTTACACTGGCTTCCAATCGATGCACGCATCAGATACAAAACTATCATAAACCTATTTAAGATAAAACAGCAAACATCAGCCAACAGCCTACACGCCCTCATACAACCAGACACCAGCACTCGGCCTAGAAGAAAACAAACACACAACCGAGTCAGCACCCCAAGTGAATACAAACACACACGCAAGGACACAACAAACAGAGCACTCTCCATGGCTGCTCCAACAATATGGAACAAACTACCGGACGACTTGAGAGCAACTACAGACCTCAAGGACTTCAGAAAACAGCTGAAAACCATGCTGTTCAGAGAACACTATGGACACATCACATAAACTAAGTAACTGTATAGCAGCACACGTTACCGACTAACACTATATGTATATATAAAATGTTTTTAGCACCACTGTATATAGCCCACATTGTACATAGCTCAAACCAATCTAGCTCACAACACAACACACACCCAACTAAATTTCCACCCTCACTGCATGTATAACACACTCACACTACTAGATTGTTTGCTGTGATACCACCTTGATTATCATGATAAGGCGGTTTAGAAATACTGTTAAATAAATAAAATAAATAAATAAATAAATGATTGGAATCTCAGAGACATGGTGGAAGGAGGATAACCAGTGGGACACTGTGATACCTGGGTACAAACTATATCATAATGATAGAGCTGATAAAATTGGTGGAGGGGTTGCGCTCTATGTTAGAGAGGGCATTGAGTCAGAAAGGATTAAAGTTTTGCAGGAAGCAAAATTTGCTCTCTATGGCTTGAAATTCCATGTAAAAAGGGGAAGGCGATGGCAGTGGGGGTGTACTATCGACAGCCTGGCCAGAATGAACAAATGGATAATGAAATGCTAAAAGAAATCAAGGAAGCTAACAAAAGTTACAGCACAGTAATAATAATAGGTGATTTCAATTACCCCAGTATAGACTGGGCCAGTGTCACGGCAGGACAAGATAGGGAGATAAAATTCCTAGATGAAATAAATGACTGCTTTTGGAGCAGCTGGTTCATGAACCAATCAGAGGGGAAGCCATATTGGATCTAGCCCTTAGTGGAACACCAGATCTGGTGCAAGAGATAAGGGTGTTGGGGCCACTTGGCAATAGTGATCATAGCATGATTGTGTTTGATTTAATTAGTGGAGGAGGGATAGTAAGGAAATCCACAGTACTGCCTTTTAACTTTTGAAAGAGAGACTATGATAAAATGAGAAAAATAGTTAAGAAAAAACTAAAAGGAGTAGCTGCAAAGGTTAAAGACTTACATCAAGCTTGGGTGTTGTTTAAAAATACTATCTTGGAAGCCCAGACCAACTGTATTCCATGCTTTAAGAAAAGTGGAAGGAAGTCCAAAAAACTGCCAGCATGGCTTAAAGGTGAGGTCAGAGAGGCTGTTGTTTCCAAAAAAGCATCTTTCAGGAAATCGAAAAAAAGAGCCAAATGACGAAAACTGGAAACAACACAAGCACTGGCAAGTTAAATGCAAGGCATTGATAAAGCAGGCAAAGGGAGAATTTGAGAAGAAGCTTGCTGCAGAAGCAAAAACTCTTAATAAAGACTTTTTCAAGTACATACATTCAGTTGGTCCATTAGATGATAGAGGGGTTAAAGGGGCACTAAGAGGCGACAAGGCGATAGCGGAGAGACTGAATGAATTCTTTGCTTTGGTCTTTACTGAGGAAGATGTAGGGATGTTACCCGTGACTGAAGTAGTATTTAAAGGTGCAGAAGAATTGAAGGAAATATCAATACTTCGGGAAGATGTATTAGAACTATTTGATAAACTGAAGAGTAGCAAATCACCTGGACCGGATGGTATACATCCAAGGGTGTTGAAAAAACTAAAATATGAGATTGCAGACCTGCAATTAGTAATCTGTGAACTATCATTAAAATCATCTGTAATACCTGAAGATTGGAGGATGGCCAACGTAATGCCAATTTTTAAAAAGGGTTCCAGGGGTGATCCGGGAAACTACAGACCGGTGAGCCTGACATCAGTACTGGGAAAAATGGTAGAAACCATTATAAAGAACAAAAATGCTGAACATGTAGATAGTCATGGCTTAATGGGAGACAGCCAACATGGCTTTAGACAAGGAAGATCTTGTCTTACTAATCTGTTATGTTTTTTTGAAGGTGTGAATAAACAGGTAGACAAAGGTGAGTCAGTTGATATAGTGTATTTGGACTTTCAGAAAGCATTTGACAAGGTCCCTCATCAGAGACTTTTGGCAAAACTACAGAGCCATGGGATAGGAGGCAGTGTACTATTGTGGATCAGGAACTGGTTAAAAGATAGAAAGCAGAGGGTAGGGCTAAATGGCCAATTTTCCCAATGGAAAAAGGTGAATAGTGGAGAACCCCAAGGAGCTGTGCTGGGTCCGCTGCTTTTTGACATATTCATAAATGACCTGGAAAAGGGAATAACGAGTGAGGTTATCAAATTTTCAGATGGCACAAAACTATTTAAAGCTGTTAAAACCAATGAGGATTATGGAAAATTGCAAGAGGATCTTGATAAATTTGAAGACTGGGCATCCAAATGGCAGATGAAATTTAATGTGGACAGGTGCAAAGTTATGCACCTAGGGAAGAACAACCCAAACTATGGTTACACAATGCAAGGTTCCACATTAGGAACCACTGCCCAGGAAAAAGATTTAGGCGTCATTGTTGATAACATGTTAAAACCCTCCGCCCAGTGTGCAGTGGCAGCCAAGAGAGCAAATAGAATGCTAGGTATCATAAAGAAAGGAATGGAAAATAAAACAAAGGATACTATAATGCCTCTGTATCATTCCATGGTGGGACCACACCTTGAATATTGTGTGCAATTCTGGTCGCCGTATCTTAAAAAGAATATAGCGTTATTAGAAAAGGTTCAGAGAAGAGTCACCAAAATGGTAAAAGGGAAGGAAGGATGCCCCTATGAAGAAAGGCTAAAAAGGTTAGGGCTCTTTAACCTGGAATAGAGACAGCTGTGGGGTGACATACTAGAAGTCTATAAATTAATGAATGGAGTTGAACGGGTAAACGTAGATCGATTGTTTACATCATCAGAATAAAGAAAGACTAGGAGACATGCAATGAAGCTACAGGGTAAATTATTTAAGACAAATAAGAGAAAATATTTTTTCACTCTGTGTGTAACACTGGTCAACATTGAAATCGTTACTGACTTTAAAAGGCCCTAATCTGTAGTATCTTGGTGAGCTGAACACGAATATAACATTAAAAAAAAATTATTGGCTCTCGTTTTGAAGATATTGCATGTAGTTGATTTTTGACGTTTCACCGTGTAAATTTATCCAGCAGGACATCAGCAACATCCCAAATAAGCCTTGAATGATGTAATATTGCATCTCATTGCATAATACCAGCATGCACACATCATCCAGAGTTGATTGCATCATTTTCTAATGCAATGCAATACTACTGCCAGATGGCTGCTGAAGCCATCTGACGTCAGCAGTGTACTATATGCAGTCGGAAAGGAAAGTAATCTGGTATTCTGTTCCGATATGGAAAGCCTCATGAATGCCTTAAAAATCACTCATGGCCCACAAGACTGGAGACTATTTATAGACTCTTCGAAACTGAGTCTGAAGGCTGTGCTTTTGAACAATGGAAACCGTCTTCCATCTATTCCAGTAGCGCATGCCGTCCACATGAAAGAGACATATGATAACTTAAAGCATCTACTGACTTCCATTAACTATAACAAGTACAGCTGGCACCTCTGTGGTGACTTGAAGGTAGTTGCCCTTTTAATGGGACTGCAGCAGGGATATATAAAATACATGTGTTTCTTATGTGAGTGGGATAGCCGAGCAAGGGATTGGCACTACTTGCGGAAGGAATGGAATCACAGACAAAATGTAACAGTTGGAGAGAAGAATATCCAGCACCCAGCTCTGGTTGAGGCTCACAAAATCTTGCTACCACCCCTTCACATCAAAATAGGTTTGATGAAAAACTTTGTGAAAGCCATGGACCGCACTTCGCCAGTTTTCCGATACCTGCATGAAAAATTCCCTCGACTCAGCAAAGCAAAGATTAAAGAGGGAGTTTTTGTGGGTCCTCATATTCGAGAGCTCTTCAAAGATGACCGGTTCAACAACTTGCTGCAGGGTGATGCGAAACAAGCATGGAATGCTTTTTGCCTAGTGTCAACAAACTTTCTCGGGAATGTTAGGGCAGAAAACTACAAGGAACTAGTAGAAGACATGCTGATGCAGTATCAGAAACTTGGCTGCAATATGTCTCTAAAGATCCATTTCTTTGATTCCCATCTCGATTTCTTTCCTGACAACTGTGGTATGGTTAGTGATGAACAGGGCGAACGTTTTCACCAGGATATCGCAACGATGGAGCAAAGATACCAGGGAAAATGGTCCACTACAATGCTGGCTGACTACTGCTGGACACTCCCCAGAGAAGCTCCCGAACAGCTGTACAAGAGACAGGCAAAAAATCCAATAAGTAGTCTATGACTTGGTTTTATACAGGTATTAACCGAAGGCCTATTATATTTACTATTGACATGCATTTTGTGATGTAAACATTAATTCTTGTAGATTACAAAAAACCTAGAGCCAACTTTGCAATTTCACTGTCATATTCATGTTCAGCATATAAAAATTGATAAGAAATGACTATTTTTATTTCAGTAACATGACTTTTGTAAAAATTTGTTGACCAGTGTAATCAAACTCTGGAATTTGTTACCGGAGGATATAGTAAAAGCTGGTAGTGTAGCTGGATTTAAAAAAGGTTTGGAGAAGTTCCTTGAGGAAAGGTCCATAAACCATTATTAAGAAGGGACCCAGGATATCAATGCTTGACCCAGCACAAGCATTGTGGAAGCTGTGTCTTTTGCGAAAACTGCTAGGTATGTATGACCTAGATTGGCTACTGTTGGAAACAGGATACTGGGCTTGATAGACCTTGATCTGACCCAGTATGGACTATCTTATGTTCTTCTGTTAGGACCTCAAAGCTAATAGAAAGACATATTTACTTAAACAAAACAGCTGGTAAGCTCAAAGTAGCTTTTGATTTTCAGATTGTTTAGCCTCCACTATTTCAATACCAACTGTAGTCTTTGGCCGTAGTAGCAATGTTCCCTGGAAATATATTTGCCAATGCCTTGAAGCAGTCATGATTCAACCACCATAACATCAACCTCAATGAATCAGAAATCCTTCATGTAGCCAAGAACCCCACCTTCTCCCCACCAGCCATTGTCATCTTGGGCAATCTAACATTACAAGAACAAGTAAAATACCTTGGCATAACACTGGACCAAAATCTGAACTTCCATTCCCACATCAGACAATTTAACAGAGGTGTATACCTCTGAATGCGAACAGTTTGAAACCTTCGAATATTGGACCAGAATGACTTCAGAGACATCTGTCAAGTTCTCAACAGTCCTATATTTGAATATGCAAACATAATATACCAGGGGCTCCCCAAATCCACACTATTCCACTTGCAACTCACCCAGAATACAGCAGCCAGAATAATCACAGACACTAATCGGTGTACGCACATCACCCCCATACTGAAGCAGTTACTTTGGCTTCCCATCCACATAAGGATTAAATACAAAGCCTCTGCAACTGTCTTCAAGACCATTCACCACATTTCAGCAGACATCCTTCATCTCCTCATTCACCAGAAACAGAACAAGGAGAAAACAGAACAAGGAGAAACAGAACAAGGAGAAAAGCCAACCACAACCTCCTATCAGTACCTGCCTGGGTGGTTGATGCTCAGGAGATTCCCCTCCGCCTGACCCTGACCTTGGGAGGCCTGATTGGGGGTCAGACTGCAGGGAATGAATGAAGTTGTCAGCAGCTGGGGATCGTGGCTCCTGAGTGGAGCCAGAATGCCATGGCAACTGGATGCCACGGCACCACGGATCTATTCAGGAGCCTTGACTGGGTTAGTTGGGAAGGTGCCTGTATGTGCAGGCTGAATGGAATCGGGTCCGGGCCTGCACATACAGGCTTAGGCAGGATTCTCATTCCACGGGGGATAGACATGCCCCACGGGATCAGAATCCCATCTACTTCTGTGTGTATGGACCGACTGGACACACAGAGGCCGGGACATGCAGATTGGAATAGGCCTCCTCGTATTATGTTAGCATGATGTGTTTCCTTTCAGTTGCAGAGGATATTTGTGTTGTGAATGCATATATATTTCTGTATAAATTGCCTCTAAAGTATGTGCTGCCTGTCCTCTTTTAATTGGCAAAGTGAGCTAGGATGTATTCTTCCTAAAGGTCCTGTAGCTAATTTTTATAGGTTTCTGCTATGTATATGCCTTTTATTGTCCACCCTAATGCTTGCTGTTAGCTGAGCCCTTTAATTAGTCTGCATAGTAATCAGTTAAACCTGACCCGAGGCAGGCATAAAGTTTTGAGCATTAACAAGAACTCTAAAAATAACATGTTCAAAAAGCACTTATACACGTGAAGTGTCATTTTAGAAAGGGCGTCCGAGTGCAATCTGGGACATCCAGGGCAGAATGTGCAGAAAAATGCCAGGGACTTATGCATTCAGCCCGAGTTTTAGAAACATATATGTCTCCCACAGTGCATGCCCATGCCAGCGTCTGTATAGACGTCCCCGCTAAGAACCATGTAGCTGGGACATCCATTCTAAACAAGGTTGCATATGGAGACATCCAGTGGCATGACAAATGATAACATGATCCCCCAGTCCCCATCAGTGTTCATTGTCAAATAGTAAAATAAAGGGGTTATGATTATACCTGCTTATGCACACCCTCCAGACATTTTCCTTAAGAAACAAGTACTTTTCAGATGCCATTTCATTCCTGAAGCAAATATAACCTTTGACGTGGCTCTGTACATCTAGGATGTTTCTGAACTTGGACAAGGATGTCCAAGTTCTTCAGAACACCCTGGCCATGCCTACCCCGTGCCCCCATTCTGACTTGGACATCCTCACACTGGGGCCATCCACAGATTCAGCTTCTAAAATGTCTCTGGTGACGTCTCTGGATGTTTTTATGCCCAATTTCAGAGTCCAAAGCATGAACAGAGCTTCTAAAATAAGCCCTCAGTGTGGTGCCAAATATGTAAGTGCTTTTAAACTAAAAATTATTACCAGCATTATATATATAGTACCAGAAGTGTGCAGGGTAATTTCATAGAGATGTTTTTTTTGCCATTTGTGCCAGGTTTTTTTTTTAAGTGCCATCAAGTCAGTGTTGACTCATAGTGACCCAGCTACCTCTGGGCTTTCTTGACAATGTATCACCAGAAGTAGATTGCCAGCCTTTTCTTCTGAGGCAATGGAGGGTAAAGTGACTTGCCCAAAGTCACAAGGAGTGCCAGTAGGAATCAAACCTTTGATCTTCTGGGTACTAAGCAGTTGTTCTAACCACTAGGCTACTCCTCCATTCCAGTGCCAGTAGAGGCACATAAAAAGCCTCTTATAAAATTACCCCAGCCATAAGAGTATACATGATGCCAAGAAGTTATATACTTTCATTTGTGGGTTTGGGCATATTTGGGGATGGATTCTGGAAAGAGCATGGGTGGACTCACAGTTCACCTGCATACTTTATAAAATATACATGACTTACATGCAGTAGCATTCCAAGGGGTGTCTACATCCGGAGTGGACACTTCCCCTCGTGGCATTCCCCCCCTCAAGGCACGCCCCCTGCCCCCTGCCAGAGCCAGCATGGCATACCAATGGACCTAGAGTGGAGGCAGCACAGCAAGTCATTCACCATGTTAAGGTAGGTTTGCTGCATTAGCTTCACCTCTCCACCTCCTACTAGCCAGTACCCTAGGTGGGCTGCACCCACAGCCCCACCCTTGGTATGCCACTGTCTACATGTATATTTGCACCTCCTTTTTTAGAGGGTGTAAATATATGTGGGTTCCTTTTACCCATAATTTCTGCAGGATTTGTGCTAATATTTATAAAGACATACAGGCATCTGTATATCTTTAAAAAGTACACTAGAAATTGGCACCTTCATGTCCTCTCAACCTCTAAATCTAGTTGACTTTTTATAAAATTATGTCTGGCATTATGAGGGTAGTTTTATCAATTTTCCTGCAATTAGATGCATTGCCACATGAAATTTGGGGCATATTTTGTAAAGTGACATCTATGCATACTTTATAAAATTGAAGCCTGAATTTATGCCCCTATCTATTTGCAATAGCTACTCTTGCTCTAGAGCAAGGGTAAGTGCTTATTTATTTATTTATTTATTTAGCTGTATTTATATCCCGCTTTTCACCGGGTCAAAGTGGTCAATTGGGAGATACATTTAACATGAGGGGATATGACACACATACGCTAATACTTACAGGGAACATGGGCAATGGAGGGTTAAGTGGCTTGCCCAAGACCACAAGGAGTACCAAGGAGTACCAAGGACCACAAGAAGTACCAAGTGCTTGTGCCTAGATTGTTCAGAGATATCTGTAAATCATAATATTTTATAACCTATTCATGTAAATTTCAGAGTTGTCAAGTTACCAAGGTCCAAGACTGAGATTTTTTACAGTTCTGGTTTTAAATTTCCATTGCAAAGCATTATGGTATTTGTAGTCCCTGATTTTACCTATTATAATCAGCTCTACAGATCCCATAATGCATCAGGATGAGCTTGTCAGAAATCAAGGACTGGCTTAAAATCACACTCATGAACGTGGGAAAATTGGCAAATCTGAAATGCATGCTGCGCCTAAGCTCCACCATCATGCATCGTCACACTTAAAGCACACATATAAATGTGTGATTGGGCACGTAAGCCCTTTAAAATGAGGACTTACACGTAAATTATTTGTAACTTTTCACGCATCCCATATAAAATCAGCCCTTCTATGTATAATAAAAAGGCACTCTGGAGGGCATTACTGCCTATTATTGGTGGAGGGGAACTTTAGAAGATACATTTAAATGCAATCTGGGATGTCTAAGCCAGAATGTCTGAAAAAAAAGTAGACCTGTCCAGGTGCCAATGTGATTTCACAAACATGGATATGTCCTCAGAATCATTTCTTAAAGCCTGGATATCTGATAGCCTAATGGTTAGAGTAGTAGGTTAGGCACAGGGCAACCAGGGCTCATACCCCACTATTGCTGTCATTGTACGGAGTGCTAGGAATGGTGGAGTGCTTTCTTCTCTAAAGTGTTTGGATGTTTTTCTGCTAAAATTGGCCCTTTTCAGATGCCTCTTCATGCCCAGAGAAGGTCTAGCATCAGACAGAGTACCAGATGTCCATGATGTTTCTGCAATCAGGTTGGGACATCCAGGATCCTGGGAATGCCCTGGCCTGTTCTCCATGTTCCCATGTAGACTTGAACATCCTCACAGAGCTGGCTTCTAAAATGGCTCTGAAGACATCTCTGTAATTTGGAAGACTCTAAGACCTTTTTTTGGACATCCAAAGCACAAATAGGGCTTCTAAAATAGCCACCATATACACAGATTAAACATCTTGCTATGCTGCCTGAAAACCAGGTATAAATCAAGCAGCATAGCTAGATATTTAAAGACATATTTTAGAAAGGCTGAAATCTGGGGTGTCCTTGTCAAAACTTCCGAAATCATGTGAGAAGAGCAGCAGTGAAAGTAGTCACAATTGAGTCGTCTAAAATCACCCTGTTTCTGCACCCCCCCCCCCAGATATTCAGCAGCCATTTGTATAATCTGTACTCTACATATATTGTGGCGCCCATGCATATGAGCATATTCAGCTTAATAAACACATAGCACCACTGAATATACAAACCGTTTGGAATGCCTAAATTAGATGTTTCCAATTTTTCCCTCCATGTCCTGCTAAAACTTGTGATTACCATGAAATGTATCATCCAAGTAAAGCCTCATTTGCAATGTGACATTTGGGGCTAATGCCTCTGTTCCCGTCAACATGCATATTAAGACTTTATTGCATAATGTGCAATATTTTGTGCACATAGAAATCCATTAACATGGACATTAAAGTTTAATCCCTAGGCCCTTAGGATTGATAGGACCAATTTACTATTCTTTTTTCTCAAACTGTGTCAATGAGGAAAGAAATCTTAGCAAATTAGAATTTACGTTAGATGAAGAATTTTCTGCTGTTTGTTATAAATGATTTCAGAGCCTGAGAAAGAAAAGAGATTATTGTATAAGTGCATGATGCAATGGACTAGACCGTAAGCCCTTTTGAGCAGAGAGAAAACTGTTGTACCTGATTGCAACCTGTTTTGATCTCAGATTTATAAATCATGATTAATAAAATCTAAAATCAAAATCCACATTTAATTCTTCGCAAGTTTTCCTTGTATTCTTCTGTGTGGCCACCTAGAGAGAATTGCATTTTGTAAGGGCAGCTTGATAAGCTATTAAAAACCTTTCTTTCATTATTTTGTTAATCATTATTGCATGCCTATGATAGTGTATCTATCCCTTTACTGCAAATGCAGGACCAAGGGAGAGAAAGGGGTAGTAGTGAACTGAGAACCACAAAATCAACCCATCAGGAAAAGAGATGGGAGAGAGGAGAAACGCAGAAGTAAAAATCAGTAGGAAAGAGGAGGAGCTAAGAACCTTATAAAGGGAAAGATGGGGCAAGGTCTCAGTCTATGCTGGAAGACTGAGGAGGACTCCACATTGGACTGTACAAGACAAATTTCAGATAAAGCATTGTTTATTTGAATATCCAGGCCTCATGTGGAGAACTCTTGGCTGAGCGACAGGAACTCTTGCCCTGTATATGTCGATGTCTGGAATTATTCAAAACTTTATCTGAAGATTATTTACTAGATTAAGGAAGGGAACCTTTTTGTTGTTGAATTTACCTGCTAATAGGAAGTGGTAGTCTGGGGTTGCAGCAGAGCCCAGAGCATGACTTTCTTGTTTTCCATTTTTTTTGTTTTCTTTTGATGATTTTGACCTGTGAAGTTTTGGACTGTGTTAAAACAGATGTGTTTTGGGGACTTAAATGGGCTTCAATAGTTTGGACTGAAGGAAGGAGATATTGATAGACTGTCTTTGGGGGTGGGACCTATGGTTGGAAAGGACCCAAAGAGGCTCGGGAGCACCAGTTACTACTACTACTACTACTACTTATCATTTGTAAAGCACTATAAAGCATACGCAGCACTGTACAGGCACATGTAAAAGATGGTCCCTGCTCATCAGAGCTTATAATGTAGTCAAGACAGATAACACAACAGCTGAGGACAAGGATATATCTAGGAAAATGGTAAGGAAGCACATAGGAGACTAAGCAGATCAGGGTCCAAAAGCAGCCTCGAAGAGGTAGGTTTTCAGCCTGCATTTGAAAAGGGCTAGAGATGTAGCCTGATGCACAGACTCAGGTAGTTTGTTTCAGGTATAAGGAGCAGCAAGGTGGAAAGACTGAAGTCTGGAGTTGGCAGTAGAAGAGAAGGGCACAGATAGAAGGGATCAGCCAGAAGAATGGAGTTCCTGAGGAGGGGTGTAGGGAGAGATAAGAGAGGAAAGGTAGTGAGGAGCAGCAGAATGAGTGCACTTATAGGTCAGTAGGAGAAGTTTGAATTGGATATGGAAACAAATAGGGAACCAGTGAAGCGACTTGAGAAGAGGGGTTATATGAATGTATCAAGGCTGAAGGAAGATTAGCTGCACAGCAGAGTTTTAAACAGATTGAAGGGGAGAGAGATGATTCGGAGACTAGCAATGTGCAGGTTGCAATAGTCTAGACGGAAGGTGACTAAAGAGTGGATACATGTCTTAGTAGTGTATGTAGAAAGGAAGGGACACATTTTGCCAATGCTATAGAGAAAGTAGCAACAGGTTTTAGTTATCTTTTGGATTTGTGCAGAGAAAGAGAATAGAGTCAAAGATGACCCCAAGGTTGTGAGCTAAGGAAACAGGGAGGAGTGTAATGTTAACCATAGAAATAGAGAAGGAGGGAGGTAGGTTTCGGGGGAAAGATAATTGCTTAGTTTTGGCTATGTTCCATTTCAGACAGCAATGAGACATCCAGGCAGCAATATCGGATAAGTAGACAGAGATCTAGGCCTGGATTCTTGGAGAGATTTCAGGCACAGAGAGGCAGATCTAAGAATCGTCAGCATAAAAATGGTACTGACATCCATGGGAGGAAATAAGTGAACTAAGAGAGTGAGTGTAGAGAGAGAAAAGGAGAGGTCCCAAGACAGAGCCCTGAGGTACACCAACTGAAAGTGGTTTGGCGGTAGAGGAAGAACCATCAGAACATACACTAAAAGTGTGATAAGAGAGATAAGAAGAAAATCAGGACAGAATTTATTTGTATTTCTTCTATGGAGTCCCTAAATCCAAGCGAGGAGAAGGTGGTGATCAACAGTGTCAAAGGCAGTAGAAAGGTCAAGAAGGATGAGAATCGAGTATTGAGTTGTGCCCAGTATTCAGAACAAGACAATGGACTGTTACCAGACCCACTTCAACCCCTTATGGCACCTGGGGGCAAACATTTCTGGTAGGGAACCCCCACCCATTGCCCCTCCCATCTTCAAGCCCCACTCTATTTGCAATACCCTCCTCCTGCCACCGATGAATCAGAGGAGGGTTGAAAGCATGAACAACACAATGGCACAGGAAAAGAAGGTAATTCTGGCCTTTTTAATGTATTGCTGCCACTGCATGTTCCAAAGGGGGGGGGGGGGGCAGCAGCAGTGGCAATGGGCACAGGGGCAGGAACAGTGCTGATGTTACCCATGGACAGTAGGGCAGCTGGGCCCCCATTGTGCAGGGGCTCAGAGCAG
Source organism: Ichthyophis bannanicus (assembly GCA_033557465.1). NCBI lineage: Eukaryota > Metazoa > Chordata > Amphibia > Gymnophiona > Ichthyophiidae > Ichthyophis > Ichthyophis bannanicus. Next base: position 368,361,930 of record CM066038.1, on the reverse strand, counting down.
CTGTCCCTTTTGCATATAGGAAAAAGTGGTCCTGACTCATTAATCTAAACAGCTGAAAGATGACAGAGAGCAGAATACCTGAAAAATTCAGACGGGCTGAGTCCAGAGATGGCTACTGCCTCACAAACAACATTTAAAATGTACCTCAGTTTGAAAACTACTGTTTTCATATTGCTTGATTTTGGAAGCAAATTCCAGATACCTTAACCTAGTGCTCCGTGCATCATAATGTATTTTTGGTATTTGAAGTCTTATTTTATTCATATGTCAATGGCCCATTATATTTGTGCTTTTGCTTTTCTCACATCCCATGGGATAGATGGTTTCACAAGAGCACACAACGTCTGGATTTATACACAGGGACACTCATCCTGTGTCTAGTGTAAAGCTACCAGATTGTCCCCAAATATGAGATGGTATCCCAGACTCCACTGACTGTAATCACCTCCTGTCTCCAATTCCATTGGGGAAAGAAGCAAAGGACATTGTGTCTTCTGCTTACCCCTCTGAGGTAGTTTTCTCGACCCTGTTAGGAAAAGATGTCAAATTAACTTTTCTGAAAAAAGAGGAGGAATTAGAACCATATAGAATATTTATCTATGAATATATATATTTTCAGCATATATGTATGCACGTGTGCTTACAACTCAAGAAGGGCTGCTACTATTTTTCTTTTAACTTTTGAAATTACTCAATTATACTTAGACTGGTCAATAAATGCCAGAGGAGGGAGGATTCCTGCTTCTCCCACCCCAGATCAGCCCTGTCCAGATGTCCAAGATTTACTCTCCAAAAATCTGGTAACCCTACTCTAGTGTAGTACATTTATTTTATGGCAGAAAATTTCTCATCACCCATCAATTGCAGCAAATTCTCAGATTTCCATTCTCACTTCTCCCACTGTCTCCTTCCCTGTTCCTTGGCTTTTTGTTATCTAAGTTCCTTCTTGGCAAATCCATAAATATGAAGACTCTGTCCTACACAGAAGGCATTAAATGAGTCAGCCTATGATCTTGTACTCACAGGCTCTACTCCCCACAGGGCGGAATGGGTTAAAGAACTGATCTTATGATCTTGCATCTGCAGAATGACTCTTTCATCATGCTCACTGATGTCTATTTACTGTGTGCCCAGAGTCCTCGTTTCATGGGTTATTCAACAAATCATCTGGAACTCAAAAGGCCAATAGAGGAAGGAAGAAGTTCAGAGGTCTGCAGGAGGAAAGAATGGCCATGAAGCGGATTCTGAGACATAAAGGACTGAATGAGTATTGAGGGGGTAATTTTATAGTGGGAGACATAGGATTAGAGGATAAGAAGACACCTATTTTGACTCAACTTTATAAAGACACATAAGGACATTTATGTGTTTTCAAAAATACAAGCCCAAATATAGCAGCAATCACAGCTACACTGAGGTTGTAGACCTTTGTACCTGCTCAGGAGCAGACTTTATTGTACACTTACAGTGCATGCAAGTAGCCATGTGAAGGTATGGGAATTTAGGCTTCAGATTCCAACTCAGAAGAAGGTGGTAGTGTGGCATGAAGAATGTCTTGAGGAAGCAAAAAATTACATATATAAATGAATGCACAGAATAGTACTAGGTGGCTTTTTTGGACTATGCATATGAACTTCATAAAAGAATCACCAAATGAATCAACCAAACCTGGGTAAATGAAGAAGGTTCATGAAACTGGTTCATCAACTCTTTCCAAAGAAAAACAAAATTGAATATGAAAATAAAAAATATAGGGCCCCTTTTCAAAAGTGCATTATGTATAGTAGTTAATGCATGTTTCAGTGCTTGTTAACCATATCCATAGACACATGGTGATTGTCCTGCCTCTGTAATAACAATTACAACATGCTAAAACACAAATTACACAGGTACACTACCAAAAAACTGCCTCCAGTTTTGCAACTGATTCCTATAGATTTTGGGGTGCTGAATCCAGGAAAAATAGCCAAAATGTTCCATCACGTCATGTTTTCTTGCAAAATTAGATTTCTTACCCATATAAGGAATGTTCACATAATTTCTTTTTAGCCGACTGCAGTTTATTTTCTTGGCCCAAAATAGAGGTTGTAATGGTTAACTAACTAGAAACACTCCCTCATGATATTTTAGAGTGTTTTGTATTCATTTTATACATTAACAGGACAATTGGGAGGCGGGGGGCTAAATCCAGTACTCGCGCTGGCGCATGTTCTTTCCTGTTCGCCTCGCCTCGTTCGCTCGCTTAAACACGGTGGTTGCGACATGAACGTTCCTGTCAAATTTCAGTTTCTTGCAAGTTCATTATTACCTTTTGTTTGCTCAGTCGTAATCCAGCTTTATTCCGAAGTGGTTCACTACAGTTGTAGTTTGCAATGCTGTGTATTTGTGATGGCTCACAGAGCCAGAGGTTGCGTCAACTCTCCGGACAGTTTTTGTTTTATTTGTGGGGAATATACCGTGAAAAAGCGGCAGAGGAACATTTCTGCATTTATTAAAAAAGTATATTTTGCCTATTTCGGTTTGAGGTTAGGCGATAAAGACAAACCGTGGGCTCCTCACAAAGTGTGCAAGACATGTGAGGAAGATCTACGCTTATGGATGAAAGGTAAAAAACAAGCATTTCGTTTCGGAATACCTATGATGTGGCGTAAACAAAGAGACCACAGCAGTGACTGCTATTTTTGCTCTTGCATTGTGAAGGGATACAACTTAAAAAATAAGAACGTAATAAGTTACCCCAACCTTCCCTCAGCAATTAGGCCTATGCCTCATAGCAACGAAGTACCTGTGCCTGAACCACCAAAATCTTTGGATCATATTTGTGTGGACGGTTCTGATCATGATGAGACTCATCAGATGGCTTTTCCCGATGAGTCCAGTACTTCCGAGTTTGAAACTGAACCAGATCCGAAACCTGAACTTTTCTCTCAAGATGAATTGAATGATTTAGTCTGGGATTTAGGACTCCCAAAAGATGCTGCCCAACTGCTAGGTTCTCGGCTTAAACAGAAAAATCTATTGTCACCAGGAACAACTTTTTATTGGTACTGCAACCGCGAGACACAATTTTTGAAATATTTCAGCAAAGAGGAAGATTTGGTATTTTGCAACGATATATACGGAGTGATGGAAAAGTTTAAACTCAAGTATGATCCTGCTGAATGGCGGCTGTTCAGCATAAAAGGTGTTCTTCTTCATAATGGCAACACATTCGCTTCAGTTCCTATTGCTCACTCTGTTATTCTCCAAGAAAAATACGAGAATTTGGCCCTGATTCTTCAGAAGATTCGTTATGATGAGCATAAGTGGATGATTTGTGGAGACTTTAAAATTCTATCCATGCTATTAGGGCAGCAATCCGGTTGCACCAAATATCCCTGCTTCCTTTGCTTGTGGGATAGCCGGGCCTGCGACCTACACTGGAGGAAAAAAGACTGGCCAATTTGGGAGTATTTGAGACCCGGTGAGAAAAATGTTCTTCATGAGAGCTTGGTACCTCGTGATAAAATTCTATTACCACCTCTCCACATTAAGTTGGGTCTCATTAAGCAATTCATCAAGTCCCTTCCAAAAGATGGTGAGTGCTTTCAGTACCTTTGCTCAAAGTTCCCCTGACTTTCTGAAGCAAAGCTAAAGGAAGGAGTGTTTGTTGGCCCTGATATAAGGAAACTCATTTCAGATGGAGCATTCGCTGAAACGATGTCTGAGAAGGAAAAAGAAGCCTGGGATTCCTTCAAGGATGTTGTTCTCAAATTCTTGGGGAACAGGCAGGATGAGAACTATAAGGATATTGTTGCCAGGATGCTCAATGCCTTCAAAGAACAAGGCTGTAACATGAGCCTGAAAGTCCATTTCTTGCACTCCCATGTGAACTACTTTCCCGAAAACTTGGGGGCGTACAGTGAAGAACAAGGTGAAAGGTTTCACCAGGACATCAAGGACGCAGAGAGAAGGTACCAAGGAAGATGGAACACCACTATGATGGCTGATTTCTGCTGGTTGCTGCTGCGGGAAACCCCAGATGAAAAATACGCCAAGCAGCGCACCAAGAGAAGCATTCGGGGGAAGAAGAAACGGGCCCACCAGGAGATTGATTGACCCAAGAATGACTTTAAAATCTAAACTGTGTTGACAAATATCGTGTTTTTACTGAACTTTGAAATAAAAATTTGCTAGTTATTACCACAGTGTCGGATCTCATTTATTAGAATTTTATTTTCACACCATCGGGTGTTTGTCTTCATGTATTGCAATGGTGCGGTTTGCGTTTTCTATTCTTACATACATTCCTGTACAACATTTTTTGCACATTTCTTTGCTTTGCTTTGTGTCTAAACTCGCTCTTATATGCTCAATGTTTGTGCACATGTATGTGGCTGTTTTAAGTGCAGACAATTTTGCTACCATCACAGTGTGTTTTGTTGACATTACTCTATTCTTATGTGCTGCCTTGTTACAATTTTCTTTATTCTTATTTGAATAACTACTAAACAATTAGTATAAAGAATTCATCCAAGAAACTTTTATCTCGATCGCACTCAATCTGAAACGTTCACCTCAAACTGCTAACCCAATGTAGCAAAAAATCTGTACGTGATGGAGCAAATTGGTTACCAGATTTGGATTCAGCGCACCAAAAAACGTAAAAATCAATCGAAACATTAGAGGCAGTTAAAAAAAAAAAATTTTTTAGTGTACCTGTGTTATTGGAGTGGAGGAGTGGCCTAGTGGTTGGGGCAAGGTACTTCAGGCCAGAAGGTCAGGGGTTCAAATCCCACTAGAGGACAGCAACCTTGGGCTGGAAGGACTGGGGTTTCTAGTCCCACAGGGGCTCCTTGTGGTCTTGGGCAAGCCACTTAACCCTCCATAGCCCATGTTCCCTGTAAAATAGTAATTTCCAAGTTATAATGCCCTGTTCAATGTAATTTCAGTTTGTTCAATGTAAACCGCACTGATGCAGAATAGCATGGTATATAAGAGAATATAAATAAAATCAATTAACTGTGCATTGTGGAGTTGTGGCAGAGAGTGGGCATTGACTGGCTATTGCTGTTAGCATGGATGCCAGTAGTGTGTACTAATCATCAATGTTGCAAGAAGTGCAGACACACCTATTTCCACCTTAATAGGTGGCATTAGTGCACCTTTGGTAGTTGTCATACTCCAGAACATGCACTAAGGGGCTTGCCTGCTCGGTAACTGTCAGGTACATGCTTGTACCACACCCCTGACAATTATTATGGTGCAGTGGAATCTAACACACATTGATTTTGACTCAAATGTGTATTAGCAGCAAAAATATGCCACACTTTATTTATTTTATTTATTTATATACCGTCTTTCTTCAATTCAAGATGGTTTACAGAGAACATAACATGACAGTATATTTCAACTGATTACATAGAACCGAACTACATAACAAGAGTATATATGGTTAATATAAGTAACTTTTGTACATGAGGAGCCTTCATGGACAAGAACTATTTACATGCTTATTTACAGGAGAGGTTAGGGAGAGGTCATAGTAAAATGAATTGGGTAAGGTATTAGAGGGAGGGTTGAGCAGGAGGGAAAGGGTGTAGAGGGAGGGCGATGGTGGTGGGGAAAATGTTCTTGGAAGAGATGAGGTTTTAGCTTCTTCCGGAACTCAGTATGATCAGAGCAGTTCCGTAGTTCACCTGGTAGGGCATTCCATAAAGAGGGGGCATAAAGGGAGAATGCCCGAATACAGGTAGTTTCATTGCATTTTCTCTTAGTAGTTGGGATAGTTAGAAGGTTTTTAGTGACAGTGTGGCGTGTTCTGTTGTTGTTGGAATTGGATAGGAGTGAGGAGAGGCATGGAGCTGACTCATTGGAAATGATTTTATGTATGAGGGTGATTACTTTGAATTTAACTCTGGACTGAATGGGAAGCCAGTGGAGATCATGGAGGATTTGTGTTATGTGTGATTGTCTAGGATTATTTGTGATGAGACGAGCTATTGTGTTCTATGCCATTTGGATGGGGTGTATGCTGTTCTTGGAAAGGCCATGATAGATGAGATTGCAGTAGTCAAGGGATGGGATGGTGAGAGCCTGGCAGATAGTGCGAAAGGAGTCGGGGTTTAGGAGAGGTTGGAGGTTCCGAAGAGTATGTAGTTTTGCATATATTGCATTAGAGGTTCTTTTTATCTGTTCAATTAATGTGAGGTTCTGATCGAGGATAAGACCAAGATATTTCACTTGCTTTTTAATGGTAAAGGTGAGATCACCAAGAGTAAGGGTTGTTGGTGGACTATAGGAAGTGTTGGTAAATACTTGAAGAGCTTCGGTTTTAGATTGGTTAATTAGGAGATTATGATACAAGAACCAAGTCCTTAGGTTTGTGAGGCATTCGCTTATGTTGGTAAAGTTAGGGTTTGTTATATTGAATGGGGTAAAGCACATAATGTCATCCGCATATAATGGATAATGGATTCCATGGTTTTGGAAAATCTTGCAAACTGGTTGAAAGAAAATGTTGAATAGTAGAGCGGATAAACTGGATCCTTGGGGGACTCCTTGTTTTAGGATAAAGGGTAGGGATGTGTCATTACCTATGCAGACCTGTTGTGTTCTATGTAAAAGGGCACTTATTTGGGTGTTTTGAAAATTCCAAAACGGTTCTACAAGGTCAAATTCCATTTCAAACTTCATCCTAATTTTCTCCAAATCCTTCAGTAAAAATCCCGTAGATTTTCTCTAGCAGATCTGAGGATAATCGAAAAATTCCATCAAACAAACCAAACTGAAATCTATATGCTTCCTTTCTGAATTCTTTGCCTAAATGGGGAAATTGTTTTACTCTCTCCCCTCCCTGGCAGAAAGAATGCATGTGGATCAACAACATACAATGAGGTGATTTCATGGAGGCTCTTTTGCATGTACATTCCAGTACAAGCATGTAAAGTGTCTCTTATAAAATTAGCCTGTGTGTTCAAGCACATGCAATGACAAGAACCTGTGTACTTGTATGTGGTTCTGGTTTAGGAATGTTTTTGGGATGGATTTGAGTGGAGCATAGAGAGAGTCATGATTAATGTGCATATTTATAAAATATGAATGACTGCACTGTTGTATGCATGCACATTACCCCTGCTCTTAAGCTGCTTTGAATACAAATGAGTTTACAGTATTATAGAAGGTGATTTGTGTAAGATTTGTGCTAATATTTAAAAAAAACATGTGGAGCCCAATTTCCAGAGGGAAAAATCTGGGCCGTCCAGATGTCCCCAATGAAGATGGTTCCTTTAGGACACGAGTCTGGACCATGGAAACTAAATGTTCTTGCGGTACACAGGATTGGACCCGAGGATGGCCCAGCATGTCCATGCAGGCTCCCCTGGCTGCCATGGCACGGCCTCCCCTCTTCTCTGCCACTCGACCCACAGCTGACCAGCCAGGGCTGGATCAGGTGGCGGGGACCTCCACACCTAGCCCCAGCCCTGGGGCAGATCCCCAGGCCCAATCACTGGATTAGTGCTGCTTATTCCACCTTTGAGGTAGAATATGCAGCATGCCCCCTTTGACCAGGCAGGATGTACAGGGCTGTGACCTGAATCGGCCCTGTACATCCTGCCAGGCTGGCCTGCCCCCACTCTGCCCGGATACCGCCCCCTCCCTCCCCCAGCCAGCTCTTGCCATCCTGCTGCTCTGGACATATGGTGAGATCCAGAGGGGGAATTGGGCCAAGATGGCTTGTGGGGCTGCACGTCCTGACCCAATTCTCCCTCCTGTACTTGAACTGACACATGTGGAGGCTGATTCCAATTGGGGTACATCTGGGCTGTCCAGATGTCCATAAAATGGATAGGCTCAAATTGTACCCAATTCTGCAGAATCAGGGCACTTAGATGGCCCAGTGTGGCCCCCGATTCTGCAGTGTGAGATTCCTCCCTTCTGTCTGGCCAACCTCCACTATGCTCCTTTTGGTATGCTGGTGCCTTGGTGTCCTTTTGCCAGCAGGAGCACAGTATGTCCAACATAGTCTAAATCATCTTTTCCCCACTGCCCGATCCTTGGCAGGGTCACTCAGGGCTAGAATCAGGCAGAGGGGTCTCACTTGCCATGGCTGCCTATGTTGTAGGGGTTGCCTGGCCCGGTCACCTCCTTTGATGGGACTTATTCCACCTCCAAGGTGGAATAAGTCCTACATCCATCTTCCCCCCATAGGATGTACAGGGCCCTGATCAGAATAGGCCCTGTACATCCAGGTTCTGCAGCCCGCCCATGCTCCACCCTCGCTCTGTCCAGTTGCTGCCCCCTCGCGCCCCATCTGGAGCTCACCGCACAAAGGCCCTGTATGTGCAGGGAGCTATAGCTGATGAACACAGTCCCTGCAAATAGCGGGGGTTGCACATCCAAACCCAATGTACATCTCCACTATTCGCAGGTCAAAATGACCCCCGTAGTGTTCAGCTTGATCTGAAAAGCAAAAGAATGACACAGAGTGATAAGACGAAATTCTACAATGTGGTATTTTTTTCCTAATAAAAGAAGGTGCTGCAGCCAAGCTAGGTAGGGATTGCAGGAAACTGCTCAGATTTTCAGGCCTGTGGATCCTTCCTTAAAGTATTAAGCAGACTCTGTCATGGTATAATTCTGTGTGTTTTGCTTTCATTTCATTCCCTTTCTTACTCACAGTATGTTCAGTGAATTGGAGCCAAAAAGCCGAGGTTGAATTTCTGCTGCTCATTGCCCCCGATCAGGATAGAGCACGCAAACAGCACCTACTTGCCTTTCATACATAGGCAACCTTTTATAAATTGTTCTTAGCACTGAGCAAAACAATGGTGGTGGTAAGGTGTGTGAAGGAGGGGGAGGGGGTGGCAATAATATATGTCTATTACACAGATATAGAACCCAACCAAAAAGAAAGTGTAAATCTGTGTGGATACTCTTTCCTTAGGCAATTTTCAAAGGGAAATTATAAGCTTGAGAACTGTTTTTGAAGTCTGTGGTCAGTGTTGAAAACTGGCCCACTAAAGCACTTTTCTTCAGTACTGATCAAAGCAAACCAAGCCAGCTTATAAAATACATTTTGCTACTTTCTCAGGAAGGAAGATATTAACATTATAACTTTGGTCAAAAAAGGTCAAAATATAAAGGTTTTCCAAGATTTTTACACATTCCTTTAACATTTTGTAGCATCAGTTATATTATATTTGTGCTTTGCAGTTTTTTCTTCTTAGTGGTAAGCTGGAACAATGCATTTTTCCATGTATGCATTTATTTATTTAGCTTATGCATTTCCAATATTTACAATGGAAAAAACCCTTATAAGTAGGAAAAAAATCACGACAGAATGCAACAGGTCCTTCCCTCTGTCAAACAAAACAAAATCATCAGAATGGAGCCAAGTGGTTTAAGTATGCCTTGGTTTGGCAAGCCTCACTATTTGCTCCCCATTTCAATCATCAGTTTCCATTACACTCCTAATAGTCCATATGTTGTAAGAATTTTATATTCAATATCCCAAATGTTTTAAATAATTAAAAAGGTTATCTGAAAACGATTCACTGTTGGTCTATTTCTTTTGTATTTTTTTCTTTTTTGTTCATTTTAAACACCACAATATTTTATATTATATCACTTGAAAAACATTTGAAACTGCTGCAAAAGTTGCCAACAGCCACATATCTACATTTAATCAGAAAGTTAATCAATATGCAAGCACCTCAGACCTTTAAATACTTGTCTGATTGAAAGAGACAATCATCCTGTGCATCCGCAGAGCCATTTATCCAAAAGAAACGACTCCTTTAACTTGACCTGCCTGCAGTTTTGTCACTATGTCAGGGTGATGTTAGCAGTTCACATAGCGGTGGCTCGAAAATGCAGAGGTTACAGGGCAAAAAGGGCTCAGAACTGTTAGATCTTCTTCTTGGCTGCTGACTCACCCGGCGTCTAAGGGTACATGGTGACGTAATAGAACAGAGACAGCAAGAGCAAAACATATTCATCTTTTTTGGTCACACTCACTGTCCATTATAACAATGTAATCCATTCAACACTGTTGTTCAGTCCATGTGGTTTCTCAGTATGTAGGTGAAAGATCCAGTATTATTCCCTGTATGACAACAAAGTCCGCTGATCACCCCCCATTTTGATTCCGGACCATGATCAATAGCCAGCCATTTAAGGTCCACAAACATGTGAGAGAGCATCAAAAAATGAGAAACATAAGAAGTTTCTACCTTATCCACAAGGTGACTTTTGTGTTCTGTCAAACGGGTTCTGATTATATGGGTGGTCTTGCCAACATACAAAAGATCACACAGGCACTGAATCACATATATGACAAATGCTGAAGTACAGTCAGCATTATATTTCATATGACATGTTTTGCACAATTGTGTATGTGTCTAGGGTGTACCTGTAATCATTTGCTTGCAGAAACTACAATGTATGCATGAGTGATGCCTAATATCTGATGCTTAGGCATTTGTACACAGGGAGGCGTGTGTACTAATTTGTCACAAATGTTGCATCCCCTTTTATAGTCTATACAGGGAGGTTCTTTAAATATGTTATGCATGGCCATTATATGCCAATGTTTCTGTATCACTGCTGCAATCTGAGGGGCCAGATTAGAACATTGTATGACACATGCATAACATCAGTTATGGATGCCACTCTATCAACAATGAGCCATCTGACTCAAGACTGAATACAGTTTAGTACAGCAATGCAGAGGGTCACCATGAGTCGACACAGACTCGATGGGACTTAACAACAACAACAACATGGCACATACTTGATGGTCCATGGAAGGGTGACTGATCTTGTAATAAAAGATCATGATCTGCATGCAGACCACATAGAAAAGCCTCTCATCACAGAGGGTGGATAGCACCTCTGCAGCAACTGTTCCTTCAAAGGGAAGCGCTTGTGTTCTATACTCATTCATAGTGGAGCAGTGACATTCCTGGCCCCCTGCCATGATTCTCTCACCCCCTTCTGGCCCATGGAATCAGTGCTGCATACTAACTTACCTTAAAGTTGACTTGCTGTGCTGGCTCCTCTCCGTGGGCCCGCTGCTCTCTTCTCCCGGCCAAAGTCTCATGAATCGCGAGGCTTTGATCAATTTGATCAATAAATTGAGACGTGTGGTTTTGATGTTCACTGTAAACCGCACTGATGTCGAATAGCGCGGTATAAATGAAACTGTAAATAAATAAATAAATAAATAACCAAGGTACAAATAAAGACAAGAGCACTTCTGTAGATTTCCAAACACAGAACACATCATCAATGTACCTTAGCCATACTGCTACATGTTCCATCCATTGGGATTTATACAAAAAGCTCTCCTCAAAATTAGAAACATACAGGTTTGCCACATTAGGGGCCTTTGCCACATAAGGCCCATATCAATATTATGAGTTTGAAGTTTCCTCAAAAGAAAAATAATTTTTCTGAAGTTTTAGTGAATGTATTCAATTTTTGTAAAGAAATGGCACAGATAACACTTTAGAAAAACTACTTTGGTAAGGGATCCCAAATATTTAGTTAAGAAACTTTAAAGAAAATGGGGGACATATTCAAAGCATTTTAGCCAGTTAGCAAACCTGCTAACCAGTTAAAATGCACTGAACATGATATTCAGTGGTTAGTGCCACTGAAGATCACCATAGAATGCATAAAAAATTCCCGGTTAGAACCAGAGTGGTCAGTGGGCAGATTAGGGGCAGTGATGGTCACAATCCAGTTAACAGCAATATTCAGCCGCTAAACAGACAGTTAAATCAGCTAAAGTTAGGTCATCTGGTCAAACTTTAACCAGTTTTCACTGTCTAGTTAGTGGCTGAACATCGCTCTCTGGCGAACCTGATATGCAGCCCCAGAAATTAGATACGTTCTGGAGCTGAATATTCAGGTTTAATTAAAGTGAAGGTGGCTGCCGCTAAATATGCCTCCCTGTATTTTTAAGATACAAAGTCATAGAATATTTATTTGTAGTAACATCATTTTTATGTTGGAAAGTTGCCACGGTGAGGCCACTCTACCCTGACCTGCTCAGGTGTCCCAGATTTGCAAACCAAAAATCTGTTATCCTTATCTTAACATGATACATTGTCTGGAAAAAAAAGTAAGATCACCAATGCTTGGGGGTCAGGGGTTTATATAGTGTTGCAATGCCTATAGACCAACTGCTTGGCCTAGCTTGTAATTAATTGCTTAGCCTGTAGATGTACTACTTAGCCTGTAGATGTACTGCTTAGCTTGTAAATTAACTGCTCAGCCTGTTGTCTCCACTGCTGCTTGTTTATATAACTTACGCTGCATTGCTATCTCACTACTGCTACCCCACTATTGTAAGATTGTAAATTAACATTTGCTGCATAGCCCTTTCCGTTCCTTCTATAGCTCCACATCACATTGTCTTCCTTTTCCTCATACTCCCTGTTTCCTTTCCTTCCAGCACCATCACTCCTACACTCCACATCCCTCCCTTTCCACCCTCACTGCCCCCTCCATTCTGTCTCTTACCCTATTTTTTTATTTGTTTAACATTTTTTATATACCGCTTTTCATGATATCAAGGCGGTTTACATTGAACAAACTGAAATTACATTGAACAGGGCATTATAACTTGGAGATAACTATTTTACAGGGAACATGGGCTATGGAGGGTTAAGTGGCTTGCCCAAGACCACAAGGAGCACCTGTGGGACTAGAAACCCCAGTCCTTCCAGCCCAAGGTTGCTGTTCTCTAGTGGGATTTGAACCCCTGACCTTCCGGCCTGAAGTACCTTGCCCCCAACCACTAGGCCACTCCTCCACTCCACTCCTCCACCCTATCATCAGCCCTTGAGCTTCATCACTCTCTCCCTCTCATCCAACCATCCCCACTCTCTCTAAGCCAACCCCACCCTCGTTTCCGCTGCACTGTCTCCTCTTTACCTCGTACTCTGCTACTCCTTCTCCTCCTGTCATGCGGTAATATAAACCCCAATCCCGACCCCCCTAGACTTGCCTCTCATGTTGAGAAGAGGCCTTCACGTAACTTGTCTAACCTTATCCATATCAGTCCCAATCCTGGCCCCCCTAGACTTATTTTATTTATTTATTTATTTTATTTATCTATTTCTTCTATACCGCCCCTTCCAGAGATCAGGGGCGGTTTACATGGAACAAGTTAACAGTTTTGTATACTACTGTATACATTACATGGAACAGAGATGTCTAACTTTATACAGATAATAGATAGTATATTACATGGAACAGAGATTTCTAACTTTATACAGATAATAGTGCATTAAACTGCATTAAACTGTGCATTAATAATTATTAATAGTGCATTAAACTGAGACTTATTTCTCACGTTGAGACGAGGCCTTCACGTAACTTGTCTAACCTTATCCATATCCCTCTCCTCTCCCCTTCCGCTCTCCCCTTCTCATGTGCCTTGTAGAACACACACTCTGTCTCCAACAAACTTGCTTTTACTCATGACCTTTTTATCTCTAATGCCCTACACCTCCTTGCTCAAACTGAGACCTGGCTTCTCCGTGATGACACCGCATCTACTGCCGCTCTCTGTCACGGGGGCTATCAGTTCTCCCACACACCTCGTCCCACTGGCCATGGTGGTAGTGTTGGGCTTCTACTTTCTCCCTCTTGCCAATTCCAACCCTCATCCTACCTCAGTCTCACTCCCCTCTCTCCTTTGAAGTCCATTCCATCCGCCTATTCACTCTACTTCACCTCCGGGTAGCTGTTATCTATCGGCCTCCTGACAAGTCTGCTTCTATCTTTCTTACTGACTTTGACTCTTGGCTATCTGTCTTTCTAGACCCCTACTCCCCCACTCTTATTCTAAGAGATTTTAACATTCATGTCAATAATCCCTCTGATCCTCATGCTTTAAAGCTCCTCTCCCTGGGGAGTGGCCCTATTTCAAGATGGCGGTGTGAGCGTTTTTGCTGCTGGTCATGCCTAAACGAAAGAGTAGACAGAAGCTTTCCACGGAGCCTGTCTTACCTAGTTCCGCTGGACCCATGGATAAGTTTGTCCAGATGACAGAGGCGCAGAGAAGGGAGATTAGAGCAGGCGCTGCTCCGTCGGTAGTTGTGCCCTGGATGCTGTGGGCGCTGTTGCCGTCGGTAGTTGTGCGGGCGCTGTGCCGTCGGTAGTTGTGCGGGCGCTGTGCCGTCGGTAGTTGTGCCGACGGATCCTGCCCTGGATGTAACTTTCTCCCCAGATGAGCGCTTGCCGCCGCCTCGTGGAACCTGTCTGGTGTCTCTTCCCGCGAGAGGAGAAGTTACCCCTCCCGGAGTTGCTGGGTTGGCTTCTGGAGCGCGGACCTCGCAGGAAGAACTTCCTGGACCTCTGCCTTTGGGTTCGGGGTTTGGGATTAAGGTTCCCCTTTACACCTCGGAGGCTGTTACATCGGTGGACCGAGTCAAGGGAGTGGATGTAATTTCTTCGGAGTCGCTGTCTGGATCATCAGTGGATATTTCTTTAAAGCGCCCTAGGGAGATTTCCCTTGAATCCATTTGGGAAGCTATTTCTCAGCTCTCTTCTGTCGTGAGTAAACAGTTGGATTTGACTGTTGCAAGACTTGAGAAGTTGGAAGTATCCTCTTCTGTGATGCAGTCAGATGTGGCTACCTGTTGTTTGAAAGTGGCTGAAGGGGAACAGAAATTGACTCAATCTGCTTTAGTTCAAGATTCTCTTATTAAGGACAATATTTCTATGAAGATTAAATTGGAAAATTTAGAAAATATTGCTCGTGCCTCAAATATTAGGTTGTTAAATTTTCCAGTGGTATCGAATGTTTCTCCGCTTGAATTGTTTAAAAAGTATTTGCAGGAAGCTTTGTTGGTCCCAAATGATTTAATTCCCCCAGTGGTGAAAGCCTATTTTCTGCCTAAGGGCAAAATAGAGAGTAAGGTAGCGGTTGGTGAATTGGTTATGGATAGTTTGGATGTCTCCGCTTTGTTACAATCTCCTGAACAGTCGGAATTAATAACGTCAACTTTGTTAGTGACCTTGGCTTTGTCCTCTGATCGGGATTGGTTGCTTAAGATATACTTTAAGAAACGTTTAGTTTCATTTATGGGGAAGAGGGTGGCAATGTTTCCCGATGTTTCTAAGGAAACTCAGAAAAGGCGTAGAGCTTTTCTGTTGTTAAAACCAGGTGTTGTCCAGATGGGTGCGTATTTTGTACTTCGTTTTCCTTGTAAATGTGTTATTTCCTATCAGAATGCTAAATATGTTTATTTATTTATTTACATTCTCTTATATACTGTGCTATTCTGCATCAGTGTGGTTTACATTGAACAAACTGAAATTACATTGAACAGGGCATTATAACTTGGAGATAACTATTTTTTACAGGGAACATGGGCTATGGAGGGTTAAGTGGCTTGCCCAAGACCACAAGGAGCACCTGTGGGACTAGAAACCCCAGTCCTTCCAGCCCAAGGTTGCTGTCCTCTAGTGGGATTTGAACCCCCAACCTTCCGGCCTGAGGTACCTTGCCCCAACCACTAGGCTGCTACTCCACTCCTGTGTTTTTGCAACCTGAGGATCTATCTTCATTTATAAGTTCTCATATTATAACTTCCTCTCCTCGGTGAATTCTCATCATTTAAGATAGATCTCTGTCCCCCGCCAAAGTATTGCCACTTTATTCCTATAAATTTTTCTTTGGTTTTCTCCCCATATTGTGGGCTAATTGCATATTTGTATTTATGTTATTTCTTGACTTTTTCTTGTTGTATTTTGCTTATACAAGATGCTGTTTCTGTACAAGTATTTACTTGGTTTGGATTGTTAAAATTGCATAAATAAAAGCTCCTCTCCCTTACCTCCTCATTCAACCTTCAACTCTGCTCCACTGCCCCCACTCACCAGCATGGCCACTGCCTAGACCTGATATTCTTCTCTAACTGCTTACCCTCAAACTTCTGTAACTCAGTTCTTCCCTTATCTGACCACCCCCTCTTAAGTCTTTATATTTATCATCCTCTGCTTCAGCCTTGTCCTGTTTCCAGCAACCTATTTAGAAACCTTCATGCCATTGATCCCTCAGCTCTATCTTCCGCCATTTCTTCACCTCTTTCTTCCACTTTGTCATCTAAATCCGTTGATGAGGCAGTGACCTCCTATAATGCTGCACTCTCCTCGGCCCTGGCTGCTCTTGCTCCGCCCACCCACGTCCTGTGAGGCGTTCTACAGCCCAGCCCTGGCTCACACCCACTGCCCGCTATCTACACTCCTGTGCCCGCTCTGCCAAGTGTGTTTGGCTCAAATCCTGCTCCCGTGCTGACCTTCTTCACTTCAAATTCATGCTTGTCTCCTTCCAATCAGCCATAGCTCTTGCCAAGCAAGACTACTACATCCATCTGACTAACTCTCTTGCCTCCGATCCTCAACGTCTCTTTAATACTCTCAGTTCTCTCCTCAAGGTGCCTCCACCTCTGATCCCTCCCTCCCTTCCTGCCCAAACCCTGGCTGACTACTTCCATGACAAAATCCATAAGATCACCCTCCAATTCCCCACTACCCCTACTACCCCTCCTCACTCCCAACTCTCCCCCCTACCTATGCTACCCTCTCTTCCTTCCCTGTGGCCTCTGAGGAGGAAACCACACTCGTTTCTTCCTCCAAACCCTCCACCTGCTCCTCTGATCTTATCCCCACCCATCTCCTAAGCCCCATCTCCTCCACCATTGACCCTTCCATCTCTCATATTCTCAACCTCCACTGCAACCTTCCCTGCAGACTTCAAGCATGCTGTGGTCACACCCCTCCTCAAGAAATCCTCACTTGATCCCACCTGTCCTTCTAACTATCGACCCATCTCTCTCCTTCCCTTCATCTCTAAACTTCTTGAGTGTACGGTCCACCGCCTCTGCCACGATTTCATCTCCTCTCATGCCCTCCTAGATCCTTTACAGTCTGGCTTTTGTCCCTTACACTCTACTGAAATGGCTCTTACCAAAGTCTCCAGTGACTTATTCCTGGCAAAATCCAAGGGCCTCTATTCTGTCCTCATCCTTCTTGATCTCTCTGCTGCTTTTGACACTGTTGACCACAACCTTCTCCTCGATACCTTGTCCTCACTTGGTTTTAGGGGCTCCGTACTATCCTGGTTCTCCTCCTACCTCTCCCATCACTCTTTCAGTGTATGTTCTGGTGGCTCCTCCTCCTCTACCGCCCCACTCCCAGTTGGTGTACCCCAGGGTTCTGTCCTGGGACAGCTCCTTTTCTCCGTCTATACCCAGTCCCTTGGTGCGCTTATCTCTTCCCATGGCTTTCAATACCACCTAAATGCTGATGACTCCCAAATCTACCTCTCTATGCCTGTAATCTCTCCAGAAATCCAGACCAGGACCTCCGCCTGCCTTTCTGACATCGCTGACTGGATGTCTCACCGCCGCCTGAAATTGAACATGTCTAAGACTGAACTCCTTATCTTTCCACCCGTAACCCCCCCAAAACCTCCCCTCCTCCTCCCCTCTTTGGATAATGCTGTTATCCTCCCTGTTTCCTCGGCCCACAATCTGGGGGTTATCTTTGACTCCTCTCTCTCCTTCTCCACTCATATCCAACTTGTAGCCAAGACATGCCGTTTCTTTCTCTACAACATTAGCAAAATCCACTCCTTCCTTTCTGAACACACTACTAAAATGCTTATCCACTCTTTAATCACCTCTCGTCTTGACTACTGCAACCTACTCCTTGCTGGTCTCTCTATGAATCATCTCTTTCCCCTTCAATCTATTCAACATTCTGCTGCGCGACTAATTTTCCACCAGCTTTGCCATACCCACATTACTCCTCTTCTCAAGTCGCTCCCTATCCATTTCCGCATCCAGTTCAAACTTCCCTTCCTGACCTATAAATGCATTCACTCTGTGGCTCCTCAATACCTTTCATCGCTTATCTCTCCTTACAACCCCTCTCAGGAACTTCGCTCTTCTAACAAACTACTTCTATCTACGCCCTCCACTCGTACTGCTAACTCCCAGACTTCGCTCCTTTCACCTTGCTGCACCTTTCGCCTGGAATAAGCTACCTATGTCTGTACACCAGGCACCCTCCCTGGCCCTCTTCCAATCGAGGTTAAAACCCCACCTCTTCACTGTTGCATTCAGATCCTGACTTCTGTGTTTTGTCTTGACTAGATTGTAAGTGCTGTGTTTTAGTGTTTTTGCCCCAACTAGACTGTTAGCTCTGTGTTTTGTCTTGACTAGATTGTAAGCTCTGACGAGCAGGGACTGTCTCTTGCATGACTGTACAGTGCTGCGTATGACTAGTAGCGCTATATAAATGCTCAATAGTAGTAGTAGTACACATACAGCTTGATGCAGAAAAATGTACTGCTCCTAGCACAGGCATCTGCATAGTATTTAAGAGGAATATTTTATGCTTGTGTGGGCACAAAATGCAGGAAGGCATCTAATGTGAGAAGAGACCTTCACATAACTTGTCTAACCTTATCCATATCAATCCCAATCCTGGCCCCCCTAGACTAATGGCAGCACATTTCACGTTTAAATCCATTTACCTATACAGCACAGATGCAAAGAAGTGTGCAGAAAACCAGAAGGTTGCATTCAGTGCTGATTTTAATGCAAGGTCTGAGGAGAAGTTAAGGGTGGACAGGATATAGGGGGAATGGTAAGGAAACACAAGAGAGCTTAGGCAGATCAGATCCAAAAGCAGCAACAAAGAGGTGCGTGTTCAGCCTGGATTTGGGAAAGATAACCAAAAAACCTTCACCCTCAGCTTAAATTAAACAGCAAAATCACAAAACTCAGTGAAAGAAACCAAAAATACACTTTAAATATTTTTGTCGGAATGGCCAGCCAAGTAGAAAGGGAAATCACCTTCCACCACTGTGGCCCGTCCTTTTTAATCAATTTAGTAACATTTAAAAGCAGCACTCAAAAAATGGCTGATACTTAGCTTTGACAACATAGGCTATAAACAGCAGGTCAGGTACACGACGTGCCACGTTTCGGGGGTATGTCCATAAACCCCCTGCTTCAGGTCAAACCGCTGTTAGCAAAAACGTTAGCCTTGAACACATAACTAAACCAAGTGGTTTTTATAACCCAGGCTCCTGATTTGATAGAGCGCGTTTGTCAGGTGTAGTGTGTGTGAAAGAACCTAACAGAACAGAGAAGAGAGACCACCAATCAGGTAACTACTCCCCATCTGAAAGGTTAAAAAATAGTATGCCAGTCCAACTGCTGATTTAATCCTTCTGGTTGTACAGAGTGTAGCCTAAAAATCCATTTTTGCTCCAAAGTCTGCAAGGTCTGAATCCTGTCACCTCCCCTAGGATTAGGGGGTACATGATCCAGGATCCGCCATCGGAGATCTTCAAACACATGCGAGCAATCCAAGCCACCAACGGTGCAGTAAGCTGCTGTGTGCGCAAGCGGGAAGCATGTTCTCCCAATCTCAGCTTGCAGAGTCGTGAAGTCCTTCCGACATACGGCAACTGGCAAGGACAAAGAATTAGATAGACTACATAATCAGTAGTACAATCCGTATGCCAGCGGGTATGATAACTTTTATTAGTACGGCTGTCCGTCCACATCAAGCCTGGTAAAGTACTAGAACAAAAAGAACAGGTACCACAGGAAAAGTGACCTGCATTGTCATGTCCTAAAAGTGGTCTGTCTTGAGATGCAGTAGTCTTCATCAGCAAATCACGCAGATTAGACTTGCGAGAATAAGCAATTTAAAGTGTATTTTTTGTTTCTTTCACTGAGTTTTGTGATTTCGCTGGATTTGGGAAAGGCCAGAGAATAAGCCTAATGTACAGACATAGATAGTTTGTTGTTTGCATAGAGAGGAGCAGGGTGAAAGGAGCAAAGTCTGAATTTGGCAATAGAAGAGAAGAGCACAGACAGAAGCAATCTGACAGAAGAGCGGAGTTCCCGAGGAGGAGTATAAGAAGGGAAAGATGGTTCGGAGCAGCAGGAAGAGTGCATTTACAATAGGCCATAGACATGAAAAGGGCATACATTTGTTGCTCAGCAATATTATGCATCCTTTGGGGAACTGCAGTGTTAGTTTCGGGTTTGGTGCACTTTGTAAAGGTCCATCCTTAGCAGTTTAAAATGTGTCTGTAGAGGTAATCAAGGCAGAAATCACGGGGCCAGTTCCTAATGTCAAATACCATGTGATGCAAGGTATGTCCTGACATACATGTTCATATTTACATTCTCTTATACCATATTAGAGTGCACTGGGATTACCTAGCACTTTTCAGGACCTGTAAAGGACTGTTATGTGGTCTAGGTTACAGCACCAGTCATTTGTATTTATGTCTAGCTTGCATCAACTCACTACTGGTAATGTGAAGAGCAGTTTAGGAGATGCACATTTGTCTCAAGGGCATGGCATCCGTGGGTACATCGCAGAGATGGGCAGGATGTGAAATGTGTAACTTTTCAGAATATGGAGGCTGTGGGGACATCCAAAACGTTTACCCATGTCCGATAATATTGACAGGGAATGAGTTTCTCCATTATATTGCATGGCCCATACCTGCACCCGCACGCGAGTGTGCGCTAGATGTGTGCATGAGTCAGCTGAATAGCACTTTGCCTGTGCCACACCGAACACGTATACCTCCCCGATTTCGGACCTGCAGGCACGTCTTGACCCGCAGATGCAAAATTCAATTCAAACGGGGCAAGTTTATAGTTTAGATGTGTCCATGGGCCAGATGTGCATGTTATGGAATTGGCCTCTAGGCCTCTTTTGACCAGGCCATTGATATGTCACATCGGTTGGGCTCATGGGCGTTAATGACAAAGGCGGACTTTGAATCTGCCTTTCGTTTACTGTTAGTACACCTGTCGTCTTTTTGTCGCCTGGGGTTTTTCTTTGATGGGGGCTTCTACTTTGACAAGTGCATGCTGATGGGATGGTCAGTGGAATGTGTGTGCTTTGAAGTGTTTGCAATGTTCATGTACTGGGAGGTCCACAGGGTCTCAGGTAGGGACACGATAGTGCATTACTTAGAAGATTTTCTGTTTGTGGGTTTTGCCAGGGTGGATGAATGTGGGCAGTTGGTGGTGGTGTTTCAGAGGGTAGCAATTGAACTGGGTCTCCCTTTGGCTGTGGAAAAATCAGAAGGGTCTTCTACAAGACTCACCTTTTGAGGGATTGAGTTGGACTCAGAGCGGATGGAGTCCAGGGAGATAGTGGAGGCCATGCGGGATTCCTTTGAGGAAGCAAAGAACTTTCTTTGCACCAAGTTCAATTTTGTGAGTCATGTGATTCCAATGGGGAGGGTATTTATGTGTCATCTGTCTAAATTAATGCATGGGATCACTCTGAAGCATCATTTGGTTAGGATGTCGCAGAGGATGCATGAAGATTTGGAGGTGTGGTGTGCCTTTTTGGAGCAGTATGGCAGGCCCCTCCAGTAATGAAGTGAGATCTGGAGCTTTTTTCTGATGCTTCTGAGGGCATGGCTTTGGCATATTTTTTCATGAGGTGTGGTGTATGCAGGCCTGGTCTCGGGTTCGGCAGGAGTGTGGATGCTGTCAAAACATAGCCTTCCTGCAGCTGTTTCCAGTATGGGGGCACTGATGCCGTGGGGTTCACTGAGGTGATCAATCAGCAGATAGCACATTGCCTATTGATGGCTGAATTAATGAGGTTGGTGGGCTTTGCTGTTTGCGGTTGAACTTAATTTTGCTGGCTAAACATGCCCCTGGCATTTGTAAAGAGATTGCAAATGCTCTCTCATTTCTAGTGGGTGCGATTCAGGGCTTTGGCTCTCCAGGCAGATGACCTTCCGACCCTGATGCTAGAAGAATTATGGATGGTCTTGAAGAAGTCATCAAGAATTTATTGAAGAGTTCCTTGGCTGCAAATAGGTGGAAGACCTATTCAGCTGGGTGGTGATGCTTCCATAAGATGCCTCCTTGGGAAGAAATGTTGATGCACATCCATCTTTTCAGGGGTGCTGGGCAGTCCATTCTGCAGTGCAGGTGAAGAAGGCCAGGGTGTTGACTTGGGCCAGTGGTTCTCATCCCAGTCCTGAGGGACCCCCAGGCCAGTCAGGTTTTCAGGATATCCGCAATGAATATGCATGAGATAGATCTGCATGCACTGTTTCCATTGTATGCAGATCTATCTCATGCATATTCATTGTTGAAAACCACTGGCATGGGCTCTGGCTTCATCTTTGGCAAGCATTGCTTTGATCAGCAAGTTTCACGGGTGTGATGACTCCATCATGTCCTTTTTGGCTAGAGGTTTGGTGTGGGGTTATTCATATCTAGTTTATAACCAGGGCAGTTGTCACACCTTCTGATAACCCATACAGTTTTAAAGCATCTTATGGAAGCACTTCAGCATGTTGTCCCTCACCCTTTGAAGTGATGTTGCTTCAAGTGGTGTTTATATTGGCTTTTTATGGGGCTTTATGAGGTGTGAACTGCTGGCCCCTTGAAGCATGCTTGTGGCATAACTGGGCTCTTATGATGATATATGGATGAAAAAACTGAAGTGCACTTAAGGATTCGTAGATGTAAAACTGACCAGGTTAATTGGGGAGCATGGGTGGTCCTACAGTGTATTCTTGGCTTGGCCATGTGTCCCTTAGGTCATGCTCTGGAATATGTGCAGTGGCACCAGGCTGGGGGATTGTATTGGCTGGTTCATGTTGACAGTTCGCAACTAACTAGATTCCAGTTTGCGGCTATGTTTGAAAGGAGTTTGTTGTGGGCTGGTATGACCATACATGTTGTGGGACTCATTCCTACTGCATTGGGATTGGAATCTGTGTTGGCTGCGTGGGGTGGGGGGGTTTGCCAGCATTGATTCAGAAGGTGGGGCGCTGGCGTTCCAACAGTTGCCACTGTTTTGTGCATTAGCTTGACGTGATGGCTCACTATTATTCTTTTGCCAGTTTCTATTGCAGGTCTTCCTCTTGAAAAAATATGTGTTTGGCTATGCAGCCATTCCTTCAATTTTGGACTCAGAAGTGAGTTGTGGAGTCTCAGATGGGTGCGTATCTGGGACTGGCAGCATTTTGGGGCATGCTGTGAAACCAACTAATCCCTTCTGTCTTGCAAGCAAGACACTTCTCCTCTCCGCAACTGATATTGATACATTTGGGGGGAATGACTTCTGTACAGTGAAAGGGGTGGACTTGATTCAAGAAATGAAGAGGGATTCTTTGACGATAAAGTGCTCTTTTCCACATGCCCATATAGTTTGGTCTCAGATAATTCCCCAATTGGTTTGGAGGGATGCTAAAAAGCCCAGGCAATAAAGAGGCTATGGCGGAGGGTCAATGCAGAGGTTGCTAAGTTTCTGGGGGCCCTAGGGGGGATTGGTATTGTTGCATGAGCTGTTAACAACTGATTGTCCACAGCTCTATTGCGATGATGGAGTATACCTTTCAGATATTGTTTCAGACATTTTTCTGAGTACATTTTATTTTGGCAGTGGAACCGCAGTTTGAGTGGAGGAGCAGTGACTAGCTGGAGGCTGTCACTGCTTATGCTGGGATTTGAAGGGGTTTAATTATTCCCAGGATTGGTATGAGCTGAGGGGGACTGGGCATGGGGAGGGGAAGGTAAGGGGTTGGAAGCTGGCATGTGACATTGCTGTGAGCTTCAGGGAGCACAGCCTGGAGACATTGCAGACTGTGGGAGGAGGGGGGAGGGTGTGTGTGTGGGGGGGGGGAGACCACAGGGTGCTTTGAACCTCATCATGGCTAGATTGACACCGATTAGCCGGGTGGCAGAGTGAGGCTGTGGAACAGTGGAATGAGTGGTGATAATGACCAAGCAATTCATACCGGGAGAAGTTAGCAGTTGTGAATTGTTAGGGCAAGTTTTACTGTTGTAAGTTAAATAAAGCTGTGGCTGTAAGTTCTGCCACAAAATGTTATTGGAGTGTACAGAGTAGTCATTGGTAGTGGATGGAGTGCAGATGGAGATGTGAGTGCCCCGTTAAGCACCCACAACTATGTTCTGATTTTGCTGAAGAGTGCTGAAAAAGAAACAGCAGGGGAAGTGTGCTGGAACAATACTATGCACACATGCTGGTCATTCTGAGCATACGTTCTGCTGAGAATAATGCTGTTTATGCACCAGATAGCTGGCTCTCCTTGTTTAGTGCTGACTTTTTGTGCATGCTGTTCGCTTACAGCATTGCTGAGTAAAACGTCTGCGCTAAACTTGCTAGAGCTTTAGTGCTGGGCTCTAGCGCAGGGTTTCTGCATCGAGCTGTCATGAACACACACACATACATAGTTACTTCTGTCAGAAAAACAGTAGTGCACTGCTGACTATGTATTTACAGACTACTAACTCAGAATAGAATATCCACTGCTGTGCTTTACTCTGAACCACACTATCACCTTTACAGAAAGAGAGAGAGAATGAGGATAGACATAATCGCTATCAGACTACCTTTTCTAAAAACAAATGCTGGAACAATCTAACAGGGACGTTGCATGCTCTGTCACCCTGCTGATTTATAGTATCACGCTCAGGTAACAAAGCTTGCAACTTCTAGCAGCACTGCACACAGTTCCCACTGCAGTAAACTGATATAGAGACAGCATGTCTTTTCTTTTTTTAAAACCATTATCTCTATCTCGAGCTCTGAGAAGGAAAGACATTCACAAGATGCTTCTTCCCTGTCTAAGATCTTTCGCACAAGTGACTGCGAAATGGTTTCTGTCTCAGCTTCTGTTTCCATTTCACTTTGCAGCAAGCTGGGACTTACTGGTTGAAAATTTGCTTTGCATAGGCAGTGGAAAGGGGAGGACTACAGGGGCCATTTCACCACCAATATTTTGCCCAACACAGCATCAGCATCTAGAGAGCTTGGGGGGGAGGGGGGGGCGGGCGGGCTGGAGATTGGTTCTTTTGGCTCCTCCAACCGAAAAGAGGTTGCAAGTGATTTGTCCTGCTCCTTTCCACATCCCATACTGGCTCCAGGATGTCTGGGTTCAAAAGTAAATATGCAGCACTTCTGTTTCCCTGGAAGCTTTGATAGTTCATAGACTTGAAACCAAACAAAATGAGAAAAAAAATGTGTTTCATTTGAAAATGACCA
The DNA here is from genome assembly GCA_033557465.1 of Ichthyophis bannanicus. Taxonomy (NCBI): domain Eukaryota; kingdom Metazoa; phylum Chordata; class Amphibia; order Gymnophiona; family Ichthyophiidae; genus Ichthyophis; species Ichthyophis bannanicus. Next base: position 368,336,847 of record CM066038.1, on the reverse strand, counting down.
GAAATGAAACAACCTATTTTGTTGCATTTTTTCCATTTCATTTTCAAATGAATGCACTTCCTTACACATTTTCAAATAGCATCTGAATAACCTCAGATCACTTCCTAAATGTATTTTTGTTGAAACTTATTCTACCAACAGGGACACAGGAGAAAGAACAATTTCATACCATAGCCAAGCTAATAGATGGGATTACTAAATAATTTCTCCGCTCTGCCCTGCACAAGTTCAGTGATGAGAGCTGGTAAATGCTATAACAGTGGCTACCTCAGACTGCTTCCATTCCATGCAAGACCTCAAACACCAAGGTTAAAGCCATGAACTTAATATCCTATACAACGGGCAATTAGTGTACAGCAGTCGCAGCTGAAGTGAGAGAAGTCACATGCCCTCGAAATGTTGCTGTCCTAGCAATCTGTCAGTGGCAGTGTGTATTAACTGCAAGCCTGCCGTACGACTTTGTGGCAATCCAAAGTACTAGAACTCAAGATGTTACAGCAGACAAGAAGAAGCATTGTTTGGACTCGGGAGTTTCTTCCTGCTCTTGTATATTTCCAGCTCAGTCAAAACTGGGACTGGGACTGGGATCTGGCACCATGAGCCCCTATTTTATATCCTCACCCCAAAGTTTGTTTTTTGCAATGTATGTCTTAAATTGCACAGATATGGAGTCTACAAATTTATGGAAGTAAATAAATAAGCATGCGTGGCCTCTAGGAATGTTCAACATCAAGAAATAATTTGGTCCATGTGCTTTTAAAGCAAATGTTTCCCAATTGTCATGCATTTTTTTATGTTTGTTTCAACTAGTCATTTTTAGGCATGCATTGTGAGGGTAATTTTGTAACAGTGCAGCAAGGTTAAGTGGGCTGAAAGGCGCCTATTTGTCTTTATAAAGTCAGTGTAAATTCTGCAGAGATTATGCCTACTTTGCAGGCACGGGCATTATACGTGCTCGAGAACAGGTGCAAATGTCTGCCCATAGATTTTTGCAGTATGTGCATAAATTAACATATTAACATACTGGGTCAATATTTGGCAGCAGCTGCTAGGCGATCTTTAAATACAACTGGATAGTCAGTGCCAGAACCATTCCAGTGCATATCCAATTTCGCCAGTATGATCACTCTGGTCAGCAAAGATATTCAGCTGCTAACCAGATAGCTAAACCGCTATCCTAACTTTATCACTATCTGGTTAGCAGCTGAATATCTCTGCTGACCAGCCAGTGACAAGGACCACCCCAATCCAGTTTTAACTACAGTCTGTGGAGTTATTGAGTGGCACTATGTGGACAGTGACACGGAATATCCGGATTGCCACAGTTTCATCAGTTAAGTAGATCTTGCTTACTGGCCAGACTGCTCTGGATATGCTCTTTTACATACATACGTCCAGGCTGTGCCCCTGGCAACACCTACAGCAAAAGTACCCATTCGCAAGCCATCGTTCAGGCTCTTAAACCTGGTACAATTGTATAAGAACCACTGTATGCTCACATATTGCCACATATACATGAAAATGACTTTAGGAAATTACCCTCTTAATGCACACAAGCGATTGTATATCTGTTACATTGTAGCTCTAGGTGCATCCGAGTGATGTGTGCGTACTTTAAACTTCTAGGCACCCAAACAAGCTGAATGCATGCCCACAAATGCACATCCCTGGTCTCATCATTAAAGTGACCGTTTTTGACCAGAGCTCCTTCTGATACCCTGCTAAACCAGGTCCCGAATCCGGTCACCGAGTATCACCCTAAAATAATGACAATGACGTGTGCCAAGAATCTCCACAGTGAAGTTGACAGAAGCGGGGACTGAAATAGGGATCAAATCTGAGACTTTCTGCATGGCAATGCACAGTACTTGTCATCTGAGTCAGTAAGCAAGATAGATATAGCAGCATACAACACAAGTATCAAGTCAGTCTTTTGCATAAGTGTAGTTTTTGGATGCAAGTAAGAGATGCCGTCATTTCCCTATCTGACTCTGGGCAACTCGTTTGTTCTTTCTGTGCCTTTGGGACCCAATTAAAACAAGAGTTTACTTATTCTAGTTGTCCCGTCTATAAATTGAAATATAGTTGTTTAGAATGCTTTAGAATGAAGTAACAGCTAATGATAGGTCTGCAAACTGTTTCTTTTTTAGTTAGTCATCTACCATTCTAATTTATGATACTATCAAATTGTCAACCAAAACTCATTACTGTGAAGTGAAACGGTCAAAAGATTCATAATGGGACATGTATAATAAGCCCCACTTCAGTAACGGATGTGTGGGTTACATTACTAGCTTGGGGCTGCGTGCAACCTGCAGGAGGGTGGATACAGCTGTCCCCCCTACACCTACCTTGCTTTAGCATGGTAAAGTGGCCACAGGGGCAACTTGCATAGCTCACTAAGGTAGTGTTAAGTACTGGTGCAGAGCAGAGATAGCGTGGGCTACAAATGCTCACACTAGCTGTGCCCCTGAGAATGCCCCGTCGCACACAGTTGTTGCCCCAATGCATGCTGCAAGTGTAGTGTGGAGTCCCATATTACTTTTTGGCACCATTCCAAAACCACACACCAACTCCATGCTACCTTTTAGAAAACATACCCCAATTTGTGATGAAAGTGGGAATGGTCTGCAATGTGTGTCTCTGGCTGTGATTCTCATTCCATTGGTGCTTAGACATCAGGATTTGGCAACTGCCATTTTTGTAGTCTACCAAGAATCCTAAGCATTTGGAATTAGCAAAAGTCTTGAATTTTGTGGATTTGTGCTTTCAAGAAGACATTTCTTATATTTGATGTGATGAAACATACATGGACAACTAAAAGAAAGATTTTTTAAAAGTTTTCTTTTCATTAAGATTTAATATTATGCTGTATCACTGTTACAGAAAAATAAAACTGAAGAGGGCTGGGGGGGCGGAGCCTGATGTCCAGCGGGTTAGACGCTTTGCGCTGAAGCTCCCGAGGGGCCTACTCAGAATCCTGACTTAATACCTACATTAACTTAATATTTTGCTCCGAACTTACCGGGGTGCCTCGGGGGAGATGGCGGCCCATAAACCAGCACGCTTAGACTTCGGATCTCCCTTTTCTTCACACGGAAAACGTTCCAAGACAGAGCTGCCTTCCCCACAAAAGATGGTGCCATTTCGGGATAACCCCGAAATGCAACAGGAGATCTTGGAGGAAATACGTGGTGTGAAGGAACTGGTGCAGTCCAACGGAGAAGCGCTCCGAGCCATGAGAGAAGATTTTGGTGTGCTTCAGGATCGTTTTGAAGGTCTTTCCTTACGGCAGGACAATATGGCGGGGGTCCTCGACTCGCACGTGGTGCGCTTGGTGAAACTGGATGAGGCTGAGCGTCAGATACAGAATCTACAAAAAGAGTTAGAGGATAGCAATAATCGAGCCCGTCGCAACAATGTAAGGCTCATTGGTGTACCGGAGGGCGCGGAAGCAGGAGATATGAGAGAATTCCTGGTCAAAACTCTTCCCTCCTTGCTGAAGATCACTTTTCACAGAGATCTGGAAATTGACCGAGCACATCGTGTTCCCACCAGCATGGCGCTCAATCGGACGACCCCCCGGCCCATCATTTTTCGTCTACTGAGATATCAGCAAGTTGAGCAAATTCTAAATGCTGCCCGGGCGAATCGTCATTTGGAGTTTGAAAATCATAAAGTCTCCTTCTTCCCTGACTTGGCTAAGCCCACAGCTGACCGTCGGAAGAGACTCCTTGCTTTTCGACCTAGACTTCAACAGTTACAGGCTCGCTTCGGCATCTTATATCCAGCGAAGCTCAGAGTGACTCTCCATAACCAAACTCGTACCTTCGAAGATCCTGATCTGCTAGCAACATTTCTAGCTTCTAAAGAAGCAGACCAGATGCGCTAATCCAACAGCTTGGATGGAATCCGCTGGAACTGTCCGCCATTTTGAATGGCCCGATGCGGTGATCGCTGCCTGAAACGGAGACTGCCTGGACTTTTCTTTCTCTTTATATATACCTTATTGGTCTCCTTTCTTTCCACGATGAGATCCTTGGTTAGTTTCGGAGCCTGTATAGCACTGTAGGATTTATGTTTCAATTCAGGCCTTCTCTGGGGTTTCTCCCCGCAGACATCAGGCCGCCAGTAATTTTTGGGGTTTTGCTTCTTCTCTAAGGCACTCCGGTGCTTATTTTGTTATAAGGGGCGCTTCATGGTTTTCCTTAGTTTAATTCCTATCATGTTGTTTCTGCAGTCATTTACTGGTACTATGAGCGACATTGTGTACCTCTGTGCGCTATTATGTTTCTTTTTCAGATACTTTAACTATTTGGCATGGCTTTATGTACGTTATCATTACTGACTGTAAAAGGCATCAATAGTCCATTCCAAAGAAGGACAATCCCTAGCTCTCTTAATCATGATTAATCTGAGTTAGTGTTTTTTCAGGAGGCCCATTTACTGGGCATAGCTATTTCCTATCTCCTTCATTACGAAATACTGGAAATTGGCTCCTATCTGAACCTCAATGATTGGTGGAATTATGTCCATTTTACTGTAATTATGAGCAACTACTTCGTATGTCAATCTCTTCCACTCAAGCCCTTCACTGCTTGTTTAAAAGGAAGGTGTTCCATGATTATGTTCTAACTGCTAACTGCTCTCATTTGGCTGTTTACTTTTGTATACATTTCTGCCACAGGATCAGCCTGTATCATCAATACCATTTCTGCTTGTTTGCTGTACAATAACTGTTGTGTGTAAGCGCTTATGTGATGACTTTTATTAGCTTAGAGAAGAAGCATAGGGGGGGGGGGGTAACTGGGGTTGTTTTCCTTATTGTATGTGTGTATTTGTATCTTTTGGTGTGTTGTTACTTTTGTTTGTTGTAAAATGAAAATAAACGTCTTAAAAAAAAAAAAAACTGAAGAGGGCTATGTAATAAAGTGCAAAGTTACTTTGCAAACAAGGTCTAGAAAAGAAACAAAGGGGTAGGTTTACTAAGCGGCGGTAATGTCACCAACGGTAAGTGCATCGATAATGTTACCGATGCCATATAAGGATGTGAGTGGTGTGGCGTTAAGGTAACCATGGGCCATTTAAAGCATGGTACAGGGCGCCCTGGCTATGCAGCATGCAGTACAGGGCGCCTTGGCCACTTACCACGCATTAACGTGACAGCCGACGGGAAGCACCAGCGCGTCTACAGGGGTTGCGATCGAAGGCGCCCCCACAGCACAAGACACCCTGAGGGATGTAGATACATGATGCCCCAAGAACAATGGATCTGCAGGTGTAAGGTGATAGATCTTTGGCAGCTGATATTGTAGTCCATAAGTGGGATGTGAACCACAGCCAACCTCATGCACACACACCATGGTATGCGCATCAGGGCATAATGGGGAAATTAATAAAGAAGGAACATGTGAAAATTGAACTGGCACTCTGTAGTGTCCCAAAACAGTGCACAAACAGCTATGCTAACACTGCCAGCCAACTGCTCTTCTAGAAATTGCATAGAAAGGGTTCCCATGTACCTGATAATATGTGACGGATGGCCTGGATGGAGTGCACAATGTAGTGCACACTGAAGAGAAGGAAGGGTGTTTGGTGCAGTGTTGAAGCTGCAGCCCTTTGTATGATATGGTTAGCAGAACACAAGAAAAAAAAAAAGAAAAGCAACATGTGGGAATTCAACTTGCTCCCTAGGGTACCCAAACACACATCTCTAACCACTATACTAACCCCTGATTCCTGCCCACTCTGCGCCCATTGACCCCCTTCTCTCCGCCTTCTCTCCACCCTCTGGGACATTTACTGCTGCCGGTAACGTCATTGCCACATTACTGTGCTTTAGTAAACATACCCCAAAATATGTGAATTCCTCAAAGTATGCAAAAATGCTGATATTTTGACATTTTGCATATTTTTCAGCCATGGACCCAATCTGCAAAAATTCACAATTTTCACCTTTCACAAATTGTGACATTTCACATATATCATTACAAAAATTCTGGATTAATGAGCTTTTAGGCTGCCATATCAAGCAAAGCAGCTCAGTTCAGAATTCAGTGAAAAATGCCATCGAAAGGTTTTCATAGGATAATTTACACAAAAAAGGAGAACTACAGCTCAATGCCGTGATCTTTTTTGGCCAGCTATGGAGCTCATAGGCATCCTTAGCAAAATTTCATAGAAAAGGGAAAACCTCCAAGTTAGCACATTTGGGTATTAGCTAAACAAAACAGTAACAAGCAATGCCGACTCTAGCCATGTGTGAAATTTGGGGCTCATCTCTGTCTAGGAATAGCTCCTGGAGTGGGAATTTGGAAACTGCAGGAAGTCTTTACAGTTGACTATCCTGATAAACAACATATAGGCAGGGGAAACAGTAAAGTCCATCAAAAAAGCAAAATGAAAGTAGACATAAAAGACAGCACTGCTGTATTATTATCGATTTTATTCATTGTCATTATAGTGGAACTCGCTCCACAAACAGGCGTAGAAGGCATTATTGAGACCCCAAGCTTTTGCTTGCCTGCTGTTTGATGTTGCCATTACCAAAACAGAATAAAAAAACATTTTCCAAGAAGCTGAACGATGAGAGGAGGGTTAGCAGAACCCTATTGTCATTGAATACCATTCTCCCCGCCTTAATATTTCATTATGGGAGTAATCTGATTATAATAATTGGATTATATGCTGGATCAAATAAGCGTGTAACCAGGCATTTTAAGCAATCTCATGCTTTATTATAGGAGTATCATAAATATCTCAAAGAAAAACAACGCCTAATGAAATTTCTATTTGGCAGAGTTCTAGCTTATTGAAGGCCTTTGTGTATAGTGAATCCCTTGCCCCCTAAGATATGCTACTCTCAGGAATGCTGGATCAATACAAAATACATCTACGATTTGAAGAAATACATAAACCCTATCATTGGATGCCACATGCGATGCCGCATGTGGTGTTAGTAAAACAGGTTTTGCATAAAGTACTGGTTTAATAAAATGTTTTCATAGTATCAACAAATCTGAGGGCAGAGGACATAGAAATCTTGAGGCAGCAGGCCTCCTCCAGGTAAATAAAGATTGTCAGCTCTCTTAGGGTGCTGTGACAAACTATGGTGAAAATAATTACCCATAAAGCAGCATTATGGTGCCTTAGGATAAACATCATGATACAGCATTATAATGGAATGCTTATAGCATGTAAATTCTGCAGTCCAGCATAAGTCTGACAAGTGAAAATGAAAAACAAGGCAGTAGAATTTGCAGTACAGCTATGTTGAGTTTCAATCCTGGATTAGCAGAAAGGGTACTAAGGTGTGTTGTGGGAGGAGGGAAGAGGGGACTGAGTCAGGAAAAAAGATACTGTACCACAATTGAGATTAGGAAGCACTAGCAGAGTGGTGCCGAATCTCAGGATTGCTACTATTTGATGCTATTTCATTCTTTAATTCACTATAGCTCTGAGAATGGACTTCAATATCTACTACAGTTCTTCTATTCAGGACTGAACTTAAGTAAAGTATTTTAGGTTTTCTGTAAAGCAAGCACTTCAGGGAAGGATTGAAGTACATCAGTTTATAGCTGTGAGAAGGATGAAACTTACAATGTATGTAGCCAATACTATCAAGCTTTTCCTCTATTGCATGACCACAACCTTGATCTAATCCCCAAGAGGGGGGATATGCAAAGCGCTTAACATGCCTAGCAGACATGCTAACTGCATTAATTCTACTGATTGGGATATGAAATGCCATATGAGGCATTTTTTGCCTTATATGGCAGTCTGACCCTGCCTGGTACATCCCAGGATGCACTGTGCGGGCCCAGGCGCTGCCATTTTACAAAATGGTGGCATAGGGGTAAGAGCATGTAGGAAATACTCCCACCACATCATTTAAGATACTGGGGGGTGGAGGGGTTCAAGGCCACTGGGCAGCAAGGGTTTTTGTTTGGTTGGGTGGGCGGATCAGAGTCACTGGGCCATTAGGGTTTCTGTTTGGTTGGGGGGGGGGGGGAATCAAGGCTACTGAGTCACCAAGTTTTTTGTTTTGGGGGGGCTGGTGTCCATGGGATACTAGCCCCCCAACAATGGGTTGATGGCATCAAGGGCTTTCCCCAGTGCCTGCATTATCTGAGGTGAAGTGTCAGACTTTATCTCCGATGATATTTTTTTTTTCCTGGCTGGATCTTTACACCTGCTCGAAGCTGGCGTGAAGATCCAGCATAAAAAGTGTAAAAACTGTGCTAATTATGTAGTGATTTGTATGCCAAGTGTGCTGCAAATTAGCATGGTTGGTGTGTAGGCATTTTTTCAGCACTAGACTGCTTTCTGCATCGGAGAGCAAGTCTAACGTGGGAAAAGCACCAGAAAAATGCTGCATGAAGCTTTTCTGCATTGGCCATTAAATTGCAAGCCCTCCGGGGACAGGGAAATACCTTCTGTTCCTGAATGTAACTCATCTTGAATTACTATAAGAAATGGAAGGAATGTGCAGGAGAGGAGAGATATAATGGAGACATTTAAATACCTCCAAGGCATAAAATGCACAGGACGAGAGCCTCTTTCAATTGAAAGAAATCTTTGCAATGAAGGGGGCATAGGAAAAAGGTGAAAATGGTTAGACTAAGGAGAAATAAGGATTTTCTTTTCAATGGTAAGAGTGGTAGATGCATGGACTAGTCTCCCAGTAAAGGAGGTTGTATAGGGCTGGTGCCTGTTCAGAAACTGATGCCTGAAACAAACAGCATGGCTTCCTGTTACAAGATGGATTCCTAGCCTGTTCAGAAACTGTTCTGAACCAAAGAAGATAGAACTCTTTTCTGCTATGCCAGCATTAAACCCTGCAGATCAAGAAATTCAGCAGAATCATTGTTCATGCCTACGTGCTAAAGAACTCGCTGTCATCCAGAGACTGTGCCAGGGGGTCTAGGATTTGCAACAATGTATGCACCTGCATACCAGCTTCTTTCCTGTACCATGGAGCTTTGTTCGGAGAAGGACCACCTGACCACTGTTACAGGATTGGCTGAAGATGACATACAATATCTGAAACCAGCCAATCACTGTGCTGTGATGAGGGGGTCTGAACTAAGAATTATACACTGGACTCAGAGGGAGACATACACTTCTACAAACTTCTACACACTTCTTCTTCTGGACACAGGTTTCTGCTACACACTTCTAGACTTGCAGAACTTTTGATATACTGCTTGGGAACTGTATCCTATCTCTGGCAGTTTGTTTTCTGCACTTCTTAGCCCTACTGCCTGCCTGCCTCAAGGATGAAGACTAACCTCGGGACAAAGTGAATCTCTCCCACTACTGACTGTAGCCAATATTGGATCTCTGCCATAATTTGACTTTGTGCCGTTCCTAAGACAAATTCTCAGACCTAGCCACAATGTTCTGGCAAGAGTTAAGGTACTAGTCTTTAATTCCTTCCACCTCGCCCCCCCCCCCCCCCAAGGTTGGGGCTAGCTTAGACAGACAGATAATGTACTGTACATCTGAGTGCAGAGCGAATAAGTTACGTTGGTGATTAGGTATTTTGGTAACCTTCTACCTCAGAAAACACATGTATGCTAATTCTGCACTATTTTTCTATCAGTAATAAAGTCTAATTTATATACAAACACAGGGTTAGTTTGTTTTATCACATGGTTTGTTTGCCAGGCAGACCTATGGAATCTTGGGAAAAGTAGGGAAAATAGCGAATGTCCGTGGACACTGAGAAGTTATATATATTTATTTGCTACTGTAGGCATCGAGGTCACCCTGGGATTCCGGGGTTCCAGAGGGGGCCTTGGAGCATGGTGTCAATGGTGACTCTGGAGCAGAGTCGGACCTGTGGAAATTCTTTTCCTCCTGCTGCTGCTGACAACTTTTGATGGCCTTGAAAGCATCTTTTTGCAGAGGCCACAATCCAAGGGGTTGTGGTCTGGCCTGAGGCAACGGAGGCAGCAGTCATGGGGATAGTTGAGGGACATGGTACGAACACACCAATCACATCGCTTAAAGCCACTGGCGGAGGCCATGGGGAAAAGGGCCCCCATCAAGGTCAAAGACCTTATGCCTAGCCAGAGAAAAAAGGGGCGCAAAGACGCGCCGGTCAAGAAACTCAAAAAAAAAGAAAAGAAAAATGAAAGAACCTGAGACACAATGCAACGCAGAGATAGGTGGTTTAGGGGCGCGAAAGGTAACAGGAGAAAGAAATTTAAGAGGAAATTTGAGAGAAAAAATTTGCACTTTTTCCAGGGAAAACAGACAGACATCTGATGGGCTCTGCAGAAAAAAGGAGACTGAGGCAAGATGGCACCCTTGGGTGGGAAGGGGACCACGCATACGTGTTGCATCTCCCAAAGGCTTTCTTTGAAAGCTGGGGAGAAGCCTCCGTGTAGGCTCTGTCGGCGCCAACGTCACCCATATGTGAGGAACGACTTCCTGCTTGTTCCTGGAAAACAGATGCATAGGAATGAATGAAAGGGGGCAGAAAAATTGTAATTAGGGAAAAGGGAGGAAAAAGAAAAGAGAAGCTTCTAAACCAAAATATATATTTTAGGTATTGATTAAAACAATTTTGATTTATATAGCTACAGTTTTTCTGTGGACCAAGATGATATTTTTGTGCCTCACTAACCTGAAGGTCAGCTAAAAAAAGTGTCCTAAATTCAACGTTTCTTCTGGTTTTGGGATTCTGAAATAGGGGTGGGAAGGTTAAAAAGGAAGCTTTCTAAGGCCCTTTGGATAGCTGTAGTAACCAGAAGAGCCACCAAAATGGTAAAGGGGATGGAAGGATACCCCTATGAAAAAAGGCTAAAAAGGTTAGGGCTCTTTAACATGGAAAAGAGACGACTGAGGGAATATATGATAGAGGTCTATAAATTAATGAACAGAGTGGAACGGGTAAACGTAGATCGATTGTTTATGTTATCAGAATATAGAAAGACTAGGGGCATGCAATGAAGTTACAGGGTAAACTATTTAAGACTAATAAAAGAAAATATTTTTTCACTCAATGTGTAATCAAACTCTGGAATTTCTTACCGGAGGATGTAGTAAAGGCTGTTAATGTAGCCGGGTTCCTAGAGGAAAGGTCCATAAACCATTATTAAGAAGAGACCCAGGATATCAATGCTTGATCCAGTACAAGTATTGTGGAACCTGTGTCTTTTGGGAAAACCTCTAGGTACATATGACCTAGATTGGCCACTGTTGGAAACAGGATACTGGGCTTGATGGACCTTGGTCTGACCCACTATGGCATATCTTATGTTCTTATGTACTGCATAACTTCTCCTACAGTAGAAACAAGATAGTATCTGAAATCAAGAAGGCATGGTGCAAATACAAAGGATCTTTAAGGGAAGAAAGGGAAGATAAAGCTAGAAAATACTTGGTATGGAAGAGCAGACTGGATGGGCCATATGGTCTTTATCTTCCATCATTTTTCTATGTTTCTAAATAAATAAGCATTAAACCTTGCCAACTCAGCCATTGGGAAAGTCAATGCTAGCTGTCATTTCTAAAGCACTATCAGGTGTGCATAGAACTGTAGAGATACATGCAAGAGTCCCTGCTCAGTCTTGTCGAGACAAAGAAGATGGCCTAAGAAAATGCCTTTTAGTATTTATTATTATAAAGAAGTGGTAAAGTTTTAATAGCAAATACAAAAAGGCGAGTGTCTAATATTGAAAGGGATTAATAAGGTTAGTGGACCTGCTAGCCATATTAATCCTGTTGGCTGGGATATTCAACAGCATTAACATGATTAGTGCTGCTAAATATCCACAGGTGCCACTGCTGCATACCACAATGCTAACGAGTTAGCATCAGGACCCTCTAGGTACGGTCTGGGGGAAACACCCAGCAATAACCAGGCAGCAGTGATATTGAGCTAATGCCCAGTTATTGCAATGTGGCGAAAATCAGGCACAGTAAAGGCTGGCCTAACTTTTGCCACTGACGCTAACTGGGCAGTGGCTCAATATTGCTGCAACTTGGATATTCAATACCGGGGATCGGATACGGTCCTAGCATTAAATATTTGGGTCTAATGTTCAGCAGCGGTGTCTAATCACCATTATTGGATATTGGGCCTTGAACCTTTAGTCTATATTTGAATATGGACAAAGATAACATAGTGCACTCAGTCACACAGCAAAATAGAAATTACAAGGAGGGTAGGGATGTGCATTTGATTGAAACAACATGGTAAATATCAATAAAATTTCCTATTTGTTTCATTTCAGTTTTAATCCAAAAAGGACACTGAAAAATCCATGATTAATTTTCCCCTCCAGTTTCAGTACAGGCTGGCTTCAAACCAGTAACCATGGGGCTATAAGGCAGGCCATGAGGGCTAGTTCTAACCAGTCTATTCTTAACTCGGCTGATTTTCCTTCCTGTTTCCTGATTGGCCCAAAGTTCGTCTGGTATTGAGCTCTATAGAAAATGTTAACTGGAATTTTTTGCCATGTTAATTTATTGACTTCTGCTGCGGATATTTACTCCAAAGATTTTTTGGCCATGTTCTTGTGCCAGAAATTCTGTGATACCATGTCTAAGTATGTTTTTAGAGATTTACCAAGCCTAATCTAGATACTAGTTGTCCAGTTAGTGATAATTCAAACAGGATTTCGATTAGGCATGGTAAATGTCTCTGACAGTATACTTAGATATGGTTTTACAGAATTTCTGGTACAAGAACATGGTAAAAGAAAAATCTTTGGAATAAATCTCTAAGGCAGGAATCAATAAATTCACAAGATAAAAAAATCCAGTTAGCATGGTCCATAGAGCTGCAGACCAGATAAACTTTGGACCAATATGGAAACAGGAATGAAGATAATCAGCACAAGAGCAGGTTGTCTAGAGCTGGCCCCAATGGAAATGTTATGATTCTTCTGTAAGTTGCCTGTCTTGTCTCTTGTTTGAGACCACCAGCTTCTAAGAAAAAAAAAGCCATTTGGATTTTTTAATTTGCCTGAAACATCCAGTAAACTTTAAGTTATGTTTTTTTTTTGTTTGGGCTGCAGTATAGCAACCTTTTTAATTAAGAGAATTTCCTTCAAATGAAAATTTATAAAAATGAAACAAACTGTATATGAAACAAAATGAAAATATTTTACCTGCACACCCCTAATTGAGGGTGAGTTACTAATGTGCATTAAGGGATCAATGCAGAATTATTGCCACATAGCAAGTGTTAAATGGAAAAATCCTGCATCATTTGCCCTTAATTTACGTTAGTTTACAGCAGCACAAGCAATATAATGAGATGCAAAACATGTAAATGCATGCACAGCACATAATTATGCAAATTTAGTAATTCAGCTTGTATTTAACTTCTTTGAACTGCCATTATTTTTCCTTTCTGTGAGTATCGGGATGCTAGTGCGCAGTCTGATGCTCCTGGAGCCCTCTTAAAGGGACTGGTGGTATCCTCATTCTTTCTCACCCATCCCCAATCCACTCCCTACAAAATAGTCCCACCGATATGACCCAAATTACGCCTCTAACAGATCGCCTATCCCCTATATGAGACTACCCAGATTCCCTCCATAAACAGACGCTCCGTTCATAGGACCTACCAGGGCTATCACTGCTTCTCCCCTGTAGGCTACTGGCATCAAAATGGTGCTTCTGACCCCCCCCCCCCCCATGCTTCTACTGTCAGGGGTCAAACTGCCAAATAAGGGCATGCACTCCTTGACCCTCAGAAATGAGCTGTCAGGGTGGCATCTTCTTGGGGGCAGCAAAGAGAAGGCAGTCAAAGCTAAACAGATTCTGACAGGTGGGGGAGGGGGTGTTTAAGTCTTAAAGTTTGCCTAGGGCGCCAACACCTTGAACCAACTTTGGGGTCAACCTTATTTGCAGTCTACAGATGTGAAAAATGTTCACAGTAATTCAGAACTGTGCAATATGTCATTGGTTCAGTTATTTCTTGAGATTGCCTCTTTATGCGTTTTTTCTGTAAGAGATAGATATAATGACCCCTGGCATAATACAGCTGTTAAGGATCATAAACATATTTCACTCCTGTTCCTACTGTGTTAATACTGTGTCTTGTTTTCATTTGGTTTTAATATATTTATCTGATCTTGCTAGGTTATTTTCACAGTTTTACTCCTACCCCCTGGATGTCAAGATACCAAAGGCAGTATATCAAATACCATAATAGGTAAATAAAATAAAAACTGTTACATCAAACTTAAAGGTCATGAAGCAAGTCTAGGACATCAAAATACTTGAATGTTTACAAGGATACTTTAAGAAAAATACAAGTGTTTTATTGATAGCTGCAAGGTGATTTATGTAAAGAAAAAAAAAAGCCCAGGCTATTAATTGTCTTCATGAACTCTTTGAATTGGTGAAGTATTTTACAACTGAGGAATATAAAAAGTTGAGTGATAATTACCTTACTGAGATTGCTTTTGCTTCTCACCACAAATTAAAATCTGAATTACTTGAGTAGCACTTTTTAAATATTCCATTTTCAGAAAGCTCACTGCTGCTTAGGCCTGAATATACAGGGTGGCCCAAAAAAAGTGAGAACATCTCATAGCATATACTGTAAGTTATTTAAAAATTCAAAAAGACAGATGTAAACGATTGACAAATTAAAAAAAAAAAGATGGCAACCGGAAATTGTCGAAATAAAGACGTTAAATAGCTAAAAAAGGTAAATAAGTAAACTATTTAAGTTTTTAATTTGCGAGATGTTCTCACTTTTTTTGGGCCACCCTGTATATGAGAGTGAAAGAGCAGCCTAATGGTTAGAACAGTGGACTGAGAACTAGGTGAAGCCAGGGTTCTAATCCCACTGCCATTCCTTGTGGTCTTGGGCAAGTCACTTAATCCCCAAGTGCAAACGTAAATTGCAAACCCTGTATTATGATCAGCCTTGGGTAGAAGCATGGGTGGGAAGGGTACATCAAGTGGAGTAGTGCAAGATCAAGAACCAGGCAAGGAAACAACAACCGGACTGGAACAAACAGCCAGATATGGATTAAGCGTGAACTAGGATAGCTTTGGCAGAACAGGTGCAAGAAGGAAAAGCCAGAGATCTTGGCAGTGAGCAGAAGTAGAAACACTTCATTGACAATAGCTCAATTGGTGGTAGATACAGGACAGGCCCACCAATCACTGTTGAAAAAGCAAGGGTGTGTCTGGCTAAGCTTCCTTACATACAGTGGCTCATTAGACACACCTCTTCCTAGCCCAATGGGCTCCTCTGGGAAATAGGCTTCTTCAGCTACTTGTGGTCTTCATAACAGAATTTGGGCTCACTGAAATATCCCAAATAAGGTTTTGTCATTATGAAGCCTGGTGAACTCAGGCAAATCCATGTTAGATCCATATTCATTAGTTACTTTGAGAGTGTAGAATAATATTCCTCCTTTTCTTCAGAAATTACTCAACGCTTCAAGCACCCCTTCTTTTAGCAGTTTAAAAAAAAAGTCTCTAGATCCAGCGGATTCTTCTAACTAGCCTCCTATATCAGCAGTATTGTTTCTGCAAAGGCCCTTGAAAAATTAGTTCTTATACAACTTTGCTATTTCATTGATGTCTTGGATCTGTACCAGTTTGGGCTCCAGAAAATGTATAGTACTGAAACCTTCTTGCATATCTAGTTTTGATGTCATCTGGCATGGATTTGATCATAGTTGTTCTTTCATCCTTGTTCTGTTTGCTTTATCAGCAGACTTATACACATCAAATCATAGAATTCTGTTGGACTGGCTGAGATTTGGATTTTGGATGCTGTCCTAAAGTGGTTTTCCTCTTATCTTATGGATCATTCAGTTTGGAATAGGAACTGAGATTTTTATAATGCCACTCTTTTTTGCTGAGGTTTCACAAGGACTTTCCCTATCAGCTGTTTAACATCTGCATTTCCTCAATTTGCTGTTTAATGGTCTACCAGGTACATGCTGATGACATTCAATTCTTTTTCCCCTGTTACATCTTCAATTGAAGAGTCCTTTGTTCTTGTCCTACATTATCTTGCAGTGTTTGAAGGATGAATGTCCAGTAATCAGCTTGCCATCAATATCAACAAGACCAAAGTGATGGTGATGAATAGATTACAACTGATACATTGCCCAGTAACGCTTATAGGTGACTCATTGTATTCCATTGTGACTAAGGACTAGAGTTTTGGTGTAATCACAGAATCATGAAGTTGAGATTGCTGTGAAGATTAAAAAGATTTAATATGCTGAAATGATTTTCAAATAATATTACAAACATTGGCATTCACTTGCATAGACTATTATAATTCTTTGTGTCTCAGTCGCACCAAGAGATGTTTGAGAGTTCTGCAAGTTGTATGGAATGATTTTGCTTATCTTCTTACTGAAGTTACATGTTTTGACCGTATCTCTTTATTCATATAGGCACTATATTGGATCACACTTCCTGGGCAGATTAGCTTTAAAGAGTTGACCTCACTTCAAAAGGCAAAAGGATACTTTATTTTGATACTGTTTTAAAAAGTCACAAGCTTTAAGATCTGAGAGTACCCAGTCACCACACATAACCGGGTAAGGCGGACCGGTCTGCCGCCTCCCCTCCGCAAACCCCCCCCCCCCCGACAATTATTAACAATAATACACAACACTTATTGGGAATTCAACTGGTCGCAGCTTTATTAGCCCTTAACAATAACCATCAACCATCCAAACATTAACTTTACACATTAACTTTACCCCCCCCCCCAGCAGAGCAAACTCTCACCAGCCATGTGGGTAGCAAAGTGACGCCGCTTCCGCTTCTGCCGTGTTCAGGCCCCAGCAAATTGCCTAGCCTCTCTCTTCCAACTTCACCATATTATTAGCAAAAGCCTGAGGGACTGTCTGGGTCGGGGGTACCCCACCCCCGCCCTACTGCTTGGCTCCGGTTCTGGACCCCGGAAACCTCCTGGATCCCGCCACCCCCCCCAGCTGCAACACCCCACTAATACCCAAACCGACACTCATGCCCTAGAAAAGGGGCGGGTGGGCGGGACGTCCAGTACCTCCGGCTCCTGCGAGGGAAAGGCCGGAGGACGCCGTGACGCCTCCACAACCCCCCACTGACACCCGGCTCCCATTTCTCCCATTGGCTCCCGCACCCTTCAGTACCCCGCGGGTGCCAATGGGAGCCCAGCACGTCGCAGACCCGCCCCCACGAACCACAAGGCCAGAGCCCGCAGGGGCGCGTGACCGGCCGCCCCCCCCCCGGTTAACGCCCGCGTCCTTGCCATTCCCTCTATAAGACAAACTTATTCGGTTGAAACATGAAGAAAGTGTGCAGTCTGGGACCGTTCAACCCAGGTTATTCAGTGGCAGCTACAGTAGTATCTGAATACTCATGCTGAGTATTCCCCCAATATTTAAGCACTGCAGCTAACCACTGTGGTATCTGCATATTAATCCTTTTGGAAATAGCCCTGAAAAAAATCAGGCATGTGCAAGTTCAGGCATGATGTCAGAAACATGAAAGTGCCCAATATGGACGTTTATGAAGACATCTACATAGATGTCCACAAAATAGCCTTACACAGCATGGATATCTAATGGCATAATGGTTAAAATAATGTTGTTAGGCATAGGGTGGCTATGGTTCAAATTCCAGTGTAGGCCTATGTAATCTTAGGTGAGCTGCCTACTCCATCATCTTATCTACACCCTTTGGATGTTTTAAGGCCACAACAAGCACTTTCCTGATTTCTGTTTGTGCCTGGAGCAGGTCTAAATGTAGATGTACCTGCAGAGGTCCCTGATGTTTCTGAAATAGAATGGGTATGTCTAAGTTCATTGTGCCTGCCTCCTGTCTACTTTGACATCCCCACATAGGAGACTTCTGTAAACATCATTTGGAAAATGGCTTCCGGGATGTCTCCATGATTTCGATGTCCAAATCACGACTACGATTTTTAAAATGACCCCCTCAGTTACTTATAACTGATCGAGAGCATACGGCATTTAGAAAACATCTAAAAGCATTGAGCCCAATAGTCTTAAAATCTAAGCTCCTAAATGTAGACTGCTAAGTTAGGATCCTAAATTTGTGCCCAATTTTCAGCCAAATTCAGTAGCCTAAATTGCCTTTTTACAAAAAGTGTTTACTTACCATGGCAAAACTAACCACAGCAAGTGTAGCTATCGTGCACTGTCTTTTGGTATGGCCAGTTGCAGTTTTAGGTCATATAGGGCATGTTTACTAAATGCCAGCATGTGCTGTCTGCTGCAGCACCCATTCTATTCATATGGGCATAGTGGCAGATAGTACGTGCTAATGCTTAGTAAACAGGATCCTTTATATACATTTTTAAAATTATGCATGCACTGTTGTCCACCTAGACATGGCAGGATAGGCAGGATACAAATTGTATGAATTTAATAAATAAATATTACAGATTGGCCCGATCCATGGGAAACATGTCGATTCAATCTGGACTGCTTTATTTCCAAGTTCCTGCATCTCTGGCCTTTGATGGCTATGCTGGTCAGACCGTGAAATAGAAGGGAGTGCATTAGTGCGTTGTTCTGCTACTTGTCCCCCATCCCTCCTGCCTCAATAAGAAGGGGAGTAGGATTAGCTGAAGCATGGCAAAGGTAAAATGAGAATAATCCAAACAGGAAGGAGATGGCAGAGAAAAACCTGGAGGGAAAGATGAAAATGGGATGTGAAAAGAGGAAATAGAGGAAAAGATGGGTTAAGAAGAGAAGAGACATAAGGAGTATGGAGAGTTGAAGAGAGAAGATGAAGAGAGAGGAGCAATGAAGGGGAGAATAGAAGAACGAGGATCTATGGATGAAGGAGGTGGAAGATGGAAGAAGTAGGGACTATAAAGATAGAAGTTATAAGAAAGGAAGGAGAGACATTGAGAGCTGAGGCAGGGAAGTGAATGTATAGAGTGATATAGGGAATGATAGAAATGGAGGAGGAAGTCAAGAGATTGGAGGGTTCAAAATTATGATTTTCATTTTCAAATTTCCAGCTAGTTACAAAAAAGACAAAAATTAACATTGAGGGGGGGGGGGATATTCAAAGGTATTATGTGGTTTGCAGATCAGATCTGCAAACCACCTAAATCCCTCTCAGTGGGGTATTCAATGCCACTAATGCGAGATGTTCCAGGGGTGGAATGGGGTTGGCACCATAGGTTAACAGGCAGTGGCAATTATTCAGCCGCTTCCTGGTTACCCTAACCGCCTAAGGCTGGGACAGCTGAATGGTGGCCCTAACTTTAGCTATTTTTGCAATCAGGCCAACCTGAATATTTAGTATCTGTAGCCAGATATGACCCTGGCATTGAATATCCCAGTTCAAATATTCGTAGCAACAGCTACTATAACAGCATTAGCCACCACTGCTGAATATCGCCCCCCCCCCCATTGTCTTTTATGCCAATAGAGAGATACCCATGCTCTATGTACTTGACAGCCATTTCACAGGACCAAAATACATCACTACCAATGTTCCCTCTAATTTTCTGTAGGCTGTGTGCGCATAAAATATCAGCTGTGCAGCTTTTGAAGGAAGGTTAAATTTTTGTGCACCACATAATGACTCTCGGAGTTATATACTTTAAAATTTGACTACACGTCAGAATACAGTATGTACACCACATTGATTGCACTAGAAAATATTGTAGAATGTGTGAAAACTGGTAATACACAACAACTTTTCAATTTTAAGACGTCTGTGTTGTTTTCTATCAGAATCAGAACTGTAATTTTTGTGCACTCTGTTGTAAAATATGTGCGCTCGCTCGGCGAGGTGTGAGCGTGCGCACACGCGCACAGCTTAGAGGGAACAGTGATCACTACCTTGATTTTTTCAAAAGATGTTATTTTGACAAGGCAAAAGTCTTGCACTTAGGTTCCTACCACCTCATTGCTTAGTGCATCTCTTTGGCAAATCAGTATTATGCAACATGGACAGCAAAGTAATAGGCTGGAAGTTTAGTAGAGACCTGTACAGCATTCTGTTTCAAGAGAAATGACTACTGTGTGTTTTAAAAAGTGAAAAAAGATACTCCTGCCATATGAAAGGAGAAAGCCAAAGTACAACATCAGTTTAACTAAATAATGCCTCCTTTCCGAACAGGCTTCTTTCAGACGCCAGCAAGCTTCGAAATGTCTTGCAAATCATCAGACACCAGACAAATCAGACAGAAACATTCGCTATTTTTGGAGCTTTTTTCTGGTATTTGTATACAAAAACCAGAGAGGCATTATTCTGTCCTATGTAATTCTCACACACTGTAAAATGTCTGTCGATTGTTTTGACTTGTTAGAAATGCAAGGTCTATAATACTCATTGCAACTAAGGAATAGAAGCATGATTGGATCTAAGGGAAGTTAATTTTGCACTGATGAAAACCAGACTTCTCATGCTGCTTTATAGCAGGATTGCTTTGCTATGATATAAGTTAACACTCTTCACGCTTAAACTTTTCTATTGGCCTGAAATCTGAGGAACAGGGATTTGTGCTGAGAAATTCTAGAATACCCCACTGTTATCAAAAGCAAGTTTATAAAACTCAAGCATGAGTTTTAATTAAAAAGTACTATGTTATGACAAGTAATTATAATTAAACAAAACCAGCCTGTACTGATTTTTAACTTTCTTTTTTTTATAGAATTTATTTTTTAAAATTTACCAAGGATTATGAAGAAAATAACTGATTTTTATAGTGGTTATGTTTCTTATATTCACCTTCAAAACCTATTCTTTTAGACAGGAAGATGCCTATTTTTCCTGTTGTAATTCCCTCATGCTTCTATTTCCAGGTAAGGTGTTGAAAGTTCAGTGGTCAAATCCATGTAAACCCCTGCCCAGTTTTAGAAATGTCCAAACTTCTGCAAAAGAGCTTTGTCAAACGTTAGACAAACTTCGAAACTTCCTGCCAGATTGGTTTTTAAACCTATTGGATGTGATTCATGGCAGATCTGAACATTTTCTTCAGATTTTTGATAAATTATTGTGGTTTCCATGTTTATTCATCTAAATGCACCGTAATGTATTTATTTATTTGGATTCAGGTCACACTTCATTGATAGCTAAAGGAAAGTTACACACCAACAATAGGTATTTTTTGTACCCAGAGGGCTTACAAACATGTGAAGGCATATTTTAGAAAGACTGTAGAGAGGGGAAGTCCCATGTCCATCTCAGGACATGGTGCATTATGGCAGTATTTTTAACAAGAGATTCTGCCAAATATAGACCCCCTTGTCAAACAGCTTCATGACAGCACCAGTATGCCTCACTATGTCTCCAATATACTTAAAATGGACTGGCAAGATAGGAAAATATCTTTCACCTAGTGTGTTCAAAATATCCTATAATGTAAATAATTTGCCTCACTATGTCTGGCAGGAGCAGTAACTTTAAGAAGCCTCTTAAAATAACTGTTCCAGCACAGATGGCATAATGGTGCAGGACCACATATCATGCCCCGAACCTGGGAACCCTTTTCCATGCTGCTCTCCAGACTCATACAATCCACTACCCCATGTTCCCACAAAGCAGCTCCAATCCCTCCTCTTCCTCCCTGAAACACATCCATTCCCCACCTCCCCCTCCTCTGAAGTAAATCTAATCCCCTACCACCATGTGGAAGCAACGTCAATTCCCTTTTCCCAGCCTACTCCAGTCTTCCTGCCCCCAAATGTCCCCACCTCCCTGCAGAGACCAACACCAAGTAGACTGATCCTCTTTTGCCCCCTGATTGCCCACCACAGGCTTATTGGCAGGGGCGGCCCAAGGGGGGTGCGGGGCCATGTGCGGAGACTCATTTGCATAAGTGGCCTTATTTGCATACATATTTGCATAATGTTACCAAACACTAACTTTTAGTAAACATGTCTCTTAATGAGTGTATGGATAAAGAAAGACTAAAAGATTTCTACATTACTATAATCCAGTGCCAACCGCCAGGCACATTAGGAACTACTACAAACGCTGCCCATTTAGAACCCATAGCAAACCCGCTGTATCCTGACAGCATTACCAGGACTCACAAAGCACCAGACCCTACCTATCAAAAGGAAACACTGCAAATATTAAACCAGTACATTTCAGAGAATACTGGGGAAAGAGAACAAGTGGCAATGTCAAATAGGAATTACATAAACAGAATACCTCAGCTCAGTTACACATGCAGAACATAGACCATCACCAAACAAGGAATCGCAATTTAGAAACAGGAAGGCAATAATTAAACTGGGAACCCCAAAAGCCAAACTTGGAATGTACAACAACACTGTAGAAATAAAACTATAAATCAATTTCCTCTTGTACCAAACAAAGCGCAGACGTTAATGATGCACATTTCCCAGAGCTTTCATATTCCAGTTAATAAATTCAAAATAAAGAGATATCTTTCTACCTTTTGTGCATTTTTTTTCAGTTGCAATTGCTCCAGCCACTTTCTTCTGGTTTCTTCATGTTTTCTGCTAACTCTCCATCGTCTGCTGTCCATTTGTCCTTTCTTCTCTCTTCTAGTTTTCTTTCCATCCTCTCTCTCTACATCTGCTTTAACATACTAATCTTTCTCCTTTTGCTCTTTCCTCATTCTTCTTTCATCCACACAAATTTTACCCCTCCATCCTCAATCCCCACTTACTCTCCCAATACCAGGCCAATTGTAGATTTTTCATCCCTCCCACACAAAATATTTTTCCCCTCTCCATTTTACTCTCCCAGCCCCATCCCATTCTAATCCTCCCCCAACATCAGCTCCCTTCTAGTTCCAGTCTCACCCAGCATCCATTCCCTTCTAGTCCCTGCATCAGCCCATTTCCAGTCCTAGCCCCCCATCAACCCATTTCCAGTCCTAGCTCCCCCATCCATTTTCAGTCTGAGTCCCTTCATCAGCTCATTTCCAATCCTAGCCCCCATCAGCCCATTTCTAGTCATTTCCTAGCCCCACCATCAGCCCATGTCAAATCCTAGCTCCCCTCCACTCAGCCCAATTCCAGTCCAAGCCCCCCCTTGAGCCTACTTCCAGTTCTAGCCCCTCCATGAGTCCATTTCAATTCAAGCCCCCACCACAGCCCATTTCCAATCTTAGCTCCCCCCAACAGCCCATTTCCAGTCCTATCCTAGCTGCTCCATCAGCCCATTTTCAGTCCTAGCTCCCTTCCCTCACAGCCCATTTCCATTCCAAGCTCCCTCCCCATCAGCTATTTGCAGTTCAAGCCTCCCCGTCCACTCAGTCCATTTCCAGTCATAGCAATCCCCCAACCCATTACCAGTCCTAGCCCCCATCAACCCATTTTCAGTTTAAGCCCCCCCTATAACCCATCACCAGTCCTAACCCCCCCATCAGCCCACTTCCAGTCTTAACCCCATCAGCCCATTTCCAGTCAGCCCACCATAGCCCATTGCCAGTCCTAACCCCCCCCCCATCAGCCCACAGCCCATTACCAGTCCTAACCACATCAGCCCACCTCAAGTCCTAACCCCTCCCCATCAGCCCATTTCCTGTCATAGCGCCCCCATAGCCCATTAGCAGTCCTAACCCCCCCATAGCCCATTAGCAATCCTAACCCCCCATCACCCTATTTCCAGACAGCCCCCATCAGCCCACAGCCCATTACCAGTCTTAACCACCCCCCCAGCCCATTTCCAGTCTTAACCCCCATCACCCCATTTCCAGTCAGCCTCCATCAACCCCCAGCCCATTTCCAGTCCTACCCCCCCCCAGCCCATTTCCAGACAGCCTCCATCAGCCCCCAGCCCATTACCAGCCCCAACACCCCCCAGCCCATTTCCACTCCTACCCCCCCAGACCATTTCCAGTACTCCCCCCCCAGACCACATTTCGAGACAGCCTACATCAGCCCACAGCCCTTTACCAGTCTTAACCCCCCAGCCCATTTCCAGTCCTACCCCCCCAGACCATTTCCAGACATCCTCCATCATCCCCAGCCCATTTACAGTCCTAACTCCCCCCCAGCCCATTTCCAGTCCTAACCCCACATCACCCCATTTCCAGACAGCCTCCATCAGCCCCCCAGCCCATTACCAGTCTTATCCCCCCCTCCCCTTCCCTTCCCTTCCCTTCTGGCAAATTAAAAAAAACAAAACCTGGCTCTAGCTGCTGCCGCTGCCGCGTCCGTCGCAGCAGCGGCAGAATGGAGTGTCCCGCGGGGCCCCCTCTCCTCGTTGAGCCCTCTGCAAGGGCTTTCAGATTCGCGAAGGGAGAGTGCTCCCTCGTGTCTCTGTAAAGCCCGCAGGGGCTAATGGGAAATTTCCCATCAGCCCCTCGCGTCTAAAGGGGCAGATGGGAAATTTCCCATTAGCCCCTGCGGGCTTTACAGAGACGCGAGGGAGCACTCTCCCTTCGCGAATCTGAAAGCCCTTGCAGAGGGCTCAACGAGGAGAAGGGGCCCCGCGGGACACTCCATTCTGCCGCTGCTGCGACGGACGCGGCAGCGGCAGCAGCCAGAGACAGGTTTTTTTTTAAAATGTAATTTTAAAAAAAAAAGCAGAATGTTCTTTGCGCGGGGCCCCCTGAAACGCGGGGCCCTGTGCAAAAAACATTCTTGCTCAATGGACGGGCCGGCCCTGCTTATTGGAGTTCATTGGTGGCCAGTGGGAGCAGGAACAATTCCTCCTCACTCCTCCTCAGCAGGCGGTGACCCCCTATCTGTAACCTCACGGTAGTATCAGCAGTATTGGGAGATTACTGCTTGGGGTCACTGGTGACATTTTGAAGCAATTACATGCTGAGCAGGAGCAAGTAGACATTGTTCCTGCTTACACTGGCAGGAAACATTTTGAAAAGTAGCCAAATAAGCCTACTGTAGCCTGGCTTCATCCAAATCTCAAAACTGATGATGTCAGCAGGAAACAAAGTCATGCAATTGTATATTTACATCCACATTAGGGGAGGGTAATTTTATAAGGCTTAGCCTAAATTTAGGAGGTAAGAACATTCATACAGTTGTGGTCAACATTATTGCACCCTTGCATTTAGCTATGTTGTGTACAACATCTTGAGAAATAATTGGAAATATTCCAACTGTATGTCATCATAATATTTTAGTAGTATGTTCAAAGGTATAAGACAAAAATAAGGATATCAGTGTAACTTAGACATAGTAATTTCTGAGAAAAACAAAAACAAAATATGACCTGGACAGGATTAGTGGCACCTTTCACAAATATTTGGTTGCACAACCTTTGGCAGTGATGACAGCCTCCAAATGTTTCTTGTAGCCATCTATAGGGTCTGTACATATGTTTGCTGGTAGTTTATCCCACTCTTCAACTGTGATTTATTCCAGCTCATGAATATTTTCAGGATTCCTTTTACCAATGGCAGATTTCAGTTCTTTCCAAAGGTTCTCGACTGGATTGAGATCAGGACTTATTTCTGGCCAGTTTAAAACAGTCCATTTGTTCCTTTTTAACCATTCTTTTGTACTTTTGGATGTACAGTATGGTTTGAGTCATTGTCCTGCTGGAGGACCCATGACCTTCGACCCAGACCTAGCTTTCTGATACTAGGTAGCACATTTTGCTCCAAAATACCTTGGTAGTCCTCTGACTTCATGATTCCATTAGTTACATTCCAAGCCTCCAGTTCCAGAGGCAGCAAAACAGCCCCAAAACAATATTGAACCCCCACCATATTTAACTGTAGAAAAGGTGTTATTTTCCTTATACATTTTATTTCTTCACCTGTAAATGTATTGCTGGTCTGCACTGCCAAAGAGCTCAAGTTTGGTTCATCTGTCCAAAGAACATTTTCCCAGAAGGATTGTGGTTTCTCAAGGTGGGTTTGGGCAAAGATCAGTCAAATCTTTGTATGTCTGTCTTTGAGCAGTGAGGTCCTCCTTAGCTTTTACCCACAAAGTCCTTCTTTGTTTAGTGTGTGGCGTATGGTGTGGGTTGAAACCACCACCACTCCAGATTGTTCAAGGTCAGCCTTAAGCTCTTTGGATGTTGTATGTGGTGTTTTTTCCAACAGTTCACACTAACCTTAAAAGATTTCTTGGATTGATTTTCCTCTTCCCACCACGTCCTGGGAGGTTCTTTTTTATTTGATTATTTTATGTATTAAATATGTGTGAATATATAGTCCAAAGCCATTTCTCTGGCCACAATTTTTTAGGAGATATTGAACATTAAGGGGTTGAACTGCAAGGCTGTCAATAATGTTGACCACCACTGTAAATGCCAATATTTTAGTCATCTCATGTATAAGTGATCACATACTGTACGCAAATAAATGTTTCATAAAATACCAACCAATGTAAAAGTGTGTGTGAATTAATTGCATGGAGACCTATTCACAATAGGATGTCCAGCCCCCTGTATGGCCAGGCAAATTTAGACCTGATTCTAATCCCACAGCCCCCATGGGGTCAGAATTGGGTCTAGTGCCTGGACATGCAGGCCAGGATACGATTGTGCCCAGTTGTATGTCTCAGTGACTACACATCTAACTCAGCTGGGCTCATGAATGGAGCCATGGTGCCATGGCACCACGGCTCCATTCACGAGCCACGATTGCTGGCCACCCCAGGGTGACTCCCTTCCCTGCAGCTCAACCCCCTATCTGGCTTCCAAGGCCTAGGTCAGGCTATGGGAAACCCCCTAAGCCCTCTCACCTGTCTTCCCATGTCCCGCGCCGTGGTCCCCTGCCATCCAGGGGGACTTATTCCACCTTTGAGGTGGAATAAGTCTCCCATCTAGCCTGAAGGCCCTAGATGTACAGGGCCAACCTCGGAATCGGCCCTGTTTGTCCAAGGTCAAGGGCTGCCCATGCCATGCCCTCGCTCCACCTCCAGAATGCCCCCTACCGCCCCTGTATAGGCCTCCCCATACAAACCCGCTGTTCATACAGGGAGGTTAGTGACGGGGATGGCAGGGGGATGACCAGCAGGGATGGATGTCCCAACAGGACAGAATGACTCCCCATAGCATGTACTTTCACTATGTATGTGCATAAGATTGAGTTTGGGTAGAGCATAAACAAAGTACACAGCTACATGCAAAAATTATAAAATGTTATAACTTACGATGCTCTTGAAAAATCTAGGCACAAGCATTTACACCAGCTCTAAGGCTGTGGAGAAGTAGCCTAATTGTTAGAGCACTGGCTTAATAACCAACTGCTCAGGGTTTGAACCCCCCCCCCCCCAAGCAGCATTCCTTGTGGCTTTGGACAAGTCACTTAATACTCCATTGCCTCCAAAGAGGTGCACTTCCTGCTACACTGCCACAAAAACCCAAGAGCTGTTGGGTGGTTAGGAGTCAGCATTGAATTGAAGGCACACATAGCATTTGCAGGGCTGGTATATATTAGATTTAACTCACACCATTCTCAGAGTTAAAGGCAAGTTATAGACTGTAGCTATTTTCTTGTCCCCAGAGAGTTCACAATCTAAGGGGTATGTTTACTAAACCGCGTTAGTGCAGTTCGCGTTTGGAGCCGCGGTAATAATCAAAACCCCCAAATAAGGAGATGGGTGGGACATCGTAACACCTAACGCGCGTTCCAAAAACTAACGAGCGTTACAGGGCGCCGTGGCGCGTCCCCGCGCGTTAAGCATAAGAAGCCACCCAGACATACATCACCAATACAGAGCTGTAGCACAATGGTTACTGCAGTGACTACTGATACAGGCATAATGGGTTCGAGTCCCCAGGGTGCCAGATGCATAAGGCTGGCTGACGCAGCATCCTGTACATTATATAGTGAGTGAGGGGGCATGTATATGTTTTGTTTGTTTTGTAGGGTTGCCAGCAAACACCCCCACACAGTGGCGTACCCGAAGGTGCCGCAGAAGGCACCCCATAACGCACACCATAGGCTACATTATAAAGTGGAGTGTCCGCTGAGGCACATCAAAATGTCCGCCATAGAGCATCCTATAAGGGAACGTAAAGGGAGCCAGATAAGGTGACACATGGTGCGCCCTATGAGGCTCAGTAAGGTTATATTATGCTGAGGGGCTGTCGCTGGTAGCAGTCATGTGTATTAAAAATATACAATGCAGCAGACAGCCCTATAAAAGGAGTCCACTGTGGGTCTGAACCCATGACTACTGGTCCCACAGGCAATGAAAGAACCACTGGCCTGCAGCCCCATAGCTGCTAACAACCCCCTGGCTGGCTACTGAAGGGCAGCAGGACACCACCCTAACTGCCTGCTGTGTTGGCTAGGATCTGTACCAATGCAGGCATACCCATGGTGCACTGCACATGCAGACCAGCAGTCCAGAGATGAACACAAGAAGGGGTACGTACCCACATAGCCCCCTGGTATGGTAAGGTGAAATGACTGTGTGCATCACTGTCACATAGTAGCAACAGACAGTATCCCAACAGGGTGCCCCATAAGAAGCTAGAAAAGGTGTCCTTTAAGGCAGCCTGATCTGTAGCAGAATGGCTAAGACACTGTCAGGTGGTGCAAGGTCTGTGAGTTCAATTCCCCCTGTGTGCCCCAGGACCAAAGCTGCCTGCAACAGTACCCTCCACAAACAGTAGTCACTCATATGTAGAACCAGTCACCACTCTGTTTAAACCATAGATAACCCCATATTTTTGTCAGACACAAACAACCTGAGAGGTGGGAAAAAATGCCCACCTCCCCTCGTTGGGAGTGGCCATTTAATCAAGAGAGCCTCAGCCCCCAAAGGTAGAAAACAGTGTGAATCTGCAGCCAGAACCGGGTGTGTGAAACGTACAAAGTCAAATATATACACAAATCATTTAATAAAGGAAAGACAACGTCAAACTGTGCTTGAAACAAGGCAGGGGACAACCCAATTGTCCTGCCATTGTAAGCCAGCAGCAAACACCACCAGGACATGCTTTGTTTGGCACAACTATGGGCCCTGTACTAAGTGAATGTGTCCCTGCCAGGTGGGCGTATCTGTGGATGAGTGTGCGTCATGACCCCCACACTAGATCAGTAATGTCATAGGTAGTCTGTTTTGTACGTCCAACAAGTTCTGCTGGCAAACACCCACTTACAGGGATATAACCCGAAGGTGTCATATAGGGCACCCTAAAAGCCACACCAGAGGGCAAAGGCTAATGTGCACTGTCTGCCAGAGCACCCTATAGGGCGTGTCACAAAGCGCCCCATAGGGCATGTTATAGGGTCCCTGATGAGTCACTGTGAGGAGTCTGCAGTGTGAGGGTGTTGCTGCTGTCAGCACCAATGTAAAGCAAGATAACAAAATGCCCCCCAAGGGGCGCCAAATGATCCACTGTGTGCTGAAACCCATGACCTAGGGGCCCCCCCAGGCATGGAAGTAACTATTTGCTCATATTGCTAGTGCAAATAACACAGTCCCAATAATGAGGTGGCCAGCTACTGGAGCAGAACTGTCAAATGACCCAAACACCCACACCAGAACCACAGAAGTTGCACTATGTACATACAAGGGATGCCTGACAAGGAAACAAACAAGGTCTCAGCAAACAAGGGCATATGGCAAACACAATCAAGACCAAGGCCATGATCATTACCAAATATATAAGGCCCAATAACATCACAGACCCCTTTCAAAAACTGAATGTCACTGGCAAAAGCAAAAGCAAAAACAAATATACTATGGTTAGTGTGCGCAAGAAAATGCAGATGTCCGTAACACCTGAACCACAACCCCCTGACTGTGCACCGAGGGGCGCTATGTCTTCACCCAAGGTGCCTGCTGGGGTGCTAAGGATATGGGTGTATGCAACAGTACCCATGGTGCACTGCACATGCACAGCAGCAGTCCCGAGATGACCATAGGAGGGGGTAGGCACCCCCACAGCGCCTGGCCTGGAAGGGAGAAATGAATATGTGCGCCACTGCCATAGAGCAGCAAAAGACAGTAGCCCAACAGTGTGCCCAAGAAGAAGCCTGAAAAGGTGTACCAGTACGGTGTCAAGACAGGTGTCCAAAGCTAAGTGCAATATGAGGTACATAGGGATAGGAGAGTGCTGATGGAACCGTGGCCCATAGAACAATATGGCACGGTGCCCCAAAAATGGTATGTTTGCCAAGGTCAGTGTGCCCTAGGGGCTGCAAGGTGTTCCTGGAGGGCCTGCAGGACCTGCATGGAACAGAGACAGATGTAGTACAAACACCACCTAGAACCCACAGTAAAGACAATGAACAGGCGACAGATGGAGGGCGAGTAGGGAGTTAACGGACCCTCATCCCTGACAGCATCACACGTGTCTGGCAGCAGTGCAGACAAACATGGCGGTGGCAACAGCATCACAGCAAAGGGTGTTGGCACCCTGGAGTACCGGAAAAACAGTGCGTGGCAGGTGAGGAGAATATGTGTCCCCCAGTGGAGGGTGAGGTGGCCAGAGGAGTGAGTCTAAAATGCAGAACAGGCACGGGACCACCAAGCAAAAAGAGATGCTATGCAGACAAGGTTAGCAGGGTAGTATACGGGGCAACAGTACACAGCAACATACAGGACATCTCGCACCACAATGATGCAGATAGATGGACCAAAGGATGGACAGCAAATGTGATTAGGATAATATGAGCGGCCAGGATGTAGAAGCCAAGAAATGAGTGTTATAGCGACCACAGGTACCAGTGCAGGAAAGGCAGAAAAACAGGGGAACAGAGAGAGTGCAAAGCTATGACCACTAGGATGGAAAGCACTGCAGGAAAAAAATGACCACAACAACACCCTGAGGCACACAGAAATGGATGTAGACAGGATCACAGCATGTCAACATCCAAAACCACAGCTGCGTGTCAGGCGATGGAACCACAGAGCATAGCCAAGATGCAGTACACATGTGGAGGAGGGGTCCACAGCCAACAACACAGTCCACAGGTGGGATGGAAGACACATATGAACAGGTCCACACACACACACACACCAGGAAATATAATGCAGTGTAAACAACATGCAACTGATCAGGGGAGTGACACATGAGGGGTGGAAGGGGATAGGCCAATGGAAGGCCATGTGGATGGGCTGTGGAAAGGGCAATGGACTGAAAGAGGAGCATGTTAACGACCAACAAGATCAGGGATGAGGCCCAGGCCAACCAACATCAGCAGCACCAGTACACAGGTAGCCCAGCACATGCACCACTCCAGGAGGAGAACTACAATTAGTCCAGACAATATGGCACAGGGGCAGCAAACATGCCACACAGACATGAACAGCTCAACCATGGATGGGTGGGCGGAGATGTGATGGGGCTGCACACATCATATGGCCAAGTAAGCAGCAAACAAGGAAGGAAAAGACAACTGCCAGGTGTCACCCAAAACGTCAAGCACACGAGTGGCAATGAAATGGGGTGACCAAACCCCCAAATATCCAAAACAACGAAGGTGCAAACATCTGTCCCCAACAGTCAATCACCAGACCCAAGCAGAAAGCATATTCTGCATTCCGGTGCACCATATGACGTGAAGAATGACATGGGGCCTGTGTGGCAGCCAACGTCGCAAGGACACACCCAACCCACGTTGCGACGCCACCCACCTGTTTCTGCCCATGGAGCCTATACACCCTGACCACCCCCCGCTGGTGCCACCCAAAATCCAAAGCCCTAACTCAGCAGACGTTGCAAACAGACAGTAATATGTGAGGTGGAGGGTCTCACCATGATATGTCCGCACAGTGCATGCGCTCACTGTATGCACAGCAGACACCATCCCCAGCAAACAAAAGACTCTGGTGAAAGCATGCAGAGTGACAAGGCCACATGCCATGCCAACAGTGACGGTTCAAAAATCACCAACCCATGTACAGCTCATCACCCCCCTACTGCAAAAAACGAAACACCCAAACAGGTCATGGCAGCAACGGCAGGCAAGTCACCGCAGGAACAGTAACAATAGGCCAGCAATGAGTAAGAGAAAAAGGCCTGTGTCCAAAGTGCAGAGGACTATCTCCCTGTGTCACCAACATCCAGGAACACGCTCACATGGGTGCTGTGGCCAAGCACATATGGATGACGGGATCACCAGATGCAGTGGAGCACATGTGTCAACATTGTTGTCAGTGTCCTGTGTGAAAAGATGCAGATATCAGGTAAGGGAATGGCACACCCACCCACGACCCCTGGAGGACAGAAAGGAGACACACACATAAAAACAGCAACACCCAGAATGCATAGATAGCACCACATGACATGGCCACAACCAATGTTCCCTCTAATTTTCTGTAGGCTGTGTGCGCATAAAATATCAGCTGTGTGCAGCTTTTGAAGGAAGGTTAAATTTTTGTGCGCCACATAACGACACTCGGAGTTATATACTTTAAAATTTGACTACACATCAGAATACAGTATGTACACCACTTTGATTGCACTAGAAAATATTGTAGAACTTGTGAAAACCGTAAATACACAACAACTTTTAAATTTTAAGACGTCTGTGTTGTTTTCTTTTTTTTTTAAATACTTTATTTTCATTTTCCAAAAACAACACAGAAAATAGTACAGAAAAACAAAATACCCCGAGCCCCAACACAACCCAACTCCCGTAAGGCCCCCCCACCCCTAACCCCCCTCCCCTCTCCTCTAGAGCCGATTCAGCAGAGGCAGTGCGCTACATACCACCCTCGCAGCGTGCAACCAGTAGCAGTCCCCGTTATATCCCTGAGTCAATCCTGGCAGCCGGTTGAAGAAGACCCCACCTTGGCTGCCTTTACAAAATCATTTAATAATTGCCATTTAAGGAGATTCTGAGGATGTGGAAACTTTAACTGGAAAAGTTGCTCAAACTGGCTGTATATACAAACACGGTTCCACCACTCCTGTGCACTGAGCTGAGAAGTACATTTCCAATGACTCACAAGTAGAAATATGGCAATCCCCATCATAAAGTCGAAGAGAAAGGAGCCATCAGAGGGTATCGAAGACAGCTTCGCCGCCGATCGTAGGCTAATAAGTCGCCACGATAAGGCCTCTTTAAAATTAAGAATAAGCTGGATTCGTTTCCACACCCAGTTCCAGAAATCTTGAACCCCGGGGCACTTATACAGAACATGCATCAATGTACCAGCCTTCCCGTGAAAAGTCCAGCACCGAGGACTACTGTTCTTATCCCATTTTGCCACTCTGACAGGAGTGTAAAAGCTTCTATGCGCAAAGAAGAATAGAGTCTGCGTTATCGATGCCGATCTCGAGACTCGCACCTGTTTGCTCCAGAACTTTTCCCACTCACGGGCGGTAAGGTGCACCATGGTTTCCCGTTCCCATTTAAGCTGAGTTTTCCGTATCTGAACACCTGGGGAAAAGGTTAGCTTTTTGTAAAAACTCGAAGCTACGCCAGTATCTTGCATAGCAGCTTGCAGGATATCACTAATTCCCCCCGGTCCTACCCCTTTGGCAGGAACAATGCCCGCAGCATCTAAACAATGTCGAAGCTGCAGCCATTGAAAATAGCAATGGGCAGGGAGGCCAAATTCGAGTCGCAATTCACTGAATTCCTTCCATTTGTGACCCACTATTAATTGAGAGACGGTCCAAATCCCTTTCCGATACCAATGCCGCCAGACAATAGGCTGCTTTTGAATTCTAAAAAGAGAATTATGCCAGATGGGCAATTTAGCCAATGGGCACTGATCCTGTCGGCAAGCCTTAATTAAGGTCCGAACCGCTTGTAGAGTATCCGCAATCATATAGGGACATTTTACTCCTTGATCCAGATGCATCCCTAAAACATGTTTCAATGGTAGCGGTGCTAGAAGCCTCTCCTCAATATCAACCCAAACGGGCCGGGTGCTATCATTATCCTGTAGCCATCTGGACCCTTGCTTTAGGAGAAAAGCCTCGTGGTACGCATAAAAATCCGGGAAATTCACACCCCCATGTGCTCGGTCAAGTTTTAGCTTCTGTTTCGCTATTCGCGGGGTCTTGTTATTCCACAGAAACTGAGTCAAGAGTTGCTCTATTCGCCGATAGATAATGGGAGAAAACAAACAAGGAACCATTTCTAAGATATAGTTGACCTTGGGTATTATCATCATCTTGATGGTTTCCAATCTACCCCACCACGAGAGAACAAGAGGGGACCACTTCAAAAGCAGATCTCGAACCATCGCAACTAACCCATCCGCGTTCCGTCGAATCGTCTCTTCCAACGGAAAGGTATAATTTATACCCAGGTATTTCACCAAGCCGGGCTCCCAGACGAAAGGATAGTCACTCACATCCACTTTATGCACTAGATTGTTTAGAGGAAAGATAACCGACTTAGACCAATTGATTTTATATCCCGAGAGCACCGAGTATCTGTCAATTTGTTTTAGGATTTCAGGAATGGAAGCGGGCGAGGTGAATAGAAGCAAATCATCCGCATATGCGGAGAGCTTAATTTCGAGGCCTTCAATTAGCGCTCCACGAATCTCAACACACTGCCTAATTATCAGCGTCAAGAGTTCAAGGGCTAGATTAAATAACATGGGGGAAAGAGGGCACCCTTGTCTGGTGCCACGTTTTAACGCGAATAGTTGGGAGTCGGTCCCATTAACGCAGATCCGCGCCTCCGGCTGAGCATACAAAGCCTCCAGAGCTTGCAAAAAACCATTCCCGAACCCGAACCAGCGCAGAGCAGCAAACAGGAAAGGCCACTCTAGCCGATCAAAAGCCTTTTCGGCGTCAAGAGATATCCCGATTAGAGGTGTCGGTAGATGCTCAGCGCCCGCCAGTACATGGCAAAAGGTCCTGGCATTGTCAGCTGTCGACCTACCTTTCGTGAAGCCACATTGATCGGGATGAACTAAAACTGTCAACTGCCCAGCGAGCCGGGCTGCTAACACCGATGCATAGATTTTATAATCCGCATTGAGTAGCGAAATGGGCCGGTAGTTGGCCGCAGAGCGCGGATCTCTACCCGGTTTTTCAAACACTGCCAAATTGGCTGTGGCAAAGGCTCCTGTGTGCTGGACCCTTTCCACTAACAGATTATAATAGTAAACGAGCGGGGGGACCAGTTCTACTGCGAAGGTCTTGAAGAATTCTGCCGGTAGGCCGTCAGGGCCCGCGGCCTTGCCGGAAGCAATAGAGGCAATCGCACCGCGGATTTCCTCATCAGTGAAGGGTCGATCTAGCGTCTCCCGAGCGGAATCACTCAGAACGGGCCGTTGAACCCCGTATACTAATTGGTCAAAGCCTACTTGCGAAAACTCACACTCAGAGGTATACAGACCCGTGTAGAACTCACGAAAAATTTCCGCAATCTCCGAATCTTTAACAGCCAGCCCTTGCCCGTCCAAATTCCATAGAGCTGCGACTCTTTTGGCCTCCCTATTACCTTTGAGCGCATTCGCCAGCATTCGACCCGCTCTATTCCCTTCCCGGTAATAGTTCCCTTGCTGCACTTTGATACTATGCACGGCTGTGACTGTAAGTAGCTCATTATATTGGAACCTTAACCGTTGAAGTCTAAGCAGGATACAGGCGTCAGTGCGGCGGCTCAAAACCCGCTCTCCAATTTTAATTTGATGTTCAAGAAGGAGCAATTGCTGTTTCCGCAATTTCGCCTGCTTAATAGCATAGCTGGTGATGACCGCCCGTATTGCTGCCTTAAAACCTTCCCACCAGGCCCATCCCTCCGTAGCTTGTGGGGAATTAAAATGAAAGTATTCAGCGATGGCCCCTTTCACCTCGACACAAAATGCTGGATTATTGAGAAGAGCTCGGTCAAATCCCCACTTAACTGAGTCCGCTGTTAGCGCATCATCTTGGAGAACCAAGGATATGGCGGCATGATCAGAAACATGGGTGGCATATATACTCGCCTCTACAATGTTAGGCATTAGCATTTTAGAGACTAGAAAAAAGTCAATTCTTGATTGTGACGAATGCGGAGCAGAGAAATAAGTAAACTCTAAGTCCGTGGGATGAAACAGCCGCCATACATCCACCAGCGCCATATCCTTAATTAAAGATGTAAGCATAAGCTGTCCTTTAGAAGATGTGAGAGTACGCGGCGGCAGCCTATCTACTAGAGGGTCAATGATCTGATTAAAATCCCCCCCAATTATAAGAGGCTTGACCGCCTCCAAATGCACTAAACGTGCAATCTCCGCAAAAAGGTCAGAGTGATCAGTGTTAGGGGCATAGAGACATAGGACCACTACCTCTAATCCCCCCACTTTCATCATGACTTTGGCCCAGCGGCCTTCTGAGTCTGACTGACTATGCATCAGCGTGACATTAAGAGACTTTCTGGCCAGGATTGCAACACCATTCTTTTTCCCTAAAGCCGCCGAGTACGCTAGCACCTTAAAAGGCTTAATATTCAGCTTTAAGGATTCCCTGTTGTTTAAATGAGTTTCTTGTAACAGTAGTAGATCGGCTTTCTTGTGCCGCGCATAATCTATAATTTTTTTCCTTTTAACTGGGTTGTTAATACCTTTCACATTCAGTGATACAATGTTACAGATAGCCATCACAATGATTAATAAACATTCGCACCCACATCCCAGTATAACATATCCTCTCCTTCAGTTCCCAGCCCGAAGAGCTGGCACTGGGCATCACTACTCGGCTGCCGCATCTCTTGCTCAAACGCTCACTGATATCACACCTGCCGATACATGTAGGCTCTAGAGGAGAACACCTTCCCAAAAAGAGTATAGGTGAGCTTAAGTCAGCAGGACTGGCCCGGGAGCCCAACCTTGAGGGAATTACAAACAAACTCTTAAAACATGGCATAGCATAAAGTATAAATACATACCCACAAAATATACTGACATAGCCATAGCCCTAGATATAGCTACTACTGCCACCTCCTCCCCTTGGATCAGTTCAAACAAGTCATTCCCAGGACACACATTTAAAATCATGTGCCCCTGAGCGAGCGACATCTGTCGCCATATTGATGCCAGATCCCACAGTTCCTTCACTGCAGATAACTGGATAAGTATCGTAGCTTTGGTCTCGAATATATAGCCATTGAGGTTATCCAAAAGCAACTACCGCTTCCCTCAGCGCATCTGCGCAGCTTCTTTTTCGTCCAGAAAGGACACTAAGGCGTCCGGCTCATCAAATGTCCGGGTCTGATTGTGTAAGGTGACGCGCATTTTCGCCGGGTACATCAGCCCAAATCGCGCTTGTAGCTGTAGCAAACGCGGTCGTAGAGATAGGAACCGCTTCCGTCGATCCACGGTATTTTTAGCCAGGTCAGGGTAGATGTAGATCCGTCGGCCCTCATATTCCAGCTGCGCACGTGCTCGTGCTGCTGCCATGATCTGCGCAACTTGTTGAAACCTCAGTACGCGCAAGATGACTTGTCGGGGCCACGGATCCCGTTGTGAGACCTGAGCGGGGATGCGATGAATGCGGTCTATTTCCAGCTCCTTATCAAAGGTAATGTTGAGAATAGCAGGGAGAAGCTTTATTACAAAAGCTCTTAAATCGGGGCCCTCTGCCCCTTCAGCGAGACCCACAATCCTGATGTTATTACGGCGAGCACGATTGTTGCCATCCTCTACGTCTTTTTGCAGTGCTCGCAACTGCCTCTCAAGCTTTTCTATTTTCCCCAAACGGGCTTCATGCGCGGTAACAATCCCTTCCAGCTTGTCTTGCCTCAGTGACATACCTTCAACTTTACTGTGCAGTGCACTTAATTCCTCCTGTACCGAGTGCAAAGAAGCTCCATTTGCCTTCACCAACTCTTTCACTCCTCGTATCTCAGCGAGGAGTTCCTGTTGCACATCAAGGCCTTCTCGTCCCGACGCCATCTTTTGAGGGGAGATGGGGTCTGTCTTAGTATGCTTCGCATTGCTGTTTAGTGCTCCTGCGAATTCCAGCCGGGTCGGCTTCGACACCGCCATCTCAGGCCGTGCTGCTGCGGCTATAAGCACTTTAGTGGTGCCAAATTAGACAGTATTTTACCGGATTCTTGTCGGGTCTCCCGGGAGCCTCCACGTTACGCGGCTATCCTGCTCGACATCAAGCTCCGCCCCCCCCCGTCTGTCTGTGTTGTTTTCTATCAGAATCAGAACCGTAATTTTTGTGCGCTCTGTTATAAAGTATGTGCGCTCGCTCGGCAAGGTGTGTGCGCGCGCACACGTGCACAGCTTAGAGGGAACAGTGGCCACAACACTGAGCACAGTGCCCATGGACCACTGCAGGAGATGTCCCTGAACACCAGGACACCATCCCAATATGTTCATGTAAATGCACATGACACACATACACCCCAGGGATCCAGAGCATGTGCAGCAGTGGTGGCACACACAGATAAACAACGAAGGACATCCTGATAGCAATAGGCCAAATGCAGCATCAGCACGTGGTGTATTTCCCAGAGGATGGAAGGTGAGGCCCACCTGAAAGGTATACCAGTGGCCTGACTGGGAATGTCTGTGTCAGGCAAGAGCACAAAGAGCCCCAATAGCGGATGCAGACACCAATGGACGGCGGACATCACCACGTCTGCATGGGTAGCTGTGAGTGGAACATGTCCACGGTGCATTGTGTTTTGCGGAAACACAATGTTGATGTACATTGGACCACCAGCAAAACTGTGACACATCTGAGAAAAATATATGACACATGTACACAATGTACATTATCCCACAAGCAGAAGGTAACAGAGGGATGAGGGAACATAATTGGAGAGGTGGCCAAACACATCCCTACAACACAGATAGGCAGGGTAGCGCAGAATGACCGGTCATGTAGACAGGTCAATCAGAAACAGTAACATACACTGTGTGACAAGGTATGCATGCCAGAAGGTTCAGATGGCAGGACCCCCAACACTGAACAACAAATGGAGACACACATCACAGTACATGCATGAGTGGCACAAATCTGTCAAATGACTCAATGGCAGTGGCTGTTCAACATACCCTCCAACAATACAATGTCCTGTGCCCGAGTACACACACAGCCTCACAATATGTGTCTAAGATACACCATGAAGACTCCCAAGATGTGAACAGGTAATGGCCACATGTGTGACAGATGGAAGCTAAGGGTGATGGAGCAGTGGTCCAAAGACATGTGCATCACCATAGGAGCAGTGGAGAGAAAACAATATATATGTGTCTAACCGTGACGACAGCAATGCAATCCTCACTATCTGACAACTCACCCGAGTCAACAGGAATGGTGCATATATGAACACACACTCCCCACATGCAGCACAGCTTCGAGCAGCATAGTCAGCCAATCCGTGTGGGCCCGGAACACAGAAGCTCATCCTGTGGAGCCAAGAACATGACAGAGATATGGAGACATGAGATGGCAGTGCTGCACAATCCGTACACTAGCTAACACATGGCTAACCCAGAGACACGTCCCGAGCACACCCATAACTTACAGGAAAAGAGCTCCTCGATCATATGTTGCCTGGCTGCCATCCCCGCACGTGTGTCACCATGGCCAGGTGCAGGAGGGCACACAGGATCCACCCCGAGATCCTCATTAATATCGACTGGAACATTGTGCCTGAGAGCAATGTTGTGGAGGATGCAACAGGCTATGATGATCTTTGCCACAGTCAGCGGTCCGTACTGTAAGGCCCCGCCAGTCCTATCCAGACACCTGAAGCGACTTTTGAGAACACCAAAGGTGCGCTCAATCACTGAGCGACTGGAGGCATGGGCCTCATTGTACCGTATCTCTGCACCTGGCCGAGGGAGACGCACAGGGGTAAGCAGCCAGGTGCGACACCCATATCCTGCATCACCTGCAGAAAACAATGGTGCAAAGTTACATGCATGCTGAGGCACCAATGGAATGACAGACGTAGCAATACAGAACTGGACAGCCGAGAGGCTGTGCACACAGATATGAGGCAAAAGCAGTGCACACAGTGGTAGTGCATCAGAGGCTGTCGAGGCCAGAGGCAAATGACCATGACATGCCAATAGGGGCAGTGCACACCCATGTAACCGTGTCACAGGACATGTGCCAAAACTGTGCCGAAAGAGAGCAGTGGTGGGAGCTGTGAGTCAAGATGTCCGACAGTGGAAAAACACACCCGGGGGTGCAGGGATGCACAGGTGTGCAAGTAGGTGGCTGGCCTGATCTGGCGCACACACAGCATAGGCCACTGGGATACATTGCGGGGGTGGGGTGGGGGAAGCAACAGGCGGTGGTGGCAGGGGACACCGAAGAAGGTGCCCAGACATGCAGCAGACATGTGTCATAGCTGAAGCACCCACAGCACATTTCACGTGTAGCCCCCAGCATGGCCAGAGAAAGAAGGTCGCGCATACAGAATGACCACCACGAGGATGTGTCTGTGACCCCATCCCCCCCCACAGGATGGCACATGTACAACCATGCAACATATGGGCTGCCCAAGTGACTGACCCCACTGGGAGACATGTGTACAACTGCCAGTGCAGTATGCCCATGCCCAGATGTGGAGGCCATGGGCATGTTGCAGGTGTAGCTCACAGGCATGGAGGGGACACATCATATGCAGCAGGGGTGCCCCTGGACACAGTAACTCAGAATAAAAAAGGGCAAGGCCACGGAAAAGGCGACACCACATGGCCGCTGGGACACACATGTGAGAGCAAACAAACACACATGGTAGACAGAGAAATGGGTGTCATTGCACATATGTCTGTGATCAAAACACCAGTGACACGGCATGAGGTAGTGTGCCACACCCAATAGTCTGCACCCATAAATAACACTGCAATGTCAGGCATGCAGTGGACAATGGTGACAATGGTGTATAGACACCCACCTACAGTAGGTGCATGTCATACACGTTGAATACCCACCCAACAGGACGTAGTCCTCATATTGACCAGCCTCAAACTGGCCAAACACTGCCGAGTTCTGCAGGATATAGGAGTCATGGGCAGACCCTGGAAACCGCGGGACCACATTCAGGATACGCATACTTGCATCACAAACAACCTGCACATTGAGGGAATGGAAGTGTTTGCGGTTGTGGTACACAACCTCCCTGTCGCTTGGTGGGACAAGGGCAACATGTGTGCAATCTATAGTGCCCATCACGTGTGGTATCCCAGCAATCCTATGGAATGCCTGTGCCAGGGCCGCCCAATGTTGCCTCCCATTGGGAATTGCAATGTAATTCCCAACCCGGCTGACCATGGCATGCAGTACCTGGTCGAGACAGCGGGAGAAGGTCGGCCTACTCATCCTACCCACTGCTGCCACCGAGGATTGGAAACAGCCAGAGGCAAAGAAATGTAGGGCAGCCAGGAGCTTGGTCATACCCGGTATAGCATGTGACCGGGCAGTCAGGGGCTCAAGGTCAGGTCTGAGTTCCTGATAGAGCTCCCTAATGGCCCCTGTGTCCAGCCAGTAGAGGGAGATTACCTGGCCCTCTCTCAGGTCCTGGAGCAAGGCCCTGGGCCTGTAGAGACGTTCCAGGCGGGGTTGTGCTTCAGTATGCCTACGGCGACGTTGGTCACCCACACCCGCCTGTGCAGCCCCCACAGCTGCAGGCCTGAGTTTCAGTGGCATTGCACCCATGCCCAGGGCCGCAGCCCCAGGAAAAACATCTCCCTCCTCCGGAAAAAGCAGCCCAGCCAGTTCGACCAATGCAACCACTGCACCACCTGCATGCGCAGTCTGAGCCATGACAGACACAGGTTGGAGGATAGCTGGGTTAGAAATAGTGGTCGGGGTGGGGATGGACATCACATGATCGCCACACACCTGGTGGAGTAGAAAGATCCAGAATACAGCAAACATAAAACCTACCTGTTTGAAATGGCACTGCGTGCTATGTCGCGCGTTCCCATAATGCACCCGCGGCCAATCATCTACGTTTCACAATCATCTATGTGAGTCCCTGAGATGTAGCAGGGTGTAAAGAAACTGCGTATCACACTAGAAACCACACCCAGATGCCAATATAGGAGTGACAGACAACGAACATGCCCATGAGCAGGGAATGGAAGAGTCGTTGTAGCGCGTGTAACGAAGCGTGCAACGTCTGAGTGATGTCACGTACGCGTCACGTAGTGCTGCAGCGTCCAGCGCTACTACTAAGGTGCAGATAAACATAGCAATATATCAAACGTGGGAATATGTGGGCCAGCAGTACACACAACGAAACTGTTATAAAGGCACGTGTAAGATGGATCCCTGAAATGGCACCTGCTGCCTACACAAACATATATGATGTGACTTCCTGCGCATCGCAACGCGCGTCGCAATGCGCGTCGTGGCGCACGTGGTTGTGCGCGTGGCTGTGTGCGTAGCCAACGCCCCGCGACCCATGCCCCATGAAAACCTATATGTATGATTGGCTGTGTATGGCAAACCCCCGAGCACAACCATACGCGACAGTATGGAGCGCAGGGAGGCAGAGGAGCAGCAGCATGCAGTGGACCAGCCCACCCACCCATCAGCACAAACCACATCTGGTGAAGATGAGGTGCCAGGGCCATCTGGGGTTGGGCAAGCACCAAGTGCACATGCAAGTGCAGCTGGGAGACCAAGGCAGCCCAGGGTCCCAGTCCCAGCAGAGATACGGCGGAGGGCCGTACACTTCAGCCAGCAGGAAAATGACCTCCTCCTGGCAAACATCTTGGAGAGATATGACCTTTTGTTTGGGCGCCAGAGCTCAACCCTCACAATAGCCACTCGCAACAGGGCATGGTCTGAGGTCCAGGCAGCAGTGGCAGCAGCAGGGGGACCCCACCGTGACAATGAGAACTTGCGAAAACGCTATTGTGACATCAAAAGAAACATACGGACTGAGCTTGTGAGGGAGCAACGTGGGGCCCAAGGCACTGGAGGGGGCCCAGCTCAGGTGCCAAACTTCTCAGACCTTGAACGTCGCCTGGCCGAGAGACTTGGGCCAATATATGTACATGGCCTACCCGCTGCATTGGACACAGCGCACCCACAAGCAGGTAAGGGGGGAGTGCGGACCAACTGTGGGATATAGCACAGACACATGGTGTGTGCC
This sequence comes from Ichthyophis bannanicus, assembly GCA_033557465.1. Lineage (NCBI taxonomy): Eukaryota > Metazoa > Chordata > Amphibia > Gymnophiona > Ichthyophiidae > Ichthyophis > Ichthyophis bannanicus. Next base: position 368,293,985 of record CM066038.1, on the reverse strand, counting down.
ACAACAGAGGGGGGGGCAGTACGTGGCTGTTTGGGAATTGGGGGGCAACTGAGACACAGAGGCAGCATCCATTCAAGAACCACGGTGGGGGGGCCTGTCTATGGGTGGCAGTGGGCGGCAAAAGTAAGTGAATGGGAGACTGTGCAGGGGTGGCAGGCCCACAGTGACAGCAGAGGGTGCCGACATGTTGCATGGCTCACGGTGAAGGGATGGCAGGGGCAGTAGGGCCACACGGGTAGGGAGACGGCCAACCGGAAGGCACACTGCACCTGCTTAGGACAGGCTGGGTGGTGGCAGGATGAGGGTGGTGATGGCCATGCATGGGGTGTGCGGCAGCACCCAGGGGTGTGGGGGGCCTGGGGAAGCAGGGCACAGGGGATACCTGCATGGGGAGTGCACAAATGTAGTGGGCTGCCACTAGAGCCATGGGCCAGACACACGCGGATCAACAACCCACAGATGCCTGAGGGGGTATGTGACGGGGTGGGGAGGCAGCCAGACCCCCATCTGACCTATGTAACCTTGTGGCACCCAGGTGACGTCAGCGCCATCGACGCACAGGAGGAGGCACAGGGTGAGTCAGCCGTGGGACCATCCAGCCCAGTGGACACTGTGTCTGAGGTGGCCCATGTGGGAGTGGAGAGGCAGGCTGCACCCCTGGGGGATGGGGACATGCTGGTCCCAGGAACTGCAGACAGGGACACAACACCCACCACTGCAGGCACTGGGGACGGGCCTGCGGATGAGGCGGAGCGACACCGGAATGAGGCACTAGCTGCTGTGGCAGATGTCATCGGGGAGATGCAGGTGCACTCTGCAGCAGCCCACAGAGATGCAGAGGGTGAGTGTCCTAATGTGCTATGATTGATATGCCTCCGAACAGGTGTTGCTTTTACCCCTGTCTCACATTGCACTATGGCCTCTCCCCACAGGTATACGGCATGTACTGCATTCGGTGGCTCGGGCACAGCGGCGCCAACTGCGGCTGGCACGCTGCTTGCAGTGGACCATGTCTGGGGTCCTTGCTCGTGTCGACCGCATGGCCACGGCATGTGAAAGGATGGCTGACGCCCAGGAGCGGATAGTGGCAGGCAGGGAAGCAGTCACTGTCCATCTGCAGCAGCCAGAGCCAATACCACCACATACACCTGCAGCAGCAACAGCACCGGCAGCAGGGGGGCGACAAACACCAAAGGTTGGGCGGGGCCGCCTAAAGGGGGGCAGAGGGAGGGGAAAATAAAGGGCTACACAGGTGGCCAGTGAAGGTGACATGTGTTCATTGTCTCATTTGGGGCCCAACTATCACACACCCCCACCCCACCCCCTGGCCCGTGACCAGGGCATGACACGGTGCCACTGATGTCATCAGCCATTGCCCCCCCCCCCCCTTCAGCCATGTCCACCATGGGTACACAGCCAATCACATAAGCTGCAATGCTGGACCACCACTGCATTGTGTTGTGGGGGCTCACGGACTCCGTGGACCAATACCCTGTTGAGCCCTCACCCACCATTAGTCTCTGTGTTGGTGTAGGTGCACTGTATGTCCTGCATGGGGAGCCACATTGGCCGCTCCCATCACGCTAAACCCAAACAGTATGTGCACTGCACATGTCACGTACTCTGGTTCACATGCTCCCACAGCCATCCACCTTGGCGCACCCGTGACACATGTCCACTGTGGTCCCCTGAGCACACCCTTGCAGCTTCCAACACCTTAGGGTGACCCCCCGGTAAGGCCTACCCATCACCCTGTGCACCAGTGGCCGCAATATACACCTACACCCCCTTGCCCCCCATCAGGCACATCCCAATACCACATTTGGCTCCATAAGCTACACCCATTAACTGTCACCTGTCGCACCATCCACACTGCGCTCCACCCCATCCACAGCCATGCCACACTGTGCCACTCCTCTGGGCATTATCCCGCTAAGCCCCCGTCCCCACCCTCTGCTGTGCCCACCCCCAGACCCCCACACCCCTGTGGGTGCCACCACCGATGGGCCAATGCACTCCACTGACAGTATGCTCTTGCACCCCCTAGGGCCAGCCATTACACCCATCACACCATACAGCAAGGTGGTCATGCGTCTCCCAGCGGATCATTGGACCATCCTGTACCATCCCCCTTTCCCACCCTGCATGCTGGTATACGTGCTTGCCATTTAGCCAGGTGTTGCCGGGCCCTACACAGTCACAGCTGGCAACACCGCTCACTTCCCCCCCTCAGGCACCAGCCTCACCACCTCCTGAGGTGCACCCTCTGTGTTCTCACCCTAACCCCACCCCTACGCATACACCTCAGCCGTCCTACCTTTGCCACCACAGCCTAACACTATGGGGTCATGCTGGATAGGCTACACAGGCCGTCCACCCTCCCCTGCCATATGTCCCATTGTCACTCTGTGCTGCGCGCCCCACACCTTCGTACACATCTGCTGTCGCACGTCACTCATGCACGCCACTCTCCCTCCTGCTCGTTGCCCCACCCTCTCAGCAACGTAGCTGTGACATGTCTGTGGAGGTGCTCTCACCGCAGCCCTTACCTGTTCCACGTCCTCCCTCGCCTCTCAGAGTGAACACTGACACACCCATCTCTCGCACAGCACTGTCACCTAGCAATGAGGGACATCTGACCACCAGGTTCATATATGAAACGTAGAACATTTAAAACATATTTATATTTAAAACATATTTACAACATTTGAACTGGGACACACATAGTCCAACATTGTTACATAGTATATGATGCCAGATAAAGACCAGCATGGTCCAACTAGGCCTCCTAGCCACACAGCATTGGGCACTCCCATCCCTGTGGACGTTGTGATGGAGAGGCAATGGCACGGTCCGTCACAGGGCGGGTGTGCCATGTGTGTCCACACACTACACACTCCGGGGACCCCTGTCGGATGGTGGCTGACTGGGTGCGGCACCGACAAGGCGCTCATCGTGCTCACGCAGACGGTCAGCCACTATGGACAGGGTCGCCAGCACCTGCCCCTGGATTAGGGCGAACTGCCTCTGGGCGTGTGCCTGGGCACGCACAGCCGCAGCCAGGCACAGACCGCATATACAGCCACACAGCCACACATCTCCCCGTGTCTGTGTGGCTACATGCACAGCTGACCTTCCTGCGGCAATGTGTGGCAGACACACGTCCAAAGGGCATGCTTCGCCATGATCATGGGGCAGGTGGCTGGTGCCCCCATTGCTCTGTGGCGGAGCGTGCCATTGGGGACCTGTTCCCCCCCCCGCCCACGCTGTACAGCCCCTCCCCCCTGCCTCCACCATCCTCTCCACATCCCCTTCCCCCTCCTCCCCACCTCCCCCTCCCTTTCCCTGCCACCCACATCCTCCCTCTCCCCTCCCCTGTCCCCCACATCCCCCCCTCATTTCCCCGGTCCCCTCTCCATGTGATCCGCATCCTCCCCATCCCCTCCCATATGCCCCTCATCCTCCTCGTCCCCCTCCTCTCCCTCGTTGGGGCGTGGGGATGCACCCACGTGCCCTCCATCGACATTTATTTATTTTATTTATTTATTTAACTATTTCTTTTATACCGCCCCTTCCAGAGATCAAGGGCGGTTTACATATAACAGGTTAACAGTCTTGTACACAGTTTGTATACATTTTACATAGAACAATAGAAATCAACTATTTACATTGAACATTGTACATAGAACAATAGAAATCAACTATTTACATTGAACAGTAAATATATTAAAGAAAAACAATAAGCAGAGACATCTTTTAAGTATTAAAGCAAGAACTTTGTAGGTATTAAAGCAAACACATCAAACTTTTTACAAATGTATATTTACAGTGTGTGGTGTGTGTGTTGTGTGGGGCAGATATTGGTGTAGGTGTTGGAATTTAGTTCCTTTTTTTTGTCGTCTTTGAGGCGTGTGAGTGGGGGGGGGGGGTAGGCTTGTGTTTATATTGTTTGGGTTAAGGGAGTTTGTGCATGTGTGACCAGGTTTGTTGTGGAGCTAGCTTTGGGGTAGTAGGGGACTTCGAAGTGTTCAGTGAACAGGTAGGTCTTTAATTCTTTTCTGAATTGGAAGAGGTCTCTTATGGTGCGAAGTTCAATAGGGAGGTCGTTCCAGAGTGTAGGAGCAGTGAATGAGAATGCTCTGGAGCTAGTGGTGTTCTTAGTTTTGCGGATGGTTTTAGGTATGATGAGCGAGTGGGCCGCGTTTTGTCTGAGGGTCCTTGTCGAAGTTGGAGATTGCAGTAATGTGGATAAGTGTGAGGGGGTTATGTCGTTTATGAGTTTATAGGTTGTTAGGATGATTTTATATTTAATTCGACTGTTTATAGGGAGCCAGTGGAGGTCTAGCAGTATAGGGGTTACGTGATCTGTTAGGGGAGCTTTAGCAATCACTTTTGCACAGATGTTTTGTGCTCTTTGCAGAAGGTAGGTGCTTTTTTGCGGGAGGCCTATTAGGAGACTATTGCAATAGTCAAAGTGAGGGGTGATCAGTGTACCTACTACGGATCTAAAGTCTGGTGTTTCTAGGAGTGGCCTTAGGTGTTGAATTGTTTTGAGTTTATAGAAAATGGTTTTTACTGTTTGTTTTATGTGTGGTAACATGGTGAGAGTGTGGTCTATTATTACTCCTAAGTATTTTACCTGTTTTCTGACAGGTATGGAGGTTTTGTTGATAGTGATTATTTCCAGGTAGGTGTTCTCAGTCATAGATGATCTTGTCACAAACATTGCCTCAGTTTTTTTGAAGTTTATGCTGAGGTGGTTAGTTTCCATCCAAGAGGTGGTTTCAGCCATGCATTTGGATAGCGAGTCATATGTAGGGTTTTTAATGGTTATGGGGGTAGCTAGCATGATGTCATCGGCATATATAAAGTGGTTAATCTTGTGTTTTTTAAATATGTTTGTTATCGGTTGCAGGTACAGGTTAAATAGGAGGGCTGATAGGGCTGATCCTTGGGGTATTCCCTGTCCTTGGGGGAATGTTTCTGATGCTTGTTGGTCAATTTGGACGCGTATTAATCGGTGTGAAATGTAGGATTTGAACCAGTTAAGGACGGTCCCGCCTATTCCTAGATTTTCTAATCTGTTGATCAGTGTTAGATGATTAATGTTATCGAATGCGGCTGAGATATCTATAAATAGGAGTAGGTAGCCTTGTTGTTTGTCATCTGTGCCCTTGATGAGGAAGTCCATAAGGGTGATTAGGAGGGTTTCTACTCCATGGGATGGGCAGAAACCAAATTGGTGTGAGTCAAGGGGTTTGTATTCATCAATGTGTTCCTGTAACTGAATTTGAATTGTTTTCTCTATAATTTTGGCTATGAACGGAATGCTGGCTATAGGTCTGTATGAGTTTGGATCTTTTGAGTCTAGCTTATTATTCTTTATTATTGGTCGGAGTGTTGTGAGTTTTAGGGCATCAGGCATGATGCCCTGTGAAAGAGATTGGTTAACTATGTGTTGTAGATTTACCGCCAGTTCCTCTTTCGCACACTTAATCCATGAAACGGGGCATGGGTCAAGTGGGGAGGTGGTGGTGTTTATCATTGTTATGATTTTGAGGAGTTGTTTTTGTTCTATCAACTGGAAACTTGTCCATTCATGCGTGGTTTTCGTGTTTGATAATAAAGAAGTTGGGGTAGTGGGCTTGTTTTTTAGTTTTTCTGCAAAATGATTTGCTAGTGTTTGTATATTAATTGTTTGTTTAGGTTCGCTGTTATTAGCTTTGGTTAATGTTTTTACTATCGCGAATAACTCCCTAGGGCGGTTGATGGATGAGTTTATTACTTTAGAGTGGTAGTCTCTTTTTGATTTGTTAATTGCGTTTTTGTATTCTATAAGTAGGACCATGTATTGGGATTTGTTTTCATCAGATTTTAGTTTTCTCCATCTCTTTTCTTGTCTCCTCAGTTGTTTTTTTAGTTTTCTCAGCTCTTTCGTGAACCATTTTTCTGTCTTTTTTGTTTGCTTGTGTAAGACTTTTTTGTGGACAGCTGCTTTTTGAATGGTTAGGTTCCAATTAGATATGGTTGAGTTGGTGTCTGGTGTGGTTGTATCTAGTTTGGGTAGTACTTTGTCGAGGAATGTGTCTTTGTCAAAGTGTTTGAAGCGTGATATATGCGGGGTTGTGCTCCCATTATTTTTTGGGACTTGTGCTGATAGCTGGATTGTGATTAGATCCCTGGGTGGCCCTTCTAGTCCGCCGCCCTGCAGGCCCACGTTGTCATTGGCCTCCTCCCGGGCCGCAGCAACATACGGGTCCTCCGGCCTCGCTGGCTCAATGGCTGCACGTGCATCAGCTGTGGGAGAGGTAACACATATCATCCCCTGGGTACACATCATATTCCACAGTCACAGTGGTCCTGTGGTTCCACCACTCGGTGCCATACAGGGCCATGTCACTGTACTCACCATTCTGCTGCGCCATCCGTTTGCACTGCACCCTGGCCACAAATCTCGGGTAGCGTGCCCTGAGCTCCCTCGCCTTTTTGCGCAGGTCCTCCACCTGTAGGGGTGACACCAAACATTGACCTTAGCTACCACAGAGACACGTTGGGGTCCCCTGCCTCAGCAACTAACTCTTTCTCTTCATACAACAAGAGCCTGCCCCTATTGGGTGACACACTCATGCCCCATGCTCTCCCAGGGGACAGCCCCATGTGTGGCCCACGCACACGCCTCTCAGGTCTGTACCCCATGTGCCCTGTGTGTGCACCCCAGCGTACATGACACAACACATCTCTGTGTGCCACCTACACACATCTGCCAGTGCCAATCAGCCACTGTTGGGGTGGGAGGGTGTCACCTGCAGTGCTCCCTGTAACATCTTAGGGCTGTGGTTTGTCTTGTGTGATCACAAACAGGGCCTGTTTCCAAGGCACCAGATGGTGCAGGGAACCCTCTCTTGGGGCCTGCAGCATCCCAGGGCTGTGGTTTTTCTTTTGTGATCACACAAAGAACCAGTTGACATTGGACAGGGATGGGGAGGGGTGCCCTCATTTGGGGCCTGCAGCATCTTAGAGCTGTGGTTTGTCTTGTGTGATCACACAAATACCCAGTTGACATTGGACAGGGATGGGGAGGGGTGCCCTCATTTGGGGCCTGCAGCATCTTAGAGCTGTGGTTTGTCTTGTGTGATCACACAAAGACCCAGCTGAAATTGGACAGGGATGGGGAGGGGTGCCCTCATTTGGGGCCTGCAGCATCTTAGAGCTGTGGTTTGTCTTTTGTGGTCACAAACAGGGCCTGTTTCCAAGGCACCAGGATGGTGCAGGGAAAGCAGATGTAGCGAGAGAATGGTAGTCAACTACAAGAGAGAAGAAAGGACACATGGACAGCAGATGATGGAGAGTTAGCAGAGGACATGACGAAACCAGGAGAAAATGGCAGGAACACTTGCAGCTGAGGAAATTGCACAAAAGGTGCACACATATACCTTTGTATTGCATTTTCTATCTGGAATGGGTTAGCTATGGTAAATGTGCATGAGTAACGTCTGCGCTTTGTTTAATACAGGAGCATATTAATGGATGGTTCTATTTCTACAGTGTCGTACATTCCATGTTAGGCTGTTGTGATTCACAGTTTAATAGCTGTCCTCCTGTTTAGAATTAGTGAGTACATGTTTGGTGATGGTCTATGTTACGCATGTGTAACTGAGCGGAGGTGCTCTGTTTAAATGATTCTAATGTGGCATTGCCACTTGTTCTCCCTCCCCAGTGGTTCAGGTATTGTGGTTCTGTGAGATGTGTTGGTGTAATATTTGCTGTGCTACCTTTTGATTGGTAGAGTATGGTGCTTAGTGAGCCCTGGTATTGCTGTCACGATACAGTGGGTTTGCAATGGGTTTTACATGGCCAGTGTCCATTAGCACACCTGCTGTGTTCATCCCATCCACCACCCTGGTCTGCACCCATCACAGCTGCTGCACATAGCCGTGCAGGTGCCACCACTGCTGACCACTGGGCACAGTTACATGTCTGTGCATTGCTACATGTGTGGCACCAGCCCATGCAATGGCCATAGTATCACTACACGCATGACACGTGTAGAGTACCCTGCACGCACCCATTGTATCTCACACTGTCACACATGTGTGTGTCCTCATGTGTCTCTCACACAACACAGACCCATAGCACAGAGGGATAACTGGTCAACACAGTTAACAGGTAACAATGTAAAACTTTATTTACAGAACAACTTGGGGGTGTGGTTTTTCAATGCACAACATGAGAACGTCGCTGTCAAACAGCCCTGCTGCCCTCTGTGTGTGGGGTAGGCCATGGCATGGGCTGTCACAGGGCGGGTGTGTACTGCGTATCCACGCGCTACACACCCCGGGGACCCCTGGCACATGGTGGCTGTTCTGGTGTGCCCCCAGCTACGTGCTCCTCCAGCAAGCGTAGCCGGTCAGCCACCATGGTCAGGGTCGCAAGGACCTGCCCCATGATAAGGGCGTTCTGCCTCTGGGCATGTGCATGCACACGCACAGCCGCGGCCACGCGCAGCCCGGACATGCAGCCACACAGACACAGGTCTCCCCGTGTCTGTGTGGCTGCATCCACGGTGCGCATGTCCTCGGCTATGTGTTGCATGCCCACGTCCAGGGGGTATACGTCGCCATCACCATGGTGCAGGTCGCTTGCGCCCCCGTAGCCCTGTGACAGCTCATGTTGCTGGGCACCCACCACACATGCCCCCCCAACCCCCCCACCCAACCCATCCCCCACCAGCGCAACGTTGGGCAGGTCACCCACTTCAGGCCCCTGTCCCACCACAGCAGGGCCCCTATCTGCCCGGGCCACCTGCACCCGCACCTCCTCCCCCTGCACCCCCAACACCTCTGCCCTTCCCCCCTCCCCCACCTCCTCCCCCACCGTCTCCGCACGAGGCAGCTGCATGTCCTCCTCAGCTGGCACCCCACCCTCCCCCACATCCTCCTCCTCCCCCTCTGCGTCCGAGGGTTGTTCGGCCCCATGAGTTGGTGTGTGGCACTCCACCACCATTTCCGCTGGGTCAGGCATCACATCCATGTCATCTTCTCCTTGCGGATCACCGTGGCCCGGATCCTGCACCACCTGTTCCTCCGCAGCGCGTGCATCCACTGTGGGAGAGGGGGACATGTGTCATTCCCATGGTCACACATGTGCCACAGCAGTAACATACATCCTGTGGTCATGTCAGCCACTGGGCCACAGGGCCATGTCACATCACTCACCGTCCTGTTGTGCCAGCCGCTCCCTCTGCACTCGGCGCACAAAACGGGGATATCGTGCCCTCAGCTCCCGTGCCTTTTTGCGGAGATCCTCGACCTATTGGGGTGCAAACATATTGACATTAGGGGTCAGACACCCTTTGGTGGCCTCTGCCGCTACACATATACAATTAACAGTGTGCAATATGGTTTGACCCAATGGGTCATGAACCGAGGCATTTCCCAGACCACCAGGATGAGGGGTAGGGCCCTGAGGTGAGGCCTACTGCATCCTGGGGATCTGGATTGCCTCTTGTGTTGACTGTCTGGAGCATTCACCACACCACCAGGATGAGGGGTAGGGCTCTGAGGTGAGGCCTACTGCATCCTGGGGATCTGGATTGCCTCTTGTGTTGATTGTCTGGGGCATTCACCACACCACCAGGATGAGGGGTAGGGCTCTGAGGTGAGGCCTACTGCATCCTGGGGATATGGTCTGTTTCCTGTACTCACAGACAGGGACAGATACCATAGCACAAGGCCTGCAGATGGTCCCTCATTTGGGGCCTGCAGCATCCTTGGTCTATAGTTATGTCTTTTACTCACAGACAGGGACAGATACCATAGCACAGGGACTGAAGATAGACCCTCATTTGGGGCCTGCAGCATCCTTGGGCTATAGCTGAACCCTGTATGCACATACAGGGTCAGATACCATAGCACAGGGACTGAAGATAGACCCTCATTTGGGGCCTGCAGCATCCTTGGGCTATAGCTGAACCCTGTATGCACAAACAGGGTCAGATACCATAGCACAAGGGCTGCAGATGGGCCCTCATTTGGAGCCTGCAGCATCCTTGGGCTATAGTTATGTCTTTTACTCACAGACAGGGACAGATACCATAGCACAAGGCCTGCAGATGGGCCCTCATTTGGGGTCTGCAGCATCCTTGGGCTATAGTTATGTCTTTTACTCACAGACAGGGACAGATACCATAGCACAGGGACTGAAGATAGACGCTCATTTGGGGCCTGCAGCATCCTTGGGCTATAGCTGAACCCTGTATGCACATACAGGGTCAGATCCCATAGCACAGGGACTGAAGATAGACCCTCATTTGGGGCCTGCAGCATCCTTGGGCTATAGCTGAGCCTTGTATGCACAGACAGGGACAGATACCATAGCACAAGGCCTGCAGATGGGCCCTCATTTGGGGCCTGCAGCATCCTTGGGCTATAGTTATGTCTTTTACTCACAGACAGGGACAGATCCCATAGCACAAGGCCTGCAGATGGCCCTAATTTGGGGCCTGCAGCATCCTTGGGCTATAGTTATGTCTTTTACTCACAGACAGGGACAGATACCATAGCACAGGGACTGAAGATAGACCCTCATTTGGGGCCTGCAGCATCCTTGGGCTATAGCTTAACCCTGTATGCACAAACAGGGTCAGATACCATAGCACAAGGGCTGCAGATGGGCCCTCATTTGGAGCCTGCAGCATCCTTGGGCTATAGCTGAACCCTGTATGCACATACAGGGTCAGATACCATAGCACAGGGACTGAAGATAGACCCTCATTTGGGGCCTGCAGCATCCTTGGGCTATAGCTGAGCCCTGTATGCACAGACAGGGACAGATACCATAGCACAAGGCCTGCAGATGGGCCCTCATTTGTGGCCTGCAGCATCCTTGGGCTATAGTTATGTCTTTTACTCACAGACAGGGACAGATACCATAGCACAGGGACTGAAGATAGGCCCTCATTTGGGGCCTGCAGCATCCTTGGGCTATAGTTATGTCTTTTACCCCCTAACAGGGACATATACCATTGTACCAGGATGGGGGATGGCCCCTGAGGTGGGGCCTGCTGTCTCCTGGGATGTGTGTTGGCCTTATGATCACAGACAGGGCCAGGTGACAGACCCCTGTGTGTCTCTTGGCATTTGTGATGTGCCTATGGTCCTCTGTGGATAGGGCACATCATTGAGACTACAACAGCGGCACATACCATAGGAATGTGTTCTGTAATTCACCTGCGCGATGTTTGCAGGCACCCCCTGTGGCCAGGGGGAGTCTGTTTTGGGGGGGTGGGACAGACCTCACTCACAGCTGGATGCGGAGACACCTTGCAGTCCCTATTTGAGCATAGTTGATTGTTGACTTGGTTGCATGGTGTTCCTCTGCACATCCTGGGTTGGGGTGCCTGTTCCCATGAACTTACCTCACGTGGGTAGTCTGAGCTTCGGTTGTACCAAACAGTGAGGCGCTCCCATGCCCTTCTGACCCTCACCAGATTCTGCCTTCTCGATGACCCAGGGAATAGGCGCCTGTGAGCAGGTAGAGCTCCCTTTGTGTGAATGCTGGCTTTCTAGACATTGCAGCCATGTCTTCAGAAAGAAATGTGCATTGCCATGTGCGTTGTTACGGGCGTAGCCACGTGCGTTGTTATGGGTGTAGCCACATGCGTTGTTACGGGCGTGGCTACGTGCCTTGGTGCGGGCGTAATAGCGTGCGTGGGTACGTGTGTTCTTACCTGCGTGGGCACTTAATATTTAACCCCCAGGTTTTAGTACTGCTGCTACATCTCCTAGGTAAAGTCGTTTGGACTCTGCTCATTACAGGGTCTGCTTTATGTTTCCTAGCCCCTTCTGCTGCACACATCTCACATTTGCATACATTCACCTTCCTTTGCCTAGAGGTGACCATGACGTAGAGCTGTATCAGACATATCTGATGTACCTTTTGTTTAGATGTATTGAGGGGAATGTGTGGAGACAGGGCCACAGAGGGAGTCCCAGATTAATTAGCTGTAAGGTTGACATTGGGAACAATGTGGAGGTGTTGTGAGGTTTACTTTCTGGGAATGTATAGCATGGATTTGCTCCTTTTCATGTGTTTTCTTTCACATTTGGACTATTTCCTCTCTGGCCTTTGGGCATAGAACATTGGCTTTGATTCTCTATAGCACCTCAGATAATGTTTTTTTTCAGACAACACTGCTCCGAGCGGAATTGCATCTGACAGCCCTGCTACGTATCAGCACAGTGGGTTCGTACCCATAACCTCTGGCTCCACAGTTGGTGCATTTGACAGTGGGTTGCAGTTATGTCTGTATCTGTATCTCCTTCTCTATGACTGGCTGACTACAGAGGGACGTCAGTTCACCACACAGTCCATCCACAGTAGTTCTCAGGGTTTGATTAGCCCAGTCACACCCATGATGCACTTGACATGCAAATCAGCTGTTCACAGATACACACCATGGGGAAAGCACCCCCACAGCACCTTGGCCTGGTGGGGTAACTGAACATGTGCACCCGCACAGCACCTAGGCATGGTAGGGGTTTCTGAGCGTGTGTTTTACTGGCACAGTGTAGCTACACACCGTCACATTGTGCGGGTACTGCGCTCACCGTGAGGATGCAGTGATGCGTACAGCAGCAGGTCCACAGCAACATCCACAGCAGTGTTGATGTGTGGGATAGGTAGTTTCTGCACAAACACCTTGGCTATATCTGTCTGGATCAGTCAGGTGTAGTCCCTAGGGGGGGATTCTGGTGGTAAACACATTCTCTCTCTCTCCACTGATGGCAGTGGAAGGGACCATCACCCCCAGTTCTACTGTGGGTCAGACACCCCTCAGGGCAGTTACTGCAGCTCTCTACATATCAATAGTAGACAGACATTAGGCCTGTATAGGCTAGGCTGGATCCACCACTATATGATATTGTCCTGCAGCAGGCCTTCAGCCAATGCACCCTGCAAGGCTCTCCATCAGGACATGTACCAGTTGCAAACAGTCTGCTAGTTGGTCCATGATGCATGTTCCTGTTGGAAATGCATACACCCAGAACTGGACTGGGATGGCAGCATACACAACAAGCAGATAAGTCAGTGACCAGCCCCTATAGGGAAACACATACATATCACATGACAGAACTACAATATAGCACAATGGGGATGCCTAGCCATGCTGTGGTCACTGCACAGTCAGGGTGAGACTGAGCTCCCTGCAGGACATACAGCGGTCACCCTGTCTGTGTAGGTGGTGGCCGGGCACTAATATGCCGCAGTCAGTGCCCTATGCGCTGTGCAGATGCAGCCTGCCCATGCCACCATGTCTGGGCTCTACCCATGGTACCTTGCTCCTCATTATGCACAGTTGCCAGCCAATACTGGCAACAGTGCTGGCCGTGTGGCCTGTGGAAGGTGTTTGCAGCCACCACACACTGTAGAGACAGACACACACTCCAACACCTATGCCAGCATTCTGCTACTGTAGAGGGGGTTCAGCAGCCCTGCCCACCACACCAGTCCTGGACACAGTCCAGGCATGGATATGGTCCGCAATACTGTTAGCCGTCACTCCCCAGGGTGGTAAACACTGTCAGTGACCTGACCTGTAGCACACCCCGCAGACATCAGAATGATTGTTCTGATGGAGCTAAATGAGCAAACTGTGCTTGACATAGGACTTGATATCTACCAGTAATCATAGGAAATGTTTGATAGGTGCGTACCGTATACCCAGGTGTAGGGTGCCATTGCTAGGGTATGCCTGTGCTAGTATTGGGAGATGCACACAGGGCCCAATGTCCTGCCTCTCCAGGGGGCATTTGCCACTGGCGCCTGTGGGTGTGGGTGTGGGTGTGGGTGTGTCTGCCCCTGCCCCTGTTGGCTGGTGCTTTACAGCAGAGGTTCCCAACTCAGGTCCTGGTGTGCCAAACACTGTTCGGGTTTTCCTGCTGTCCCACAAACATATGCATGGCCTACATCTGCATACCATGGGGGTGGTGCATAGCTATGCAGCACAGGCATCTTCATTAGAGGCAGCATGGAACCTGAATGGTGTGTGGCACTCCAGGGCTGCATTTGGGGGACTCTGCTCTAGGTAATGCGGCTGTTTCTGGTGTCTGTGCTTGGTGTGGTAATATATAGGCGTAATAACCATGTGTATGTTCGCAGCAATACAGGTTTGTCATTACAGTCACGGTACAGTTGGGGGAAAAATATGTGGACTGGAATGGACATTGACACAGCTGGGCTTTGAACCTGTGACCTTCTGTTCTTGCACACACTCTCTGTGTGCACTGCACCACCGTGTTGCCACAGACATGCTGCATTTCCTGGGTAGTCCATGACTATACATCCAACAGGGCCTGTCTGTTGCTGTGGATGTGGCAGCCTGCACATGGCTGAGCCACTGTCTGCTGGGACTAGCAGCCACTGCCCTCTCCATCACCTGTACCCTTCCGCCAACATGCTGACATGTCCTTATCTTGGAAAATGAATATAACCTGATTGAGGTGTGCCACTCCAGGACTGCATTTGGGGGACTCAGCTGTTGGTAATGGCCATTGTTATGGTGTGTGTGCGGTGTAGGGTAACATATTGGTGTTTGAACGATGCCTCTGTTCTCTGCAATAAAGGGGTGTCTTTACTATTTCTGTTTAGTGGTGGGTAAAATATGGAGATTGGGTTGGCAGAGGCCCCAGCTGGGATTTGAACCTGTGACCCTCTGGTCCTACAGGTATTGGCTGTGTCTGCTGCACCACACTGCAGCCACAGTGACAGTGCAGTCCCTGGTGATAGGACACCTGGCCAGAAGAGTCTGAACGCTGCTCTGCACATTTTTACTGTGGGCTCATTCACCTTGTATGGTGACATAGGTGCACATAAACCCCAAATATGACCTTGGCATGAGAGGATAGGAACATAACCAAGCTGGCCAATAGTGATATTAATGGGCAACCCTGGAACACACTCCCAGGAGTGCTCATAATTAGGATTAGGAAATGATTTTTGGAGGGGTCTACGCTCTGCGGCCAAGACTCATTTCTTTTTTTGGAGCTTTCCTGGCAGTGTTTTTAATGGTTGCCCATTAATATCACTGTTGGCCAGCTTGATTATAGTTTTTTAGGATTTTGTTGTGGTCTTTTTCCATTCCTATTTGCTATTTTGTTCAGTGCACATATATCACACTGCTCACGTTGTCTAGGTTTCCTTGGTATTGCTGTACATTGCTGACGGAAATGGTTTCTCTTCCCTTTAATATGCCTTTTAACGGCAGGTTTTCATTCGCATTGGACTTGTGCTCTGCAATTCAGCGCGTTAGTATGAGGGGAGCCTCTCCCCGCCCACTCTCCACCCATTGACCCCTTCTCTCCGCCCACTCGCCACCTTCTGCGCTGTTTTAACGCGCCGCGGAGCTTTACGATCGTTAACTACGGTTAACGCGCGTAGTATGACGTTAACGGTCGTTGGCGCATGATTACGCGTGTTCTACTGCACTTACGATCGTTAACGTCATACAACGCGCGTTATTCACGTTTACTGCATTTTAGTAAACATACCCCTAAGTTTGTACCTGAGGTAATGGAAAATTAAGGGACTTGCCCAAAATCACAATGTGCAACTGGAATTTCAACCTGATATTCCTGGTTCTTAGCCCACAGTTCTAACCATTAAGCTAGACCCCATACTGTTCATTAGTTTAATGTGCAATTTCTGCCACTTATGCTAGTATTTGATAAAGACAAGTAGGTGTAAAAAGTAGGTATATTATAGATTAATATCTAAGTAGGTGCCTCCTTATAAAATTATCCTCTAGGAGCTATGACCCAGGAAAAAAATTTAGGCATCATCACAGACATAATGGAAACATTTTCTGCTCAGAGCATAGCAGTGGCTAAAAAGGCAAGCAGAATTTTAGAATTTAGGAGCAGAATAGAGAATTAAACTCATACCATACCTCTGTTTGCTCCATGATGTAAGTGCATCTTGAATATTGTGTGCAATTCTGGTGGCTGCATCTCAAAGATATAGCAGAATGAAGTCCAGAGAAAGGCAACCAAAATGATAAAGGGAATGGAATGACTCTCTTATAATGAAATGTCAAAGAGGTTAGGACTATTCACCTTGGAGAGGAGACAGCTGAGGGAAGATATGATAAAGGTCTGTAAAATCTTGAGCGGAGTAAAATGGGTTAATGTGAATCGATTGCTTACTCTTTCAAAGAGTGCTAAGACTAGGAGATAGGCCATGGAAGTGCTAAGCAGTACATTTAAAACAAATAGGTGAAGAAATTTTTTCACTCAATATATATTGTAAACTGCTTTGGTTTTAAGTAACAATACCACTATAATAATCCAAAAGAAGGGGATTATTGAATGTACAAAATACAGTGACCCCTCCCAGAAAGTAAGCCACATGATTAATAGTTAATCCACTCTCACTCAAAGAGGTTTTATTTGAAAAATCTCTTGTTATAATAAGATTAAGATAAGGAAAAAACAACTTCAATACTACCATACCAATATACACAAGAACCCCAAACCCACAAGAGAAAGATTTTTAAAAAATATTTCCTTTTTGTTCTCTTTCCGCTGAACTGGTTTCACTGTTCAATAATGGTGCATTTATACCCAGTCACACATACACTCCCAGTCGCACATACACTCCCAGTCACACATCCACTCCCTTTTAAAGTGCAGCTCGATGCTTACTGCCAATGAGCAGCAATGCCAAAAAAGTAAACCTTGCTTTACCAGTCCAGTCACTTAAGTTAGACACTACAGAAGACCTTTCAAAAGCAGTAGAGCCCTCCGTAGATATCCGCTTATAATGATGACAGCCAAACCCTCTCTCAGCCCATCCTGCAGGACACCCACTTCAAAAAAGTAGACACTCAGGAAGGAGTAGATAACATGAGGAGTGACCTAGCTAAGCTCGAAGGATGGTCAAGAATATAGCAGATGAGATTTAATGCTAAAAATTGCAGAGTCATGCATTTGGGCTGCAAAGCTCCAAAGGAGCAGTACAATATAAGGAGTTAAGTACTTCTGTCTATAAAAGAAGAGCAGGTCCTGGGCATGATTGTTTCTGATTATCATAAAGTGGCTAAAAAGGTAGAAAAGGTGATGATGAAAGCCAGAAAGATGCTTGGGTGCAAATGGAGAGGAATGGCCAGCAGAAAAAAGGAGAAGATAGTGCCCCTGTATAAGTCTTTGGTGAGTCCTCATTTGGAGTATTGTATGCAATTCTGGAGACCACACCTTCTAAAGGATGGAGTCAGTGCATAGGGTGGCTACCAAAATGGTCAGTGGTCTTTGATATTGTTGTGCCCTTTTTGGGGCAGGCCCTCCTACCTGGATTCTTAGGCTTACCTGGCCCTTCTAACAGGAAGAAAAAAAAACCCAAGACACATACACAGAAAATCAGTTATATTAATTCCAGAGCTCTAGAAGGAAGATCGTCAGGGGGTGCAAATCAAGGCTCCTCCTCTAACCACCTTTGAAAATCTTCCACCAGTGATCTTCCTTTTATTAAGAAGTATCAGCTGACATAGTTAATTTTTAATTAACATCGGATGATATTCATGTTACAAAATTACAGGTCTGGAATAAAATCTGCTTACACGATCATTTTTCTACTGATGCTTTGCAAAAATCATAAAAAAAGCAGAAGTTACAAGGCCATGACCATAATCACAAAGCGACAGCAGGGATCGCTACAATTCTTTAATTAAACAAGAGCTGATTAGTTACACTTAGAATTTCTTTCTAAATTCTGCTGATTACTGAAGCTTTGATTTCCAATTACATGTTGACCTAAGGTCTCTGATTCTCGGAAAATCCATACAATAGTGCTGACATTAGTTGTTATCTAAAATTTGACCCATCATTTACCACAAGAAGGGCAGAGGAATGTCTATAACACACAAAGTCCTCAAAATTTGCAGAAGCTAACCTTTGGTAACAGTAGCTGTGTACATAATCTGTTAGTTAATCTCTTTTGTAATAACTGTCAGCAGTTTTTTTTTACAGGGACAGAAGCTTCTATCTAAAATGTATGTTTTGCAGTTCAGCCTTGTGTTACAATAAGCATATATCGTTACCTGGTTAAAGGTATATGGCTATAGCCACCTTCAAAGTCCTGTGTCTCCGTCATTATCTGTTCTTTCACTACTGTCTGTATCTATATCGAGTATCATAAATAGGGTCATCACTATCCATAGCCAGATCAAGATTGCCATAGACAGGATGATCTATATTTGTGTAAGTTACCTTATCACACAAAAGCTCATCAGTCTCTAACCTTGTTCTGGGGCCTTGGCCAGTCCTTCCTTTCTCACAGTTATAAACCATCTGGGGACAGACTTAAAGATCTCAATATGCATCATTTAGAGGAAAGATTGGATAAAGGAAATATGATAGAGATATTCAAATATCTACATGACATAAATGCACAGGAGGCAAGCCTCTTTCAAATGAAAGTAAGCTCTGCAAGCTGTGCAATGAGGAGACATCAGATTACGGTGAAAGGGGATAGACAGAGTAATATGCGGAAATATTTCTTTATGGAAAGAATGTTAGATGCATGGAATAGTCTTCTAGTGGAGGTAGTAGAGAAAAGGACAATATCTGAATTTAAGTTAGCATGGGGCAAACACAGAAGATCTCTAAAGAAAAAAAAGGGACTAAAGTAGTTGTTATGGAAGGGCAGACTAGATAGGCTATATCGTCTTTTTCTGCTGTCAAGTTTCTATGTTTCTATGTTGTATTTCTATGTTTCAGTGTTTCTGTTTGGTTGTGCTGGCTCTGTTTACCATTTCAGATAGCTTTATGGTATATTCCCTGGTCCTAGTACTAACTTGTAGCAAATTTAAAATATATTTGAGAAAGTTTTACCTCAGTGCCCAATTAAGCTCAAGAAACTGTTGCTAGAAGATGTGGACAATGTGGACAGTAGCAGCCTTCTTGGTAGTCTTGAAGGACTACCAAGAAAGTTGCTAATGCTGGGAAGTGTCATGCATTTGGGATGAAGAAATCCAAGGGAATTGTATGTGATAGGGAGCGAGAGGTTGGTATGCACGGACCAGGAGAAGGACCTCAGAGTGATTGTTTCTGAGAATCTCAAGGTGGTGAAACAGTCTGACAAAATGGTGGCCAAAGCCAGAAGAATGCTGGGTTGCATACAAAGAGGAATTACCAGCAGAAAGGAGGAGGTACTAATGCCACTGCACAAGTCACTGGCCTCACTTGGAATAGTGTGTTCAGTTTTTGAGACCGTATCTCACAAAGGATATAAAAAGACTGGAAACAGTTCAGAGGAAGGTAACCAAAATGATTTGGAGCCTGTGCTAGAAGACATACGAGAAGAGACTTGAAGACCTAAATATGTATACTCTAAGGAGAGGAGGGACAGGGGAGATATGATACAGACCTTTAAATACTTAAAGAGTATTAATGAACAAACAAACCTTTTTCAAAGAGAGGGAAGCTGTAAAACTAGAGGGCATAACATGAAGCTGCAAGGGGGTAAATTGAAAAGCAACATCAGGAAATACTTTTTCACTGAAAGGGTGGTGGATTCTTGGAATGCCCTCCCGATTGAAGTGGTGTGGGCAAATACAGTGACAGAATCCAAAATGGCATGGGACAGACACAGTAGATCTCTTTATAGCAACAAGATAAAATCAAAATAACCTTAACTGACACCTTAACAAATAGGGGTGATCTGCATGGAGTGGGGATATACCCATAAAAATGGCATGGGGAGGGAGGACCTGCACAGATTGGCAGGTGCACCTAGTCTAGCTACCTTGCTGGGCAGACTAGATGGATCATGATGGTCTTTATGTGCCATCATATACTATGTTACTATGCAAACCACCGTGGCTATAAAATTAAGTGGTATATAAACCACCCAAATGAATAAAAATAAATCTCTATAGAGAAGAGCAACAAAAATGGCAAAGGAGATGGAAGGATCAGGGCTTGTGCTACCCGGTAGGCCGGGTAAGTATGGCAGGAGGGCACTGGTGGCAGGGGGGCACCGTCGCTAGCGGCCCACTACCCACTGCTTCAAAAAAGAAAGCAGACGCGGGAACATTTCTCTGCTATCTTTTAAACTGCTGGACTGCGGCATTTGCAGCAGTAACAAGAATTTTCTGTTTCTTGTAAGATACAGGAAATGCTTATTATTGCCTTTAGAAACTCCGTGACCCAGCAGTGTGAAAGATAGCAGAGCTGCTGGAACAGAGAAATGTTCCTGTGGCTGCTTTCTTTTTTTGAAGGATGAATCAGAGCAGACAAGGGGAGGAGTTGAAAGGAAGCAGACATGGGGTCTACAAGGTAGCAGACACAGGGGGAGCTGGAAGGGAGCAGACACGGGGGGGGGGGGAGGGCTGGAAGGGAGCAGACATGGGGGCTACAAGGCAGCAGACATTGGGGAAGCTGGAAGGGAGCAGACATGGGGGGCTACAAGGTAGAAAACACGGGGGGAACTGGAAGGGAGCTGGACGGGAACAGACAATGGCAGGCTTGAAGACAGCAGACACAGGGGGACCTGGAAGGGAGCAGAACTGGGGAGCTGGAAGGGAGCATGTAGCAGCACAGGGGAGCTGGAAGGGAGCAGATATGGGGGACTACATGGGGGGAAGCTGGAAGGGAGCAGACATGGGGGGGATACAAGGTAGCAGACACAGGGGGAACTAGAAGGGAGCAGACACTGGGGAGCTGGAAGGGAACAGACATGGGAGGGCTGGAAGGGAGCAGACACGGGGGGGTGGGGTGCTGACACCTGGGGATAGCACTGGAAGGCAGATGGACAAAGGAGAGGGTGACTGGAAGGGAACTGACATGGGAGGGTGCACTGGGACTGGAAGTTCACTAATACCTGGGATGGTATTTGGACTAGAAGGGGCTGGACGATGGAGAAGGAGGGGGACTGTCAAGGAATAGACACCATTGGCGGTGCTGGGAATGTGAGGGGGTTGACACTAGAAGGTACTGAGAGGGGAAGCTGTAAAGGGGGCTGATATTGGGGAGGGTTACTGGGACTGGAAAAAGGCTGATGGAAGAAAATGACGAAAGCAAAAGGAGAGACAAGAAATGGCAGATGGACTATAGAGAGCTAAGAGAAGACAGAGGAAAACAGAAACCTCAGATTGGGACCAGCATGATCAAAAATCATCAGAAAAACATAGGTAGAAAAAATAATTTTATTTTCAATTTAGTGATTGGACTTTGCGCTCTTTATATTTCACACAATATGGGGAACTGCATCTCTTATTTGGTGTGGCACCACATGCGGAGTCTGGCTTCTTGGGATTTCATTTTAATTTTTGTCTTCATATTTTTATTTTTTTCCTTTAGGTTGTGGTCAATTATTCTGTACTTGGTGAGGGTCTCTGTTTTGAGTGTCTGACCAAGGCCAGGTGTTCTGTTAACATGGAATTTGTACGTAGGTATCTGTATTGTAGTAATTTGACTTGTACAGCTTTTCAGATAGGGTGTATGGATGTTTTGGGGCCCATTGTAGTATTTATAGTGCTGCTTTTTTCTGGATAGGGCCCTTATTGTATGAGTTTTGGAAGTGTATGCTGATACGATATGGTAGATTTGGCCTTGTAGATCTTCAGTGACCTTTGCAGTGTTTTGTATTAGTTCACAATATGCCTGGCACTGGAGAATGTTTATGTTGTTGTTAGTGAGATGACCAGAATTAGATCTTATTTATTTATTTATTTTTTACTATCACAGCCTGTTTGTATGATACTAAGTATTTGTATTTAGGCTATGCATTTGCTCATTCATTGCAATTTTCTTACAACACTGGATTTGAAGGAGAAATACTAAAATATTGCTTGAAAAGAGTTCACAAAGTGGTTTTGGGAAAAAGGAGGGTAGGGCGCAGCCAACATTAATAATAATGGGGGGGGGGGGCAATTTATAGGTTGCAGGAGGGTTCTAGAAACCCTAGGACTGGCCCTGCGAAGGATACCCCTACTTAGAAAGGCTTAAAAGGTTAGAGCTCTTCAACCTGGAAAAAGACAGCTAAGGGGAGATATGATAGAGGTCTATAAAATAATGAATGGAGTGGAATGGGTAAATGTAGAATGGTGGTTTATCCCTTCCAAAAGTAGAAAGACTAGGGGCCAAGCTATGAAGCTACATTTAAGACTAATTGGAGAAAATATTTTTTCACTCAATGTGTACTTAAACTCTGGAATTCATTACAAGAGGATGTTAGTGTAGATGGATTTCAAAGAGGTTTGGACACGTTTCTGGAGGAAAAGTCCATAAACCATTATTAAAAAGGACCAGGGAAATCCACTGCTTACCCATTGGACAAGCAGCATGGAATCTGTGTATGTTTTGGGAACCTGAAAGGTACTTGTGACCTGAATTGGCCATTATTGGAAACAGGATACTGGGCTTGGTGGACCATTGGTCTGACCCAGTATAGCATGCAGTTTCCTTTGCTCTTATTTATTTATTTATTTATATTTCTTATATACCACGCTATTATAATCAGTGTGGTTTACAGTTAAAACAGAACATACTACAATGTAACAGGTCACATTGAATTTACATTGAACAGGGGTAGTAAACATGGAAGAAACCGGGGGAACTATATACAAATTATGAATACTCTTAGGAAGGACATATAAGGATCTTTAAACAGAGGCATACGCTCATGGGTCAGGGAGAGAAGGTAGGGGAAAGATGATAAACCATTCTCTAAGGGAGGCCAATCTATGGGGCAGGCTAGGTAGGAAGGCAAGGTGATGGCTGTGTGCTTTCCGGAATTGGTATCAGGGTAATGTTGTAGGAACAGGTGGTGCTTGAGAGCTTTTCTGAATAACGCTAGGTTCGAGATGGCTCAGATTTCAGCTGGGAGGGCATTCCAGGCCATAGGTGCAATATTATGCTAATATTATTATCAACTAATACAGGGATAACAATACCAATGTATAAAAATATGTACAAATATTCCTGATTGCAGTATAACATCAACACTCTCCATTATAATTCCAGTGTCTCTTGGAATAGTGTCCCCACCCCTTATTTAGTATGTGTGTGCACCAGGCTGCTTCTGCAAGTCTTACCCAGCTGTAAATTGGCACTTAATTATTAGCATTTTCTTATCACCTGTGTTGTAGTGGCTCAATCTCTCTTTTGGTCTTGGGTTTTTTTCTAAACTAATTGAGCTCAATTAGATAAGTGTTCTAGCCACAGTGTGTGTGCACATTTAACATCACCGCTGGGTGCCTTCTTCGATATCCTTGCTGTGAAGCAGACTCCACAGCCGGAAAGGAAGATCCCAGTACCAGAAGGTTCTGTTGTGCTCTCTTGCTGCAGGCTGTCGCACCCTTGGATCCCACAACACACCTAACTCAAAATTAACCAAAAATTCTCAAGAACCTAGGCTGAAGCAGGTCTGTTCTTAGCATAAATACTGCTTCTAGACTGTAATCTAGCTAAACTAGAAAATAAGCTTGACTTGAATATTCTGCCCCACAAGAGACTACAACACTTTCAGTCCCTAGAAGGCAGAAGGATTAGCAGTACTCCTGCTTCTGCCCTTGCTAAATGGAAAAAGGGCCTCTCAGGATCCCAAAACCCACCACTGCTCCAGTGGCACTCCAGTAGCTGCTAATACCCTGGCCTAGTCAACGCTCTGTGTCAATTAACAGGTTCTGAGGTCTGGTTTCCTCTTTAGCCCAGCTCTGTTGGTCTCTGGCAGCCATTCTCTTGGTTCTATGTTTCTCCTCCGATGATTGCTGAAATGTTTTCTTATTTTTATTTTTTTTTATCTTCAATTTCTTCTTCAAGGCTTTGCTGTTGCCCAGCTGAAGGGGCGGGGGGAGGGGGGGCTCTATTTTTTCTTCCTCTGTCACAGCCTCTCCTTTCACAGGCTTCCTGCTCGGAGCACGTGGATCCCTTTCATCTTTTGTTCCTGGGATTAATTCCCACCTCAAATCTGCACATGCCCTCTATACTTTATGGGAGCTTCTGAGCCACACATGTTTGTCATTCTTTTGTCTTTCCTTATATGGACTGTGACATCATTCTTCCTCTTCTGTCAGGAGGGGTGGGGGAAAGGGTTTCCTGCTCTACTGATGTTGCCTCCTGTAGTCTGAGGGGCACAAAACTCTTCAGGTTTCCTGATTGGCTGTCTAGAGTCCTGGAGCCAAACCTCCACCCCTCATTGGTGATTTAAATCCCTTTTGTTTCTCTATACTGTTTGCATGCCTCCCCAGATTCTATAATGTTGTCCCCAAAATTACCCTGCTTTTAAAGCAACTAAAAAATGTAACATTTGGCAATACAATTAAGTCACATTGCATTGCTTTCGTTAACAATGATCTTTTTCTTTTTTTTTTTCAAATCGTTACTTAATCATTTTCACAGTGCATTCAGAATTTGACCAACTTCCCTGCACATCAAACTGTCAGAAAAGTTTCACATTTATAGAAAGTTTTTCCCATCTACTAGCTTGCTCCTCTTTTCCAGACTTAGAATTCACTTAAACTCACTTGTAGAGCAAGTAATTTTGAGAAAGGAAAACAGGGGACTTTCCCTTTTTCTCTTGCCTAGAAACTATAAGATCTGATAGTGCAAGGATCCAGGGTCCATTCATCCTTCCAAGTCTCCTGCTCTTCTGATGTCACCTCCCGTAGTCTGAGAGGCACAAGACTCTTCTTGTTTCCTGCTTGGCTGTCTGGAGTCTTTGAGTTTAACTTCCCCCTTACAGGTAATTCAAACTCCTTTTTTGTTGTCATACTTTTTACACTATAACTGAGTTTAAACAAGGTTAGTAAATGTTTTGGAGGACATATCCATTAAGCAGATAGACTTGAGGATTGCCACTTTTAGGAATGAGCAAAAAAGGAATGGATTTTCTGGTTAATATCTTCTATGCACTTCCAAGTGACCTGGATTGGCCACTGTTAAAGACAGTGTGCTAGTCTCAATGATCTAGCATATCACTTCTTGTGACCTTAAACCAGGCAAATCGACCAATGAAAATCTATCATGGAATGTTCTTCCCAAAAATAGACTTTTCTCCAGCTTTTACATAAATAAAAACTTCCCTAGAAAATGTAGCTTTAAATAAAATGCTACTGTTTGCTTTCCACAACAGCTAATGGAGCTTCACTTAGCCTTAACATTTTACAGCCAGTATTTATTGCTGCTTTAAGAATTTGTGTAGTAGTAGAATATCACAAGCAGCAGAATTAATAGCCTAGCAGAATACAACTGAATATGCCCAGAGCAGTCCTATTTCAATACCTACTTCCCAAGTTAGAATTTATTAATAAAGAAAAAGAGCAATTTTGCCTTTGAGAAATCATTTTGGAAAGCATGCTGCAGGCCAGAGCAACAAATGAAATGTAGAGCTCAGAGATGGTTGTTTACAGGTCTCATTCTGTAGATGCATTGCTTCATAGGCAGACCTGTGAGAAGGAGACTGTTTAAAAGAACCTTGTCTGAGCAGAAGCATTGCAATGCCTCTTTACCCTGTGCCATCATGCAAACTCAGTACAACCAAGAACAAAGTACCAAAGTGAAAACATTAACATGGGTAAAAGGCCTCATTCCTTTCAACTGTATCTATGTTAAGTTGTTCCTACTTAGATGAATCCACAAACAGTATAACCCATCTTATTTAGCTCTTCTAAATCAAATTCCTTGTTATGTCTGATCCTCTTATTTGCTTTGTAGATCTTGGCAGTCTGTCTTGACCAGATTGTAAACTGTTGTGTGTGTCTGCAAAGCTCTACGTACATCTGGTAGCACTATGGGGTCTATTCCAACATGCAAATAGCAGGGATAGATGTCCCACTATTCACCCCCCTTGCCACCCCCAACAAAAGCCTCCCCTTACGAACAAGGAGTTTTTATGGGGAGGCTTAGATAGGGGTGGGAGGGGGCATCGCAGAGGTGGGGTGAAGGCAGGCAATGGGCGGTCCATGGCCCCAGATGAACAGGGCCGATTCTGAAGTCGTCCCTGTACATCTGGGGCCGGCAGACTGGACGAGGGATGGCAGGCCTGGGCAGCAGAAGTGGGGCGAGGGGGTACAGGGGGTTCCCTGAAGCCTGACCCTGGCCATGGGAGGCCAAATCATGGGTTGGACTGCAGAGAAAGGAACAGGTGGCCGGCGGCTGGAGATCATGGCTCCTGAATGGAGCCACAATGCCATAGTAATGGGATACCATGGCACAGCGGCTCCATTCAGGAACCTGACTAAATTACCCGGGCAGGGGCCTGTACGTGCAGGCCGATCTGAATCAGGTCCCAGCCTGCACGTACAGGACCAGACCCGATTCTGATCCCATGGGGCACATCTGGCCCCCATGCGATCAGAATGGGCCTGTCTCTCTTCATCCTGCTCCCAATCCGGTGCACAGGGGCCTGGGCAGTCAACTTGGAATATGCCTCCACACAAATAACAATCTCACAAATACAAAAATACACTATGTATATGACAGAAGAGCTAGAGATTTCTGATGCTGGCAACAGGAAAACCTATATAGAAAGAAATACAATAGTTAAGTATGGTTGATGAAAATATCTGTATGAAGGGTCTAAAGTCAAGAAATGGCTTTTTTTGCAAAGATAATGTATCTTAGAAAGTGAAACCTTAACTGCAAGAATTATTGAAAAAGAAGAACCAATAATATAGCCTAGATAGTGAACCTCTATTCAGGTTGAGATTGAAGAACCATTGATCAATTCAAAAGGAAAAGCAGAACAAGGAGTTCAAATAACAATGAGTGATTCTGTCTTCTGGATGCTTCAAGCCTGGCTATGCACATTCAACTATTTAGAAATATTATGCATGCCAAATACTGCCACATTAACCAGCAAACACTCATCATGTTTAAAAAGTAGAAAAACCATGGTATCAGCATAGTGTTGTTTTAAATCCTACTCTACTTTATTGATTGTTAAAACTTTACTCGTATCTTTTTTTCATATTATCATAACCAACATAGTGCCATGTTTCAGACCAACCAACCATTCTAAGCCCAATCTAAATTCTAGTTTAAAGCAACAGGGGCCAACATTTGTACAAATTCAATCGCCCATTATCGGTTATTAGATAAAGGTCTGACATAAGAATACACATTAATTAATTTATGAGCTTAATAATTGAAGGAGATTTGCTTGAAGATGACCCCTATAATAGGATTATTGTATTATTAGTCAAAGACAAAATGAGATTGAATTATGACGACTTCCAATTGCTCTAATATACATGAATACACATAAGATCAAATAATTTAAGATTTGGCAACAAACATCATTATTAGATGATGGTGGTTTAAACAAGGATTTAGAATAGGCTTCATTTTTTTAAGACCAGCAAAATGACGAGGAATAGTTTTTTCTTGGAGATATAATAATTGTGGACCAGAAGTATATCAGAAGATGACTTAAACTTTAAATAAAGAGGAAGTAGTAAGTTTGAACATGCCATTGGTATGAATGACCAAAGATTTAGAACAAGGACCTAACTAGATAAGTAAGTAAATTTGATATACCCTGAAGCAAAACTTATTCAATGGTTGGTTTGTATAAAAGGTGCTTCTATATCAGTTTTAAATGTTTATGTTTATTAAAATTTGCCATGCTGCTCTTAATCACACTTATGAAAATTAAATAAGTAAATAAAAAACAATACAAGTTTACAAAAGTAAAATATATACACATTTTTAAATGAAAAAACATATGCAAGTAAAGTTTTGACAGTCAATGAAGTACAATAAGGTTTAAAAAAAACAAATACACTGTAGATTACAGTAAAAAGGATATTACTGAAAAGAGTGGAGGAATATCCTAATGGTTAGAGCAGTGACCTAGAACTAGGGAAGCCAGGGTTTAAATCCTATTGCTCCTCCTTGTGATTTTGGGAAAGTCATTTAATCCTCCATTGCCCCTAGTACAAATTTAGATTGTAAGCCCTTTGGGGACAGGAAAGCACCTCAGTACCTGAATATAACTCAGCTTGTGATTTCTGAGAAAAGGCATGAGCATCAGTCAGAAAACAGAAAAAGGAGCCAAATGATGAAAACAGGAAACATAATCACTGGCAAATTAGATGCAAGGAATTGATAAGAAATTGAAAAGAAGCTTGCCATGTAAGGAAGAACTCACAATAAAAAACTTTAAGTACATTTGTAGCAAAAAACCTGTGAATCAGTTGAACCGTTAGAGGATAGGGGGTGAAAGGGTCAGTAAGGAAGGACAAGGCCATAGCGGAGATAATGAATGAATTCTTTGCTTTGGTCTTTCCTGCATAAGATAAAGGGAAATTACCCATGCCAGAAAAGATATTTAAAGATAATGTATCAGAGGAATCTAAACTCGATAAACTGGGAAGAAGTAATACAGCAATTTGATAAACTAAAGAGTTACAAAATATCTGGACCAGATGGTATTCTGAAAGAGTTCAAAAATGAGATTGCAGACCTACCTACTGTGAAATCTGAGGTTAAATATCTGGGGTATCACAATCAATCAGAACCTAAACATGCTGTCCCACATAAAAAGAACAACAAACATGGCCTACCACAAAATGAGAATTCTTCAAAATCTCTGCCCACTACTCGACATCAGTGACTTCAGATCTGTATCCCAAGCCATAAGCCCCACCTAGATTTCTGCAATATAATCTATCAAGGTCTCCCAAAACATGCTCTATGTCCCCTACAAATGGCCCAAAATATGGCTGCTAGAATGATTTCCGGTACATCAAGACATGATCACATCACTCCAATACTCAGAAATCTGCAATGGCTACCTATAGCCTCGAGCGAAATATAAAGTCATCATAACAGTCTTCAAAATACTGCAAGACCTGTTAGCCAACAGCCTCAAATCATTAATAGATAGAGCCCCTGAATCCAAAGCATGAAGATCCTGCAAACAAAACTTACTTATGATCCCCGCACTCAGAACGAAATGCAACCAACAGACATGCAACAGGGCCTTTACACTCTTTGCTCCCACAATTTGGAATTCACTATGATCTGCTGTACCACTTCAAGATTTTAGAAAAAGACTTAAAACATACTTATTCACAGAGCATTATGGTTTGACACCAATGACTAAACATAAAAATGCACCCAGCTAGTCTAGAGGTAATAGCAGGTCGATCCTCCTCCAATCCCTATTCACTCCAAATATCCCACCCCACCATACCCTTATAAGAATTGTAACTACCTAGTTCTTTGTACTTTGAACTCAACTGAGTTCACCTTATTGTTACACCCTGCTATATTTCAAGCTGATTGTACCTATACAGTTTATTGTAATCTGAACTTAACTGAGTTCACCTTGTTTTTCCAAGTAAACCACTTTGACTACCCAGAAAAGCAGTATATAAAATGTGTTAAATACATAGTTAAAATAAATACTATTAATAATCTGTGAATTATGCTAATATCATCTGTAGTAACTGAAGATTTTTTTTTTTTTTTTTAATCCTTTATTTAAAATTTTCAACTGGCACACAGACAAAGAAACACAGCATAAAACAGAAACAGCAACCAGCCCAACCCCCCCCCCCCCCCCCCGTAACCAACTAACCCAACCCCATGGGAGGGGACCATCCCACCGCCATTACAGGAGGAACCCCCTTATACAGACAAACAAACAAGGCAGTGGTGTGCAAAATTAAACTAAACAAACCATTATATCTCATAGTGCCAGCCTAGACTCTCAGATCCGTAAATGAGCTTTTGCTACATATTCATCTAAACATTTCCATTTGCCCGGGCCCAAGTCTTCTCGAAGCTTCCCTCCACTTCCATTGAGAACCACAACGTGGTCCTGCGCTTTCTCATAACTGGCGTAGAGACACACCATGTTCCACCACTGGTGAGAATCTAGTTTACTAGAGTCCTTCCAACAAAGCAAAATAAGCTTTAAAGCAATGGCTACTAAAAAATCCAGCAAAAAAACGCTTCCCTTTCATATGTGGGAGGCCAGCCGTTGAAGAGCACAGTACCACGATTTGCCAAGTAAGGGGGAGCTGAAGACAAAGAATCTTTTGTATCACGTCCCAGACAGCAAGCCAGAAGGCATGAACGTAAAGGCAATCAAAAAACATGTGTTTAAATGTACCTGGTGCAAGAGAACAAGACCAACAAAGGTTACCCGATCCCGAAATCCACCTGGAGCGGCGATTGGGTGTAATAAAAGCACGGTGTAGCAAGAAAAATAGAGATTGCATTACAGCAGCAGCCTTAGAGACCCTACTAACCCTGGACCACAGTGTCGACCAGTCATGAGGGGAGATCTCCACTCCCAGATCAACCTCCCAGCTCCGTCCAACCAAGGGGAAAGAGGACCTCTCTCGCAAGTAAGCATAAAATTTCGAGGCAGTCCCAGGCTTGCTAGAGTAGGTAATGGCCAACTCATGCGCTCCCCAAGACGACGTTATCTTCCCGTGAGGTACCCCCGCTGCAGAAAGGCAACTCTTTAGCTGGCGCCATTGAAAGTACCATGCCGGCGGCAGCGCAAACTCCTGTTGCAACCTTTCCCAGGATTTCCACCCATCTGCCTGAAACAACTGTCCAACTGTCCAAATGCCCTTAAGTTGCCAAGGTCGCCACGCTATAGTCTTGCGCCCAATTTTAAATACGGGATTCAACCAAATGGGCATTAGAGAGGATATCGGATTCTCCGAGCCCATAGCTCTCGCCAGAGCCTGATACGCCAATTGAGTTTCAACAACTATTTTGGAGGCAGGGGAGGAAGCCGGAATAACCATTCCAATCAAAATATCCAAAGGAAGCGGCTCAACTAAACGGCGTTCTACCTCGACCCAAACCGGACACGAGCCCTGTATCTCCCGCGGGCACCACAGCGCACCTTGTTTTAGTAAAAAGGCCTGATGATACCGATAAAAATCCGGGAAGTTTACTCCGCCCGAATTCTTATTTGCTTTTAACTTATCAAGGGCTATCCTGGGGGGTTTCCCCTGCCACAGAAAAGAGGCTAACACCCTCTCCCACCCTTTATAAATAGCAAGGGGGAAAGCAATCGGCAGCATTTCCAAAATATAATTTATTTTGGGCGCAAGAACCATTTTAATGGATTCCATACGTCCCCACCAGGACAGATGCAAGGGGGACCATTTATTCGAGAAAATCTGGAGCAACTCCTCAATATGTGACCGGTTAAGCCGAAGAGAGACCTCAAGAGAGCAGCAGAACCGGACCCCGAGATACTTAATTGCCTTTGCTTCCCAGAGAAAAGGAAAATCCTTTACCACCTCGGAATGAGTAGCCCTGTTCATTGGGAAGGCAACCGACTTAGTCCAGTTTATTTTATAGCCGGACACCCTGGAATACTTGTCGATAACCCGCAGGAGCTCCGGTAAAGAATTGGGAAGCGAAAACAGCAGCAAGTCATCAGCGTATGCCGCGAGCTTTATATGCATGTCCCCTATCCAGATGCCACTAATCTTCTCAGAGTGCCGGATTAACAACCCCAGGGGCTCCAATGCTAGATTAAAGAGCAGCGGCGAAAGAGGGCACCCCTGTCGCGTCCCACGATATAACGAGAAGGGGGCAGACAGCAACCCGTTCACAAGTATACAGGCCTGCGGAGCGGAGTATAGAACTCGGATAAATCTGAGAAAACCATCTTTGAATCCAAACCACCGCAAGACCTTAAACAAGAAAACCCATTCAAGTCTATCGAAAGCTTTTTCAGCATCCAAAGAGATCCCCACTAAGGGGGTACCGGACTGCTCCGAGGCTGCAAAGAGGTTTAACAACAGTCGAGCATTATCCGACGTCGCCCTCCCGGGCATAAAGCCACATTGATCGGGGTGGATCAAGTCGGCCATCACTCTCTCTAATCTTTTAGCCGAGACGGTGGCAAAGAGTTTGTAGTCAGCGTTCAACAATGAAATAGGTCGGTAGTTCTCAACCCTAAGAGCGTCTCTCCCAGGCTTTTCCAACACCACTATAGTGGCGTTATTAAAACCACCCACGGAAGGCAACTGTTCCTGGAGAAGTTGAAAGTATTTAACCACATAAGGGAGAAGTACCCCCTGAAACGCCTGGTACAGCTCAATAGGGAGACCATCAGGGCCCGCCGCTTTCCCTTTATTTGACGCAAGAAGGGCAGCACGGAGCTCGCCCAAAGAGAAAGGTGCTTCCAATTCTAGCGCTTGTCGCTCAGAAAGAGAAGGATGCGGAATACTATCCAGGAAGACATCGCATTCTTCCCCGTTTTCCCCGCCCTCCGAACTGTACAGCCCAGCATAGAAAGTCCTAAACGCACCTGCTATATCTGAAGTCTGAGTGAGCAGAGCCTGAGTATTTGATTGGATGGCAGCCACCTTGGTCTTCCCGGGTCTAGGATTCAAAGTTGTTGCAAGTAACCGACCTGCCTTGTTTTGTTCCCTATAGAATTTGGCCTTAGAAGCATGCGAGAGTTTTTCAGCCTCCAAACTGAGCAGGGTGTTAAACTGAAAGTGAAGCTTTTGCAGATGCAAAAGGACACAGGGGTCCGTTCGCTGTTGTAGGAGTCTCTCTCCCGCCCGGATTTGGGCTTCCAATTCAGTCATGACGAGTTTCCGGCGACGTGCCGCCCCAATAGAAAAACTGGTGATTTTAGCCCGCAAGAAAGCCTTAAAGGCTTCCCACCAAGCCCAGCCCGAAGTATCCTCGGGAAGATTCACCGAAAAATATTCTTTAATTGCCCCTTCCAAGTATTCCTGAAACTCCGGATCAGTTAACAGAGACCGCTGGAAAAACCAGCCAGAACTCCTGGCAGGGAGAGAACCCGAGAGTAGGGACAGGGAGACGGCCGCATGATCAGAAACCGTACACGCCTCAATTTGCGCATCCTCCACTTGGGCCACAAGTGAACTAGAGATTAGAAAAAAGTCAATCCTGGAATGGGACCCATGAGGAAGAGAATAAAAAGTGAACTCTTTCTGAGAAGGATGTAATAGCCGCCAAACATCTACTAAGTTCATCTCCTGCATCAGACTATGGAGCACCCTGGACGCGCGACTAGTTTTTGTAGAACGATAAGGTTGCCGGTCTATTAGAGGATCCAACACGAGGTTAAAATCTCCCCCCAAGATGAGTCCACAGTGTGAGAGATCCTGAAGCTCCTCTGCCACCTCACGGAAAAATGATATATCATCAAGATTCGGGCCATAGATATTCATAACACCAAAGATCTGGTCCCCAACCTTTATTCGGGCTTTCACCCATCTCCCATTCGGGTCCGCCCGAACTGACTCGATGACTGGTTGTAGAGCCTGCCGCGCTAAAATTAGTACCCCATTTTTCTTATGGCATGCACCAGCCGCTCCTATCAGCATGTAATTTCCCCCACCCAATTTTTGAGCCTCCGCTAACGGTAGACGGGTCTCTTGCAACAGGACAACGTCAGCCCTCATCTTCTTGCAGTATAGCAGTATCTTATTGCGCTTAATGGGATTATTGATTCCCTTCACGTTCAATGACAAAAAATTAAGTGAAACCATCACAGCAACTGATAAGCATTCTGTATAGAGTTAGGCATGGCATAAAACACGAGACAAATCCCTCCTTCACACAAAACCGCATCCCCCCCCAGGGAGCCAACTGAAACCCAAACCCAATCTGTAACCAAAGACATCCTGGGTGAACCATCCTGAACAAGGCTACACCCTGATCCCCCCCCCCAGCCCCACATAACCAGTGTAAACTCCCCCCTATATACACACAAAATATACTCTTAACTCCCCATCTAACCCACTATCCCCCAACCCTCTTCATCAAACCCCCACACACACACCAGACACACACGCAACCAGACACACAAGGCCAAGCAGACCAATATCCCACATGCCGAACCCCCCCCCCTCCCAGCACTACCCCCCTCCCCCCCACCCCCGGCCCCCAGAAAATGCCCCTTGAATAAATGGACAGGAACAACAAAGGTGAGGTCGAAAGACAGGAGAGAGGGGAGGGAAGGCAGGGGAAAGAGACCCAAAGAGACACCCGATCATAAGGCGAGGAGGGCGCCGCATCCACTACTCCACCGGCCCAGGGAGGCGGCCACAGCCCTCACCCACAACTAAGCATCCCTGCCCAGCCAGCACAAACTCCCAAGGCGGGAGTAGCAAAGGGCCACTAAACACCTCTCACCCCCCAGCACTTAGGACATGTCCATTGAGTCCCGAAACTCCATAGAAAACCAGGCCTCAAACCGCAGACTCAACGCATCAAGATGGCCTCCTGCTCTTCCACGAATTTCAATAAAGCCTGCGGATCCTCAAACGTGCGAGTCTGGTTGTGAAGGGTTACACGGAATCTGGCTGGAGCGAAGAGCCCGAAGCGCGCCTGAAGTTGCTGCAAACGGGGACGCAAGGCCAGCATCTGCCGTCGTCGTTCCACGGTAACTTTATTGAAATCAAGGAAAAAGGAAATTTTGCGGCTCTCAATAGTAACAGGAGCCAGGGCCTTCGCCGCCGACATAATTTGTAGAGCCTGCTGATGTCTTAGGACTCTCAAGATGATAGGTCTCGGCTGCTTGGTGTGCGGGCCCGAGTGTGCAGGGACTCGATGCGCCCTTTCGATTTCCAGTGGGGGGGTAAACTCCAGACGCAACAATTTCGGTAATTGTGTCTGCAAAAAAGCCATTAGATCGCCCGCTTCCACTCCCTCCGGCACTCCGATGATGCGTACGTTATTGCGACGGGAGCGATTGTTTAGATCCTCCAGATCACGCTCCAATTGTGCAATGTGCTTGCTGTTAACCAGGGTCAATTTCAGGCGCTCTTCATGGCACTCAACTTGATTTTCTACGCGGGAGAGTTTCTCCGCGAGCCCCGTGATTTGGATCTTCATTTCCTTGAGCTCAAGGATGTCCGCTTGCACTCCCAACAGCGTCTCTTTGTTGGCCTCCACAAGCCCGCGAACTGCACGCACCTCAGCAAGCAGCTCTTGCATGGCATCGAGATTGTCTCTGGGCCCAGCTAGTTTCTGCGGGGAGGGAGGCTCCGGCTTTTGCCGCTTCACCCCTACCGCACTGAAGTCCAATTTTCCGGATTTAGAGACAGCCATCTGTCTACGCGTGTCAGGGGTGACAGAGAAGGGGAGAAAATTACAGCTTCAGGCAGGGAGTACAGGATTAGTGAAAGGATTGTGGGGAGCTCGGGATTCAGGCTGCCATCTTGCTCCTGGTCAGGCTCCGCCCCCCAGTACCTGAAGATTTTTAAAAAGGGTTCCAGGGGAGATTCAGGAAACTACAGATGTCAGTATCAGGATAAATGGTAGAAACTATTAAAAAGAACAAAATTTTTCAACATATAGGGGGGGTATGTTTACTAAAGTCTCTTAAAATGTGCGACGCGGTAGTCTGCAGGATGCCATATAAGGAGTGGGCGGTCCGGTCAAAAATAGAGCAAAACGGGATTAGCGCGCACCGCGCACAGTAGTGCACGAGGAACGCACGCAGGAAGCATAAGCAGGCGTGCTGATGTGCAAACAGAGGAGCAGGGCTGCAGTACAATGGTAAAGACACTGACAGATGGTGCAGGGGTCATGGGTTCAATTCCCCACTGTTCCCAATGAATAAGGCTGGCTGAGGCACTACCACTTATGTGTAATATTGCATTATGAGGCTTTTTAATTTTATTTTAATTACTGCTGCTAGCAAACGCACTCTCAAAGCACTGTAACATAAGGTGCTGCATAAGGCACCCCATAAGGTACCATATAGGGCACATTTTAAAGTGCACTGTCCGCCACGGCACCCTACAATGTTGCTGAAAGGGTGGCCTATAGGGCACCATATAGGGTGCCCTATGAGGCACAGCAAGGTCATAGCACTGTTTTTGATGGCAGCACTGTGCATTTAAATGCATGAAAATCATAAGTAGGTGCGCTAACCAGCAAAGAGAAACAGCAGTGTAGCACAATGGTTAAGGCACTGACTGATGATACAGGGGCCATGAGTTCAATCCTCAGTGTACCTAATACATAAGGCTGGCCAAAGCATCAGCTTTGACATGTAAGTATTGTTTCCTGCAGCACTATATTTGTATTTTATTAATTGCTGCCAGCAAACACACCCTCACGTGCCGTAACTGAAGGTGCCGCATAAGGCACCCTATAAAGCACTCCATAGGGCACATTATAAAGTGCACTGTCCGCCATGGCACCCTATAATGTCCCCTATAGGGCACCCTATAAGTCGCTCCACAGGATAATGTATAGTGCACCTTATATGGACGGTAACCATAAGGTGCCCTATAGGGCGCCCTAAAAAGCGCCCTCTGAGGCACCTTATGGGTACAGTACACTGAGGGTGTTTTTGCTGGCAGCAATAATCTACATTAAAAATGGATAATGCTTTGGGCAGCCCTATCAAACAACCCCACTGTGGGTTTGAACCTATGAACTCTGGCTCCACAGGCAGTGAAGTAACCAGTGGGCTACAGCTCTACAACTGCTAGTAAGCCCCTGGCGGGCTGCAGAGGGACTGCATGTCACCACACAAACAGTCTGCTGTGGTCACCAGGATAGGGTTAGCCCACCCATACCCATGATGCACTGCACATGCAAATCAGCTGTCTACAGATGAACACAAGATGGGGTATGCACCCCCACAGCACCTCGGCCTGGTAGGGGGAACTGACCATGTGTGTTACTGGCACAGAGTAGCTACACACCATCACATTGTGCGGGTACTGTGCTCACCCTGAGCGTGCGGTGGGGTGCCCAGCACCAGGTCCACAGCATCTTCCATGGCAGAAGTAGGCCATGCTGCAGGTCCCCAGCAGTGCTAATATGTGAGATAAGTAGTTTCTGCAGACACACCTTGGATATATCTGTATGTCTCAGTCAGGTGTAGCCCCCTAGGAGGATCATGTACCACCACCCTCCTCCTCCAGGGCTGAGAGTGGCAAACAGGGTCTCCCATCAACAGATCCACATTCTACCTCCCTGCAATGGTGGCAGTAGAGGGGACTATCAACCCTGGTCCTGCTGGGGAACAGACACCTACAGGGCAGTCAATGCAGCTCTGTACACATCCATAACACAATAGCAGACAGACATTAGGCCTGGATATGCTAAGCTGCACCCCACCACTATCTGATATTCTCCTGCAGCAAACCTTCAGCTGCTGCACCCTGCAAGGCACTCAATCAAGACACATACCAACTGCAGACAGTCTGCTAGCTAGTCCATATTCCTGGTGGAAATACATGCACCCAAAACTGGGATATCAGCATACACAACAAACAGATAAGTCAGTGACTGGGCCCCAAAAGGACACCCATAAATATCACACAAGGGAAATCCTATATAGCACTATGGGGGTGCCTAGCCATGCTGTGTTCACTGCACAGTCAGGGTGAGAGTTATCTCCCAGTAGGACATGCTGTGGCCACCCTGTCTGTGTAGGTGGTGGCCGGGCACTACAATGTCCCAGCCAGTGCCCTATGCCCTGTGCAGATCATCCTGGCCAGGCCACCCTGTCCAGGCTATACTCATGGTACCTTGCTCCTCATTATGCACATTGGCAGGCCAATACTGGCAACAGTGCTGGCAGTGTGGGTTGTGGAGGGTGTTTGTAGTCACCACACACTGGAGAGACAGACACACACTCCCACACCTATGCCAGCATTGTGCTACTATAGAGAAGTTTAGCAGCCCTGGCCACCACACCAGTCCTGGGCACAGTGCAGGCATGGATATGGTACGCAATACTGTTGGGGGTCACTCCCCAGGGTGGTAAACACTGTCAGAGACCAAACCTGAAGCACACTCCACAGACATCAGAAAGGTTGTTATGATGGAGCTCAATCAGCGAACTGTGCTTAACGTAGAAATTGCTATCTGCCAGTAATCATAGCAAACGTTTCATAGCTGTGTACCATATTCCCAGGTGTAGGGTGGCATTGCTAAGGTATGCAAGTGCTAGTATTGGGAGATGCATGCAGGGCCCAATGTCCTGCCTCTCCAGGAGGCATTGGCTAATGGAGCCTGTGGGTGTGGGTGTGTCTGCCCTTGTTGGCTGCTGCTTTACGGCAGAGGTTCCCAACTCTAGTCCTGGTGTGCCAAACACTGTTTGGGTTTTCATGCTGTCCCTCATGAATATGCATGAGATATATCTGCATACCATGGGGGTGGTGCATAGATATGCAGCACAGGCATCTTTATTAGAGGCAGCATGGAACCTGAATGGTGTTTGGCCCTCCAGGACTGCATTTGGGAGACTCTGCTCTAGGTAATGCACCTGTTTATGGTGTCTTTGCTCTGTAGGGTAAAATGTAGGTGTTTTGGGCATGTTTACATCATCTGCACTAAACGTTCTGTCTGTACTAGTACGTTGTAGTAGTGGGTAAAATATGGGGACTGGGTTGGCAGGCACCATAGCTGGGACTTGAACCTGTGACCTTCTGCCTCCAAGCACACTGGTTGTGTGCACTGCACCACCATGTTGCCACTGAGACAGTGCATTCCCTGATAATACCATGACTGTTTGTCCGGCAGGGCCTGTCTGTTGCAGTGCATGGCACCCACCTACACAAGGCTAGACCATGGTCTGCTCTGGGCAGCTGCCACTGCCCCCTCCACCACCAGTACCCCTCCGCCACCATGCTGACATGGCCTTATATTCAAGACAGCATAAAACCTGAATGATTTGTGGCCCTCCAGGACTGCATTTGGGGGACTCTGCTCTAGGTAATGCGCATGTTTCTGGTGTCTGTGCTCGGTGGGGTAAAATATAGGTGTTTGAACCATGCGTATGTTCTCTGCAATAAAGGTTTGTCCTTGCTATCACAGTTTAGTAGCGGGTAAAATATGGGGACTGGATTGGCAGTAGTCCCAGCTGGGACTTGAACTTGTGACCTTTTGCTCCTGAACACACTGGCCTTGTTCACTGCACCACACTGTGCTCACAAAGACAGTGCAGTCCCTGGAGATACCATGGTTGTTTGTCAGACAGAGCCTGTCTGTTGCAGTGCATGGCACCCACCTACACAGGGCTAGGCCATGGTCGGCTCTGGGCAGCTGCCACTGCCCCCCTCCACCACCAGTACCCCTTTGCCATCATGCTGACATGCCCTTCTGCTGGTGGTGCTGGTGGTGTGCAGTCTCAAGCCATCCAGTGTGCAGGTAGGCGGCTGCCTATGGTGTGTTTTCTGGAGTAGGGGTGCCTGCATAGGCGTCCACGCTTCCCCCCAACACAGCCTGCCAATGTTCTGTGCCCTTGGGGGTACCTGCTGGGTACTATCCCCTGTGACACTGTGATAGACACTCTCGTGCCCATGTTGGGCCCTCATCAGTTGCTGTCTGGCTGCTGTTCAGTTTCAGCATTCCTAAGTGCCATCTAGGCATCTGCCTAGTCCGCACTGTGCCCCAGCTGCACCACAGCATGTGCCGCCTGCAGCCCTCTGTATCCCATTTCCAAGCATCTGTCCAGTTGGCCATTCCGACATGCCCGCCCTGCTGTTGCTGCACATGTGCACGCCATAGGAAACCTGTCTGATGGAGAGGGAAACCCTGATCAGTGCTATTTCACTGTGGGATCATTCACCTTGTATGGGGATGGAGCGTAGACCCTTCCAAAATTCATATTTATTTTTTGGGGCTTTCTTGGGAGTGTTTTTTGATGTTTCCCATTACTATCACTATTGCCCAGCTTGATTATAATTTTTTTTTATTTTGTTGGGGTCCTTTTAAATGTTTATTTGTACTTTTGTTCTGTGCACATGTATCACACTTATCACGTTTTTGTAGGTTTCCCTGGTTTTGCTGTACATTGCTGACAGAAATGGTTTCTCTTCCCTTTAAATCGGCTCTAACGCGAGGTTTTCATTCGCATTATTTTTGGCCTCGAATTTCACCACGCTAGTGTGCGGGGAGCCTCTCCCCTCCCACTCTCCACCCATTGACCCCTTCTCTCCGCCCCTGGGGAGCCTTCCTCCGCCCTCCGGTAGCCTTTCCCCGCCTTCAGCGCTTGTGTGCGCCGCTGCGCGCATGAGCGCGCACTAAAGCACATTTTTGCCCCGTAAAGCGTCATTAGCGTGTGCTAAGGTACCTTAGCATGTGCTCATGCGCGCCGCGCACGTTAAGAGACTTTAGTAAACATACCCCATAGTCATAGGGGTATGTTTACTAAAGGGTGTAAAGGTAGCAGACATTATCGAGCGTTAACAGCAGCTGTTCATGGCCTGCTCACTGTGGTCATGGCAGAACCAGCAAGATGGTAGCAGCAGCCCCACACATGTCTATACAGGTGATGAGGGGCAGTAGAGGGGATGCACTGATAGGCTGGCAGACATCGCATGTGTGAGATCAGGGGCGGCCCAAGGGAGGTGCGGGGCCATGTGCGGAGACTCGGTGCGGGGCCTCATTTGCATAAGGGGCCTCATTTGCATAAATATTTGCATAATGTTACCATATACTAACTTTTAGTAAACATGCCTCTTAATGAGTGTATGGATCAAGAAAGACTAAAAGATTTCTACATTACTATAATCCAGTGCCAACCACAAGACACATTAGGAACTACTACAAACACTGCCCATTTAGAACCCATAGCAAACCCGCCGTATCCTAACAGCACTACCAGGACTCACAAAGCACCATACCCTACCTATCAAAAGGAAATATGCAAATATTAAACCAATACATTTCAGAGAACAACAATACATGACCTACTGGGGAAAGAGAACAAGTGGCAATGTCAAATAGGAATTACATAAACAGAATACCTCAGCTCAGTTACACATGCAGAACATAGACCATCACCAAACAAGGAATCACAATTTAGAAACAGGAAGACAATAATTAAACTGGAAATCCCAAAAGCCAAACTTGGAATGTACAACACTGCAGAAATAAAACTATACATTAATTTGCTCTTGTACTAAACAAAGCACAGACGTTAATGATGCACATTTACCAGAGCTGACATATTCCAATTAATAAATTCAAAATAAAGAGATATTTTTCAACCTTTTGTGCATTTTTTTTCAGCTGCAATTGCTCCAGCCACTTTCTTCTGGTTTCTTCGTGTCTTCTGCTAACTCTCCATCGTCTGCTGTCCATTTGTCCTTTCTTCTCTCTTCTAGATTTTTCCATTCTCTCTCTACATCTGCTTTAACATACTAATCTTTCTCCTTTTGCTCTTTCCTCATTCCTATTTCATCCACTCAAATTTTACCCCTCCATCCTCAATCCCCACTTACTCTCCCAATACCCGGCCAATTGTAGATTTTTTATCCCTCCCACACAAAATATTTTTCCCCTCTCCATTTTACTCTCCCAGCCCCATCCCATTCTAATCCTCCCCCAACATCAGCTCCCTTCTAGTTCCAGCCTCACCCAGCATCCATTCCTTTCTAGTCCCTGCATCAGCCCATTTCCAGTCCTAGCCCCCCATCAGCCCATTTCCAGTCCTAGCAACCCCCCAACCCAATACCA
This sequence comes from Ichthyophis bannanicus, assembly GCA_033557465.1. Classification (NCBI taxonomy): domain Eukaryota; kingdom Metazoa; phylum Chordata; class Amphibia; order Gymnophiona; family Ichthyophiidae; genus Ichthyophis; species Ichthyophis bannanicus. The sequence continues at coordinate 368,252,535 of CM066038.1, read as the reverse complement.
GTCCTAGCCCCCCCATCAACCCACTTCCAGTCCTAACCCCCATCACCATATTTTCAGTTTAAGCCCCCCCTATAACCCATTACCAGTCCTAACCCCCCCATCAGCCCACTTCCAGTCCTAACCCCCATCAACCCATTTCCAGTCAGCCCCCCCATAGCCCATTGCCAGTCCTAACCCCCCCATCAGCCCACAGCCCATTACCAGTCCTAACCACATCAGTCCACCTCAAGTCCTAACCCCTCCCCATCAGCCCATTTCCTGTCCTAGCCCCCCATAGCCCATTATCAGTCCTAACCCCCCCATAGCCCATTACCAGTCAGCCCCCATCAGCCAACAGCCCATTACCAGTCTTAACCCCCCCATAGTCCATTACCAGTTCTAACCCCCCAACAGCCCACAGCCCATTACCAGTCCTAAACACATCATCCCACCTCAAGTCCTAAACCCTCCCCATCAGCCCATTTCCTGTCCTAGCCCCACCATAGCCCATTATCAGTCCTAGCCCCCATAGCCCATTACCAGTCCTAACCCCACCCAACAGCCCACCTCAAGTCCTAACCCCTCCCCATCAGCCCATTTCCTGTCCTAACCCCCCATAGCCCATTACCAGTCCTAACCCCCTCCCAACAGCCCACAGCCCATTACCAGTCCTAACCCCATCAGCCCACCTCCAGTCTTAATCCCCCCAGCCCATTACCAGTCCTAGCAACCCCCCCAACCCATTACCAGTCCTAGCCCACCATAGCCCACTCCCAGTCCTAATCCCACCAGCCCATTTCCAGTCCTAATCCCCCATCACCCAATTTTAAGTTTAAGCCCCCCCCATACCCCATTACCAGTCCTAACCTCCCCATCAGCCCACTCCCAGTCCTAATTCCACCAGCCCATTTCCAGTCCTAATCCCCATCACCCAATTTTTAGTTTAAGCCCCCCCATAGCCCATTACCAGTCCTAACCCCCCATCAACCCACTTCCAGTCCTAATCCCATCAGCCCATATACAGACTTAGCTCCCCCATAGCCCATCACCACTCCTACCCCCCCCCAGCCCCCCCCAGCCCATCACCACTCCTAACCCCCAGCCCAGCCCAGCCCAGCCTAGGGAATTTAAAAAAAAAAAAAAGCTGTCTGCTGCCTCTGCCGGGGCCGCCGCGGCAGAATCGAGTGTGCCGCGGGGCCCCCCTGCCCAGCAGAGCCTGCTCTCCCCTGTATCACCTCTCTCTTTGCAGCTGCAGTCACACGCGCCGGCTTTCAGAGCGCGAAGGAACTAATTTCCCTTTCGCGGCTCTGTTAAGCCCGCGGGGGCTGATGGGAACTTCCCATCAGCCCCCGCGGGCTTAACAGAGCAGCGAGGGAGAAACTCTCCCCTCGCGCTCTGAAAGTCGGCGCGTGTGACTGCAGCTGTAAAGAGAGCGGGGATACCGGGGAGGGCAGGCTCTGCTGGGCAGGGGGGGCCCCGCGGCACACTCGATTCTGCCGCGGCGGCCCCGGCAGCGGCAGCAGACAGCTTTTTTTTTTTTAAATTTTACTTTTAGATCAGAATGTTTTTTGCGCGGGGCCCCCTGAAACGCGGGGCCCTGTGCAAAAAACATTCTTGCTCAATGGACGGGCCGGCCCTGTGTGAGATGAATATGGAAATGGGTAGGGAGCCAATGACAATATCAGGTGAGGGTAGATATGAGTGCATTGGGACTGGCAGAGGATCAACCATGCAGCAAAGTTCTGAAGAGATGGAAGAGGAGAGAGATAATTCTGAGGGAGACCAGCAAGGAGGAGGGTGCAGCAGCAAGAGAGGAGGTAGCTATGGAGAGGACAACAGTATTTGTTATGCGTTCAGAGATAACGAGGCTCTGTGTGATCCCAGGCCCCCTCCAAATGTAAGGTCCCAGTCATCAGCAGCTATCTGAGGCACATATGAATCCACAACAGCCAGGTCATGCTGCAGGATGTGCGATCATGCCATGACTTCACCATAGATACCAATCAGATATGGGGGACCATGGCCATTCTGCTAGGTCCTCCATGGCATGCGATGTGTGTGTGCCTGTCTCATGGACTGCCCCTCTGAGTGGACATATCCTATGTGTGAGATAGGAATGTTAGTTGCAACAGCAGCATAGAAAGCCATCGCACTATACAGACCGGACAACACATACCCCTCCCGCACCCCCAAACAACCGACAGGTATGACACAGAGCCCTCAGAGATCTAAGCAAACACAGTCTTTGCCCCACTCCTGATTGCATGTACTCTGACAATGACCACATTTATACTCATAGATTGTAGAAACCATAACATTGCTCTGTAGCTCCCCACACAATGCTTATATGTCCTGGCGTGTCATTTTTATCCTAAACTGCAGGGTCTGCAGCAGCATATACAACTCTTGACTAATCATCTATCTAGAATCCACACACTCATCAGCCACATTGACAAGCTCCCACGACCAGATGACAAGGTAGGCTGCTAGCACTGGCAAACTGAGTGGGCGTTAATATTGCCTGAAAAGTGCAAAGCATGCTATTTCTTTCTCTCTTTCTTTCTTTAAACAATGGCTTTTTTCTGGCCACTCTTCCATAAAGCCCCACTCTGTGGAGTGTATGGCTTAAAGTGGTCCTATGGACAGATATTCCCATCTCCGCTGTGGATTTTTGCAGCTCCTTCAGTGTTATCCTTGGTGTCTTGGTAGCATCTCTAATTAATGCCCTCCTTGCCGGGTCTGTGCATTTTGGTGGGCAGCCTTCTCTTGTCAGGGTTGTAGTGCTGCCATATTCATTCTACTTTGTTATAATGGATTTAATGGTGCTCTGTGGGATATTCAGAATTTGGGATATTTTTTTTTATAACCCAATCCTGATCCATACTTCTCCACAACTTTGTCTCTGATCTGTTTGGAGTGCTCCTTGGTCTTCATGTTGCTTGCTTAGTTGTCTTGCATCAGGGGCCTTTCAGAACAGGTATATTTATACAGTCATCATGTAGCAGATCATGTGACACTGATTGCACACAGGTGGACACTAATCAACTAATTATGTGACTTCTGAGGTTAATTGGTTGGACCAGATCTTATTTAGGGGTTTCATAGCAAAAGGGATGAATGCATATGTACTCACAACTTTTCCATTTTTACTTGCTTTTTTATATATACTGTGATGCAGCAGACCAGCAGGGCATAGAAGAAAATGTTTTAAACTTGAAAAAAGATGTGTACAAGCTGCAGTATTTGCAGGGGCCTGATAGGGGGAGCAAGAGGGACCTCTGGAAGACCGAGGATCCACGCCCTACAGGGTGTAACCTAAAACCAGCCAGCCTCCAATCCAGGAAGACAGGAACTCCTTTTAAAGGAAGTCAGGAAGACTGCAAGAAGAACAGGAGGAGCAAGGAGAGCAAGAAGAACAGGAGGAGCAGGGAGTACAGGAGGAGCAGGAGGAGAAGTAGGAGCAGTGAGAGCTCTGGAAGAAGTGCTGTGCCGAGCAGAAGTGACTGGACAGGCAGAAGTAGCCTTAAAGCCAGAAGCAGCAGAGAAGGCCGCAGAGAAGCTGCAGAACCATCAGAAGCCGAAGGAGCGGCAGGGGCTGCAGAAGCTGCAGACACTGCTGAAGTGCAGGAAAGAGGTACAAGCCAAAGGAACCTGAATGGACAGAGACTACAAAAGGGTCCAAGAGATTCAGGTACGCAAAAGCTGCATTGTGATTGCTGTGGGCAGAACCCAAGCCATATTGCTGGAGCAAGGCAGAATCTCCCTAGGAGTAGGCCACAAGCCTCATCCTCAGGAAAGAAGCAAGAGTTACAAGGTAAACCATATTGTATTGGAAACAGCCTATGGAAAGGGCAAGAGACAGAAGCTCCCTGTACCTGTCCCACTGCTCAAAAGAAAAGGTATGACAAGTTTTTATTGAATAAGAAACTTTTAAGTAAGCCAGGTTTGCAGGAAGTGCATGTAAACCCTTGGAAGAAAGAAAGAGATTCACACTGTAAAAATGCTCATGGCCGACACCCCACGCTAAACTCCAAACACTGGGAGGTCATACAGCATTTGGGTGAGAATCCTGAATATTGCTTGCCGGGAACTATTGACTATATCTCAGATACCTTGCAGGAGGAACCGATGCAAGTGGAAGAGGTAGAATCCTTTTCAGAGGAAGAAATGGATTGCAGCTATTGCACCACGGGAGGCGTGGAATGCTTGTGTAATCAGTGAGCACTAAAACCGGTGTAAATAGAAATGCTTTTATGTGAAAAGAACAGTTTTTGTTTTGAACCTGAGTTGTGATTTTTATAACCTGATGTAAGGACATTTCTGTTGGTATTTGAAGCCGATCCTTTGAACCTTTGTGCAAACCAGGGGAAATAAAGCCTTATTTTTCCCTACACTCGATGACCTTTTGTTCTCTGGGTATTTTTGGTAATACAGGATGCTACCGAGGCTATACAACCTTGGGCCCTAGAAAGAGAAACATACCAAACCCAACTTCACTTTCATTTATGTTCGACCTGCCTTGACCACCATTAACCACCAGGGCGGCGTTGTGACAATACAAAATATTTTATTGCCATTTATTTATTTTATTGTTTTTATATACCACACTCTTAAAAATCAGCGCGGTTCACAGACAACAGTTTTGTGCAGAACAGGCTCACTATTAAGCACTTACATTGAACTGGAGGTTAAACTTGGGTTTCAACTGGGGGAACTATGTATATCTATTTACAGGTATCTACAATACCTGTAAATAGATGTACATTTCACTTTACCAATTTGGACTATATTGTTAGGTCCATTACCTAACATCCAAATGAACCTCCATTTTCATTCCAGGTTGTACGCTAATGGTGGCTGCACACTGAGCACACATTGACAAGGATTGAGCAGCTAAGGAGCCCGAAGGGGCAGTCAGGAATGCCAAGCAGCACCACTTTTAACCACTGCAGTGATATGTGTGTGTGCTTGTCCCCAGAGTATTTTGAGGTTTAGCAAGGCACTATGCCTCACATTGCAGAGACTATTCCCAGGTTCTGACTGAAGGGATGCACAATGGTAGCAGTGGTTTGTGGGTATTGTATGACACAGAGTGGTGTGTATAAGATGTGCATGAGTCAGAGGTAGGGTCTTTGGATGAGTCATGTTAATGTTGGTCTGCCACTATTGCCTGGATGCATACATCATGTCATGCTTTGAGGCCAAGCTCACTCTGACCAAGCTGTGACCATGTCACGGCTATGTATCCTCATTGTGCTTATATAGTGTTTGGTGGTGATGTGGATACTGCTTCATTCATGGCAGTCCAATCACTGCACTGGCTGCTGGGTGTGATGCTGTTTGTACCAAGCCAGAGTGCACATGGTTGCTTAGCACACATGCACTGTGTGCTGACTAGCAGACTGAGCACAGTTTGGTATGTTTATTGCTGACACAGCCTTTTGTGAGCTGGTCAACACCTGCCGACTGACTGTACCTGCTGTAGTAGATTGGGGTTTCCCAAAGATGTGCCCTGAAGCTGTTCCAGGCCTGCTCACTATTATTTTTGCAGGCCCATCACCTCTCCTCCTGCCTTTAGAAATGTTACTGCATTCAGGTTTATGAAAACAGCTGCTGCAACAGTGAGGACAAACCTGAGGTGTTTTCAGAGTCCCTGAACAATAGGGGCAGGACAGAGGGCACATCTATGACTGGCCACATTGGCATGTTGCAATCATGCAGACAATCAAGTGAGTAGTATCACACACTGTAGATAATACCCGCAATATACTGACCATGATGTAGAACTGCTCCCTGGAGTGATATATGCCTCCCCTGCACATCCATGGTGACCACTTACAACAGTCAGTGGCACAGTTTGCAGTTGTTATGGTGCTTGAGGCACATAGTGTCCCTATGTAATCCTGAGCTCATGTAATGGATCACTGTATTCTCCATTTGGTGATCAGTTGCAGAAATCTGTTGAGAATGTGCAGTAGATCATGAGTAATGTTTAGGTTAACCTATACTGGTACACAGTGCAGACAGTGCAGCCATGGTGGCGACTGTGATCACTGGGTCATTGGCCAGTAGCTGCTTGTCTTCTATGATGGTGGGAGATGTGTGTATGACCCCTCGGGGGAGGCCAGGATGATCTGCAAGGTACCACATGGGTCATCAAAATAGTTTGCATTTGGTGTATGTGCAGGTGAATCTATGTCACTGTGTGCAGCAGGTCTCAGGGGAATGCACACCCTGCGCAATTGTGCTGACTCTGGGGTTAGTGCCCCATGCATGTGTGTGCTGCTGGCTGTTGGGGATACAGTGGCACGATAGACATCTTGACCTCACATGTGCCTTGTGCTTTTGACAAGGGATGTATCCTGCAACCCTGTCTGTTGTGCAGCTACAGTACTGCATGTCATGTGCATTATGCACTGCATGTGCACAATAGGCAGGCCCTGTGTGTGGTGTCCAACAGTCTCTGAGTGTGCCAGCCACATTGTTTCCTGTCCTGGCTTTTACCCATTTCAGACAGGGGCCTGCATCCTCTTTAATTGTGGGCATTGCTGTGTAGCAGAGTGTAGAGAGGTAGCCTGATAGTTAGAGCACTGGCTCAGTAAAGATGCCTTCTTATTTGTTCCTATAGCACACTGGCTCTTCAATAACCCTTCAGTGCACTTGATTTTATAGGCTCTGTTGCAGCCCATTGCGGAAGGTCAGACATATTCACCCTGCACACATATGCCAACTCTAGAAAGGCCCTTACATGCATTATCTGATTTTTACCTATCATTGCAGTGTAAATAGCTTATGTATGTAGTTAACCCTGTTATCCAAGTTTCTACTCCTGTTCGATGTAAAACCTGACAGCTTGTCGTTATGGTCGTTATGTTATGATGTAAACCGCGCTGATACTAAATAGCGCGGTATATAAGAAACTGTAATAAATAAATAAAATAAAATTTGAGTGGCAGTGTAGTCTACTGGTGCGGGCACTAGCTTGGGAACCAAGGGACCAGGTTTAAGTTCCCAACAGCACTCTTTGTGTGACTGATGGGGAAATGTTACAGAGGGTTTTTTTTATTTCTGAAAGATCATTCATAGAATGACCTCTATACATTCAGGCCTTGGGCACGTTACTTAGCTCTCCTTTGCCTCAGGAGATTCCAAGTTATCAGTGTCCCTGTTTTTCACGTACACTACTAAGGTTCTGTTGCAATGTGTACTGCTTTGACTGAAATGATCATGCGATAAACAGAAATGATTTAAATACATATGCATATAAATTACATTTGACGCATGATTCAACTATTTCATCATAATTGTGACTGTACAGTTTAGGGTCCCTCACATCTCGGCATTATATGCAGCCACATCCTAGCCCTGGGATGGTCATCTGCAGGGTTCCTCACATTTCCTTACTTGCTCCATCTCTCCAGTAGGAGTGACTCTTGTCAAGTTGTCATATGTACAATTGTCAGGAGACTTCTATGGTGCTTGAAAGGCTGGGACTGCTGTGAGACCCACATAACTGGTATTGGGGCTTCCCGTGGCAGAGCCACAATTTTTTCAAACATGCTACAACTGCTTTTGTGGTGTCTTATCAAGTACATTGTTGCTGCAATCCCATGCCACACTCTCGTCTTCTGCCATCCTTCCTTCAGCCCATCCATCAGCATCTGCCGGTTATGTGCAGTCATGTATTCACTTGCCAGCTGCTACACCATCGCCCACACAGGAACATTATCCTCATTTTGATGTATCACTTACGCCTCCTCTGTGACTGATCTGCACGTCATCACTCTTGCTCTGTTATCCTGTTGTACACATCATGGGGATTCTGGCTACGCAAGAGGGCACATCTTGCCCATCCTATGCCACACACTGACATTACTGCCTTAAAACCCCCCAAAAAATGAATTAAACAGTCACTTATCTTCAATAAAAATGTTTTCTTTTCCCAAAAATGATTGCCAAGAATGAAGTTGCACGACGTGCACGTTTCGGGTGGACCCCTGTATCAAGTGCTTCAAACTTCTCTTTCAGGCAATGAAACTTCATTCTTGGCAATCATTTTTGGGAAAAGAAAAAAATTTTATTGAAGATAAGTGACTGTTTAATTCATTTTTTGGGGTGAAAAGTATAATAAAAGGAGGTTACCGTCTGGAGGGGGTTAGTTACACACTTCCAGCCCTCCCTCGGTTGGCTCCGACAAGAATATTAAAATATACACTGTGGGATTTGGTATTTTGGTGGATGTGTTATGTTTTGACACACTGACATTACAGCATCTTATGTGGACAGCCCTCACTGCATCAGTGCAGCTGTCTCCCACATGCTCATCCCACTTATAGACTGTCACCTAGAGTGCCCAAGGATCTGTCAGATACATCAGTGCCTTCCATCCATCAACTCTACCTTGACTTTCTCAGGGGCTCACTTATCCTGCTTTACGGTGACACCTGTATGCCCATTGTCCTGCTAGCGCCTGATAAGTGGAACACAGCGCCCTTACCACAGAACACCTACTACCTGCCCCGTACTTTATTGCATGGCAAATCCCTTATCGCTGCTTTTACCATTCGATATACCCTGCTACCCTAATGCTTTTTAGTAAACATACCCTAAGTCCTTATGAAATTTGCACCATATGGGTCCAGCAATGCAGCGTGATTGTTTCTTAACAGCAGTATGTCTTGCTCGCCATTGAACAGGACAATATTATGTTTAAATTTCAAATATATAGCATATGACAACTGATCAATACAGGGTAAACTAGCGTAGGTGACAACAAACTGAAGGATAAAATGATATGTCCAAGGCACAGGTTGAGCTATAAATCTGAAACTCTAATTGCATCCTGAGGGGACTCAGGTATAAAACTTATATCGATAGTGTGTTATATGTAGGTACAGTTGCTACTGCATAAAACCCATTGCTTCCATGCTGGACAAAAAGTTTTGTTCATGGTGGCAAGCAGTTAAAGAACAAGATCTAACGTTAATTAATATGGCACAGATTTCTGTGCTGTTGAGCCATCAACCATAATACTTGTCTGTGGCAAATAGGCTGCAACTGTAAAGGTAGCAGGCCATAAAACTCATCTCACCCTTTGCAAGGGCCATTCTGCAATAGCACCTCATTTCATTATAGTACCAGTTTCAAAACTCCCAACCAAAGTTGGTAGTCCTCAAATGACACAGTTTAACAATACCCAGTTGAAATAAAATGAAGTGCCTCGACCCCCTCCTAACACAGACTAAATGATTTTCATAACACAGTCAAATCTTAAAGTCATAAATCTGTAAACAGCACATTACATCCATGCATAAGCAAGCCAAAAAGTAAAATAAAACAACCAATCAGGCCTGTCCTTAGGCTGCACAAAGGAGCACACAAAGGAACAGGAACACATTTTTTAGTGTGCTCCTTTGATACACATTGACATCAGCGTAGCATTTAAGCAGCACCTTCAAAATGTAATTACCAGTAGGGATGTGCATTCATTTGAAAAAAATATGGGAATGCTATTTCCCATATTGATTTATATAGGCTTTTATCCAAAAAGTAAAGAACCAGTGACTCTTCAGTTGGAGGGTACCAGTCTTCTGGAAGGAGCTATTTTGCTTCCTAACAATCCAGCTTTTGCCAGCTTATTATTAGCTGTATCTTGTATTTCTGATAATCACAGTTCCTTTTTCCTGATTAACCCAAAGTTTCTTTATCTGGTCTTGAGCTCCTTGGAAAACAATTCCTGAATTTTTTTGTCTTGTGAATCTACTGACTCGTGCTCTACAGACGTCCTGCAAAGACTTAATACACAATGTTTCTAGCCCTATAAGTCCTATGAAAGTTATCCTGAAATCATTGTGAACATTTTTCCTGTTTAACCCTTGGACTTGCAATACTAAATCCTTGTGTGAAATTCCCAGTTAATATTACATTATCAGACATCAAATCTACCTCAGATCAAGGTTGTCCAATTAATAATCCAGTTCATAAAGTCTGTGAAACCATGTATAAGAAAGTAAAAGCTGCAATTAGCAAGGATGTTCATTGAAACAATATGGGAAATTAAAAAAACACACATTTTCTTATTTCCAGTTTTCTTAACAATTCAGTGGATGGCCTTGCACTGGTGACCCTTGGGTTGGAGGACACAAGTTTTTCAAAAGGAGCTAGTTTGCCTCCCAGGGATCTGGTTCTAGTCAGCCTATCCTAGACGTGTCTTGTTTTTCTAGTCACCTTAGTTCCTGTTTCCTGAATGGCTCAAGGCTTCCCTGTCTGGTCTTAAGCTCTATGGAAAACCCTTACAGAATTTTTGGCCTTGTGCATCTGACTTTTATTCTAGAGACTTGTTCCAAACTTTTCTTGTGCCATGTTCCTAGACCATGCTGAATTTTTGGACTTATAATCCTGAATACTAGTTTGAAATTCACAGTTACTATTCTCTTATCAGAGACATTTACCAAGCCTACTCTAGATCCTGGCTGGCCAATTAACCAACAAGTGATCCAATTCAGAAATTCTGTGAAATCATGTCTAAGAAAATAAAAAATGCAGTTGGTCCCTATGCCTGGAAACTCTAATCTTTTAGCAATTTGTTTTTTTCTTTGGGCAGCAGTTGCAACAATCTCTTAATTAACAAAATTTCCCTGAAATGAAAGAAATAAAAAAAACAACAAAATGAAATAAAATGAGAATCTGTAAACAATAAAGAAACTAAACAAAATTATGTTTTTGCCTGTACACCTCTAATTACCAGTTTAGAGTTATGAAATTCCTAGGGCAGGTAGAGCTTCAAATCTGCATTCTAACACCACTAAACAGTGTCTCTGCAGGTCAGAAAAGCAAGTCCTGCACACACTGTTGCGGTGACATTTTATTTATTTATTCTCTTATGGCATTTATTTATTCTCTTATGGCATCAAATGGCAGTTTATGAGAACTATAATTTAAACTCTGCATAAAAGTAAAAATGCCCAGGAAATAAGTACCACATAAATGAATGTGACTTATGAAAGCACCTTATTTTTGACAATTGAATCTTGGATCTGGACTGGCAGGTCCCATTAGGTTATCAGAATTTGAGCCCTCCTAAGGGAACCTTGGACACCAGGGACAGTGGCCTTTTTTACGATTTTACTACCACAGTGTGAGTGGGAATTTTTTAAAAATTTGTTATGCACTACCATGAGCAGGAATATATGAAGAGGCCAATATCCAAAGACACTTATCTTGTTAGCTACTCCTACTAACCAAATAAGTGTGAATGGAGCAATATTCAGCAGCATTATCTGGATACTGCCAATCAATATTACCTCTGATCACTTTGGCACTGTGGGGGTCATTTTAGAATCCCTAGGGGTATGTTTACTAAACAGTCTTAACGTCGCAGCGGTGGTATTATCGCGCGATAAGTGACGTTATCACGAGATAATGTAACATTATCACGCGATAATGTAACATTATCACACGATAACGTCACTTATCATGCGATAATGCGGCGGCTGCATTAAAGCACACTCACGCTGTGAAATCCAGGTCTGAAGGGTGGAGTAAGGCTTCCCAGAGGGCCGAGAGAAGGGGTCAATGGGCGGAGAGTGGGCGTGGAGAGGCTCCAGGCACACTAACGCTGTGAAATCCGGGTCTGAACACTAACGCCAGTGAAACCCTCGCGTTAGGCACATTTGCAGGAAAGAGAAACCATTTCAGTTAGCAATGTGCAGCAAAGGCAGGGGAACCCAGAAAAAGTGATAGTTGTGATACATGTGCAGGAACCAAAAAGGCAAATAAACATATAAAATGACCAGAACCACATTTAAAATCCCAATAACCAAGCTGGTCAATAGTGATATTAATGATAAACATAAAGCAACACTACTGACAAAGTGTAAAAATTAAGATATCATGTTTGGAAGGGTCTATGCTCTGTCCCCCTACAAAGTGAATGATCCCACATTGAAATAGCGCTGATCAGGGTTTCTGTCATTTAGATTGGGCAGGTTTGTTATGGCGTGCACATGTGCAGCAACAGCAGAGTGGGCACGTAGGAAAGGGCAACTGTACTGATGCTATAAATGGGATCAGGAGCTGCAGGCAGCACATGCTGTAGTCCAGCTGGGGCACAGTGCGGACTAGGCAGATGCCTAGGTGGCACATAGGAATGCTGAAACTGTAAAGCAGCAAGACAGCAACCGATGAGGGTCCAACATGGGCATGAGTGTGTGTCCCACAGTGTCACAGGGGATATTACCCAGCAGGTACCTCCAAGGGCACATAACATTGGCAGGCGGCGCCGGGGGAAAGCACACATGTCCATGTAGGCACCCCTACCCGAGAACCCACACCATAGGCAGCTGCCTGCACACTGGATGTCCTGGGACTGCACACCACCAGCACCACTGGCATAATGGCATAGCAGCATGGTGGCGGAGGGGTGCTGGTGGCGGAGGGGGCAGTGGTATCTGCCCACAGCAGACCATGGCCCAGCCCCATTTAGGTCGGTACCGTGCACTGCAACAGACAGGGTCTGTCTGACGAATAGTCATGGTATCCCCAGGGAATGATTTGTCCCTGTGGCAACAGTGTAGTGCAGTACACACAGCCAGTGTATTCATGAGCAGAAGGTCACAAGTTCAAGTCCCAGCTGTGGCTCCTGCCAACCCTCTCCCCATATTTTAGCCAGTACTAAACCATAGTAATAAAGATGGAACCTTTATTGCAGATAAAATAAACATGCCTGAAACGCCTATATTTTACCCTACAGAGCACAGACACCATAAACATGTGCAATCCCTAGAGCAGAGTTTCCCAACTGCAGTCCTGGAGGGCCAAACACCATTCAGGTTTCATGCTGACCCTAATAAATATGCCTGTGCTGCATTTGTATGCGCCGCCTCATTGTATGCAAATGTATCTCATGCATATTCATAAGGGACAGCATGAAAACCTGAACAGTGTTTGGCCCACCAGGACCGGAGTTGAGAACCTCTGCCCTAGAGCAGCGGCCAACAAGGGCATAAACACCCACACCCACAGGCTCCACTATCCAAAGCCTCATGGAGAGTCAGGCTGTTGGGCCCTGCGCGGAGCAGCATCTCCCAATACTGGCACCTGCATACCTTAGCAATGCCGTCCTAAACTTGGGAACACGTTCCACATATATCAAAAGGTTGCTATGATTAATGTCAGCTAACAAATTCTAAGTTAAACACAATTTGTTGATAGAGATTCATCATAGCAACCTTTCTGATATCTGTGGAGTGTGTTTCAGTTATTGATTCTGACAGTGTTTACCACCCCGGGAGTGACCCTAACAGTAGTGAGTACCATAGCAATGCCCGCACTGTGCCCAGGACTGGTGTGGCGGCCAGGGCTGCCACAAACCTCTATATTTGCACAATGCTGGCATAGGTGTGGGAATGTGTGTCTGTCTATCCAGTGTGTTGTGGCTGCCTACACCTTACTGAGCCCACATTGCTTGCACTGTTTCCAGTGTTAGCCTGCCAATGTGCATAATGAGGAGCAAGGTACTGTGGGTATGGCCCGGACAGGGTGGCATGGGCAGGATGCATTTGCACAGGGTATACGGCAATGGCTCGGACATTGTAGTGCCTGACCACCACCTGCACGGACAGGGTGGCCACAGCATGTCATGCTGGGAGGTTGCTTTCACCCTGACTCAGCAGTGACCATGGCATGGGTAGGTTCCCCCATAGTGCTATACAGTATTTTTTTTCAAGTGATATTTATGGGTTCTCTTTTCTGGGGCCAATTCACTAACATATCTGTGTGGTGTGTGTGCTGACATCCCAGTTTTGGGTGCTCACAGTTTCTCCCGGAACATACACTATGTACTAGCTAGCAGACTGCCTGCAGTTAGCATCTGTATGGCCGCACCACCTTGCAGGGTGCAGGAGGTGCACACTGCTTGCCCTCTGCTGGTGAATGTCAGACTGTAGTGGGGGGGCAGCTGAGCTGACTGGGTCCACTACCTATCTGCCAGTGGCCCTGTCCCAAGTGCAGCTCTTCAGCAGCTGTCTGTTTGCCACGAGGACTGGGGTTGCTGGTCCCACAGCCTGTCTTCATGTACCTCCACTGCCCCTCTTGCAAAGGGTGAGAGTGCGAGTCTGTTGGTGGACAGATCATGTCCCCCACCCTGACCCAGAGAGGGTGGTTTGCTAAGTACATTATCACCATGTGAGCCCTGACACACCCCTGCTCCCTAAACAGGTGACCATAGCAAGCACAGTGGATATGCACTATGCTGTGTATATCATGGTCCACAAGGGCCAGACATGACTGACAATTACAAATGGACACAGAGACCTCCTAAAGGTGTCTGCAACAAATACCTGTCATACACTAGCACTGATGGAGACCTGCAGCACAGCCCATTTCAATTAACCCGGGTACTGCGGACCTGGTGCTGGCCACTCCACCTCACCCTCAGGGTGAGCACAGAACACACACATTGGCATGGCCTGTGGGTACTCTGTGCCAGTAACATGCACAATCATTCCCCTCTACCAAGCTGACGTGCTATAGAGGTGCATACCCCATCTGGTGAGCAGATGTAGACTGCTGTTCTGCATGTGAATTGCATTATGGGTACTGTTGGTTCTATCCTATCCTGGTAGCCACAGCAGACAGTTTTATGGTGACGTGCACTCTTTCTGTAGCCAGCCATTAGCATGATAACTCCCATAGTGATGTAGCACAATGGTTAATGCAATGATTATAATAGCAGAAGTCATGGGCTTGATTCCTCTCTGTTCCCTTTTTTTTATGGCTGTCCTACAAAACTACGTTTCATTTGTGTAACAGTCATATCTGTGCAGATCTGTGCTGCCACCACATTATACCCTCATCACTGTTGCCATCCATCCTTCTGTCCATCTATGTGTGTGTGCCAGCTGTGTGGCGTCCTGCCCTAATGTGCAGACTGCTACCCCATGTCCTGCACTGGCACACTTTTCTGCATTGCTGCTCTTCATGCTTGCCTCTCCTGTGTCTGCTCTGCATGGCACTGCTCTCCTCTGTCCTCCTGTCATTGCACTTATCCTGCCACCTCTACCTCCTCTGGTGGACATGTATCCCCATCCTCTGCCACACACTGTCATTGTTGCACTGTACATTACCATCACCCTGTACATCAGTACAGTTGCCCCCGATATGTTTGTCCACTTTACCTGCTGCCACATGGGCTGCACGCAGATTTTGCTGGTCCATGAGCTCCGTCATCTACTTCCTTCCATCACTTGTTCGTTGCCTTTCCTTGGTGCTCTGTGCAGTGTTATGGTTACATTTGTGTTTGAGCCATACATTTCATGATTGTGACTTTGGGGCACCTTTATGCCCCTGGGCACCATCTCCTGTATCACCTTGGCATCCCTGGGGCATCTTTCATGGCACCTTAGGTTTGGCCAGCTTATGGGGCACCTTATAAGCTGCCTTGGAGGGTGCCAACCTTTCCTGCCGCCCTCTGGGGCACATTAATACCTGCTTTGGATGACGTGGTGCTTTATGATATGCCTTATGGTGCGCCCTAAAAGGTGCATTAGGTTGCGGCACTGGGGTGAGGTTTTTTTGGCTGGCAGTGCAAATTGTTGGGATGTGTCTGACTGTTACAAGCAGGAAAAGGGATTGTCTCAGACAGTCTTTTAACTGAGCCCACTGGGGGATCAAACTCATGATCACTGGACCAGCAGTCAATGCATTAACCACTGTGCTATACCTCTGTGGCTGTGTTTTCAGGTCAGTGTGCCTAATTATGGCTAACGCGCGTTAACGTGCCATGGCTCCCTCTATTGTGCGATAACGGACTTTATTGCGCGATAACCTGAAATGCTATCTTAAGACCAGAACGCCCACTACCTTATATGGCATTCGTCACAGTAAGACTGCAACTAACGCCGGTAACATTAAGACGGTTTAGTAAACATACCCCCTAGTCATGCTGTGGGCATCCAAAAATTGTCATAAAGTCATTTAGAAGCCAGATCTGGGGACATCTGAGGATGCCCAAGTCTGAATAGGGATGTGGTGGAGAAGTGTTTCCTAGATCCTGGATGTTCTTGCCTGACATAGACATCTGGTGTTGTGTCTTAAGGTTAGACCTGCTCTAGGCACAAATAATGCTAATTTTGATTGAAAAAGCATCCAGAGGGTGTAGAGAAGAAGACACTCCATTATCCCTCCTGCTCAGCACAATGTTAATGATAGCAGTGGGATCTGAGCTCTAGTTGCCCCCTACTTAGCCCATTACTTTAACCATTAGGCTATCCTTGACATCCAGGTTTTCGAATATGGTTCTGGGGCCATCTATGTAAATGTTCTCACAGATGTCCATATCGGACACATTCATATTTGTGAAATTGTGTCTGCACCCGAATGTGCCTCTTTTTTTTCAGACGTTCAGGCTAAGATGTCCCAGATTGCTCCTAGACGTCCCTACTAAAATTCCCCTCTACCTGAATAGTGCTGGGACAATCCATGGGCAGAGCTGGGATGGAGTTGATTGCTATCCAATTCACGGTGATTTCTATCCAGATAGCAACTGAATATCTCCGCTGTGTTGGTGAGCATCCTGGCCACTATGTGCAGATATTCAGCGCCAGCCAGTATCTAGATACCAATGCTGTATATCCAGATGTTTGCTGGCATTTTAAAAAACACTGTCCGCTGTAGTTTAAATATTACTCCCAATGCTCCCAGCCATGGAAATGTGTGAACATTTTCTCATAAAATTTAGTTATCAATATATAGCAAATAAGTCAGGAGGTCATTTGTATTCCGAAGCTAAATTTTGCAAAAACGGCTACTAAGATGCACCTTTTTTCTCAGTTTAGTATATAAGCTTTATTAGGTCTTGTTTTAGCATGCACATCAAAATGTTTATTTCATGAATGCTATCTCTTTTTCATATGAATCCAAAATCATGCTAGTGCTTAAAAGGAAATACTATATATGCCTCACATTCTTCCTCCGATCACCAGGCTATCAAAACATAAAATGTTTCTTTTCCCAGAGGCAATGACTGTGCCATATGTGTTCTATACACAGTTCATACTTACTACCTGCTTATGTTTGTGTGGTTCAGGATGGAATTACTTAGAAAACAGATTTCAAACTCATTACAGCATAATGTTGAATAAGAACAATTCAGGCTATTAAAAAGTATCTCCCTCACTTGACTTGGAGCTTGTGTTGTGATGGCTTGTGCATATCTGATGTTAAGGGCTATGCTAGTGTTAGCTTAATTACTGGCAGGGTCTCCCAAGATGGACAGGTCTCAGCTGAGGTGCTAGACTAAGACAAACCATCCATCTGGGCAGCAGCAGTATAGGACAGTGTTGGTGGTGGAGGATCATGTTTCTATGACAATGGCAACAACATTGGTATTACCTGTGCAAAAGAAAGGCCTGCCAATCTACTTCCATATCTTTACATGAATACCTAATGGATAGTTACAACAAAACAAATTGTAATATAGAAAAAGTACAGTAAAGAGCCACGTCAAAATGGTAAAGGGGATGGAAGGATACCCCTATAAGGAGAGGCTAAAAAGGTTAGGGCTATTCAACCTGGAAATGAGACGGCTGAGGGGAGATATGATAGAGGTCTATAAATGAATCAATGGAATGGAACAGGTAAATGTAAATTGATTGTTTACACCATCAAAATATAGAGAGACTAGGGGACATGCAATGAAGCTACAGTGTGATCCATTTAAGACTTATAAGAGAAAATATTTTTTCACTCAACACGTAATCAAACTCTGGAATTTGTTACCGGAGGATGTAGTAAAAGCTGTTAGCATAACTGGGTTTAAAAAAGGTTTGGACAAGTTCCTGGAGGAAAGGTCCATAAAGGGGGACCCGGGAAATCCACAGCTTGTCCCACTATAAGCAATGTGCAATCTGTGTGTCTTTTGGGAAAACTGTTAGGTACCTGACCTGGATTGGCCACTGTTGGAAACAGGATACTGGGCTTGATGGACCTTGGTCTGACCCAGTATGGCGTATCTTATGTTCTTATGTTCTTAATGCTGGAAGATAAGATTTACCAGGGCAGAAAGCCCTCAACAGACTACCGAGAAAGAGCCGGACACTAAAGAATAAAACCAGCATTTATGATGTGGTTGGATCAAAGCCCTTGGGACGTCTGACTGATGATGTAGCTGTATTTGAATGAGAGTCAAACACTGCAAAGATGTCTTACATATTTGAGATGGAATATTCAAAGCATGAACCAGGGTAAGTTGGAGGTGGTCAAGAATGAAATGGAACAACTTGATCTGTTGGATATCAACAAACTAAAATGGATTAGCATTGGGCACTTTGAATCTGCTGATCACATGGTATATTATGCTGGAATGAAAGACAAAAAATGGAGTGGCATCTATAATTAAGAAGAAACTTGTAAGAACTGTAATGAAATATAATGCAATCAGTGAACACATAATTACTATTCATCGGCAAGGAATGCCCATCAACACAACTGTTATTAGGTATATTCACCAACAGGTGCAAAAGAGGAAGAAGGTGATCAATTCATTGGAAAAATGCAAGCTGAAATCAAAAGATCCTGAAAACAAGGTATACTGATGAACATAAGTTACTGGAATGCAAAGTTGAGAACAAAGAAGGTGGTAACGTTATTGGAAAATATGGTCTTGGCAACAGAGAAGATGCTGGAGAAAGACTGATAGAATTATGCAAGACCAACAATCTATTCATCTCAAACACCTTTTTCCAGCAACACAAACAGTAATTATACAATGGATTTTACAAAACTCAAATTGACTACATTTGTGGAAGTCTACAATGGAAAAGCTCAATAACATCAACAGAGACGAAACCTAGAGATGACTATGGTATAGATCACAAGCTACTGGTATGGAAACTCAAGCTAATGTTGAAAAAGCACAGGCCACTCATGAATGTAGCAAAATATGATCATGAAAATATACCACCGGAATTTAAGGGCTGCCTACAAAATTGATTTGCTGCTTTGGAAACAAATTTCAGTGCAGCAGAAGAGATATGGGCTTGAAGAAAGCTAAAAATCTCTACAAAAGTGAAAAAGCAAACATCCAAAATGGATGACCAAAGAAACTTTGAAAATTGCTCAGAAATACAGAGAAGCTAAAGCCAGGAAAGAAAAGAGATAATCACAGAACTTATCAGAGATTTCAAACATGCAGCAAGGCAAGACAAAGAAGTACTACAATGATGCATGCAAGGAAATAAAATCAGAAACTATCAGAGAAGGGAAGAAGAATAGTTTTCCTAAAGCTGCAAGAATTAAAGAAAATTCCAGCCTCAAATTGGAATGCTACAAGATGTTCAAGGATCCATGTTGAATAATATAAAGGTGGAAAAATACACAATCATTATACCATAAATATCTTTGATGGAGGAGAAATAGAAGTAGTAGACAACTTTTACCTGCTTGAATCATTAATCAATAAAAAAACAACAAGCAGTCCAGAAATCTACCCTGATCTGCCCCTAAAGCTCTGCACTGTGCAAAACCCAGATATCACAGAAAAGTGCCTACGATATCTGATTTTCATGCATTAGCTGCTACTGAAGGGTGATAAATCTGCACTAGTGCCATAGTAGCAGCTAATGCCCTATAGTAGACTTACTTCAAGATGTCTAGGTACCTAGATATATAAACTTCGGGGGGGGGGGGGAGGAGATATTCAAAGGCATTTACGGATTTTGCAGACCTGCAAACCACGTAAATGCAACTCACTGGGCTAGCTGCGGTTTTCAGCCGCTAAACACCCTGACACTAAGTGCTTAGTGTTGGAGCATTCCAGAGGCGGAGAGGGGATGGCAGTGAACTGGGCAGTGGTGATATGTAGGAGAATGGCTGTCCTAACTTTAGCTGGTTTTGCAAAACGCCCAGTGGCTGCATATCACCGCTGACCACATTGCAAAATCGCTATCTGGCCAACCCAGATATTCAGTGCTGGGGCCCGGACATGGCCCCAGCATTGAATATCCGGGACAAAGTTAAAGCGGCAATGGCCAACCATTTTAAGTGTGCTGGCCACCACTGCTGAAAATCCCCCCTAAACATTTTGGTGACCCTGCCCCTAGAATGCCCCTAATCTACCATTACCGTGGAATGCACAACATAACGCATAGAGTGAGATATTTAAATCCTGTTTGACTAATGTCTTTGAAAATTGCAATCTGCAAGCACCCAGACATTTGGCACAGTGCTGAACATCTAGGTACCTTTTAAATATTAACTCCCAAAGTCTCTACATTGCTAACATCTGTTACACCCTCCTGATATGACCATTCCCTTGCCAATACTTCCGATTTTAAGTACACTGACCTCTTGATTCATATGAAGAAATTTACAAGGGACCAACCCAAGACAGGGACCAACCCAAGGCATGCAAGTCATAAATGAGTCAATACTAGGAGTGTGCAGACAAAGAAAGAATCATTTTGTTTAGTTTGTGTTTGCAGACTTTTATTTTTGCTTTGTTTCATTTTGTATTTATAAATTTTCATTTCAGGGCAAATTTGTTAATGGCTGCTGCCCAAACAGAAATAACTCTGAAAAGTTACAGAGATGTTCAGGCTAATAAAAAACAGTTTTGTTTTCCAGTTTTGTTAACAGTTATCATGGGCTGGGCAACCTATCCTTAGTGGTGTCTTGTATTTCTGGTAATTCTAGTTCCTATTTCCTGATTGGCTAAAAGTTTGTCTGGTCTTGATCACTGTGGAAAGCCCCTATTAGATCTTTTGCCTTATGAATCTATTGACTCCTTCCCTACAGACTTCTTTCTCCAAAGACTTCTCTTGTGACATGTTCCTAGCCCTGTAGGCTCTGGGAAAAGTATCCTGCAATCCTTGTTAAATTTTTTTTGCTGTTGCATCCTGAATGACTGTGTGAATTCAGCATGCCTAATCCAGATGCTATTGTCCAGTTAAGGGGTCATTCTGAGACATGAATAGCAGGGATGGACGTCCCAGTGGACATTCATCCCTGCTATTAGAATCGGCCCTCATATGTCCAGGGCCGATTCTAACGTTGGCCCTGTATGTCCAGGGCCGGTGAAATGGCTGGGAGGGATGTTGTTTTCTTTCAAAGTCGGGGCACGGAAGTGTCTGGGGAAGCCAGATCAGGGGTCGGGCTGTGGGGAAAAAACTTTAAGTGCTGGCGGCCAGCATCATGGCATTTAAATGGAGCCATGGCAACAGGACGCTAATGAACCACAGCTCCATTTAAATGCCTGACTGAGCTATCCGGGCAGTGTCTGTACGTGCAGGCTGGGACTGAATCGCGATCCCCTTTTTTGTGCATCTGACTCAGACCGGACGTACAAAGGGAATAGCCGTGCGGGACAGAATCAGGGCCTTAGTGATCTTTTCCAGAAATTTTGGCACAAGAATTTTTGGATTAAGTCTATAGAGCAGGGATCAATAGATTCACAAGGCAAAAATCCCGGAAGGGTTTTCCAAGATGTTCAAGCTCAGACAAGGGAATTTGGGCCAACCTAGAAACATGATTTAACAGGACCAGTAATAGAAGATAGAGCTAAAAAGAGGCTGACTAGTTCAGCATAAAAGTTCCTTCTGGAAGACCAGTGCCTGTCAAACCCAAAGCTAGGCCATGATGGCACAGGGGAAAAGCAAAAATGTGGAGGGGTTTCATGTTTTAGATTAAAAATGATGTGAAATTAGATGATATTTTCCATGTCTTTTCAAATGAATGCACATCTCTAGTTACTGTAATACTAAATGATGATCTAACAAACACATTACACTCCACAATTTCTCCACAATACATTACATTGCTCTGATTACCGCTTCAAAAATGCATAATATTGAAAGCACATGAGTCATCAAGAACAGACTAATTGTAAATAGTTTTCTGGTATTCAAATCATGTGTATATACTGTTTATCTCTAATTGTTTGTTAGTTATATGTCATCACTACCTTGTTCAATGTAATTCAGTTGTTTTATACCACTATGATTCTTGATATGGTGGTATAAAAATCACAAATAAATAAATAAAGAACCATGGGACATCTCTATTGATCCATACAGTGGAGGATTCAAAGAAATAAATCAGGCACTTAAAAAATTAGATCACGTCAATGCCCTCCAGTATATTTCAGAATTAAAAATTTGTTGAACAGCAAGAGGGTTTTTTAAATTTATTTTTTGCATCTAGTGCACACTTTTGCAGTGGTAGCAGGAGTGTTTCCAGTTCAGATACAGTAAGTCCCTAGAGGGTTTGCTAAGTTTGGATCTGAGGTAATGGAGGGTTAAGTGACATGCGCAAAGCTATGACAAGATGTCAGTTGGATTTAAACTCTGGTGTTCCTGCTTCTAGCCCGCTGCTTTAACCACTGGGCTGTTCCTCCACACATTCACCTGAGTTCTAGAGAACTGCAGTCAATAAGAACATAAGATATGCCATAATGGGTCAGACCAAGGTCCATCAAGCCCAGTATCCTGTTTCCAAAAGTGGCCAATCTAGGTCAGAAGTACCTAGTAGTTTCCCCAAAAGGCGCAGGTTCCACAATGCTTGTACTGGGGCAAGCAGTGGATATCACGGGTCCCCTTTAATAATGGTTTATGGACCTTTCCTCCAGGAACTTGTCCAAACCTCTTTCAAATCCAGCTACACTAACAGCTTTTACTTCATCCTCTGGTAACAAATTCTAGAGTTTGATTATATGTTCAGTGAAAAAATATTTTCTCTTATTAGTATTAAATGGGTTGTATTGCAGGTCCATTGCATGTCCCCTAGTCTTTCTACTTTTTGAAGAAGTAAACAATCAATCTGTGTTTACCTGTTCCACTCCATTATTTTATAGACCTCTATATTTCTCCTCAACAGTCTTTTGTCCAAGTTGAAGAGCCCTAACCATTTAAGTCTTGCCTTGTAGGGGTATCCGTCCCCTTTATCATTTTGATAGCTCTTTCCTTGTACCTTTTCTAATTCCATTATATCCTTTTAAGATATGACAATCAGATTTGCACACATTCAAGATGTTCACATATGGAGCAATACAGAGGCATTATAATATCCTTGGTTTTATTGTCCATTCCTTTCTTTATGATATAATTTAAAGTTTCCTGCATCATCAATCTATTAAGATCTAAATTTAATAAAGTAATCCTTTCCAGAAACAAAGGAAGGGCAACTTAGTTAGGAGGGATATAAACCAAACTGATTCTTCATCTGCCATTATAAACAAGCTCAACCTTTGAATACTGTGAAAAGAGAACTCAGTCTTACATAATTAAAACTGCTCATGATAAATAAGAAAGGTCTCACCACCATGATTCAAGTACTGGTGCTGAAAAAATGCTGAATATTCAGGTGAATTAATTTTTTTATTAGGATAGTATCTGTATTAATATTCCAGGTTTCCATGATCCCAATGGCATCTTTTCCCTTTGTCAACCATTAGGACAAAGACCACTTGTACTTTATTTCTAATAGAACATATTTTAAATATTTCTAGTTTAATTTCTTCAAAAATATCAGGTCATTCTTTGGTATTAACAGCAAAAGTCATTTCAAATTTCACGCTCAAAGCAGCACTTATGAATTTGCTTTACTTTCCCACCAAGTATCAATCATTTTCAATGATTACCTGAATCTATCCAGTCCTGTCATGTTTCCTAATGGGGGGGCACATCATAATAAATAGAGAATAGAAGGTGGCTGGAAACAAGAAGGTATCTCACTGTTAGCTGTGGCTCTCCCGCTCAGTTTGACATTCTGTTCCTGGGGGCTTCCAGTGCTGTGATGCTGGGAAAGAAGAGGAAACCGAAGCTCCAGGCCTACAGTGTGACAGCTTCTGCCCCGGGGGCTCAGAACTTTAACTGAGTGCGGAGTGAGTTTTGGAGTCTGAAGTGGCAGCTTTGAGTGGGGCTAGTCTGAGCCCTGAAGAGAGAGCTGCACCTCCATGACCCAGGAGTGTTTCTGGTTCACCCGCACAGCTGCTATCGGCTCTAGTGAGAGTTGGTGAGAGCCCAGGAGGTTCCACGGTGGTGGCGTCCTTCCCAGTGTTTGGGGAAGTGGAAACAGAGAATGGCACTGCTCAGGAGAGGAGTGTGGAGACCGAGGAAGGTGTCTCCTTTCCTCTGGGTCAGAGAGGGTTGCGAAAACCAGCAGTCATAACTATAGACTCTTTCTGGAAGGTAATGACCTTAATGAACTCTTCTCTACAAACCCTTGTAAGTAATTTTTCTATGCAGCTTTCCTCTGTAAAGGACTCTGTGGTGGGGTCTCCCAGAAGCAAACTTTGCAAAATTCCAGGATGTCTGTTTTAGAAGCAAGGCTTGGGGAAGTCCAGGAGACTCAGAGTGCGCTGGTGAAAGGCTCTGCAGTATTGATTCGGAAGATGCAATACATGGATAATTTTTCTAGGAGGAAGAATTTGAGATTTATTATCTTTCCTAAGTCTCCACTGGTTTCTGCGAGTGAGATGGTAAAGAGGTATTTCCGGGAAATTCTCAAGCTCCCTCCGGACAATCTGCAGCTGATTACTCGGGCACAATATTTGTCTATTGTGCCTGGAGCGGATCATTCTCATGGCCAGCAGGATTCTTTGGACCTTACTGGCTTCTTGGAGAATTCCCTGGAGGTTGTGACCGAGTGGACTTTGCGCTGGAGATGGATCGACACAGTTTTGAAATAATATTTTCGTCATATGCAGGATCTGTTTTTGGAGCCTAGAGTTCAGATTTTTCCTGATTTTTTGAGGGATATCCAAGTTAGGAGGAGGGAATTCTTGGGTTTAAGACCAAGAGTTCTTGCCCTCTGAGCTACTTTTTTGTTAAAATGTCCTTGTCGATGTTTTATGTTTCTAGATAATAAGAGATTTCTTTTCTTTGAGCCCAAACAGCTTCTAGGTTTTCTGGTGGGAAGGGAGGGGCCTGTAGTGGGGTAATTATATTTCTGATTCCTCAATTTTTCTTTTGTGAAATTTTCCTTTTCTTGTTTCCGTTAATGTGATCTTATATAGTATCTTGCACTTGGGGATTTTTTTCTTTTTCCTTTTTTGCTAATGATGATGCTGTTCCTTTATCTTTCTTTTTGTGCAGAATGTATTATTGGGCAAAACTGAAAGGGGATATTTTAAGGGCAACCAACATTTTTGTTAAAATGGTAAATAAAGGTAAAAGGAAAAGGAGACCGCTATGGTTTTCAAAAGAAGTAGCTGAAAAAGTGAAGAAAAGAGGGAGGCCTTCATGAAATACAAGAGATCACAGAGAGAGGAAGACAGGCATCTGTATTTGGAAAAACTTAGAGACGCTAGCAAAGTAGTCAAGAAGGCAAAGATTCAAAAGGAGGAGGAAATAGCCAATGCAATAAAATGGGGGATAAGACATTTTTCAGATATATTAGTGAAAAGAGGAAGGGCAAAAGTGGTATTGTCAGACTCAAGGGTGCAAGGGAGGAATATGTAGAAGCTGATAAGGATAAAGCGGAATTGCTTAACAAATATTTTTGTTCTGTGTTCACAGATGAAGAACCAGGAGCAGGACCTCAGAAAACACCCACAAATAGGAACAGAAGCGAGGGACATCTTGAACAATTTTCAGAAGACTGTGTTTGTGAGAAACTAGCTCAACTTAAAGTAGACAAAGCGATGGAACCGGATGGGATACACCCTAGAATACTGAGGGAACTTGGGGACGTTCTAGCAACTCCACTGACTGACCTTTTCAATGCCTCATTGGAGTTGGAAGTGGTGCCAAAGGACTGGAGAGAGGCTCATGTGGTGCCTTTATACAAAAGCGGAAGTAAGGATGTGGTTGAAAACTACAGGCTGGTTAGTTTAACTTCGGTGGTGATGAAATTATTGGAAACGCTTCTGAAAGAGAAAATAGTGAGGTTTCTGGAGTCCAGCTGATTACAGGATCCGAGGCAGCATGGATTCACCAGAGGCAGGTCTTGTCAGACAAATCTGATTGATTTCTTTGACTGGGTGACCAGGGAGTTGGACTGAGGGAGAGCTCTAGATGTGGTGTATTTAGATTTCAGTAAAGCCTTTCCTCAAAGGCAACTTATAATCAAACTGAGCACCCTAGGGATGGACCCTAAAGTCACTGCTTGGGTTAGAAATTGGTTGGGTGGGAGCAACAAAGAGTACAAGTAAGGAGTGGAGGAGTGGTTGGGGCAAGGTACTTCAGGCTGGAAGGTCAGGGGTTCAAATCCCACTAGAGGACAGCAACCTTGGGCCAGAAGGACTGGGGTTTCTAGTCCCACAGGTGCTCCTTGTGGTCTTGGGCAAGCCACTTAACCCTCCATAGCCCATGTTCCCTGTAACTAGTTATCTCCAAGTTATAATGCCCTGTTCAATGTAATTTCAGTTTGTTCAATGTAAACTGCACTGATGCAGAATAGCATGGTATATAAGAGAATGTAAATAAATAAATGGAGCTCACTCTGAGGAGAAGGTTGTTACCAGTGGTGTGCCCCAGGGATCTTTTTAACATCTTTGTTAGTGATATAGCGAAAGGGCTGTCAGGTAAGGTTTGCCTCTTTGCGGATGATACCAAAATCTGCAATAGAGTAGACACCCAGGAAGGTGTAGATAACATGAGGAGGGATCTAGCTAAGCTTGAAGAATGCTCTAGAATTTGGCAGCTGGGATTTAATGTTAAAAAATGTAAGGTCATGCATTTGGGCTGCAGCAATCCAAGGGAGCAATACAGTATAGGAGGTGAAGTACTTTTGTCCACTAAAGAAGAGCGGGACCTAGGCGTGGTTGTGTCTGATGATCTTAAAGTAGCTAAACAGGTAGAAAAGGCGACGGCAAAAGCTAGAAGGATGCTTGGGTGCATACGGAGAGGAATGGCTAGCAGAAAAAAGGAGGTGATAATGCCTCTCTATAAGTCTTTGGTGCAATCTCATTTGGAGTATAGTGTGCAATTCTGGAGACTGCACCTTCAAAAGGATGTGAACAGGATGGAGTCGGTGCAGAGGGTGACTACTAAAATGATTAGTGGTCTTCATTATAAAGCATATGAGGACAGACTGAAGGATCTTAATATGGACACCTTAGAGGAAAGGCGGGATAGAGGTGATATGATTGAGATGTTTAAATACCTCCGTGGCATAAATGTTCAGGGAGAGAGCCTCTTTCAATTGAAAGCAAGTTCTGCTACGAGGGGACATGGGATGAGGGTGAAGGGAGATAGATTCAGGAGTGATATGCGGAAAGAGTAGTGGATCCATGGAATAGTCTCTCAGTGGAGGTGGTAGAGATGAGGACAGTAACTGAATTCAAAAAAGCATGGGACAAACACAGAGGATCTCTAAAGGTAGAAAGGGGACTGTTGTCGTTGTTGATATGGAAGGACAGACTAGATAGGCCATGTGGTCTTTTTCTGTCATCATATTTCTATGTTTCTATAATTGTGAACACAGTTAAAAATAAAATAAATAGAGAATACAGAAAATAGTAATAAAAATACCAATAAACCTGACAGAACCCCATACCGCAAATTCCATCCAAAGTGTCGTGCGAAGGGGTACTACTTTGTTGATGCACCTGTAGGGGCATGCTGCAGGGTTAGCAGAAATTTATACAGGGTTTTACAGATGATTTATTCTTATTCTTATATTTTAATATGGATTGCCCTCTGATGAACTTTGGCCTCAATATAGCTATGTGATAACTTCAGAAGGAATAGCCTTGTTAGTCTATGACAACAAGAGAAACCCAGAGACCAGTGGCAGCTAATAGACTAACTGATTTATTGAAGCATGAGCTTTTGAGGACGACAGACTTCTTTTGGTTCATCATGCCTCAATAAATCTCATCAGATTATCATGCTTCAACAGATCTCAATAAACTGCCACTAACCTGCTTGGGGGTAATTTCAGAGCCGCACATGTGTAAAAAGTATGCTCATCATCTTTTCTATGTAGGTCTGAGTGAATTTTCAAAGCAAAATACAAATGTATTTCTGCTTTTAGTGGAGGAGTAAACTAATGGCTAAAGCACTTGCTTGGTAACCAAGAGACCAGGGTTTGATTCCCACTAGCACTCCTTGTGGTCTTGGGCAAGTCACTTAACCCTCCACTGCCTCGGAAGAAAGGCCTGGCAATCTACTTCCGGTGACACTGCCAAGAAAACCCAGGAGCTGCTGGGTCACCAGGAGTCAGCATTGACTCAAAGGCACACATTGTATTTGTAAAACCACTGCAGGGAAACTGTGTCACATTTACATTTTCAAGATTAATGTGTGTGCGTAAGCTTGAATTTGCAAAGATATGTGCCCATCCCCCAAAAAATATCCTTTCCCTACTCTCTGCTACAGGTTATGCATCTGTTTAGTCTGAACGGATGCATTTACAGGCTGTACAGGTTTATCCACATAGGAGGTGGTAAATTTTATTAAAGCTCATTTCTGCAGGTAAATGAGTATCTATAGAAATTATTTTGGCAGTAAATGTCTGTCCCAAATGAACATCCCCTTTAAAAAATGTAAAAAGGAGAAAGTGAGGAATACTCAGATTGCCCATTCATGCCGAAGGACTTGGTTCATTGTTCAGAACTAACTTCAGTTCATTAGGAATGCTGCAAAGGTACTAACATTTCTCAGGGAAAGAGATTCAACACCAATATCAAGATGATGGGCAGAGTTTGGGATTTATGCATATAGAAATCTCGAGCAAGGGTTCTCAACCCAGTCCTATGGACACACATAGCAAGTCAGGTTTTCAGGATAGCCGCAACAAATATGCATGAGAGATCTGCATGAATTGTCTTCATTGTATGCAAATCTCTCTCAGGCATATTCATTGTAGCTCTCCTGAAAACTTGACTGGCTAGGTGTGTCCCAAGGACCTGGTTGAGAATCACTGTTCTAGAGAGAGGGGCAACCCACGTCTCCCTCCTGAGAACTCTTATGATTGTGATAAGTTGTAGAGGGAGAGAGTGGGACCAAATCAGAGGAGCATACGAAAGCCCTGGCAGCTTCAAACTCACCTCTTTCACTCTTTTCTGTGTTAGAAATGGCAGTGAACAGGATTGACAACTGAGCTTCAACAGGCATTAAATGGGCTATAAATTCAGGGAAAGAACAGAGCACAACATAAAATGGGTAAGAGTGTGAACATTTAAATGTTGTTGGTTTTTTTTGTTTGTTTTTTAATTTGATGAGGGGGAAGGAAGTTACAACTGCTGCTGATTATCTTGCTCCACTTTTGGAGGGAGCTTCCAGAAAACCCTTTCTGATTAGCTGATGACTGCCCCATTTTCTATTTAGTTATTAGCTTTTGTTTTCACAGTAAAACTCTTTAGACATTAAGGTCTTAACAAGACTAAAGGCATGAACCCACAATGATGACTCACGCCCATTTGCACCTACCACGATTTAACCCTGTTCCAGGGCAAAAATCTTTAACTGGGTGCTTGTGAAAGGAAATATTACCTTCCAATTTTTTTCATTCCCTCAAGCAGTGAAATATAGGTGCTGCTTCCAGTGCTCACAAGAGGGCACCAGTCAGCTTTCAACTTATGTCCGTCTGCAACCTTTAAAATTACATAGGAGATATCTGTTATATATAAAGCATATGCATGGGTCAGCTAAATCAATATGCTCAGATTTATATTTACTTATAAATTCCCAGGAAGTTTATTTAGTGTACTAAGTCTGATATTCCCCTGGTTTTTAGTCAGTTATTTTTCCACTGTATATAGGCTGAATATAAGCTGATTTTATTCTGAATAACTCAGAAGAAACTTTTATAGCACACCTATCATTTTATATATGTGCCATTACATGTATATTTTGTTTTGGCCCCCTGATTTACAAAACACTTGCAAACTAGGGAACATATCTGTTTTTCAAGGCAATATTCAGCACATCTTCAGGAAATATTCTGAAAAAGCAATGAAAGGGTTTTGCAAGCCCCTATGAGGCATTTTTGTAATTGCTGGAATATTCCTTTACCAAGTTTGCATTAGATGATAGACTATCTGACTATAAGATTTAAGAAACATAAGACGTGCCAAATTATGTCCGACCAAAGGTCAGTTTAGCCCGATAGGCTGTCTCTGACAGCAGTAAATGCTGGGTATTCATAAGAGTTAGGGAGACAATGGTGCGTTGTTGCGACCTAAGTAAACTAATTCACTCTAATCATGTGTCTATAACCCAAAAGTCTGGTAATGAGCCATCAAAACTAACCTAGAGGCTTGTTTTGACAGAAAAAATATTACCATTTTTCACTGCTTTTCTCTGAAAATAGTTCTGAATTTGTCCTTTTAATAGCTTGGATAAGGAGGATGAGATTTACAACTACAGAGTTTTTGTAATGTGATTTTTATATTGAGATTTATTTGATATCTTCTAGATTATATTAAGTACTGTTATTGTAAACCACATTAAATGTGCAAAGATGAATGCAGTATAGAAAAAGGCTAAAACATAAATATTGAAAAGTAAATTAATTTAATGTGGGAAAAGGCTCTTGTAGCTCCACTCCACAACCCATTCTCAAGTCATGAATTTGATAAGTAGGATGAACTGAGGAACCTTATTTGGCTTTAAGAACCAGATGTTAGCTGAGTTGAAATTAACACACAGAGACATATACACAAGGTAGCAGCATATGCAAAACAGGAGAGTGTAGGGTAACGTGGAGCCTGATTCCCAGAGGGGTGCATCCAGGCTATCCAGATGTTCCCGATGAAGACAGGCCAATTAGGACTCAATTCTGGACCGTGGGAATTAAACGTTCTTGTGGTACACAGAATCGGGCCCATGGACTGCCCGGTATGCCCATGCCGCCTGCAGGGACGTCCTCCCTGCAGGTGTCCCCGACTCCTGCGGCTAAAGCCTCCCACTTCCCCACTGCCTGACCCACCTCTGGCCTGCTGGGGCCTGGATCAGGCTCCGGGGACCCCCCCACACGCACTCGGCCCCAACCCCAGGGGGAAGGATCCCCAGACCCGATTGCTGGATCACTGCTGCTTATTCCACCTTCGAGGTGGAATAAGCAGCATGTCCCCATGGACCCCGCAGGACATACAGGGCTGTGACCTGAATCGGCCCTGTATGTCCTGCTGGGCTGGCCTGCCCCCACTTCGCCCGACCTTGACCCCTCCTGCCCCCGCCGGCTCTCTCCGTCCTACTGCTTAGGGCATGCGGGGAGAACAGGAGGGGGAATAGAGCCTGGATGACTTGTGGGGTTGCATGTCCCGCTGGGAGGGGCAGCCCCACTACCCTCGTCTCTGCATCGGGCCCATAGAATACGATGGCAGATAAAGACCAGTATGGTCCATCCAGTCTGCCTTTGTTTAAGGTTGTATGCACCGCTCAGTACAGGTCCCCTTTCTCCTATTTGTTGAAGTATAAAAGATATTTAAGTTAATTTTGATTTCATCTTCTTGCTCTAAAGGGTTCCATTCTGTCTATCCCATGCCATTTTGATTTCCATCACTATATTTGCCCCACCACATCCATAGGAAGGGCATTCCAAACATCTACCACTCTTTCAGTGAAAAAGTATTTCCTGGCGTTGCTTTTAAGTTTACCTCCTTGCAGCTTCATTTAATGCCCTCTAGTTTTACAGCTTCCTCTTCTTTGAAAACGTTTTTCTTGTTCATTAACATCTTTTAAGTATTTAAAGGTCTGTTTCATATCTCCCATGTCCCTCCTCTCCTCTAAGGTGTACTTATTTAGGTCTTCAAGTTTCTTCTCATATGTCTTCCTGCACAGGCTCCAAATAATTCTGGGCGCTTTCCTCTGAACTGTTTCATCTCTTTATATCCTTTGTGAGATATGGTTTCCAAAACTGAAAACAATACTCCAAGTGAGACCTCACCAATGACTTATACATAGAAACATGAAGGCAGAAAAAGACCACATGGCCTATCTACATTAATACCTCCCCCTGGTTATTCTTCTCTGTATGCAACCCAGCATCCTTCTTGCTTTGGCTACCACCTTGTCACATTGTTTTGCCACCTTGATATCCTCAGACATTATCACCCCAAGGTCCTTCTCCTGGTCCGTGAACTGAACCAATAGACCTTCGCATCATAAATGACCTCTATCAGTTCAGGAAAGAGCTAAAAACTTACCTCTTTACTGAACACTTTGAAATCCCATATTCCCCCAAAACACCTCCATAACCATGGTATTACACACACGAACCCCCTTACTCAAAACTAAATAACTCACCCCCCCCCCGTCTGACACCCCATACACACCCCCGAATTATGTCATAAAAGGAAATAAATTCCAAAATATACACAACACACTACCACTGTAAATATCCAATGTAAATAATTTAATGGTTGTTTGTATTATTAATATATCATGAAGTTGAAGTTTTGAATCCGATTGTTCAATGTAAATGTATACATCTGTGTACAATTGTTAAAATGTTTCTTGTAAACCGCCCTTGATCGCTGGAAGGGGCGGTATAGAAAAATATAGATAGATAAATAAATAAATAAATAAATAAATAGTGTTCCTGTCTATGAATATCTAGTGGCAATATAGCCCAAAGGGATTGGTCTATATATCCGCACAGAAAAGTAGCTATTTTTGAGTTCGAGTTCCAAGGGACTGGCCAGCAGTTTTTGAGGAGGGTAGAGAAGGAGAAAGAGGTGTTTCCTGTCTCTCCCCAGGGATTTGGTGGATTATGAAAGCAGCAACCCACTATTTGGCCTCTTCCCAAAGTCACCAGAAAGTGAATTAAAGATCCCAAACAGGAGGAATTCTATCTCTGGTCTTGAGTCTGAGGTGTTCCCCTGGAAGGAGCTAACAGAGGAGTCTTGCTGAGGTGTTATTGACTGTCCAATAAGATATCTGTAGTTTTCTAGTTTTATTACTATAAGGAGGAGAAATTTGTGTATCTTTTTGTTTTGTCCAGGCTTTCAGAGAGAAGTTCCTACA
The DNA here is from genome assembly GCA_033557465.1 of Ichthyophis bannanicus. Classification (NCBI taxonomy): domain Eukaryota; kingdom Metazoa; phylum Chordata; class Amphibia; order Gymnophiona; family Ichthyophiidae; genus Ichthyophis; species Ichthyophis bannanicus. Next base: position 368,219,647 of record CM066038.1, on the reverse strand, counting down.
AAGAGATTCAAGCTATACAGTATCAGCTTCCAAAAAAGGGTCACTGGGGAATCAGGGGGCTTTGTAGGAGTTGGAGAAAATCTAGAGTATGGATGGAAAAAAAGGATGTCCTAAAAGAGTGAAGAGAAAATAATCTACCTCCTCATTCTGCTTTGCTGAGCATTTTCTATATATAGCTTTGTAATCTGTTAAATAATGAGCTGTGAAAAAGCTGAGTATTATGCAAAGTGAATCATGCAGCTTGTGTTAAGCGTTGTGAGTTGCGTTATTCATTGAAAGTCAACAACATCTCAAATGATATTACTAACTTCCCTGGGAGCTCCATCCCACTAACATGCAAGCCTAAGCTCCATCCCAGTATCTTTTAAAACTTCTCTAAAGCCGTTGCTGGCTCCTACCAACCCTGCTAACTGTTTCATCATCTCCCTCCATTTTGTATCCAGTATGCCATTCTCCTTCTTGTCTTTATTTTCTTTCATCTTAAATTGTTCTAGAACCCTTCTGTCTGGCTTTCATCCTCTATATTCCACAGAAACTGTTCTTGCTAAAGTTTCTAGTGACCTACTTATCCTTAAGCTATCTGCTGCTGTTGACATTATTGATCACCATCTTCTCCTCCACATGCTGCATTCAGTTGGATTTTGGGACTCTACTGTATGTTGGTTTGCTTCTTCTTTCCTCTGGTGGTTCTTCCTCCACTGTTATGCCACTAACAGGCGGTGTAACTGAAGGCTCAGTCCTACGCATTCCTTTTTTTCCATTAATTATTCCTTTGGTGCTGTAATCTTCTCTCATGGCTTTCAATATCACTTTTATGCTGATAACTTTCAGATATAGCTCCCTCTACCAGAAATGTCACCAAGAATCTAGTCCCAAATTTCAGGTTGCTTGCCTGGAAATCCTACCATCACATTAAACTTAGTATGGCTAAGATTGGAATTCCTTATCTTCCACCCCAGATGCTGCTACACATCTTCCCTTTTTTTTTCCTGTGTCTATGGATGGAACTCTCATCCTTCTTTTTCCCTGAGTTCAATAATCCTGGGGTGATCTTTGATGCCTTTCTATCTTCTATGCACATTTAAAACACAAAGAGTGTTCTTTCTTTCTTTACAACACTGATAAAATTCATCCCTTTTTTCAGCCAACCCAGGACATGCTCATGACCTCTGTCACACAAGCACCTCCCAAGCCAACTCTACATAAACACCTCAAAAGAGCCCCCTGGTTTTCCACCTCACCATACAAAATTAAAAAAAAACCCGTAGATGGTTAGAATGCCACTGGCGACTTTCCTGTGACCCTTCTATCCATACCAGCTACACAGAAAAACTCCATAACAACTGCACCAAAACACTGAGAAGGAAGAGAATACCATGAAAATCTGATCATGCGTTCCATAAGCAAACTCATGGAATTATTCTCTATCACTAAATCTCTTCTAAGTGAACCATAAAACATGAGCTGGACACAAAGATTTCTCCACAAGCCATAGCAGACCACCTCTGCTCTAAATTCCGCCCTTTCCTCTCTCATCTCAGCCTCCACTTAAAGCCTTATACCCCTAAGGCAGGCCCCATAACAATCTGGAATGAGTTTGACCCTCCATCTCTCGATAACATAATCAATGTCATCAAAAACCTCAATGCATCTACTTCCGCCCTTGATTCATGTCCGATCCCATGGATAAAAAGCACAATGGAAACGCTTAGCCCCTACATTCTATCCATAGTAAAAACCTCCCTCCACACAGTTATTATGCCAGCGCCCTTGAAAAAGAGCTCAATTTGCCCCATCCTAAAAGGGAACAAACTTGACCCCACCTTACCCACATGCTACAGACCAATATCAAGTATCCCCCTCCTGACAAAAATAACTGAAAAGATTGTGCAAACTCATCTTCAAAACTTTGATGATCATGCCCCCCTTGATCCCTTCCAATATGGATTTAAAAGGAATCATGGTGTGGAATCTCTAATTACGTCCCTTTGTTGTCTTCTAATCTTCCTTGATATATCTTCTGCTTTTCGACTCCCTTCCATATGTGCAGCTACTGGATAGACTGTACAATATCAGCCTCAGAGACACTACACTAAGCTGGTCCCACTCCTACCTAGAACACAGGACTCAACAGGTATGAATTGGTGAAAAAACCTCCCAGCCATTCACACTAACACAAGGAGTTCCTCAAGGATCCAGCCTATCTGCCCTCCTCTTCAACATCTTCCTTCAACCCATATGCAAAATCTTCCAAGAACACAATATCCAGTACCAATTATATGCAGACGATATCATGTTCTTCTCCCTCCTCAACATAACAATGCCAAACCTCACCAATGTCAGCAACTACTTTACCAAGATAAGACACTGGCTCAACCAACACAATCTTTTTATTAACCAAACTAAAACAGAAGCTCTCCATATCTTTGCCAAGTCATCCTGTACTCCCTCAACATCTATTGTCCTAGGTGATTACACTGTCTCTGTAAAGAATGAGGTCAAATACCTGGGCTTAATACTCGTCCAGAACCTCTCATTCAAGGAACAGATAAAAAAATCAATGAAAGCAATCTACACCAAAATAAGAACCCTGAGAAACCTCCGACCCTTACTAAACCCAGAGTCCTTCTGCACTCCTTCCGCCAAGCCCTAATCACCCCTACTCTTGACTACTGTAATCTCGTATATCATGGCCTCCCTCAACATAATATTCACCCCCTCCAATTGGCTCAGAATACAGGAGCTCGCTTAACCATCAACACATCCAGATGAGCACACATCACCCCTGTCCTCCAGAACCTCCACTGGCTCCCCATGCTGGCCAGAATAATATTCAAAACCATCACACTGATCCACAAAATCATATACAACGAATCCACCCTCTGTCTACTCTCAATTTCTAAACCAGACAATACCAGATCACGCAGACCCAACACTGCACACATCCTAAATATACCATCTCAGAGGAAAAAGAGCAAACAATCTACCTGCAAATGAGCCTTTTCCCTCTATGCCCCCTTCATATGGAACGCCCTCCCACCTGACTTACGACGATGCTCCAACCACTCAGAATTCTGTAAAAGGCTCAAAACATTCCTCTTCCAAGAATACTTTGCCCTGCCCCCTTAAACCCTTAATTATCCTATTGTAACTTAATCTCCTCCTCCTCTCATTCTTTCCTCCCCCCAACCTTACCTCTTGGTTCACCCAGGCTCCATTAACTCACCCATCTGTAAATATGTAAAAAGTTAACTATTGAATGTCTGTTCATATTTAAAAAGTTACTGTTCTCTGTAAAACAGCTGTGTTTACACCGTTATTTTAAGTTCTACCGGTATGTAAACCGTCTTGAATCATAGAAAGACGGTATATAAAAAGTTTTAAATACATAAATAAAATACTTATCCACTCTCTCATTACCTCCCATTTAAACTACTGCAATCTTCGTGGGTCTTTTCCCACAGAGCTGTCTTTCCCCATGGAAATCAAAATGCAGGTGCTCAAAATTATCTTCCCTGTTGTTATGACTATGTAGCCCCTCTTCTCAGGCCCTTACATTGGTTTTCTCATGAACATCATTCATCTGGCATATCACTCTTATTTGTGCCCTTTCCCCTATTGCTAAATGTAATCTCGGCTCTTTCAACATTGCTGCATGGTTTGCCTGGAACAGACTTTCTGGGTTGATGCATTGTGTTCTCTCTCTAGCCATTTTCAAATCCAGAGGTTGCTTTTATACCTTGAAAACTTCTTTAAAATACATTCTTCTAGAATTTCTTGTTTGTTATGTATGTTTATCTTTATTAGATAGTCCTTGCTCCACAGAGTTTACAATCTCGAATATGTGTCTATGCAATGCTGCATATACCTGGTGGTACTTTAGAAATAATAAATAGTGGTAGTACTAAAAGGAAATGGAACAGGATTTAGCTCATACCTTTTCTCTGAAACTCAAGGCAAGTTATAGTCAGGTATGGTAAGTAGCGTCATGTCCTTGGAGGACTTACTGAGGCAATGGAGAAAGATCACAAGGAGTAGCAGTAGGATTTGAATTTGGCTTTCTTGCTTCTTAACCCACTGCTCTAACTAGTAGGCTATAGCAGTAAAATCCTTCACCATGTCCTTCAAAGTTCCCTCCAGTCTCCTGGTTCTTTAAATTAATTCAAAATCCCTCTCAAACTACTCACACCTTCCATTCCTCACCCTTCAGCACCTACCAGGCTGTCCTTGCTGAGTAGCTGAGGTGTGGGATCTATTCCTGGGCCTTTATGCCTTGGGGGCTTCCTCTGTAGAAATAACAGCTACAGATCCCTAGTGATAGCATTATTGTACTACCTCTAGACTAAAGCTGCCAAATAAAGTAACATTCTTCCATGTTTCTAGCTTGTTAATGTCCTTTCTATTTCATATTTCTGAATGTGCCTCTATCCTCAAACATTTCTATTCTTTTCATCCTCTCTCCTGTCCAATTTGTCTCTTCACTTCGCCTTCATTTCAGCCTCTTCCCCTCAGCTGTCACACTGCCTTCACAGATAGTTTCTTCTCCTGAAATTTACTGCTGTGTGACTCAGTTCTAAAAGTTTGAAATTAATAGTAGGATTGAGCACTGGAAAATGTTTCAGTTTGTTTTATTTTGTTATGTTGCTTCTATTTTTTCTCCTTTTTTTTGTTTTGTTTTGTTTAAGACTTTTCATTTGGGGTTATTGTGTCATCAATACACACACTATTCTTCAATAGAAAAAAATCCCAAAATATTGGAGGTTTTGATGTGCTATCCATAGCACACTGTTTTTCAATAGTATGCATTATTCTTAAATTGAAATCCCTAATGAATAGCAGGGCCCAGTGAATTCTGCAGCTACTACAATTCTGAAATTTGCTAGTGAAGACAAGTAAAAGCAACAATTGCAAGGTGATTGGTGGCAAAAGAATGAGACGGAGGGAGGGGCGGAAAGGGCGGAAAGGGCGGGAACGGCCCAACTTGACTTATTGTTTATTCTAAGGGGCTTGTTTACTAAGCAATGGTAGTGGCTTCCAACTGATACTGGAGCGGAAGCCGCTACCACTCATTAGTAAACAAGCCCCTAAGTCTCACCCAATTCTACCTCATTCCACATGGCAGGGTGCAAAGGGGAAAGCAGGTTCTGACTGGTTTGGAAGCATACTTGTGGAGCAAGACAAGCCAGGAAAAAATACAGTTCAGTATGTTTTCTTTCACTACCTCTGCTTTTTAAGAGATTTCCAATAAAGCTGGGAAAATGTTGATTTTCCAAATTTAGAATCCTTTGGAGGATCAAATTCAGGCAAAGAGATAAAACACTTTGAGCTTTACATCCCCTATAATTTCTGATAACAAAAAGACATTCTTATTAAAAGGCATTACCACATTACCATTTACTAACATGAGTCTTATTTACCACAGGTTTCATTTTATGTAACTGGAACAATTTACTAATCACATGCCTTAATGGTATTAGAAAAAAAACTACAAAAAACAAGCACTCCCCAACTATAGAAACCAAAACCAAAAAAGAGTGACAAAACTAATAAATTGAGCTAACGCAAAAAATGATTTTTGTCGGAAGATCGGCCATGAGGTTTAAAAGCCTCTCGAAGCCGTTACTTCCATTTTAATCAATTTTGTTAAAGTCCAATCTCACAGACCCCTTCAAGAGCCAAACAAGGTGGAAAAAAACCACAATTAGGTACCACCTTGAATAGTTAGAAAGAGTTCATCCATTAAAACTTATACCATTATCCATGAACGAAAAATAACTTATCTGATCCATCAGTGATCATGGTCATCGGTCATTGGCCATTAGTCGCTGACACAGCACTGCGTTTCGGGCACACAACCATTCAATGCCCTGTCTCAACGCTTAGTTGAACTGCCAAAAAACCGCCAGACAGCATCCCCACCTCTCCGAGACGCCGGTGCATGCTCATTACAAATCCAAGACAAACAGGAAAGGATCAGTCATTTAACAACCAGCTGGACCAATAAGCGTTAGCACATATACATTGGCCAACAGCGCAGACCAAGGCTGAAGCGGAACTAATGAACCCGCTGAAATAGGCACTTACACCCGTGTTTTCAGGGTCGTTTACAAATTGCACATACCAGAGGGTCTAATCTTCGTGATATTGTTGGGGTCACTGTTTCCCCTGTTGATAGATGTGTATTGGGGGGTTTTCTTGATGTGGGTCATTTTGCATACTCCTCTTGTACTTACTGTCAGCAATCGATAACGGGCAGTGAGTGGGCTGTGCCAAATTCGGGTTTAGTTCATAAGGCTTATTGGCATACCACCTGTTCCACTTCTTATGTGGTTTATGTTTTGGTCTGCCCTTGTAATCTTTTATACATTGGGCGGACTGTTCTCTCTGTGCGGGTCCGTCTTAGTGAGCATGCCTCTAGGCTTCAGACTAGTACTTTATCAGCGCCGATTGTACAGCACTGTTTAGATCACCATCATTCTTTTGAAGACCTTACTTGGAGAGTGCTTGACTTAGTTCCTGAGAACCCAAGAGGAGGCGACCGTGAGCAATTACTTCAAATTTTGGAGCAACGCTGGATTTTCAATTGGTCCACAGTTGAGCCATCCGGACTTAATAGGGAGTTGGATTGGAGCAGTGTTTTTTGACATTCATTATCAATTGACTGTTATAAAATAACCTTTTTATTGTGTACAAGTGCCTATTTCAGCGGGTTCATTAGTTCCGCTTCAGCCTTGGTCTGCGCTGTTGGCCAATGTATATGTGCTAACGCTTATTGGTCCAGCTGGTTGTTAAATGACTGATCCTTTCCTGTTTGTCTTGGATTTGTAATGAGCATGCGCCGGTGTCTCGGAGAGGTGGGGATGCTGTCTGGCGGTTTTTTGGCAGTTCAACTAAGCGTTGAGACAGGGCATTGAATGGTTGTGTGCCCAAAACGCAGTGCTGTGTCAGCAACTAATGACCAATGACCGATGACCATGATCACTGATGGATCAGATAAGTTATTTTTTGTTCATGGATAACGGTATAAGTTTTAGTTCAAATCATTTTTATTAATTTTCAAAAAAGATACATACACAAACTGCCGAAGAGGTGGCGGTATATAATAATAGCCAATAAAGCATACACAGCAAGATCAGAATCCCAATTACTTGCACAGTATGGAACACTACTAAGCAATGAGTCAATGCTAGGTAGGGCAGGTCCCTCCCAGACAAGAACATGGTAAAGCAGAACATCAAAGACACATCACAGGATACATCACAGGATAACCATAAAAGGATACCACAGACCTGCATAGAGGGCTGCGCCTTGTGTTAGCCGCCCCTCCCCCTCCCCGTCTCTTATGCACTAGTACCCCTTCTACCTGAAGTTCCTACTACCCTCCCCCATCCCTAACCCCAACCCCCCCCCATCCCCCCCCAACCCCCCCCTCCCCCCCAATACCAATACCCCATACCCCTCCCCAGGAGTACCGTTAAGTTGTCCCAGAAACCCTCCGCCTATGTATAGACTGTTCCAAACATCCAGGCTCTCATGCATGCCCATGATTCATCCCATTACTCCAATCATCCATGTAAATCAATCACGTCCTCCAAGCCCCCCCTGTGGGAGATAAATGCCTCTTCCGTGACCCCCTCCCAGACTTTGGCGCAGGCCAGTTGCTTCTTGAGCCCCAGCAGATGGGCGGTACAGAACTCATGTCTACGTAGCTGTAGCATCGCTCGACACCATTCCCGGACTCCCGGGGGCTTATCATCTACCCAGTGGCGAAGAATGCACTGTTTCGCTAACAAGAAGCCGCGAGCATAGAGCTGTCGTGTGGACGTAACATCTAAGATCAGGGGGCCATCAACCGCGGCTGGAGCAGGAAGAGAGACAGGACGAACTACATCTCCCGGGGTCCCCCCCACTCCCCTCGGGGCTGCCTCTGCTAAGCCAAATAGGCACCATTCAGGCGACAGAACTCCCCCCAGGGGTCTGCAAGCCTGTAATTCATTATAGACAGTCTGCCAAAACTGAGATATACGCACACAACTCCAAAAACGATGGAGGAGCGTTCCCCTATGGATTCCACATATGTGGCAAACATCTGTCGAGAGCACCCGCATCCTAGCCGCCCACGTATTAGGCACATAGGCCCGCCAGAGCAATTTATACTGTATCTCTTGAAGTTTGACAGATTCAGAGAGGAGCCGAATTTGGTGGAAAGCGTCCTGGAGGTTGGGCACCGCTATCTGGAGATCATCCTCCTTGCAACATCTCTGAGCTAGCTTCTCTAACGAGCTTCGCTCGCCTCCCGGATAGCACTCCTCCCGCCATAATCGAAGCGAAAATTTCCTGTCAGTGGCCGCTATGATCTCCCATACTCCGGACGCACTGAATTTAAACCCTCCCATATGCTGCAGCGTTCGTACATAGTGACGCACCTGCAGGTAGAAAAAGAACGTCTGAGGTGCAAGATGAAATCTACGCATCAACTCCTGAAAGGAGTCTAACTCCTCCTGGGATTGCATACATAGTTGCCCCAAAAACCCCAATTCCGCCTGCGCCCAACTTCGGGGCCGTCCCCCTTGGAGCCCTGGCGAAAAAGCAGCATTATCACATAGGGGGAGACAATCAGTGCTAGACCAAGGCACCCCTTTCTTTTGACAGAGAAACCGCCATGCTTGTCGTAAGGCACCCAGATATATCGATCCGCGCCACATTTGCGGCAATGCCGAGGTCCGGGCATGAAGTAAGTAGGCAGGGTGAAAGGGTGCGGAGAGCCGTTCCACCAGTCCTCCTGGCAGAATAACTGCTCTGCCCAGTATGACGTCTCTCAGCGGTGCTAGCAAGGCTAAGAAGTTATAATCTCGCACCGAAAAGAGTTCAGCCCCCCCATCTGCTCTGCTGCTCATCAACACCGATAGTGGGATCCGCGACTTCCTGCCCCTCCAGAGAAACTGCCTAATAGAACGCTGTAAAAGTAACACATCTCTTCTAGACAACCAGATGGGCAGATGTCGCAACGTATACATCCACCGGGGGGCTTCCATCATCTGAAAAAGAGCAATGCGCCCCATCAGCGAAAGTGGAAGGTCCCTCCACTTCTGCAATGTAGCCGCCGTGCTAAGCAGCATAGGTCTGACATTCACAGCATACAACTGTGAGATCTGATCCGGAATCTGAATCCCCAGGTATCGAAATTCCCCCAGCGCCCAACGCAGGGGAAAGGGGCCCTGCCATAACCGTCTCGCTCGGCCACCCACATCCAGCGCAACCGATTTACTAAGATTAATCCGAAGACCAGAAAAGGAACCAAAGCTCTGGATCAACTCCAAGGCCCTCTGCAGGGAGGCCTGCGGCTTACACAGGCAGAGGAGCATGTCATCTGCAAAGGCACTGACCTTTATCCCACCTCTGGGCCATTCAATGCCCCGTATCTGCGCGTCCGCTGTAAGTGCTAAGAGTAAGGGTTCCAGCTGTAGTACAAAGAGAAGGGGGGACAGGGGGCAACCCTGTCGGGTGCCTCTGCGTAACTCAAACGGCTCAGATCGCGTTCCCCCACTCGCTACACAGGCCAACGGACTAGTATATAACGCTCTCACCCAGGATAAAAATGCTCCTTCAAAACCAAATTTCGCCAGAACTGCAAACATATAGGACCATGATACCCTATCAAAGGCCTTTTCAGCATCGAGACTCACCAACAGCAAGGGGAGCTCCTGGTGCAAGCATTGCTCCATGCCGAGTAGCACTTTGCTGATATTGGGAAAAGCCGCTCTCCCTTTGACAAAGCCTGATTGGTGAGTCCCAATTAGCCGAGGGAGAAGCCCTTGAAGGCGGGCCACTAACACCGAGGCTACCAGCTTCATATCATAGTTAATTAGAGAAATAGGACGATATGATGCCGGGTCCTCCGGGTCGCGACCCTCCTTCGGTATGATAGTTATCGCCGCGGTTCTCATATCTCTCGGGTAGAGCTCCCCGTCCCGGACCTCGTTGTACAAGGCCACCAAAGTGGGCGTTATATGAGGTGACAATATCTTATAAAACTCAGCGCCGTATCCATCAGGGCCCGGAGCTTTATGAGGTTTCCCTTTCTTAATAACTGCCTGAATTTCCGCCCCAGTAATCCTCACATTTAAGTCCCGAAGCTCCGTCTCAGTCAACTGAGGCACAGGGACGGCCGCCAGAAATTTACTTTCCTGGGCTCTATCTTCAGGGTCTGGGGTATATAGAGCCTGATAATATTGACGAAATACCTGAACAATTTGCCGTATCTCTGTGTGGACAACCCCTTGGTCATCCTTCACGCGGGCCACCCCCTGAATTCCGCCCCTACGCCGAACCAAACGCGCCAGGAGTCTCCCAGTGCGGTCCCCAAATCGAAATAATTGATGTTGATAGTACTGCAAAGACTGGGTGGCACGCTCATGCAATACCTCATTCAGATCACTCTGCACCTCTAAATACTTCCCAAATCGTTTCGGGTCCGTGAGAGCCACCCGCTTTGCCTCCTGTAGCTGGCGCGACAATACTAAGATCCGTGAATTAAGACGTCTCCTCTCTCTCGCTACATATGCTATTATATGTCCCCGGAGCACAGCCTTACCCACCTCCCAGAAGGTCGCTACTGCCACATCTCCGGTATCATCCAATCTAAGGTACTCCTCCCATTGACGTAGCAGATAGGCTCGAAAGTCTGCTTTCTGCCAAAGATGACTCGGAAATGTCCAGCGCGCTCCCCCCGAGACCGTACCCTGCCACACCAACAGCACCTTAGCATGATCAGAAACCACGACGGGCCCAATCTCCACGTTGACCACTTTCCCCAGGTGCTCTCGTGAAATCAAAATATAATCGATCCGTGACCAGGTTTGATGTGCTCTCGACAGATGCGTATAGTCTCTTTCCGTCCCATGTAAGACTCTCCAGGTGTCAATTAGCCCACCCATATGACAGAGGTATCCCACTCCCCTCCTGCTCCAAGCCCCACCTAAACCAGTAGTCTTAGACCTATCTAACAGTGGGTCATGTGGGCAATTAAAGTCTCCTGCCAAGATCAGGGGAATCTTCGGGGCCTCCAATACCTTCCGCAGTATCAGTTGAAAGAATCGATGATCATATGTATTGGGAGCGTATATATTTCCCAGAAAAAGTTCTTGCCCCTGTATTTTTGCATGCAGAAATATAAATCTGCCTCCCGGGTCCACCTCCTCTCGCAGAGTTTCCACTCCAAGACCCCGGTGCACTAGAATCGCCACACCACGCTTCTTGACGTCTGCAGACGCCGCAAAAACCTGTCCCACCCAATCTTTCTTCAACTTAGCATGCTCTACCGCTGTTAAGTGTGTCTCTTGCAATAGGGCTATTTGAGCTTGATCTCGTTTTAGGGCCTGGAGCATTTTGGTCCGCTTAACAGGGGTATTTAGACCTCCAACATTCCAGGTGACTATACGGAGATCATCCCGCATTCTCCCGAACTCTCACACAGTCCATTAGCCAGATCCACCAAGCATACCACAGTTCCAGGTCGCCCAGCCTCGACCCAGAACTCCATAACATCCGCAGCCCACTCATAGAGATTATAAACAAGGGAGGTAGGGTTAGCAACCCATATACTGAGAGCAACAACATGCATTTCAGGCGCAATCTGCTCATATCCCAGATGTACCCCCCCCCTCCTCCCCCTTCCCCCTCTCCTTCCCACCCCTCCCCCCCTTCCCCTCCCATCCCCCTCCCCCCCCCAAGAACATCTCCCTTACTTACCACCCGTCTTACCACTAATACTAAATGAACTCTACCCAGCAAAGAATATACACACCCCATAAAAACACAAATCTTAACCCTCAGTTACCTCACTGAGGTAGAACTTCCAATACGGTGCCGCAGGACCGGCCCACTCCTCATTGTGCCTGCGGCCTTCCGCCTCCCCCCTCCAACAACAAACCAAAACAGAAAACCAAATAGATGGAAAACAGATAATATAGTAATGGGAAAACTAGGGCTCCTTGTGTCCTTGGGCAAGGCAGTCACTCCTCCACTACTTCAGGAGACAGGTCTGTCCATCCACCCCCGGCGACACCACCAAGAAACCCGGGTGCGCCCAGGCCGCCATGAGCCAGAATCAACCCGAAGGCACACACCGCATCTGTAAGGGCAACTAGAATTATAATGTTCAGTGCGGAGCAAGGTAACAGGCCGATCCCCCAGTGCTGCAATACAAGGTCCAGAGGTGGGGTAATCCTGTTCGATGAGTTAGGACCAGCTAGAAGAGAGAGTCAGATCTGGCCCGTTGAAGTGACAATCACCCCGACGCAGCAATGCAGCAAAGGCATCAAAGGCTGTGGGCCTAGACGTCGCCCAGCATCCCCACATCCGCAAGTTCTCACGCGGGGGTCTCGGCGAAGCCGCCCACCACCCTGAAAAAAAAAAACACCCAGCACTTAGGATCATGCCTCTGGCGTGGTTGCAGGAAACTGCTGGGCTACAAATTTTCTTGCTGCCGCCACCTGGTCAAAAGTATGGCTCTGGCCATTCAAGGAGACACGCAATACAGCTGGAAAAGCCAGAGTGAAACGGGCCTTTCGGCGATACAGTTCAGAGCAAATCGGGGAGAACTCCCGTCGCTTCGCTGCCACGGCCGCCGAATAGTCCTGGAATAGGAGCACGCGTCTATTATCTAGCATGAGTTCGCCGCTTTTCCTGTAGGCCTGCAGTATACGCCACTTATGTTGGAAGTTCAGTACCCGAAGTATGACCACACGTGGCCGGTCGCCCTGTTCTCTCCTAGCACCCAGACGATGTGCCCTTTCAATGTGGAATTTACCTTTCAGTTCCGCTAGGCCTAATACTTCAGGCAGCCAAGTTTCCAGAAACCCCAGTAGCTCTCCATCCGGTCTGTCCTCTCCCAGACCCACCAACCGTAAGTTATTCCTACGAGATCTGTTCTCCAGATCCTCTAGCTTAGCTTGCATTTCAAGGAGGGTCCGCTTCTGGCATTCGAGCTCCCGGTCTCGCTGGCTCTCTCCCTCCTCCACTCCTGCCACGCGGTGTTCAAGCTCCTCCATGCGTCTGCCAAAGTCGGCCAGCGTCTCCTCCATACCGTCTAATTTTTTCAGGAGACGATCGAACTTCGGGTCAAGGAGCCGGACCCCCTCTTTCGCCAGCTCTTCCGAATGCGAATCAGTGCTGTCCGCCCCCGGAGAGGTCGGCTGTCCCGTAGACGCGGCGGAGGGCCCCGCTCTGAGCGGCTTTTCACGCTCCTTTCGTGCCGGCAAAGGCATCGTTGTTCCCCGTCAGGTGATGTAACGAAGCAGGGCAGCCTCCGGTATGCTATTTCGAGGATCAAGAGGCAGGAGATCCCAAAAGTAAGATTAATTAGCTGATTAATCCGTGAGGCGGCCCCGGAGCGAGAGAGACACGTCTGCTCTCACTCACGCATCGCCGGAAGTCCAACGGTATAAGTTTTAATGGATGAACTCTTTCTAACTATTCAAGGTGGTACCTAATTGTGGTTTTTTTCCACCTTGTTTGGCTCTTGAAGGGGTCTGTGAGATTGGACTTTAATAAAATTGATTAAAATGAAAGTAACGGCTTCGAGAGGCTTTTAAACCTCATGGCCGATCTTCCGACAAAAATCATTTTTTGCGTTAGCTCAATTTATTAGTTTTGTCACTCTTTTTTGGTTAATGATATTAGAAGCACTACCATAGTATAGGACATTTTAGTAAATGTTGGTAAAAGCTTACCTATGAAACACAAGTACAAGATGTTCATTAGTTATCTATAACTTTTATCTAAAATAGCTTATGGTCTTATCATTACACAATATCTCATATCCCACGGCAAAACAAACCCAGTGGAACAGGACAGGAGTCCTTGCAAGAGAAGAGATTAAGCAGATGATTAAAAGAGAATCTTATTAAAATAAATTCTCTGATACATGACTTTTTTTCTGAAGCCCCATTTCTTATACAAAATAAAATGCTTTAAACTGTACAAGCTAAGTATTTCACCAGGGAGTGCACAAATTGCTTTGCAGAGGCCACACAACATTTTAAAAGTGCATGCTGCATCTTGAAATTCCCTGGGCTATACAACTCAGAGAGAAAGACGATTAGCGCAACAGGTCATATGATCCCAACTATCCCAGTCAAGGTTTCCCTGACATTTCAATCCAGTTCCTGATCCCCTAAACAGCACCACCCTGACCACCAACATCCAGGTCCCAACCTCCTGTTATTCTGAACTACTACCGCTACTAGTAATCATTTATATAGTGCTGCAAGGTATATGCAGCATTGTACAGACACCTGAAAGAGGTGAGCCATTAGCATGGATTTGAAAAGGGGAGAGATGAAACCTGACATAAAGATACAGGTAGTTTGTTCCAGGCATAAGGAGCAGCAAGGTGAAAGGAACGAAGTCTGGAGTTGGCAGTGGAAGAGACGGGCATAGAGAGAAGCAAGCCAGAGGAAAAGTGGAGTTCACGAGGCGGGGTGTAGGGAAAGAGGAGAGAGGAAAGGTAGTAAGGAGCAACAGAATGAATGCATTTATAGGTCAGAAGGAGAAGTTTGTATTGAATACAGAAACGGAAGGGAAGTCAATGGAGTGATTTAAGAAGAGGGGTTATAGGAATATATTGGGACTGGCAGAAGATTAGCCATACAGCAGAGTTTTGAACAGACTGAAGGGGTAAAGATGACTTAGAGAGAGACCAGGAATAATGACCCATCCCTTCAACAATACCCAAACATCCCTATCTGATCCAGGCCCTGACCACCTAATCCATGCCTCCCTATCATGAAGACTCTCCATCAAAGTCGGTTGACCCCCACCACCACATTTGATCACTCTGAAATATGTTCTCATCATTTCAAAGACCCTGAACTTCTCTGGCAAGGGGGGCATTGCTTATGCTTATCACACTGCTGCACAATGCTGAATCTCAAAAACTAAAAGACAGTGGGTTCAACAAAGAATGCTTCCTAAAGTGAAAAAAAATGTTTTTTTGTCGGACGGCCGTCCGCCTAACCAAGAGCCAAACAGAAGCTCCGGTAGGAACCAGACCTGTCCATTTTATTCAAGAGTAAAAGCAGTTAAGTATGAAGGCACCACTTTAAGCACAAAACTTTAGATATCATATTTATAATATTTTTTAAGTCCAGTACTTAACTGCTGAAAACAGCGAAATCACATCCAGCAAGGGTAGTCGACACAGTCCTGTGTTTCGGGTCAAACTTTTTGAAGACCCGGCTTCAGGCAAAACACTTGTCTCTGCTAAACAACAGAACACCACTATCCAAAATGCAAGGAAGCCACTTTAAAACCGGCATCTGACATAAAGGGCTAATCACCTGCTCACTGCTTATCCAATAGGGGTTGAAAGCAAGATTTGCTAATGCCTCCAAAATGAAAATCACAGCAAGCTGTGCCAGTCCAATTCCAAGTTTAAACCTTTTGGTGTGACCGTATCCAACCTGTGAATCCAGCGTTGCTCAGCATATTGTAACTGAAATGTTCTATTACCCCCTGTGATGGAAGTGGGGATCCACTCAATAACCCTCCAAGTAAATTGTTCAAAGGCATGATCATAAGCAATCGCATGCTGTACCAGAGAGGCTGATAAGACCTTTTTCCGGATACATGAGGCATGTTCCAATAGACGTATACTAAACAGGCGAATGGTACGACCAACATATTTAAGGCTACAGGGGCAAACCAACAGATACACAACAAAGGATGCATCACAGGATGTCCAAAATTTCAATAACCAAATTCTTCGGGTTAAAGGGTCGGTCCAGGTGTCCCCCACCAGGGAACCTGAACTGTAGGAACATCGCCCACATGGGAAATGACCAACTCGATCAGGTTTTTCCTGGATTTTTTTGGGGCCCGTCCGAACCAACCATTCCCTAAGATTTTTTCCCCTTTTATGAGCTATACATAGCCTTTTACGGAAACAGTAATGCAATGACAATACATGCTAATGTTTAAGCAAAATCAATTGTATTCCTTGAGCTTGGTTATTGAAAGGAAAAACTCCCACAATCTTATCCTCCGACCTATCCTGATGTAGAGAAGGGGTCAGTAACCATTCCCTATGGTTAGATGAAGCCCGTTTATAGGCTTGATGTATAACATATTTAGGATATCCATGAGCTACTAATCTGTGGCTTAACTCCCATGCATGTTGCTTGAAATCTTCACGTGATGAACAAATCCTTCACAAGCGCAAAAACTGCCCGAAAGGAAGTCCACGTTTTAAAGAAGGTGGATGAAAACTTGAATACTGGAGGAGCGTATTGCATTGCACTGATTTTCTGAACAAGGATGTAGTCAAGATATTATCCGATAATGTGACTAGAACATCCAAAAATTCAATCTTATAATAATACTTTAAAATGAATTTAATATGGGAATCAACTTGATTTAAATTTTGAATAAATTCTTCCAAGGGGGTGACATTTCCTTTCCATAAAAGAAAAATGTCATCAAGGAACCTTTTCCACAACAACACCTCAGAAAAGGAGGCAGATGGATAAACAAAATGTTCCTCAAAATCAGCCGTAAACAGGGTGCACTTTAGGAAGCATTCTTTGTTGAATCCACTGTTGTTTTAGTTTTTGAGATTTTCTGGGCTTGGTGGATTTTTTGGCTCAGGGGACTTTTCTTTTTGAATGCACAATGCTGAATGGCATCACCTAGCCAGTGGATCTTTTTTAATTAGGCAAAGTAAGAAAACCACCTCAGATGAAATATTTTTGGGGGAGGGAGCAAATGGCCTCAAGACACCTCTGTTGCAGCAGACTCACTTGACTTGTAGTCAGAGGGAAGCTTTCTCTCCTATTCTACCTGAGCACAATATAGAGAGGGCATGGTGAGGAGGTGGTATATGCTGTAGAAAAGCTAGGACATCCATCAGCAAAACAAATATGTGCAAGGTCTTTGAACCCAAGTGCATGTTCAAGGCCTGCTGTACCTGTCCCTTCCAAGATGGATTTTCCTTCCAGGCAGGTGAGATGCAGCAGTTCATGAGCCCACATGAGCTCAAAGGTCCCACAGTTGTCTGTTTTGCTGTGCTTGTCCTGGCAAAAGACAGTAATGGTGGTAGAAGATATGCCAGATTTAGGGAAGAGAGGGGATATACTAGATCATGGTGTGGGGGGGGGATATGAAGAAAAGAGACGAGAAGCACTATAAGATAGGGAGGAAGAAAAGAGAGAAAGGAGGCTCAGAACCCCAGGGGGGAGGGGGAAGAAGCTGGACTACTGGGGGAGAGTGAGAGGGAGATCCTGGACACTTGAGGATAAAGAGAAAGAGAGATATTGGACATCAGGGTGGTATAGAGATGATGGGGATGCTGGACAGAGAGAGAGAGGAGGAAGATGGTGGGAAAAATAGAGAGATTCAAATCCTGGTTATGGAAAGTGGATAGAGTGGGGAAAAGCTGGGCATGGGGATAAGAGAGGAGATTCTGGAATTTGGGAAAGACAGCGAGAAGGGTGTGATGCTGGTTACAGGGGAAATGGGAGATGTTGGACATGGGGTAGAGACAGTGAGAAAGATTATATGCTGGACATGGCGGAGAGAAGAGGAGCGTTAGTGAAAGACTCAGGAATAAGAGGCTGGGAATGGACACAGAGATGGCAAGCTATAGGTAGATGCAGCGAAAAGAGGGAAATAGAGAACTGGATGATGAAAAGGGGAGGAGTGAAAGTGGAATGAGTAGAGAGATAGAAAAATAAATGGAAGAAAGCAAACAGGGAAATATCAAGGCCAAAAATAAGTAGCTGTAGGGCAGGAAGTGGGAAAACACAGGAGGAAAGAAAAGAAATGGCAAATGGAGTGGACCAGAGACCTTGGAAAAAAAGTTGGGAAAGTGAAAATGGGACCAACATCATAAGATAAAGAAAATCAACCAAAAAACAAAAGTAAAAAAAAAATTCAATTTTAGTGACTGGACTATGTCTGTTTTTGGACGGTGCATCTGCTATTGTTATATTTTGTATAGTACATGAAGAAGTGTGTCTGTTTCTAATTTTCTGGTGTTGTATTGCAAGCAGAATCTGGTTTCTTAGGAATTTAGTTTAATTTTTCTCTATATATTTCTAGTTAGTTAACCTATTCTGTATTTGATGAGGGTCTATCTGTGTTCTGCATGTGTGACCAAGGCCAAATATTCTGTTAACGTGGAGTTTCTATAAAGGGATCTGTAGTAACCTGACTTACTCAGTATTCCTAGTAAATGCACTGGTGTTCTAGCACCCACTGCAATATTTTTTTTTTTCAAAATTTTCAAATGTATAAAAGTAAACATTTAGGAAAAATAAACAACCAATTTTGACTTAGGAAATAAGAAAATACAAAGGATTTTTTTTTAATCGGAAGAAATACAAGCCCACATCAAGAGAGGCTATCTAAGGGCCCACACCCCCACTAATAATAAAGACCCCAATCATACAAACAACCAAGACCCAAAAAAACCCAAGGAAAATTAACATCCTTACTTATCATTATCCTTATCAAGCAGGAACCGTTCCAACTGCGATGGTTCCATGAAAGTAAATTTTGTACCCCTGTAGGTGACCAAACACTTACAGGGGTACTTCAAAACTGCAATATTTATAGCGCTGCCTTTTCCTATGTGGAGTCATTGTGTGAGTTCTGGTCCTGAGTGCCTTTTGTAGTGATTTGTATTTCTTAATATGCTTGGCAGGGCCATAGCAAGCTAGAAATGTGGCCTGTGTAACTCGCAAAGCTGATATCCCCCCCCACCCCCAAGCTATGCACAAGAATTCACTTTTATTGGGCTTCTTGGAAACCCCAGCAATGATATTAGCATCCCTTGCATGCTTGCGCCCTGTGCAGCTCTACTGCTTGCACAGCCATTGCTACGGCCCTAATGCCCGGTACTAGAGAAGGTTTATGCTAATGTTACTGAGATGACACCAGAATTAGCATTTAGTTTGTTATGATAAGTTCTATAGGAAAATGTCCTAATTTTACTCTGCACCCATTGTTGGGGGAGGGAAGTGTGGCTTATATATATATATAGCTCATGATGTACTATAGTGCTCATTGTACATAGTTCACCCTAATTTAACACACTATCCACACACATGCAAATCATAAAACCTCTTTCACTGCTTGATTACACCCCCACTTATTTTGATTGTATTTTTGTTACACCGCTTTGATTGTATGATAAAGCGGTATAGAAATACTGTTAAATAAATAAATAAATAAAATAAATTATGCAGAATATATTTACATTTAACACTGTGATGATCCAGTATGCAGGGTCAGGGGTCAGTATTTTTAATATTAGAGGCCCAGGCTAAGCAATCTAAATGCTACAATTTTTGCTGAGTATAAACAGCACTGCAAAGTTTTCATTTTTTATTATATAACCTGGGTATCTTTAATAAACCATTGAATAAACCTGGGACCTAGTGGCAGATAGCTCGGGTTAACCTTTAGCCCAGTTTAGTAAACAAACCCCTAAGTTGTCTTCCTTTTTCTACTGACAACCACTTGATTGGTATTCTGAGTAAGGGGGACCCCCCTTCTCCTTGACTGGAGTTCTGAGCCACCTTTTGGGCCCTCGATGGGGGTGCCATCTCATTCCTTGCCTCAGGCAGTGGATTCTTTTGCGTTGTCCCTTCACCTGGCGGTGCTTCACCACTCTTAAAATAGCTCTAGTCCTTTTTCTGTAAGATCTGTGTTTTTCTCTAATTTCTGGATGCACTGGAAAAATCTGCTTATTGAATCTATTCATTACTAAGGGGCCTTTTTACTAAGGTGCAGTAAGTTTTGGCATGCACTGCGCATTTTGGGTAAAAACTAATGTGCGGTGTAGTCAGCATGTTCCAAGCAGTTATCGCATTAAAAATTACCCTAAAGTGTGGCAGCACTCATTGAAGTGACATTATTTACACCTGTGCTAATTACAACATTGATAGCACATGGTATGTACCCCTGTGCTAATCGCAAAGGTATTGTCCATGCCCACTCTCAGTCCTTAACCTACCAGTCATGCCCCATTGCGTCATATTCAGTTAACACGAGAATTAGCTAGCAGTAACTATCATGCCTGTCTGGTAACAGTATGGGCTCATGCTAACAGTTACTACATACTAATTTGCGTGTTTCATCCCTTAGCACGCTTTAACAAAAGGATCCTTAAGTGTGCATTTTATTTTGACTCATTCAGGACTGGATTTAAAATTTGGGAACTCATATGCCAGTGCTTCCCAAACCTGTCCTGAGGGTTCTGCTACCAGCTGGACTTTCAGGATATCTACCACGAATATACAGGAGGTAGATTTGCATGCAGAAGAGACAGTATATGCAAATCTCTCTCATAAATATTCATAGTGCATATCCTAAAAACCCGACTGGCTGGGGGGACCCCAGGACAGGTTTGGGAAACACTGCTATATGCAGTGGGCAAGGGGGACCTTCTCAAACAAATGCAACTAATGCAATAGAGTTGGCACCTCAAAGGGAATAGGCAACACGAGAAAAGATCTACGAAAAGTAGAAGAACGATTTAACATTTGGCAGTTAAGATGTAAGGCAAAGAAGTGCAGAGTGATGCACCTGGGATGCAGAAATCTAAAGGAGAAGTATATGATAGAGGGCGAGAGTGGTGTGCACACACCAGGAGGGGGACCTTGGGCGATAGTATCTGAGGATCTCAAGGTGGAGAAGCAATGTGACAAAGCGATGGCCAAAGCCAGAAGGATGCTGGGCTGCATACAGACTGAACAACCAGCAGAAAGAATGTAGCAATAGTGCTCTTGTAGAAATCGTCTACACCTTGAGTATTGTGTTCAGAGACAATATCTTGCAAAGGAAATAAAAAGACTTGAAACAGTTCAGAGGAAGGCGACCTAAATCATATAGGGCCTGTGCCAGATGACTTATGAGGAGAGGCTTGAAGACCTTAACATGTATACTCTAGAGGAGGAACAAAAAAATAAAAAACAAAGGGACACCCCCACAAGTGCAAACAAAAGAGAGAGTTGGGGATGCCTGTGTCAAAGATGCCTTTGAGAGTGTATTGCTACATGCACCAGATCAGACTAATTGATTTTGTTTTGGTTTTTTTTTTGGATTTTGTTGACAGGTTTGCCCCTGACACAAACATCCACTGCCAAAATATGACAATATTGGGTATAATAAAATCTGTTCCAATTCTTTTGTTTCTCCTGCTCTTTCTTTTGTTGGCACTTGTACTCTACAGGAGGGACGGGGGGGGGGGGGGGATATGATGCAAATGTTTAAATACTTAAAGGGTATTAATGAACAAAGTAACCTTTTTTCAAAGATGGGGAAGCTATAGAACTAAAACTTGAGGTCATGAAATGAAGCTGCAAGGAGATAAATGTCAAAGCAATGACAGGAAATACCATTTCATGGAAAGGGTGGTGAATGCCTGGAATGCCCTCCCAATGGAGGTGGTGGGGGCAACAACAGTGACAGAATTCAAAAAGGCATGAGATTCACACAGGAAATCATTGAATGGCAAGAGGACGTTACCAAAGGTAATTTAAATAACTTCAAAAATAGAGACAAGTAATCTGCACAGAGTGGTAGGCACAGCCCTAAACAAAGGCATGGGAGGGGGCGGGGGGGGGGGGGGGGAGGTAACCTGCAAAGAATTACAGGTGCAACTCTGCAGCTCTAGCCGCCTTACTGGACAGACTATATGGACCATGTTGGTCTTTATTTGCTGTCATTTACTATGTTACTATGTGAGGTTCTCGTTCCCTCTGAAATCGTTGAGTATGTGGAAGTGCAAGTCTGTGTCCCCCCACAACCCAGACATCATCAGCACTAGGGGGGGGCACCTCCCAATGGTCATGCCAAGATCTTTCCCTCATCTGACTGTTGTTGTTTCTGCTGCCACCAACTACAAGCACAGGAGCAGCGGCACTAGCAAATTGCAAAATTTCAGCAATGAGCCTTAGAATCGGCAGCCTCCGGTTCTGTAACACCCACCCCCTCCTCTTCATAGGTCTGCTCTTACCATGGAAACCTCTGCAACAGCAGAGTTTCTGCTCAGTCTAAGGGGCATGTTTACTAAAAACCGCTAATTTGTGCGCCGCAAAATAGCGCACTAAAAGCGGTACTTAAGAGCGCTTAAACGCCCCGCAATCGTGCGTGTCACCCCCGCAGAGGTGCGCGGCACACTAACGGGCCCCGTACAAGTGCTGGCCCGCAAATGTCCGATAGAGGCGTGGAACGGCTAACGGAGGGCGGAGGAAGGCTCCGGAGGGGCGGGGTCAATGGGTGGAGAGTGGGAGGGGAGAGGCTCCCCGCACATTATCGGGCCCGAATTTGCATGTAAAAATAGCGCGAGTGAAACACTCGCGGTAGAGGGCATTTAAAGGGAAGAGAAACCATTTCCGTCAGCAATGTACAGCAAAACCGGAGAAACCTGAAAAACGTGAGCAGTGTGATACATGTGCACAGCACAAAAGTGAAAATAAAAATAGAAAGTGACCACAACAAAAATATCACAAATAGTAATGCAGCTGGGGAACAGTTATAGTAATGGGCAAATATAGAAAACACACCCAGGAAAGCTCCAGAAAGAAGAAATGAATATCGGAAGGGTCTACGGAGCGGAGACTCATCCAAAACAAATGTCCTTTTTGGAGCTTTCCTGTGAGTGTTTGCTATGGTTGCCCATTAATATCACTTTTGCCCAGCGTGGTGATATATTGTCCCCCAGTGTCTGTGGTCATTTCCAGGGTTTATGTGCACGTTTGTCACCAGACAGAGTGCATGTGCCCACAGTAAAAATGCGTAGAGCAGGGTTTGTGACTCCATCCTGCCAGGTATACTACCTCCAGGGGCTGCATTGTCTCTGTGGCCATAGTGTGGTGCAGCAGACAGAGCCAGTACCTCTAGGACCAGAGGTTCAAATCCCAGCTGGGGCACATGCCAGCCCAGCTCTTATATTTTACCCACCACTAAACAAAGATAGCGCAGACACCCCTGTATTGCAGGGAACATAAGCATGAGGAAAACACCCATATTTTACACAACACTGCAAAAACACAACAACAATGGGCATTACCTACAGCCAAATCCCCCAAATGCAGTCCCGTACTGCCACATTGCAATCTGGTCATCTGCTGTTTCTGAGAGCAGCTCATGCCAGCATGTTGGCGGACGAGTACATGTGGTGCAGGGGGCAGTGGCTGCTAGCCACAGAAGACAGAGGCCTAGCCATGTGCAGGCTGGCACAGTCCACTGCAACAGACAGGCCCTGCTGGATCCACAGTCATGGACGTTCCAGGGAAACCAGCCAATCTGTGGCTACACAGTGGTGCAGTGCACACAGACAATACATGCAAGAACAGAAGGTCACAGGTTCAAAGCCCAGCTGGGGCTTCCACCAATCCTAGCCACACATTTCTCCCACACCTACACAGTGATAGTAAGGACACACCTTTCGTGACGAGGACATATGCAATGGTAATACGTCTATCTTTTACCCCACTGAGCACAGACACCATGAACAGGGGCAGTACCTAGAGCAGACTCTCCCAAATGCATTCCTGGTGTGCCACACACCAGTCAGGTTCCATGCTGCCACTCATACAAATGCCTGTGCTGTATATCTATGCACCACCCCCATGGCATGTAGATGTAGCTCATGCATATTCATGAGGGACAGCAGGAAAACACGAACAGTGTGATGCAGACCTGGACTGGGGTTGGGAATCTCTGCCGTAAAGCAGCAGCCAACAGGGGCAGACACACCCACACCCACAGGCCCCATTGGCCAATGTCTCCTGGAGAGGCAGAACAGTGGACCCTGCGTGCATCTCCCAATACTAGCACCTGCATACCTTAGCAATGTCACCCTACACCTGAGGTATACGGTACACAGCTCTGAGATGTTTGCTAGGAGTACTGGCAGATAGATATCCATACGTTACGCACATACTGCTAGTTGACCCCAGTCAGAACAATCTGTTAGGTGTTTGCGGGGCGTGCTCCAGGACTGGCCTCTGACGGTGTTTACCACCCTGGGGAGTGACCCCCAGCAGTACTGCGTACCATATCCATGCCTTGCCGTGCCTAGGACAGGTTTGGTGGCCAAGGCTAATTACCTCCTCAATAGTAGCACCATGCTGGCATAGGTATGGAAGTGTGTGTCTGTCTATACAGTGGGTGCTGGCTGCAAGCCCCTTCCACAGCCCACACTGCCAGCACTGTTGCCAGTATTGGCCTGCTAATGTGCATAATGAGTAGCAAGGGACCATGGGTATATCTCAGACAGGGTGGGCTGACCAGGATGCAGCTGCACAGGGCATAGGGCACTGGCAGGGACATGGTAGTGCCCGGCCACCACCTACACAAACAGGGGGACCTCTGTATGTGCTGCTGGGGGATCACTCTCACCCTGAGTGTGCAGTGATGGCAGCATGGCTAGGCACACCCATAGTGCTGTACTGTGTTTCTCTCATGTGATATATATGGGTTTCCTGTTGGGGCCTTTTCACTGACTTATCTGCTTGTGTGTGCTGCCACTCCAGTTGTGGGTGCATGCATTTCCATCAGGACCAACCAGCAGACTGAGCACAGATGGTATGTGTCTTGATGGAGTGCCTTGCAGGGTGCAGTGGCTGATGGCTTGCTGCAGGTGAATATCAGATAGTGGTGGGGTGCATCTATGAATATCCAAGCCAAATGTCTGTCTGATATTGTGTTATGGATGTGTGTGGAGCTGCTTGGACTACCCAGGGGGGGGGGGGTTGGGTCTACTTCCCCAGCAGGACTGGGGTTGATGGTTGACTCTACTGCCATTGGTGGTGGGGTGGGTGTGAAGGGGAGTATGGTGATCTGTTGTTGGGAGGCCCTGTTTTGTCCACGGGGGAGGGAATGTGTTCCACTAACTGTGGCAGACAGCAATCTCCAAGATGTTTATGCAGCACCTACCTATTTCACAGGTTATTGCTGCTTTGGAGCTCTGGCATGGCCACATTCAACCATGCAAGGTGTTGTGCACCTGGTCCTGGGCGCATCATCACACACTCAGGGTGGGCATAGTAACCGCACAATGTGATGGTGTTTAGCTACTCTTTGCCGTTTGTCCACCCACTCAGGGCACCCTACCAGGCCAAGGTGCTGTGTGGGTGCACAAGGACACCTCCCCCTACCAGGCCGGGTAGCTTTAGGGGTGCAGTTCCCATCTTGTGTGCATCTGTGGACAGCTGATTTGCATGTGCAGTGCATCATGGGTACGGGTGGCCTAGCCCTATCCTGTTTACACCAGCAGACTGTCTGTGATGTGACGTGCAGGCTATCTGCAGCCAGGCAGGAGCTTGCTTACAGCTATAGAGGTGTAGCCCAATGGTTATACCACTGCCTGTGCAGCCAGAGGTCATGGGTTCATACCCCCAGTGGGGTTCTGTGATAGGGTATTCCAAAGCATTTTTTACATTTACTGTACATATGTTGATGCCTGCAATAACACCCTCAGCGTACTGTAACCATAAGGTGCCTCTGAGGGTGCTTTATTGGGCGCCCTATAGGGCACTTTATGGTTGGCATCCATATAGGGTGCACTATACATTATCCTATGTCGCAACATACATGCTGCCCTATAGGGGACATTCTAGGGTGCCTTGGCGGACGGTGCACTGTAACATGTGCCTTATGGTCCGCCTTATGTTAACATGCTGTGAGAGTGCGTTTGCTAGTAGTTATCACAAAATAGAATTAAAAAGCCTCCTAAAGCACTCCACAACATAAAATATACTGCATCAGCTAACCTTTTTCAATGGGCATTGTGAGGGATTGAACCCCTGGTCCCTGCACCATTGGTCAGTGTCTTAACCATTGTGCTGTGGCTGTTTTCCTTTGCTTTAGCATCAGCGCGCCGCCTTGTGGCCATCAGCGTGCCGCATCCTGCTGCCCACAATTAACAGTGCGCCGCATCCTGCTGCCCACAATGAACAGTGCGCCGCCTTATGCCGCCCCACAATGAACAGTGCGACACCTTATGCCGCCCCACAATGAACAGTGCGCCGCCTTATGCCGCCCCACAATGAACAGTGCGCCGCCTTATACCGCCCCACAATGAACAGTGCGCCGCCTTATGCCGCCCCAATATGAACAGTGCGCCGCCTTATACCGCCCCAATATGAACAGTGCGCCGCCTTATGTCGCCCCACAATGAACAGTGCACCGCCTTATGCCGCCCCAAAATGAACAGTGCGCCGCCTTATGCCGCCCCAAAATTATTTTGCCTCCTGACACACATTTCCACATTCAAGGTGGTGCCTCAGCCAGCCTTTTTGGGCTGCACACACTGGGGGATTGAACTCGTGGCCCCTGCACCATTGGTTATTGTCTTCACCGTTGTGCTACAGCTCTGTTCCTATATGTGCCCAGCTGCGCCCCACTTAGCCTTCCCACGCGCTAATGTGGGCCCCGCACATTAACGCGACGCGCACACATACGGTCTTTTTTTTTCCTTTTTTGGCCTGAACCGCCCACTCCTTATATGGCACAGGCACACTACCGCGGCCCCGCACATTAGGAATGTTTAGTAAACATGCCCCTAAGACTGTGTACAAGCTCCAGGACCCCATGCTGAGCCTTCTGCATCTTTTTAGCGTTACTGCAGCCAACGGAACAGAAGATTGTAGTAAGGCAACAGTGGTAGTGCTCCAGCACCTATCAAATTTGGCACCAAAGGGAGTTGCCTATGCTGCCTATACCTAAATTTGGGCTGGACTCGCACCACAATTATATCAATCTGGCCACCATCAAAATGTCTTCTGAACAGTTTACCTTCACTGAACACTTCCAGCAAAACTGAATGTTCTGACTAAGCCTTCCCTCACAGTCACCTTGCACTGTGCTATGCACCTTTGTACCAGTTACTCTTACTAGAGTCCTGTTGTGCTGTTAATTTTCTTCTACCAAACCTTGCCATAACCACAATCCAGTCTCACTTACCATTCATTCAAGGGGAAAGCATTTTATTTTCAGTTTGTGTCTTTCATCAACATATTATATCTTATCTGCAGAGGTTTATTGGCTCTTGGTCAACAGTAGACTTATGTTTTTTAGGTCTGAAGTTTAAAATATTATACTTTGGTCCTCTGGATTATCTGAAAGATATTATTGTTCTGGGGTTTTGTTTTGTTTTTTCATCTCATTTGCTTTGTTCCTCTGGAAAGATGTTAGCAATTGTTAATTGTTCTTCATGCTGCAGATGTTAAATTTGCCATGACAAGGACTAGAGCTATATCAGTTACAAATCTTTTGTTATGAACTATCTTCAACTAACATATTTAAATTCTCCACCCAGTTTGCAGAGGCAACCAAAAAAGCAAAATTACAAGAGGACCTTGATAAATTGGAAAACTGGATTTTGAAATGGCAGATGAAATTTAATATGGACAAGTGCAAAGTTATGCACCTAGGAAAGAACAACTCAAACTATGGTCACACGATATAAGGTTCTACATTAGGGACCACCATCCAGGAAAACAATTTAGGCGTTATAAGGAAAGGAATGGAAAATAAAGCTAAGGATATTATAATGCCTCTATCATTCCATGGTGCAACCACACCTTGAATATTGTGTGCAATTCTGGTCGCCGTAAAAGGATATAACAGAATTAGAAAAGGTACAAGGAAGAGCCACCAAAATGGTAAAGGGGATGGAAGGATATCCCTGTGAGGTGAGGCTTAAAAGGTTAGGGCTCTTCAACCTGGAAAAGAGAGGAGATATGATAGAGGTCTATAAATTAATGACTGGAGTGGCATGTAGATTAATTGTTTACACCAACAAAAAGTAGAAAGACTAGGGAACATGCAATGAAGCTACAATGTAACTCAGTTAAGACTAATAAAAGAAAATATCTTTTCACTCGATGCATAATCAAACTCTGGAAGTCATTAACGGAGGATGTAGTAAAAGCTGTTGGTGTAGCTGGGTTTAAAAAAGGTTTTGACAAGTTCCTGGAGGAAAGGTCTATAAACCATTATAAATGAGGACCCAGGAAATCCATTGCTTGCCCCAATACAAGCCTTGTGGAACCTGTGTGTCTTTTTGGGAATCTGCTAGGTACTTGTGACTTGGATTGGCCACTGTTGGAAACAGAATACTGGTCTTGATGGACCTTGGTCTGAGCCAGTATGACATATCTTATGTTCTTATGTTTCTCAGGGACTTAGGGGGATGTTTACTAAAAACCGCACATTTGCGGTGCCGCACAATAGCACGTTAAAAGCGCACTTAAGAGCGCTTAAGCGCCCCGCACAGGTGCGAGGAAGCCACGCATCCGTGCGCGGCACACTAACGGGCGCCGCACAAGTACGGGCCCGCAAATGTCCGATAGAGGCATGGAAAGGCTAACGGAGGGCGGAGGAAGGCCCCGGAGGGGCGGAGAGACGGGCAGAATGGGCGGGGAAGGGGAGGGGAGAGGCCCCTCGCACAGTTGCGGGGCCGAATTTACAAGTAAAAAATAGCGCGAGTGAAACACTCGCGGTAGAGGGCATTTAAAGGGAAGAGAAACCATTTACGTCAGCAATGTACAGCAAAACCGGGGAAACCTGCAAAACGTCAGCAGTGTGATACATGTGCACAGCTCAAAACTGTAATTAAAAATGACCACAACAAAATTAGTAAAAATAGTAAATCAGCTGGGTAACAGTTATAGTAATGGGCAAAACTAAAAAACACACCCAGGAGAGCTCCTAAAAAAAGAAATGAATTGTGGAAAGGTGTTTATTGGAGCCTTCCTGGGAGTGTTTCCTATGGTTGCCCATCAATAGCACTGTTGCCCAGCTTGGGTATATGTTATCCCCCTTTGTTTCGTGGTCATTCCCGGGTTTTATTTGCACGTTTGTCACCAGACAGGGTGAAGGAGCCCACAGTAAAAATGTGCAGAGCAGGATTTGCGACTCCACCCTGCCAGGTTTACTATCTCCAGGGACTGCACTGTCTCTGTGGCCACAGTGTGGTGCAGCAGACAGAGCCAGTACCTCTAGGACCAGAGGTTCAAATCCCAGCTGGGGCACTTGCCAGCCCAGTCCCCATATTTTACCCACCACCAAACAAAGATAGCACAGACAACCCTGTATTGCAGGGAACAGAAGCATGGGGAAATCACCCATATTTTACCCAACACCGCACACACACCACAACAATGGGCATTACCCACAGCCAGGTCCCCCAAATGCAGTCCCGTAGTGCCACAACGCAATCAGGTCATCTGTTTTGTCAGTGAGAAGGACATGCCAGCATGTTGGCGGACGAGTACATGTGGTGCAGGGGGCAGTGGCAGTTGGCCCCAGAGGACAGTTGCCTAGCCATGTGCAGGCTGGCACCGTCCCCTGCAACAGACAGGCCCTGCCGGATGCACAGTCATGGCCTGTCCAGGGAATCCAGTCAATCTGTGGCTACACGGTGGTGCAGTGCACACAGACAGTGTGTGCAAGAACAGAAGGTCACAGGTTCAAGGCCCAGCTGGGGCCACTGCCAATCCTGCCCACTTATTTTTCCCACAACTAAACACTGATAGTAAGGACACACCTTTTGTGCCAAGGACATATGCAATGGTAATATGCCTATCTTTTACCACACTGAGCACAGACACCATGAACAGGGGCAGTACCTAGAGTAAAGTCCCCCAAATGCAGTCCGGGTGGGCCACACACCATTCAGGTTCCATGCTGCCACTCATACAAATGCCTGTGCCGTATAGCTATGCACCACCCCCATGGCATGTAGATGTAGCTCATGCATATTCATGAGGGACAGCAGGAAAACCCGAACAGTGTGTTGCACACCTGGACTGGAGTTGGGAACCTCTGCCGTAAAGCAGCAGCCAACAGGGGCGGCCACACCCACACCCACAGGCCCCATTGGCCAATGCCTCCTGGAGAGGCAGGACAGTGGGCCCTGCCTGCATCCCCCAAAGCTAGCACTTGCATACCTTAGCAATGTCACCCTACACCTGGGGTCTACGGTACACAGCTCTGTAACGTTTGCTCGGAGCACTGGCAGATAGATATCCCCACATTACGCACATACTGCTAATTGACCCCCATCAGACCAACATGTTTGGTGTCTGCGGTGCGTGCCCCAGGCCTGGCATCTGACGGTGTTTACCACCCTGTGGAGTGACCCCCAGCAGTAATGCGTACCATATCCATGCCCGTACCATGCCCAGGACCGGTGTGGTGGGCACGTCTAATGACCCCCTCAATAGTAGCACAATGCTGGCATAGGTGTGGGGGTGTGTGTCTGTCTATACAGTGTGTGTTGGCTACAAACACCTTCCACAGCCCCCACTGCCAGCGCTGTTTCCAGTATTGGCCTGACAATGTGCATAATGAGCAGCAAGGTACCATGGGTATAGCTCAGACAGGGTGGGCTGGCCAGGATGCATCTCCACAGGGCATAGGGCACTGGCTGGGACATTGTAATGCCCAGCCACCACCTACACAGACAGGGTGACCTCTGTATGTGCTGCTGGGGGATCATTCTCACCCTGAGCGTGCAGTGATGACAGCATGGCTAGGCACCCCCATAGTGCTGTATAGTATTTCTCCCCTGTGATATATATGGGTGTTTGTTGGGGCCTCTTCACTGACTTATCTGCTTGTGTGTGCTGCCACCCCAGTTTTGGGTGCATGCATTTCCATCAGGACTATCCAGCGGACTCTGCACAGCTGGTATGTGTCTTGATGGAGTGCCTTGCAGGGTGCAGTGGCTGATAGCTTGCTGCAGGGGGATATCAGATAGTGCTGGGGTGCATCCTTGCATATCCAGGCCTACTGTCTGTCTGATATTGTGTTGTGGATGTGTGTGGGGGGTGCTTGGACTGCCCTGTAGGGTGTCTGTCCCCCAGCAGGACAGGGGTTGATGGTCCACTCTACTGCCAACAGTGGGGGGGGGCGGCCTAGGATGGGGATCTGTTGATGGGAGGCTCTGTTTGCCACCCTCAGGGGTAAGGGGGAGGAGGGGAGGTAGGTAATTTGACCACCTAGGGGTCCATGGGGGTTTCCACTAACTGAGACAGACAGAGATATCCATGATGTTTCTGCAGCACCTTCCTCTCTCACAGGTTATTACTGTTGTGGAGCTCTGGCATGGCCTCATTCAGCCATGGCTGATGTTGTGGACCTGGTCCTGGGCTCCACATCACACCCTCAGGGTGAGCACAGTACCCACACAATGTGACGGTGTGTAGCTACTCTTTGCCGGTAGTCCACCCGCTCAGGACCCCCTACCAGGCCGAGGCGCTGTGTGGGTGCACACAGCCAATTCCCCCTACCAGGCCGGGTAGCTTTTGGGGTGCATTCCCCCATCTTGTGTGCATCTGTGGACAGCTGATTTGCATGTGCAGTGCATCATGGGTACGGGTGGCCTAACCCTATCCTGTCTACAACAGCAGACTGTCTGTGAGGTGACGTGCAGGCTCTCTGCAGCCAGCCAGGGGTTTGCTTACAGCTATAGTGCTGTAGCCCAATGGTTATGTCACTGCCTTTGCAGCCAGAGGTCATGGGTTCAAGCCCACAGTGGGGTTCTGTGATAGGGTTGTCCAGAGCAGTATCCTTTATTACTGTACATATTTTTATGACAGCAGACACACCCTTGGCATACTGTACCCATAAGGTGCCTCTGAGGGTGCTCTATAGGGCACCCTATAGGCCACCTTATGGGTGACATCCATATTGGGTGCACTATACATTATCCTGTGTCGCAACATACATGGTGCCCTATAGGGGACATTCTAGGGTGCCTTGGCGGACAGTGCACTGTAACATGTGCCTTACGGGCCTCCTTATGTTAACACGCTGTGAGAGCGGGTTTACTATTAGTGGGAAATAAAATGAACTTTGAAGGCCTCCTACAGCACTCCTCACCATAATACATACTGCCCCAGCCAGCCTTGTTCACTGGGCATTGTGAGGGGTTGAACCCATGACCCCTGCACCATTGGTCAGTGTCTTAACCATTGTGCTGTGGCTCTGTTCCTGTGTTTGAGCAGCAGCGCGCCATCTTGTGGTGCACAAAATTAACAGCGCGCTGCCTTCTGCCGCCCAACCTTAACAGCGCACCGCCATCTGCCGCCCACAATGAACAGTGCGCCGCCCATGCCGTATAACAAAAGAGTGCGCCGCCTTCTGCCGCCCATAATCAATATGCCTCCTACACCACTTTTGCCCATAAATGTTGATGCCTCAGCTGGTCTTTTTTGTTGAGCGCAATGGAGGTTTGAACCCCTGGCCCTTGCACCATTGGTCAGTGTCTTCACCGTTGTACTACGGCTCTGTTGTTTGGTTATGCAGCAGCACCCCACTTAGCCTTCCCACGCGCTAATGTGGGCCCCGCACATTAGCGCGACGCGCACAAGTACGGTCCGTTTTTTTTCTTTTTTCTGCCTGACCCGCCCACTCCTTATATGGCACCCGCACACTAACGGGAACCCGCACAGCAACGGTGTTTAGTAAACATCCCCCTTAGAGTTGAATCCCATTTAGCTTTTCATAAAAATTTAAAAATGTATCTATCTTCTTATGCTTATGGTACTGATTGAGAAGCAATGTTATTGCTTTATCGTAGTGTCTGTTTTTGTCCATCTATATGTTATTGTGATTTTACGTGTTTAGTAGTACAGTATGCCTAGAATTTAGGAATTTCTTGTAGATTGGTAGAATAGAAATATTTACAATAAATAAATAAAACTAGGCTGTACCCTTAAAGGAGGTTTTTCACTGAAAGCAATTTTTTTATCCTTAGAATTCAAGAGAGAAATTATTTTATACAGTCATTGTAGTACCATTCCCCATTGTATTTCTTTCTGACGAAAACTTTTTCTTGCCTTTTCATTTACCACTCATGAGACTGACCTCAAGATTGAATTTTTTAGATTAAGGGGCAAAAATAATATGATTGACAACTAGGGATAAATAAATAGAAAAGGAAAAAAAATGTAATTTTGACCATATTAATTTACTTGAGAAAAAGCCTCTTGTACTTGGGAGTTAAATCAGCTCATCCTAATTATAAAGAATTGCAAACGTTACATTTGCTATTTTCTCCATTCACAGTGGAATATCTCACAATTTTGCTGTTTATTAGCAATCCCATGAAATACAAAGGTGCTCCCAGTATAGTGAAATATATTCTTTGACAAATACAGCTACTAATGAAAGGCTCACTCAGTACTGTCCGTAATAAGAATGGGTAAATCATTTCTTATTAAAACCAATTTTTTCTTGAAATTGGGAAGATAACTTGTGTAAACGAAACTGTATCCTAGGCCACTCCAGCTGGACTGAAACTGAACCTGCATATCTTGGCTAAGTCGACCTAGATTAATTCTCAGGATTCTGCACCTGTGAAAGCAAATTTTAGATAGCACATGAGGATCAACATTGAGATAGAGTTTAGGATACACACAATTCTTGTGGCACTTTAGAAAAGGCTCTACATAGAACATTTTCCTAAAATACATATAACAGGCATGCAAGAATGAACATATGGGAGTGGAGGAATAGCCCTGTGACCAGAAAGACCAGTGTTCAAATCCCTCTGGTACTCCTTGTGGCCTTGGGCAAGTCACTTAACCCTCCGTTGCCTCATGTTCAAATGTAGATTATAAACCCTGTGGAGACAGTGAGATGCCTACTGTACTGGAAAGGCATGAACTAAATACTACTAAATAAATAAATGGTTGGCAAAATATATAGCTAGAGGTGCCATTTTACAAATTTTACAAATTTACATGTGGTAAAAATCAACAGAGGTAACTTAGCAACTTACACATGTAAGTACCAGTACTTACATGTGTACATGAGACATTTTGCAAATCTATATGTATCTTTAATTTCAATTTGGAGGAGTAAATAAACAACGGGAATTAAGGAGAATAGCCCCCATAATCCCTCCTGTAAATGACTGACCAAACTGAGCATTTTTTAAAAAACCTACATATGCTGGGAAGCAGTTGTAAATTCCTATGTAGATAATTTTGGTCATACAAAGAAAGAGCAGGCAAATGAGGAAGCCTTGGAAGGACAACTTTATTGAAGGGGTCATCCCTACATGTGTTTTGGCCTCTCAGGTCTTCATCAGGGGACTATGAAGACTAAAAACATAAAAATACAAAGACAAATTAAAATAAACATAAAAACAAACGATGGGCAATGGTGGTGTCACAATAATTATCATCAATATAGGTGTAAATGATGAAAAACAATACAGTTAAGAATAATATAACTTAATATCTAAAACCAAATAAATAGGCAACTCAATAAATATATATAAAGTATATTGACAATAAAAAACAACTAGATAGAGATAAAAACTGCCGATGTAACAAGTGATTCATGTACATAAATAGGAACAGAATAGCAACTTACCAATAGATGAAGTGCAAATGATATATACCCCAAAATACTGGAAACTAGGGACAGAACGATACATAAAAAAATAGTTAAATTTCAGCATAAGAATATCATTACAATGTTAGAAATGCAGAGACAATCAAAATTAAATGGAAGGAGGAAGGAAATAGGGTGATGCTGCAAAATATATCATGGAACCAGCTATAGCCTACAGGACAAACTAAATAAGGGTATCCTAGTTTAATTCAATCAGATATAAATGTGAAAAACATCAAAAAATGGCACTATCAAAGCAAAAATATAATTTTGGTCACATACATGCCTTCCCTAGTTGAAATGGAGAATACAGGTTTAGATTTTTGCCCCACTCAGATCATACCGTAATGACGCTCCAGCATGCCCCCTTGCAATTTCTACATATTATGGACATCCATGTATAAATTTACACATGGATACCATTTAATTTACATGTGGATACGATTATATTATGGACATCCATGTGTAAAGTTACACATGGATACCATTTAATTTACACGTGGATACGATTAAGGCTTTCAAAGTAATTCCCATACTGTAGAACTGGGATAGGGATGGCTCTGTTTTTTTGTATTTTTGTCATATTTAGCATCTGGAAAGTTGCTACTAAAAATGAATTATGGGCTAGATGGAAAAGCTGCTTGAATGAGGAATTTTTCATGCCTGCCACCTACTTGGTTAGCTGGGCAAATCTGGGATTGTTCCATTTTCACTTTCCAGATTAATCCATAGTGACTCCAATTTACCTCATAAATCCTGCAATTCTATTGCTTAAATATTTTCAACATATAATGCCACTCCTCCTCTTCCCTTTCTTCCAATTAGGCATGTGCAGAGGCAAAGAATCTTTAGCTGGATTTAAAAAAAAAATGTTTTTCCATGATTTTGTTTTTTAGTTCATTTCGCATGTCTTGATGTCTTAACTAACCTACAGTAGAACCTTTTAGTACACTGAAATAGACTATATGCATGTTAATTCATAGGTTATGCACATTAAATTGATTTTGTACATACTAAAATTTAATAAGAGGTCTTGATGAATCAATGCATGCTAAAGAATATACAGTACATTCTTAGCTCCTCAAATTTATCCTTCCTAACTTGATTCTAGCCCATTATAATTATATTCAAGTCATGGTTCTCTAAGTATTACATCTCCATGATTGCCACTAAATCCACATTAGCCTCTTCCTTGACTTCCTCTAGATTCAGAACTTTATTTCCTTTTCTATAGGCCTTTATTTGCATAGTTTTCCAGATGGTGCCTTTTTTCCCATTGCTCCAAGTGTTTAATATTTTACTTAACTGAGGACATTTGCTTACCTGAGGGCATTTTCCACCCATCCCTGAAAATTCTAGTTTAAAGCCCTCCTCGATAGGTTAGGCAGTCTTTTCTAGAAGATGTTTCACCCTTTCTTCAACAGGTGAATAGTATCTCTGCTAAGTGGCCTTTGGAATACCATCCCATGGTTCAGGAATCCAAAACTTTCACTAACAACGTCTATGCAGCTATCCATTTACCTCCAGAATGCAAACTTCTCTGTCTTGACTTTTATCTTTAAACAAAAAGAATGAGGAAAAGGCATTGACAAAGAACTGGTAATGTCAATTATAATGTTCATAGTCAATGGGGGGGGGGGGACGACTCCCTTCAGCATTTTAACCATTGCCACCAGTATTATTATTCTCTTATTACCGAGGCCAAATGCTCTTACTTCTCTGATATGATCGCCTCCTCATCAAACTCCACCTGCCAACTTTACTCCTCTTTTAAGTTTCTTAACTCCCTCCATGCTTCTACTAGTAACACTCAGCGATCTGCTCCTAGCCCTTCAGTCTTGGCCTCATTCTTCGCTACCAAGGTTCAACGTCTCCATACCTTCCTTTCGGTCTCCACCTCCCAATTAGGGCCACTCCCCTCACTTGCCTCCTCCCTCTCCTTTCACCTCCCACACCTGGTACTCTTTCTGGCCTATATCTCACACTGAATTATCCAAAATCTGCCTCACGTAAGACTTATTATGTCCTTGACCCTATTTCCTCCAAGTGGCTGATGGAGACGTCCCTCGCTCTGACCCCTGTCCTGCTCACCATGCTTAATGCCTGTCTGGTCTCTGGCACCGTCCCTGCCCCCTGGAAGCACACCCTTCTCTGACCTCTCCTCAAGAACCCCTCCCTTGATCCCACTGATACTGTCCATTACCGTCCTGTCTCTAATCTTCCCTTCACATCTAAAATTCTGGAGAAAGTAGTTTTCTCCCAACTATCCACACACCTCAAGTCCATTCACTTTCTGCACCCCCGCCAATCTGCTTTTTGTCCTGGTCACAGTACTGAATCTATTCTCCTTTCCTTTCTCAATGAGATTCACATTGCCCATGATCGAGATGACATCTCCTTGGCTGTCTCCCTGGATCTATCTGCTGCTTTTGACTTGGTCGACCACACTCTTCTCCTCTCACGTCTTCGGGATGTGGGTCTGCGTGACATGGTCTTTTTGCTGGTTTCACTCCTTTCTTCACTCCTGCATCTTTGCTGTAGTCTCTTCATCTGACACTTCTACCCCCTTGCCCTTGCCCAAGGCTCAGTCTTAGCACCTCTACTCTTCAATATTTTTCTTACTCCCCTTGAACTCTTGATACAGAAGTCTGGAATTTCAGCCTATTACTATGCTGATGATGTTATCCTTCTCCATCATACCTCTCCAGTGTCCACGGATCTCTCACCACTTAACACGTGTCTAACTCTTGTTCCAAATTGTCCCTCTTCCAATTTTCTCCATCTTAACCCCTTAAAGACATCAGCGATGTGGTTTGCTTTCAGCTCTTCCCCTCCTTATTTGGCTCCTTTACTTTTGATAACCCAATACCAATGGTAACCTCCTTTCAATACCTAGGAGTAGTCCTTGACCCAGAACTGTCCTTCCACAATCATATTTCTGCTATTGTATGCCATTCTTTCTTCTTCCTCTGTCAGATCAGAGCAGTTAGTGATGTCCTGTCCCCCTCCTCACTCATCACACTTCTTCTTGCATTGGTAATTTCATGTGTTGACTACTGTAATGTTATTTTTGCCGGTCTTCCGCAATACCAAATACATTGCCTGAAACTGATCCAAAACACTGCTGCCCGGATCATTTCTCAAGCCTCCCATTACATATACCTACACACTGCAATACCTAGCCAACGTTTTGCAGTTTTATTCAGTGCCTTGCAGTCACTGGTCCATTCACATTAATCGTCTTGAGCTCCCCCCCCCCCCTCGCATGTGCCCATTTGGAAAGCACCCACAATTCTGCCTTTTTCTTCCTAGCACCATCCTTATGGAACTCTCTTCCTCTTCCCCTCCATCTGGAACCATCCTATCAAAAGTTTAAAGTACTCCTTAAAACACATCTTTTCTGTCTTGCCTATGATCTCCCACCCACTTTTCACAGCTAGTTCCTTCTCTCCTCTCGCTTGCATTTTCTCCCTTCTTTCGCTTCTTCTTTCTGTCTAGTGTGCTTGCTGCTTTCCTATCAAGGATTGTAGTTCTTTTCTATTTCCTGGCCAGGACTGGCCTTTATTTGTTTTGAACATATTGTAAACCGTCCTGCTGGTTTCCGAAGGTGTTGTATATTAAGAAAGTCAATAAAGATAAAGATACTCAGTGCTGACGGCTAGCCATGTGAAATTTAAACCCCTATATTCAATATCAGGGTCATATCCATCCCCGGCATTGAATATCTGGGTTTGCTGCCAGGGCCAGCCTATCCATTGTACAGGAATGTTGCCTGCACCTTGGGAGAGAGGAAGGCCCAAGCCTGACTGGCTGCAGAGGGAACTGTAGAGGCCTGAAGCCACGGCTGACCTCTGAATAACCACAGGAATAAATAGAGGTGCTTACCTTCTCTCCTGCAACTGTGATAAAAAGGAGCCTGCCAGCACTGGCAGTCCAACGTGCCCTGACCTCCTGGCATTCAGCATACCAGTGGGCTTCCTTTTATCACAACCGCAGGAGAGAAGGCAAGTGCCGCTCTTTACTCCCACGGCTGTTCAGGGGTGACTCGAGCTGGGGCTTTGGGCCTCCTCGGCTCCCTCTGGAGCCAATCAGATGCAGGGCCCATTTTGGTATGTGGCTAGGGAGGGGGCTAGAATGGGAAAGGGAACATGGGGCTAGAATGAGAATGGGAACATGGGGCTAGACTGGAATGTAGTGGGACTGGAGGCTAGAATGGGAATGAGGGAGGGGGGTTAGGACTGGAAATGGGCTGGGGATGGGGGTTTGGGAATAGAAGGGAGCTGATGCTGGGAGGGACTGGAGGAGGACTGATACTGGATGGTTAGTACTGGAAATAGCCTGGGGATGAGGAAATGGGACTGGAAAGGAAATGGTATGGGGGGGGGGGTTAGGACTGGAAATGGGCTGATGCTAGGGAACTGGAAGGGAACTGATGCTGAGAGGGACTGGAGAAGGACTGATACTGGGGGTTAGGACTTGAAATGGGCTGAGGCTGGTGGATGGGGGACTGGGACTAGACGGGAGCAGATGCTTGGAGGGGCTGAAACTAGAAGGGAGCTGATGCTGAGGAAGAACTGGAAGTGGTGGATCTGGGTCTGGCAGGAGAAACAAGAAGCTGGGGGAGTGAGGATGGAGAGGGGAACAGATATTTTGTGAGGGAGGGAAGAAAAATCTATGATTGGCTGAGTATTGTGAGAGTAAGTGGGGACTGAGGATGGAGGAGTTAAATTTGAGTGCATGAAAAAGGAATAAAGAAAGAAATGGAAGAAAGAGCAAAAGGGGAAAGGTCAGTATATTAGAGGCAGAAGAAGAGAGAATGGAAAATCTAGAAGAGAGAAAAAAAGGACAAATGGACAGCAGACAATGAGGACTTAGCAGAAGACATGAAGAAAGCAGAAGAAAGTGAGAGGGGCAATTACAAATGAAAAATAAAATGTCCAAATAACAAAAGGTAGAAAAAACTATTATATTTTGAATTTATTAACTGGAATATATCAGCTCTGGGAAATGAGCATTGCTAACATCTTTGCGTTTTTGTTTAGTAAAAGAGGAAATTAATTTATAGTTTTATTTTTCCAGTGTTGTTGTAGACTCCAATTTTGCCTTTTGGGTTTCCCAGTTTAATTAGTCTTCATATTTCTAAATTGTGATCCCTTGCTCTGTGTTTGGTGATGGACTATGTTTTATATGTGTAACCGAACTGCAGAATTCTGTTCATGTAGTTTCTATTTGACAGTGCCACTTGTTCCCTTTCCCCAGTAGGAGATGTACTGGTATTCTCTGAGATGTATTGGTTTAATATTTGCAGTGTTGCCTTTTGATAGGTAGGGTTTGGTGCTTTGTGAGTCCTGGTAGTGCTGTTACGATACGGCAGGTTTGCTATAGATTCTAAATGCACAAATTAAATAATGGTCTTCTCTCTCAGAGCAATATCTGACAATGGTGAAATCATACACTCTGAATCATATGTTGAAAGTGATGTATATCATGCAACTTCATTAATCTCTTCTATAACATTTGGAAATGAAACTGCCCGTGGCGGTGTTTAACGGGTCTCAGACCATGGGCTGCCAAAGCAAAAAAGCTTGAAACTTTGGGATAAAAGCCCTATTTGCATCAACGACCCTTTGCACACACCACCACCTACAGGAAAATATTTAAATGAATGTTGAATTATTGAATAATATTAAGTATTTGCTTAGCTTGTTAGTGCATAGTAGAAGGCTGTGTTTCAAGCTTTTTTGCTTTGGCAGCCCATGGTCTGAGACCCGTTGAACACCGCCACGGGCAGTTTCATTTCCAAATGTTATAGAAGAGATTAATGAAGTTGCATGATATACATCACTTTCAACATATGATTCAGAGTGTATGATTTCACCATTGTCAGATAGATTCTAAATGAGCAGGGTGTATAGTACTTCCTAATGTGCCTGGCAGTTGGCACTGGAGTATAGTAATGTAGAAATCTGGTAGTTTCTTTATCCTCACTGTCCATGCAAATGGTATTCAGACACTCATTAAGAGGCATGCTACTAAAAGTTAATGCACATTCACAAATGTTAATGTGCGCTAAATGCAGCAACACCCATTTATTTCTATTGGCGCAGTGGCACTTAAAACACATTAATATATATTTAGTAAACATGCCCCAAAGTCATTGCCAGGAGAAAAAAGAGGCTTGTGAAGAGTTCCATTTAAAGCCACCTAAAGTGTTAGATGGGCAACATATGCATTTTAAAATAAAATAAACTAAATGTATGCAAATTAGGCCATTAACTATGCAAATGAGGCCCTGCAATGAGTTTCTGCGCATAGCCCTGCATCACCCTTGAGCCACCCCTGTTTGCTGCATTGCCATGAGGCCAACCAGGCAGTGGTGATATTGAGTTGCTGCCCGGTTAGCTAGCATAGTGAAAGTTAGGCCAGGGTTTCCTGTGCCTCACTTTTGCTGCTTATTGCTAATCAGGCAGTGACTCAATATTGCTGCTGCCCAGTTAGCGATGGATGCCACCTCAGCTCCACCCCGGAACACCTCCAGCACGTCCCAATGCTAACCACTTAGCATCGAGGCATATAGCAGTGGCACCCAGGGATATTCAGCCACACCATGCAAATGCCTTTGAAAATGCCCCCCTTCCCCCAATATTCATACCACAGTTAACCATCTACATGTACTGTTTACTATAGTTAAACATGTCCAAAAGGTTGCAGTTGTGCAAAATATAGTTGCCAAGTTATTAACTGGTGCCAAAAAATAAGGACCTGCAAATTTCATAAAACCCACTGATGCTAATATTCAGTGGCACTAACCAGCTAGTGCTGTTGAATAGCCCCATAGAGCACCTTGCCACAAACCAGATAGTGGCAGGGCAGTCCATGAGCAGAGCTGGGGTGGTTCCAGTATCTATCCCGTTAAGAGCAATTTTAGCCCACTAGTCATATACATAACCACACAAAATTGGGACAGGTCAGTGGCTCTCCTAATTTTATGCCATTTTGCTATCCAGTTAGTGGCTGAATATCACCAATGACTGCAAATAGTGTCAGTAGTGAAACTGGAAATTCAGCACTAGATGACAGATAGGCTTTAGTGCTAAATATCCCGAAACCATCATTACCTCTTTGCTCAATGATATTTATACATATTTGGACCAGGGTTTCTATGCCCTGGCAATTTCTCTTGATCTTACAGCCTCCTTTTATCTCAGCTTCATGACATTGGAATACGGGGTACCACTTTCTCTTGGCTCTCTGCATTTCTGCAGGATTACGCATATCAGTTCCATCACCATGGTGCCATTTCATCAGCCTTCTCTCTCTTCCCTGTGGTGTCCACTCTCTCTCCTCTTCAATATCTTCCTTAGCCCCCTCGCTACCCATATTCAGTCATTAGACATTAATTTTGACATCTACACAGATGATATTCTCCTCCTTGCTCACCTAGACAGTGCTGCTCCCAACCTTCCACAAATTAATGCCGCCCTTGACTCTATTTCTTCATGCCTTCATACAAGAACTTTAAAATGTAACTCTAACAAAACCACCATCACTAGGCTGACCAGTTCCTGTAGTGTGCCTTCTTCAGTCCTTCTCTGGCATCTTCACCTGTAACTCTGTAATCTTATTTCAAATATCTGGGGGTCCACATAGACTTGGATCTTTCCTTTTCAATGCATATCTCTCACCTCAGTAGGTCCGCTTTTGTTCTCTCCGTCGTCTAGGGCTCTCCACTCTTGTTTTCTATGAAGACATCTTGACTATGCTACTCTTAAGCACTGTCATCTCAAAAATCGATTATTGCAGCATCTGCTTTTCTGGTCTTCCGACATATCAGGTTGAACACCTTCAACCAATCCAAAAAACTCCAATCCATCTCCTCACCCCTGCAAGAAGATATGATCACGCTACACTGCTGTTCATGCAGCACCACTGGTTATCTGTTTCTCAAAGGATCATTTTTAAGGTTCTTACACTAAACTACAAATCTCAGGAATCACTGTGTCTTCCTTAATCATTCCTTATGACCCACATCATTGTCTCAGATCACAGCAGGACAACCGCCTGGTTCTCCTCCCCCCTCACACGTAAAATTGGAGCAAACACACCGTTCTGCTTTTTCCTACCTTGCTCCTGCTCTATGGAATGGTCTGCCCTCTCGGATTAGGCTAGAACCCTCTTCTCCAGCCTTCAGCCATCTTTTTAAGACTCATCACTTTGTCCAGGCCTTTGGCATAAACCCTCCTGCCTGAGCTGCATCTCAAGTTCATTACAACGGTCTCCTTCGCTATTCTTTCTCTTTTATGTTCCTGTTACCGATGGAGTTCTTTCCTTTGTGTCATATAATATTGTAAACCACTCTGTATGCCTGCAAAGGGACCTGATAAACAATAAACTGTTTCATTTTTGCCTGCAGCAGACAGATGTTTTAAAAATGCTAACTGCTATGGGCTCAGTATCAGGCCCTATGATCATATTATGCTGATACTTGCTGATTTGCACTGGCTCTTTGTTCTAAAAAGAATAAGTTTAAAATTTATGTGTTCAGTGTACCAGCTGATTATGTATGTGCCATATAGATCTTTATGCTGTTCATAGAAATCCTTATTACAACTTCCAAAAATGACACAGATTTGACTATCGTCTATAACAGTTCTTATCCCAGTCCTCGGGACACACCTCACTAGTCAAAAAGCATTCATTAACACACCAAAAACAGCCCCCGCCCATCAGGGGAAACCACAACCTTCATAAATATCAGACCGACTCAAAATGAGAAGCCCGTGCGAACAACAAAACTCCAAGGCATCCAGCACCTGCTAAATAGGCATTCTGAGCACCTGCTCCACAGGTTCGAACTGTCCAAAATCTCACCCACCCACCCGCAAATGCCATGCTACTATTCCTGCACACACAGCCTCTAAAACAGAATGTCATCTATCCTCACCACCTAGCAACACACAAACTGCAGACAAATCTCCTCACATCATAGGTTGTGTGTTTTTAGGTGGAAAGGAGAGATAGGATTCTGTTTTGGAGATTGTTGGTTGTGTGTTTTTGCTGGGTAGGTCATGTGTGCAGGTATGGTAGCGCGGTGTTTGTGGTTGGGTGTGTGAGGTTTTGGATATTTTGAGCCTGTTAGTAGGTGCTGGCTGCCTTGGAGTTCGCGGGTTTTGTATTTTGAGCCGGTTTGAGAGTTATGACATTTGAGGTTTCCCCCGATGGGCGGAGGCTGTTTGGGTGATTAGTGAATGTCTTTAAGTGCGCAGCTGCAGTGTTTCTGTGTGACTTAGCTTGGAGTAGTGGCACTGATGGTATGCTGCTGAATGGCAGGTCTTTTGTAAGTAGACTGCTTTGGTTTTGTGTGGGGGTTCTGTGCTATTGGTTTCACATAGGGC
This sequence comes from Ichthyophis bannanicus, assembly GCA_033557465.1. Taxonomy (NCBI): domain Eukaryota; kingdom Metazoa; phylum Chordata; class Amphibia; order Gymnophiona; family Ichthyophiidae; genus Ichthyophis; species Ichthyophis bannanicus. The sequence continues at coordinate 368,175,827 of CM066038.1, read as the reverse complement.
CCGATTCCATCCCACATGTAGATCCTCTCTGTGCGTCCAGTCTGAACAGATGCACAGAGGGGATCGTGATTCTGATCCCGTGAGGCAAATCTAACCCCGTGGGATCAGAATCACGAACAGGCCTGCATGTGCAGGACTGCCAACGGCTAACTCAGTCAAGGCTCCTACATTGCCATGGCACTGGGGCTCTATTGAAGAGCTGGGATGCCGGCCACCTGAAAAAGGATTTTATTCCCCGCAGCCTGACCCCTGATCTGGCCTCTTAAGGCCAGGGTCAGGCTGCGGGGAATAAACCCTGGCCCCCCCTGCCCCATCCACACCCTGGGCTGGTCAAAAAATCACATCCAGGAGAGTTATTCCATCTCAGAGGTGGAATAATGTCCCTGGACACTTCACCTTCCCTGGACGTACAGGCCGACATTAGACTTGGCTCTGTACGTCCAAGGCTAGCGATCGCCCACTGCCCTCCCAGACTCTGCCCCTGGGCTGCCCTTTCCTCACCCCTGTCTAACTTCCCTGCACAACCGTCAGGGAAGTTAGTTGGGGGCAACAGCCGGCATGAATAGCGGGAATGGATGTCCCATTGGACCGCCCATCCCCACTATTCATAGCACAGAATAACCCCCATAGTGAATATATTTATTGTGAGGGTGATTTTTGCTGACTGGACTGTTGTAGTTTTTTATAAGTAAGCTGATGGAGTGTGGCTTCATTTCTGGGTGATGGTCTTATTCCCTGAAGAAGCATTTGTGAAACGTACGACGTAGAAATATGACCTGTTATGGAATCTTTATTTGCGGCTAAGTGGTTGTATTGCTGCTGCTGCTGCTGCCATGACTGGTTATGTTTGGATTGCCAGTGCTATGACCAGTTGATAAGCTATTATGATGAGCTACTGTTGTTAAAATATATGGAGTTTTTTTCCCTAGACTTATGAGGGAGGAGTGGCCTAGTGGTTGGGGCAAGTCACCTCAGGTCAGAAGGTCAGAGGTTCACATCCCACTAGAGAACAGCAACCTTGGTCCAGAAGGACTGGAGTGTCTAGTCCCACAGGTGTTCCTTGTGGTCTTGGGCAAGCCACTTAACCCTCCACTGCCCATGTTCCCTATCAGTATTAGTGTATGTGTCTCATATTCCCTTGTGTTAAATATATCCCCCAATTGTGTTGTGACCACTTTGATTGAAGGGTAAGGTGGTATACAAAACTTTCTAAATAAATAAATGTGTGTCAGCAGTAAGCCAGTGACAGCTCAAGCAGACTAGAAACCTGTCTAAGGCCATTGCATTGGCTGTATTTGCATCCCAAGGGCTTATTTCCTCCAATTTATTTGTTTTTGGGAGTGCACCTGTTTGTGTACTTACATATTGGATCATTTTTCTGTTCTGCTGTCATTATATAGGATCCTGGGAAGCAAAACTATTTATTAGATTTTAAGAATGGAACAGTAAAATCCCAGTGAGTACTGCTAACACTGCCTGGAGGCTGTTTTGTTTGCCCATTTTGAATTACTGTTAGAAACAGAGGGATATGTGCCACCCATTCTGAGGTTGGATTGAGACAAGCAGAATTGGCTTGCAGTGCCCCCTGTAGGTAACAATATTCATTGTGGTTATCCTGAAAACCTGAATGGCTACATGCATCCCAAGGACTAGATTGAGACCCCCTGGTCTACAAGAAAGGTAACTCGCTCTATATAGGTCCCTCCTTGTGAAAAACCTACTACAAGAAGTGAGAGAAACCAGTAAAAAAAAGTTCCTTCAGGAAAGGATTGAAAATGTGGCTATTTAGACAGGGCTATGTTGGGGCGTGATCAACCTTCTGGAGTTAATAGTTTGTGATCTTATACTTTATGGCATGCAACAATGTTTTATTTTTTATAGTTTTCATACATAATTTCATCTTTATGATTCTAAACCAATTTAATACTTTTACTGCAAGATGGTATTTCAAGTAAATAAATCAAATGAAATTATTGACTCTACAGGCTGATAGTGCTAGTGATATGACTGTTTGCAAAGCAAGAACTTTGCTCCTGGCTTTCACGGAAAGATAAGTATTGTCTGGAGGTGTGTTTTCAGAGATCCTGTTGTGTCGATGCACTTAGTTAGTTTTGATGATGCTGTCAAGTGCCGTGGAGTCAGTGCCAACTCATGGCGACCCTCTGGATAGTTGTCCTAAAGTGTTAGTTATTGTTTTGATCCATCACATTGCTGGTCTTCCTCTTTTGTTCTGACCTTCATCCTTGCCAAGCATGATGTCTTTCTCTAATATCTCTTCATATGATGTGTCCAAAGTACTAAAGTCTAAATATTGTCATCTGAGCTTCTAGCAGGGGTTATTTGGCTCCTGCCAAGCAAAACTGGCTGTATCACTATGTGGACCAAGCATCTACCGTGGGAGGCAGAATTCAGATGGCTGTGGCATGGTATATGCAGAGCTGGCAAGGCAAAAATAGCCCAGGACTTGAAAGCTGCTGAGAGCATAGTGTTGGGTCTTTGAGCACAGGCGTTCAAGCTCAAAGCCTGTGATATCGCACTTTGATAGGAAGTTTGCAGAGGGGTGGAACACAGTAGGCTAGAACACAGACAGGTTAGCAATCAGGCTCTGCGGTGACTCTGGCTATTGAATATCTGGGTTTAATGTTTAGCGCCGATGGCTAGCCGCTGTAATCGCACTAGCCACCGATGCTGAATATTGGGCCCTATATGACTTGGAATCAGTTCTTCTCTAGTGGGTATACTGAAACTGTTCCTGATAGAAGGTTGCTGACCAAGCTCTTTGAAGCAAGCTTAAATTCAATTAATGCTAAAAAATGTTATACTTGAGCCATTTGATTTTGTCATTTATCATTTTATATCTCACTCCCTGTGTGGTAAAGGTGATTGAGAGTTTAGTAGTTAGATATCTTCAGAAGTTTATTTATAACCATGATTTATTGTTGGTTGTTGGTTTATTTATAACCATGATTTATTGTTGATTGTTAACCTCCCTGGTTTAATAAGGTGTGGCATATCAAGTATTTTAATAAACATAAACATGAAATTCTTCACCCATACCAATATGGTTTTCACTGTGTGCAGAGTGTAGAATCTCTATTGTCTCTTCTTGAAATAATTCTTCAATTTCAGCATGAAAACAAAATATATCCAGATATTGATCAATATTTCAGCTACATTTAATATACTGAATCCCAACATTTTGATGACCCAGCTGCAGCACCTGGGTATTTTTAATTGATTCAAGTCTTATCCTAGTGATCAGTTACAACAGATGCGAGCTAGAAAAAATGTTCTGTTTTCCTATTAATGCTGGTGTTTCTAAAAGGTCTATTGTGTCCACCATGTTTAACATTTATCTATCTCCTGTCTGTAAAACCTTTTCTAGCTTAGGTATACAATATCAAATATATGCTGATGAGATCCATTTCCTTTGCCAATAAATATCTCTTCATGATGCCTTTGAGAGTTGCCATTTTGTATGAAGGCCACTGAGCAATGGATGGTTGGAAATAACCTATCAATATTGTGACAACTTAAACAATGGTTTTGAGCACAGTTATTGTGAATAAAATACCTGCTATTATATGTATAGAAGATCATGCTGTTCCTGTTTTCTTACAACTCTAGAATCTTGAAGTGATTTTAGATTCATATTTATCTATGAAGGCTCAAATAATGGCCATTGTTAGATCTTTGCTGTATAAATTGTGGGCCCAATATTCAAACAGAGTCTGACATTTACTTGTGGCCAAGGAACATATGACTTCACTATCCATGGATTTTTGGTCACTATCAGAGTAATTTTGGAAGCCTTATTCATCCTTTGAACATTGAAAATGGTCATAGAGAAGTCCAAAGCACAGAGACATCTCCAGAGCCATTTTAGAAGCTGTATCTGGGGACTTCCCCAGTTTGAGAACAGTCAAGTCTGAATGAGGGCCTTCCCAGAAACCTGGATATCCCTGCCTAATTGCAGAAGCATCATGGGTATCTAGTGTTACATCTTAGTTTAGACCTGCTAGAGACATTTCAAAAGTGCTCCTTTTGGCTCCAGAGAGTGTAGAGAAGAAAGCACTCTACCATCCGCAGTGCTGAGAACAATGTCAACAATAGCAACAGTGGGATTTGAACCCTGAACTTACCTTGTTCCTAGCCCACTACTCTAACAGTTAGGCTAACCTAGAAATCCAAGTTCTGGAATGGTTCTTTGTAGACGCCCCCCACACAGATGTCCATATTAGGCATGTCCACATTTGTGAAATCATGTCTGCACCTGGACATGCCTTCTCCTTTTTTCAGATGTTCTGGTTTAGACATCCCGTACTGCACTTGGACATCTCTTCTAAAATTCCCCTCCGCATGTATAGTATCAGCTGAAAATGCCTCTAACTGGACTGACTATCAATATAGGGCCCAATTCTGATCCCGACGAACATCTCCTTTGTATGTCCAGGCTGACCTGGACGTACTAAGGAGATCGCGATTCTGATCCCACGGGGCACATCTAGCACCATGGGATCAGAATCGCGAACAAGCCTGTACGTGCAGGCCAGGACTGTGATTCAGACCAGGCCTGCACATACAGGCACTGCCCGGCCATCCAAGCCAGGGCTTTTAAATGGAGCTGCGGTTCCATGGCATGTTGCCATGGCACCCTGGCTCCATTTAAAAGATGCGATGCTGGCCGCTTGCTACAAAAGTTACTTCCTCACAGCCCAACCCCTGATTCAGCCTCCTAAGGCCAGGATCTGAGTGCGGGTAATTAACTTTGCCATCCCCAGCCCCTTCCATGCCCCAATTCAGATCAAAAGAAATGTCCAGGGAAGTTATTCCACCCCGGGAGTGGAATATTTTCCCCGGACATTTCGCCCGCCCTGGACATACAGGGCTAACATCAGAATCGGCCCTGTTCATCCAGGGCAGGCGATTGCCCACTGACTGCCTACTCTCTGCCCCTGTGCCGCCCCTTCCCCGCTCCCATATAGCTTCCCTGCACAACAGGCAGGAAAGTTATAAAGGGGCAGGAGCCATTGGTACATCCATCCCCACTATTCATGCCTCGGAATGACCCCCATAGTGAACGGACAGAGGGAGGGCAGATCAAGGATGGATCTGCAAAATTATCATGATGGAGGGTAATTTTAGAGGGTCTTTACAACAGAATATCAGAAATCCTGCAGAAACAGCACCTAGTCTATGGGCTCTGGCATTTACGCCTATTTGGGAAAAGATATAAGGGAATAACTTGGTGGTTAGAAGAGCAACAGTCTAGTAGCCAAGTGATCAGGGTTTGATTTACATTGGTACTCCTTGTGACCTTGGGAAAGTCATTTTAACCTCCTTTGCCTTGGAAGAAAAGGCCTGCCAATCTGCTTCCAGTCATAGCTTACCAAGAAAACCCAGAGGCTGCTGAGTCACCAGGAGTCAGCATTGACTTGATGGCATAAAAAAAAGGAAATTAAGAAAGTTTGCATTTTATAAAAATACATTCATGAATCATGATTCCACCCATGCTCTGCTCAAACTCCTTCCCTGAGCATTCTCACTCTACAATTGTATGCCTGTTTGCACTGTGCTTTCTTATAGGCATGACCTAATTTTGTAAGAAGCCTTTTACTCAGTTAAATTACATTTTATTTGTGAAGAGGCTTTATAAAATTACTTCCATAATCGCTATTTTCAGCTTCTTTTCCGATAAGTTATCAATAGGGAGCAATTGCAGGAATTCACTCCTTTTTAACTGCATATTTACACAAATCTGGAATGATTTGTGTTTTTCATGACCACATAAGAGATCATACTTCTGCATTAAAATTTCATACCAAATCTCTGTCCAGTAAATTGGCAAAAGAAGTTACAAGAGTGGCCTTATTGCTCATTTCCTCTAAGAAGGTTTCTATCAGATCAGTCAGGTTAACCTCAGGAGAGAAAGTCAACACATTCATACTACTCTTAAAACCAGACTGATCTGCCAGTATGCCCATATTTCCCCTTTGAAAATTAACTCACACCCAAACACACACATGTTTATACCTGTTACTTAGTACACACACATTTTCCAGCTTATTTTATACAAGGAGATGCATATTTTATAAAATATGCATGTAAACGCTAACGCCACACCAACTTTATCCCTAGGAATGCTTTTAATCAGTTTGGGCAAATGTATGTGCCTACTGCCTCTATGCCCATATCCTGGCCAACATACACTTGGAACAGTTTTATGCACAAAAATAGCTTAGAAATACACCACCTTATAGAGGAAAACTAATTTGTAATCCTTCTCATTCATTCCATGCAGTGAACAGTTAATTGCATTTTGATCTCACTTATGACAACTTATTGGCGATAATTTTAACCAATGAAATTGATGATCTCTTTCTCTATTACACCAAACTATAGAATGGATTTGTCAGGAATATCTGATTAGGATCCATCAAGTGGAACTGATAATTCTCCTTTTTTTCTGGGAGTCAATAATTAGCCTAATAAGCTCATTTTGCCTTTTCGTCTTGTTGGACAGTTGACAGTTCTGTAATTATCTTTCTACCTTCCAAGATTTCATATCCGTTGTTGCTGTATAATAGAGATGTGCATTGGTTCATCAGCATGCCTTACAAATTTAGCAGCCTATTTACTAAAGTGTATTAAGCAATGTGAGGGTAAGTCTATAAGCTGCTGCATAGTTAAAAAGTGGTTTTACGCATGTTAACCAAGGCTATTTTATAAAGTCAAATTCATTTACTTGCAGAAATTTAAGCTACAGTCACTCACAAAAGCTCTAGAGCTGGTGTGAATGACAGTGTGTATTTTATCCTGGCTCACCTGTATTTTATAAATTGTGCATATATATGCATGCTTCGCTCATGCTCCACTGAAGTGCACTCTCACAGTGAAAGTACATGTGATGGGCTCTATGTGCAAACTTATAGAATTGTGGTTATGTAAATTGCTGATATAAGTGATCACTTTTGTGCCTCAATGACTAAAATACCATGATTTATGCACTTAAATGGCATGAAAATTTACATGGCTCTTTATTACCCTCCATGCATGTGAATTAGTGTGTGCTGTTAACACACAAGCATGGTAATCATTATAGCACTGGCATGATGATTCCAGCACATGCTAATTCATATGTGTTATGGGGCAAGGAATGGGTGTGAACTGTGCATTATCGTTAGCACAGTTACTCATGCTGGCACTTGTGCAGTTAACAGGAGGGCATTTGTAGTTACTGTATGAGGACATATTGGGAACACACCCAACAGTTAAAGCACAGGCTTTTCAAGAACCACACGTTATTTTTGGTATGAAATGTGAAATAACTGTAAAACTTTACCACATTCTAAACAACAGGTACCTTAGTATGTGCAGAATTGATTTAATGCATATTAACCTAATCGACTTGCACATTTTAAAACAATTCTAAAGAATGTTTAAAAAATGTATTAAAACAAATCTTTGAAACAAACCAAAAACACCCTAAAATTGGGAAACATTCTGAAAAATTAAAAAGCATTATTTTCTAACAGTGAGAATTTGTGTTAATACTGTTCTTAAAATTACTTTTAGTTTATCTTTCTTCATCATTTATGCTATTCCCTATTTTTCTTGCTATATAGAGCCCCCTTCTTTCCTATTCCCTAATGCCCAATCTAAATAGCACACTTGTTCTCTTCAAGACACTCTTTATCCCTGAATCCATGTTTTCAATATAGATATAGATTAGAGAGAAATAGAGTGCAAATAAATGGCCACATATATCACTTGAGAAATCATTGAGTAAACCTCCAAGAACAACTAAATGTGTTCTTTCTGTCTGTTTTTGAATTGAAATACACTGTGCCAGTAAACTATCTCTGACCAATCAAAATGTGATTGATATCACAGAATCAATTACCATCACACTGATCAATGACATCACAAGAACACTAGGGGACTTATTACAGACTGCAGGTCATGTGTCCCTGAATAGTGGATACAAAGTTCATTGTGGAGAACAAATCAGTTAGACAATTGCTACCACATCTATTGTATGTGATATTGAAGATAAAGAAGATGGCATTTTACTTACCAGTTAATATCCTTTCCTTGTCCTGCTAGACCAGTCCAGACAAGTGGGTTGTTTTCCCCTACCAACAGATTGGTGGAGACAAAGAACCAATGAAAAGCCCAGGTTTCAATTACATTACTCCCATGACTCTATTAGCCTCAGCCAGCAAAGGTTCCTTCAGTATTTGTCCTAAAGCATATGGGAGAAACATGGCAAGCCTCCCACAACCTCACTGTGGGCAACAATGAGTAATGAAACAGTAGAGAAGTATCTACCGGAAAGCATAAACAGAAGGCTGTCAGTAGAAGATGAACTATAGCAGACCCAAGGGTACTGTAGCAGAAGAGCAGAGCAATACAGTTCTAGGGGCAGGCCCTGGACTGGTCTAGCAGGACTCTAAGAAAGGACATTAACTGGTAAGTAAAATGCCACCTTGCATATCGTCCTGCTAGACCAGTCCAGACAAGTGGGATGTACTGCAACGCTCCTACCTGGGCACAAGGGCTTACAGGCAGGGGTGGCCTTTGGAATGTCCTTTTTGGAATAAAGCTGGTCAGTTGTCACCAGGAATTCTGGGACCTGTAGTTTGCTTGTCTCCTTTAAGGACTGAGCTGTAGTTATGACTCGAGTAGTAAAGGCTGCAAGAATATTTATTTGTGGGGATTTTTCTCCAGCGCATCAAAGTTCAGTACAACAAACGCAAAAAGGATGCAACTCCAACATAAAAGTTGAAACAGAAACACAGGAAATGCAACAGAAATTAACTCAGCACTATTTGGCTGTTTCACAGTTCCTCTGACTTTCCACTGCCTCATGTGGTCACTCAAGGAAAAACACATAAACTGAAACAGCTGCTTTTCATTACAACACGGCTTCTTACTTTCAACAGGTGATTAAGCTTGTTAAACAACTTGTAACGTTTTCCCAATGTGGCAGCAGGTATGGCAAACTTACTCTGTATTCCTTCATACAGTTTTCAATGCTCTTTAACCCTGCTGTCCTCTATTAGACATGTTGAACAGTCCATGGCAGAAGGATCATATTCTATTGTAGGCAAACAAACATCCACCTGCATACTTTCTTCAGAGCTAGAGTTAGTGGTATCTTTGTCAGGTTTATTATTTTTCCCTGACTTTCTTTCCAGAAACTCCTGAAGTTGGCTTAAAATCAATTCAGCTTGTCTGTGCACATTTTCATTAGGATAACCATCCTCCTTTTCTGATAAAAGCTTGCTTATGGCTCCCACCCCAGGGGGTTCAGCTGTCCTGCTTTTATCAGAGGGATAGCTCTCAGCAAGGGTAAGTCCCTTCCCCCACTTGCTATTAGCTGACTGTGCTCGGTTTGTCTTTTGGACGTTAGCATAAGTAAAAGGCTTCTCAAGCAAGGAGTTGAAATAAGAAATATCAGCTTTACCTTTGACAGGGCCTTTTAGATAAGTGCTGGTACCTTTTCTCCTGCTATCTCCCAGGCTCTGGAACTCAGCTTTCTTATTGCTATTTCCACTGCCCTTCGGGTAATTGTTAGGCTGATAGCTTTCCCCTTGGCTTTCTCTGCTGCCGTTATAGCCTTGACTGCTGTAGGTCCAACTACCGTTACTCCACGTATTTGCTCTGCTAGCTTTCTTGTTCCCAGACTCTACCTTGCAGTAACGCTTCTTCCAAGGTTGTTCCTTGCTCCAATGTTCACTGCTCCTAGGTTCTGCTCTGCTCCAAGGTTCTAGCTTGCTTATCCTTCTGGCAGTTCTTCCTGAACTCCTTCCTGAACTGCTTCCCGTCTCTTCCATCTCTCTCGTCTCTCCCGTCTCTCTCTTCCCTCTCTGCATTGCTTGAGGATTTTAAAAGGGTTCACTTCCCTGCACTCCCTGACCTTCCCCTGGGCGTGACCAATCAGTGAACATGCCTGTCTCCTCCTCTGAGCTGAGGTGTGGCCTGAGCTCAACAGAGAGCTGTGTTTTTTTCATCTCTGACTTGAAAATCCTGTGTGTCAGTGCAGTGTTATTTACACCAACAGGATTCTCCCCTATTTCCATCTCTTCTTGAGGGCATTCCTCACTACAGTACCAAAGCTACAACTCCACTGGATGGGAAGACACAGCAGCTTGCAAAAGCCTTGAGCCAATGCCGTGCCTGCCCACACGTGGATATCCAAGTGGTAATGCTTGACAAAAGTGCAAAGTGATGCCTATGTCACTGCCCAACAAATATCCACAGTGGCTACTGAGCTCTGTTCTGCCCACAAGGATGCTTGTGCTTGGGTAGAATGGGTGCAAACCCTCAGGAACCGATTGGTCCGGCACCAGATCTGCTGAGGAAATGTCCTCCTTAATCCAGGGCCCAAAGTTGACTTAGCCACTGTCTCACCCTTGCTTGGGCTTGAAAATAGAGCAAAATGTTGTTCAGACTTACGAAAGGAATTCATAACCTCCAAGTATCAGAGAATCACCTTCCGGACATCCATAAGGAGAAGATCCTTATCCTTCCCCCAGCACTGCTCCTTAGAGAAGGAATCACAGGCCAAATAGAAATGGACTCCTGTGAAAAAGACAGATAAGGATCCCAGCAAGACAGAGTCTGCAACTTGGAGATCCACCTTGCCGAGCAAATTGCAACCAAGACCATCTTGGGCACTAAATCGTTTAAATTAGTGCACTTCAATGGCTCAAAGAGTGCCACCATCAGGCTCTGAGCAGCAGACCCAGATCCCAGGAAGGGATCACAGCCTGGAGGGAAAGGCACAGATGCCAAACCCCCTGGAGAAAGTGTGAGACATCTGTATGCAAGGCTAGAGACATACCAGCCACTGGACCTTAGAAACAGGCCAGAGCTGCTATCTAAACTTTCAGGGAGCTAAAGGAGAGGCCCTTTACCAGGCCATCCTGTAAAAAGGCCAGCAGAGATGGCACCTTGGCCACCTCAAGAGCCAACTGCTGAGTGTAGTACCATTGCTGAAAGAGGCACCAGATCCATATGTACAGGTATGTGAGCTTAGTAAACCTCCTCTGGGCTCCAAGCAAAGTGGAGACCACCGCTGGAGAGTAACCTTTACATGCTAGTCATCTCCTTTCAAAAGTCAAGCCATAAGTAAGAAGGGAACCAGGTCCTCCAGGATGATTGATCCCTGCAGCAATAGGCCCTGAGACAGGGGCAACAGAAGAGGAGGCACTTGCAGGAGCCACATCAGATCTCTGAACCATACTCTCCATGGCCAATCCAGTTCCACCAGCATAATCCTACCTGCGTGGCACTCTATATGCCAAATCACACTCCCCACCAGGGGTCACAGAGTTGGCTTGGTCTAGACTGGTCAGGACGCCAATGCCCTTGGAACCCCATCTACATGTGGTGACTAAAGAAACGCCAAGCTTTGGAATTGGAGTGGGTCACCATCAAATCCATTTTGGGGCGAACTCAGCAGTGCAGAATCAGCTTAAACACCTCCTGACACAACTCCAGTGCTAGAGTCCTCTTCCATATCGTCCACACCAGCAATGTGTTGAGCCAACAAGGGTAGGAGGCTTTTCTCCACTGAGGCAAACAGGAAAGCCATCTCCAGAGCTACCCAGCACTCCTTGTGCTGCCTTACCGATTGACATAAGCCATCACCATGTTGTTGTTGTTAAGTGCAATCGAGTCAGTGTCAATTCATGGCGATCCTCTGGATAGTTGTCCTAAATTGTGTTCGGTCTTCAGTCAAGCGGCTCATTGTTGACAGACTGGTACCCATAGCTGCTGTTATTGTATCGATCCATCTCATTGCTGGCCTTCCTCTTTTGTGTTGACCTTCTATCTTGCCAAGCATGATGTCTTTCTCTAATGATCTCTCTCTTCGCATGATGTGTCTAAAACACCAGAACTGCGTGGCCCTTGACCAGGGAATGGAAATGCGGAAGAACCAACCTGATGGCCGTTGCCTTGAGGCAGTTGATAGACCACACTGCTTCCCTGCAATTCAAATGGCCCTGGGCAGTGGGACCCCGAGCCTGAGAGACTGGCATCTCTCATCATCAGGATCCAGGAGAAATTCTCCAGTGGTACACCCTTCCTCAGATGACAGAGTTGCTGCCACCACTGCAGGTTAGACTTCACTATCAACTGGAGCGAGAGACTGTGTTCATACTCCTGAGAACTCAGGGACCATAGAGCCAGCAAGGACCACTGGAGCAGTTGCATGTTGCATGCACCCTTGGCACCATCACTATGGTCGCCACCATCAATCTGAAGAGCAGAAGATAATCACAGACTCTGGTAGCCTGCTGCGCACAGAAGAGCTCCATGCAATCCAAGTCTTTTGACCTTCTCCTCTGACAGGAAAGCTCTATCGACTTGAGTGTTGAACTGTGCTCCTAGGAACTCCAGGGACTGGGCGGGCAACAGCTGCTTCTTTTTCTGATTGATCACTTAGGCAAGACTTTCCAAAAAGACCACCATTCGGCACACCACCCGAGATGCCTCTGAAAGGGAACAAGCCAGGATGAGCCAGTCATCCAAATATGGATGGACACAGATTCCTTGGTGCTGCAGCACTGCAGCTGCTACCACAATGACCTTGGAGAAAGTCCTCGGGGTGGTGGATAGCCTGAAGGGGAGTGCGGCAAACTGACAGTGAGAGCCTAGCACAGCAAAACACAGCTACTTCTGCTGATTTTCCCATATCAGAATGTGAAAGTACACCTCAGCCAGATCCATAGAAATCAAGAACTCCCCTCAGCATATGGCTTGAATTACCGAGCACAAGGTTTCCATACAGAAGCACAGGACGTGCAAGTGCTCAGAATGCAAAGTCCAGAATGGGCCAGAAGTAACCATCTTTTTTGATACCAAAAAATAGATGGAGTATCTGTTCTTGCTCTGCTCATCTGGGGGAATGGGCACTATGGCCTTTAGGAGCAACAACTTGTGCAAGGTGGACCACACCATGGCCCTTTTGATTGCAACCCCATAAGGGGAAATGATGAAGGCATCCAGAATTAGCTCCTTGCATTCCAGGACATAGCCATACTGAATCATGTCTAGCACTCAGAGATCCTAGGTGCCCCAGGCCCATTCCTGAAAGAACAGGAGAAGTCTACCTCCAACCAGCTGTATTCCACGCTTTAAGAAAAGTGGAAGGAAGTCCAAAAAACTGCCAGCATGGTTTAAAGGTGAGGTCAGAGAGGCTGTTGTTGCCAAAAAAGCATCTTTCAGGAAATGGAAAAAAGAGCCAAACGATGAAACCTGGAAACAGCACAAGCACTGGCAAGTCAAATGCAAGGCATTGATAAGGAAGGCAAAGAGAGAATTTGAGAAGAAGCTTGCTGCGGAAGCAAAAACGCGAAATAAAGACCTTTTCAAGTACATTCGTAGCAAAAAACCTGTGAGAGAGTCAGTTGGTCCATTAGATGATAAAGGGGTTAAAGGAGCACTAAGAGGCGACAAGGCGATAGCGGAGAGACTGAATGAATTCTTTGCTTTGGTCTTTACTGAGGAAGATGTAGGGATGTTACCCATGACTGAAGTGGTATTTAAAGGTGTGGAAGAATTGAAGGAAATATCGATACATCGGGAAGATGTCTTACAACTATTAGATAAACTGAAGAGTAGCAAATCACCTGGGTCGGATGGTATACATCCAAGGGTGTTGAAAGAACTGAAATTTGAGATTGCAGACCTGTTATCAGTAATCTGTGAACTATCATTAAAATCATCTCTAATACCTGAGGATTGGAGGATCGCCAATGTAACACCAATTTTTAAAAAGGGTTCGAGGGGTGATCCGGGAAACTACAGACCAGTGAGCCTGACATCAGTACCGGGAAAAATGGTAGAAACCATCATAAAGAATAAAATTACTCAGCATGTAGATAGTCACGACCTAATGGGAGACAGCCAACATGGCTTTAGACAAGGAAGATCTTGTCTTACTAATCTGTTATGTTTTTTTGAAGGAGAGAATAAACAGGTGGACAAAGGTGAGTCGGTTGATATTGTGTATCTGGACTTTCAGAAAGCCTTTGACAAAGTCCCTCATGAGAGACTTTTGGCAAAACTAAAGAGTCATGGGATAGGAGGCAGTGTACTACTGTGGATCAGGAACTGGTTAAAAGATAGAAAGCAGAGGGTAGGGCTAAATGGCCAATTTTCCCAATGGAGAAAGGTGAATAGTGGTGTACCCCAGGGATCTGTGCTGGGTCCGCTGCTTTTTGACATATTCATAAATGACCTGGAAAGTGGAATAACAAGTGAGGTTATCAAATTTGCAGACGACACAAAACTATTTAAAGTTGTTAAAACCCAGGAGGATTGTGGAAAATTGCAAGAGGATCTTGATAAATTGGAAGACTGGGCATCAAAATGGCAGATGAAATTTAATGTGGAGAAGTGCAAGGTTATGCACCTAGGGAAGAACAACCCAAACTATGGTTACACGATGCAAGGTTCCACATTAGGAACCACCACCCAGGAAAAAGATTTAGGCGTCATTGTGGATACCTTGTTAAAACCCTCGGCCCAGTGTGCAGCGGCGGCCAAGAGAGCAAATAGAATGCTAGGTATGATAAGGAAAGGAATGGAAAATAAAACAAAAGATATTATAATGCCTCTATATCGTTCCATGGTGAGACCGCACCTTGAATATTGTGTGCAATTCTGGTCGCCGTATCTTAAAAAGGATATAGCGATTTTAGAAAAGGTTCAGAGAAGAGCCACCAAAATGGTAAAGGGGATGGAAGGCTACTCCTATGAAGAAAGGCTAAAAAGGTTGGGGCTTTTTAGCCTGAAGAAGAGACGGCTGAGGGGAGATATGATAGAAGTCTATAAATTAATGAACGGAGTGGAACGGGTAAACGTAGATCGATTGTTTACCTTATCAGAATATGGAAAGACTAGGGGACATGCAATGAAGCTACAGGGTAAACTATTTAAGACTAATAAAAGAAAATATTTTTTCACTCAACGTGTAATCAAACTCTGGAATTTGTTACCGGAGGATGTAGTAAAGGCTGTTAGTGTAGCTGGGTATAAAAAAGGTTTGGACAAGTTCCTGGAGGAAAGGTCCATAAACCATTATTAAGAAGGGACCCAGGATATCAATGCTTGAACCAGTACAAGCATTGTGGAACCTGTGTCCCTTGGGGAAACTGCTAGGTACGTATGACCTAGATTGGCCACTGTTGGAAACAGAATGCTGGGCTTGATGGACCTTGGTCTGACCCAGTATGGCATATCTTATGTTCTTAACCAGAGGAACCAGGGAATGGGCCCCCAAATCTTCATTATTCAGTCTGGGAGGGTCCCTCTCTAGAGAGGACTGAGTCCCTGGGCCCATGGGCTCTACAAAAGGACTGAGAGCGAGCTCGAAGTATGGAAGCAGAGGAGAAGAGAGACTTTCCAGTTCGATAATGATGAAAATCCTGACATCCTCGGGAGTCCTGTCAGCATTTCCATGGTGGATGGGTGGAGGCTGATGAGAAAGGGGCTCTGGCCTGCTACACAGGCCTCTTGGATGGTGGAAGGCGGTGAGACTTGTCAGACGGCTGCCTAGGGTGAGAACTTACACAATCTTGACGATGCATATATTCATATGATTCTTGCAAGGTATTGTGGGTATTGTAGTTCATTCACTCCCAAACACAGCTGAAGACAATAATTGAGTTGTGAACCAGTGGTAAGGCCAATAAAATACTTCTTTTATTGATGGGGTTTAATTCACCCAGCACAAGTATGCTTGTTAGCAATATAAATGAGGTTACTTGCTTGCAGTGTTTAAGTGGATAACATAAAGTCACAAAGCAAATCAGAAAACAACCTTCAGCTTGTCAGGCAATTAGCTAATGTTTTCTTAGCAAATAATTACCAAAGGAAAAAGGCACAAAGAAATAAATGAACTTTGCTTGTTAGGTTAACTTCTGCTTATTTTCCACGCAGATCCCAGCAGTGATTCTCCCTTGCTCACACACACAATCAGGTGCAGCTTTAATTACTATCAATTGACCAGCTGAAACCCTTTAGCTGGCTGGTTGCTACTGTGTGAACCCAAATCCTGCTTTAAGAGCTGTTTGCAGTGGAAATAAAGAACAAAGTTGTGATGGCTGATGTGTTTGCTCACAGAAAGCTAGCAATAGCATTTAGATAGAGAACAGTCCATGTAATTAATAGTTTCATCTGCTGTATCTCCCCCTTCATCAATCAGCATAGGGTCACTATCATACATTGGCACAGACGAGTCTTTCATTAAGGCACTATCATGAGAATGCTTATTCCCTTGCTGCCATTGCTATCATAATTCCTCTCTGTATAGCCTGGCCAGTATGTAATCCAGTTCTGATGTCCAGCCTTCCAATCTTGATCCCTGGACACTGGATCTCCTCTCACATACCTTTTGGCCATACCTTTTGGCCTTGGTCTGAAAGTCCCTTCCACGTGCAGTCTTCTCTCTTCCAGGTAGCCACTGGTGATTCCTATCTCTGCCATTCCATTCCTCTGGCTGACTCCAGTCCAATGGACTCTGCTGGCATTTGGAATACCTCCCAGTATAGGTACTGCCTTGGAATCTCCCAGACCATCCAATGGGCTTTCTTCTCTTCCTTCCAGAGAGTTCCCTTCTTTCTCTATCCGCTTGGCTTGGCTTCTGTTTCTCCAGGTGATACTGGTGCTTGAGCTTGTAGCCGTTGCTGTATCTGTGTCTGAAGCTGGGCTGGAGCTTGTAGCCATTGCTGTCGCTCCCCCTGAAGCTGTCTCTTTTGCTGAAGCTCTTTCTGTAGCTGTTATCTGTAGAATAAGCTCTATTCTTATTCTGTCCTAATGTGTGCTCCTCCCTAACACAGCGCAGCTGTGTTGAATCAGGCCCTGCCCTTTGAGATGAGTGCTTAGGGATTACCTCATAGCTCTCTTGATTGCACACACATTTTCTCACTTCAGCCCCTCTCATGGCTGCTGGAAACCTGGTGCATTCTGGGACTGGTAGTCTTTTATGTGAAAACTCTGTTTTCTTGCTTCTACCAGAACTGACAGGTTGCTTGTTCAGAGTCACATCATCTTTTCTATAGCTCCTACCTGAGCTATGATAAGCTTCCTTATCACAGACTTTGTTTTGTCCAGGTCTTTCACTAGCTTCTCCAAATTGGATCCAAACAGAAGTTTCCCTTTAAAGGCCAGTTGAGCCAGCCATGCTCTGGAGGAGTTGTTCACCACCCAGTGCTGGAGCCAAATCCACTTACATGATACAGTAGACAGGGCATTGTCCCTGGACACCAAATATACCAGTGTCATATATAGCATCAGAAAGGAAGGCCACAGCCAACTCTAAAAGAGGGGGTAGTATCATCCAGTGGAAGCGAGTGAACTACTGAAGCAGGGCTGAAAAAGTCAGGCTCACACATAATGACAACTGAAGGATAGTCGTTATCACAGTGAACTGGCTCTTCAACAAGGCATCCACCTTTCAGTCCAGATGATCCTTTAAGGCCAAGCCGCCTTCCACAGCGATTTGGGTCTGCTTAGTAACCACCATGACCTGCACATTCACCTTGAGAATATCAAACCACACACTCTTTCTCCAGGACAGCATACATCTTCTTACACACTCTTAGCCCCCGAGGCAGGGCGCTGGGAGAGTCCCACTCTGATAGGATCATATCCTTGATCACCTCCAAAAACAGGAAAACAGTAATGGATTTCTGCACTCTTTGCAGAAGCGGGTGCACCTTTGGCACTTGCTTCATCCCTGGAGCATCTGCCAAGTTCAAGGTGGAAAAGCTCTGGCAATCAATGCCGCCAGCTCCTCCTTCCAGAATAGGCATATCACACTGGCCTCATCACAGTCTTCTAAAGGTGATACCCCTTGCCAGGGACAATTAGCCAAAAGCAGTTAAACATGGCTCCCAGAGGCCGCAGGGTCTGAATTTTCATGCCAGAAGGACCAGGCCTGCTGCAAAAAGGAAAAGAATTCTAGGGAGGACAATCCAGAATCCAGAAGGTCACCTCTCAGAAAAGACTCTCCAACACCAAGGGGCTTCACCGCCACAGAACCTCTAGAGGAGTGGTTCCCAACCCAGTCCTCGGGTACACCCAGGCCAGTCAGGTTTTCAAGATATACACAATGAATATGCATGCAATAGATCTTCATTCACTGCTTCCATTGCATGCAGATCTATCTCATGCATATTCATTGTGGATACCCTGAAAACCTGACTGGCCTGGGGGTACCTGAGGACTGGGTTGGGAATCACTACTCTAGAGGATGAGGAACAGCTCACGATCCAGTCACTGGACCCTCTAGTCAGCTGGATATCCTTACCCACAGCGCTATCTGTCACCTCCTGCCATGAGGCAGGCAAGGCTGCACTATCTGCATCCCACGGCTGAGAGAGGGGGAGCAGGCCCTCCAGGGATGACTTAGAGGCTGCCATACAGGAAAAGCAGAGTCCAGAATCCACAGAGGAGGCCCCTCACTTGCCACAGGTCAAATACATTTCCTGGAAGAAGACATAGAGCATTACGGCAATTATCACAACAGCGCAAGCTAAGACTGTGGAGACCCAAAGGCACATAGAAACTGCACATTTAATGTGGTGCACATTAACTGTGCTTTTAAGAGCAAAGCATATTACAGGCATTAGGGAAGGAATGTGCGTTGGAGCCACTTGGGTGGAATGCGTGCTAGGACCACGTGACTGCCAGGTGCACAATAGGTAAAAACGCTGCTAACACATACAGAAAACAGTGGGGAAACCCCCACACTGCATCAACGGTTGCCAGCAGTCCATCCCAAATTGCGCCTCAGGAAGATGGAATCGGGAACCCCCAACAAGGACAGTGACAAGGGCAAGCCTTGCTACTCTCCCCCCCCCCCCCCAAGAGTCCCAGGCTGAAAACTTTTGCCAGGCTCAGTTCTACTCCCCAGGAACTGTTTCTCTGGCTTTGCAGCACTGTGTTTAAGATGGCTTACAGAGAGATCCCTCTGAGAGCCTTCTGCAATTTGTAGTAGAGAGCAGGGGGGAAACAGTGGAGGAGGGAGAGGGCATTGAGGTTGTGTGAGGCAGTTGTACTCTTCCAGATTCTTTAAACATCTGGTTGCTCATCAGGCTCTTACCTAGGGTAAGAGCGTGGAGCTGAACCAATTTTCCCTCTTTCTATAGCTACCAAAAAGACCAGTCTAGTGGAGCCTCCCATGTCATACTTTAGTGAGAGATCAACCCACAGGCTGTCATTCACGAGTGTTTTAAATCAGTCTTTCAAATCTTCAGAATTTTCTTCAGAGAGAAGAAAATCCATCCACCATCTGCTGGAGACAAAGAAATATTCAAGGGACCTCTGGTGCCTTAGGCAAATAGAGGCATGGGAGCAATGTCATTGAAACTTTGTCCTTTCATTGGTTCTTTGTCTCCACCAATATGCTGGTAGGGGAATACAACCCACTTGTCTGGGCTAGTCTAGCAGGATGATATGGAAAGTGGTATTAAAAAAAAGAAACTACAACTGTTGAGAAGCTACACAATCAATATAACAGCACTGTTTCTTTTTTTTTTAGCTTTGGTTCAGTAGAAGTTAAAGGCTTTGAGATAATGCTGAAGGTCTTGCGAATATGTGTATGTGTGTGCATGTGTGTGTGTGTGTGTGTGTGTGTGTGTGTGAGTGTGTGAGTGAATGTGAATGATCTCTCTTATAACTGGACTGTATAGACCTAGGGGCCTGTCTACTAAAGGGCGTTAATTGCGACCTTGGGGCTAACAAAAATGAACGCCCTGCAGTAGCAGCTAACCCATGAAAAAGTCATATATCACAATCAATTCACTGCAATATCTGATTTCTGCACAGTGCAGACCACTAGGGGCAGCACCGGGGCAGATTGTGACAGGGTGTGAGGATGGAGATGGTTTGCAGCCACCACACAAAAACATTTTCATGCAGGAGCTGCTTAAATTAGGCTCAATCATGGCGGCAGATAATGTCACATCAAGAGTTGGAATTATCTGCCTGTATGCCGGATAATAACAACAAGAATACAGGAAGAAATGATGTTGCATTTATAATAAATAAGAAACTTGCAAGAACTGTAATGAAATACAATGCAGTCAGTGAACGCTTAATCTCTATTCGTCTACAAGGAATGCCTATCAACACAACTATAATTCAAGTATATGCCCCAACAACAGCTGCAGAAGAGAATGAAACTGAAGAGTTCTATGAACAAGTACAAGCTGAAATTGACAGAACATGCAAACAGGATATCCTGATAGTCATGGGTGATTGGAACGCAAAGGTTGGCAACAAAGAAGAAGACAAAGTAGTTGGAAAATATGGACTTGGCAACAGAAATGAAGCTGGAGAAAGACTGATAGAATTCTGCAAGACCAACGATCTATTCATCTCGAACACCTTCTTCCAGCAACACAAGCGGCAACTGTACACATGGACTTCACCCAATGGATTGTATAAAAATCAAATTGACTACATCTGTGGAAGTCAACGATGGAAAAGCTCTATAACATCAACAAAGACAAAACCTGGAGCTGACTGTGGTACAGATCATCAACTACTAGTATGCAAACTCAAGCTAAAGCTGAAAAAGAGCAAACCACTCATGAATGCAGCAAAATATGACCTTGAGAATATACCACTGGAATTTAAAGACTGCCTGCAAAATCGATTTACTGCTTTAGATACAAATGATAGAGTTCCAGAAGAGTTATGGAATGACATCAAGAAGGTTGTGTTGGAAGAAAGCGAGAAGTCTCTACAAAAGGTAAAAAAGAAAAAACGGCCAAAATGGATGACGGAAGAAACTCTGAAAATTGCCCAGAAACGCAGAGAAGCTAAAGCCAGAGGAGAAAGAAAGACAATCACAGAACTCAACAGAGATTTCCAACGTGCAGCAAGACTGGACAAGGAAAAGTACTACAATGATGCATGCAAGGAAATAGAAGCAGAAACTATTAGAGGAAGAACAAGATCAGCTTTCCTAAAGCTACGAGAGTTAAAGAAAAAATTCCAGCCTCGAATTGGAATGTTACAAGATGCTCAAGGTTCTATGTTGAATGATGCTGAGAAGATCAAGAAAAGATGGAAGGAATATACAGAGTTTTTATATGATAAAGATCAAGTGGACCAACAGCCGTTTCAACCTGTACCTTATGATCTGGAACCATTGGTGATGAAAGAAGAAGTTGAAGCAGCATTGAAAGCCTTATCAAAGAACAAAGCACCAGGCATTGATTGCATTCCCATAGAGGTATTACAGCAATCTGATGCAGCTGTTACCATACTTACAAGGCTCTGCCAAGAAATATGGAAGACAGGATCATGGCCAACTGACTGGAAAAGATCTGTGTTTATACCAATACTAAAGAAAGGTGATCCAACTGACTGTGGAAATTATCGCACAATCACTCTGATCCCACATGCCAGCAAGATTCTACTGAAGATTATTCAAAAGAGACTACAATCATACCTTGAACAAGAACTACCTGAAGTGCAAGCAGGGTTCAGAAAAGGGCGAGGAACGAAAGACATCATTGCGGATGTGAGATGGATCCTTGAAAAGACTAAAGAATACCAAAAGGATATCTATTTGTGCTTTATCAACTATAGCAAAGCTTTTGACTGTGTAAACCATGAGAAACTCTGGGCCACATTAAGAAGCATGGGTATACCAGAACACCTGATCGTTCTCTTGCACAATCTATACATTGATCAAGAAGCAACAGTTCAAACAGAACAAGGAGAAACAGAATGGTTTAAAATAAGCAAAGGGGTAAGACAAGGCTGCATACTTTCCCCCTACCTGTTTAATTTATATGCAGAACAAATCATCAGAAAAGCAGGATTGTATGAAGACAACAGAGGTGTGAAGATTGGTGGAAGACTCATCAACAACCTTCGCTATGCTGATGATACCACATTACTGGCGGAAAGTGAAGATGATCTGAAACATTTGCTTCTCACAATCAAAGAACATAGTCTCAAAATGGGCCTGCACCTTAATGTAAAGAAGACAAAGATCATGACAACTGGCATAATCAACAGGTTCATCGTCGAAGGAGAAGAAATTGAAATCGTGAATAACTTTAACCTACTTGGATCAACTATCAATAAAGAAGCAACAAGCAGTCAAGAAATCAGACGACGCATTGCTCTTGGCAGAATGGCTATGAAAGACCTAGATAAGATTCTCAAGAGCAGAGATGTCTCTCTCCATACAAAGATTCGACTTGTTCAAGCCATGGTATTTTCAATAACATCATATGAATGTGAAAGCTGGACAGTGAAAAAGATAGACAGGAAGAAAATTGATGCCTTTGAATTATGGTGCTGGCGGCGAATACTGTGTATACCATGGACTGCCCGAAGAACAAACCAGTCTGTACTAGAGGAGATCAAACCTAAGCTTTCTTTAGAAGCTCAGATGACAAGACTTCGACTTTCATACTTTGGACACATCATGCGGAGAGAGAGATCATTAGAGAAAGACATCATGCTTGGCAAGATAGAAGGTCAACACAAAAGAGGAAGGCCAGCAATGAGATGGATCGATACAATAACAGCAGCTACGGGTACCAGTCTGTCAACAATAAGCCGCCTGACTGAAGACCGAACACAATTTAGGATAGCTATCCAGAGGGTCGCCATGAGTCGACTCCGACTCGACGGCATTTAACAACAACAACAACATGCCGGATAACACAGCATGTGCACCCATTACCCTGGAAGCAATCAGGCCTCAAACAGTCACAATCAGGCCCTCCCTCCACAACATTGTTGATGGCATGGCACTGTGATCCATGGTACCAGCAATATTTAAAAACAAAGCACTGTCCTACTAAAGCTCTGATCCCCATTAGGAGCTACCTAAGTGAGATCAGTGCACCCCCAAAGTAAAAATCATCCTGGCTAGCCAGTTAGGCTAAAGCCCCCTCCCTTGTCCAAATCATATCCACTATTCGAAGGGTAAGGGAGCCCAATGGCCCCCATCCTCCCAAAAGCCTACTTGACTTGTTTCCTGATGGTCTAGTGGTCCAATAGGAGAAGAAGGCTCACACTAGAGGGTAGCACCACGAGCTCCTGCCCTTCTCATAGGCCCTAACAAAGAGGGATGCAGTCTTGTGTTGTTGCCCTCTAGAGTGAGGCTAGAGGGCAGCACCTTTTGATGGCAGCCATTTTAGATTGGCTGGCTGATAGAGCAGGAGCGGAGAGGATCACTCCTGCCCCGTTGGACCACTAGACCACAAGGAACAGGTCAGGTAGGCCTTTGGGAGGGTAAAGGATGGGGGACCATGAAGGGTCCCCCTTTGCTGACTGGGTAGCCAGGATTTTTTTTTCATTACTGGGAAGGTGAGAGGGGAGGGAGGGGGGCCACAGAACTTCCCACCCTTTGAATAGTGGATTGGGGGGAGGGAAGGGGCTTTATCCTGACTGATCCAATACATGATTTTGTGGGCCTATTGTATCTATGGACAATGAGCATGGTGGAAGGAGTTTAGCAAAATACAAGTATGATGTGTGGTGTTTCTAGGATGCTGATATTTGGCTGATGGAGAAGATGCTGGTTCAGCCATGGTCCTTTCATGGATCTTGGCAATTGTTTTTCTTCCCTGTAGTTGCTGGGATGGGAACTTAGGAAGGGTCAGCATCCTCAATGGGAGACAGAGTCAGTGATGGCTCTTTGTAGTTAAGACTGTCACTCTTAGGGAATTGGGTACCAGAGCCTGATCTTGGTGGACGTTTGGGAGTGGGCTTGTTTTCACATCAGTTCTGGACAATATGTGCATCATATCTGCAGGCTTAAACTTAGGTGTTCCATTTGTTAAAGCAGTCAACCAGCATTCTATTGTCACCCTCAAACAGCTGTGCCTTCTAGAAGCTTTGGATGCAATCTATGTCCTCAGGAGGTGTTTCCCAAATAATTTGTCGGAGTTGTTGAAATGGTTAAAGGAGTATCTGCGGGTGACCCTAAGTTGTTGTTTGATGGTTTCCATTTGGATTTTCTTCTTCCTTTTGCTGGCCCTTCATTAACCCACAAGTCATTTTTAGCAAAAGAAAAGGTGTGTTTGAAAAATTGTGTAAGGAGTTAGAGTTGGGTAAATCTAGTGGTCCATTTTCTTGGCTCCCCTTTAACAGTATGGTGGTTTTCTTTGAGCACTGTGTCTAAGAAAGAGCCTTATTTATGATTTTATGTATCCTATTAGAACAAGTGTGAATCCTTTTATTGAAATGGATTGCTATTCAGTGCAGTATGCTTCACTGGACCAGGTGGATTTACAGTAGGGCCTCTAATCTCAGAGCCTATATTGTCCCCATTTTTCCAGCAAAGGGTGCTTTGCTTTCTCTGAAATGCATCAAATATCTCCTGGATCTTCTTAATAGACCGTTTTTCTAAGGACTGACACCCAAATGATCTTGAAAGCTCCTGATCAGGACAATTTCTTACAAACATCTTTGTGACTTCATGTTTCAAGTCATCAAATCTTCTTCCCTGCTATTGTGATCCACTGCCTTGTGTATCCTTACACAATAATCCCATACAGCTTCTCTCATCTTGGGTAAAGTTTGGTAAAAAATCTGGCTGTTCATATGACATTACCAAAGTGTTGCTTGAGTAAATCAAATATGCATTTGGAATCAACATATGGATCTTTCTGACTTTTTCTAATGCCAGTCTTAGGGCAGTGCCTACCTAGCTGTGCTAGCTGTAAATCTGGGCCTAAGCATGCACTAATGGGCCTCAATAATATATGCAATAGACAGACAGTATGGGATTAATTCTGTGCTTCTATGCTATCTACCTAGCGTACAATCAGGAAGAAAATGAGTGCGGTAGTGGTGGAGTGCAAGCATGTCATGGTTAGTTTACAACTCCAGGACTTTATCAACCTGAACTTACCTCTTGATGAGCATCAATTTGGGTTCAGACCAAATCATGGCGTAGAGACGCTGCTATTAGCCCTCTTGGATAAGCTTATTAGAGGAATAAACAACCCAAAAATGGCTTTCATCCTAATATTCCTAGATATTTCCTCAGCCTTTGACCACATACATCATGGCATACTCATAAATAGACTCTGGCAAATAGGATTACATGGTTCAATCACTCAATGGTTTCAATCCTATCTGTTAGACCGCACTCAACAAATGTATGTTGGCCAACATACATCTAAATCATCTAAACAAGAGAAAGGATTACCTCAGGGCTCATCCCTCTCTGCGCGCCTTTTTAATATTTATTTGCAGCTAATCTGCAATATCTTCAGGAAATTCAAAGTAACATATCACATTTACTCGGAAGACATGTTGTATCTACCTACTGACACCTCGCACCCTGATATCAACCATATCACAACTTGTTTCAGTGAAGCCTCAAAATGGCTGAACTCTCACAACTTAAAGATTAACCTTGAGAAAACCGAAGTATTATACATCATTAAGAACCATAGCTTTGACCCTCCAACCACATTACATCTTAAAGAGGCCGACCTCATTGTAAAAAATGAAATCAAATATCTTGGAGTTATACTGGACAAAACACTCAGCATGGTTTCACACATAAACCACAAGTAAGATCTATTTCAAACTGAAGCTGATTCAGCTACTCCCAAGTGATGACTTTAGATCGGTGCTCTAGGCAATTATTACACCTCACTTTGATTTCTCTGGTTCAAATCTCAGCTCAAAACACACCTGTTTCTGTTGGCTTATGACCTTCCCTCTCCTTCCCCTGATCAATCTCATCCTTAGCTCGCTTCCTTCTTAGTCTAAGTTCCTCTCCTCTCCTCCCTATTCGCCCATTGCTCTCTTCTTCATTCTCTTTCTTTTCTGTCCTATATACGATTGGCGTTCTTTTCCTTTTCCTTATTTTTAATTTAGATTTTTGTAAACCGCTCTGATGCCTTGCTGCCTAGGGCAGTATATCAAATGACAATAAAGACTAAAGATAACAAAGATATCCTCCATGGTCTCCCTAAACAACTGATAAATCAGCTACAGTTGGCCCAATACGTAGCTTCATGGATAATTGCAAAAGCACATACCTCTGAACACATTACCCCAATACTATATAAACTACACTGGTTACCGATGCACAGCCACATTAAAATATAAATCGTTAATGATTACTTTCAAGCTCTTAAAAAACATAGCCCCATCCCACCTCTCCACGCTCATAAGCACACAACTCAAATGAACAAGTATGAAGAAGTCAATCACAAAATACACTTACTATCCCCTCTAACGTTTGTAATTCCACTCGTTCAACCACTAAGAGTAAGTTAGACTTACCTGCTAATTGTTGTTCCTTGAGGAACTCCAGTCCAGTTCCAAACCTCTGGGGTGTTTCTCCTCCTCCAGCAGCTTGGAGACTGAGAAACATCACTCTTGTGATGACACTGGTATATAACCACAGGAACCGCCTCCTCACTCCAGTAACCTATTGACAAAGCAGACTCACCGGAGCAACAATTAAGTAGTAAACACTACCAATAAACTTTAAACGAACAGAACTTGTAATTAATTAATTAATGAATTAAGGGAATAGCCATTATTCTTGAATTGTTCCTCCCTATCAGACTAAATTTCTTAGAAATGCTCAGGTCCTTCCTCTCCCCTTATGGAGGATGTTAACCCTAAGATAATTCCCCTCTCAACAGACCGCCCTTATGGACCAGACTCCTCACAGTGAAACATGCAGCTTACCTGTGAAATTCCTATGCTTCAGGCTGTAGTCCACAAGAAAAACCGGGCGGGATACGGGACTGTACTGGAGTTCCTCAAGGAACAATTAGCAGGTAAGTCTAATTTACCCTTCCTTATTGTCCCTCCAGTCCGGTCCCGAACCTCTGGGGATGTAATAGAGCAGTAAAAGTAATTCAACGGGAGGGACCTGCTAGACCCGCCTGAAGCACTGCTGAGGCAAAACAGTTATCCCTCTCCGCTTGAACATCCAGATGGTAGTGCTTGACAAACGAACTTAAAGATGACCAGGTCACCGCTTTACAAATTTCCACCACTGGTATGAGACTGCACGCCTCCCAAGTCACCGCTTGCGCTCTACAGTAGTCGAATGAACCCTAAGACCTTATTGACCAACCTTTTTCTCGCTCTGTCCACTGCCCCTGAGCGAATCGACCTTGACAGTGAGCTCCCCAGCCAAGGAGACTTGCCTCTGTCGTTAGGGGGATCCACACGGGAGCTTCCAAGGGCATTACTTTTTCCAGACACCCTGGACGCAACCAGCACTTCAATGCCTTATGCGTTTCCGGTGGACAGGGTAGCTTCTGAGACAACCGATCTTTTTGGTGTGACCAGCTTCTGAGCAAAGCTCTCTGCAATGATCTCATATGGGCTCGTGCCCACAGAACCAGCTTGAGTGTCGCTGCCATGGTCCCAAGCACTTGTAGATATTGCCACACCATTGGATTTGGCCTGCGGAGGAATTTGTGGACTAGAGTCCTCCATCCTTGTGCTTGATGTTGTGGTAAAAAGATTTGACCCATGCCCGTATCGAACTGCGCTCCCAGGTATTCCAGGCTCTGCAACGGAATCAACCTGCTTTTCTCCCGATTGACCACCAACCAAGACTCTGTAGAAATGCTACCATCCTGGCTGTAGCCCCCTCACTCTCTGCCCTCGACTTTGCTCTGATTAACCAATCATCTAGATAAGGGTGCACTAGTACCCCTTCCTTTTGCAAGAATGCCGCTACTACCACCATCACTTTGGTGAATGTCCAAGGCACCATCACAAGCCCAAACGGTAAGGCCCATAGGAACCGCAAACCTGAGGAATTTCTGATGCTCTTGACAGATCGGAATGTGGAGGTCCGCTTCTGATAGGTCTAGGGATGTAAGAAACTCTCCTGTTCTTACAGTCACTATGACCGACCTTAGAGTCTCCATGTGGAAGTGAGACATGCGGAGACAGCGATTTATTTGTTTGAGATCCAAAATCGGTCGATAGATCCCTTCCTTCTTTGGAACGACGAAGTAAATGGAGTATTGACTGCAGCCACAGTGGTCTACGGGTACTAGAATTATCGCCTTGAGGGACAGTAGCAACTGCACAGTCTCCCGTACTGCCACACACTTGAGATGTGCTCTGCACGCAGACTGTACAAAAGAATCTGCCACTGGTCGATGAAACTCTAGGGCATAACCTTCTCGAATGACCTCCAGCATCCACTGATCTGATGTAATTTGGACCCAGACAGGGTAAAAATCCCATAACTGTCCTCCCACGAGCACCAGCCCCACCAGGGTCCCCCTGATTTCATTGTGACTTCCTAAGGTTTGAGGAGGAGGGGGCAGCAAATCCCCTACCCACTCCACGGAATCCTCGAAACCCCTGGGTCCTGTAAGGAAAACGCCCTCTTTGGCTTTGTGTGAACCTCGGGGAACGGAACCGACAAAACTCCCTCTGCTGACCCTATGGCTGCGGAATCGACCGTCCCTGCTTTTGCTTGTCCTCCAGAAGCCTACCGCCCTTGGACTCGCCCAAATCCTTTACCAGCTTATCAAAATCTTCTCCAAAGAATAGCTTTCCTCTAAATGGAAGCTTACTTAGCCTGGCCTTGGACGATCCATCTGCTGCCCAATTGTGCAGCCAAAGATACCACCGAGCCGCAATCACCAAGGCCATACTTTTTGCCAAACCTCGGATAAGGTTGTAATGAATATCAGCCAAATAAACTGTCCCCAACTCCAATCTGGATGCTTCTTCGGTCGTTTCTTCCACCTGCTCTGCTTGAATCCACTGCGACCAGCGAAGACAGGCTCTTACCACCCATGCTCCACAAATAGATGCTTGCAAGGACAGCGCATTCACTTCAAACACCTGCTTCAACAAGGTGTCGAGCTTCCGGTCCTGGGTATCCTTGAGGGCCATGCTCCTCTCTACTGGAATGGTGGTCTTTTTGGTAACTGCCGAGATGGCTGCATCTACCCTTGGAGACTTAAACAACTCCCAATCCTGGTCTACTAATGGGTAAAGACTGGTCATAACTCTGGATCCTTTAAGAGCTGCCTTTGGCATATCCCACTCTTCCTGAATTATTTCTCGCACGACTCTGTGTACCAGAAAGGCTCTTTTAGTCTTCCTAAAGGCCTGCAATAATGGATCTTCCAGGGTCAAATCCTCCACTTTTCCCAACACTGGCATATTAAGTGCTTTGAGGGTTTCTGATATGAGCGCCGGTAACTCTTCTCTGCAAAACATGCGCACCACTCTCTCTTTATCCTCCTGTTCCGCTACTTCTCCTTCCTCCAACTCATCGTCTAACTCTAAGTCCGGATTTACCCCTTCGGAGTGGGGGATCTCTGAGGCCATGGAAGGTTCTGAATGAGCTTTATTGACCCTGAGCCTCTTTGCAAGAATACCTGTCGTTGCAGCGCTCAAAGGTGTGCCGGGCCTCTTCTCTCCCAGTTCAACCTCTGAGGAAGGAACAGCAAGTTTTCCATGAGAGCCTCTGAACGCATGTTGTATAAGAGCAACAAAATCTGGAGAAAAATCACCGCCAGCCCCCCTGGCAAAATGGTTGAGAGACAGGGAGATCCGGAGATGAAGAAGTCCCTGCCACAGGCTCGTGAAGTGGCAAAGCGGGGAGAACCGGTTCCGTCAGAACTACAGGGACACTCTTGTGACCTTCAGCACCTGCCTTCAAGGCTTGCTCCATTGAAGCTGCCTCCTCAATGCCGCCCCTGCACACCCCTGTCTCTGAAACCACTCCCCTCCTAGTACCACAGACTAAATACTGCGGTCTAGAAGGCATTCTGTGTAAGCGTTTATTCTCTGCAATCAATCAGGATCCCCAGCTGATCCCAATATCAGGTATTCTTAGTTGTTCTGGACTGCCACTGACAACTTAACAGCCTGACCCTTGCATTTTCTTTTTCAAAACACTATAGAGGCTTCCCTGAATCCGCTCAATACAATTTGTGAAGAAAATAAGTGAAACCGAAGCTTGCCGGCCAGTGCAGAAGCCTCTATAGGCCGACTCAGCTGAACGGGGTTTTCCTGCACATCTGACACGTGGCGCGGCCTGCTTCTAATGTTCGGTGTGGTGTACAGCCACCAAACAAACTCCGTCTGCTTAAACAGAACTCCCCTTACCATTGCAAGTGATTTTCCTCCACACTGATGGCCCCACACAGCTCCTCCGCTCTCGACAGGCGAGTACCGGCTTCAGTGCTGGGCGAAAAAAAAAACAGAGCCGATGAAACCGCTCATGATGCGGCTGAGTCCACCCCACGTCTTCGGCCTCCAAGTGCTAGCAGGCAGGTGTGCCGATGCTGCTGGTTCCTCACCGCTGCCATGGGATTGGAACCGGAGCCTCTCCCCTGCATATGACTGCACTTCTGGTAATACCTGGGCCCCCCAGGGGTGTGTGTGGGGGGGAAGCGACGGGGGCAGGGGGAATGGAGCACCATAGCTCAAATTTTAAAGGGAAAGTGATATCCCTTCAAAACAAAAAATCTCTTAAAGCTAAATTTAAGCCAAATTTAATTTCCCTACTCTAACTCGTCCTTAATTGTTCCTCATTTGAGCCCCGATCCTCCAGGCTCACTAGTCCTCCAGCTGCTTAGAGACTGAGATAACTGGAGTGAGTAGGCGGTTCCTGTAGTTATATACCAGTGTCATCACAAGAGTGATGTTTCTCAGTCTCCAAGCTGCTGGAGGAGGAGCAAAACCACAGAGGTTCAGGACTGGACTGGGGGGACGATAAGGAATAGAGCATTTACGTATGTTGCACCCGTGCTCTGGAATTTCCTCCAAGAAAATCTAAAAAGCATTAACGACCTGACAACATTTCGTAAGGAGATCAAAACATACCTTTTTATTGAACACTTTAGGAATACACCCAACCTAAATACCCTCCCATCCATACAGTACAGGGCTTCTCACCACCATTCCACCTGTCACAGCTGAATGAATTTGCACGCCACT
This sequence comes from Ichthyophis bannanicus, assembly GCA_033557465.1. Classification (NCBI taxonomy): domain Eukaryota; kingdom Metazoa; phylum Chordata; class Amphibia; order Gymnophiona; family Ichthyophiidae; genus Ichthyophis; species Ichthyophis bannanicus. The sequence goes on along the minus strand of CM066038.1, from coordinate 368,144,867 downwards.
TTTCAATACACCATACAATATTAGACCTCTTGACTCTATTCAATCTGTAATTAGGCCAAATTCACATAGTACACGCAGGAATCATATTCTTATTGTAAATACTTCAGTTGTTTTCTAGCCATGCTAAATCCTTGCACACTATGCCACAATTGATAGATTTGATACACTCCTTGTAACTAAATGTCGTAAGTACTTTTGTTGAATGCAATCCACACGCTGTAAATATGTCATATGTAATTAGCTCATGCTGAATCCCTGCATTTAGTCTATATATTAGAATTTACTATGTTACCCAATTGTTTCATGTAATGGTTTGAATTTGTTCATTGTAAAACGCTTTGATTTCTTGAAAAGGTGGTATAGAAAACTCTTAAATAAATAAATAAAATAAACATGCAATTGCCATCAATGTTACAGTTAGCACAGGTGGTCTGAATCAGTGCTGTATCTGTGCGGGCCATGCTGAACACACTCTCAAAAGCTAGCACATGGGTTTTGCACATACCAGGCGTTCAATTCTACCCTAAATGCATGATACTTACAAAGCCCTAGTGTGTTTTAATAAACATATCCCTTAGTAACAATCTCTGCTTTCTCTTCAAATCTTTCCAGAATTTCACTACTTTCCTCATGCAATTTCCATCCCCTTTTTCCAAGAAAAATACGCATTTTCCTCCCATTCATAAATAGTGCATTTGTCTCTGCCATTACCTCTATACTCAAGGGATTCCCTCACATCTGTCTTAATGACTAGATTTACTAAGGATGGGGTAGAGTGCAGAGAAACAAAATTTTCCAGCAAGCTCTCAGTGATAGCTGTTCCCTCTAAAATGAAACTGAAGCCTTGCTAAAAGTATGCATTATCTTTGCAGCCTGGTGTGCAAAAAGCCTTCTCCCAGCTTGCATGTCTGAGGAGGTATAAGCAGCTTTGCTACCAACATGCAAATTTCCCCTGAAGCATCTACCTAAAAGAGATTCTGATGTGCTTACATTATGCTGCTTCTCTGAACTCTCAGGTTCATGACTCAGAAATGACTGCCCCTCCCCCACATCTACCAGCGAGCTCCATCTCAGTTCACAGGTCAGTTATATTTTTTAACAGAATCTTGCCTGAAATAAATAAATGCTAAAAGCACAACTTTTAAATCAAACAGTGGACAACCCATATAACATCCATTGCACTGAAGCCATTTTAAAAAAAGCTACCGGTATGTAACACAGTCCATATACAATGACTTCTGTGGCTCTAGTTCTCTGATAACAGCTCACTGCTAACGTGAGACAAACTTGTCCTGGCTTGGTCCTCGTTGGTGCCTGAAGATTCAGGTCATTCACTGCACCACATGTAGTGGGCTCTTCTGTTCAGCATTTCTAGCATACCAAGTCAGTCTCAGTAACCATCATCAGGGTTTTATTTGCTGGTTCTGTTCAGAAGTCAGTTAGTGCCCAATATTCAGCACCGGTGGCGAGTGTGTTTATTGCAGCTAGCCACTGGCACTGAACATTAAACCAGATATTTAATGCCCGGGGTCATATCCAGTCCTGGCATTGAATATTCAAGGTCGCTGTAGAGCCCAATCACTAACTGGTCAGAGGCGATATTGAGCACAGCAAAAGAAAGCCATACCATAATACATTCTGTTGCAAACGAGGCCAAAAGAACCTCTGAGTTCTTAAACCACAACCATTCCTAGTGCTCCTTAAACTAATGTAACAGACAAGATAATTAGCACATCTTAACTGGTCAGAAGTCAGGATAAAACTTAATTAACTTTGACTTAGGCAAATTGAAAGAGGGGGAAAGAGGAAGGAGAGAGAAGTATTGGGAGGTCGGAGGAAAGGAATTCTCCAGGTTATTCATTTTCAACAACAAAATGATATTGTGCCTTACTAATATATTAGTACAATGTTCATATTATAGACCAGAACTGTGCTAAAGGATCAAGAACTATAGGCTATTTACGGAGATATACAGGCACAACAGACTGAGCTCTCCCCCCTCCTTTTTCAGTTTACACATTGGAAGAGTTCACTTACCCTCACTGTGAGGTAGAATGAAAAATCAACTCCAAAAATTCCCTAAAAAGAACTCATTCAAACCTAAAACCAAGAAAAGAAAAATTCCAGCAGAATACAGAGGACAATTATTTCTCACATTATTTTCATTTTTGCATCTGCTATGAAAGTAAGAAAAAAAAAGGGACCTACATACCAAGCCTATGAACACAGGGACCTCTATGCCTTGGAAAAGGCTTGCGTGAACATAAGGGCCCTATATCAAACATAATTAGGGCTGCTGAATATGGGTGTCAGCTACCATTGGAGCGTTTTGGGGATGGAGCGGAGGCGGCATCCGGGTATAACCGCGCAGCGGCGATCTTTAGCCACTGCCAAATTATACCTAAATGGAAAAGGTTGGTACCTTAAATGTTGTCCTCACTTTTTCTGTAGAAGCTAAATGGGCAGCAGCTGAATATTGTTGCTATCCAGTCAGATTCCACACTATATGGCCAAACCCGATATATAATGCCAGTGGCTGGATATGACCCCAGCACTGATTGTCTGGATCTTAGTTTCAGTAGCAATGGCTACTGCTTTTCTAGGGCTAGCTACTGCTGATGAATATCCCCCCTCCCCCCCATAGGTCTTAACACGTATTTATTTATTCTATTTTATTTAAACAGTTTTTCTATACCGCCCCTTCCAGAGATCAGAGACAGTTTACATTTAAACAAACCAGTTACATAGAAGAGTTTTACAAATCAAAATGGTTTAACTATTTACAGTTACATGAGAACGTGAAATAAATAAAATAAACTATGTACAAAGTAAATTTCTGGATCATGAGATTAAATGGCAATTGTTAACATAAACTTGAATTTGAGGGTTGCAGATGGGCAAGGGTGACAATATTGCCTCAGTCAATGTTGTTAAAGTATTCGGTAAAAAGAAGAGTCTTTAGCTCTTTTCAAAAGGTCTGCAGGTCTTTGATTGAACTGTTGGGGTCTGGTAAAGAGTTCCAAAGTGTCAGCACGGTGTAAGTAAAGGCCCTGTTGCTGGTTGTTTATTTTGTTTTATGGACAGAGGAAGGTATTGCAAGTATGTTTTGGTTACTCTTTCTTCTGTCCCTAGAGTCTGTTTGTGGTTGGATTCTAGATTTAAGGAAGGAGGGAGAGATGTCATTGATTAGTTTGAAAGTGGTAATTGCTGCTTTATATTTTACTCTACTTGTTTTTGGAAATCAATGTAAATTTTTAAGCAAAGGTGTGATATGATCTGTTAGATGAGTTCTTGAAATAATTCTGGCTGTCACATTTTGGGCAAGTTGTAAGGTGTTGATGGTTTTTTTGGGGGGGAGGCCCTGTAGTAAGATGTTGCAATAGTCCCAATGGGGAGTTATTAGCGCCTGGACCACAGTTCGGAAATCGCTGGGTTCAAGGAGAGGTCTGAGGTTCTGGATGGATCTTAGTTTGAAAAATATGGTCCTAGCTGTTTGTTTTATATGAGCTGACATACTGAGGGACTTGTCCAGGATGATGCCCAAGTATTTCACCTCCTGCTTTACTGTTGAATTTGCAAGGGGCGTAAAATTTGGATTTCTTGTCGTGATCATAATTTCAGTTTTTTTGAAATTAATTTGGAGGTTGTTTTTGGCGAGTCAGGATTGTGCTTCCAGAATGCACTCAATCATGTTGCTGTAGATGGGACTTTTTATATTTACTGGAGTATACAACATACATATAGTCGGCATAAATAAGATACCCTATTTTATGCTTCTTAAAAATTGAACATTGGTTGTATGTACAGGTTGAACAGGAGGGCAGATAATGCAGAGCCTTGAGGGATTCCTTGTTCCTGGGGAAAGGATGAGGAAAATTCTTGGTTGATTCTTGCAAACTGGTATCTGTTGGAAATGTATGATACAAACCATTGTAAGGCAGTATAAGATATTCCTAATTATGCTAGTCTAGAGATGAGTGTGGGGTGATCAACATTGTCAAAGGCAGAGGCAATGTCAATGAAAACAAGTATATAAGCTTGATTAACATTTTCCATACCATGGATGAAGGAGTCAAATAAGACCGTTAATAAAGTTTCTACACCATGGTATGGGCGGAAACCATATTGGTGTTCGTCTAGGGATGGGTTCATGTCTATGAAGTCCTGTAACTGCAATTGGACTATCTTTTCAATGATGTTTGATAGGAAGGGGATGCTTGCTAATGGCCTATAGGATGAAGGGTCTATGCTATTTAAAGATCTGTTCTTGAGTATTGGGTGAATGACTGAGCGCTTAAAGTCATTTGGCATAGTTCCTTGGAAGAGAGATTGACTAACCATACTAAGTAGGATTGCAGCTAGTTCAGCTTTAGTTGCTTTTATCCAGGAAACTGGACATGGGTCTAGGTGTGAGGTGGTGGTGTTAATTTTAGTAATTGTATCAAGAAGTTGTTTTTCCGGTACAGTGTGGAAAGTGTTCCACATGCTGTGGTAGGATTGATCTATCTGAGATAATGAGTTGCTTGTATGCTTATTACTTTTTAATTTAGTGCAAAGTGGTCTGCCAGGATTTGTGGGTTGATGGTGGAGCTGGGGGCTTCATTTTGATTGGTTTTCGTTAGGGATTTAAATATATCAAATAGTTCTCTGGGTCAGTTGATGGCTTTATTTAAGGTGCTGGTGTAGTGGTTCCTTTTAACAGTTTGTATGGCTTCTTTATAGGATATAAGAGTTGTTGTGTATAGGGACTTGAGATTTGTGATTCTTTAGTTCTCCACTTTTTCTCTAGCTTGCAGAGCTTTCTTTTAAGCATGTGTATATCATTAATATGCCATTTTTCGGGTGGTCTGCGGTTGTTTTTCCTGTAGGGGCTTGTGGATAAAGCTGATTTATTGATTGTTGTGTGCCAGTTCTTTACTGACTCTTCTAAGTTAGAGGTTTTAGCTGAGAGTTGAGGGAGTATGTTGTTCAGGAAAGCTTTTTTGTTGAAATGCCTAAATAGTGGTCTATGCTGTTCAGAGTTAGTGGGTGTTTGTTCTGCATGGGGAATTGGTAGGCCAAACCTAATGATGAAAAGGTCAGTCCAGGGTACCTGAGTTGTGCTGGGGGAGGGGGAATAATTGGGGTGGGTAATGATAGAGTTGTGGAGGAATATCAGGTCAAGGGTATTTCCCTTGATGTGGGTGGGCTTGTTCATCATCTGATGGAAGCCTAACTCTTCCATGAATTCTAAGAAGGTTGTAGATTTCTGGAGGGAGAGTGATGCTAGACTGAAATCTCTGAGGATGACGTGGGGTTTTTTCGTATGTGATGTGGCAGCTGATTCTAAGATTGTCGTAATGATGGTGTGACTATTAGTCAGAGGTCTATAGAGGAGGCAAATAGCTAGGTTATTATTCTCAAATTTGAGTAGGTCGAGTCCATCATTATTACAGGCACTGATGGAGGTGTTGAATTCAGCTTTGGTTAATATTAGAACTCCACCACTCATTTAGAGTCTCTTTGGCAATTAAACAGACTGGTTTAGAAGTTGGTTTAGAAGAATGGTATCATGAGCAGTGAGCCATGTCTCAGTGATTCAAAAGATACCTGGGGATTCATCTAATATGATATCAAGTATTAATGGAATTTTGTTTCCAACAGATTGGAAGTTTATTAGTATGCATTTTAAAGTTTTATCAGGCTCTGTCTGCTTGAATGGTTTGATATAGTTGATTGGGTTGATGATTATTAGTCTTTGGTGAGTTTTGTATTTATGGTGATGACTATGTCCAGTATTTTGTTGATTGTGCCAGTACCAAATTTGGTTAATTTGTATTTATTTATTTACATTCTCTTATATACTGCATCAGTGTAGTTTATATTGAACAAACTGAAATTACATTGAACAGGGCATTATAACTTGGAGAACTATTTTACAGGGAACATGGGCTATGGAGGGTTAAGAGGCTTGCCCAAGACCACAAGGAGCACCTGTGGGACTAGAAACCTCAGTCCTTCTGGCCCAAGGTTGCTGTCCTCTAGTGGGATTTGAACCCCCAACCTTCTGGCCTGAAGTACCTTGCACCAACCACTAGGCCACTCCTCCACTCCAATGGTTAATGTTTGGGCAATGATGGATGATGGGGATGGGATTAACTGCAAACTGTTTTTGGTGAGTCTGGAGAGAGCTAGTAAGAGATAGAGTGAGTAGAAGAATGCATAGAGCATTTGTTATAAAGGATTTGAATCCCATGTTTGTTCTCTGTAATCGTGGTAGTTTAGATTTTTCTAGTAATAGTATCTGGGGAGGAGGAGCCAACGGAGTAGTAGTGGGAGTGGGGAAGTGTCTGTGAATGTTGGTAAATTCACAGGGACTGTAATGTCGATTGTGGATACAGGTATAGAATATTTAAATAAGGACAGAAGTGCACAGGCTAATTGTATGTTGCAGAAGGCCGATTACTTGTAGTTGCTGCTGAGCTAGTACATAGGTCTGTGTAGAGATGAGGGGTAATGCGATCAGGTGACCTAGAAGTCACACACTAAATATGGCTGCTGGGTAGCGTCTTATTAATTAGGTGATCCGGGAAACAACCTCGTAAAATATAGTTTGGCCATGGGTAACAGCATGAGTAATCATCAGTGTGAATCTAGGATATATGGTTCAGACAACGTGGTTCAAGATGCAACTTATAGGTGAGTTGTATCTTTGTAGAAACGCAGTATTACAATGAGTGATGTGCAAAAGATATGTTTTTATTACTAGGGTCAGTATTTTCAATGTTGTAATACTGTATCACCAATTAAACATTAGCTTTGTATTAAGGTTACGATAATGCTGATTATAGACAATTGTAAAACACTTTGTGATATCCTGCTGTCATGTGATATATCATCTGCAGTTTGACAATGAGTATCAGCCTGTAGTAATCATCTTTCACCATGTACAGATTGGAATGAATAATGTTAACTGTTTAAAGCTTACGGTTCACTGTGCTGGTCTTGCTCCAATGCGATTCTTTCCAGTTGAGAAGGTCCTCACCTAAGGGCCTCGCCAAAGGACCCTCTTGTGAGGCCCTCAGGTGCAGGCCCACAAGGCATGGGCGCGCCTGTGCCGCACTGGGTTTTGAATGCTCTCTCAGCGGATAGAGACAGAGATCGGTGGGCGGAGCTTGCAGGCAGCATGCAGAGTAGATGCAGGAAACGGCAGCAGGATGAAGGAGCACATACAGTCTCGATCTCACCTCTTTGTGGCTCTTGTTCTGCCGATCGATGGTCTTATCTTGAGGTCTTTTTGTAGGCAGTGGCTGGGCAGATGGAGAAAGCAGTGCTTGCCTCATAGGGTCTCCAATCGCGATCACAACCCCCCCCCCCTTTCAGATCAAAGAGACTGTTTGCCTGTGTCGCGCTGAGTTTTGAATGCTCTCTCAGCGGGTGGAGACAAGAGTTTGGTGGGCGGAACTTGCAGGCAGCATGCAGAGTAGATGCAGGAAACGGCAGCAGGATGAAGGAGCACATACAGTCTCGATCTCACCTCTTTGTGGCTCTTGTTCTGCCGATCGATGGTCTTATCTTGAGGTCTTTTTGTAGGCAGTGGCTGGGCAGATGGAGAAAGCAGTGCTTGCCTCATAGGGTCTCCAATCGCGATCACAACCCCCCCCCCCCTTTCAGATCAAAGAGACTGTTTGCCTGTGTCGCGCTGAGTTTTGAATGCTCTCTCAGCGGGTGGAGACAAGAGTTTGGTGGGCGGAACTTGCAGGCAGCGTGCAGAGTATATGCAGGAAAAGGCAGCAGGATGAAGTAGCACATATAGTCTCGATCTCACCTCTTTGTGGCTCTTGTTCTGCCAATTGATGGTCTTGTCTTGAGGTCTTTATGTAGGCAGTGGCTGGGCAGATGGAGAAAGCAGTGCTTGCCTCAAAGGGTCTCCGATTGCGATCATAGCCCCCAGATTGGATCAAAGAGGCTGTTCGCCTGTGCTGTGCTGGGTTTTGAATGCTCTCTCAGTGGGTGGAGACAGAGCTTGGTGGGCGGAAGTTGCAGTTAGTGTGCAGAGCAGATGCAGGAGATTTGCTTTTAAATAAGGTATGGAGGACTCATTCTTTGCAAGGCATTCCAAAAGAGTTAGCCAATGTAACAAAAGGCAGAATGGCTGGTGAACTCATAATGGATCTTAGAAGCTGAAGGAAGGACGAGCTGATTCACCTATTGTGAGTAAAGTGGACGATTAGAAGATAGGGGAGGCAGAAGATTATTCAGATAAAGTGGGATCACAGAATAAAAACCTTTATGAACCAACAGCAAGACTTTCTAACAAATGCCAAAAGGGATGAGAAGCCAATGGAGAGCTATAAGAAGTGGGAACACATGATCACGTTTATTTACTCGAAAGAGCAGCTTGGCAGTGGTATTTTGCACTGGCTGCAAGTACAGAAACGAGAAGAGTTTCATGCTACAACAATAGTCCAAGCGACTTAACAAAAAGGCAAAAGCCAGTGTATATTTGTCTCAGGATGTACTATAAAAAAAGAATTTAATAGCTGACACTTGAGAATCAAACATGAGTAGGCAATCAAGCACACTCCAGGATCGTAATGTAGTCCTGAAGAACAGTGGATGTACTCTTAAGCAAAGGGACCCAAGAAGGCAGGGGAGAGTGTATAGACATGCAGAGAGCTTCCTCCAGACATTTCATTGGTAAAATCAAAATCAAAATGGATTTCACCTTTGTTGGCAATATTGATCCCACTATAGCGGAATTTCATCAATTGAGTTTTAGGTTTATAGAAATACGATGAGGAAAGGAGAAATCTACAAGGAATATATTGGCTCAACAGACAGATTGAGTAAACATGCAGACACAGGAGAAACAGTGGTGATGCAAACTAAACATGAGCATGGGCAGAAGTAATGTAACAGTTGGGAGATAGGCAATATTATCTGAAATTAAACGGGTCAATATTCAGCATCAGCAGTCAGGAGCCTGACTGCTGAAGCTAAAACTGAGATCGGATATTCAGCACTGGAACCAGTATGTCCTCTGGCAATGAATATCCGGGTTCAGTGCTGAATGCCATTGCTATCTGGATAGTAACAATATTCAGCCACTATCCAGATAAGAGAACCACATAGATTTAGGACAGTCTTTCAGGTTAGCGGAGTGAAAATCAACACTAACTGGATAAGCGCTGTGCCTGCCTTCACCCCGCCACTGGACCACTCCAGCACTATCTGGGCATTGCTGCAGAGGTCCGCGGGGATATTCAGTGGCACTTCCCAGATAGTGCTGCTGAATATCTCACTTAGCAGAGTTTACCCAATTTGCAGGCCCTGCTAACTGGAAAAGCCTTTGAATGGCGTCTGAAAATATCCTGTTTGTGGGTTACAAAGTCAAATCAAAAGGCATATCGAACAAGCATATTAATCAGGACAATTAGCATTAAAAGAAAAATAATATTTAATAGTGACTCATCTGAAGATACCTGCTATTTACACTATCCACAAATATCATAAAACATAAAGCAATCCTCCAGGCAGACTGACAAGAGAAACATAGAAACATGATGGCAGATAAAGACCATACGGCCTATCCAGTCTGCCCTTTCATACAAACGGCTAGGCTCTACAGTCCTTTTTCCTTTGGAGATCCTGTGTTTGTCCCATCTTGAATTCAGATACAGTTTCTCTACTACCTCCACTGGGAGACTATGCCACACATCTACCACGCTTTCTGTAAAGAAATATTTCTGCAAATTACTCCTGAGTCTATCCCCTTTATCTTCATCCTATGCTCCCTCATTGCAAGGCTTTCTTTCAATTGAAAGAGACTCTCTTCCTGTGCATTTATGCCACAGAGGTATTTAAATATCTCTATGAAATCTCCCCTCTGCTGTCTTTCTTCCAAAATATACATATTGAGATCTTTAAGTTGTTCCCCATATTCCTTATGCTGAAGTCCACTGACCATTTTGGTAGCCACTTTCTGCACCAACTCCATACTCTAAATTAGATCTCACCAAAGACTTATACAGAGGAACTATCACCTCCTTTTCCTGATGGCCAGTCCTCTCCCTATGGAAACAATGAAGCACAGGATTTTAGAAGATCCGTCCAAGTGCAATCTGGGACATAGAAGCCAGAACGTCTTAAAAAAAATGCAGGCATGTCTAGGTGCAGAGGACATTTCACAAACCTGGATGCACCCAAAAGGGATGTCTGCAGGCATGTCTACTTAGACAGCCCCAGAATTGCATTTCCAAACTTTGACATCTAGAATAGCACAGTGGTTAGAGGGTTAGGAACAGGGCAGCCAGGGTTCAAATGCTCCTGTTGCTATAGTTGAAGTTGTACTGAGTACAGGGAATAACAGAGTGCTTTAGTCTCTGCACCCTCTGGATGTTTTTCAGCTAAAACAATGTTCATTTTGGATACTTGTTCATTGTTATTCATACCTTAGGGCAGATCTAAAATTAGATATGACATTTCTGTGATCAGGCGGTGATGTCCAGGATCCCAGGAACTCCCAGAGCCGGCTTCTAAAATGGCTGTGTGCTTTGGACATCTCTATGCCCATTTCTGGACATCCAAAGCACAATTACTTTTTTTTAAGTGCTTTCAAGTCAAGGCTGACCCCTGGAAATCCAGGGGCCCCTGGGTCTTCTTGGCAATGTATGACCAGGAGTAGATTTCCAGATCTTTTCTTCTGAGGCAAGGGAGGGTAAAGTGACTTGCTCAACGCGTGCCAGTAGAAATCAAACCCCAATCTACTATGTGTTAGGCTGTTGTGCTAACCACTCGTCTACTCCTCCACTCCCAAAACATAAATAGGGCTTCTAAAATGACCCCCATTATGTCTGCCAGGGGTCATTTCTTGAACATTTATTGAGATTTGTGGATTTGTTTTTAAAGGCATTAACATCAGCTATTAGTTGCTGTGTCCAAGACACTAAAAAAATGCTTAGCATATTGGAAGATTTAAACTCTGTTGATTAGAAGTGGCTGATAGCGCTGGACATGATCTCATATACTAGCATTATTCAAAAAGCAGCACTGGAATTCAGAAAATACCATCCACCAACTCCATCCTATGGAAAAACATTCCTTGAGTTTGTTAGCCAGTTTTCTTTGCAAGTGCATGGCACAGCCACGGGGGCAACATTGCCATCATCAGTAACCATAGTATAAGGTAATGTTATAAGGAGGTGCTGTTTTATAAAGAAAACTAGGTGCCTACTTTTCTATAAAATATTCGGGGCATGTTTAATAAAGGTTAACATTCGTAAAGTATCACTGTATCCATAGAAATAAAAGAGCTGAGTGCTTAAGATGTGTTCACTCCATTAACATGCATTAAATCCTTTAGTAAGCATGTCCACAGGCATAATTGGTGAAAAATGTGTGTAAATTTAAGGCACAATTATTTACACCAGCCCTAGAACTGGTGCAATGCCCTCACCTACATTTTTAAAAATTAAGTGTAAATTATAGTATTTTATAATTTATGTGCATACATTTGCATCCCACACATGACCCAACTCTGCTCCTGTGTACACTCATAGTGAAAGTATTTCACATTATGTTTCCACATTAGGAGCATGTTTGCTAAAACACAGTAGTTTACCGCATGTTCGGCCCCAAACATTAGCACGAGGGTGGCACCAGCCCCATGTTAAAGAACGGGGCATGCATGGTTCTGGCCCAACCCCATGCTAATCTGATTTCTGCACCTACCGCAGCTGCAGTTACCACCACCCATGGAGGTGACGGTAAGTGCACCCACGCTAACTGTGACATTGACGGAGAGCACGTGCTGATGCCCATGCTATCCCTAATGAGCAGTCAACATCCATACTCCACTCCTAACCCACCCAGTCTCTACCCTCAACCTTCACTAAGCAGTTAGCTGTCATTTTTAGTGCGGCCACATTTTTAGTGCATGCTGGCAGTAACTGCATGTGTGATAAACAACACGCCAACCATTAGTAAACATGCCCCATACACACAGATTGGGGTGGAGTATGAACATGGTCAATTATGCACATAAGTGGCCATGTGCATGCATAAATGGCTAAAATACCCCCATTTGCATGTGCTCATACCACTTAAATCTAGGTGGCGCCTTATAAAACTGCCTCCTACGTGTGAAGGATTTTGAAGAAATACATTTATATCCATCGTATTTGTTTAAAAAAATTATGACATAGCAACACATTTTTGGCTAATATTATTTTATATGGTTGGGATCCAGGAGTAGATTAGATCAATTTTTGAAATGGATTAGCTCAGTCAGGACAGCATCAATATTTTAGATATTAAAATTTCTGAATAGGAAGGAGAACTATATACTATATTATTCTGGAAATCAGTGCAAGAAAACAATTTATTGAGATGTCAAAGTCTTCATCTGGCTAAGTTTACACAGAGTTTACCTATTAGTCAATTCCTCTGATTACAGAGGATTTTTGTCATAGATTGAATTTAAACAGCAAGCAAAGGAAACATTAAATTGATTTCAACAGAGGAGCTACCCAACGAATGTAATAAGAGCAACATATAGATGTGCATATATGCTCAGAGAAGTATTGTTAAAATCTAATCTTAAGGAAATGGACACTACAAAAACTTGCATTCCCCCTTTCTTGATAGAGATAACACAAGTGATAGTATACTGCTATCTTTTCAAAGGAAGTTTGGACAAACATTTTCATTTTCTTATTCTATTAGGAAGCATACTGGGGATAGAATTATAAAAGCAATATTGACAGATAGAGCCATACCTTTAAGAGAGAGAGGTCATTTTCCATGCGATCGATGTGATTTTTATTTATTTATTTAACTGATTTTATATACCATTTTTCTGCAAGGCAAAACAGTTTACAATGAACAAGTAGTAACATTTACATGGAACAGTTAGAACTATGTGCAGTTAACTGGTAGAAATTTACATAGAAACAAATAGTAACTTTTGTATGAAACAGTTGGAACTATGTACAGATAACTGGTATAAAATTATATTGTTACAATTGAACAAGAGAATAAAGTGATCATTTACAAATAGCATAGCTGCTATACGGTGGGGCATTGTGGTTGCCTGCTTATGGGGGTTGAGTGGTGAGGGTGGTGAGGGGTGTGCTCTTGTGTGTGGTTTGTGGCAGTGGCTGTGTTGAAGTGTTCTTCAAAAAGAAAGGTCTTAAGATGTTTTCTGAAGAGGGTGTGAGATTGGAGGGCCCGTAAGGTGGGGGATAGTTTGTTCCAGTTGGTGGGGGCATAGAATTGGAAGGCTCTTGTGCAGGTGCACTGTCATTTATTAGAGCTCTGTGCAGGTAGAAGGAGGAATTTGCTGTGTTTTGTTGCCGGAGTCTTCTGTTGTTGGGGTGCTCAATTAGTAGTTGTAGCTGTTCCGCTGTAGTGTTGAGGAGGGCTCTATGCGTTAGGACAAAGGTCTTAAATGTGATACGGGATGATGAGATAGGTAGCCAGTGTAGGGATTTCAATAAGGGCGTGATGTGGGTGTGCCTGGGTGCTCCGGCGATGAGTCATGCAGCTGTGTTTTGAGCCAGCAGGAGGGGGCAAGGGTGGTCTTAGGAAGTCCTTGTAAGATGGAGTTGCAGTAGTTGAGGAGAGGGGTGATTGATGCTTGACAGACTGTGCAGAAGTTATCTTGGGGTTGAAGAGGGCATAGGTTGCGGAAAATTCTGATTTTGTAGTAGATACTCCTGGTGGTGTTTAGGATGTGAGGCTGGAAGTTCAAGAGGTGGTCCAAGGTTACCCCAAGGTACTTGATCTTGGATTTGATCTGGATTTCAGTGTTGCCCAGTTTGATGCTGTATGAGGGATTAAAGCTGGGATCTCTGGATATGTGAAAGAGCTCTGTTTTGCTCAGATTGATTGTGAGATTGTGTTGTTGTAACCATGCAGTGACTTCTGTGAAGCAGGCTGCAAGTGTGGAGTAATCAAGAGAGGTGGTGTTGAAGGGGTGAAGAGCATTATATCATCCGCGTAGATATGGCATTCAATATTGAGGCTCTTGAGAATGTGACAGAGAGGTCTGATATATATGTTGAAGAGGAGGGAGGAGAGGGGTGATCCTTGTGGTACTCCTTGGGGGAGGGTGAATAGTGAAGAGGATTGGTTTCCAGTTCTCACTTGTTGGGTTCGTTGGGAGAGGTAGGAGTGAAACTATTGTAGTGGGGTGCCTTGGATGCCAATGGTGTTGAGTTGGTTGATATGGGTCTGGTGGGAAACTGTGTCAAAAGCTTGGGATATGTCAAGGAATAGTAGGATGAAGCCTGATCGGAGTTTCTCTGTCCCAATTATGAGAGTATTAAGGAGGGAAGTGAGGAGGGTTTCCGCACTGTGGAGTGGGCAAAATCCATGCTGGAGAAACCTGAAGAATCCATGCTGGAGAAACCTGAAGCAGAGATGAACAGCAATAGCCTGGAAATTAAATAAGATTTAAGACTAAATGTTTTACCACATTTAAATCTACTTTTGTGGTTTACTTAACTAAGGGGCATGTTTATTAAAGTACTGTAAGTTCTTGCACTTACCCTGCATTATGTGCAAAAAATAATACACAATGTGCAAAGCCCTGCAGTTAGCGTAAAGGGCAGATACTTAGTAAACTGACCTGCATTCCATGCATCTGCAGATAATGCAGATGCACTTGTGCTACCTGCTGAGGCATGGAAAGGGGTCCGCAGTCAACAATTTTAAAGTAATGCAGCTGCCATCATGGTGCAAGGAACCCCCTTCCAATCCAACTCTATTGATATCCCCTGATTCAGACTCCCCAACATTCCCCCCAGTGAGGATTCCCCACCTGGACAACAAGACCCCTCCCGATCAAGTCTTCCATATTGAGGCTTCTCACTCACAAGGCAGAACACCTGGGCCCAAACCATTCAGAAGGCAGACCCCCACCCTACAAGGCAAATACCATTGATCCAGACACCCAATCAAGATACTTCTCAAGACAGATCCCCCAAACAAGTATGTCTTTGAAAAGGAGAAACCTAAAAAGGAACTACCCCCAAACAGAACCCCAATAAATACTTAACTCAGCTGTCCCCAGACTCCCTGGGACTCATTCAGGGGTTTTCCTGGTATTCTAATGGACCAGAGTGGGAGCAGTCCCTCTACCTTCTCACCTGGTACCAGCTGGGTTCTAAATAGGCAGTGATGATCCCAGCGGTAGTTTTATAATCACTCCTTATATGGTATGTAGGTCTCTAGCACTAGTACAAGACTATCAATAGGGACTATCACCACCATTGAGGTACACACTCCCACATGGGTGCACTAGACTACCAGGGTAACCCAACATCATCAACCTTCAACGAGACCTCCTGTCTAGTTGTCCCACCCCTCATACATCCCAACTCATGGATCATCTTGCCGATCACAATTTCCTTCTCATGCCACCTGAAACACCCTGCTCTCTCACCCACCTCTGGCACACTTTCACCCCCATCTCCTTGCACGATATCACCAGAGCGGTCAGTTCCTCTTGGAGGATGACCTGTTCTCTCAATCCACTTCCATCTTCTTGGCTCACTGCTCCCTCATTGACTGTCCTCCCTCTAGCCTTACAGATTGTCAACAACAGTCTAGCTTCCAGAACTGTTCCTCCGTCTTGGAAAAAGGCCATTATTCTCCCTGTTCTTCACTGGATCCCACTCTAACCCTCAACTACTGTCTGGTCTTTCTAAGGTTTTGGAAAAATCTATCTTCTCTTGACTGTCCTATTACCTTTCCAAAATTAACAAACTTCACCCATATCAATCTGGATTTTGCCCTGCACATAGCATCAAAACTATTCTGGCTTCTGTTCTGAATGACATTCATCACTCTCTTGATAGGGGCAATTTCGCTCTCGCTATTTCACTGGATCTATCCTCAGCCTTTGACCTCGTTGATCACACTCTCCTTTGCACCTGTCTCCATGACATTGGTTTACATGTCACTGTTTTGCATTGGTTCTGCTCTTTTCTTTCTGGTTGCTCTTTCCAAGTCTCTCACTCATTGGTGCTCTCCAATTCAATTCCTCTCACTTGTGGCATTCCTCAAGGGTCTGTCCACGTTCCACTATTGTTTAACATTTTCCTTGCACCCCTTCCACACTAATTCAAGATGCAGGTATAACAACCCATTATTACACTAATAATATCCTTCTATAATGGCTGACACACTCATCCTCCCTGGACCTTTCCTCCATTAACACTTATCTCTCACAGGTGGCCTCCTAGTTGAGGGTAGAAATGAATATGGAAGAATGACTAATGCACAATACCCACTGTGGTGATTAGTTGGACTGCACAGAATGACATTTTTATTAAACTATAAAAGTATTAAAATGGCCCAAAAATATTAATATTTAAGGGTAAAGAGTGATCTCTTAGGTATAAAGTTGTTGATACCACAAAAATAGTTTAAGGGCTCAATTCTATATCAGATAAGGACCAGCATAGCCCATCTAGTCTGCCCAGCAAGGTTGCTAGGGTTAACTCTGCTCTGTGAAGGTTACCCAATCTATGTCTTTGTTTAGGGTTGTACCTGCTGCTCTATGCAGGTTCCCCCCACCCCCAGCCCCTGCCTTTTTTTCAGCTTGTACCTGCTTCTTCATGATATGCACAAAAGAAACACATTTGGAGGCACTGACCACAGGGGGAACTATTTAAAACTTTACTAGCACTTAAACACAGGTAATAGTCAAGTTCAGTAACACCATTTGCAGTAATCAAGTTTCACATAAACAAATACATACCAGAAAATATGAGTTTTGCTAAAATACATGGGGGAAATTATCAGGGCAGAATCATGGTATAGGCAAGTCTGAATACATAATTTTAATATGGATTCAATAGCCAATAAAGCCTTTTCAGCTTGACTGGCAAACACTGGACAGTTGCTTGGTGATAATGGCTCACAAACTGTGACAAGCACTTTCCTACAAATTCTGTCACTGCATCAGTTTATTTCTCCTACTATCTGCCATTTTTGTCTCTCTCCAATGCAGACTTCCAGTTTGCATAAACCAGAAGTCTGTGTCAGAGGAGGTTGGAAGTAGCCTATGGTAGGAGAAAGAAGCCGCGATGCAATGAAACTCCCTAAATCTATTTCCTCCTTTTCACCCATTAGCGTTGCTCATGCAGCCTTTGCAGACTTTGGAGAGGGTTTTCAATATGTAATTATTTATTTATCTATTATTTATTTTTTTATAGTGACACTTGATATACCGCTAGAGCCGAGGCATAAAAGCGGTTTACAAAAGCCAAAAAGGCTGCAAAGAAAGAGAGGAAAAGAACGCCAGTCTATGACAGGAAAGGAAGAGAACAGTAAAAAAGCAGGAGAAACAGCGAGAGAGAAGAGAAGGAAATGACACACGTACACGGACAACAGAAGAAATAAAAGACTGACAAGGAGAGGGAACAGGAGGGAACGACACAAATATAAAAGGAGAAGCCACAACATACAAGGGGGAAGGTACACAAAAATTAAGAAATTAACAGAATAGGGAGGTCTTCCACTTCATGGTTTCCTTTATGGCATAATACCAAGTTTACTGGCCAGCATGGCAAGCTTATAAGGTGTGGTGTTTGTCTCATCATTTGTTTAAATGGATTCAGCTCTGTCACTGTATACGTACGGATATTGAAGGCTACAGTGAAATGGCAGAGGAGCCAGATATGAAGGGATTTAGTATTTGAGGGTTCACAAAGGGTCATGTGGTGTATCTATAAATGCACATATCTATAAATGTTTATGAGATGCCTGATACTGTGTTCAGGTGGAGTTAATGGAGGTGTGGTCTCATGACATGGAAGAGCATTTGGAGGATAAGCAATCAAAACATTTTTGGACCCATGTTAATCGTCCCTCTCAGTCTCCCAGTTTAATGCAATCTATGTATTTTATGGCCTATTGAGCGTTGTGGACTCCATGGAAGAAGTGGATACCTGGACTCTCCCCTGGTAATTGCTGCTTGCACTGTGAATTAGCACCTGGAACATTCTTGCATATGATCTATGCTTGTTCGCTAATTAAGTCTTTTTGGTGAAATGTTTGGAAGAGATTGTAGGAAATTTTTCATTTTAAACAGAGAGCTTCTAGTTTAAATTTCATACTCAGCCAGAGCCTAGTAGCAGCAAAGAGCTTTCAGTTTAACTTTAAAACAGAGCAGAGAGCTTTCTGGTTAAATTTAGAACCCAGTAGGGAGCTTCTAGTTTAAATTTAATACTCAGTCAGGGCCTAGTAGTTTCAAAGAACTTTAATTTAAATCACATCAGAATATAACTTAGTATAAAAGGCAAAACAGGGCCAGTATTCTTTGACCAATAAATTATTTCTAGAGACCTTCACAAAGAGGCCTTCTACATAGGGGGCAAGAGACCTGTGAAATTTTTTAAATAGGTGTTAAAGCCAGGCGGCAGATCAAAGGGCCATTTTGAAAGACTCCCTCTATCCAAGCAAGGGCTGTGTTAATCACCCAGGAAATTGGTCACAGCTTACCTCAGAAGCACAGACATAAATAGTTCAACCAGAGTTCTGTGATTCTCAGTCTTGAAGGAAAAGGGGACTGCTACTTCTGGAGAGAGATCTGCAATTGTAAGTATTCACTTCCGGGAATTTTTCTAAATCTTGGGAAAAAAGGAATTGTTTAGATTAAATCTGTTTAATCTGTGAACCCAGTGTATTTGTTAAATCATTCAGGGCCTAGTAGCAGCAAAGAGCTTTCAATTTAAATTTAAAATACAGCAGAGAGCTTTCTGGTTAAATTTAGAACCCAATACTCCCTCTATCCAAGCAAGGGCTGTGGGACTCCCCCTGGAAAATGGTCACAGATTACCTTAGAAGCACAGGACAGGTTACTGTGTAGCAGCCAGTGTTTAATAAGTCTTTTCCCTCCCTCCCTTCCCAACACCCACACACCCCTGGGATAATTGTAGCTTTATAGGTGCATAAACCTCTCAAAGGAAAGGAGCTGCCATATCCACTCTCAGGTGAGGCTGTTTGTCCTCATCAGGCATACATTAAGGACCTGAGATTAATTAAGCTTCAGGTGAATAAAGTACATTAAACATATTAGGTGTAGTTTTATTAGTATAGGTATCCCTACCAACCCTTAGTAGGTAAAGAACTTAAATACCTAAACACAACCTTAAAACTAAGATGCAGACAGCAGTCCAGCAGCAAGATGGGGATTTTCCAGTCTTTTGCATTGAGTGTCACATGTATGAATTTCTCCCAGTTGGTGAGGGGTCTTATGTGTGCACAAGGTGCAAGGAGCTCTTTGATTTCAGGGAACGAGTCCGATCTCTGGAGGCTAGAGTAGCAGACTTAGAGGACATAAGGAAGATAGAGAGGTACATAGATGAGACATACAGTGATATAGTACTGACGTCCCACCTCCAGTCTGGCAGCATCCCTGTTACCATGAAGGAAAGTGGTCACGTGACAGGAGAGCATCACCCTGGTGTGGTGAGAAGTGATCCTGTAGCTAGGACCTGTCCTCCTGGTGATGTAAAACCCTCTTGCACCAAGAAAATTTCTCCAGGGCCATGTGCCCATGAGGGAAGGGTTAGGACAGCTGTTATAGTTATTGATTCAATTATTAGGCATGTAGATAGCTGGGTGGCTGGTGGACATGAGAATCTCCTGGTGACATGCCTGCCTGGTGCGAAGGTAGCAAACCTCACGCACCATCTAGACAAGGTCTTAGATAGTGCTGGGGAGGAGTCTGCTGACCTGGTACATGTTGGTACCAATGACATAGGAAAATGTGGTAGGGAGGTTCTGGAGGCTAAATTTAGGCCTTTAGGTAGGAAGTTGAAATCCAGAACTTCCATGGTAGCATTCTCCGAAATGCTTCCCATTCCACACACAGGACCCAAAAGGCAGGCAGAGCTCTTGAGTCTCAATGTGTGGATGAGACGATGATGCAAGGATGAGGGGTTTGGATTTGTTAGGAACTGGGGAACATTCTGGGGAAAGGAGAGGCTCTTCCGAAGGGATGGACTTCACCTTAACTGGGATGGAACCAGGCTGTTGGCAAAAATCTTTAAAAAGAAGATAGAGCAGCTTTTAAACTAGATAATAGGGGAGAGTCAACAGTTGCCCAAGAGCGCATGGTTCAGAACAATGTATCCTTGAAGGATACTACCAAGAAAAGTGAAGTTAGGGCATATCAGCAGAGAGGTTCCAGTAAAGACAAAAGTAGCCCATATGCCCTTGAGTATGGAGCAGAGAAAGCTTAAAGATTCCAAATTACCCTTGCCTACCGATAGCCATATAAATATGAATAAAATACAGTCTCTAAAATGCTTGTATGCAAATGCTAGACATCTAAAAATTAAGATAGGAGAGTTTGAATATATAGCACTAAAGGAGAGGTTAGATATGATTGGTATCTCAGAGACATGGTGGAAGGAGGACAACCAGTGGGGCACTGTGATACCTGGGTACAAACTATATCGTAATGATAGAGCTGATCAAATTGGTGGAGGTGTTGCGCTCTATGTTAGAGAGGACATAAAGGATTAAAGTTTTGCAGGAAACAAAATTTGCTGTAGAATCTCTATGGATTGAAATTCCATGTAAAAAGGGGAATGCGATGGCAGTGGGGGTGTACTATTGACTGCTTGGCCAGAATGAAAAAATGGATGATGAAATGCTCAAAGAAATCAGGGAAGCTAACAAAATTTACAGCACAGTAGTAATAATGGGTGATTTCAATTAACTTGGTATTGATTGGGTCAGTGTCACGATAGGACATGCTAGGGAGATAAAGTTTCTAGATGAATTAAATGACTGCTTCTTAGAGCAGCTGGTTCATGAACCAACCAGAGCGGAAGCCATTTTGGACCTGGTGCAAGAGATAAGGGTGTTGGGGCCACTTGGTAATAGTGATCATAGTATGATCGCGTTTGATTTAATAAATGGAGGAGGGATGGTAAGGAAATCCACAGTACTACCTTTTAACTTTCAAAAGGGAGACTATGGGGTATGTTTACTAAACTGCGGTAATGTTACATACTGCACGTTAGGTAACGTTAATGATCGTTAGGTAAGGTTAACACGCGGTATGTAATGTTAATGCTTGTTAACGTTACTTAATGATCGTTAGCATTCCCGGCCATGGTAAACACCGCAGAGGGTGGAGAGAGGGTGGAGAGAAGGGGTCAATGGGTGGGGAGTGGGCAGGGAGAGGCTCCCTGCACACTAACGCGCTGAACTGAAGGGCTGAATCCTACCGCAAATGAAAACCTGCTGTTAGATGCACATTTAAAAGAGAGGGAAACCATTTCAGTGTCAGCAATGTACAGCATTGTCAGGGAGCCCACAAAACGTGATAGTAGTGCTCCATCTCCTGCAACAGCATAGTGCCCAAGTATGAAAGGCCACTATGGCGATGGTGCAAATGGGGCATAGGGGGCTGAAGGCGGGACATGTAGCGGGAGCAGCTGGGGCACAGGGTGGACTGGGCGGTTGCCGAGGTGTCAGAAAGGAACACAGAAAATGGAAACCAGCAAGACAGCAACTGATCAGGGTCAAACATGCCCATGAGTCTGTGTCCCACAGTGTCCCATCCAGTGGACATTACCCAGCAAGTACCCCAAGGGGCACATAACAGTGACAGGTGCTGCCGGGGGGAAGTGTGGACATCTATGTAGGCACCCCTATCCCAGAACGCACACCTTAGGCAGCCATCTACCTTCCCCCTGGATGGCCTGGGATGGTGCACCATCGGCACCGACAGCATATGGTCATGGCAGCATGGCAGAGGAAGTGGCTGATTTTGCTGGAGGGAGCAGTGGCACCTGCCTGCAGTGGACCTAGGCCATGCCCTGTACCAGTACGTGGTATGCAGTGCAACAGAAGAGGTCTTGCCAAGGAACTATGCTGCTGTGGCAACAGTGTGATGCAGTACACTCAGCCAGCATGTCCAAGAGCAGAGGGTCAGGTCCCATCTGTAGATCCTGCAGAGCATCTCCCCATAATTTTAGCCCACAATGCAGCCACAACATCAACATGGGCAAACCCCAATGCAGCGGTGTACAGGGGTACGGACACCCACTCACAAGGGCTCCACTATCCACAGCTTCATGGAGTGTCAGGCTGTTGGCCCCAGCACAGAGCTGCAGTTATCACCAGAGCACTACTACTACCCTCTGCAAAAATTAGCAATGTTGGCACTGTGATCAGGATCAGTGCGGCGGGTAGGGTTGTCAACCACCTCCATCTCTGCACAATGCTGAGATAGGTGTGGGAGTATGCGTATGTCTGTCCATTGTTTATTGTCTGACAACACCTCACTGAGCCCACATTGCTCACACTGCTTCCAGCGTTAGCCTGCAAATGTGCATAATTAGAAGCAAGGTATTGTGGGTATGGCCCAGACAGGGTGGATTGGCCAGGATGCATTTGCACAGGGTGGAGGGCAATGGCTGAGACACTGTAGTGCTCGACCACCACCTGCATGGACAGGGTGGCCAGAGCATGTCACACTGGGGGGGGGGGGGTCACTCTCACTCTGACCGAGCAGTGACCTGGGTGGTGTCTGGTCCCCCAGGGCCATTTGTGACTGCAGAACACAGCTGGAACAGATGTATCTGCAATTTCACTGCTGGGGCGACACCTGTCACACACTGGCAGTGCTGGGGATGTACAGCAGGACCTATCTTTAGCACCACATGTACTGTGGACCTAGTGCTTGGTGCCCATCCTAGCCCTCAGTGTGCACACGGAACCTGCACAATGGCCTGGTCTGTAGCTACTCTGTGCTAGTATCACGTACTGTCAGTCCGTCTTACCATGTTGCAGTACCGGAGAGGTGCAGACCCCATTTGGTGGTCAGCTGTAGGCTGCTGTTCTGCATGTGCAATGCATCATAGGTGCTGGTGGGGTTACCCTATCCTGGCACACAGAGTAGATGGTTTGTGCGGTGACCTGCAGTCCTTCTGTACTCAGCCATTGTTGTGCAACAGGCCATAGAGGTATAGCCTACTGGTTAGTACACTGACGTTCTAGGTGGAGGTCAGGGATTTGATTCCTCATTGTTCCCTCCTGTCCAAGGCAGATATTTTGCTTGCCTGTGACAGTCATATCTTTGCAGATCCATGCTGCCAGCCCATAGTACCCTCACCACTGTTGCCAGCAATCCTTATAAGGCGTTATAAGGCTCTTAATTAGGCACAGTACAAGGCACCTTATTTGGCACAGTACAAAGCACGTTATAAGGCGCCTTATTGGGCACAGTACAAGGCACGTTATAAGGCACGTTACAAGGCACCTTATTAGGTACAGTACAAGGCATCTTATTGGGCTGGTGAGTGCGGATGTTAAGTTGTAGTCCCCTAGTGCAACGAGGGGTTTGTGTCTTCTGTTATGTGCGCATATCATTTCAATTACTGTGGAAAGGTGTTCAATTGTGGTTCCAGGTGGTATGTATGTGAGGGAGATGATTAGGTACTTGTTGGCTATATGAGTGTGTTAGATTCGATTGTGTTAGTGGTGGCGATTGTTTTGAATCTTTATTCCTTTCTAGTAAGTATTAGTACTCTTCCTCCTCTCTTTTGTGCTCTGATGCAGTTAAATGCAAGTATCCTGTTGGGGTTACTTGGTTTAATATGACCTGGTCTGAGTCGTCTAGCCAAGTCTCGGTGATGCATATTATATCAAGCTTCTTGTTGTGGATTAGGCCAAGGATGGTATTTGGTTCGTTCCTGATAGATCTGGCATTCAGTAGAGCACACCTGATGTTTGTTGTTATGATTGGGTTTGTGTGTTCGTTATTTGTGTGATGAGAAGGTGTATTACGTGTGGCATTGAATGGTTTGTTGGCTGTATCCTTTGTTTGTTGGCGTTCTTTGGATATGTGTGATGCTGGTGTGCATCTGGGTTGGGAGGTATGTATGTTGAACAAGGGGATTTGCTCGTTGAGTCTGATGCTATGTGTGCGGGGTGCAAACATGTGGAGAAGTGTGAGGTAGGCCATGAGGTAGTGGGTAATGGAGTGCATTTTGTGACTTGTATTTTACTGACCTGAAAGAGGGTTTGTGGTTTAATGACCTGGGCTGAACTTGATTTGTGTCCTATAGGTGTATTTTTTGCATTAGTAGTGGTATCTTTACTCTGTGTGTTGTGTTACTTGTGGTTGGTTAGCAGACTAGTTATGAGTTGATTAATAGGCTTATGCAGCGTGAGTTGTTTTCCAAAGCGAACAATGCAAACAATGGGTAGTATGTTCTATGCAGATAATCTGCAAGCAATGGATTGTCCAGTTAGCAGAATTATCTTATAAGCAATGGATTGTCTAGGCAAGGCAAGGCGGCAGGGTTAGTTTGCAAGTAGTCGATTGCTCAGGCAAGGTAACAGCATTAACTTATACAATTAATGGATTGTCCAGGCAAGGCAAGACAGCAGAGTTAACTTACAAGCAGTGGAATGTCCAGACAAGGCAAGGCAGAAGAGTTAAATTACAAGCAGTGGATTGTCCAGACAAGGCAGGGCAGCAGGATTAACTTAGATGATGGCTTGAGACTCAGATATTTGGCTGCTACTAGGTCTGCACCTGAGGGCCACGCCAAAGGGCCCTCTGGTGAGGCCCTCAGCTTCGGGCCTGCCCGGCGAGGGCCCGCCTGCCGGCGACGTTCCTTTAATGCTGTTTTCTCTCTGCCTCCCACAGCCCCGATTGGGCTGGAGCCTCCGAGTGGGGGTGGGGGGGGAGGGGTTCCGGCTCCACTCAGGCGCTCAACCCCGATTGGGGGAGCATTGAGATGGCCGTGTGTGTGTGTGTAGTCCCATCCTGCTGGTGGCATTCCTTTAATGCTGTTTTCTCTCTGCCTCCCACAGCCCCAATTGGGCTGGAGCCTCCGAGCGGGGGGGGGGGGGGGGGGGGGTCACCAGCCCCGCTCAGGCACTCGACCCCGATCGGGTGAGCATTGAGATGGACGTGTGTGTATGTGGTCCTGTCCTGCCGGCGGCATTCCTTTAATAGTATTTTGGATACCCAGACCAGCTGTATTCCAAGCTTTAAGAAAAGTGGAAGGACGTCCAAAAACTTCCAGCTTGGCTAAAGGTGAGGTCAGAGAGGCTGTTGTTGCTAAAAAAGCATCTTTCAGGAAATGGAAAAAATAGCCAAATGATGAATACTGGAAACAGCACAAGGACTGGCAAGTTAGATGCAAGGCACTGATACAGTAGGCAAAGAGATAATTTGAGAAGAAGCTTGCTGTAGAAGCAAACATGAGTAATAAAGACTTTTTAAAGTACATTTGTAGCAAAAAAACTGTGAGAGAATCAGTTGGACCATTAGATGATAGAGGGGTAAAAGGGGCACTAAGTGGGGACAAGGCCACAGCGGAGAGACTGAATGAATTCTTTCCTTCGGTCTTCACTGAGGAAGATGTAGGGATGTTACCCATGACAGAAGTGGTATTTAAAGGTGATACTGTGGAAGAAATGAAAAAAATATCGATATACCAGGAAGATGTATTACAACTATTTGATAAACTGAAGAGTAGCAAATCACCTGGACCAGAAGGCATACATCCAAGGGTGTTGAAAGAACTGAAATATGAGATTGCAGACCTGCTATTAGTAATCTGTGAACTATCATTAAAATCATCTGTAATACCTGAAGATTGGAGGATGGCTAATGTAACACCAATTTTTAAAAAGTGTTCCAGGAGTGATCCAGGAAACTACAGACCGGTGAGCCTGATGTCAATACCGGGAAAAATGGTAGAAACCATCATAAAGAACAAAATTACTGAACATGTAGATAGTCATGGCTTAATGGGAGACAGCCAACATGGCTTTAGAAAAGGAAGATCTTGCCTTACTAATCTGTTATGTTTTTTTGAAGGTGTGAATCAACAGGTAGACAAAGGTGAGTCGGTTGGCATAGTGCATCTGGACTTTCAGAAAGCCTTTAACAAGGTCCATCATCAGAGACTTTTGTCAAAACTAAAAAGTCATGGGATAGGAGGCAATGTACTATTGTGGATCAGGAACTGGTTAAAAGATAGAAAGACGAGGGTAGGGCTCAATGCCAATTTTTTAATGGAGAAAGGTGACTAGTGGTGTACCCCAGGGATCCGTGCTGGGTCCGCTGCTTTTTAACATATTCATAAATGACCTAGAAATGGGAATAACGAGTGAAGCTATCAAATTTGCAGATGACACAAAACTATTTAAAGTTGTTAAAACCCATGAGGATTGTGGAAAATTGCAAGAGGATCTTGATAAATTGGAAGACTGGGCATCCAAATGGCAGATGAAATTTAATGTGGACAAGTGCAAGGTTATGCACCTTGGAAAGAACAACCCAAACTATGGTTACATAATGCAAAGTTCCACATTGGGAACCACCACCCAGGAAAAAGATTTAGGCTTCAACTTGGATAACATGTTAAAACCCTCTGCCCAGTGTGCAGCGGCGGCCAAGAGAGCAAACAGAATGCTGGGTATCATAAGGAAAGGAATGGAGAATAAAACAAAGGATATTATAATGCCTCTGTATCGTTCCATGGTGCAACTGCACCTTCAGTATTGTGTGCAATTCTGGTTACTGTATCTTAAAAAGGATATAGCATTATTAGAAAAGGTACAAAGAAGAGCCACCAAAATTGAATTTTAGTAAATTGGTTTGAATGGAAAGATTGAGTGAGGAGTATTTTGGTAATTGATTAACCGGCTGAATTAGCTGAGTAGGTGTTGGCTATTTGGCTGCTCTTCCGACCCCGACTAACTTCCTCCCATGTTGTACGGGGAGGTTAGATGAGGCGGGAAAGGGATGGAGCAGGGGCGGCATTAGGGCAGGCAGTGGGTGGTTGGCAGCCACGGACCTACAGGGCTGATTCCAATGTCAGCCCTGTATGTCCAGGGCTGACGGCCTGAATAAGGAACTATTTCACCTCTGAGGTGGAATAGGTTCCCCCTAGTCAGGTGGATCTGGCAGGCCCGGGGTGCAGCAAAGGTGGGAGGGGCAGAGGAGATTCCCCGCAGCACTACCCTGACCTTGGGAGGCAACCAGATGCCATGGCTTCATTCAGGAGCCCTGACTGAGTTAGCTCGGAAAGGCCTATACGTGCAGGCCAACTGGAATCAGGGTCCCAGCCTGCATGTACAGGTCTGGACATGATTCTGATCCCATGGGGCTAGACGTGTCACGCAAGATCAGAACACCAGCTAACTCTGTGTGTCTTGTTCCGACTGGGTGCCCAAAGGGCCGGGATGTCCAGAACAGAATTGGGCCCTATGTGGCTTTATATCACTTCCATTCTGTTAGGCGATGTTCTGTTAAGATGATACCCGGTCTGATGTTTTCAAATTGGGGTTTAGCCAATGATATGTTAGTATAGCTTTGGGCTTATATTACTATAACTGAGACTTTTGTGTGCATGTATATCTATTTAATTTGCTGGGATTGTTGATTTACTAGTTGCTATTAACTTGTAGTTGATTCTTGCTAATTGGAAAAACAGTCTTTTATTCTCCTTCCTTACTGGGGGAGTATAAGAAGATAAGAACATAAGATATGCCATACTGGGTCAGACCAAGGTCCATCAAGCCCAGTATACCTGTTTCCAACAGTGGCCAATCTAGGTCATACATACCTAGCAGTATCCCCAAAAGACACAGGTTCCACAATGCTTGTATTGGGTCAAGCATTGATATCCTGGGTCCCTTTTTAATAATGGTTTATGGACCTTTCCTCCAGGAACTTATCCAAACCTTTTTTAAATCCAGCTACACTAACAGCTCTTACTACATCCTCCGGTAACAAATTCCAGTGTTTGATTACTCGTTGAGTGAAAAAATATTTTCTCTTATTTGTCTTAAATAGTTTACCCTGTAGCTTCATTACATGTCCCCTAGTCTTTATATATTCTGATAGTGTAAACAATCGATCTACGTTTACCCATTCCATTCCTTTCATTAATTTATAGACCTCTATCATATCTCCCCTCAGCCATCTCTTTTCCAGGTTGAAGAGCCCTAACCTTTGTAAACTCTCTTCATAGGAGTAGCCTTCCATCCCCTTTACCATTTTGGTGGCTCTTCTCTGTACCTTTTCTAACAATGCTATATCCTTTTTAAGATACGGTGACCAGAATTTCACACAATATTCAAGGTGCTGTCGTACCATGGAACGATACAGAGGCATTATAATATCCTTTGTTTTATTTTCCATTACTTTCCTTATGATACCTAGCATTATATTTGCTTTCTTGGCTGCTGCTGCACACTGGGCGGAGGGTTTTAACATGTTATCCACGATGACTCCTAAATCTTTTTCCTGGGTGGTGGTTCCCAATGTGGAACCTTGCATCGTGTAACCATAGTGTGGGTTGTTCTATCCTAGGTGCATAACTTTGCACTTGTCCACATTAAATTTCATCTGCCATTTGGATGCCCAGTCTTCAAATTTATCCAGATCCTTCTGCAGTTTTCCACAGTCCTCTTGGGTTTTAACAACAACAAGCAGTTTTGTGTCATCTGCAAATTTGATAACCTCACTAGTTATTCCCTTTTCCAGGTCATTTATGAATATGTCAAAAAGTAGCGGACCCAGTACAGATCCCTGGGGTACTCCACTATTCACCTTTTTCCATTGGGAAAATTGGCCATTTAGCCCAACCCTCTGCTTTCTGTCTTTTAACCAGTTCCCGATCCACAATAGTACACTGCCTCCTCTCCCATGACTTTTTAGTTTTGCCAAAAGTCTCTGATGAGGGACCTTGTACTGTTTCTCAAGTACATAATTTGAGAAGACAATGGCTATTAAAACTCGTTCTACACCTATAATTCTCAAAAGATCGGAGCCTTTCGATATGTATCTCGAGCGATCAAGTGATGTTATGTAAAGGATTTTTCTCCCTATGTCAGCAGACTTTATATCTTATATTTGTATTATGGCTTGGAACTTCAATTCTTATTTGCTCTCCTTGGTTCTGTTTGTTAAGCTTTTCTTTTTCTTTTCTTTTTCCTTGTATAAAAATCAATAAAAATTTGTGAACTGGTAAAGAAAAAAGAAACCTTGATGCAGCGTCAGTGTGTGTAGGTAAGCACTGAGTCATGGTTTGTGAGCCACTGCCTCCTCTGTGGGCCCCAGAGAGGGGCAAAAGTAGTGGCAGTGGGGACAGGAGGAGCAATGGGCAAGAGGATGGAGGACCCACCTCGGGCACCCCTGGTTCTTGCACCGGCACTGTTTGGGACCCACCTCTCTCAGGGGTACCCCTCATTCCTTCTGATCAAATAGGCCAAACAACTATGGGCCTAACCAGTTTCCCCAAACCCATAAAACAGAAAGTAAAATGTCCTTTGTTCATAAAGAACCAGGGAAATTGGCTCAGACAAAGTGCTTCCTAGGGGAATGAAATTGTTTTGTTTTTCTGGTTACATCAGTGCACATAGGGTCTTAAAGGGAAGCATATGTTAATATTTGAAAGCAAACAGCTGATTGTGAATGTCTTGTACCTTCACAGTAATTGCAGGAAAAGAGAAGGGAAATTAGTGTCTGACCATTGTAATGTCTTAAAGTCACATACGCTTTCTAATAACTCCACGAGTACATACTTAACATGCATTACAAAATATAGGCAGAGGCCAAGATCAGTTAGAGATTAAGAACCAGGAATTGGATGGCCTAGAATTCATGTGGTTGGTAGAAATAGCACGTGTTACCGTGCAACACAGTTTTATAAATATAGCACTTAGTTTGACATGTAAATACCAAATTGGAAAGCAGAGCTAGAGAAACTGAAGACATCCAAGTCACCAAAATGAAAGACAATTGGGGTGGCAAAGTCTAAAGTAACTGCCTAATTGGTCAGAAAGTTTGGAATGCACTTGTTCAGGAATAGTCTAAAGAAAACTGAGTACAGGAATCAGCTAGGTAACAAACAGGAACAAGCTAAATAAGCAGAGACTTGGAAAGCAAAGTGCATAATCCTGTGGTGGCAGGAAAGGAACGCTGAGGTTTCCAGAGTGAAGTATTGCAGTCAACTGTGGCATCACCCTTTGCTTGTCCAGTGATGATCCTTGGGTTCATGTCTGACCCCTTCACAAGAAACTCTAACAATTTGCTTACCTATGGAGCTCATCTAAATCTCTGGATCGCTGTCAATCTAATTCCCTACATTCTGGAGCCGCCTTTGTAAAGCAAGGAATTCCTGACAGTCAGTGAATCAACATAGTTAGATCTGATGCTTGTTATGCTGATCATGCTATTTGTGACTTTTAGAGAAGTCCTTGAAAATGTATAATGTCCCAAGACAACCATGAAATGTCATAAAATCTATCTTGACAGAGTGTAAATAGGACATATAATACATTCTGCAAGGTGGATCAGGCGAGTTGCAAAGCCCATTACTTATCTGAAAAATAAAAAGAGAAATGTTACTGAACATCAGTGCATCAGAGTCAAGCAAAATGTGTTGGGATCTTCTGTAAAAAAGACCCAGAAGAAATGAACAATTCACTGTATGGGGGGTTTGCAGATCTACAAAAAGCATAAATGCCGCTGATAGGGATATTCAGAAGGCACTAACCCAGTTAGTGCTCCTGAATATCCCTGGTTTGGACTGCTGTACATCCTGACGCTAAGTATTTAGTGCTGGGGAATTCCAGGGGCAGAGTGGGGGTGGCAACACGGGTTAACCGGGCAGCAGTGATATTCAGCTGCTGCCCAGTAAATTCTAACAAATTAAGGTTAGGACAGCTGAATGGCTGTTCTAACTTTAGCCAGGTTTGCAGTCCAGCCAGCAGCTGAATCTCGTTGCTGTCCGGATTGCAAAATCGCAATCTGGGCAACATGGATATTAAATGCCAGATCCTGGATATGGCCCTAGCACTGAATATGTGGGAAACGTTTAAAGCGGCATTGGCTAGGCACTTCAAGTGTGCTGGTTGCGCCACTGAAACTTCCACCCCCCCTCCATCCCCTACATTTTTAGACATCCATTTCTTAGGAAATTTACAGTAAATGTCATTGGCAGTTTTACATTCCTAAATGTATTCATGAAATTTTAGTCAACTTAGGGGCATGTTTACTAAACATTCCTAACGTGCGGGGCCGCGGTAGTGTGCGTGTGCCATATAAGGAGTGGGCGGTTCAGGCAGAAAGAAGAAAAAAAACCGACCGTACGTGTGTGCGTCGCGCTAATTTGCGGGGCCCACATTAGCGCGTGGGAAGGCTAAGTGGGGCGCTGCTGAGCACATGTCAGAATAGAGCTGTAGCACAATGGTGAACACACTAACCAATGGTGTAGGGGCTACAGGTTCAATCCCCCATTGTGCGCAACAAAAAGGCCAGCTGAGGCAACACCTTGAATGTGTAAAAGTGGTTCAGGAGGCAAAGTACTTTTGGATGGCATAAGGCGGCGCACTGTTCATTTTGGGCGGCACAAGGCGGCGCGCTAATTGTGGGCAGCAGGAGGTGGCACGCTGATGGGCATAAGGCGGCGCGCTGATGCCAAAGCAAAGGAACACAGCCACAGCACAATGGTTAAGACACTGACCAATGGTGCAGGGACCAGGGGTTCAATCCCTCACAATGCCCAGTGAAAAAGGCTAGCTGAGGCAGTATGTTATATGTTGTGGAGTGCTGTAGGAGGCTTTCTAATTTTATTTTGTGATAACTACTAGCAAATGCACTCTCACAGCATATTAATATAAGGCGGCCCATAAGGCACATGTTACAGTGCACCGTCCGCCAAGGCACCCTAGAATGTCCCCTATAGGGCAGCATGTATGTTGCGACACAGGATAATGTATAGTGCACCCTATATGGCTGGCAACCGTAACGTGCCCTATAGGGCGCCTCATAAAGCACCCTCAGAGGCACCTTATGGGTACAGTACGCTGAGGGTGGTATTGCTGGCAGCAACATATGTACAGTAAATTAAAATAAATCTGTGGACACCCCTATCACATAACCCCACTGTGGGTTTGAACCCATGACATCTGGCTGCACAGGCAGGGACGTAACCATTGGGCTACAGCTCTATAACTGTAAGCAGGCCCTGGCTGGC
Source organism: Ichthyophis bannanicus (assembly GCA_033557465.1). Classification (NCBI taxonomy): domain Eukaryota; kingdom Metazoa; phylum Chordata; class Amphibia; order Gymnophiona; family Ichthyophiidae; genus Ichthyophis; species Ichthyophis bannanicus. The sequence continues at coordinate 368,112,846 of CM066038.1, read as the reverse complement.
TGCAGATAGCCTGTACGTCACCTCACTGACAGTCTGCTGTTGTGAACCACCCGTACCCATGATGCACTGCACATGCAAATCAGCTGTCCACGATTGAACACAGGATGGGAAATGCACCCCTAAAGCTCCCCGGCCTGGTAGGGGGAAGTGTCCGTGTGCACCCACACAGCACCTCGGCCTGGTAGGGTGTCCTGAGTGGGTGGACAAATGGCAAAGAGTAGCTAAACACCATCACATTGTGCGGTTACTGTGCTCACCCTGAGTGTGAGATGTTGCGCGAGGACCAGGTCCACAACACCAGGCATGGCCAAATGTGGACATGTCAGAGCTCCAAAGCAGCAATAACCTGTGGAATAGGTAGGTGCTGCATAAACATTTTGGAGATCTCTGTCTGGCTCAGTTAGTGGGGACCCCCCACCCCACAGACCCCCAGGTGGACAAAACAGGGCCTCCCCTCAACAGATCCCCACCCTGATGCCAGTAGAGTGGACCATCAACCCCAGTCCTGCTAGGGAACAGACACCCTACAGGGCACTCCAAGCAGCTCCACACACATCCATAACACAATATCAGACAGACATTAAGCCTGGATAGTCAAAGATGCACCCCACCACTATCTGATATTCACCTGCAGCAAGTCATCAGCCACTGTACCCTGCAAGGCACTCCATCACAACACATATCAGCTGTGAACAGTCTGCTGGCTGTTCCTGATGGACATGCATGCACCCACAACTGGGGTGGCAGCACACACAGACAGATAAGTCCATGAAGAGGCCCCCACAGGACATCCATACTTATCACATGGGAAAATCACAATATAGCACTATGGGGGTGCCTAGCCATGCTGCCGTCACTGCACACTCAGGGTGAGAGTGATCCCCCAGCAGCACATACAGAGGTCACCCTGTCTGTGTAGGTGGTGGCCGGGCACTACCATGCCCCTGCCAGTGCCCTATGCCCTGTGCAGCTGCATCCTGGTCAGTCCACTCTGTCTGAGATATACCCATGGTCCCTTGCTACTCATTATGCACATTGGCAGGCCAATACTGGCAACAGTGTTGGCAGTGTGGGCTGTGGAAGGGGCATGCAGCCAACACCCACTGTATAGACAGACACACAATTCCACACCTATGCCATCATGGTGCTACTATTGAGGAGGTAATTAGCCTTGCCCACCAAACCGGTGCTGGGCACGGCAAGGTCACTCCCCAGGGTGGTAAACACCGTCAGAGGCAAGGGCTGGAGCACGCACCGCAAACACCAAACAGATTGTTCGGATGGGGTCAACTAGCAGTATGTGCGTAACGTATGGATATCTATCTGCCAGTACTCCTAGCAAGCGTCTCAGAGCTGTGTACCGTATACCTCAGGTGTAGGGTTCCATTGCTAGGGTATGCAGGTGCTAGTATTGGGAGATGCACGCAGGGTCCAATGTTCTGCCTCTCCAGGAGACATTGGCCAATGGGGCCTGTGGGTGTGGGTGTGGGTGTGTCTGCCCCTGTTGGCTGCTGCCTTACGGCAGAGATTCCCAACTCCAGTCCAGGTGTGCATCACACTGATCGGGTTTACCTGCTGTTCCTCATGAATATGCATGAGCTACATCTACATGCCATGGGGGTGGTGCATAGATATACAGCACAGGCATTTGTATGAGTGGCAGCATGGACCCTGACTGGTGTGTGGCCCACCAGGATTGCATTTGGGAGATTCTGCTCTAGGCACTGCCCCTGTACATGGTGTCTGTGCTCAGTGGGGTAAAGGATAGACGTAGTACCATTGCATATGGCCTCGCCACGAAAGGTTTGTCCTTACTATCACTGTGTAGCTGTGGGAAAAATATGTGGGAAGGATTGGCGGTAGCCCCAGCTGGGCTTTGAACCTGTGACCTTCTGTTCTTGTATGCACTGTCTATGTGCACTGCACCACCTTGTAGCCACAGATTGGCTGGATTCCCTGGAACGTCCATGCCTGTGGATCTGGCAGGGCCTGTGTGTTGCAGTGGACTGTGCCAGCCTGCACATGGCTTGCCCTCTGTCCTCTGTGGCTAGCTGCCACTGCTCCCTGCACCACATGTACTCGTGCGCCAACATGCTGGCATGAGCTTCTCTCAGGAAAAGCAGATGACCTGATTGCAATGTGGCAGTACGGGACTGCATTTGGGGGACTTGGCTATAGGTATGCCCATTGTTGTGGTGTGTGTGCGGTGTTGGGTAACATATGGGTGTTTCCCCCATGCTTATGTTCCCTGCAATACAGGGGTGTCTGCTCTATCTTTGTTTAGTGGTGGGTAAAATATATGGACAGGGCTGGCAAGTGCCCCAGCTGGGATTTGAACCTCTGGTGTTCTAGTCCTAGAGGTCATTGCTATGTCCTCTGCACCACACTATGGCCACAGAGACAGTGCAGCCCCTGGAGGTAGTAAACCTGGCAGGATGGCGTCACAAACCCTGCTGTATGCATTTTTACTGTGGGCTCCTTCACCCTGTGTGGTGACAAACGTGCAAATAAAACCCGGGAATGACCACGGAACAAAGGGGGAAAACATATACCCAAGCTGAGCAACAGTGATATTAATGGGCAACCCTAGATAACACTCCCAGGACAGCTCCAGATAAAGGGAAATGTATTTTGGACGAGTCTCCGCTCCGTACACCTTTCCATAAATCATTTCCTTTTTTTTGGAGCTTTCCTGGGTGTGTTATCTAGTTTTGCCCATCACTATAACTGTTCCCCAACTGAATTACTATTTTTCATATTTTTGTGGTGGTCGTTTTCTATTTATAATTGCACTTTTGTGCTGTGCACATGTATCACACTGCTCACGTTTTGCGGGTTTCCCCGGTTTGCTGTACATTGCTGACGGAAATCGTTTCTCTTCCCTTTAAATGCATTCTAACGCGAGTGATTCACTCGCGCTATTTTTTTTTGGAAATTCAGCCCCGATAATGTGCGGGGCGCCTCTCCCCTCCCCTTCCCCGCCCATTAACCCCTTCTCTCCGCCTCTCCGGGGCCTTCCTCCGCCCTCCGTTAGCCTTTCCACGCCTCTATCGGACATTTGCGGGCACGTACTTGTGCGGCACCCGTTACTGTGACGCGCAAGTGTGCAGGGCTTCATCGCACGTTTGCGGGGCGTTTAAGCGCTCTTAAGTACCGCTTTTAGTGCGCTATTTTGCGGCGCGCTAATTAGCGGTTTTTAGTAAACATGCCCCTTAGTCAGTAACCAAAACTCAAAACCATTGATTATTTCTAAATATAACTGAATATTACTGCAATACGTACTTCTACTCCATACATAGAAAAGTCAATGCTATATACAAGGTCTATTTTACCCATGCCAGGACTATATAATCCTGTTAGCTCTTTGGGATTTTACCATTTAATCCGGGACAAGTAAAGGTATGCAAGATCAAAAAAATTTAACACAAAGTTTTCCTGATTTTAGGGTATTTTTTCACATTTATTTTATGGACCCATTCTTTAGGCCCACATTGTACTAGAACTTAAAGCAAGCAAATCAAGTATATGCACATTAATTCATAGGTATATGCATATACAAGCAGAATGTGAATACTTTAGTTTTTATGGTGCCCAAATGACCAAATGTACACGCATAAATGCATATCTCTAGTGGCAAGTACAACTTCTGTTTCAAGTATGCATTAGTCGTGTGGTACTGTGCATTCTGTCCTTTCAATGTGCACCATACATATTCCCTCTCACTGAGTCCCCTGTGGCAGTGACACATACTTGACACTTTATGTGCTCATTATAGTTTTTCTAAGTTCCTTCTGTAAAGCAATTCATCCTTTTGTTTGCACCAGTGCAAGCAAGAATTGCATCATTCATTTCTCCAATGTTCAGATATTTTTTCCTTGGAAAATATTACCAACATATGCGTATAGTAACCAGTAAGGCAATCCTGACTTAATAGGAGATTTTCTACAGATCATAGTGCATGCTGGATTATGCCATCTGCCCTTCTAAAACCCACTGTTGCTTGGCACCTATGTTCCAATCAAGTTGTTTGAGCAATTTGTATAATGGAAGAAAGCCATCTTAGCAGATGGGCATGGATTTAGGCAGTCAAGAGATCATTTATGTACATCAAATGTGGTATTAAGACCAGGGCATGTTGAACTTCCATTCTGACTAGAGGGATTATAACATAGCTGGCTCATGAGATAACAAGTATTTTGCTTAAACAATATAAGAAATATTATGGATCATTTCTGTTCTAAATGAACACAAAGTGAAACTGGGTTGTTTGGTTTACCTTAAATCATCAAAGGAACAATTAGTATCTACTAGGCATGCTTTAGATTTCACACTCATTTGTGTTCATCAGAAAACACCCATTCAGATAGTCTTAAGGAGCTAAGCTGTCCGTGCATTCTTCTCATTCATCCTCATTAAAGTCTATGGGGGAATTATTTTACAATGGAACAAGGAGGCTTAACATCTATTCTCAACCAAACCTTCTTGAAATGTGATGGCAGGTATCCCTAACATAACTCCAAGCCATAAAGAGTGTTACAAGCACCCCAGGGTACCGGAAGAGGGATAAAAGCAATTACAGTATCAGGATGAGTACCAGAAATCATATCAGAAGGGCAAAATGGCACAAAAAGTGGAATGAACATCTCAAGAAAGTGGAAGAAGGCAAAGCAGCACCACAATTAGTGGAAGTCAATGTTCCCTCTAATTTCCTGTAGGCTGTGTACGCATAAAATATCAGCTGTGTGCAGCTTTTGAAGGAAGGTTAAATTTTTGTGCGCCACATAATGACACTCGGAGTTATATACTTTAAAATTTGACTACACGTCAGAATACAGTATGTACACCACACTGATTTTAATCAAATTAAATGAAAATAGACGATTACTAAATGAAGCGGGACATTTCTAGTAATTACAATCATAACTTTTAAATTTTAAGACGTCTGTGTTGTTTTCTATCAGAATCAGAGACGTAATTTTTGTGCTCTCTGTTGTAAAGTATGTGCGCTCGCTCGGCGAGGTGTGTGCGCGCGCACACACGCACAGCTTAGAGGGAACAGTGGTGGAAGTACACAAAGACAGTTTTGTGAGGAGGAAAATAGCAAGGAGATCAGCACAGCACCCAGATTAGCTGCAAGACTTCAAAACATGCCAAGGGACCAGTACAGCATCCAGATCTGCTGGAAGGTCCTACTGTAAATTATGGTGAGGACCAGCATAGCACCTTGATCAGCTAGAAGGCAATAAAACATTCCAGGAGAACAAGCAGAGCATCCTGATCAGCTGCAAGGCCCTAAAACACCCAAAGAGAACCAGCACAGCAACACCATCACCTGTAAAGTCCTAAAAATGCCAAGAGGACCAGAAGAGCATCCAGATTAGCTTCAAGACCCTAAAACACACAAAGGGGACCAGTACAATACCAAGATTGGCTTCAAGTACCTAGAATATATCAAGAGGACCAGCACAACACCTAGATCATCTGAAGGATCCTAAAACACTCCAAGAGGACGAACCCAACACGTTAATCAGCTCCCTCACTGAGTGACATTTACACCCAAAGTAAAAAGAATACATCAGATAACCTGCATGGAGCAGCAGTTACAATCCAATGTAAAAAGCACAGAGTAAGGTAACTTGTACAGGGAAGCAGTTACAACCCTAAACACCTTGCTGAGCAAACTAGATGGACTACGTTGGGCTATATCTGCCATCATTTATGTTACTAAATTGCTATGTAATGCTCAAAAACAGACAAGGGGGACCAGCACATCACTAAGATTAGCTGAAAGACCTCAAAACACCAGATGAGAGCCAACTGCAGAAGAGGCATCACAAGCACAGGCCGGAGGAACGGCATGAGCTCAACTAAACTGTGTACCTGCAAGTTAGAGTCCTGGAACTGAAGACTTTAGTACCAACATAGGAAACCCAAGTACAGAGGAAGATCACCCTGGGTTGGAAGAAGCATTCATGGTCTGCTTAGATGACATGCTGAAGGATTTGAATAAGAATCAGAGGATGCACCATGGTGAAGGTCCCAAACGTTGTAAGAGTGGGGCTGCAATATTGGCGGTGTTGGTCCAGAAATACTTAGGAAGACAAATGCAGCAGAAAAATAGACTGGCTGAGCCTAAAATGAAAGGCTAATAATACTTGTGGCAGAAGTGCAACAGTTGACAAGTACAATGTGTGAGGGAGCTCTGTTGCCCCATGATAAATAGGGTTGATTCCACAATCAGGTTGGCTAGATGGGTGTCCCCTTCCTCTTCCACCACGTCATGATTATCCCTTCCAAAGATGGAAGAAGCATTCATGGAGTGCACATCGGTCATTCAGAGAAAGCAAAGTCTTTCTTAGTCGACAACTTGACAAATAATTTCTTAGTCAACAAGTGCAATAAAGGAGGATGGTGGATGCAAGGGCGACCAGTCACCCTATGATAGATAGGATTGATTGAGCTATCAGACTAGCTAGGCAGATGTCTCCTTCCTCCATCACCATTTTTATGCTCATCCCTTTACTATGGAATAGGTACCGTTGTTCTGTCAAAGGTTATCACTCAACCTCCCAGAATTCTCTCACATCCATGTTATCACTCATCGTCAGAAACATAACCCCCAACAGTTAATTCTAAGAAATTCTAAGGTAAATCACCACAGACTAATTCAGATAAAAACAGACTCTAATATCAACCACATAAATGCAGGCAGTACGTCCACACACCTATCCTTCATCCTTATTAATGCTAGGTCAGTAAAAAATAAAGCACCCATCATAACTGATCTAATTAATACAGAAAACCCTGACATACTTTGCATTACTGAGACATGGTTAACAGAATCCGACTCAGTCCTGCTAAATCAATTAAAAGTGCAAGGATATTCCATTTTCACCTGCAATAGGAAACATATAAGAGGTGGAGGTGTTCTTATACTAGCTAAATCTAATCTTGGGCTATCCACTACCTTATGTGAAAACCGTGATGACACAAATATACTCAAAATTGAAAACAAGGACATAGCAATCTGCTTAATATACAGACCTCCTACTGCTACTAATCAAAATATTGACACCATACTTGAATCAGCTTGCAATTCTACATTAAGGAAACCACTTATATTGTTAGGGGATTTCAACCTACCATCTCTCTCTAACAATCTTGAAACATCTTTCTTAGAAGCGATGGAAGAGATGGGATTCAAACAAACAGTTAACCAACCAACTCATATTAAAGGAAACACTCTCGACCTAATATTCATCCCTACATATTATTATACCACACCTCATTATGTCTCACCTTCCACATCTCAAGTCCCCTGGTCGGACCATTATCTGATTAAGTTTTCTTTCCTCCTTCAACAACACACTAAACCATCCCTTGTCAATCTACAACAAGTTCATAGATTTCGACCATTCAACAGAGAAGAGTTTCTTGAATCAGTACTTCCCAGACTAGATCCTACTATCAATAATATTGATGACGCGATATCAAACTGGAACTCCATTATTCGATCAGCATCAGAGTCAGATCCACTGAAGTTTCGACATAAATCGAAAAAAAATGAAAAATGGTATACCAGTGAACTTGCAACCCTAAAGAAAAGCCTTAGAAAAACAGAATCTACATGGAGAAGGAAACAAACCCACGAACTCAGAATAAAATATTTCTCACTACTCAAGAATTACAAGGATGCGATTAATAACGCTAAAAGACAATACCACTCTAAAACGTTATCTAAATCTATTAACCGTCCTAGAGAACTATTTGAGATTGTCAAATCTTTAACCAAATCCCCATCAAACAACTCTCACAAAATTTGTATTAATCCACAAATAATTGCTGACCACTTTGCAAATAAACTTAAACTTAACAGACATTTCATCCCACCTAATCTATCTATCTCACATAATAACTTACAGGAATGGAAAGCCTTTCATCCTATTAGCAACAAGCTGCTCCTTCAAACAATATCCAACCTAAATACCACTACTTCTCTTCTTGATCCCTGTCCAGTGGCATGGATAAAATCAGCAAAAGCGGAACTTGCCACAGACCTACTGAACATAGTGAATCAATCTCTTCAACAAGGACGTATACCTGATGCCCTCAAGAAGTCCGCTATCCGCCCATTGTTAAAAAACAATACTCTGGACAGCAATGACCCTACTTCATATCGTCCCATTGCAAGTATCCCATTCCTCGCCAAAATTATTGAAAAGATTGTGCAAACACAGCTACAAGATTATATTGACTCCACGGCTCCTCTAGATGATCATCAATATGGATTTCGACCACATCATGGTGTAGAAACGCTCCTGACGGCTCTATTTGACACAATCATAAGAGGTATCGATAACACCAAGCAAGCCTTCATTCTCATATTCATTGATATCTCCTCGGCCTTTGATACTGTAAACCATAGCACGCTCATCTCAAGACTCTTTCAATTAGGCATTAAAGATAAAACCCTTGAATGGTTCATATCTTATTTTACTAACCGGACACAATATGTTCAAATGGACCAAAATGCATCATCCCCTTTTCCGCAAGAACAAGGTATCCCTCAAGGTTCTGCCCTATCAGCCCTATTGTTCAATCTCTATCTTCAACCTATCTGTTCCATATTTAAACGTTTCAAAATCAATTATCACATCTACGCAGATGACATTATGTTGTACTCACCATTTGATGTGTCTAACCCAGATTACACCAACATATGTCATTGCCTCACTGAAGCGGAGCTGTGGCTGAAATCTATTAACATGTCTATTAATTTTAAAAAAAACCGAAGCATTATTTATAACAAGAAACACAAACTTCACCCCTCCAACTGAAATCAACATTGGCAATAATTCTCTCCCTGTTAAAGACGAGATCAAATATTTGGGAGTTATTCTTGATAAGACCCTCAGCCTCACCAAACATATAAAACAAACTGTAAAAACAATTTACTTCAAATTAAGGACAATTCAACAACTTAGACCATTACTAGACAACACTGATTTCAGAACCATAGTACAAACACTCATTACACCTCATTTAGACTACTGTAATGGTATTCTTCAAGGGACCTCAAAGAAAATATTCATACACTTCAACTAGCCCAAAATGTCACCGCAAGGATTATCTTCAAAGCAAAACTAACAGATCATATATCTCCGATTCTTTATGCTCTCCATTGGCTTCCAGTATCATGCAGAATCACCTACAAATCCTTAATCAATACTTTTAAAATTATTGCTAATATAGCTCCTTCCTTCATATCCACACTCATCAACATCTCACCTGAAAACAGATCAAGACGAAGAATTAACCTTCACATGCTACAAGTACCTGATTCTATTCGAAAGACAAGTCAAAAGACAAGCAACACAGCCTTCTCATACTTTGCCCCTATGTTATGGAACAACCTACCAACTGAAATCAGAGAAATAAAGGATCTTCAACTATTTAGAAAAAATCTAAAAACCCACCTATTTACTCTACACTACAATAACCTCCATAAGGATGATAACCCTAACTCAGAGAAAACCACTGATCAGCAGTCACTCACTGACCCTACCTAGACAGGACATAAAATCCTTTTTCACTCATATTCACATTGCTCACCTAGTTAAACTTTCTCTTTGAAAGCAATTACTTGTCGCTAATGTGAATAAGTGTAATTAATGTAATATACCCAATTTCCGTTGATTTACTGTGGAGAGACAGTTTTCCTCATTGTATTATTGAGTTGTAATTTTAATAGTTGAATGTTATTTCTCTAAATCCATTCTACATAATATAATAGTTCCTCTGTTATACTGTTCACTGTTCTAAAACCTGTTCTATTGTAAAAATAGTTCTAATCCTGTTCTATGTAAAATAGTTCTGAACCTGTTCCATGTAAAATAATAGCATGCTATTATTAAACTTTGTTTACCTGTAAACCGCCACTGATCGCTGGAAGTGGCGGTATAGAAAAGATGTAAAATAAATAAATAAATAAATAAATAGCACTAGATGCGCTCCTTGGAATGAAGCTACAAACAAGTACAATAATGGAAATTTGAAAAGAACTTTGAAGAGAGAGCTCAAGGCTCATTGACTGTCATTGACTGATATATCCCTGAACTGTACCGGGTTCCGTTTCTCCCTAGCTTGGACTGTTAGAAAATGAATGTCATGCATTGCGATAACACTCAAAGAGGAATAGAATGACAGCCCGAGGGCACCCACAGAGATGCAAAGCAGGAGGAGGATGAGGGAGGTCCAAAGAAAGCCAAAGGTTGCAGAACCTTGAAGCAAGAAGGGTGACATGAATCATTCTAACACGGGAGGGGCAAAGGGCAGCAACAAGGCGAGCTATTAAAGCATTTTCAAAAGAGTGACACAGGCAGCAGTGCCAGAGAAAGGCAAGAGGAAAATAAGGCTCTCTTTTTTGATGCCTTTCACATAAGCGATAGTGCCTATTGTCGAGGTTCTATCCATGTATTTGTTTTGTCTGTCCATGCACATAGGTTTTTTTTTTTTTTTTGCTTGCTAAAAGAATCCTATGGGTTTGGATTAGACAAGTAAGCAAAGAGTGCTGCAGTCTGCCTGGTGGAGCAGCAATTCCTTCAGGTAGAAGAAAACGAGGCCACAATTGTGGTGAAGAATGCTGCAGGAAGTAGGCAGAAAACGTGGTAAAGACTGCTGCAGGAAGAGGAGAGCAAGGCAGGTTAGAATCTGGAACGGAAAATGCAGAGAAAAGAAGTTTAAAAGGGTGGTGCACTTGGGAAAGTAAGAATGGGGGTGAAGAATGGAAAGAAGTGAGTGAGAATGCAAGGATGAGGGAAAAAAGAATCTGCGGAGGGGAACAGAGTCAAGGGGGCAACAAAAGACGGGCTGGAAGGTAGGTGAAAAAAGTGTATATGCCAAAGTTTGTAACCCCTCAAAGAAAAAACACACAAGCATCCCACACTACATACCCACATACAGGCAACCCATCCCCTGCACCATAGACAACTCCCACCCCCACAGGCATCCCCACCCCTGTATCACATACATGCACACACAAGCACACAGGCACCCCATCCGTACACCACTCATACACTGTCTGAAGATAGATACAAGTATAGAGATAATACTAATTATAAAAATGTTTCATACAGCCTTTGCTACTGTAATGAGATGCCCTTATCTTTGAACTCCACCCCCCTCCCCCAAACACACAGACATGTATTCGTTTGAGAATGGAGGAAGGGAGAAACATGATGTTTTCTCACAAAATAAGTATGCACTTTTCAACTTGTTGCTTGTTTTATTATTTCATATTTTTCTTCTTTTTTTTTTCTTTTTTAAATTTGCCTTGTGGGCTTAACAGCCCCACTGGAAATGCGGCAGCAGGCTGTAGAGTAGTTGTGCAGGCAGGAGGTTTGGATCTTGAGAGCAGGACTGGCAACAAAGGTTCAGACTATTTCATACAGTACATGACAGGCCAATAAGGCTGACATCAACAGCAAAGGGAGACCTTGTCAGTCCTTTTTCTTTTATTTCCTTTCTGTTTTGGATTTGCTTTTGTTTTTTCTTTTATGTTTTGGGATGGGGGGGGGGGGCTGAAAGTTAGTTTCTGGAAATGGGTTCCATCCTGGAGAGATTGCAGTGGAAGCTGCCAAAAGCACTGAAGGCAGAGAGTGTGGGCAACTGCCCCTCAATGCAGTTCTACAACTTTTTCCTCCTCCCAGGCATATGAAAATGTAGGGAAACCAAATATTGGGAGGGCTGTCTTCAGAAACACTAGCTTTTCCACCAGCTGTGTTGCTAGCCATGAATTTATCTATTTATTTATTTGAAAAGCTTTTATACCACATTTCCAAAGATCAAGGTGGTTTACATTTAACACAACAAAACTTTCCAGTGAACATGATAACATAGGATATTAAACCAACATAACTTTAAAGCATTGCAACCTGGATACATTTAGCAGGGTCAGGGAGAGGGGATAAAGACATTGACTGATAGGGAGTCACAAATACTCCTACAATGGAGAATATATGTTCATGGGCCCAATGGTTGGAGGGCAGGACAGGACAAGTTGGGCAACTTTGGCTGGGTCTGGCCAGACTGCAAATTTGTATGCCCAGTATGCCAAGGGATCTATCTGTGTGCATGGCCTCAATGGGCTCTGCAAGATAGTGTGTCACTGAAATCCATGCAGGAGTCCAACTTGTGGCAAGCTGATCTCTGCTGCTTAGGATTGCAGCTAGGGGTTTAGTCACTATAGATTTTCCCTGGCTGGGACTCATGGGCCACTGGCTTGTAAAAGGAAGAGGAGGGAGAGTGGTAGGTGACAGGACAGTGCTCATAGTACTAGTACTGCTTGATGGCATGCCTACTAGTACTACTTCCCATGCTACATCACCACAGCCCCTGCCACTGACACTCTTTTTTCCAACTCAATGACCAGCTTTTCCTTCTAGTATGTCAGGGTGTTACATTGCAGAGTGATAGTTCCCTTCATCTGTGGGTCACAGAGACCAGCTAGCATATAAGCATCCTCTTTTATAGAATGTTGCAACCTTTTTTCCATTTGACTATGCAAGAAGTCCATCATCTGCAAAACCTCTGCCATGAATCCCTACTGCTGCCAAAAATCCTCTAATTTCACTTGTAAAATCTTCATTACTGGAATGAGAAGGCTCATGGCATCCTTAAAGGGGCTTTAGGACTTCTATCACTTGCATGATATTAGCCCAATCCTGGCAATACAGGAGGCTTTCCATCTCAATCTTGGTTTCCAATGACACCTTCTGCAGGGCTGTCCATTGGTCCACTAATCTCTCCAGTATTTTATAAGTGGAATTCCATCTAGTGGCAACTTCTTGCTTGAGCTGGTGTGCAGGTGCCCCTATTGATTGCTTCTTCTCACGCAGCTGACATCCACTCTCTTCACACTCTGGTGAAAATACCCTACTAATTTTCTACTCTTCTGGATCAGTAGCCTCAGGACAGAGCTGCTGCTTTCCTTGCTCCCCAGGCCTAGGGAATGTCTTGACAACCAAATGCATGTGTGCAAAGCATCTGATCCCATGAAAGCCCATCTCCTTCCCTACCTTAACCATGTTTATTCCATCATCTGTTACAAGGAAACCTGGAAGCACAGTGTTCTGTTTGTGCCCTATTTACCAGTCCTGCAGCAGTCCCCTTATTTCTGTTAAGATATGGGACCAAGTATGGCTGTCATCCATCACCTGAACCCCACTAAACTTACTGCCACATGGAACCCAGAATGTTCTACTCAGCCTTATACTTCCTCCCCTTCTATTAAGTGCTCACTTTCAAATATTTTGGTGTTCACATTGACTCAGAGTTCATTTTCATAAAGCAGATCTCATATGTTGTTAAATCTACTTTCCTAACTCTCCACAAATTTCATGCTATCCATTCTCTATTAGATACACAGGTTTGGAGTCTTAAATTCATGCTATATTCGCTCTGTGCCTTGACCATGCAGTTCATCTATTATTTAAACATTCTTGGCTTCCATTATCTTTCTGTATCCAATTCAACATCCTGATCTTAGACCACGGAGCTTATATTCCGGTTCTTCTTCTTACCTCTCTTCCCTGTTTACATCGCTGGTTGTTGTCTTCAAACCTTAACCATCCCATCAGTGTATTGTGTCAGATTAGAGGCCACTAAGCAGTCTGCCTACTTTTCAAAAGCTCCCCCTCTTTGGAATAAGCTTCCCTTATCTCTTCATATGGAATCTTCTAAGAAATTCAAGGCTGCCTTAAAAATGCAATTACTGTATTTACTCTGGCATTTGAAGACCAGTGAAGTCACAGGAGTGTACAGATGGTCTGGCATGCATAAACTTCTCTTTCCTATTCTTAATCTGTCATAGTTTTCACTTTCCTATTATATATTGGAGGTTTTTTTAATCTCACATTTTATGATTTTAAATTGCTTTGCAACTTTGGGAAGGGCGGTATATCAAACCTAATAAACCATAAACCACCTGGCTATGTAGCACAGTCCACTGGTATGCTTCTCCTGCTGCTCTCTCTTATTTATAGTCTGCCCCGACTCATCTGGTCTCCATCAGTGTTCTATGAAGGAGAGGTAAGGGTGTGTAACATCCTGACTAGCCCAGATATCAGTAGCAAAATGCACACTACTACCAGCCTCTGCTTTTTCCAGCTCTGCCTGCAGCTGGCGACCTAACTTGGTAATAAAGAGTTAAGAGATACAGCAGCCTCTTAAACTCCACCTTTTCAATCATCTTTAGAAGATGGTCATCCAGGGCTATTAATCCTCCTATGTACTGTATCACCACCCTCAAGGCTGCCAACCAATTGCCCTGTGCTAAGCATTATCCCATCTCTTCCATGATGGATTGCTTTGATGTGCATCAGATCTGCGGCAATGCCACCTGCCTAGGGAAAGAGTCTATGAGCTCCGCTTGGGAAAGGGATTTTATTTTTTCTGTCCCTTTCCCACCACTGCTATTTTCCCTTCAAGACTGGGTCCCTAGTCATGAATCAGCACCGTCCTTTGTTCTGAGCTGGAAAGGATGCTATTTTAGCAAATGGTGTTGCATGTCTTTGTTCAAAGTTGACCCATCAGTCTTCATCTACTTATGTGCTTCCTACAATAATTGCATTCTGCAAACCTTGGGTCCTCAAGCACTTTAAATTGCCCGTGAGGTTTTAATAGACTTTCTTCTGGGGGGTGGGGGTTGCTGCTGTTTCTCTTAGAACTGCTGCTGGACCTGTGGCTAGAGACAGAGGAGAAGATGAAAGGCCAGCAGCATCCTTCCCACTCATTATTGTCCCCTCTACCTGCGCAATGCTCTTGGCCTTTGCGTTACTAGTATCACTTTCTACCTTGTCATCAGTTAGCACCCTAACAAGAACCTCTTCAACACCTTCTTCAGCCAGTAAACTTTCCCTTCTCTCTTTGTTCAGTATCTTCTTGAGTACCATCTCCTCAAGTGTGCTGTATTAGATACTGGCCATGAGGTCATCACCAGGCCTGGCCTGGCATAGGCCCTGTATTGCCCAGTTGATCCATCTCACTGCTACCACTCTTCAACAGATTGGAGAGAGGGATAATGTACTTGTACAACTAATGCTCCTATCATACTGGATTCCAAGCTCTTGGGGACTGACTGCCTATCTTTTAATGCCCTGCTTCCCACTTGGCCTCTAATACCCTAGAGTACCATTACACCAAGTGTGCTGCTTCAGATTCTGGCCCTGGGGACACCTGTACAGCCCAGTGTAAGACCTGCAGTGCTCAGTGAGCACACATTTCAGCTCCCATTCTTCAATGGACTAAGGGGTATGTTTACTAAACCGTGCACACGTGCGCGGCGCACAGTAGCGTATGCTAATGATGCACTTAAGTGCTCTTAAGTGTCCCGCGTGTGTGCGTGTCACATTAACGGGCCCGCGCATGTGTGCAGGGCGCTGATGTGCGATAGAGGCGGGGAAAGGCGTACGGAGGGCGGAGGAATGCCCCCGAGGGGCGGAGGGACGGGGTCAATGGGTGAAGAGTGGGAGGGGAGAGGCTCCCCACACAGGAGCGTGGCTGAATTTCGGCAAAAAAATACCGCGAGTGAAAACCTCGCGTTAGAGTCGATTTAAAGGGAAGAGAAACCATTTCCGTCAGCAATGTACAGCAAAACCGGGGAAACATGCAAAACGTGAGCAGTGTGATACATGTGCACAGAACAAAATAGCAAATATAAATTGCAAATGACCACAACAAATTCCAAATAAATTATAATCCAGCTGGGAAACAGTGATATTAATGGCCAACCATAAAAAACACTCCCAGGAAAGCTCCAAAAAAAAGAAATGATTTTTGGAAGGGTCTACGCTCCGTAGACTCATTCAAAAGCACTGCATTTTAATGGAGCTTTCCTGGGAGTGTTTTCCAGGTTGCCCATTGATATCACTGTTGCGCAGCTTGGTTTTGGTTTTCTTCCCCTTTTTTGGAGGGCATTTGTGAGGTTTATTCGCACCTTTGTCCCCATACAAGGTAAATGAGCCCACAGTAAAATTGTGCAGAGCAGGGTGACTGACTCGTGCGGCCAGGTTTCCTATCTCCAGAAACTGCACTGTCTCTGTGGCCACAGTGTGGTGCAGCGGACACAGCCAGTGCCTGTAAGACCAGAGGGTCACAGGTTCAAATCCCAGCTGGGGCTCCTGCCAACCCAGTCCCCATAGCTTTACCCACCACTAAACAGTGATAGTACAGACACTGCTTTATTGCAGAGAACATAAGCATGGTTCCAAAGCCTAAATTTTACCCTACACCGCACACAAACCATAACAATGGGCATTACTTACTGCCGAGTCCCCCAAATTCAGTCCTGGAGTGCCACAACTCAATCAGGTCATATGCTTTTTCCCAGATAGGGACATGTCTGCATGTTGGCGGAAGGGTACAGGTGATGGAGGGGGCAGTGGCTGCAAACCACAGCAGACAGTGGCCTAGGCCTGTGCAGGCTGGCACGGTCCACCGCAACAGACAGGCTCTGTCGGATGTACAGTCATGGATTCCCCAGGGAACACAACATATCTGTGGCAACATGGTGGTGCAGTGCACACAGACAGTGTGTGCAGGAACAGAAGGTCACAGGTTCAAAGCCCATCTGGGGCTACTGCCAATCCAGTCCACATATTTTTCCTACAACTAAACCGTGATAGTACGGACAAACCTTTATTGCTGAGAACATACGCATGGTTCCTACGCCTACATTTTACCACACCAAACACAAACACCATAAACAGCCGCATTACTTAGAGCAGAGTCTCCCAAATGCAGTCCTGGAGGGCCCCACACCATTCAGGATCCATGCTGCCTCTAATAAAGATGCCTGTGCTGCATATCTATGCACCACCCCCATGGTATGCTGATGTAGCTCATGTATATCTATGAGGGACAGCATGAAAACCCGAACAGTGGTTGGAACACCAGGACTGGAGTTGGGACACTCTGCTGTAAAGCAGCAGCCAACAGGGCCAGACACACCCACACACACCCCCACAGGCCCCATTGGCCAATGCCTCATGGAGAGGCAGGACATTGGGCCCTGCCTGTATCTCCCAATACTAGCAGTTGCATACCTTAGCACTGCCACCCTACACTGGGGATATGGTACACAGCTATCAAAGGTTGCCCATGATAACTGGCAGATATCAATTCCTACGTTAAGCACATTTTGCTCATTGATCTCCACCATAACAATCATTGTGATGTCTGCGGTGTGCACTGCAGGTCTGGTCTCTGACAGTGTTTACCACCCTGGGGAGTGACCCCAACAGTAGTGCGTACCATATCCATGCCTGTACTGTGCCCAGGACTGGTGTGGTGGGTATGGCTGCTGGAATCCTCTATAGTAGCACAATGCTGGCATAGGTGTGGGGGTGGCTGTCTGCCTATCCAGTGTGTGGTGGCTGCAAACACCTTCCACAGCCCACACTGCCAGCAATGTTGCCAGTATTGGGCTGCCAATGTGCATAATGAGGAGCAAGGTACCATGGGTATAGGCTGGACAGGGTGGCCTGACCAGGGTGCATCTGCACAGGGCATGGGGCACTGACTGGGACATTTTAGTGCCCGGCCACCACCTACACAGACAGGGTGACCTCAGTATTTCCTGCTGAGAGATCACTCTCACCATGACTGTGCAGTGACCACAGCATGGCTAGACACCCCCATAGTGCTATATAGTATCTCTCTCATGTGATAGATATGGGTTTCTTTTTGGGGCTCAGTCACTGATTTATCTGCTTGCTGTGTATGCTGACATCCCAGTTCTGGGTGCATGCATCTCCACTGGGAACATGCACTGTGAACTAACTAGCACACTGTTTGCAGCTGGTTTGTGTTGTGATGGAGCAGTTTGCAGGGTGCGGTGGCTGATGACTTGCTGCAGGAGAATATCAGATGGTGGTGGGGTGCAGCTCACCATATCCAGGCCTAATATCTGTCTGCTATTGTGTTATGGATGTGTATAGAGCTGCATTGACTGCCCTGTGGGGGTGTCTGCTCCTCAGCAGGACTGGGGTTGATGGACCCCTCTATTGTCACCTTTGCAGGTAGGTAGAGGTTGGATCTATTGATAGGAGGCCCTGTTTGCCACCCTCAACCCTGGAGGTGGTGGTACATGGCCCACCTAGAGGTCCATGGGGGCTATAACCTGACTGAGTCAGACAGATATCCAAGGTGCTTGTGCAGGAACTACCTATCTCACACATTAACACTGCTTTGGACCTCTGGCATGGCCTCTTTCAGCCATGCAAGGTGTTGTAGACCTGGTCCTGGGCGCCTCATTGCACCCTCAGGGTGAGCACAGTACCCACACAATGTGACGGTGTGTAGCTACTCTGTGCCAGTAAAACACACGGTCAGTACCCCCTACCAGTCCGAGGTGGTGTGTGGGTGCACATGGTCACTTCCCTCTACCGGGCCGAGGTGCTGTGGGGGTGCATTGCCCATCTTGTGTTAATCTGTGGACAGCTGATTTGCATGTGCAGTGCATCATGGGTATGGTTGGGCTAACCCTATCCTGGTGACCACAGCAGACTGTCTGTGTAGTGACGTGCATGCTCTTTGCAGCCAGTCAGGGGCTTGTTAGCAGCTATGGAGATGTAGCCCAATGGTTACTTCACTGCCTCTGAAGCCAGAGATCATGGGTTCCAAACCCACAGTGAGTTTTTTTGATAGGGTTGTCCAACGCATTTTTTTTAATGTACATATTTTGATGCCAGCAAAAACACCCTTCAGCGTACTGTACCCATAAGGTGCCTCTGAGGGTGCTTTATAGGGAACCCTATAGGGCACCTTATGGTTCCCGTCCATATAAGGTGCACTATACAATATCCTGTGACGCAACCTATAGGGTGCCCTATAGGGGACATTTTAGGGTGCTGTGGCGGACAG
This sequence comes from Ichthyophis bannanicus, assembly GCA_033557465.1. Classification (NCBI taxonomy): domain Eukaryota; kingdom Metazoa; phylum Chordata; class Amphibia; order Gymnophiona; family Ichthyophiidae; genus Ichthyophis; species Ichthyophis bannanicus. The sequence continues at coordinate 368,093,925 of CM066038.1, read as the reverse complement.
TGCAATTTCTAATGTGCCCTATGGAGTGCCTTATAGGGTGCCTTATACGGCACCATCCATTACGGCACGTGAGGGCGTGTTTGCTGGCAGCAATTAATAACATAAAATTAAAGTGCTGCAGGACAAAATATGTACAATGCAAAGCTGATGCCTCAGCCAGCCTTACGTATTAGGCACACTGGGGAGCAAACTCATGACCCCTGTATCAGCAGTCAGTGCCTTAACCATTGTGCTCCACTGCTGCTCCTCCTTGCCTGTCAGCGCACCTACTTATGCTTTTCATTCCTTAAACTGCACAGTGCTGCCATAAAAAACAGTACACCGACCTTGCGGTACCTCATACGGCACCCTCTAAAGTGCCCTATAAGAAACATTCTAGGGTGCCTTGGCTGACAGTGCACTTTAAAATGTGCCTTATAGGGCACCTTATGTTAACACGCTTTGGGAGTGCGTTTGCAAGTAGTGATAGTGGGAGTGCGTTTGCTAGTAGTAGTCTGCTTTTCTCTGATCAGAGAAGAGCAGTGCTTTTTACAGTGCTCTGCTTGAGAAGTGGATATTTGTCTCCTGTGACACCTTGCTGTGAGTTCTAGCTGTTTATTAATTATTTATTGTTTGTCTTAGTGGTGAGCTAGTTCAGCCTTCTCAGCTATAACTTACCTTGCCTCTATCAACTAACTGGGCTTTGTGTGGTAGCCAGGTTAACTGTTCATTTTAAATTAAATCTCTCTCCCCAGAACCTGCTGTGTGTTAAACTTTCTTTCCTGTCCTAGCCTGCCTGAGTGAATCCTCCCCCTCCCCCCACTGCTGAGGTATTGTGTAGCCTTCTTCCTGTTTCCTCCACGTGTGCATAGTCTGTTTTAGTCTGCTTTTCTCTGATCAGAGAAGAGCAGTGCTTTTTACAGTGCTCTGCTAATGAAGTGGATATTTGTCTCCTGTGACACCTTGCTGTGAGTTCTAGCTGTTTATTAATTATTTATTGTTTGTATAACTGTTTATTTAATTATTTATTGTTTGTCTTAGTGGTGTGCTAGTTCAGCCTTCTCAGCTATAACTTACCTTGCCTCTCTCAACTAACTGGGCTTTGTGTGGTAGCCAGGTTAACTGTTCATTTTAAATTAAATCTCTCTCCCCAGAACCTGCTGTGTGTTAAACTTTCTTTCCTGTCCTAGCCTGCCTGAGTGAATCCTCCCCCTCCCCCCCCCTGCTGAGGTATTGTGTAGCCTTCTTCTTGTTTCCTCCACGTGTGCATAGTCTGTTTTAGTCTGCTTTTCTCTGATCAGAGAAGAGCAGTGCTTTTTACAGTGCTCTGCTAGAGAAGTGGATATTTGTCTCCTGTGACACCTTGCTGTGAGTTCTAGCTGTTTATTAATTATTTATTGTTTGTCTAACTGTGTATTTAATTATTTATTGTTTGTCTTAGTGGTGTGCTAGTTCAGCCTTCTCAGCTATAACTTACCTTGCCTCTCTCAACTAACTGGGCTTTCTGTGGTACCCCCTTCCCCCCTGCTGAGGGTTCAGGACAGGGTACCTTGTAACTGCCCTCTTTAATAGGACTTATCTCCCTCCCTCCCCAGCACCCACCCACTCCTGGGGTAATTGTAGTTTTATAGGTACTTGCACATCTTAGAGGAAAGGGGCTGCTCTCAGGTGCAGCTCGTTATCCAAATCAGTCATACACGGAGGACCTGAGATTAATTACTTAAGCTTCAGGTACACAATGTGTATTAGGGGTATTAGATACACTTTTATTGGTATAAGCATCCACACCAATCCTTATTATATACAGAATTTTAAATACCTAAACACAAGCTTTAAACTAAGATGCAGACAGAAGTCCAGCAATGAGATGGGGGTTCTCCGGTCTTTTGCATTGAGTGTCACATGTATGATTTTCTCCCAGTTGGTGAGAGGTCTTACATATGCACTAAGTGCAAAGAACTCTTTGCTCTCAGGGAACGAGTCCGTTCTCTAGAGGCTAGAGTAGCAGACCTGGAAGACATAAGAAAGACAGAGAAGTACATGGACGAGACCTACAGGGATATAGTCCTGAAGTCCCACCTCCAGTCTGGCAGCATCCCTGTTGCCATGGAGGAGAGAGGTCACGTGACAGGAGAGCATCACCCTGGTGTGGCAGGAAGTGATCCTGTAACTAGGACCTGTCCTCCAGGTGATGTAAAACCCTCTCGCACCAAGGACGTTTCTCCAGGGGAAATAGGGGAAAGCCGACAGTCACCCAGGAGTGCATGGTTCGGACAAAGGTATCCTTGAAGGATACTACCAAAAGCAGTGAGGTTCCAAAAGGGAGTATAGTGGCCCAAATGCCCTTGAGTAAGGAGCAGACAGAGCATAAAGATTCCAAATTACCCCTGCCTACCAATAGCCAGATTAATATGAATAAAATACAGTCTCTAAAATGCTTGTATGCCAATGCTAGAAGTCTAAACAATAAGATGGGAGAGTTAGAATATATAGCACTAAATGAGAGGTTAGATATGATTGCACTCTCAGAGACATGGTGGAAGGAGGATAACCAGTGGGACACTGTGATACCTGGATACACACTATATCGTAATGATAGGGCTGATCAAATTGGTGAAGGGGTTGCGCTCTATGTTAGAGAGGGCATTGAGTCAGAAAGGATTAAAGTTTTGCAGGGAACAAAATTTGCTGAAGAATCTCTATGGATTGAAATTCCATTTATGAAGGGGAAGGTGATGGCAGTTGGAGTATACTATCGACCGCCTGGCCAGAATGAACAAATGGATGATGAAATGCTCAAAGAAATCAAGGAAGCTAACAAAAGTCACAACAGAGTAGTAATAATGGGTGATTTCAATTACCCCGATATCGACTGGGTCAGTGTCACAACAGAGTAGTAATAATGGGTGATTTCAATTACCCCGATATCGACTGGGTCAGTGTCACAGCAGGACAAGCTAAAGAGATAAAGTTTCTAGATGGAATAAATGACTGCTTCTTGGAGCAGCTGGTTCATGAACCGACCAGAGGGGAAGCCATACTGGACCTAGTCCTTAGTGGAACGCCAGATCTGGTGCAAGAAATAAGGGTGTTGGGACCACTTGGCAATAGTGATCATAGTATGATCATGTTTGATTTAATTAGTGGAGGACAGATAGTAAAGGCATCCACAGTACTACCTTTTAACTTTCAAAAGGGAGACTATGATAGAATGAGGAATATAGTTAGGAAAAAACTAAAAGGAGCAGTTCCAAAGGTTAAAGACTTACAGCAAGCTTGGGTGTTATTTAAAAATACTATCCTCGAAGCCCAGACCAGCTGTATTCCACGCATTAGGAAAAGTGGAAGAAAGTCCAAAAAACTGCCAGCATGGTTTAAAGGTGAGGTCAGAGAGGCTGTTGCTGCCAAAAATGCAACCTTCAGGAAATGGAAAAAAGAGCCAAATGATGAAAACTGGAAACAGCACAAGCACTGGCAAGATAAATGCAAAGCATTGATAAGGCAGGCAAAGCGGGAATTTGAGAAGAAACTTGCTACGGAAGCAAAAACGCGAAATAAAGACTTTTTCAAGTACATTCGTAGCAAAAGGCCTGTGAGAGAGTCAATTGGACCATTAGATGATAGAGGGGTAAAAGGGACAGTAAGAGGAAACAAGGCTATAGCAGAGAGACTGAATGAATTCTTTGCTTCGGTCTTTACTGAGGAAGATGTAGGGATGTTACCCAAGACTGAAGTGGTATTTAAAGGTGATACTGCAGAGGAATTGATAGAAATATCGCTACACCGGGAAGATATATTACAACTATTTGATAAACTGAATAGTAGCAAATCACCTGGACCGGATGGTATACATCCCAGAGTGTTGAAAGAACTGAAATATGAGATTGCAGACCTGCTATTGGTAATCTGTGAACTTTCATTAAAATCATCTGTAATACCTGAAGATTGGAGGGTCGCCAACGTAACACCAATTTTTAAAAAGGGTTCCTGGGGTGACCCAGGAAATTACAGACCGGTGAGCCTGACGTCAGTACCAGGTAAAATGGTAGAAACCATCATAAAGATCAAAATTACACAGCATGTAGATAGTCATGGCCTAATGGGAGACAGCCAACATGGCTTTAGACAAGGAAGATCTTGTCTTACTAATCTGATATGTTTTTTTGAAGGTGTGCATAAACAGGTAGACAAAGGTGAGTCGGTTGATATAGTGTATCTGGACTTTCAGAAAGCTTTTGACAAAGTCCCCCATCAGAGACTTTTGGTGAAGCTAAAAAGTCATGGGATAGGAGGCAGTGTACTATTGTGGATCGGGAACTGGTTAAAAGATAGAAAGCAGAGGGTAGGGCTAAATGGCCAATATTCCCAATGGAAAAAGGTGAATAGTGGAGTACCCCAGGGATCTGTACTGGGTCCGCTGCTTTTTGACATATTCATAAATGACCTGGGAAAGGGAATAACTAGTGAGGTTATCAAATTTGCAGATGACACAAAACTGTTTAAAGTTGTTAAAACCCAAGAGGATTGTGGAAAACTGCAGGAGGATCTGGATAAATTGGAAGACTGGGCATCCAAATGGCAGATGAAATTTAATGTGGACAAGTGCAAAGTTATGCACCTAGGAAAGAGCAACCCACACTATAGTTACACGATGCAAGGCTCCACATTAGAAACCACCACCCAGGAAAAAGATTTAGGAGTCATCGTGGATAACATGTTAAAACCCTCCGCCCAGTGTGCAGCGGCGGCCAAGAAAGCAAATAGAATGCTAGGTATCATAAGGAAAGGGATGGAGAATAAAACAAAGGATGTTATAATGCCTCTGTATCGCTCCATGGTACGACCGCACCTTGAATATTGTGTGCAATTCTGGTCACCGTATCTTAAAAAGGACATAGCGTTATTAGAAAAAGTACAGAGAAGAGCCACCAAATTGTTGAAGGGGATGGAAGGCTACTCCTATGAAGAGAGGCTAAGAAGGTTAGGGCTCTTTAGCCTGGAGAAGAGACTGCTGAGGGGAGATATGATAGAGGTCTATAAATAAATGAATGGAGTGGAACGGATAAACGTGGATCAATTGTTTACACTATCAGAGTATAGAAAGACTAGGGGACATGTAATGAAGCTACAGGGTAAACTATTTAAGACAAATAAGAGAAAATATTTTTTCACTCAACGTGTAATCAAACTCTGGAATCTGTTACCGGAGGATGTAGTAAGGGCTGTTAGTATAGCTGGGTTTAAAAAAGGTTTGGACAAGTTCCTGGAGGAAAGGTCCATAAACCACTATTAAAAAGGGACCCAGGATATCAATGCTTGACCCAGTACAAGCATTGTGGAACCTGTGTCTTTTGGGGATATTGCTAGGTACATATGACCTAGATTGGCCACTGTTGGAAACAGGATACTGGGCTTGATGGACCTCGGTCTGACCCAGTATGGCATGTCTTATGTTCTTATGATAATTAAAATATGAATAAAATGCCTCCTAAAGCAATCTTCCCCTTAATATGTTCTGCCTCAGCCAGCCTTGTTCATTGTGCACTTTGGGGGATTGAACCCCTGATCCCTGCACCATTGGTCAGTGTCTTAACCATTGTGCTGTGGTTCTGTTTCTGTGATTGCACATCAGCGCGCCGCCTTATGCTGTCCAGTATTAAAAAGCCTCCTAAAACATCAGCTTGCTGCCTTATACCGCCCATCATTTAAATGCCTCTGCCAGCTGTCTCCATTGGGCACTGTGGGGGATTGAACCCCTGATCCCTGCAGTATTGGTAATTGCTTTAACCATTGTGCTGTTGCTCTGCTTTTCTTCCTACACATCTGTGCGCCACTTATACCTCCCAGTATTATAATGCCTCCATAAACATCAGTGCGCCGCCTTATGATGCCCAGTATTTCTGTGCCTCATAAATTAACACCTCAGCCAGCTGTCTTCATTGGGCACTGCGGGGTATTGAACCCCTGATTCCTACACCATTGGTCAGTGTCTTAACCATTGTGCTGTGGCTCTGCTCTTTTTCTTGCACTTCAGCGCGCCACTTATGCCTCCCACGCAGCTATCTCATGCGCTAAGGTGCAGGGTGCCCATGGGCGCCGCGCACCTTAGTGCATATGTAAATTCCGGCTTTTCTTTTTCAGGACGGAACGCCCACTCCTTATATGGCACCCGCACACTACCGGGGCCCGCACTTTACCGGGGTTTTAGTAAACATACCCCTAAGGAGGGGGAAATGTATTTGTTTGACTAATGCTCCTATTGGACTGGATTCCAAGTTCTTTGGGACAGCGACTGCCTGTATTTTAGGATCCTGCACCATCCATTAGGCTTCTGCTACCCTGAAGTACCATCATCCTAAGTGTGCTACATCAGATACTAGCCATGGGTCACCTGGCCAATCTGGCGTAGGCCCTAGAGCCAATAAATGAGAAAATGTGTTTCAAAAACAAATTTACCTATATTGTATGAATGTGTAATGGAATAGATACAGCAAGGTACCCTTTCCTCCTACCCCCACAGCTGTTACAGACAATAGGTAAGAAAAATTGCTAGACAAAAATTATTTCACTACATTATCTGGTTGTGCAATGGAATAGTTAGATTAGATATAGTAAACTGTCCTTTCCAAGTGCCACTGCCTGCTTTGGAAGTATTATACAATCTTTGTCTGACTGCATCATGCACACAATGAAAATGTGATGGTGATTCCAGAGAATTCTCCAAACATGCTTCCTGCTTTCAAACATGCAAATCTCTCTTTCATTCATATTCACTGTGGTTATTCTGAAAACCTGACTGGATAGGCATGTTCCAAGGACTGGGTTGAGAATACCTGGCCTAGAGAACTGCATAGGTAGAATAGACAATATCAAGAAAGATGCCTTTGCCTTTCATCTTCTACTCTGTCCTCAATCCCAGGATGAGCAGCAGCAGCAATAGCAGGAGATCCCCGACACCTTGATACTTCTGCTCTACATCCACCAAGGATGTAGAGCAGAAGTATCGAAACTACAGAGATGTAGAGGCATTTTAATGTGCTTCAGGGCACATGCAGAATGCAATTACAGTAAACATACCATTTGTAGATGGAACCTGAAGGCTATCTTAACATCTGTGGCATGTAGCATCATTTAAAGAAACAGTACTCTTTCCAATTCAGTTCAAAGCAGGCTGATACTAGGCTAGGGAAGCAATCCAGCAGTGGAAATAACAGTGGTGAGAAAGATATGGAAAAAAGGAAATCCATTTCACAAGCAAAGCCCCCAACCTCTGCCCCAAGTGAAATGGTATGCCAGCAACCCTAACATGCATCAAAGTTAGGGGGCAATGACTCCAAAAGGGTTAGTTTTGTGCATACCATGGCAGCAATGAACCTCACTCCTAAGCACTGGATATGCAGGGTACGATCTCAGTCTCTTAGATTTACTACTCATACTCACTGTAGTGCTTGCATCATGCTGAGAGTTTCTTTCTGTATCTTTCTGCCACATATTCTTGGTCTTTGACTGCATAAAATAATTGCTTGAAACTAACACCTCTATATCAATGCTCTTCTGGTGTTGTTCTCCTATACCACTATATCCAGTTTCCTTGCATCCAGCCTGTTAATGGTCTGAATGAGAATGTGTGATACCAATGTTTTTCCAGTACAATGATTTAATATTTACAGAGTTTCCCATGGATAATATTTTCCATCTTATTTTGCCTTTCTGTATAAAAATTGACTGCCATCAGATCTTTATAGGGAGTTACAAGAGGCATAACTGTTTCCAGCTTTTTCTCACAGAATCTTCATATTTCTGTGGGCATGGGGAGGTTTTCTTGTTTCTACATCCAGTTTTTCAAGATTTTTAAGAGGCAAGTCCAAAACCGCATGACAGTATGTGAATTGCCAGATGATGAATATATCATGATATTAACACACTTTTCAGAATAAATTGTAACCTTCTGTAATATTTTTACTGGTCTTCTCTCTCAGTAATTTATACTTGTTGCAATCATTAGTCAGTGAAATGTTTCCAATTTTTCCTCTAAAAAAGATTGCCTTAATACATTTGTTCAGGTCAAAAGTCATCTGGATGTCGTCTGAAAAGCTCTTTACTACATGGAGCTGTTCCTCTAATTGCTTGACTAGAATGTAGAGCTTCAAATCATCTACAGACAGTAAGTGTGAAGTTACCTCTGGATCATTAACATCTTAAAGAGTAAGGCTAAATCTGTATCCCAAAGAGGTAATAACTTGAGTACTCAGTGATTTAAGTTCCATACAAAACAAGAGTTGCGACAGGGAGTCTCCCCAAAATATTCCTAGATGTTGATATTAGCAATGGCATACTTCACACTTTAGATGGAGTGTGATCTGCTATATTTTCATGGTGAACCTGATGCACTCGATCAATCCAGGATGTCTTTTGTACGTTTCAAGGCACTTATTATTCAAGAGGACAAGATGCTATCAAAGACTTTCTTATAGTCGATCCACGCTATACCACACTAAGACTTCTGATTTTCATGATGGCTTTATTCAGCATTAACTGGTTTTTGTTTCCATATGCTTTTTCTTAATTGCCCTTTTTCTCTATTACCATGGGGCCTGATTCTGTCCCGGATGTAGATCCCCTCTTTATGTCCGGTCTGAACCAGACATACAGAGGGCATGTCTAGCTCTGCGGGATCAAATAGTGAACAGTCCTGGACATGCAGGCTGGGACTGCGATTCAGTCCAGCCTGCACATGCAGGACTGTCCCCAGCTAACTCAATCAAGGCTCTTCAATTGAGCCACGGCACCATGGCATCATGTTGCCATGGCACATCGGCTCCATTGAAGAGCCACGATGCCAGCCGCCGCAAAATAAAGAGCATTCCCCTCAGCCTGACCCCCAATCTGGCCTCCTAAGGCCAGGGTCGGGCTGTGGGGAATTTCCTCAGGCCCCCACTGCCCCATCCGCACCCTGGCTGTCCCCAAAAAAACATCTAGGGAAGTTATTCAACCTCGGAGGTGAAATAACTTCCCCGCACATGTCACTGGCCCTGGACATACAGGGCCAACATTAGAATCGGCCCTGTATGTCCAGGGCCGGCGACTGCCCAAATTCCACCCAAATTCCACTCTGCCCTGACTCCGCCCCTGAGACATCCCTTCCCCTCCCCTGTCTAACTTCCCCGCACAAGCAGAGGGGAAGTTAGTCAAGGCTGGGAGAAGGCACGAATAGTGGGGATGGACATCCTGTCGGGTCATCCATCCCCGCTATTTGTGGCACAGAATATCCCCAATGGTTTTATTGGAATTGATACAATTGTTTTATAGTAAACAACTTATAGATTGTAGGTAGACAAGTTATTAATCTACAATATTAGTAGTGTTGTCTGGCTGCTTGATTTATTTTTTGCAGTTTGACAGATCTTGGAATAATGTTTACTGAGCTAAAACGTTCATTCCATCTGGGCCAGGACTCTTCCAGTTTGGAGTTATTGTTAATCTGCTTTCCAAGTATTTTGTTGTTACTTCAGGCTATTCCATTGCTTTGTTTTGCCTTTTAAGAATTTCTTTATGTGCAGCGTAGCCATTCTGCTTCTTGATTGTGCTCTACAGGGTCCTCCTATAAGTTTATCCAAAATGTTTCTGCTTCAGCTTTAGCTGGTGGTGTTTTCACCATACTCATGCTCTTCTTTAGTACTCTGTGGAACTGTCTTGGAACTGTTTAAATATTTTTTTATTAAATCTCCATATTTTCTCTTTTCTTCATATCTTTTACAGCATGTTTCAATTTGATGATTTAGATCTTTTCCTTATCTTTGATTATCTGAATCCATTTAATTTAATTTTAATTTAATTAACAAGTTTTTATATACCGCACCTTCCAATGATCAGTTGCGGCTTACATTGAACAACAGTAAACAAGGCAATGCTGTTTTTACATATAACAATGAGAAGCTACAAAGATTCAACTCAAAACTTACAATTAACAGTTGTAACTATATACAATGAACAGGATTAATTATATACAAGGTATGTATAATTCAAGCATCGTTTTGTGTTTTTGGTACTTGTTCCAGATCAGAGATGGATAAGGTTGGCTGGTGAGACTATCCTTTTTCTTGTTGAAAAGGTGAATTCGTTAAAGGACCGTAGTATGTTGAGAATAAATGTGTTTTGAGTTTTTTTCTAAACTCCATGATTTGAGGTAAGGATCTTAGTTCAGATGGAATGTTGTTCCAAATTATGGGGGCAGCATGGGAGAATGCTTTAGATGCCTGTCTATCAGGCATACCTCTGTACGCAGTGATTTTATATTTCTTTCAATGCTTTATGTTCCAAGGGGGAATTGTCATTGTTCTTCTTTTCTTCTGACCCTGCATTTTCATTGGTAGGATTCTTTCTCTAATAATTTTGGCTCTACAATATTGTAATCAATTTATTTCCATGATATCAACAGATGGTCCCTTCATGCAGGTTATGGCCTTATTCATCTTATTTAGTATACTCATTACTTTAAGGGGTATGTTTACTAAACCTTCTTAACGTGCGCACTGTACAATTATCGCGCGCTAAGGTACCTTAGCGCGCGATAATGATGCTTTACGAGGCACAAATGTGCCCTAGCGTGCGCTAACACGCACAGCGGCGCAAACGAACACTGAAGGCGGGGAAAGGCTCCCGGAGGGCGGAGGAAGGCTCCCCAGGGGCGGAGAGAAGGGGTCAATGGGTGGAGAGTGGGAGGGGAGAGGCTCCCCGCACACTAACGATGTGAAATTCAAGGCCAAAAATAACGCAAGTGAAAACCTCGCGTTAGAGCTGATTTAAAGGGAAGAGAAACCATTTCTGTCAGCAATGTATAGCAAAACCAGGGAAACCTACAGAAAAGTGATAAGTGTGATACATGTGCACGGAACAAAAGTACAAATAAACATTGAAAAGGACCCCAACAAAATATACAAAAAACATAACCAAGCTGGGCAATAGTGATAGTAATGGGAAACATCAAAAACACTCCCAAGAAAGCCCCCCAAAAAAGATATGAATTTTGGAAGGGTCTACGCTCCGTCCCCATACAAGGTGAATGATCCCACAGTGAAATAGCACTGATCAGGGTTTCCCTTTCCATTGGACAGGTTTCCTATGGCATGCACATGTTCCACAACAGCAGGGCGGGCATGTCGGAATGGGCAACTGGACAGATGCTGGGAAAGGGGATACAGAGGGCTGCAGGCGGCACATGCTGTGGTGCAGCTGGGGCACAGTGCAGACTAGGCAGATGCCTAGGTGGCACTTAGGAATGTTGAAACTGTACAGCAGCCAGACAGCAACTGATGAGGGCCCAACATGGGCACGAGAGTGTTTATCACAGTGTCACGGGGATAGTACCCAGCAGGTACCTCCAAGGGCACAGAACATTGGCAGGCGGTGTTGGGGGGAAGCGTGGACATCTATGCAGGCACCCCTACCCCAGAACATGCACCATAGGCAGCCGCCTACCTGCACACTGGATGGCTTGAGACTGCACACCACCAGCACCACCAGCAGAAGAGCATGTCAGCATGGTGGCAGTGGGGTACTGGTGGTGGAGGGGGCAGTGGCAGCTGCCCAGAGCAGACCATGGCCTAGCCCTGTGTAGGTGGGTGTCATGCACTGCAACAGACAGGCACTGCCGGAAAAACAGTCATGGTATCACCAGAAAAGGCACTGTCTCTGTGGCAACATGGTGGTGCAATGCCCACAAGCAATGTGTTAGAAGACAGAAGGTCACAGGTTCAAGTCCCAGCTATGGTTCCTGCCAACCCAGTCCCCATATTTTACCCACTACTACAACATGCTAATGCAGACAAAACCTTTATTGCAGATGATGTAAACATGCCCAAAACACATACATTTTACCCTACAGAGCAAAGACACCATAAACAGGTGCATTACCTAGAGCAGAGTCTCCCAAATGCAGTCCTGGAGGGCCAAACACCATTCAGGTTCCATGCTGCCTCTAATAAAGATGCCCGTGCTGCATATCTATGCACCACCCCCATGGTATGCAGATATATCTCATGCATATTCATGAGGGACAGCATGAAAACCCGAACAGTATTTGGCACACCAGGACTGGAGTTGGGAACCTCTGCCGTAAAGCAGCAGCCAACAGGGGCAGACACACCCACACCCACAGGCTCCATTAGCCAATGCCTCCTGGAGAGGCAGGACATTGGGCCCTGCGTGCATCTCCCAATACTAGCACTTGCATACCTTAGCAATGCCACCCTACACCTGGGAATATGGTACACAGCTATCAAACGTTTGCTATGATTACTGACAGATAGCAATTCCTTCGTTAAGCACAGTTTGCTGATTGAGCTCCATCATAGCAACCTTTCTGATGTCTGTGGAGTGTGCTTCAGGTCTGGTCTCTGACAGTGTTTACCACCCTGGGGAGTGACCCCCAACAGTATTGCGTACCATATCCATGCCTGCACTGTGCCCAGGACTGGTGTGGTGTCCAGGGCTGCTAAACACCTCTATAGTAGCACAATGCTGGCATAGGTGTGGGAGTGTGTGTCTGTCTATCCAGTGTGTGGTGGCTGCAAACACCCTCCACAGCCCACACTGCCAGCACTGTTGCCAGTATTGGCCTGCCAATGTGCATAATGAGGAGCAAGGTACCATGGGTATAGCCCGGACAGGGTGGCCTTGCCAGGATGCATCTGCACAGAGCATAGGGCACTGGCTGGGACATTGTAGTGCCCGGCCACCACCTGCACAGACAGGGTGGCCACAGCATGTTCTGCTGGGAGATCACTCTCACCCTGACTGAGCAGTGCCCACGGCATGGCTAGGCTCCCCCATAGTGCTATATAGCATTTTTCTCATGTGATATTTATGGGTTCCTTTTTGGGGTTCAGTCGCTGATTTATCTGCTTCGTGTGTATGCTGACATCTCAGTTCTGGGTGATTGCAATTCCACCAGGAACATGCACTATGGCCTAACTAGCAGACTGTCTGCAGCTGGTATGTGTCTTGATGGAACACCTTGCAGGGTGCAGCGGTTGAAGGCTTGCTGCAGGAGAATATCAGATAGTGGTGGGGTGCAGCTTAGCATATCCAGGCCTAATGTCTATCTGCTATTGTGTTATGGATGTGTATAGAGTTGCATTGACTGTCCTGTAGGGTGTCTGTTCCCCAGTAAGACTGGGGTTGATGGTCCCCTCTACTGCCACCATTGTAGGGAGGTAGAATGTGGATCTGCTGGTGGGTGATCTGTTTAACCCCCTCAGCCCAGGAGGAGGAGGAGGAGGAGGGTGGTGGTACATAATCCTCCTAGGGGTCCATAGGGGCTAAACCTGACTGAGACATACAGATATATCCAAGGTGTGTCTGCAGAAACTACCTATCTCACACATTAGCACTGCTGAGGACCCGCCTCATGGCCTATCTCTGCTGTGGACCTGGTGCTGGGTTCCCCACCTAACCCTCAGGGTGAGTGCAGTACCTGCACAATGTGACGGTGTGTAGCTACTCTGTGCCAGTACCACACACGGTCAGTTCCCCCTACCAGGCCGAGGTGCTGTGGGGGTGCATACCCCATCTTGTGATCATCTGTAGACTGCTGATTTGCATGTGCAGTGCATCATGGGTATGGGTGGGTTAACCCTATCCTGGTGACCACAGCAGACTGTTTGTGTGGTGATGTGCAGTCCTTTTGCAGCCAGCCAGGGGTTAGCTAGCAGCTATGGAGCTGTAGCCCACTGGTTGTTACACTACTTGTAGAGCCAGAGGTCATGGGTTCAAACCCACAGTAGGGGTTCTTTGATAAGGCTGTCAAAAGCATTGTCTTTTTTTTAATGTACATTAGTGCTGCCAGCAAAACACCCTCAGGGTACTGTAACCATAAGGTGCCTCAGAGGGCGCCCTATAAAGCGCCTTCTGAGGCACCTTATGGTTACCGTCTGTATGAGGTGTCCTATGGAGCGCCTTATAGGGTGCCCTATAGGGGACATTATAGGGTGCCGTGGCAGACAGTGCACTTTATAATGTGCCCTATGGGGTGCCTTATAGGGTGCCTTATGCGGCACCTTAGGTTACGGCACGTGAGGGTGTGTTTGCTGGCAGCAATAAATAAAATACCTCAGGAAACAATATTTACATGTCACAGCTGATGCCTCAGCCAGCCTTATGCACACAGGGGGATCAAACTCATGACCTCTGTATCATCAGTCAGTGTATTAACCATTGTGCTACACTTCTGTTTCTATGTTCGGATGTCTGTGCGCCTACTTAAGATTACCGCGCAGTAACGCGCTTAGCGGCGCTTTGCCCGATAATGTGCGCAGCAGCGCGCGTTATCGCGCACTAATCCCGTTTTGCTACTTTAAACTGAAACGCCCACTCCTTATATGGCATCCTGCACACTAACGCTGGGCGCACATTAAGAGGGTTTAGTAAACATACCCCTAAAAGTATTAAATTCAACTTGGGTAATATTTCCCTTGCCTGGAACCCAGCATATTCACAGTCTAGGAATTCAACCATTAATTCTTCCGCCTCTGAGTCTTCCTCTTGCCTTTCTTTACACTCTTGAGCTGATTCTTTGGTCTGGCCTTCATTTATCTGGTTCTCCTGCATTTCTGATTTGTTCTCTCCATATCTACCTCAGCTTTCTACCATTCCTTTTTTCTGATGTTCCTTTCCATATCCTTCATTCTCTCACTACATCAGTTCTTCTTCTTGTGCTCTTTTCAGAATCCCTTTCTTCTCCTTGTCTACCAGCCTTTTATATGCCCCTTTTCAGACTCTCTCTTCTTGTATTCCTTTCTAAGGCTCTTCTTTCTTCTGGTTCTACTACCCAGGTCTCCTCTTTCTCTCTCTCTATTACTTTTTTTACAGAAGCCCTCGATTGTTTTAAAATGTTATTGTTCACATGCTTCTTTATTTTTCTCTTTAAAATTAGGAATTTTAAATTTGTATCAGTTGCTTTTTGTAATTTTCCATTATCAATATTCCTCTCCTTTCTTTCCTAACACATTTTGATTGTAGATGTGAAAGTCCATTTTACATAGGATATTAAGATTGGAATTGACATGTTGAGGTTGAAATGTGTTGAATTCCAGCAGTAAAATACACTTAAGTACATACAGGAGTGTGTGTGTATTTACCACTACAAACAGAGGACCCATTTTACAAATCTACACGTGGGAAAACTGACCACAGGAAACATGGTAGCTACCATGCAATGTTCCCTCTAATTTTCTGTAGGCTGTGTGCGCATAAAATATCAGCTGTGCAACTTTTGAAGGAAGGTTAAATTTTAGTGCGCCACATAACAAACTCGGAGTTATATACTTTAAAATTTGACTACACGTCAGAATACAGTATGTACACCACATTGATTGCACTAGAAAATATTGTAGAACTTGTGAAAACCGTAAATACAAAACAACTTTTAAATTTTAAGATGTCTGTGTTGTTTTCTATCAGAATCAGAACCGTAATTTTTATGCGCTCTGTTGTAAAGTATGTGCGCTCACTCAGCGAGGTGTGTGCGTGCGCACACGCGCACAGCTTAGAGGGAACAGTGCTACCATGTGGAAGTGACAATTTTGCAACTTTCACATGTAGCAGGCAATTTTTCAAACCTAAATATATAGTTTGCAGTTTTGAATAGGAAACAAAAAATGGGGGATTAAAGAAATTAACTTTCTTAATCCCTTGTGTAAAGGCCTGGTCAAAACAAGCACTTTTGTAACATCTGTTCATGACTCTGAGCAATTTTTGGCTATATACAGGAATTACCTTGGTAAAATCATGAAAAACACATGTAGATTTCTGATTCATCCAAACCATGCCCCCACTACAGCTCCTTGGAATTTCTACATGGTATGGATCTCCATGCGTAAATAGTGGCTTTCTAAATTCACATTTACATGTTCATGCCAGTCTCCATGTGTACACGATGCTATTTACATATGGAGAAGCTTCTAAAATAACTCCCTTTATATAACCACATGAAGGTACTCAGGGCCACCATATGAAGGTACTCAGAGAGGTTCAAAGATAACTGTTATTTTCTTCCCCTAAGAGATATGGAGCAAATCATCAGTTGCTGCCCTGAATTTCTTATTGTGCTCCGTTTGGATGTAGAAGATGGGGTGGTTTTCATCAGCAGTGACATGGAGCAAGATACCATACATCAGGGAAATGATTGCCCTAGATGGCCATCCCTGCTAATGGTAGAAAGTATGGGGATAAGAGGCTGCTATGTCTCAGCCCTCAATTACCAAGTGACACTCAGGAGTGATCTGCAGCCCATATAATCAGTTGTGCACTCAGCTGTAGGCAAAGATAGCAAAGACAGAGGGTGGTAGTGTGCTTTCACCTGTGACATATGGAATAATCAGAATGCTACCTTTCTGTAATGGCACACTTGTGCAGCTGAATGAGAAGGAGTTGGCTGTATGTATAGGGCAGGTGCACCTGGAGAAGGGTACCAGAAGCTACATAAGAACATAAGATATGCCATACTGGGTCAGACCAAGGTCCATCAAGCCCAGTATTCTGTTTCCAACAGTGGCCAAACTAGGTCATATGTACCTAGCAGTTTCCCCAAGAGACACAAGTTCCACAATGCTTGTACTGGGTCAAGCATTGATATCTTCGGTCACTTTTTAATAATGGTTTATGAACCTTTCCTCCAGGAACTTGTCCAAACCTTTTTTAAACCCAGCTACACTAACAGCCTTTACTACATCCTCCGGTAACAAATTTCAGAGTTTGATTACACGTTGAGTGAAAAAATATTTTCTTTTGTTGGTCTTAAATAGTTTACCCTGTAGCTTCATTGCATGTCCCCTAGTCTTTCTATATTCTGATAACGTAAACAATCGATCTACGTTTACCCATTCCATTCCGTTCATTAATTTATAGACTTCTATCATATCTCCCCTCAGCTGTCTCTTTTCCAGTTTAAAGAGCCCTAACCTTTTTAGCCTTTCTTCATAGGAGTATCCTTCCATCCCCTTTACCATTTTGGTGGCTCTTCTCTGAACCTTTTCTAAAATCGATATATCCTTTTTAAGATACGGCGACCAGAATTGCACACAATATTCAAGGTGCGGTCTCACCATGGAACGATATAGAGGCATTATAATATCTTTTGTTAAATTTTCCATTCCTTTCCTTATCATACCTAGCATTCTATTTGCTCTCTTGGCCGCCGCTGCACACTGGGCCGAGGGTTTTAACATGGTATCCACAATGACGCCTAAATCTTTTTCCTGGGTGGTGGTTCCTAATGTGGAACCTTGCATCGTGTAACCATAGTTTGGGTTGTTCTTCCCTAGGTGCATAACCTTGCACTTGTCCACATTAAATTTCATCTGCCATTTTGATGCCCAGTCTTCCAATTTATCAAGATCCTCTTGCAATTTTTCACAATCCTCTTCGGTTTTAACAACTTTAAATAGTTTTGTGTCATCTGCAAATTTGATAACCTCACTCGTTATTCCACTTTCCAGGTCATTTATGAATATGTCAAAAAGCAGCGGACCCAGCACAGATCCCTGGGGTACACCACTATTCACCTTTCTCCATTGGGAAAATTGGCCATTTAGTCCTACCCTCTGCTTTCTATCTTTTAACCAGTTCCTGATCCACAATAGAACACTGCCTCCTATCCCATGACTCTTTAGTTTTGCCAAAAGTCTCTGATGAGGAACCTTGTCAAAGGCTTTCTGAAAGTCCAGATACACAATATCAACCAACTCACCTTTGTCCACCTGTTTATTCACTCCTTCAAAAAAAGTATATAAGAGATGTTAAATAAATAAATAGTAAGACAAGATCTTCCTTCTCTAAAGCCATGCTGGCTGTCTCCCATTAGGTTGTGACTATCTACATGCTGAGTAATTTTATTCTTTATGATGGTTTCTACCATTTTTCCCGGTACTGACGTCAGGCTCACTGGTCTGTAGTTTCCCGGATCACCCCTGGAACCCTTTTTAAAAATTGGTGTTGCATTGGCGATCCTCCAATCTTCAGGTATTAGAGATGATTTTAATGATAGTTCACAGATTACTGATAGCAGGTCTGCAATCTCATATTTCAGTTCTTTCAACACCCTTGGATGTATACCATCCGGCCCAGGTGATTTGCTACTCTTCAGTTTATCTAATAGTTGTAAGACATTTTCCCGATGTATCGATATTTCCTTCAATTCTTCCACACCTTTAAATACCACTTCCATCATGGGTAACATCCCTACATCTTCCTCAGTAAAGACCGAAGCAAAGAATTCATTCAGTCTCTCCGCTATCGCCTTGTCGCCTCTTAGTGCTCCTTTAACCCCTTTATCATCTAATGGACCAACTGACTCTCTCACAGGTTTTTTGCTACGAATGTACTTGAAAAGGTCTTTATTTCGCGTTTTTGCTTCCGCAGCAAGCTTCTTCTCAAATTCTCTCTTTGCCTGCTTTATCAATGCCTTGCATTTGACTTGCCAGTGCTTGTGCTGTTTCCAGGTTTCGTCGTTTGGCTCTTTTTTCCATTTCCTGAAAGTTGCTTTTTTGGCAACAACAGCCTCTCTGACCTCACCTTTAAACCATGCTGGCAGTTTTTTGGACTTCCTTCCACTTTTCTTAAAGCGTGGAATACAGCTGGTCTGGGCTTCCAAGATAGTATTTTTCAACAACACCCAAGCTTGATGTACGTCTTTAACCTTTGCAACTGCTCCTTTTAGTTTTTTCTTAACTGTTTTCCTCATTTTATCATAGTCTCCTTTTCGAAAGTTAAAAGGTAGTACTGTGGATTTCCTTACTATCCCTCCTCCACTAATTAAATCAAAGGCGATCATGCTATGATCACTATTGCCAAGTGGCCCCAACACCCTTATCTCTTGCACTAGATCTGGTGTTCCACTAAGGACTAGGTCTAATATGGCTTCCCCTCTGGTCGGTTCATGAACCAGCTGCTCCAAGAAGCAGTCATTTATTTCATCCAGGAACTTTATCTCCCTAGTATGTCCTGACGTGACACTGACCCAGTCGATACCAGGGTAATTGAAATCACCCATTATTATTACTGCACTGTAACGTTTGTTAGCTTCCTTGATTTCTTTGAGCATTTCATCATCCATTTGGTCATTCTGGCCAGGCGCTCGATAGTACACCCCCACTGCCATTGCCTTCCCCCTTTTATATGGAATTTCAATCCATACAGATTCTGCAGCAGATTTTGTTTCCTGCAAAACTTTAATCCTTTCTGAGTCAATGCCCTCTCTAACATAGAGCGCAACCCCTCCACCAATTTGATCAGCTCTATCATTACGATATAGTTTGTACCCAGGTATCACAGTGTCCCACTGGTTGTCCTCCTTCCACCATGTCTCTGATATTCCAATCATATCTAACATTTCATTTAGTGCTATATATTCTAACTCTCCCATCTTATTGTTTAGACTTCTAGCATTTGCATACAAGCATTTTAGAGAATGTATTTTGTTCATGTTAATTTGGCTATTGTTAGACATGGGTAAATTGGGATCTTTAAGCTCTGTCTGCTCCATACTTGAGGGCATTTGGGCTACTTTACTCTTTTGTGGAACCTCTCTGCTTTTGGTAGTATCCTTCAAGGATACATTCTTCCGAACCATCTGCTCTTGGGCGACTGTCGGCTTTCCCCTAATATCTAGTTTAAAAGCTGCTCTATCTCCTTTTTGGCATACAAAGTGATGGATGATGGCCATACCTGGACTCATATTTTAGCAAATATATGAGGAATGCTGGAGGGTTTTGTGGTAACTGATAATGGGATGAATATGATTAAGTCTGGGAAGGAGTGGGGATTTCTTGATATTAGACCTTTTGCCCATTTGCTATACTGGTTGTCAGACTCCTTAGGCATCAGGCTCAAGTTCAGATTCAGGTTTATTATGTGATTTACCGTCTTTCATGTCATAAACAGCAAAGTGGTTTATAGAGTGTATAAAAGTCCAACGGGTATAACTAAACACAATTGGGGTCATACCGACTTGCAAATAGTGAAGATGGACTTCCCAACAGGACGTCCATCCCCGCTATTCATGCCCCTTCCCGCCAGCAGATAACTTCCCTGCTGGTTGTATGTGGAAGTTAGATGTGGCAGGGAAGGGGCGGATCGGGAGCAGAGTTAAGTCGTGAGGTGGGCAGTCATTGGCCCTGGGTGTACAGGCCAATTCTAATGTCGGCCCTGTATGTCCGGGGCCGGTGACCTGCATGAGGAAGTTATTCCACCTCCAAGGTGGTAGAACTTCCCTAGTTGCCAGGGGTTAGTGGGTCCAGGGCCAGAAAGTGACAGGAGAGGGCAGTAAGCATTCCCCGCAGCCTGACCCTGGCCTTGGGAAGCCAGATCGGGGGTCAGGCTGTGGGGAATGCAGTGCAGGAGTTGGCAGCCGGGATCACAGCTTTACAATGGAGCCACGGTTCCATGGCAACCGGACACCATGGTGCTGTGGCTCCATTGTAAAACCCAGACTGAATTAGTTGGGCATGACCTGTACGTGCAGGCCGGGATGAATCAGACCGCCCATACAGAGGGCTTGTACGTCCGGGACGGAATCGGGCCTAATCTATCACACAACTCGGTGGAGAAAAGAGACATGACACAGAAGGAAAAACTAATACAAAGTTGTGCTTGGGATTCAAGTACTGAAGTTGCTGATCAAGAAATGCTAGATATTAGCATGTTGTTTTCACTGGAGTGTGAAGAGTGCAAATGAGCAGCACGCAAAGCAGGAAGCAAGAGGCACCTCTGCAGCAGCTCATTCAGGATGTTGGGACCAGGTAGAATTCCACTTATCTGATGCTGGAAAGGTTAGTAGAACAACTGGCAGCCCTCATCAGATGTCATCAAAGTTCACAATTGGAATAAAAAGCCCCATGGGGCAGCAGAATTAGACAAATTTGACACAGGTCATAGATATCCTGAAGCCAGTCAAGGACAGAGGAACTGAGTTCTAGAAGGGCTACCATGAACCCTGTGATCCCACTAATGATGATTCTGCAGGTGATATTACAGTACTTTTGGTTGCAACAGGGATTCACAGCACAGGTGTTGGTGCAATTGGATTTCCAGCATGTTTGAGTGGAAAAGAGATTGAAACCTCTCATGAAGGAAAATGCTTATATGCTAGGTACCCAGTGACCTGTAGGTGAAAGGAACCATCACTCTGCAGTGCAACAAGCTGACACTCATACTAGAAGGAGAAGCTGATGATTCACTAGAGGAAGAGGGGCAGTGGTAATACTGCAGGGGAATGAGTAGGAATATTGACAAACAGTAGTGCTAGCATGAGCAGCACTCTGTCAGCTACCACTTCCCCCCTCTCCCACCTTTATGCACCAGTTGCCAGTGAGCTCCAGCATAGAAAAATCTTTTGTGACAGAAGCACTAGCAATAGTGATACATAGCACAAGTATGACCCTGAATTTCAGAAGTCATTGACACTATGGGAACAAATCCCTTGGCATACTAGGGACATAAGCTAGAAGACAGGCGAGACCTAGCCAAGGTTGCACAGCATTTCCTGTCAAGCCCACCAACCATCATGACTATAGTAGGGGATATTATGGGTCCGTATCATTCACAGTTAGCACTAGAGTAGGTGGAAGAGCTGGTATTTCTAAGACAAAGTTCCCTTTGCTAGGTTTCCATCAATTTTCATGGGAGTAGGAATAAGTGTAGAACTACACTACAGCTCAGTTGCTCACACCTTATGCATTCAGTATCTTGCTGTATTTTTACCAGTTTTCACTGCGGTCTATCTGACTTGCTGTCTAGTTTCCAGTGTGTACCTTTAGTCCCGCATTCAAAAATAATAATAAAAGAAATAGATTTAAAAAAAGAAAAACCTCCTTTCCTCTCTCTGCCTCTGCTGTCTATGTCACTGCCTGCCCTCTTATGCTGGCCATGTTTTTCCCACTTTTGGTGCAGCTTTCTTTCACTCCTAGAACATTGTTTTTCTTCATTGTTTAAAAGTTTCTTAAGGAGACCGGGTTTTGTTTTTCAATGACAGAATCCTCAGTACTTTCAGATGTTCTTGTTTGGATGATAGAACCTTACAGTTTATTTAGTTCCTGTGTTTGCAATTATCAGGTATTTTAAGGTCTTCCAACCTCTCTAGCTGCTGTTTTGGTCCAACAGTGTGCTGTTGTTCAAAAAACCTGTCTCCAAGAAAAACAATCTAGTGCAGTGGGGAAACACTACCAGCCAATCATTGTCAGCAAGCCTTGAACATTTGCTTTAAAGCTTTTTTCAAATTTTCATTTCTGTACAGGTCTAGATTTAAGATTTGGGACAAGTCAGGACCAAAGGCAGGGATTGTCTATTGGAGCTCAGAGATCCAAGGGGGTGTCCTAGAGACCGGAAAGAATGGGTTTTGGAGTTGCCGTAGTGGTGCTTCTTTGAAGTAGCACTTGTGGACGACCCTAAAGTAAGTTGGATAAAGGCTCCTTTTTGACCTGGGTACTTTGTGCATTCAACAGTTTTCACCCTAGGTAGTTGCTTTTGTTGCATATGCCTACAACTGGGCCTTAATTCCACAGCATTTCATGCTATACAGTTTGTGAATGCTTCCCCCAACCTGCATAGATTTTCTTCCCTCTTTCAGGCTCCAATGCTGCAACAAAATTCATCTGTGCCAAGCCTCTAACTTAGAGACATACAGCTTAGCAGGCATCTTCATTCCCATTGCCTAGACTTATCCAGCCTCTCATGCTGTTCTGTTCATTGCAGTGTTCTGAGCTCCTGCAGGCAGTGCTGTTGCGCCCTTCAACCCACTCTCACTGTGTTTGGGGGTCTTCATCACAGCACATCCTCTGCTCTCTATCTAAATTCCAGAGCCTTTCATTCCAAGCAATTCTTGAATACTTTCCTACTCCAGTGCCAGAACTCTAACTCAAAGGCATATTTTATTTATTTATTTATTTAACAGTATTTTTAAACCGCCTTATCTTATTAATCAAGGTGGTATCACAGCAAACAATCGAGTAAAGTGAGTGTGTTAATCATGCAGTGAGGGTGCAATTTAGTTGAGTGTGTGTTGTATCGTGTGCTAGATTGGGGTGAGCTATGTACAAGCTTATACATATAGCTTAACAGGCCTTACCCGAACTCACTGCCTGGGCTCATACAGCCTATTTTGCTGCTGTGTTGTCCCTCCCAGTCTTTTATGGCCATCCAAGCTATCTTGGAACTTTGTTGGCACTCTTCAGGTGTTTTAAGGCTTTCAGGCCAATCTGGATACTGTTTTGGCCCTCTTACAGTGTTCCTGCACCTTCCAGCCAATGCAATTGTTGTTTTAACCCATTCACACTGCCTTGGGGTCATCCAGAACATGTTGTTGCTGCTTTACTACTCTGCCAATGCCTTGGAGTCTTCCTGGCAATGTTGATGACATTTTATACCTCTCAAAGTGCCTTGGAGTTTTCTTTCCAAATTTGGTGCTACTTTGCACTTTTTAATTATGTTAGATGTTTCATTTTGCCTTTTGTATTACTTTGCCTTCTGATGGTAGATTCTTGCAGATCCAATTCCTCACAGTTTGATCAAGGACTGCTGGTCTTCTCTAGCTCCAATTAGCATAAATCTGATGATTTCTAGCCTTGAATTGGGCATTGCTCCAAGTACTGGAAACACTCCTTAATCTGTCTACCTTTAAAGAAACGTAATCTCAATGCCCAATCACAGGGGAATTATTTCCCCATTTCCATAGTAACATAGTATATGACGGCAGATAAAGACCAGCATGGACCATCTAATCTGCCCAGCAAGGCGGCAAGAGTAGGTAGACTTACCGCTCTGTGCAGGTCAACCCTCCCCATGCCTTTGTTTGGGGTTTACCCACTGCTCTGTGTAGGTCACCCCTATTTGTTCAGATATAAGAGATAGTTATGCTTATTTTGATTTTATCCTGTTGCTATAAAGTGATCCACTGTATCTGTCCCATGCCATTTTGAATTCTGTCACTGTGTTTGCCCCCCCCCCCCACTTCCATCGAGAGTGCATTCCAAGCATCCACCACACTTTCAGTGAAAAAGTATTTCCTGACATTGCCTTTCAGTTTACCCCCTTGCAGCTTCATGTTATGCCCTCTAGTATTACAGCTTCCCCATCTTTAAGTATTTAAAAGTCTGAATCATATCTTCCCTGTCCCTCCTCTCCTCCAGAGTGTACATATTTAGGTCTTCAAGTCTCTTCTCATAAGTCTTCTGACACAGGCTCCAAATCATTTTGGTCACCTTCCTCTGAACTGCTTCAAGCCTCTTTATATCCTTTGCAAGATACAGGGGTATGTTTACTAAACTGCGGTAATGCGATTCACGTTAGGTTCCGCGGCAGAGGCAGAGATGCCCAAATAAAGACATGGGCGGTACATCGTTACAGCAAGATCTAGCAGCTAACGCGTGTTACAAGGCGCCATAGAGTAACGAGCATTACAAAGCACCCTGTAAAGTGCCACGCAAGGCACCCTGTAAGGCACCTTAGAGGGTGCCTTATAAGGCGAATGATAAGGTGCCTAGTAAGGTGCTCAATAGGACCTCCTAGGCTAAGCGCCATATCTGGTACCCGTGGACAAGGCACTGCAGAAGGCACCCTGGGCTATGGAACCATGCGTTAAGGTGGCCTAACAAGGATATGGTGGCCTAGGTTAGTGTGCCCTAGGGACTGCAAGGTGCCCCAGAATGACTTGCATGACCTGTGCGGAACAGAGACAGATGTAGCCCTAACACTACATAGAGCACGCAGGAAAGGCAATGAACAGGTGAGTGAGGGAGGGAGGGCTGGGAGCCACTGGACCTGCCATATCTGCGGGCATCCCATGTGGCTGCCAGCGGTGAAGACAAACATGGTGGGGGCAACTGTACTACAGCACAGGGAGTTGGCAATGTAAAGTACCGGAAAGATAGTTGGTGGCAGATGATGGGAATATGTGTCCCCCAGTGAAGGTGGAGGTGGCAGGATAGTTACAATGATGGGTGGACAGAGGAGTGGTGGCTCCATGCAGATCAGGCACAGGCGAGGCAAGCACAAAGAGGTGCAATGCAGGAAAGGGTAGCAGTGCAGGACATGGGGTGACAGCCCGCACTGGCATACAGGACACCTCACAGCTGACAGATGCAGATAGATGGACCGAAGGATGATTGGCAACTGTGATGAGGTGAATACGTGCAGGCAGCACATATCAGCCGAGATATGACTGTTACAGGGATTACAGGTACCAGCGTAGGAAAGGCATAAAAAAAGGAGAACAAAGAGGGTGTGAACCCATGACCACTAGGATACAAAGCACTGCACAAACCAATAGGCCATACCACCACTCCAAGGCTCACAGCAATGGCTGCATACAAGAACACTGCACGGCACCACATAAAACACTAGCTGTGTGTTAGGAGAGGGCAACCCAAACAGTCACCATGATGCATTGCACATGGGAAACTGTGGTCTACATCACATAACCAGATGGGGTCTGCACCTCTCTGTTCATGCAGCCTGTTGAGATGGACCACCATGCGGGATGCTGGCACAGGGGGGGCTACAGACAATGCCATTTTGCAGGTCCTGTATTCGCCCTGAGGGTAAGAGTGGCTGCAGAACACTAGGTCCACAGTACGTGTGGTGCTGCATGGAGGTATGCTGCACATTACCATCACCAGAGGTGTTTGGCCGGTGTCCCAGGGCACCTCTGTGACCATATGTGTTACACAGTCACAGGTCTACCCCAGGGTCTGAGTGTGCCCATGTGTTCTGGCCTAGCTTCCATAGCCATTTGTTAGCAGGCCAGAGGTTTGTCTGGTGTCTTATGTAGGTTGTGCACCATGTCTCCCTACTGCTTGGGATACTATACCAAAGGTGCCTTCAGGGGCCCCATAACGTGGGGGGGGGGGGAGTGGAATGGTTGTGTGGGACCATGGGTCTGGCTGAGGGATGCATTCCTGCTGGTTACAGCTATACCTCTGCAGCTTGTGCTCATGGGACCTATGCTGTGACTGGTGCATTAACAGGGCAGCATTAATGACATGTGGCTCCTCACCTGCCACATACCACAGTCTACCATGCATTATCAGATATCACTAATCTGACTGCACTGGTGTACAAAGTGTTCTCACCATGCCTAGCCTGACCAGGGAATGCCACAGACCAGCCCCTAGTACATGGTCAATGGAACAACACATGCATCCAGACATAGGCTGGCCAGTGCATATACCCCAAGCAGATCAGTCAGTGATTGTCCTCAGGACTGTAAGACCACACAAATATTGCTGGAGACAGACAGGTCCTATGTGGGGACCTGGACATTCCAGGTTCACTGTTACATCAGGGTGATACTGCCCTCTCAGCACAACATGCTTTCATCGCCATGTCCATGCAGGTGTGGGTTGAAACCTATTGTGTACAGCACATTGATGCACTCGCAGTGTGTATGCAGCCTAGCCAATTCGCACTATGTGCCCTGTACCCACTCTACCTTGCTCCTCATTATGCAAATTTACAGGCTTATGCTGATAGCAGTTGCACACTGTGGCCAAGGGGGGAGGGGGCGATTGGCAGGCACAGGACTGTAGATGGACATCTACACACACACTCCTACTGCAGCACTGTGCAATGGTCGGGTTGTTTGGCAACCCCAGCTGCCACACTGCCAAAATTTATGGAATGAGTAGGTGATTGCAGGGGTGCTGTGCTTCTACCTGCCATTCCATTCAGGGGACAGCAGCCTGCCTGTACAGCATGATTTGCACAGTGGGGCCTGAGTGGGTGGGTGGTTGTTCCTACCCCTGTTGACTGCTGCTATGGTGGGTGCACAATTTTAGGTTGTATATGCTTCATAAAGTTACGTGTTTGGATGTCTTGTCTGGATTCAAGCTGCTGGAACCGGAACGTGTGATCCTCTGCTCCTGGGCATTGCCCGGGTGTACTGCACCATGGTGTTGCCACAGCGCTCCAGCATTCCCTTGTACTACCTTTACCTCTCTTCAGCCAGACATTTCCTGGTTTTCTGTTGTATCTACGTATTGTGGCAAAAGTTTGTGCCATGTCCTGCAGTGTTCATGACAGGGACCTGAACCTATGAGCCTCTGATCTGAGTCACACTGCCTGAGTATACTGCACCACAGTGAGGCCCACAGGTGCACTGCTCTCCCTGGGCCATACCTTGACATTTATTTATTTATATTCTCTTATATACTGTTCTATTCTGCATCAGTGCAGTTTACATTTAACAAACTGAAATTACATTGAACAGGGCATTATAACTTGGAGATAACTATTTTACAGGGAACATACAGACACCCTGAAACGTGCTATAAACAAACCCCACGATCTATTTACCCTTGTCAAGAAATTAGCCAAGGAACCTTCACAAGAACACCAGTGCGAAATCAACCCACAAGAATATGCCCTCTACATACAATCTAAGATGTGCTGTACAAATAAAATTACAATACCCCCTATCCCGAATATTCATGGGCTCCCAGCTCCCTTAGCCTCATTCTCCACCCCTTCGCTGAAGCTAATTGAAGATATAATCTCATCTCTTAACTTATCCACAGCACACACTGATCCGTGTCCAGCCTTTTGGATAAAGGACCTTCGCAAAGAGCTTGCTCCAATAATATCCAGGATCATAAGCCTATCTTTCGACACCGGCTCATTCCCTTCTGCCCTCAAACAGACTTCTATCAGACCTCTTCCAAAAAACCTCAAGTTGGATCCACAAAAAACGGACTCTTACCGACCCATTTCCAGCATACCCACTCTTGCCAAAATAATCGAAAAAATAGCCTACAGACAACTGCAAGACCATATCGACACTGAAGCACCTTTGGATACTTGTCAACATGGATTCAGGGAATCCCACGGGGTCGAAACCCTCCTCACCTCACTTCTCAACAGCCTAAACCTTGGTATCGATAACATCAAACAGGGCTTTGTTCTCATCTTTTTAGATATTGCGGCTGCTTTTGACTCGGTTTGTCATGAGCTTCTCATTATCCGCCTAAGAGAGAAGGGCATTTGTGGAAAGGCTCTCGATTGGTGCATCTCATACCTCTCTGAGAGATGGCAACAGGTTCGCTCAAATGGGGAAACATCAGATCCGTTTCACCAAGGTCAAAGAGTCCCGCAAGGTTCCTCTTTGTCATCACTTTTATTCAACATCTACATGCAACCCTTATGCAACATTATCAGGTCCTTCAGTGTCAACTATATGATTTATGCTGATGACGTGTTACTATATATTCCGTTCTACATAGATAAGATGAACCTTACCCCCATAACCAACTGTTTTAACGCCATCTCAAATTGGCTACTGACCCAAAACCTCAGAATCCAGAACAAAAAAACAGAGGTCCTTTTTATCTCAAGGAACTCTAAATTCACACCACCCACATTCCTTGAAGTTCAAGATGCCAAGCTGCAAGTAAAATCCCACATCCGATACCTTGGAGTGACCCTGGATCAAAATCTAGATATGAAGTCCCACATAGCCAATATTGTAAGGTCAGTTTATTTCAAGATCCGCTCCCTCAGACACCTCCGCCGACTGATTGATCCAGATGACTTCCGTACAGTCTACCAGGCCCTAATTATCCCACACTTTGACTTCGCAAACTGTATACTACAGGGGCTCCCCCAATCCACCCTTAACCCGCTTCAACTAGCATTAAACAGCGCAGCAAGAGTGCTTTTCGGGGTACCTAAAAGAGAACATGTAACACCTCTCCTGAAACAATTACACTGGCTCCCTATCCAAGCCAGAATCACCTTCAAGACCCTGCTACTAGCCTTCAAAGCTCAAAAAGGACTTGCTCCCTCTTCACTATCAGATTTGATCCAACCAATCCCTTCCAATAGGCTTCGAAGAACCACGGAACTAAACATGCTAAAAGTTCCAAAAGAGTCCTTAAGATATATCTCCGCAACTGTAAACCGATCCTTCAGTTTATGCGCTCCAAAAACATGGAACACACTCCCACCACACATTAGGATCATCGCTGATCTCTCCCAGTTTAAAAAGGCCTTGAAGCACCACCTGTTCATCAAATACTTCCCAGAGAACACAGTAACACAAGCTCACTCAAATAGCACCAATCCCATTCTAAACACGCAACCCCTGCTAACCCATTAACACTTCATACCCCGCTCATACTACAAAGATCTTTTCATGTACTACTCCGTCCATATGTTTATAGTTCAATGACTATTACTCATTGTAAATAATTACCCCGGTTACCCAAGTTTTTGTTCCTGTTCCATGTAAAAAACAGATAATATGTATCTTATCTGATGTTTTATTGTTCTTTGTAAACCGCGCTGATTATAAATAGTGCGGTATATAAGAGATGTTAAATAAAATAAAATAAATAAAATAAACATGGGCTATGGAGGGTTAAGTGGCTTGCCCAAGACCACAAAGAGCACCTGTGGGACTAGAAATCCCAGTCCTTCCAGCTCAAGGTTGCTGTCCTCTAGTGGGATTTGAACCCCTGACCTTCTGGCCTGAAGTACCTTGCCCAACCACTAGGCCACTCCTCCACTCCATCTCCTTTGGGGGACTTTTACTGTTTTTAATGTACACCATGTACTGATCCAGGGCAAGGGCTGGGTCCACAGCAGACAGGTGCCACTGACCCCTCTGGCATGGGCACCCCACCCCATGCTGTGCTAACATAGGCATATGATGATGGTTCTTGTTGTGCATCCCCCCCCCCCCCCGGGTCATCCACTGTGCAGGTGGCAGGTGCCTATAGTGCAGCATCTGTGGTGGGCAGGCATAGATGGACATTCCCACACCCACCCCCCATCAGCGCCTGGCAACATTGTGTACCTTGCACATGGTGGTGGAAAGGGTTTGGGAGCATCCTGTCGCTGCCTTAGCAACTATTGGCTAGTGTGGACAGGTTATTTGTCTGTTATGTTTTTCCTTTCTCAGATGCTGTATTTTGCACTTCTGGTTTATATGTTCCTATGTGCCGTCTGGGCACCCGCCTGGTCCGCCCTGTGCCCCAGCTGCCCATGCTACCTGTCCTGCCTGTGTCCCCCCTATGCCCTATTTGCACCATTGTTATAGTGGCCATTCATACTTTGGCAATATGGTGTTGCTGACAATGGAGCACTACTATCACTTTTCTTGGGCTCCCTAACTAGGCTGTACATTGCTGACACTGAAATGGTTTCTCTCCCCTGCAAATGTGCATCTAACGGCAGGTTTTCATTTGCGGTAGGATTCAGCCCTTCAGTTCAGCGCGTTAGTGTGAAAGGAGCCTCTCCCAACCCACTCTCCGCCCATTGACCCCTTCTCTCCACCCTCTCTCCACCTTCTGCGGTGTTTACCGTGGCCGGGGACATTAACGATCGTTAACGTTACATAACGCGTATTAACGTTACATAACGTGCGGTATGTAACGTTACCGCAGCTTAGTAAACATACACCACAGTCTCCAAAACTGAACACAATATTCCAAGTGAGGTCTCACCAGCGACCTGTACAGTGGCATTAGTACCTCTTCCTTTCTTCTGGTAATTCCTCTCTGTATGCAATCCAGCATCCTTCTGGCTTTTGCCACCACCTTGTCACACAGTTTTGCTACCTTGAGATCATCAGAAACAATCACACTGAGGTCCTACTCTTGGTTCGTGCACACCAATCTCTCAGCCCCTATTGCATACAATTCCCTTGGATTTCTGCTTCCCAAATGCATGACACTGCACTCCTTCACATTAAATCTTAACTGACAAGCATTAGACCATTCTTCCAGCTTTTGTAGATCTTCCCTCATATTCCCACCTCCCTCAGGGGAGTCCACTCTGTTGCAAATTGTGGTGTCATCTGAAAAGAGACAGACTTTTCCATTCAGCCCTTTGGCAATATCACTCACGAATATAGTGAACAATACCGGTCCCAAGACCTAACCCTAGGGCACACCACTAATCACCTTCCTTTCATCCGCGTGAGTTCCATTTAATATCACCTTCTGTTGTCAGTCAACCAATTTCTGATCCAGTTCACCATCTTGGGACCCATCCCCAAGCTGTTGAGTTTATTGATAAGCCTCCTATGAGGAACAGTATCAAAGGCTTTGCTGAAATCTAGGTAGATTGCATCCATTGCATGCCCTTGATCTAGTTCTCTGGTCACCCAGTCAAAGAACTCAATCGGATTTGTTTGGCAAGATAGTCCTTTGGTAAAACCATGTTGCCTCGGATCATCCAACCTGTTGGTTTTCGAGGAAGTCTACTATTCGCTCTTTCAGGAGCGCCTCCATTACTTTTCCCACCACCAAGGTAAGGCTGACTAGCCTATAGTTTGTCATTTCTTCCCTATTACCATTTTTGTGGAGAGGCACCACATCAGCCATTCTCCAGTCCTGTGGAACTTCTCCTGTCTCCAAGGATTTATTAAAAACATCCTTTAAAGGCCCTGCAAGAACCTCTCTGGGCTCTTTCAGTATCCTGGGGTGTATCCCATCTTGTCCCATAGACTTGTCCACTTTCAATTTTGCAAGCTGTTCTAACACATCATCTGTTGTGAATGGTGTGGTATCTACTCCATTCTCATTTATAGTATTGTCAATCACTGGTGGCCCTTCTCCAGGATTTTCTATAGTGAAAACAGAGCAGAAGTATTTGTTTAGCATTGTCACTTTTTCAATGTCACTTTCCACAAATTCGTTCCCAGCACTTTTGAGTCCTGCAATTCCACCTCTGATTTTTCTCCTCTCCTGAATATACCTGAAAAGGTTTTGTCGCCACACTTCACATCTTTCACCATCTTTTCTTCTGCCTTTGATTTTGCTATGCTTATTTCTCTTTTTGCCTCTTTAGTTTGATCTTGTATTCTTTTCTGTGTTCCTCTGTTTGCGAGCTTCTGAATTTTGTGAAAGCTGTGTTTTTGCCTTTATTTGTGCAGCCACTTCTTTGGAGAACCAAATAGGTTTCCTTTTCTTCTTGTTTTTATTTACTTTCCTTATGTATGTATCTGTTGCACCTTTTATTGCTTTCTTTAGTTTAGCCCATTGCAATTCCACTTTCCTTAACCCCTCCCACCCTACCAGCTACTCCTTCAGGTACGTGGCCATTTTACTGGTCAGGGTTTTTGAAGTCTAAGGGGTATGTTTACTAAACCGTTTTAATGTGCGCTCTGTGATGTTATCGCGCGATAAGGTACCTTATCGCGTGATAATGGCGCTTTATCAGGTTCAGAGGTATCTTAGCGCGCGATAATGCATGCAGCGGTGCAAACGAGCACTGAAGGTGGAGAAAGACTCCCGGAGGGCGGAGGAAAGCTCCCCAGGGGCGGAGAGAAAGGGTCAAGGGGTGGAGAGTGGGAGGGGAGAGGCTCCCCGCACACTAACGCTGTGAAATCCGAGGCTGAAAACTAACGCCAGTGAAACCCTGGTGTTAGAGCTGATTTAAAGGGAAGAGAAACCATTTCTGTCAGCAATGTACAGCAAAACCAGGGAAACCTACAAAAAAAAGTGATAAGTGTGATACATGTCCACGGAACAAAATGGCAAATAAACAGTGAAAATGAACAGAAGAAAATGAAAAAATAAAATAACCAAGCTGGGCAATAGTGATCTCAATGAGAAACATCAAAAAACACTCCCAAGAAAGCACCAAAAAAAGGATATGAATTCTGGAAAGGTCCATGCTCCATCCCCATACAAGGTGAATGAGCCCACAGTGAAATTGCACTGTGCAGGGCTTTCCTCTCCATCGGACAGGTTTCCTATGGCATGCACATGTGCAGCAACAGCAGGGCGGGCATGTCGGAACGGCCAACTGGACAGATGCTTGAAAATGGGATACAGAGGGTTGCAGGCGGCACATGCTGTGGTGCAGCTGGGGCACAGTGCGGAATAGGCAGATGCCTAGGTGGCACTTAGGAATGCTGAAACTGTACAGCAGCCAGACAGCAACTGATGAGGGCCCAACATGGGCACGAGTGTGTTTATCACAGTGTCACAGGGGATAGTACCCAGCAGGTACCTCCAAGGGCACAGAACATTGGCAGGCGGTGTTGGGGGGGGAAGCGTGGACGTCTATGCAGGCACCCCTACCCCAGAACACGCACCATAGGCAGCCGCCTACCTGCACACTGGATGGCCTGAGGCTGCGCAGCACCAGCACTAGGGCATGTCAGCATGGTGGCAGAGGGGTACTGGTGGTGGAGGGGGGGCAGTGTCAGCTGCCCAGAGCAGACCATGGCCTAGCCCTGTGTAGGTGGGTGCCATGCACTGCAACAGACAGGCCCTGCCGGATGAACAGTCATGGTATCACCAGGGAACGCACTGTATCTGTGGTAACACGGTGGTGCACTACACACAACCAGTGTGTTCAGAAGGTCACAGGTTCAAGTCCCAGCTGTGGTTCCTGCCAAACCAGTTCCCATATTTTACCCACTACTAAAACGTGCTAATACAGACAGAACCTTTATTGCAGATGACGTAAACATGTCCAAAACACCTACATTTTACCATACAGAGCACAGACACCATAAACAGGCGCATTACCTAGAGCAGAGTCTCCCAAATGCAGTCCTGGAGGGCCAAACACCATTCAGGTTCCATGCTGCCTCTAATAAAGATGCTTGTGCTGCATTTCTATGTGCCGCCCTCATGGTATGCAGATGTATCTGATGCATATTCATGAGGGACAGCATGAAAACCCGAAAAGTGTTTGGCACACCAGGACTGGAGTTGGGAACCTCTGCCGTAAAGCAGCAGCCAACAGTGGCAGACACACCTGCACCGACAGGTTCCATTATCCAATGCCTCTTGGAGAAGCAGGACATTGGGCCCTGTGTGCATCTCCCAATACTACCACTTGCATACTTTAGCAATGCCACCCTAAACCTGGGAATACGGTACACAGCTATCAAAAGGATGCTATGATTACTGGCAGATAGCAATTCCGAAGTTAAGTATAATTTTCTGTTGAGCTGCATCATGGCAACCTTTCTGATGTCTGTGGAGTGTGCTACAGGTCTTGTGTCTGACAATGTTTAGCACCCTGGGGAGTGACCATAACAGTATTGCATACCATAGCCATGCCTGCACTGTGCCCAGGACTGGTGTGGTGGCCAGGGCTGCCAAACACCTCTATAGTTGCACAATGCCGGCATAGGTGTGTGGAGTGTGTGTCTGTCTATCCAGTATGTGATGGCTGCAAACACCCTCCACAGCCCACACTGCCAGCACTGTTGCCAGTATTGGCCTGCCAATGTGCATAATGAGGAGCAAGGTACCATGGGTATAGCCCAGACAGGGTGGCCTGGCCAGGATGCATCTGCACAGGGCATAGGGCAATGGCTGGGACATTGTAGTGCCCGGCCACCACCTGCACAGACAGGGTGGCTACAGCATGTCCTGCTGGGAAATCACTCTCACCCTGACTGAGCAGTGACCAAGGCATGGCTAGGTTCCCCCATAGTGCTTTATAGCCTTTTTTTTCCTGTGATATTTATGGGTTCCCTTTTGGGGTCCAGTCACTGACTTATCTGCTTGGTGTGTATGCTGATGTCCCAGTTGTGGGTGCATGCATTTCCTCCAGGAACATGCATGATGGGCTTGTTAGCAGACTGTCTGCAGCTAGTATGTGTCTTGCTAGAGCACCTTGCAGGGTGCAGTGTCTGGAGGCTTGTTGCTGGAGAATATCAGATAATGGTGGGGTGCAGCTGAGCATTTCTAGGCCTAATGTCTGTCTGCTATTGCTTTGTGGATGTGTACAGAGCTGCACTGACTGCTCTGTAGGGTGTATGTTCTCCATCATGTCTGGGGTTGATGGTCCCCTCTACTGCCACCATTGCAGGGAGGTAGAATGTGAATCTGTTGGTGGGAGACCCTGTTTCCCACCCTCAGCCCCAGAGGGTGGTAGTACATAATCCACCTATGGATCCTTAAGGGCTAAACCTGACTGAGAAATACAGATGCATCCAAGGTGTGTCTGTAGGAACTACCTAGCTCATACACTAGCACTGCTGGGGATATGCAGCATGGTCTACTTCTGCCATGGAAGGTGCTGTGTACCTGGTGCTGGGCGCCCCACCTCACCCTCAGGGTGAGCACAGTACCCGCACAATGTGACGGTGTGTAGCTACTCTGTGCCAGTAACACACACGGTCAGTTCCCCCTACCAGGCCGAGGTGCTGTGGGGGTGCATACCCCATCTTGTGATCATCTGTAGACTGCTGATTTGCATGTGCAGTGCATCATGGGTATGGGTGGGTTAACCCTATCCTGATGATCACAGCAGACCGTTTGTGTGGAGACGTGCAGTCCTTCTGCAGCCAGCCAGGGCTTGTTAGCAACTATAGAGCTGTAGCCCACTGGTTACTTCACTGTCTATGGAACCAGTTTTCATGGGTTCAAACCCACAGTGGGGTTATTTGGTAGGGCTGTCCAAAGTATTGTCAATTTTTAATGTACATTAGTGCTGCCAGCAAAAACACCCTCAGAGTACTGTAACCATAAGGTGCCTCAGAAGGCGCCCTATAAAGCGCCTTCTGAGGCACCTTATGGTTAGAGTCCATATAAGGTGTCCTATGGAGTGCCTTATAGGGTGCCCTATAGGGGACATTATAGTGTGCCGTTGCGGACAGTGCACTTTATAATGTGCCCTATGGAGTGCCTTATAGGGCACCTTATTCTGGCACCTTAGGTTACGGCACGTGAGGGTGTGTTTGCTGGCAGCAATAATTAAAATACAAATAAAATGCCTCAAGAAACACTACTTACAATGTCAAAGCTGATGCCTCAGCCAGCCTTATGCATTAGGCTCACTGGGGGATTGAACTAATGACTCCTGTATCATCAGTCAGTGTATTAACCACTGTGCTATACCTTTGTTTCTACATTTGCATGTCTGGGCGCCTACTTAAGATTACCGCGCGTTAACGCGCTTAGCGGCGCTTCGCCCGATAATGTGTGCAGCAGTGTGCGTTATCGCTCGATAATCCCGTTTTGCTACTTTAAGACTGAAACGCCCACTCCTTTTATGGCAGCCTGCACACTATCGCTGGGCGCACGTTAAGACGGTTTAGTAAACATACCCCTAAGACTTTGAGTTTGCTGTGATTGGATTCCACCTTGGTTTTTCTCTCAAATCACACCGTGTGATGATTGTTGCTGCTCACATAGGCACCCAACTGGATATTTGACACGCTATCTCCATTGGTGAGCACTAAATCCAGCGTGGAGCTTTCCCTGGTTGGTTCCATCACTATTTGTTTAAGTAACGCATATTGAAAGGCATCCACAATTTTTTTTTACTTTTTCCAGATTTGCAGAAGGAACACTCCAATCCACATCGGGTAGATTAAAGTCACCCAATATGATCACTTTCCCCTTTACAATATCAACAATCAATTTGCTATCCATTTCTTTGGTTTGAGTTGGAGGCCTGTAGACCACGCCAGTATGGATGACAGTGCCATCTCCTCTTACCAATTTACCATTTGCTGCAAAATTATTGGCAAAACCTGTTATATATCAAATAATCAGATACTTAGATTCTAATTATACTTTCCATCTGCATCAATCAGGATTCCGATGTAGTCATAGCACTAAAATGGCATTATTAGCCATGGTAAATGAGAGAATTAATCAAGATAACAGTAAGGATGTTCTGCTTGCTGATGTCAGATGGTTCAAAATCAAATTAAGTGCATGTTAATTATGTAATTTATCTAAGTGGGATAAGCTTCTAACCTCACAATCACATAATTATGAGGCAATAAGCATGGGAGGGGATGGGGAGGTAGGAATAGGGTGGTGAAAAAATCTGAGATGCTGACCTTACCTCATTTATTTATTTTATTTTATTTATTTACATTCTCTTATATACCGCGCTATTCTGCATCAGTGCGGTTTACATTGAACAAACTGAAATTACATTGAACAGGGCATTATAACTTGGAGATAACTATTTTACAGGGAACATGGGCTATGGAGGGTTAAGTGGCTTGCCCAAGACCACAAGGAACACCTGTGGGACTAGAAACCCCAGTCCTTCCGGCCCAAGGTTGCTGTTCTCTAGTGGGATTTCAACCCCTGACCTTCCGGCCTGAAGTACCTTGCCCCAACCACTAGGCTACTCCTCCACTCCATAGCCTCTACCCACATTCCCCTCCTATCCAGCACAATAAAGCTTCTCTCTACCTGTCTCACCCTCTCTGCAGCAGTCTCTGCCCCCGAGGCTTCAGCAAAATAAATCCATCCTTTGTTAGGGACTCTCAGGGAACAAAACATTTACAGGGTTGGTCAAGGGTGCTAAAGTAAGAAAGGAGAAGTTAAAATTAGTTTCTGAGAATCTTTTATGTCTAGTGGCTGCAATTTTCATAGGGAAACATAAGAAAATGACAAACTGGATTTAAATTAGTAGCTATAACTTTTCTACACTTTCCCTTTCCAGGAGGAATTTCAACTCTCTCCCTAGTCCTTAAAATAGGGAGGACCTTCTGAAGAAATTTCAAAACCCCAGGTCCTGTCAGAAGTGTAGAGGCAAATTCAGTCAAATGATGTAAATAAATAGATAGATGAATATATATTAACCTAAAACATACAAATAAAGCCATCATGAAAAGCAATGCATAGTGCAGTAGTATATTTTCTTATTACAGGTGGTAGATAAGAAAACATTGTTAACCCTGGAATTACCGAGATGTTTTGCACACACTGAATACCGTTGGGGTCATAAATGACCCCACGACAAATTTTAATTGTTAACCATGAAAATTTTAAACTAAACAGACAAAGGGGTATGTTTACTAAACTGCGGTAATCGTGAATAACGCGCATTATGTAACGTTAATGATCGTAAGTGCATCATAACGCGCGTTATGCTGCGCTTATGATCGTTAACGTTACATAACGCGCGTTAACCGTAGTTAACGATCGTAAACTCCCGCGGCGCGGTAAAAAACCTTCAGAAGGTGGAGAGAGGGTGGAGAGAAGGGGTCAATGGGCGGAGAGTGGGCGGAGAGAGGCTCCCTCCACACTAACGCGCTGATCTGAAGAGCTCAATTCCAACACGAATGAAAACCTGCCGTTAAATGCACATTACAGGGGAGAGAAACCATTTCAGTTTCAGCAATGTACAGCCCAGGCAGGGAAACCTAAAAAAGTGATAAGTGTGATACATGTGCACAGAACAAAAGGGCACATAAACACTGAAAATGACCCCAACAAACTGGAAAAAAAACATAACCAAGCTGGCCAATAGTGGTATCAATGAGAAAAATCAACCCCTCCCCCCCCCCCCCCGAGTAAGCTCCATAGAACAGATATAAATCGTGGAAGGGTCTATAATTTGTCCCCATACAAGGTGAATCAGCCCACAGTAAAATAGCGCTGCTCAGGGTTTTCCCCACCATCGCACAGGGTTCCTATGGCGTGCACATGTCCCGCAACATCAGGGCGGGCATGTCAGAACGGCAACTGGACAGATGCCGGAGAAGGGGATACAGAGGGCCGCAGGAGGCACATGCTGTGGTGGAGCAGGGCCACACTGCGGACTAGGGCGATGCCTATGTGGCCCATATGAATGCTGAAGCAGCAGAGCAGCCAGACAGCAACTGCTGAAGGCCCAACATGGGCACAACTGTTTCCCACAGTGTCACAGGGGATAGTACCCAGCAGCTACCCCCAAGGGCACGGAACATTGCCAGGCGGTGTTGGGGGGAAGCGTGGACACCTATGCAGGCACCCCTACCCCAGAACTCGCATCATAGGCAGCCGCCTACCTGCACACTGGATGGCCTGAGACTGCGCACCACCAGCACCACCAGCAGAAGGGCATGTCAGCATGGTGGCTGAGGGATACTGGTGGTGGAGGGGGCAGTGGCAGCTGCCCAGAGCAGACCGTGGCCTAGCCCTGTGTAGGTGGGTGCCATGTACTGCAACAGATGGGCCCTGTCTGACGAACAGTCATGGTATCACCAAGGAATGTACTGACTCTGTGTCAACAAGGTGGTGCAGTGCACAAAACCAGTGTATTCAGAAGCAGAGGGTCACAGGTTTAAGTCCCAGCTGTGGTCCCCGCCAACCCAGTCCCTAAATTTTACCCACTACTACAGTGTGCTAATACAGACAGCACCTTTATTGCAGAGGACGTAAACATGCCCAAGACACCTACATTTTACCCTACAGAGCACAGACACCATAAACATGCACATTACCTAGAGCAGAGCCTCCCAAATGCAGTCCTGGAGGGCCAAACACCATTCCGGTTCCATGCTGCCTCTGGTAAAGATGCCTGTGCTGCATTTCTATGTGCCACCCCCATGGTATGCAGATGTATCTCATGCATATTCATGAGGGATAGCATGAAAACCTGAACAGTGTTTGGCACCGCAGGACTGTAGTTGGGAACCTCTGCCGTAAAGCAGCAGCCAACAGGGGCAGACACACCCGCACCCACAGGTCCCATTATCCAAAGCCTCCTGGAGAGGCAGGACATTGGGCTCTGCATGCATCTCCCAATACTAGCACTTGCATACCTTAGTAATGCCACCCTAAACCTGGGAATATGGTACACATCTTTAAAGAGGTTGCTATGAGTACTGGCAGATAGCAATTCTTAGGTTAAGTACACTTTTCTGAGTGAGCTGCATCATAGCAACCTTTCTGATGTCTGTGGAGTGTGCTACAGGTCTTGTGTCTGACAGTGTTTACCAACCTGGGGAGTGACTCCTACAGTATTGCGTACCATAGCCATGCCTGCACTGTGCCCAGGACTGGTGTGGTGGCCTTGGCTGCCCAACACCTCTATAGTTGCACAATGCTGGCATAAGTGTGGTGAGTGTGTGTCTGTCTATCCAGTGTGTGGTGGCTGCCAACACCCTCCACAGCCCACACTGCTAGCACTGTTGCCAGTATTGGCCTGCCAATGTGCATAATGAGGAGCAAGGTACTGTGGGAATAGCCTGGATAGGGTGGCCTGGCCTGGATGCATCTGCACACGGCATAGGGCAATGGCTCGGACATTGTAGTGCCTGGCCCCCACCTGCACGGACAGGGTGGCCATAGCATGTCCTCCTGGGAGGTCACTCTCACCCTGACTGAGCAGTGACCAAGGCATGGCTAGGTTCCCCCATAGTGTTTTCTAGCCTTTTTTTTTCTTGTGATATTTATGGGTTCCCTTTTGGGGTCCAGTCACTGACTTATCTGCTTGGTGTGTATGCTGACATCCCCGTTCTGGGTACATGCATCTCCTCCAGGACTATGGACTAGCTGGCGGACTGTCTGCAGCTAGGATGTGTCTTGTTGGAACACCATGCAGCGGCTTGAGGCTTGCTGCTGGAGAATGTCAGATAATGGTGAGGGGCAGCTGAGCATTTCCAGACTTGCTGTCTGTCTGCTCTTGCATTATGGATGTGTACCGCTCGGTCTGTTTCCCAGCAGGACTGGGTTGCTGGTCTTTTCTACTGCTGCCATTGCAGGGAGGTAGACTGTGGATCTATTGGTGGGTGATCCTGTTTCCCACCCTGAGAGTGGGTTGTGGGGTGGTACATAATCTGCCTATGGGTCCATACACCCCCTCCCCCTTCACCTACAGCAGGTAATGATGGCACCAACACAGGATATGCACTATTCTGGGTGCAGCATTGCCCATAGCAGAGCTACTCAATTCCAGTCCTGGTGGCCCGCAACCCTGCAGGTTTTTGGGATATCCCTAATGATATGCATGAGATATATATGCATTAGAGATAGCCTGCCAACCTGACTGGTTTGTGGCCCTCCAGGGCTGGATTTGGAGACTCCTGCCTTACACCTCTGTCATTTAAGATTGTAAGTGGGCAAGGTACAGATGTTCTAGACATCAAAAGGGTAGATAGAATGTGTAACATTCCTCCTAGATTCTCAACACCACCAAAAAGTTGTCTAATAGACAATATTTTGGTGGTGGGTGAGAAGCAAGGAGGAATGTGACAAATTCTAACCTTTTTGATGTCTTGGACATCTGCACCTTGCCCACTTACAATCTTAAATGACAGAGGTGTAAGGCAGGGGTCTCCAAATCCAGCCCTGGAGGGCCAAACACCAGTCAGGTTGGCAGGCTATCTCTAATGCATATATATCTCATGCATATCATTAGGGATATCCCAAAAACCTGCAGGGTTGCGGGCCACCAGGACTGGAATTGAGTAGCTCTGGCCCATAGGGACTAGACATGACCGAGACATACAGCAGGACCCAGATGTATCCTAGGTGTGTCTAACTCAGAGCTACTCAATTCCAGTCCTGGTGGCCTGCAACCCTGCAGGTTTTTGGGATATCCCTAATGATATGCATGAGATATATATGCATTAGAGATAGCCTGCCAAACTGACTGGTGTTTGGCCCTCCAGGGCTGGATTTGGAGACCCCTGCCTTACACCTCTGTCATTTAAGATTGTAAGTGGGCAAGGTGCAGATGTCCAAGACATCAAAAAGGTTAGAATTTGTCACATTCCTCCTTGCTTCTCACCACCACCAAAATATTGTCTATTAGACAACTTTTTGGTGGTGTTGAGAATCTAGGAGGAATGTGACACATTCTATCTACCCTTTTGATGTCTAGAACATCTGTACCTTGTCCACTCACAATCTTAAATGACAGAGGTGTAAGGCAGGAGTCTCCAAATCCAGCCCTGGAGGGTCACAAACCAGTCAGGTTGGCAGGCTATCTTTAATGCATATATATCTTATGCATATCATTAGGGATATCCCAAAAACCTGCAGGGTTGCGGGCCACCAGGACTGGAATTGAGTAGCTCTGGTCTAACTGAACTACCTATCACACACTGATGGGGACCTGCAGCATGACGTATTTCAGCCATGAAAGGTGCTGTGGACCTGTTGCTGGGCGCCGCTCCTCAACCTCAGGGGGGCACAATACCCGCACAATGTGACTGTCTGTGGCTACTCTGTGGCAGTGTCACACATGGTCTGTTCCCCCTACAAGGCCGAGGTGCTGTGGGGGTGCCTACCCAATGTTGTGCCCATCTCTCGTCTGCTGATTTGCATGTGCAGTGCATCATGGGTACGGGTGGGTTACCCCTATCCTGGTAACCACAGCAGACAGTTTGTGTGGTGAGTGGTGACAAGCAGTTCTTTTGCAGCCAGCCAGGGCTTTGTTCACAGCCTTATAAGTTGTCCTATAGGGGGCATTATAGGGTGCCTTGGCGGACAGTACACTTTATAATGTGCCCTATGGAGTGCGTTATGGGGTGCCTTATGCGGCACCTTAGGTTATGCCACCATGAGGGTGTGTTTGCTGGCAGCACTAATTAAAATACACGTCACATGCCTCAACAATCACTACTTAAATGTAAAGGGTGCTGCCTCAGCCAGCCTTATACATTAGGCCCACTGGAAAATCAAACCCATGACCACTGTACCATCAGTCAGTGTTGTAACCATTGTGTTACAGCTCTGTTACTGTGCTTGTATGCCTGCACGCCTTCTTAATATTAACGCACGGTAACGTGCCCTGTAGCGCTCATTCATTTATATCGCCTTGTAACGTGCGTTCTCGGCGCATTCTCGGAAACGATGTACCGCTCATGTCCTTATTTGGGGTTTCTGACTCTACCGCGGCTCCTAATGCGAATCGCACTAACGCAGTTTAGTAAACATTCCCCATAGTATTATTCCGAATTAATTATTTATTATATGAAGGTTAAATGTTTTTAAATTTAATGCTTTATCATAAAATTACATGAAGAAGAGTTGCCATGAAAGCAGTTTTTGCATGGACTTGATGAACACAGTAAAGTACTACAGTCATTTGCATGAGACACAGACAATTTCTGAATGTTCTTTGCAAACATTGTGCTTGCAGGAGGTGCAAACTATGTTGCTTTTCTTGTCTTTCTCTATGGAACAGCAGTGACGCCTTGCCCTTTTCTTTGGGATCCCGACATTGCAAACAGCATCAGTGGCTTCTTCAATGCTGGAAGAAGTCTCGCTGCAATTACTCTGAAGCAGCTGCTTTTCTAATTCCAAGAGGAATAGATGACGCCTGTGCTTTGACTTGGACTGCCATTCTGGATTTAGTGACATCCAAACAATGAAGGCGTTCAAAGCACTGATGTCCAACATCTTGTAGAAGACTGTCACTGGCCAGCGTCTAGATAATCTGAAGAGTAGCAAATCACCTGGGCCGGATGGTATACATCCAAGGGTGTTGAAAGAACTGAAATATGAGATTTCAGACCTGCTATTAGTAATCTGTGAACTATCATTAAAATCAACTCTAATACCTGAAGATTGAAGGATCGCCAATGTAACACCAATTTTTAAAAAGGGTTCCAGGGGTGATCTGGGAAACTACAGACCAGTGAGCTTGACGTCAGTACCGGGAAAAATGGTAGAAACCATCATAAAGAATAAAATTACTCAGCATGTAGATAGTCATGGCCTAATGGGAGACAGCCAACATGGCTTTAGACAAGGAAGATCTTGTCTTACTAATCTGTTATGTTTTTTTGAAGGTGTGAATAAACACGTGGACAAAGGTGAGTCAGTTGATATAGTGTATCTGGACTTTCAGAAAGTCTTTGACAAGGTCCCTCATCAGAGACTTTTGGCAAAACTAAAGAGTCATAGGATACGAGGCAGTGTACTACTGTGGATTAGGAACTGGTTAAAAGATAGAAAGCAGAGGGTAGGGCTAAATGGCCAATTTTCCCAATGGAGAAAGGTGAATAGTGGTGTAGCCCAAGGATCTGTGCTGGTTCCGCTGCTTTTTGACATATTCATAAATGACCTGGAAAGTGGAATAACGAGTGAGGTTATCAAATTTGCAGATGACACAAAAATATTTAAAGTTGTTAAAACCCAAGAGGATTGTGGAAAATTGCAAAAGGATCTTGATAAATTGGAAGACTGGGCATAAAAATGGCAGATGAAATTTAATGTGGATAAGTGCAAAGTTATGCACCTAGGGAAGAACAATCCAAACTATGGTTACATGATGCAAGGTTCCACATTAGGAACCACCACCCAGGGAAAAGATACAGGCGTCATTGTGGATACCATGTTAAAACCCTCAGCCCAGTGTGCAGCGGCAGCCAAGAGAGCAAATTAGAATGCTAGGTATCATAAGGAAAGAAATGGAAAATAAAACAAAAGATATTATAATGCCTCTATATCGTTCCATGGTGAGACCGCACCTTGAATATTGTGTGCAGTTCTGGTCGTCGTATCTTAAAAAGGATATAGCGATTTTAGAAAAGGTTCAGAGAAGAGCTACCAAAATGGTAAAGGGGATGGAAGGATACTTCTATGAAGAAAGGCTAAAAAGGTTAGGGCTCTTTAACCTGGAAAAGAGATGGCTGAGGGGAGATATGATAGAAGTCTATAAATTAATGAATGGATTGGAACGGGTAAACGTAGATTGATTGTT
Organism: Ichthyophis bannanicus; assembly: GCA_033557465.1. Lineage (NCBI taxonomy): Eukaryota > Metazoa > Chordata > Amphibia > Gymnophiona > Ichthyophiidae > Ichthyophis > Ichthyophis bannanicus. The sequence goes on along the minus strand of CM066038.1, from coordinate 368,049,543 downwards.
TACATTGCCAGAATATAGAAAGACTAGGGGACATGCAATGAAGCTACAGGGTAAACTATTTAAGACTAATAAAAGAAAATATTTTTTCACTCAACGTGTAATCAAACTCTGGAATTTGTTACCGGAGGATGTAGTAAAGGCTGTTAGGGGTATGTTTACTAAACTGTCTTAACGTGCGCTCTGCGATGTTATCGCGCGATAAGGTACCTTATCGCGTGATGATGGCACTTTTTAAGGTGCACAGGTACCATATCGCGCTATAACGCGCTTTGCGGCGCAAACGAGCGCTGAAGGCGGGGAAAGGCTCCCGGAGGGCGGAGGAAGGCTCCCCAGGGGCGGAGAGAAGGGGCCAATGGGTGGAGAGTGGGAGGGGAGAGGCTCCCTGCACACCAACGCTGTGAATTCCAAGGCTGAAAACTAACGCCTGTGAAACCCTGGCGTTAGAGCTGATTTAAAGGGAAAAGAAACCATTTCCGTCAGCAATGTACAGCAAAACCAGGGAAACCTACAGAAAAGTGATAAGTGTGATACATTTGCACGGAACAAAAGGGCAAATAAACAATGAAAATGAACAGAAGTAAATGTAAAAAAAAATAACCAAGCTGGGCAATAGTGATAGTAATGGGAAACATCAAAAAACACTCCCAAGAAAGCCCCCAAAAAAAGATATGAATTTTGGAAGAGTCTACGCTCCGTCCCCATACAAGGTGAATGATCCCACAGTGAAATAGCACTGATCAGGGTTTCCCTCTCCATTGAACAGGTTTCCTATGGCATGCACATGTTCCACAACAGCAGGGCGGGCATGTCAGAATGGGCAACTGGACATATGCTGGGAAAGGGGATACAGAAGGCTGCAGGCGGCACATGCTGTGGTGCAGCTGGGGCACAGTGCGGACTAGGCAGATGCCTAGGTGGCACTTAGGAATGCTGAAACTGTACAGCAGCCAGACAGCAACTTATGAGGGCCCAACATGGGCACAAGAGTATTTATCACAGTGTCACAGAGGATAGTACCCAGCAGGTACCTCCAAGAGCACAGAACATTGGCAGGCGGTGTTGGGGGAAGCGTGGACATCTATGCAGGCACCCCTACCCCAGAACACACACCATAGGTAGCCGCCTACCTGCACACTGGATGACTTGAGACTGCACACCACCAGCACCACCAGCAGAAGGGCATGTCAGCATGATGGCAGAGGGGTACTGGTGGTGGAGGGGGGCAGTGGCAGCTGCCCAGAACAGACCATGGCCTAGCCCTGTGTAGGTGGGTGCCATGCACTGCAACAGACAGGCCCTGCCGGACAAACAGTCATGGTATCACCAGGGAATGCACTGTCTCTGTGGCAACACAGTGGTGCAGTGCACACAACCAGTGTGTTAGCAGGCAGAAGGTCACAGGTTCAAGTCCCAGCTATGGTGCCTGCCAACACAGTCCCCATATTTTACCCACTACTACAACATGCTAATACAGACATAACCTTTATTGCAGATGACGTAAACATGCCCAAAACACCTAAATTTTACCCTACAGTGCAAAGACACCATACACAGGCGCATTACCTAGAGCAGAGTCTCCCAAATGCAGTCCTGGAGGGCCAAACACCATTCAGGTTCCATGCTGCCTCTAATAAAGATGCCTGTGCTGCATATCTATGCACCACCCCCATGGTATGCAGATGTATCTCATGCATATTCATGAGGGATAGCATGAAAACCCGAACAGTGTTTGGCACACCAGGACTTGAGTTGGGAACCTCTGCCGTAAAGCAGCAGCCAACAGGGGCAGACACACCCAAACCCACACCCACAGGCTCCATTATCCAATGCCTCCTGGAGAGGCAGGACATTGGGCCCTGCGTGCATCTCCCAATACTAGCACTTGCATACCGTAGCAATGCCACACTACACCTGGGAATACGGTACACAGCTATCAAACGTTTGCTATGATTACTGACAGATAGCAATTCCTACATTAAGCACAGTTTGCTGATTGAGCTCCATCATAGCAACCTTTCTGATGTCTGTGGAGTGTGCTTCAGGTCTGGTCTCTGACAGTGTTTACCACCCTGGGGAGTGACCCCCAACAGTATTGTGTACCATATCCATGCCTGCACTGTGCCCTGGACTGGTGTGGTGGCCAGGGCTGCTAAACACCTCTATAGTAGCACAATACTGGCATAGGTGTGGGAGTGTGTGTCTGTCTATCCAGTGTGTGGTGGCTGCAAACACCCTCTACAGCCCACACTGCCAGCACTGTTGTCAGTATTGGCCTGCCAATGTGCATAATGAGGAGCAAGGTACCATGGGTATAGCCCGGACAGGGTGGCCTGGCCAGGATGCATCTGCACAGGGCATAGGGCACTGGCTGGGACATTGTAGTGCCCGGCTACCACCTGCACAGACAGGGTGGCCGCAGCATGTTCCGCTGGGAGATCACTCTCACCCTGACCGTGCAGTGACCACGGCATGGCTAGGCGCCCCCATAGTGCTATCTAGTATTTCTCTCATGTGATGTTTATGGGTTTCCTTTTGGGGCCAAGTCACTGATTTATCTGCTTGGTGTGTATGTTGACATCTCAGTTCTGGGTGCACGCATTTCTACCAGGAACATGCACTATGGACTAGCTAGCAGAATGTCTGTAGCTGGTATGTGTCTTGATGGAACCCCTTGCAGGGTGCAGCGGCTGAAGGCTTGCTGCCGGAGAATATCAGATAGTGGTGGGGTGCAGCTTAGCATATCCAGGCCTAATGTCTGTCTGCTATTGCGTTATGGATGTGTACAGAGCTGCATTAACTGCTCTGTAGGGTGTCTGTTCCCCAGCAGGACTGGGGTTGATGGTCAACTCTACTGCCACCTTTGCAGGGAGGTGGATCTGTTGGTGGGAGTTCTGTTTACCCCCCCGCAGCCCTGGAGGAGGAGGAAGGTGTTGGTGGTGGTACATAAGGGCTAAACCTGACTGAGACATTAATATATATCCAAGTTGTTTCTGCAGAAACTACCTATCTCACGTATTAGCACTGCTGGGGACCTGGTGCTGGGCGCCCCACCTCACCCTCAGGGTGAGTGCAGTACCTGCACAATGTGACGGTGTGTAGCTACTCTGTGCCAGTACCACACATGGTCAGTTCCCCCTACCAGGCCAATGTGCTGTGGGGGTGCATACCCCATCTTGTGATCATCTGTAGACTGCTGATTTGCAAGTGCAGTGCATCATGGGTATGGGTGGGTTAACCCTATCCTGGTGACCACAGCAGACTGTTTGTGTGGTGACGTGCAGTCCTTCTGCAGCCAGCCATGGGTTTGCTAGCAGCTATGGAGCTGTAGCCCACTGGTTATTTCACTACTTGTGGAGCCAGAGGTCATGGGTTCAAACCCACAGTAGGGGTTCTTTGAGGGAGCTGTCCAAAGCATTGTCTTTTTTTAATGTACATTATTTCTGCCAGCAAAACACCCTCAGGGTACTGTAACCATAAGGTGCCTCAGAAGGCGCCCTATAAGGCGCCTTATAGGGCACCCTATAAAGCGCCTTCTGAGGCACCTTATGGTTACAGTCCGTATAAGGTGTTCTATGGAGCGCCTTTTAGAGTGCCCTATAGGGGACATTATAGGGTGCCGTGGCGGACAGTGCACTTTATAATGCGCCCTATGGGGTGCCTTATAGGGTGCTTTATGTGGCACCTTAGGTTACGGCACGTGAGGGTGTGTTTGCTGGCAGCAATAAATACAGTGCCTCAGGAAACAATACTTACATATCACAGCTGATGCCTCAGCCAGCCTTATGTATTGGGCACACTGGGGATTAAACTCATGACCCCTGTATCATCAGTCAGTGTATTAATCATTGTGCTACACTTCTGTTTCTATGTTTGGCTGTCTGTGCGCCTACTTAAGATTACCGCGCGGTAACGTGCTTCGCGGCGCTTTGCACAATCATGTGCGCAACAGCGCGTGTTATCGCGCGATACTCCCGTTTTGCTGCTTTAAGACTGAAACGCCCACTCCTTTTATGGCAGCCTGCACACTATCGCCAGGCGCACATTAAGACGGTTTAGTAAACATACCCCCTGGACTTTAAACATATGGCTTCTGTGGCCTCTCAACATTTAAACACATCAGGCCAGATATTCACTTGGGCAGGCTATGTTCCGCTACGGTGCATAGCCGTGCCCGCCAACCCTTAACCTCGGATATTCAATGCCGGGGTCATATGCGGCCCTGGCATTGAATATCTGGTGATAGCCGCACATGCTGGAAGCCACAGTAGCTAACCAGGCAGTAGCAATATTGTATGCTGTCTGGTTAGCTCCCGCATCTAAAAGATAGATGAGATTTTTCCAGGCCTATCTTTTATGCACAGGTCTCTAACAGGGTAGCATGCAATATCGCTGCTGCCTGGTTATCGATCATCTCCATCTCCGCTCCTCCCTGGAATGCCCCCAACACACCCCAATCCTAAGCGGCTAGCATCGGGGCACATAAGAGCCATAATCAGGGCTATTCAGTGGTACTAACCGTGTTAGTGCCATTGAATCTCCCTCTCAGCGGCAGTTACACCATTTACAGGGCTGTAAACCACGTAACTGCCTTTCGAATATCAGGCTCATCCTTTATTGCACAAAATAATTTAAAAGGTAGTATTTTATTCTTGCAGCTAAGTCAGTCCTTCGTTCCCCTTTCTCTCCAGCAAATACTGAGGTTTCAAAAATGGCTGAATATGTAGATGGCATGCAGATTCAGGAGCAAAATCATTGGCTGCTTTTAAAATTGAAAAGTACTTGTCCTAATCAGTCTTCTGGCTAGCTGGCTCTGTCTTTTCCTCCTTTTAAATAGGGCCACAAGTGATATACTGAGCATAAGTCCCCATAGGCATTGGCATAGTTTATAATTCAAAATGTCCCCAGATGAAGCTGCACAGTTCGTGCTGAGCACTGCTCTTTTGCTGGCTATTAGTTAGAACCACAGTTAATTACAACCCAGATATTCTAGGCCATTGGCTAGGGCCACAGCAATACCTTCAAACACAGAGGGACAACTTCTGCATCCTCCCTCTTCTGTTTACCTTCACAAATGCAGCACAGCAACTAAAAAAATGGTAAGTTCCCGAAATACTCCACTGGGTTCCGTTTCTTTGTACAATTTTCCCCAGCTATCTGGCAGCGGCAACTGAAAAGAAGAAGGAATGACAGCACCTATCCAGCAGTTTTTTTTCAAGTAATTGCTGTCAACTGTCAGAATAGAGGACAAAAACCACGGCCAACACAAGGAATATCCAAAAAGAACTTTATTGAAGAAGACACAATTAAACAACAAATATTCAGGCATTCACAGTTTTGAGTTCTTTGCAATAATCACTTGATTTGTCAAATTGCTCGTCAACAGTCTCTGGCGCTGCAGTGCACTGACAGTCGCCTATTGGCTCACACTCCTTTCAGCATCAACACTGTTTGTGGGCACAGATAAGTATCGTAGCGCCAACCAGCTCAACAGCAGGAATCTGCCAGTGCTTGCAAACCACAATGATGTGACAGACGTTTCTGCGGGAACATATACAGCCACTGCTTTGTAAGCTGCAATTTCAGCCAAGAGATGATGGTCATCCATTCCAGGTATGTTCTGTATCAACTCATCACATTGCAAAAGCAAGACCTGCGTAAAGTCAAACACTCTGACCGACTTCAAGAAGTTCAGCCCTGGCTGGGAGAATCGTTGACGACCTGTAGGTTTGTAGTATTGACTAAGCTTGTCAGCGGTATCTTCAAAGGCCTTTTTGTACTTGACAACAATGGCAATACTTGCTTCGTATTCTGCCCAAGCCAGAATGTCTATCACTTTATTGTACGCCAGATGTATGCAAACATCGGTGGACTCAAACCATGTGAGCAAGTCTACAAGTTTCACTGCATTAGCAGCGATGAAGTTCACATCTTCTGCGACGACAGCAGGATCATCAAGAAGCTCGTACAATTCAGTCAGTGCATTTGTTGCATCTCTCAGTTGCAATTCTTCAGCAATGAAATCTTTGTAGAACTGGATGAATTTGGCATGGTGCATAACAGTTTTAAACCAGCTGTTCCACCTGGTAACTACTGGGATAGGAGGTAGTGGCACTTCTGTTTCAGTTTTCACAGCCAAGAACTCCTTGTATCTGTGCTTCCTAGCAGAGCAGTAACTAAAATTGGACTTCAACAATGCCACCAGATGATCGACGTGTTTGAAGTTTTTTCGCCAGGTCTCGCCAACCAGGCTAACAATGTGCGCGTTGCATGTACAGTGAACAGCGTTCGGTAGCACTGCTGCTATTTTCTCAAATGCTTTGGACATGTATGACTCATTATCAGTTACGAAAGCACTAATGCTATTGTAAGAAATTCCCATGTTAGCCACACAGGCAAGTACAGCTTGGCTAACAGTAACTGCATTTACCTTTTCAAGATAAATGACGTCAGCTAAATAAGCAGTTGGATGAGCTGCAGACGCTTTAACTTCAGTAACAAACAAAATATGCAAACAAAACCTGTCCTGAGAGTCTCTGGCTTTGTCAGTAACAATCACAACGGATGGCGCAGCTGACAAAAGTTCCTTCAATTGTTGTTTTTGGTTGGAAAAAACGTTCTAGTGGAAGTCTGTTCACAGGTGTTGTAAAGCAGGCAACAGCCCGAGGTTCGGGATGTGGTTTTGTAGGTAGGAGCGCAAGATGGGATGATCTAGTTTTTCCAAAGGAATGTTAGCTTCAGTAAATGCTTCAACCAATTCAAATACAGCCATATTGTGCATGTCCCTCGCTTCTGTGCTATGTGAAAACATTCCCGTAACCGTCACCTGCTTTTTCGCCTTTCTATCCAGTGCTTCTTCTGCTGCTTTTCTTTTGGAAGCATGAACTGACGATTCCAAGTGCCTGTCAATACTTCCTTTCCTGGTGTGATCAACAGTAACGTTACAGTACGAACAAAATAATTTTCCAGAATTGGCATTTAAAGTTCCCTTTGGATACTGCTTAGCTCGTTCTACACAAGAGACATGTTCAGCTTTCTTCATTATCGACATCATTGATGCACTTTGACATAATTCAATTTTTAATTCAGACTAAACGCTCCCAAATTGAAGCACCCTGCCTTCAAATTATGGTGGTGTCAAAGAATACTGTATATACTGTGGACTACCTGAATCAGGCTGTAAGTTTTTGTTGTTGTTGTTAAGTGCCGTCGAGTCAGAATCGACTCATGGCGACCCTCTAGATAGCTATCCTAAATTGTGTTTGGTCTTCAGTCAGGCGGCTCATTGTTGACAGACTGGTACCCGTAGCTGCTGTTATTGTATCGATCCATCTCATTGCTGGCCTTCCTCTTTTGCATTGACCTTCTCTCTTGCCAAGCATAATGTCTTTCTCTAATGATTTCTCTCTTCGCATGATGTGTCCAAAGTACGAAAGTTGAAGTCTTGTCATCTGAGCTTCTAAAGAAAGCTTAGGTTTGATCTCCTCTAGTACTGACTGGTTTGTTCTTCGGGCAGTCCATGGTATACACAGTATTCGCCACCAACACCATAATTCAAAGGCATCAATTTTCTTCCTATCTGTCTTTTTCACTGTCCAGCTTTCACATCCAAATGATGTTATTGAAAATACCATGGCTTGAACAAGTCGAATCTTTGTATGGAGAGAGACATCTCTGCTCTTGAGAATCTTATCTAGGTCTTTCATAGCCATTCTGCCAAGAGCAATGCGTCGTCTGATTTCTTGACTGCTTGTTGCTTCTTTATTGATAGTTGATCCAAGTAGGTTAAAGTTGTTCACAATTTCAATTTCTTCTCCTTCAACGATGAACCTGTTGATTATGCCAGCTGTCATGATCTTTGTCTTCTTTACATTAAGGTGCAGGCCCATTTTGAGACTATGTTCTTTGATTGTGAGAAGCAAATGTTTCAGATCATCTTCACTTTCAGCCAGTAATGTGGTATCATCAGCATAGCGAAGGTTGTTGATGAGTCTTAAACCAATCTTCACACCTCTGTTGTCTTCATACAATCCTGCTTCTCTGATGATTTGTTCTGCATATAAATTAAACAGGTAGGGGGAAAGTATGCAGCCTTGTCTTACACCTTTGCTTATTTTAAACCATTCTGTTTCTCCTTGTTCCGTTCAAACTGTTGCTTCTTGATCAATGTACAGATTGCGCAAGAGAACGATCAGGTGTTCTGGTATACCCATGCTTCTTAATGTGGTCCAGAGTTTCTCGTGGTTTACACAGTCTAAAGCGTTGCTATAGTCGATAAAGCACAAATAGATATCCTTTTGGTATTCTTTAGTCTTTTCAAGGATCCATCTCACATCTTCAATGATGTCTCTCGTTCCTCGCCCTTTCCTGAACCCTGCTTGCACTTCAGGTAGTTCTTGTTCCAGGTATGGTTGTAGTCTCTTTTGAATAATCTTCAGTAGAATCTTGCTGGCATGTGGGATCAGAGCGATTGTGCGATAATTTCCACAGTCAGTTGGATCACCTTTCTTTAGTATTGGTATAAACACAGATCTTTTCCAGTCAGTTGGCCATGATGTTGTCTTCCATATTTCTTGGCAGAGCCTTGTGAGTACGGTAACAGCTGCATCAGATTGCTGCAATACTTCTATGGGAATGCTATCAATGCCTGGTGCTTTTGTTCTTTGATAAGGCTTTCAATGCTGCTTCAACTTCTTCTTTCATCACCAATGGTTCCCGATCATAAGGTACAGGTTGAAACGGCTGTTGGTCCACTTGATCTTTATCATATAAAAACTCTGTATATTCCTTCCACCTTTTCTTGATCTTCTCAGCATCATTCAACATAGAACCTTGAGCATCTTGTAACATTCCAATTCGAGGCTGGAACTTTTTCTTTAACTCTCTTAGCTTTAGGAAAGCCAATCTTGTTCTCCCTCTAATAGTTTCTGCTTCTATTTCCTTGCAAGTGTCATTGTAGCACCCTGCACAGTTCTTTTTATCGGGGCTCAGAGATGACGTTGGAAGGGCTGCTTCCGAACCAGCTCTCTCACCCCCTCCATGAGAATCAGGCTGTAAGTAAACGCTCCCAAATTGAAGCACCATGCGCAGTTCTTTTTATCGGGGCCAAGAGATGATGTCAGAAGGACTGCTCCCGAACCGGCTATCTCACCCCTCCGCGGGAATCAGGCTGTAAGTAAATGCTCCCAAATTGAAGCACCATGCGCAGTTCTTTTATTGGGACCCAGAGATGACATCAGAAGGGCTGCCACACACAGGTCAGCAGCCTCTGAACCGGCTCTCTCACCCCTTCACGGGAATTTCACATTTTTCACGGAAGACGTCCAAATTCACGGAAAATGCCATGACCGTGAAATTGTGAATTAGGTTGGTCCCTAGAGATTGGATCCCCGCGGGCAGGAAGGGTCTTTACCACGATGGCAGCCTCACTTTTTCTGCTGCCTGTTGGGGATGAGATCTTTGTGGGCAACCTGATGACTGCCACCGCGATTTTTGGTGGGGCCAGGACCCGTGTGGCCTACCCCTTTCTGACGCCTATGGATCTCTGCCCTAGCAGATTCATTTTGGCCTCCCTGTCCCAATTTCTTGAAGACAACTCTCCTGCTTCTCCCAGAATTCCCATCAGCATTCTTTAACACCCTTTGAGGTCTGCCAGCCATAGAACAGTCCTTCACATTGTCAAACGCTCCTTCCCTGTTCCCTGGCTCATCACAATAGACCTATCCCTTTCTCTCTCTTTATATACACATATATATTTACTAGATATACTGGTGTGTGTGTGTGTGTGTTTGTGTGTAAACATACCTACATACTAGATAGACACATCTATATTAACTAAATAGATACCTCAATGTTTGCATTTATCTATATCTATATTGTAAAATGAGTCTCTCTCTATTTTTCTGCTTTCTCTCCTCTTAGTATATTTTTGATCTGGGATTTGCAATGATCACAATTTTTGTGGCTATCACATTCTGGAAAATGTTCCCCAATGCAAGCCATCTCTCTTTAATTTGGAGCAATGCCCTGCACTCCAACCCTGCAAAACCCTTCTTCTTGCACTCACCACTATTACAGATTCCATAAGCAGAAGACTAGGCAGCGCACACCAAGGCAAATCTGGCTGCCCTGTACTCCACAAGCAGCCAGAACAGCCATTCTCAGGACAATAACTCCATCACCTTCTGCAGAGTACTGATAAAGTGGGATTTAATTTGTAAACCAAGCAAACACAGTGGCACATGTCCAAATCAAAATGCTGACTATAATGAATGCAAGCTTATTAAAGGCATGGCTGCATTATCCATATCCCCATATTATAGAAACTTGCATAATATTTAGAGACTGAACAAAAACTAAATATATGAAAATTTGTAAGAAAGGGTTATAAGACAACAAATACATTAGCGCAGAACATAAGAGCTATGCAATAGCTGAACAGCCTGTAGTTATTCATAAACGCTCCATGTGAAGAAAACAACAATTTGGAGGAGCTATAGCCGAAACAGAGCCCTTCAATATGACTGAAAATAGACTAGATTGAAACACTCCCCACTTATATTAGGTGTATTGCCATGCGGCATACTGTTGAAAGAAAAAAAAAACATTTTTACTCACAAGTCATCCTCACCACAAGAAAATGTTTTGCTCTCTATACAGTTTCAACCTTAAGTGGTACTAACAGAGGTTAGGGTGGGGATGTCTCTTGGAAGTGCTCAGCATGGGAGAATACAGATATCAAATATTTAACTAAAAATATATTTTCCCTCTTTGACATTGTAGATTCACAAGTATGGTTTCAGTCTAGCTAACCTTTGATTTTGAGAAGCTGAGGATCAACAGCTATTTTGCTTTCCTACTAAAATTCAGTATATTGGACTGGTTGACCTCTTTTCAGAAACAAAGAGGGAAAAGTGCTACCTATTTAACAAAAAAAGAAGAGAAATTGCCTATCCTGAAAACAGATGCATGACAAACATATTTCTTTACAGTGTCAGTTTGACAGAATACATCTTTACTTTTCTTTTCACCCATATCCAAGACCGTGGCAGAAAACATTATATAGCGGTACATACTTTTCAGTATATAGCGACAATAATGACAACAGACAGGAAGGATAATGACTTGAAAAGCTCTATAGCTGCAGCTTTCTGAGTCATTCCTCTTAATACTAACAATTTCAGAGGAATGAAACCAGGGGAAGAATTGCAGAACTGTGTGGAATGGAAATGGATCTGCAATCCTGAGCAGGTGAGAGGTACAGCTGACACATTTACAGAGCCAGACTGTCAGTGGGGACTTCTCAGAGCTGTTCCATAAGACCATAAAAGACATCTTGGAGTCAATGTGTTGACTGCCAGGAGACACCATCCTGAGCAGAGCGTGAGGATGAATAAAAGATAAGTGCATTGCCAGCTGTAAGCATGTAGAAAGCCGAATGCTGGGCACCGAGGCCTCACTGCTGTGGGTGCCTGCCAGGTGGAATTAGAACTGCAAATCTTTATCTAAACAAAGAAATCTCCTTAATTTTTGAAACAAGCAGAGAGACAAATCTGGCAAAGACCACCAGAACCATCAAATAAAGCAGCAACAACGCTTTCAGTACAAAGACAAAATCTGAAGCTGAAGTATGTTTAAATGCCTCCTTGTTTGTTTAAATGTCTTGAACATTTGCTTGTTGATTGATGCCACCACTTTGGTACATTTTTTCATGTTTGGTTTTATTTATTTATTGGTGAACTAATTAGATTTGCAGGCTCACACAGCCAGGCGACGCAATCGATCACAGAGAAGATGGATTTGCCACTTAAGCTGGGCGTTCCTCTGACAGGCTCAAAGCAGCTTGAGAAAAGAAAAAGAAATTCAGCAAAGGAAAAATAGGCAAAGTAGGTCATGGCTCCGATTAGGTCAGGCTGGCAAAATACCAGTGCTAACTAAGTTGCTAGGCCACAAGCTGCACCTGAAATCACTTGACTAATCTTTGTCATGCATACGACATCGTCTATATCCAATTTTATTCCTTGCATGGAGTCAATGCTGATACTGCCATGCAGACAAAGTAACATGGAAGGGTTTGATGCAGTGATTCTCAACCTTTTTTATATCGGGACATACTTGACGGATGACGCTTGCATGTGCGACACAAGCCTTTGGTAAAACACAGATAGCAGTTCTTCTGAGTTAAATATTAATATGAATTAAAAGTTAATCCACAAAAACCCTTCTTCCCCTAACAGGTACAGAACAAAACTAGAACATTTCTCTATGAAGTCACCATGCAAAACAATTCTGATTCTCATATATGGCAACATAAATATTTGTACTACCATGCACCTTGTGAAATAATAACGAAACCTGAAAAGAATCTCCACAGAACACAAATGTAGCAAACTATCCACACTATAGTAGCCCTAATTCATATGCATCAAACAGAAAGAAACCTACCTATGCATAAGCAGCACTACAAACATTATATTGGGCTCTAGTATACCAATTCATCTACTCCAGGTAACACTGAACAATTGGGTCTAGTACACATTTCTAAACAGAAACTACACACTAAGACAGGAATTCTCAACCCACACCTGTGGACGCTCCTAGCCAGTCAGGTTGTCAGGATAACCACAATGAATATGTACCGTGTGAGAGATTTGTTTACAATGGAAGCAATGCAAGCAAAGCTCTCTCCTGCATATCAATTGTGTTTATTCTGAAAACTGGACTTGCTAGGGGTGTCTCTAGGACTGGGTTGAGAACCACTGCACTAAAAATACTGCATCTTGGTCAGATACAAAATACAAAAATACAGAACAAGGGACCACAATTTAGGGGGATGTTTACTAAAGTGCGGTAAACGTGACTAACGTGCGTTATACGACGTTAACGACCGTAAGTGCCGTATAACGCGTGTACCGATGCGCTAACGACTGTTAACGTAATACTACACGCGTTAAGCATAGTTAACGATCGTAAAGTCCCGTGGCGCGTTAAAACAGCGCAGAAGGTGGAGAGTGGGCAGAGAGAAGGGGTCAATGGGCGGAGAGTGGGCGGGGAGAGGCTCCCTTCACACTAACGCACTGAATTCCTGAGCTCAATACCAACGCGAATGAAAACCTGTCGTTAAAGGCATTTAAAGGGAAGAGAAACCATTTCCGTCAGCAATGTACAGAAAAACCGGTGAAACCAACAAAACGTGAGCAGTGTGATACATGTGCACAGAACAAAATTTCACATAAAACGTTAAAAATGACCACAAGAAACATTTTAAAAAGCATAATTCAGCTGGGCAACAGTGATAGCAATGGGCAACAAGGAACAACACTCCCTGGAAAGCACCAAAATAAAAAGAAATGATGTGTGGAAGGGTCTACGCTCCGCAGACCCTTTCAAAGAGCATTTCATTGTAATGGAGCTGTCTTGGGAGTGTGGTGTAATGTTTCCCAATGATATCATTGTTGCCCAGCTTGGTTATGGGTGTGTGCCCCTTTTGTGAGGTCTTTAATGAGGTTTATGTGCACCTTTGTCTGCATACAAGGTAAATGAGGCCACAGTAAACCTGTTGCAGAGCAGGGTTCCTAACTCGTCAGGCCGGTTTAACTAACTCCAGAGACTGCACTGTCTCTGTGGCCACAGTGTGATGCAACAGACACAGCCAGTGCCTGTAAGACCAGAGGGTCACAGGTTCAAATCCCAGCTGGTGCTCCTGCCAACCCAGTCCCCATAGTTTTACCCACCACTAAACAGTGATAGTAAAGACACTCCTTTATTGCAGAGAACATACGCATGGCCTATATTTTACCACACCAAACACAGACACCAGAAACAGGCACATTACCTAAAGTAGAGTCCCACAAATGCAGTCCTGGAGGGCCCCACACCATTCCGGCTTCATGCTGCCTCTAATAAAGATACCTGTGCTGCATAGTGATGCACCACCCCCATGGTATGCAGATGTAGCTCATGCATATTTATGAGGGACAGCATGAAAACCCAAACAGTGTTTGGAACACCAGGACTGGAGTTGGGGAACTCTGCCGTAAAGCAGCAGCCAACAGGTCCACACACCCACCCACAGGCCCCATTGGCCAATGCCTCCTGGAGAGGCAAGACATTGGGCCCTGCCTGTATCTCCCAATACTAGCAGTTGCATATCTTAGCAATGCCACCCTACACCTGGGTATATGGTACACAGCTATCAAACGTTTCCTATGATAACTGGCAGATATCAATTCCTACGTTAAGCACATTTTGCTCATTGAGCTCCACCATAACAATCATTCTGATGTCTGCGGTGTGTGCTGCAGGTCTGGTCTTGACAGTGTTCACCACCCTGGGGAGTGACCCCCCAACAGCCTTGTGTACCATATCCATGCCTGTACTATGCCCATGACTGGTGTGGTGGGTATGGCTGCTGACCACCTCTATAGTAGCACAATGCTGGCATAGGTGTGGGGGTGGCTGTCTGTCTATCCAGTGTGTGGTGGCTGCAAACACCTTCCACAGTCCACACTGCCAGCAATGTTGCCAGTATTGGGCTGCCAATGTGCATAATGAGGAGCAAGGTACCATGGGTATAGGCCAGACAGGGTGGCCTGGCCAGGGTGCATCTGCACAGGGCATAGGGCAGTGACAGGCACATTGTAGTGCCCGGCCACCACCTACACAGACAGGGTGACCTCAGTATATCCTGCTGAGAGATCACTCTCACCCTGACTGTGCAGTGACCACAGCATGGCTAGGCACTCCCATGGTGCTGTCTAGTATTTCTATCATGTGATAAATATGGGTTTCCTTTTGGGGCCCAGTCACTGATGTATCTGCTTGCTGTGTATGCTGACATCCCAGTTCTGGGTGCAGGAATCTCCACTGGGCACTAGCAGATTGTTTGCAGCTGGTAGGTGTGATGGAGTGGCTTGCACCAGGGGAGTATCAGATAGTGGTGGGGTGCAGCTTAGCATATCCAGGCCTAATGTCTGTTTGCTATTGTGTTATGGCTGTGTACAGAACTGCATTGACTGCCCTGTGGGGTGTCTGTTCCTCAGCAGGACTAGGGTTAATGTTCCCCTCTACTGCCACCTTTGCAGGGAGGTAGACTGTGGATCTTTTGATAGGAGACCCTGTTTGCCACCCTCAGCCCTGGGGGAGGAGGAGGAGGGGTGGTGGTGCATGGGGGCTACACCTGACTGAAACAGACAGAGATGTGCTGTAGTTTTGTAATTTGGCTGCTTGTTACCTTGTGTTTCATTCCTCCAGGTCCCTGGGTCCCGTTAATCAGCTTCTGCTTGCCCACCTGAATCTGCTGCCGAGGCCAGGAAGTGATGCGATGGCGTTCCCGCGGTCGCGGCCTCTCCAGGTCCCTGGGTCCCGTTAATCAGCTTCTGCTTGCCCACCTGAATCTGCTGCCGAGGCCAGGAAGTGATGCGATCGTGTTCCCGCGGTCGCGGCCTCTCCAGGTACCCGGATACTGATCTCACAGATATCTTCTGCTTGCCCACCTGAATCTGCTGCCGAGGCCAGGAAGTGACGCGATCGCGTTCCCACGGTCGCGGCCTCTCCAGGTACTCGGATACTGATCTCACAGATATAAAGACGCTGCCTGCGGCAGTTTAACTGTTGCTGTGCCGTAGTTTTGTAATTTGGCTGCTTGTTACCTTGTGTTTCATTCCTCCAGGTCCCTGGGTCCCGTTAATCTGCTTCTGCTTGCCCACCTGAATCTGCTGCCGAGGCCAGGAAGTGACGCGATCGCGTTCCCGCGGTCGCGGCCTCTCCAGGTCCCTGGGTCCCGTTAATCAGCTTCTGCTTGCCCACCTGAATCTGCTGCCGAGGCCAGGAAGTGATGCGATCGCGTTCCCGCGGTCGCGGCCTCTCCAGGTCCCTGGGTCCCGTTAATCAGCTTCTGCTTGCCCACCTGAATCTGCTGCCGAGGCCAGGAAGTGACGCGATCGCGTTCCCGCGGTCGCGGCCTCTCCAGGTCCCTGGGTCCCGTTAATCAGCTTCTGCTTGCCCACCTGAATCTGCTGCCGAGGCCAGGAAGTGATGCGATCGCGTTCCCGTAGTCGCGGCCTCTCCAGGTACCCGGATACTGATCTCACAGATATATAGACGCTGCCTGCGGCGGTTTAACTGTTGCTGTGCCATAGTTTTGTAATTTGGCTGCTTGTTACCTTGTGTTTCATTCCTCCAGGTCCCTGGGTCCCATTAATCAGCTTCTGCTTGCCCACCTGAATCTGCTGCCGAGGCCAGGAAGTGACGCGATCGCGTTCCCGTGGTCGCGGCCTCTCCAGGTACCCGGATACTGATCTCACAGATATAAAGACGCTGCCCTCCTTGGGGCGAGCGGAGGGCGAGACCCAAATTGGTCCCTTCTTTATTATCCTCATTTTTCGGTTATACTTCTGAATTGCCTTTTCTTTGGAGTCATCTGCCATATGTTAACAGGTTAGTTTCATTTTTTCACTCTGCCACTTTTCAGTTCTGTGCATGGTTTCTTTTGTCTTTTTGTTTGTGTTTTATGATCCATTCTCCTCAGAATATGTCTGCTATTCCAGTTTTTGGGGTCGACGCTTCACCCCCCCCATCATTGGCTCCTCCTGGTTCCTTGTCACGTTGCCCCTCCAACCTGATTCCTTGTGCTCCCTCTACTCCCTGTTCCACGTGCCTCCTCTCCCCCAGCCCATTACCGGTGGCTTCCACGAAGACCTTTAGCCTTGCCCTGCTAAATTGCCGGTCCCTTCGGTCGAAATCTCTGCTCATTCAAGATCTTATCTCCTGTCATTCTCTCGATCTCTGTTTTCTTACAGAGACCTGGTTGAAAGAAGGTGATAACCCAGTCCTATCTAGTTCCCTTCCCTCTGGGTTTGCTGCAATTTCGACTCCCAGATTGGGGAGAGGTGGGGGTGGGGTGGTGGTACTCTATCGTGCATCCATTGACCTTGAAGAGGTTTCCTCTCCCTCTGTCCTGTACTCTGAATCCCTTCTCCTTCGTCTTCGCTCCTCCCCCCTCTTTATTTTCTTCTTCTCTACCTCCCCCCTTCTCTGACCGCTGCTCGTTGGGATGCAGCTCTCCAAACCATCTCCGATGTCACTGTCCAATTCTCTAACCTAATTATACTAGGTGATTTTAATGTCCATGTGGATCATCCCAGCAGACAGAAAGATCGTGCCTTTCTCGATCTAGTGCATGATATTCCTCTGCAGCAACACGTACTCGGCCCTACCCATATCGCCGGCCATACATTAGATTTAATCCTCTCTTCCAACACATTGCTATCAGAAATTTCCCTCCCTACCATGATCAGTGTCCCCTGGTCTGATCATTTTTGTATTTTCTTCTCCGTCTCTACCCCCTCCTTGACATCCACTGATCCTATCCCGTCCTCTCCTTCAGTCTCTCTTCACCGTCGTATCACCTCTGACACCCTTAGGGCCTTCCCTCCCGCTTCTTCCCTCTTCCCACTTGACTTTGCTGCACTTTCCTCTGACGAACAGGTTCCCCTCTGGAACTCTCTTCTTTTAGATACCTTGGATGATCTGGCCCCGCTTCGGCCGGTCCCCAATCGGCCCGGACCCCCTCGTTCCCCATGGTACAATCCTGCTCTGCGTCTCCAACGAACCCAGCTCCGGCATTTACAGCGCCGGTGGGCGCGTCACCCCTCCCCTGATCTGCGCCTCCATTTTAAGCAGCTTTTTTCGGAATATCGCCTGGCGATTCAATCTGCCAAGCGTGACTTTCATGCGTCTGAAATCTCTACTGCTGCGAGCTCTTCCAAGCAACTCTTTTCCATCTTGCGTAGACTCTCCTCTGTTGGCCCTGACCAACGTCAATTATCCATGGCCCCTAATCCTCAGTCTCTCGCTACTTTTTTTTCTGAGAAAATCCTCCATCTTCGTACATCCTTTTCACATCCCTCCCCTCCACCACCCTTGTCCCCACCTTGCTCTGTCCTGCCCCCCTCCCCGCCTAACCTTGCCCTAGCTCATTCTTGGTCCTCTTTCCACTCCGTCACTTCTGCTGAAGTCTTACAGGCATTAGCGAAATCTAACAAGACTACCTGCAAACTGGACCCAATTCCTTCTCATTGGTTGTCCGAACCTTCTTTACAGCTCATACCTATTATCGCTACTATCATTAACACTAGCCTTTCTACCGGTCATTTTCCATCATCCTGGAAATCAGCTATTGTTCATCCCATCCTCAAAAGCCTTCTCTTGATCCTTCTGTTCTTTCTCACTGGCGCCCTGTTTCGAATCTTCCTTTCCTAGCTAAACTCCTGGAACGTCTTGTCTTTGATCAATTAAATTCTCACACTGAATCCACTAATACTCTTCACCCCCGTCAAGCCGGTTTTCGTCACGGACACAGCACGGAAACGGTTCTTCTTGCACTCCTCAATGACCTTCATGTTGCTCACGATCGTGGTGATGTCTCTCTTTTGGTTTCCCTTGATCTCTCCGCAGCTTTCGATCTAATTGACCACCGTACTTTGCTTTCTCGTTTATCGGATGTGGGTCTGCAAGGCACAGTCTGGCAGTGGATCTATTCTTTCCTTACAGCTCGCTCTTTTTCAGTCCATTCTGGTGATCAGTCCTCTGTTTCTTTCCCTCTCACTTGTGGTGTACCACAGGGTTCTGTTCTCTCCCCACTTCTGTTCAATATTTTTCTGGCTCCTTTATCGTTAGTAATTCAACAGTTCCCCGTGTCATTTTACATGTATGCCGACGATATTATTCTACTGTTTCATACCTCTCCCCTGACCTTAGATATTACTCAATTGAATCTTTGTCTCTCTCGGATTTCTTCTTGGCTATCCCACAATTTTCTGCATCTGAATCCGTCAAAGTCCACAGCTATGTGGGTCTCACTAACTGGTTCTTGCCCTTCCCTGGCTCCCTCGATCGATTCTGTTTCTCTCCCTCTTGTGTCATCCTTCCGCTATCTCGGTGTCATTCTCGACTCTACGCTTTCTTTTCATCAGTACCTCACCTCCCTTACACGTCGTTCTTTTGCTGCTCTGCGACAGATCAGGGCTGTCCGTTCCCTTCTCCCCTTCTCGTCTCTAGTCACCCTTGTCCTGGCCCTAGTTATAAGTCGCCTGGACTACTGCAACGTTTTTCTTGCAAACCTCCTAAAATATCAACTTCTTCGTCTTCAGCGCATTCAAAATGCTGCTGCCCGCCTCATCACATTTTCACACCGTTCTGACCATATCACACCTATCCTTCTCCGTTTGCACTGGTTACCACTCTGTTTTCGTTTTCATTATAAGTTCCTTATTTTGATTCACCGCGCTCTTCATACCAATACTCCTCTATATCTTGCGGATCGGATCTCGCTTCACACTCCCTACCGTCAGCTTCGCTCTCTCCATACAAATCGTTTGTCCCTCCCCTCTCCGTCACAGGCACACCTCGAGCAGACCCGTCATGCAGCTTTTTTATTTTTAGGTCCAGTGTTATGGAATGCGTTACCCCCGTCTCTCCGTCTGGAACCCTCATACCCTCAATTTAAAACTACTCAAAACCCATCTGTTTCAGCAAGCTTTTCATCTCTCTCCTGATGGTCCTCCCTGATGTTCCTTTAGCTGTTGTATCTGTTTTTGTTTTGTTCGTAAATCTGTCCTGTTGCGTATTTTGTCTACCCATAGTCTGTTCTGTCTACCCTTTTATGGGCCTTTTTATCACTGTTTGTATTTTTATTTTAGTTAACTTGTGTTTTAGAATACTGGCCCTTTTATGGGCCTTTTATCATTGTGTATATTGTTATTCTAGTTAACTTATGTTTTAAAATACTGGCCCTTTGTCTGGTTCTGTTTAATTTTGTCTTCTATTTGTCTGTGCTTTTATACTTTACTTTTCTGTTTCACTTTGGTGTTCTTTTCTTTGTCTTTGCATGGCCAACCTTTTATTGTACACTGCTTTATGTTTTGATGGAAAGTGGTCTATCAAATTTTTAATAAAGATGAAGAATGTCCAAGGTGCTCCTGCAGAAACTACCTATCTCACACAATAACACTGCTTTGGGCCTGTGCCATGGCCTCTTTCAGCCATGGACGGTGCTGTGGACCTAGTGCTGGGCACCTCACTGCACCCTCAGGGTGAGCACAGTACCCGCACAATGTGACGGTGTGTAGCTACTCTGTGCCAGTACAACACACGGTCAGTACCCCCTATCAGGCCGAGGTGCTGTGGGGGTGCACATGGTCAGTTCCCCCTACCAGGCCGAGGTGCTGTGGGGGTGCATTCCCCATGGTGTGTATCTGTGGACAGCTGATTTGCATGTGCAGTGCATCATGGGTGTGACTGGCACAATCCAACCCTGTGAAACTCCAGCACCTGCTCACAGCCTCTGATAAACCATAGGCCATCACACGTACATCTGTTAGCATAATGCATAGGTGCAAGACACCCTACAGAGTCTGTAATATAAGATGCCCACACTGGTAAAAACACACGTACCCACGCACGTAAAAACACACGTACCCACACATGATTGTATGCGTGCAGCTACGCACGGGGCTACGCACGTAACCTCGCACGCACCAACGTACGTGGCTAGGCACACTCCGAGGGTGTTTTTCTGACACCAATACTCAACGTAACGAAAAACATGCCTCCTCTTTCCCTCTGTAATGTACAGGGTGATGCCTGGGACAGCCTTCTGCGTTAGGCACACTGGGGACTCGAACCCATGCTGCCTGTAACAGCAGTCAGTACCGTAACCATTGTGCTACAGCTCTGTTTCAGTGCTTTGTGTCTGTACGTCTTCTTACGTTTAACGCGCAGTAACGCGCCACAGCGCCTGGTAACGCTCGTTAATTTTTTTAACGCGCGTTAGTGGTGACGATGTACTGCCCATGTCCTTATTTGGGGTTTCTGTCACTACCGCGGCTCCTAACGTGAATTGCACTAACGCAGTTTAGTAAACATACCCCTTAGATATAGAAATATGAAGACAAAAATTGAAATGGGAACCACAAGAGCAGTAAAGAAATAAAAGACAAATGCATTTCCTCTTGTACTGAACAAAATACAAAAACATCTGCAATTTATATTTCCCAAATCAAACATATTCCAGTTAATAAATTTAAAAAAATGTCTATTTTTGTTGTCTGGGCTTTTTATTCTCCCAGTCACATTGGTCTCAG
Source organism: Ichthyophis bannanicus (assembly GCA_033557465.1). NCBI lineage: Eukaryota > Metazoa > Chordata > Amphibia > Gymnophiona > Ichthyophiidae > Ichthyophis > Ichthyophis bannanicus. Next base: position 368,028,403 of record CM066038.1, on the reverse strand, counting down.
TCTTTTTTCTGCTTTTCTCATCTGTTTTCTAACTCTCTTTCTGGTGCCTCCTGTCCATTTGTCATGTCTCTTCGCTCCTCTTTCCAATTCCCTCCCTGCATCTGTATTTCACATTATTTTTCACTTTTAGCCCTTTCTTCTATTTTTCTCTTGTCCGCCTCTCTCTCCACCAGACTTCATCTTCTTTCTCACTCTCTTTCTTTTTTTAATTTTCACTTATAAACTTTCCTCTCACCTCCTCCCCAGCTCATTTCCCCTATCTCTACCATTTTCCTTGCCTCACTTATTCCCCAGTATCCTTATTCATTTCTATCTTTCACTCATTTCCAGTACCATATTTCAGGACTATGTTGTTGTTGTTGTTAAGTACTGTCGAGTTGGTGTCGACCCATGGCACCTTCAGGATAGTTGTCCTAAAATGTGTTCGGTCTTCAGTCAGGCGGCTCATTGTTAATAGAGTGACACACATACCTGCTGTCATTGTATCGATTTATCTCATTGCTGGCCTTCCTCTTTTGCGTTGCCATTCTACCTTGCCAAACATTATGGGGTATGTTTACTAAACTGCGGTAACGGTAAATAACCCGCGTAATGTAACGTTAACGATCGTTAGCGCATCATAACGCACGTTATGACACGCTAACGATCGTTAACGTTACCTAACGCGCGTAATGATGCGTTAACGATCGTAAAGCTCTGCGGCACGGTAAAACACCGCAGAAGGTGGAGAGAGGGCGGAGAGAAGGGGTCAGTGGGCAGAGAGTGGGCGGGGAGAAGCTCCCTTCACACTAACGCGCTGATCTGAAGAGCTAAATCCCAATGCGAATGAAAACCTGCCGTTAAATGCACATTACAGGGGAGAGAAACAATTTCCGTGTCAGCAATGTACAGCCTAGGCAGGGAAACCTAAACAAAGTGATAAGTGTGATACACGTACACAGAACAAAAGCGCACATAAACACTGAAAATGACCTCAACAAACTGGAAAAAATCCATAACCAAGCTGGCCAATAGTGGTATTAATGAGAAACATCAACCCCCCCCCCCACGAGAAAGCTCCATAGAAAAGATATAAATCGTGGAAGGGTCTACACTCCGTCCCCATACAAGGTGAATGAGCCCACAGTAAAATAGCGCTGCTCAGGGTTTTCCACTCCATCGGACAGGGTTCCTATGGCATGCACATGTCCCGCAACATCAGGGCGGGCATGTCGGAACGGCAACTGGACAGATGCCGGAAAAGGGCATACAGAGGGCCGCAGGCGGCACATGCTGTGGTGCAGCTGGGCCACAGTGCGGACTAGGGTGATGCCTAGCTGGCCCATACGAATGCTGAAACAGCAGAGCAGCCAGACAGCAACTGCTGAAGGCCCAACATGGGCACGACTGTGTTTCCCACAGTGTCACAGGGGATAGTACCCAACAGCTACCCCCAAGGGCACAGAACATTGGCAGGCGGGGCTGGGGGGGAGCGTGGATGTCTATGCCGGCACACCTACCCCAGAACCCGCACCATAGGCAGCCGCCTACCTGCACACTGGATGGCCTGAGACTGCGCACTACCAGAAGAAGGGCTGAGGGATACTGGTGGTGGAGGGGGCAGTGGCAGCTGCCCAGAGCAGACCGTGGCCTAGCCCTGTGTAGGTGGGTGCCGTGTACTGAAACAGACAGGCCCTGTCTGATGAACAGTCATGGTATCACCAAAGAATGCATTGACTCTGTGATAACAAGGTGGTGCAGTGCACAAAACCAGTGTATTCAGAAGCAGAGGGTCACAGGTTCAAGTCCCAGCTCTGGTTCCTGCCAACCCAGTCCCCATATTTTACCCACTACTACAACGTTTTTATACAGACAGCACCTTTATTGCAGATGATGTAAACATGCCCAAGACACCTATATTTTACCCTACAGAGCACAGACACCAAAAACATGCACATTACCTAGAGCAGAGTCTCCCAAATGCAGTCCTGGAGGGCCAAACACCATTCCGGTTCCATGCTGCCTCTGATAAAGATGCCTGTGCTGCATTTCTATGTGCCACCCCCATGGTATGCAGATGTATCTCATGCATATTCATGAGGGACAGCATGAAAACCTGAACAGTGTTTGGCACCGCAGGACTGGAGTTGGGAACCTTTGCCGTAAAGCAGCAGCCAACAGGGGCAGACACACCCGCACCCACAGGCCCCATTATCCAAAGCCTCCTGGAGAGGCAGGACTTTGGGCTTTGCGTGCATCTCCCAATACTAGCACTTGCATACCTTAGTAATGCCACCATAAACCTGGGAATATGGTACACATCTATCAAAAGGTTGCTATGATTACTGGCAGATAGCAATTCCTAGATTAAGTACAATTTTCTGAGTGAGCTGCATCATAGCAACCTTTCTGATATCTGTGGAGTGTGCTACAGGTTTTGTGTCTGACAGTGTTTACCAACCTGGGGAGTGACTCCTACAGTATTGCATACCATAACCATGCCTGCACTGTGCCCAGGACTGGTGTGGTGGCCTGGGCTGCCCAACACCTCTATAGTTGAACAATGCTGGCATAGGTGTGGGGAGTGTGTGTCTGTCTATCCCAGAGCTACTCAATTCCAGTCCTGGTGGCCCGCAACCCTGCAGGTTTTTGGGATATCCCTAATGATATGTATGAGATATATATGCATTAGAGATAGCCTGCCAACCTGACTGGTGTTTGGCCTTCCAGGGCTGGATTTGGAGACCCCTGCCGTACACCTCTGTCATTTAAGATTGTAAGTGGGCAAGGTGCAGATGTCCAAGACATCAAAAAGGTTAGAATTTGTCACATTCCTCCTTGCTTCTCACCACCACCAAAATATTGTCTATTAGACAACTTTTTGGTGGTGTTGAGAATCTAGGAGGAATGTGACACATTCTATCTACCCTTTTTTTTTTTTTTTTAAACTTTTATTTTCATTTTGCAACAAACAAAAGAAATAACACACCAAAAGAGACAAAACAAGTATACAATAAGGAAAAGTAAACCCATTACCCCCCACCCCGATGCTTCTTCTCTACCCGATTATATCAGCATGTGAGCGCTTCCAATTAACAGTGATTATACATCAAACGATCAAAAGAGTATCTACAATACAGCATGATCATGGGACAGAGATATATACAAAGTTAGACAGTCAGATGAGAGCATTTAGCAAAATGTACATAGTCATTGAGCATCTTCCATTGAGACCAATGAGAAGGAGTCTGAACGGAGGAAGCGAACAGACGAGGTATTTGTTCATATTTACTGTAAAGACAGGCATGATTCCACCATTCATTGGGGCTCAGATGGGAGCTAATTTTCCAGTATTACTTAATTAGGGAAATAGCAATGCCAAGCATAAAGTTCGAAAGGAGATAAGCCATTTTTGGGAGAGAGGGGATCCCCGCAACTGGGCGAAGTCCCACTATCCTCCAAGAAAGGGGCTCCTGAGAGTGCGAGATAGACTAAATACGACCCCAGACCCGACGCCAGTAATACTGTAGTGCGGGATATTCATGCATAACATGAGGCAATGAACCAATGGCCGCAGGACGTGTCCAGCAACCATTGCCCTGAGTAGTGTTCCATTTGTCTAATCTGTGAGGAGTGTAAAAACACCGGTGGGCTAGAAAGAAGAGGGTCTGAGTGAGTGAGGCGGATCGGGAACCCGTGTCCCTCTACTCCAGATAAGGCTCCATTGCTCCGAGGTCAAAGTCACATGCAATTCTCTCTCCCATACTTTCTGCGCTATAGGGGTATCTCTAGTTATAGCATTACATAAGGTTTAGTAAAATTAGATGCTACACCCGGTGAACTACCGAGAGATCGGAAAGTCTCCAATCAACCTTATGTAGAGAATGCCGATGGCGGGAGTACTCTAGTGCTCCGAAGGCGATGCTGAAGTTGCGCTGACCAGAGTCGGGAGTCTAAAGATTGCATAAGAGTATTAAAGGCACCTAAAGTGTCTAAAAGCATTGGTGGATAGTGGGAGTCTGATGGGAGAGTCATACCAGGGAGAAAGGTAAGAGGAATCGGTTTGCAAAGGCCCGCTTCTATATCTAGCCACACAGGTCTACTCGGTACTGGATCTTCCAACCAACGAGCACCTTGTTTGAGAAGAAAAGATTGAGGGAACACTTGAGTAAAATCGCCACCAAGTATTAATGGAGCATTGGCAGAGGCCAAGGCCATCTGCGCAATACTTGCATAGTAAGCAGGGTTGTCCACATTCGGGGCATAATGCAAATACACGTGAATTCACTATCTCCAACCTCAAGGTGTACACGGGCCCATCTACCCTCCTTGTCAGCGCTTATATCAGGTACAGTAGCGTGCAAAGACTTCTTAACCAGAATGGCTATCCCGTACCATTTGGAAACGGTGGGAGAATAGGCAGCTACCATGTGAGGCTTAGCATTGAGTTTCAGTGTTTCAGCAGAGTTTAAATGCGTTTCCTGAAGAAACACTAAATCAACATGCTCATGGCTAAGATAGCTAAGGATTTTCTTTCCTTTGAGTGGACCATTAATGCCTTTGACGGTGAATGATAAGATTTTACATAAGGCCATTCAGAAAAGTTAAAAATTCTGAGCATGATAGCACACATAATTTCACTATGTCCCTCAAACTGACTGTATCTGGCTGTACACATGACATAGGAAAAATAAGCTAATATAATACAATGAAGCGCCCCACATTAACAAAGAAAACCGCAGTACGGTAGAGGAGAAGCAAAACCCCAAAATTACTGGCGACCATGTGTCTGCGGGGAGAAACCCCAGAGAAGGCCGAAATTGAAAAAACACATAACCTGTAGGACTGTGCGTGCTCCAAATCCGACCGAGGCACACATCATGAAGGGATAGGAGACCAAAAAACAAAAGTCATATAGAGAAAGAAAGAAAGAAAGTCCAGGCTATTTCTGTGCTTGGCTATGACCGCCGCATCGGGCCCTTCAAAATGGCGGATAGAGCCGGTAGATAAGAGTCCAAGATTTGGGATTAGCGCATCTGCTCTGCTTCTTTGGAGTCTAAAAATGTTGATAGTAGATCAGGATCTTCGAACGTCCTGGTTTGGTTGTGGAAAGTCACTCGGAGCTTCGCTGGATACAACAGGCCAAAACGAGCCTGTAGCTGTTGAAGTCGAGGGCGAAAAGCAAGGAGTTTCTTCCGACGGTCAACGGTAGGCTTTGCCAAATCAGGAAAGAAGGAGACCTTACGACCTTCAAATTCCAAATGATGATTCGCTCGGGCAGCATGTAAAATTTGTTCCACTTGTTGATATCGTAGCAAGCTAAAGATAATAGGCCGGGGGGTCGTGCGGTTGAGCGCCATGTGGGCAGGAACACGGTGTGCTCGATCGATTTCCAGTTCTCTGTGAAAAGTGATCTTCAGCAAGGAGGGAAGAGTTTTGAGCAAGAATTCTCTTATATCTCCTGCTTCCACCCCCTCCGGCATTCCGAGGAGCCTCACATTGTTGCGACGGGCTCGATTATTGCTATCTTCTAACTCCTTTTGAAGATTCTGTATCTGGCGCTCAGCCTTGTCCAGTTTGCCCAAGTGCACCTCGTGCGAGTCGAGGACCCCCGCCATGTTGTCCTGCCGTAATGAAAGACTTTCAAGTCGGTCCTGGAGCACTCCAAAGTCTTCTCGCATGGCTCGAAGCGCTTCTCCATTGGACTGCACCAATTCCTTCACGCCGCGTATTTCCTCCAAAATCTCCAGGTGCATTTCGGGGTTTTCACGAAATGGAACCATCTTCTGTGGGGAGGACACCTCTGTTTTGGAGCGTTTTCCGTGAGAAGAAGAAGGAGACCCGAAGTCCAAGCGCGCTGGTTTATGGGCCGCCATCCCCCCCGAGGTGCCCCGGTCAGCTCGGAGCGAAATAGTAAATTTGTATAGGTATTAAGTCAGGATTCTAAGTAGGCCTCTCGGGAGCTTCAACGCAAAGCGTCCTACCCGCTGGACATCAGGCTCCGCCCCCCCTATCTACCCTTTTGATGTCTAGAACATCTGTACCTTGCCCACTCACAATCTTAAATGACAGAGGTGTAAGGCAGGAGTCTCCAAATCCAGCCCTGGAGGGCCACAAACCAGTCAGGTTGGCAGGCTATCTCTAATGCATATATCTCTCATGCATATCATTAGGGATATCCCAAAAACCTGCAGGGTTGCGGGCCACCAGGACTGGAATTGAGTAGCTCTGGTCTATCCAGTGTGTGGTAGCTGCCAACACCCTCCACAGCCCACACTGCTAGCACTGTTGCCAGTATTGGCCTGCCAATGTGCATAATGAGGAGCATGGTACTGTGGGAATAGCCTGGATAGGGTGGCCTGGCCTGGCCACATCTGCACAGGGCATAGGGCAATGGCTCAGACATTGTAGTGCCCGGTACCACCTGCACAGACAGGGTGGCCATAGCATGTCCTGCTAGGAGGTCACTCTCACCCTGACTGAGCAGTGACCATGGCATGACTAGGTTCCCCCATAGTGCTATATAGCATTTTTCTCATGTGATATTTATGGGGGGTTTTTTTGGGGCCCAATCACTGACTTATCTGCTTGGTGTGTATGCTGATATTCTCGTTCTGGGTACATGCATCTCCTCCAGGGCGATGCACTATGGACTAGCTGGCGGACTGTCTGCAGCTAGTATGTGTCTTGCTGGAACACCTTTCAGGGTGCAGCGGCTGGAGGCTTGCTGCTGGAGAATGTCAGAAAATGGTGGGGGGCAGCTGAGCATTTCCAGGCCTGCCGTCTGTCTGCTATTGTGTTATGGATGTGTACCGCTCTGTCTTTTCCCCAGCAGCACTGTGGTTGATGGTCCCCTCTACTGCTACCATTGCAGGGAGGTAGACTGTGGATCTATTGGTGGGTGATCCTGTTTCCCACCCTGAGCCCCAGAGGGTGGGTTGTGTGGTGGTACATAATCTGCCTATGGGTCCATACACCCCCCCCTTCCCCCCCTGGTTTGTTCTTTGGGCAGTTCATGTTATACACAGCATTCATCGCCAGCACCATAATTCAAAGACATTGTTTTTCTTCCTGTCTATCTTTTTCACTGTCCAACCTTTGAATCCATTGATGTTATTGAAAATACCATGGCATGAACAAGTTGAATCTTTGTATGGAGAGAGTCATCTCTGCTCTTGAGAATTTTGTCTAGGTCCTTCATAGCCATTCTGCCAAAAGCAATGTGTCGTCTGATTTCTTGACTGCTTGCTGTTTCTTTATTGATAGTTGATCCAATAGGTTAAAGTTGTCAACTATTTTGATTTCTTCTTCATCAATGATGAACTTATTAATTTTGCCAGTTGTCAGGATCTTTGTCTTCTTTACATTAAGGTACAGGCCCATTTTAAGACTATGTTCCTTGAACTTGAGAAGCAGATGTTTCAGATCATCTTCACTTTCAGCCAGTAATGTGCTATTATCAGCATAGTGAAGGTTATTGATGAGTCTACCACCAATCTTCACACCTCGGTTATCTTCATACAGTCCTACTTATCTGATTATTTGTTCTGCATATAAATTATACAGGTAGGAGGAAAGTATGAAGCTTTGTCATACACCTTTGTGGATTTTAAACCATTCTGTTTCTCCTTGTTCTGTTCAAACTGCTGCTTCTTGATCAATGTAAAGGTTGTGCAAGAGAACTATCAGGTGTTCTGATATATCCATGCTTCTTAATGTGGCCCAGAGTTTCTTATGGTTTACACAGTCAAAAGCTTTGCTGTGGTCAATAAAACACATAAAGATTTCCTTTTGGGGGAGTGAGATCGGAGAGTGAGTAGAGGAGAGTTGGACCGTGGAGGTTGGGTCCAGAGACTATCGGACTGACCCGGTGGAGGCGACGCTGCTGCACTGAATATCGGGCAGGCACACCCGGGACAGTCTTCTCCTGGTGGGGGCCTTTGTGTCTTCTTTATATCTCCTTCTACTGCTCCGCGACTGCGGAGCGTGACTGCGGGGCGTGCTTTGAAGGGGCGTGTTTAAAGGGGCAGGTACTGCCCCTTAGATGCCCCTTCAACGCCAATTCGACGCTGTGAGAATAATTGCTCTGTGCGTGGAACTAGCAGGTTGGTGTGTGTGAGTTGTTTTTGCTTATTGCCCTTGGTAGCCCTGCTTTAGATGGTGTGTTGTAAGGATATTTATAATATTAGTTTTATTGTTTAGATGGGGAAGAGAAAGGCAAAAGCAAATAACAAAGTCCCGGGGGCTGATTCTGGAGGGTCTAAACCGGTTGGCCCCATGGACAAACACATAGTTCCTCTCCTGACGGGGTTTCTTTGAGCTCTGACGGGAGATCTCCCCCTCCCTGCCCTGGGTCTGGTTTTTCTGCCATTTCTCAGTCGTTTTCCTTGGTGGATGGAGATTTGAAAGGAGGGATTAGTTTACCGACTCCAGTTCAGGGTATAACTCTGGGAGTTTCTTCTGAGCTCCCAGAATTATCACCTGAGGCTGATGTGACCTTAAAGGATGTATGGGCAGCCTTAAAATGTATTGATTTGAAAGTATCCTCAAAATTAAATTCTTTATGTGCTTTCACCCAAGAAGCTACAGTATCACTGCAGCAATTGAATGAAAGGGTTTCCTCTTTGGATATGGCCATTTCTAAAATAGAATCCCAGGTGCTTCCTATTCATTCAGCCAGTGTTGCTGGAATCAAGGATTCCTTGACTTTACATTCTAAATTGGAATCACTGGAAAATTCTATGAGGGTGTGTAACTTACGGTTCTTAAATTTTCCTCAATCTTCTTTGTTATCCGCGAAGATTCTTTTGGATAAATATCTTAAAGAGGTTTTAGCCATATCCGACCCTGTTGAGATTTCTCAGATTTATTATGTCTCTTCATCCAAATTAAAGGCCAACTAAGTGGAAGGTGAATTGGATGAGATAATTCCCTCTATTTCCAATCTCACTGCCTTTATAGAAGATTCCTCAGATACTATTTCCTTGCGGTCTACGTTGCTGGTCACCTTTCCTTCAGTGGTGATCAAGCAACGTATTCTGAAAGCTTATTTTTTAGGTTAAGGCAATTAAGTTTTGTGGGCAGGCTGTCAATGTTTTTCCCGATGTATCCCGTGCCACCCAATTGCGGCGGAGGCAGTTTTTGTCTTTTAAGCCTCAGGTGCTTGCTTTGGGTGCCACGTTTTTTCTAAGATTTCCTTGTAAGTGTGTCATCACTTATGATGATGCTTCCTTTATATTTATGGATGTTGTACATCTGGAGAAATTTTTGACAGACAGACGGGGTGTGGAGGGGAATGAGGTACTCTGATTGTAATTTATCTCCTTTAATGTGTGGGCCATTTATTTGGTTTTGGTTACTGATGGATAATTGTTTTCTTATTTGTTATCCAGTTTCACTCCCTTGATGTGGACTATATTATGTATTTATTTCCTGTCTTCCTATATTGGAATTTATTTGGTTTGATGATTTTTCCTGATTTTCCATTGCTTGTATTTGGGCAAAATATGTTAAATAAAAAAAAAAAAGATATCCTTTTGGTATTCTTTTGTCTTTTCAAGGATCCATCTCACATCTGCGATGATGTCTCTTGTTTCTTGCCCTTTCCTGAACCCTGCTTGCACTTCAGGCAGTTCTCGTTCCAGGTATGGTAGTAATCTCTGCTGAATAATCTTCAGTAGAATCTTGCTGGCATGGTGATCAGAGCGATTGTGCAATAATTTCCAGAATCAGTTGGTCCACCTTTCTTTAGTATTGGTAAACACACAGAACCTTTCCAGTCAGTTGGCCATAATGTTGTCTTCCAAAATTCCTGGCAGAGCCTTGTAAGTATGGTAACACCTGTATCCAATTGCTGTGATACTTCAATGGGAAAGCCATCAATGCCTAGTGTTTTGTCCTTTGATAAGGCTTTCAATGCTGCTTCGACTTCTTCTTTCATCACCAATGGTTCCTGATCATAATATATAGGTTGAAATGGCTGTTGGTCCACTTGATCTTTATGATATAATGACTCTGTATATTTGTTCCACCATTTCTTGATCTCAGCATCATTCAACATGGATCATTGAGCATCATGTAGCATTCCAATTTGAGGCTGAATTTTTTTTAATTCTCATAGCTTTAGAAAAGCTGATTTTGTTCTTCCACTAATAGTTTCTGATTCAATTTCCTTGCATTTGCCATTGTAGTACTTCTCCTTGTCTTGTCTTGCTGCATGTTGGAAATCTCTGTTGAGTTTTGTGATTGCCTCTCTTTCTCCTCTAGTTTTAGCTTCTCTGTGTTTATGCACATATTTCAGAGTTTCTTCAGTAATCCATTTTGGTTGTTATTGGTTGTTCATCTTTTGTGGAGACTTCTCACTTTCTTCCAACACAGCCTTCTTGATGTCATCCCATAACTCTTCTGGAGCTCAGTCATTTGTATTTAAAACATCAAATCGATTTTGCAGGCAGTCTTTAAATTCCGATGGTGTATCCTCAAGGTCATATTTTACTACATTCATATGTGATTTGCTGTTTTTCAACTTTAGCTTGAGTTTGCATATTAGTAGTTGGTGATCTGTACCACAGTCAGCTCCAGGTTTTGTCTTTACTGATGTTATAGGTGTTTTCCATCATTGACTTCCACAGATATAGTCAATTAGATTTTTGTACATTCTATTGGGTAAAGTCCACATGTACAGTTGCCGCTTGTGTTGCTGGAAGAAGGTGTCTGAGTTGAATAGAAACATAGAAACATAGAAACATAGAAATATGATGACAGAAAAAAGAACACATGGCCTAGCTCAGTGATGGCTAACCTTTTTGAGCCCGAGTGCCCAAACTGCCGCACAAAACCAAAGAATTTCCTCAAAGTGCCAGCACGTCAATTAAAGCCCCATTTGCATAAGGTGCCTCATTTGCATAAATATTTGCATAATGTTACCATACACTAACTTTTAGTAAACATGCCTCTTAATGAGTATATGGATAAAGAAAGACTAAAAGGTTTCTACATTACTATAATCCAGTACCAACCGCCAGGCACATTAGGAACTACTACAAACGCTGCCCATTTAGAACCCATAGCAAACCCGCCGTACCCTAACAGCACTACCAGGACTCACAAAGCACCATACCCTAACTATCAAAAGGCAACACTGCAAATATTAAACCAATACATTTCAGAGAACAACAATACATGACCTACTGGGGAAAGAACAAGTGGCAATGTCAAATAGGAATTATATAAACAGAATACCTCAGCTCAGTTACACATGCAGAACAGACCATCACCAAACAAGGAATCACAATTTAGAAACAGGAAGACAATAATTAAACTGGGAACCCCAAAAGCCAAACTTGGAATATACAACAACACTGTAGAAATAAAACTATAAATTAATTTCCTCTTGTACTAAACAAAGCGTAAAAATTAATGATGCACATTTCCCAGAGCTGACATATTCCAGTTAATAAATTCAAAATAAAGAGATATTTTTCTACCTTTTGTGCATTTTTTTTCAGTTGCAATTGTTCCAGCCACTTTCTTCTGGTTTCTTCGTGTCTTCTGCTAACTCTCCATCTGCTGTCCATTTGTCCTTTCTTCTGTCTTGTTTTTTTTTTTCCATTCTCTCTCTACATCTGCTTTAACATACTAATCTTTCTCCTTTTGCTCTTTCCTCATTCCTATTTCATCTACTCAAAATTTACCCCTCCATCCTCAATCCCCACTTATTCTCCCAATACCCGGCCAATTGTAGATTTTTTATCCCTCCCACACAAAATATTTTTCCCCTCTCCATTTTACTCTCCCAGCCCCATCCCATTCTAATCCTCCCCCAACACCAGCTCCCTTCTAGTTCCAGCCTCACCCAGCATCCATTCCCTTCTAGTCCCTGCATCAGCCCATTTCCAGTCCTAGCAACCCCCCAACCCAATACCAGTCCTAGCCCCCCCCATCAACCCACTTCCAGTCCTAAACCCCCATCACCCCATTTTCAGTTTAAGCCCCCCCTATAACCCATTACCAGTCCTAACCCCCATCACCCCATTTCCAGACAGCCCCCATCAGCCCACAGCCCATTAGCAGTCCTACCCCCCCAGCCCATTAGCAGTCCTACCCCCGCCCGCCCGCCCGCCCGCCCATTAGCAGTCCTAACCCCCCCAGCCCATTAGCAGTCCTACCCCCCCTCCCTCCCTGCCCATTAGCAGTCCTAACCCCCCCTCCCTCCCTCCCTGCCCATTAGCAGTCCTAACCCCCCTCCCTCCCTCCCTCCCTGCCCATTAGCAGTCCTAACCCCCCCTCCCTCCCTCCCTGCCCATTAGCAGTCCTAACCCCCCCTCCCTCCCTCCCTGCCCATTAGCAGTCCTAACCCCCCTCCCTCCCTCCCTCCCTCCCTCCCTCCCTGCCCATTAGCAGTCCTAACCCCCCCTCCCTCCCTCCCTGCCCATTAGCAGTCCTAACCCCCCTCCCTCCCTCCCTGCCCATTAGCAGTCCTAACCCCCCCTCCCTGCCCATTAGCAGTCCTAACCCCCCCTCCTCCTCCCTGCCCATTAGCAGTCCTAAACCCCCCCTCCTCCTCCCTGCCCATTAGCAGTCCTAACCCCCCCCCTCCTCCCTGCCCATTAGCAGTCCTAACCCCCCCTCCCTCCCTGCCCATTAGCAGTCCTAACCCCCCCCCTCCCTCCCTGCCCATTAGCAGTCCTAACCCCCCCTGGCAAATTTTTTTTAAAAAAAAGCAGGCTCTGGCTGCTGCCGCGGCAGATTGCAATGTCCCGCGGGGCCCCCTCCGCCCGCTAAGCCCCTCTGCAAGGGCTTTCAGATTCGCGAGGGAGAGCGTCTCCCTCGCGTCTCTGTTAAGCCCGCAGGGGCTAATGGGAAATTTCCCATTAGCCCCTGCGGGCTTAACAGAGACGCGAGGGAGACGCTCTCCCTCGCGAATCTGTAAGCTCTTGCAGAGGGGCTTTGCGGTCGGAGGGGCCCCGCGGGACGCTGCATTCTGCCCTTGCCGCGTCCGCGGCAGCAGTCAGAGCCAGCTTTTTCTTTTTTTGCGGACCTTCCCGCATGCCAGCTGCAAGGCCTTCGCGTGCCACAGCTGGCACGCGTGCCATAGGTTCGCCATCGCTGGCCTAGCTAGTCTGTCCTTCTGTATCAACAACTACAACAGTCCCCTTTTTTCCTTTAGAGATCCTCTGTGTTTGTCCCATGCTTTTTAGAAATTAAGATACTGTCCTCATCTCTACCACTTCCACTGGGAGACAATTCCACGGACCCACCACTCTTTCTGTAAAGAAATATTTCCACATATCACTCCTGAATCTATCCCCCTTCACCCTCATCCCATGTCCCCTCATAACAGAACTTGCTTTCAATTTAAAGAGGCTCTCCCCCTGTACATTTATGCCATGGAGGTATTTAAACATCTCAATCATATCACCTCTATCCCGCCTTTCCTCTAAGGTGTACATATTAAGATCCTTAAGGCTGTCCTCATATGCTTTATAATGAAGACCACTAACCATTTTGGTAGCCACTATCTGTACTGACTCCATCCTGTTTATATCCTTTTGAAGGTGCGGTCTCCAGAATTGCACACTATACTCCAAATGAGGAGGCACCAAAGTCTTAAACAGAGGTACTATCACCTCTTTTTTCTGCTACCCATTCCTTTTCATATGCACCCAAGCATCCTTCTAGCTTTGCCATCGCCTTTTCTACCTGTTTAGCTACTTTAAGATCATCAGACACAACCATGCCTAGGTCCTGCTGTTCTTTAGAGGACAAAAGTACTTCACCCCCTATACTATTTTGCTTCCTTGGATTGCTGCAGCCCAAATGCATGACTTTACATTTTTAACATTAAATCCCAGCTGCCAAATTCTAGACCATTCTTCAAGCTTAGCTAGATCCCTCCTCATGTTATCTACACCTTCCTGGGTTTCTACTCTATTGCAGATTTTGGTATCATCCGTAAAGAGGCAAACCTTACCCGACAGCCCTTCTGCTATATCACTAACAAGATGTTTAAAAGAATCGGACCAAGGACAGATCCCTGGGGCACACCACTGGTAACATCTTTCTCCTCAGAGTGAGCTCCATTTACCTGTACTCTTTGTCGCCTCCCACCCAACCAATTTCAAACTGAAGCAGTAACTTTAGGGTCCATCCCTAGGATGCTCAGTTTGTTTAAAAGTCGCTTGTGAGGAACAGTGTCAAAGGCTTTACTGAAATCTAAATATACCACATCTAGGGCTCTCCCTCGGTCCATCTCCCTGGTCACCCAATCAAAGAAATCAATCAGATTTGTCTGACAAGACCTGCCTCTGGTGAATCCATGCTGCCTCGGATCCTGTAATCCACTGGACTCCAGAAACCTCACTATTTTCTCTTTCAGCAGCGTTTCCAATAATTTCATCACCACCGAAGTTAAACTAACCAGCCTGTAGTTTTCAACCACATCCTTACTTCCGCTTTTGTGTAAAGGCACCACATGAGCCTCGCTCCAGTTCTTTGGCACCACTCCCGACACCAACGAGGTATTGAAAAGGTCAGTCAGTGGAGCTGCCAGAACGTCCCCAAGTTCCGTCAGTATTCTAGGGTGTATCCCCATCCGGTCCCATCGCTTTGTCTACTTTAAGTTGAGCTAGTTTCTTACAAACAGTCTTCTGAAAATTGTTCAAGATGTCCCTCACTTCTGTTTCTTTTTGTGAGTGTTTTCTGAGGTCCTGCTCCTGGTTCTTTATCTGTGAACACAGAACAGAAATATTTGTTAAGCAATTCTGCTTTATCCTCATCAGCTTCTACATATTCCTCCCCTTCCCCCTTGAGTCTGACAATACCACTTTTGCACTTCCTCTTCTCACTAACATATCTGAAAAATGTCTTAGCCCCCCATTTTATTGCATTGGCTATTTTCTCCTCTTTTTGAAACTTTGCTTTCCTGACTACTTTGCTGGCTTCACTAAGTTTTTCCAAATATAAATGCCTGTCTTCCTCTCTCTGTGATCTCTTGTATTTCATGAAGGCCTCCTTCTTTTTCTTCACCTTTTCAGATACTTCTTTCAAAAGCCATAGTGGTCTCCTTTTCCTTTTACCTTTATTTACCATTTTAACAAAAAGGTCGGTTGCCCTTAAAATATCCCCTTTCAGTTTTGCCCACTGTTATTCTACATCCCCCAGCTGCTCCCATCCCGCTAATGACTCCCTGAGGTATTGGCCCATCTTGGCAAAGTTAGTCTTCCTAAAGTCTAAGACCCTCATCTCTGAATGGATTCTAACAGCCCTAGTCCTAATACTGAACCACATCATCTGGTGATCACTGGATGCAAAATCATCTCCCACTATAACATCAGAAACACTTTCACCATTGGTAAGCACCACGTCCAGTATGGCCCCTTCACGTGTGGGGTCTGTTACCAATTGCCTGAATAGTTCTCCCTGTAGAGAATCCAGGATCTCTTTACTTCTAGATGATACTGCAGCAGGAATGTGCCAATCAACATCTGGCATATTGATTCCCCTATCAGTAGCACTATCCCTTTCCTAGCAATGCTGCGTATGTCTTCAATAAACTCTCTGTTCACCTCTTCCTCTTGTGAGGGAGGTCTGTATATCACACCAATGCAAATAGATTTCTCTTTCCCTCTTTCTAGTTTAACCCACAATGCCCCCTCTCTCCCTTTTAACCTCTGTAATTCCAAAGCTTTAATAGTATTTTTTACATTTAGTGCCACTCCTCCTCCCCTTCTTCCTACCCTGTCCTTTCTGACTAAAGTATAGCCAGGTATAGTTACATCCCAGTCATGGTTTTCTGTGAACCATGTTTCTGTAACTGCCATGAAATCCAAGTCAGCCACTCCCATCAAAGCTTCAACATCAGGGATCTTATTTCTCATGCTACGGGCATTTATATGCACTGCTTTTCATATGTTACCCCTGCTACCTATTTCCATAAAGGTATTTAATGCATCACTTACCTGGGGACTTTCACTTACCTGGGGGCTTTTTTCACCCATCCCCAACGAATCTAGTTTAAAACCCTCTTCAGTAGATTAGCCAGTCTACTACTGAAGATGCGTCAACCTTTCTTGGACAGATGGATGCCATCTCTGCTCTGCAACCCTTGGAACACATCCTATGGTCTAGGAAACCAAAACACTGTCAATGATACCATCCACACAGCCATGCATTCATCTCCAAGATGCGAGCCTCTCTGCCTTGGCCTTTACCCTCAACAGGGAGGATTGAAGATAACACCACCTGTGTACCTAACTGCTTCACCCTCTATCCCAGGGCCATGAAGTCACTTTTGATATGCTCAGAGGGATACCTGGCAGTATCATTTGTTCCAACATGGATTAGCAACATTGGGTAATAGTCAGTGGGCTTGATGAGTCTCAGCAAGCTCTCCATAACATCTTGGATTTTGGCATCAAGTAGACACCAAATCTCTCTGGACATCAAGTCTGGTTGGCAGATGGATGCCTCAGTACCCCTCAGAAGAGAGTCACCAACCACCACTACCCTTCGCTTCCTTGTGGTCACTGATTCTGCAACTTTGGAGTACTTGAGCGCTGGTTCTTCCCTTTCCAGGGATGCTTTCACCTCTTCCACTTCCAGGGCTGCATAATGGTTCTTCAATTCAAGAGCTGGAGAAGTTGGATTGCTGATTCTGCAGGCTCTGGTGACTTGTGTCCAACCTTTGTCATTCTGTAGGCACCCATCTTCTCCTCTGCTGGAGAGCTTGGTTGCTGCAAGGAGCATCTCATCAATGTACTTCTCACTGTCTTCAATGCTCCTCAGCCTCACCACCTCCTCTCTGAGTTCATCCACTTGTTTCCTCAGAGCTTCAGCATGCAGGCGCCCTGCACATGAGACTGATCCTTCAACTGGCATTGGGACCTCTGTCTGGACAGAGGCAGAAGCTGTAATGGCAGCAAAAACTTTAGCGATACAATTTTTCCCAGCTATTGTTCTGTTCATGGAGCTTAGGTATCTGTTCAAGCAAAAGAGAGAGATCTACCAAAGTACCAGCCATTTTCCCAGCTGTCCTATCAGAGAAAAAACAGTTCAATCTCTTTAATTACATTCAAAATGTGCTGTTCCAAGTCCCTGTGTTTTGCTAAATGGGGAGGTGCCCTATAAAGCAAGACTGCTCACTAGGGGTGGGTGGGAGTTGGGGGGGCAGGGAGGGAACTAACACCTAATTAGGTGTCAGCAGTTCCCAAGAGCTGAGAAAGTTACCAAAGCAGAGTTTTAAACCTACCCCACTAAAGAAAATATTTCTACTAAAGCACCAAAAAGAATGTAACTTTGTTTTAAAAATATACCAGACCCTTTTTAAGAGCTCCCAGTCAGAGAGCTAGCAATTAAAAAAAAATAAATCCTCAAATGCTTACCGTTGTTTGACCTGTATAGCACCTGTTAGGAATGCCTCAACAGGGCAGGGCTCTGAAGCCTTTTATGCAGGCCTCAGCTGCTCTCAGTTCATTCACAGGCTAATCAGGCCCACTAACTCCTGATTAGGTGCCAGCAGTTCCCAAGAGCTGAGAAAGTTATCAAAGCAGAGTTTTAAAACTACCCCACTAAAGAAAATATTTCTACTAAAGCACAAAAAAGAATGTAACTTTGTTTTAAAAATATACCAATACCCTTTTAAGAGCTCCAGGTCAGAGAGCTAGCAATTAAAAAAAAAAAACCCTCAAATTCTTACCGTTGTTTGACCTGTATAGCCCCTTTTAGGAATGCCTCCTTTAGTCTTGCAAAATTCTATCAATCTTTCTCCAGCTTCATTTCTGTTGCCTAATCCATATTTTTCAACCACTTTGCCTTCTTCTTTGTTGCCAACCTTTGTGTTCCAGTCACCCATGACTATCAGGATATCCTGTTTGCATGTTCTGTCAATTTCAGTTTATAATTGTCCATGGAACTCATTAACCTCATCCTCTTGTGCAGCTGTTGTTGGGACATAAACCTGAATTATAGTTGCGCTGATGGGCATTCCTCCTAGACAAAGAGAAATTAAGCATTCACGGATTGCATTGTATATTATTACAGTTTTTGCAAGTTTCTTCTTAATTATAAATGCAACACTATTTCTTCTTTGTCTTTCATTTCCAGCACAGTAGACGATGTGATCTTCAGATGCAATGTGCCCGATGCCAGGCCATTTCAGTTCACTGACACCCAACAGATTGAGTTGTACATGTTCCATTTCATTTTTGGCCACCCGCAATGACCCTTCATGCTTCATACATTCCATGTCACAATATGCAAGTCATCTTTGCAGCTTCTGACTCTCATTTCATGTGTAGTTACATCAGTAGTCAGATTTCCTGAGGGCTTTGATCAAACCACATCATAAATGCTAGCTTTACTCTGAAAAGCCTTCAGCTCCTCACCAGTAGCCAGTTGAATTCCTTCTGACCTAGGGTATCATCTTCCAGCACTATAATGCAATTTGTTTTGTTGTGACTATCCATTGGGTTTTTGTGGCAAGATACAGAAGTAGATTGTCAGGCCTTTATTCTGCACAGGTAATTCTAGTGTTGTTGCTGTTATCACAGAAATGTGATCCTCTGCTGCCAACACCATCCCATTCTGCTGCTGCCCAGATGGGTGGTTTGTCTTGGTCTGGCACCTCAGCTGAGAACTCTCTATCTTGGGAGACCCTGGCAGCAGTTAAGCTACTGATAGCTTAGCCCTCAGCATCACTAATGTACAGAAGCCCTCATAGCAAAACAAGCTGCAGTCAGGACCATACCATGGTGCCCCCTCCATCCAGCCACATTCAGTAACTCACTCTTTTTGAGCTTCCTAGGAGCTCAGTGATAATATCAGTGCTCCCTTTTGTGCTCCCTTTGGTATGACCCTTCCATATTTCTATCCTTCTTTCACTAATCTCCTTGACAGTCCCTCATGGTCTCACCCACATGGTGCTGCTTGCTACTGTAACCCTAGGAAGGTGCAGAAATCTGAACAAATTAAGAAACTGTTCTTATAGCAATGCATCTTCTGCCACCGGGCTTGATTATGCCACTTTGCTTGCCGCTAGGCTTGATTGTGTTGCTCTGTTCCCCACTGCTGTGCTTTCCATTGCAGCTGTCACCTCCTCAAAGCCATTGCTCTACGTGCACCAGCCCCACAACACACCTCCCAGGGCCTTTCAACACACAAATGTGTTAAGGCATACTGATTTGAAACTACTGGTTTAAAGTTTGCTGGGAAGTGATGTTATAGTGATATTTGGCCAAACTATATGACTAACCTTACCTGGATATCTCGGCAACAATTATAACAGACTAAAAAATATCCCGATAAGATAGCTGCATATTTGTGAGCTGTAATTTTTGAGCATTTTGGAGATATAGGTTTGTTTGTTAAAATTTGCAAGACTGCCTTTCAAAGTATAGCATTAAAGTGTTTTGCTGTTGTTTTTCTATGTAAACATTTAAAGATTTAGCAAAAGTAAAACAAAATAAATGTAGCGAACAAAAAAGATATAAGTTAAAATGTTTGTTAAGTAAATTAAGTAAACAGAGATAAGAAAGCAGAAGAGGTTAAGTGAGAGGGAAAATAGTTGCAGTAATAGCTACATCTGTCAGTGTCTGCTGCCAACCACTCATCCTATCCCATCATATGAATTTTGCAAGAGCTGTGCTTCCAGATATTCTCATAATAGACTCAAACATGAAAAGGAGGAACTAGCAAGTGTTCATTCTGGCACTGAAGAGACTATAGAGGTACATAACTAGATTGTAAGCTTCAATGAGCATGACTCTAACGGGCAGGGACTGTCTCTTGTATGTTGGCTACCTTTTGTAGGTTAGCTGTGCAACGCTGCATGTGTGGCGCTTTATAAGTGCTGAATAGTAGTAGTAATATCTTGCAATTAGAACAGAAAGGATTCAGGGATACTAGTACGCAAAACTTTGAATATAAGAGTACCTTGAATTTGATCATGTAAAGGAAACGTAGACAGTAGAGTGACATGGTCTGTTAATTTAGTGTTGTAGAGTAATCTTAGAATGGTATTTCAGCAATTTGTAACCTTGAAAGCAATGAAGTTTTAAGTCTACAGTATAATGAGTTACAATAATTGGTGTGGGACAAAACCAATGTGTGAATCAAAGTGTGCACAGCCTTAGAATCAAGAAGGGTTTTGAGTAAATGAATCTGGCAAAGTGATTAGAAACAGCAACATGTGACTGAGGCAGTCTTTCCTCCAAGCATAACTTAGGGGGATGTTTACTAAAGTGCAGTAAACGTGACTAACGCGCGTTATACGATGTTAACGACCGTAAGTGCCGTATAACATGCGTACCGACACGCTAACGACCGTTAACGTCATACTACGCGCGTTAACCGTAGTTAACGATCGTAAAGCTCTGTGGCGCGTTAAAACAGCGCAGAAGGTGGAGAGTGGGCGGAGAGAAGGGGTCAATGGGCGGAGAGTGGGCGGGGAGAGGCTCCCCTCATACTAACGCGCTGAATTTCAGAGCTCAATTCCAACGCGAATGAAAACCTGTCGTTAAAGGCATTTAAAGGGAAGAGAAACCATTTCCGTCAGCAATGTACAGAAAAACCGGGGAAACCCACAAAACGTGAGCAGTGTGATACATGTGCACAGAACAAAATTTCACATAAAACGTTAAAAATGACCACAAGAAACATTTTAAAAAGCATAATCCAGCTGGACAACAGTGATAGCAATGGGCAACAAGGAACAGAATGCCCTGGAAAGCACCAAAATAAAAATAAATGATGTGTGGAAGGGTCTACGCTCCGCAGACCCTTTCAAAGAGCATTACATTGTAATGGAGCTGTCCTGGGCGTGTGGTGTAACGTTTCCCAATGATATCATTGTTGCCCAGCTTGGGTATGGGTGTGTGCCCCTTTTCTGAGGTCTTTTTTGAGGTTTATGGGCACCTTTGTCTGCATACAAGGTAAATGAGGCCACAGTAAACCTGTTGCAGAGCAGGGTTTCTGACTCATCAGGCCGGTTTAACTAACTCCAGGGACTGTACTGTCTCTGTGGCCACAGTGTGGTGCAACAGACACAGCCAGTGCCTGTAAGACCAGAGGATCACAGGTTCAAATCCCAGCTGGGGCTCCTGCCAACCCAGTCCCCATAGTTTTACCCACCACTAAACAGTGATAGTGGGGGGCGGAGCCCATCGGTGAAGCAAGATGGACGCATAGGAGCTCTGCTCCTGCTGACCCATAGAGATTCTCCTGAAATATTGCCTAACCAGGTGATCGTGGACAAACCTTTCTGCCATAGTGCACTATATAAGAGTGATGGCGGCTGGGAAACAAACCAAATTGGAGTTTGCTGCGAGCGGGAGTGCGGGCTCTAAGCGTGCCAAACAAGATCCCCCTTCCCCTATCAAGATGGCATCGGGACGCGAGGCCGATGAAGGGAAAAGGGAAATATTGGCTGAGATTCGGGCTGTGCGGGAGCTAATTTCGGCGAACGGAGAAACACTGCTACGGATGCAGGCAGATATGATGGAGTTTAAGGAGAGAACGCAAGGGTTGGCGGCCTGCGTGGATAAGATGGGAGGTGAGGTGGCTGCGCATGAGGAGCATTTACAAAAGTTAACCAAGGCTATGAAAAAGGTAAATTTCCTCGAGGCGAGTGTGGAGGACCTAGCAAACCGAACCCGCAGAAATAATATTCGGCTCGTAGGAGTCCCTGAAGGAGCGGAGGGCACGGACACAATAGGTTTCCTGGGAAGAGCACTACCTCAAATGCTCAAAATAAATTTTAGCAAGCCACTGGAAGTGGAACGGGCGCACAGGATACCGGCACATACAGGCGGGCGCAGTCCGAGGCCGCGGCCCCTAATATTCTGCTTACTGCGTCACCAGCAGGCCATGCAAATCATGGCTGCAGCGAAGGCCTTGTCTTCAGTATCCTATGAAGGTCATAGAGTTTTGTTTTTCCCTGATCTATGTAAGGCAACAATGGATAGAAGGAAGAAATTCCTAGAGCTGCGGCCTCGTCTCCAGCAACTCCAGGCGAAATATGGATTATTCTACCCTGCGCGTTTTAAAGTAACTTTGGATAACCGTACGAGAACTTTTGAGGAGCCTGATGGTTTGATACAGTTCCTGGAAGAGCAGGAAGCCCTGAAAATGCACACGGAAAGTGGACTTTAAATGCTGATACCATGGCTACCATCACGTATTAACACGTATTTTGGATGGACATGAACCAGCGCAAGCAAGTTTAGTGCTTTTGGCTTCATCTCCTCCTAAAATGGTAGAGGGACTTTCTTTTGTTTCTCTATAATCATATCATGGTAATAATGTATGGGTAGAAGGCTAGGATGCATAAAGAGTTACTGTTTTGTACTGTTTCAGGGGAGGGGGGAGGAGAAGGAGACACTATGGCAGATTATCAATGTATAGGCATCTTCCTGATATGGGGAATAACTGAATTGGATTTTGCAGAAGCTGCTATGTTCCAGTTCTAGTCTTCACGCTGTCTCACCCTTGGTTGTTGCTCCTTTTGGGGAGGGATAGTTATGTGCGCTGCAGGCAATTAGGGATTCCTTATGCACCATGGTTCAATCTGCAAGGTAACGTGTTGCTTAAGACCACGGCGAGTTTGGCAGATCATATCATATGTTTTCACATTAATGCACCCTCTTAAGCTTTTGTCTCTGAATGTGAAGGGCATAATGCACCCTATAAAACGAAAGAAGATAATGGTCTACGCTCATAAGCAAGGAGCGGATCTAGTTTTTCTCCAGGAGACTCATTTGTCATCTAAGGAATGTATGAAGCTGAATTCCGCACATTATAGGCTGATTGCATATTCACCAGCCCTGGGGAAGAAGAACGGGGTTGCAATCCTGGGCAAAGGCAGGTCCCAGATCCAGGTTCTATCTACCAGAGCGGATAAAGAGGGCCGTTGGGCTAAGGCTCACATTGTTGTTGGCTCCAGACACCTAGTAGTTATCTGCATTTATGCTCCAAATTCTGATCAGCCTAACTTTTTTTGTGGTCTCGCAAAAGAAATACAGGATAATGCTTCCCTTCCGGTAATCCTCGGGGGAGACTTCAACTTGGTTTTAGACCCCTTGCTAGATTGCAGTCCTAGTAGGCCAAGGAGTGGCAGAGCCCTAACAATGTTAAACTCGCTTATGCAAGAATTTGGCCTAGTAGATGTCTGGAGAATCCTTTTTCCGAGGGAAAGAGACTATACGTTTTTCTCCTGTCCTCACGGCTCGTTTTCCAGGATAGATTTTTTCTTAATTTCCAGGCCGTTGATACAAGAAGCCTGTGGAGCCAGTATCCTGAGTACACATATATCCGACCATGCGGCAATTGCCTTAGATTTCAACCTTGATGGTGACCTGCCCGGACAACAGTTCTGGTCCTTCAATAGAGCACTCCTGGGTGATACCGATTTCAAGGAGATAATAAAAAGAGCCATAAAGGATTATTTTGCCTACAACAGTCCGGAGGTTTCGCCAATCTGGGCATGGTGGGAGGCCTTTAAAGCTTCCCTGAGAGCGCACGTCACTAGCTTTGCAATAGCCAAAGCCAAGAAGGCGCGGGCAAAGCTACAAGGGATACATCAACAGATCAGAGCAGGAGAAAGAATTCTACAAAGAGGCTCTAATGCAACAGTGCTGAATCGTCTCCAGAAGTTGAGATATCAGTATAATACGATATTAAGTACTGAAGTGGAACAGAGTATGTTTGAAGGCCAAGCTCGCTACTACTTGGAAAAAAATAAAGCTAGTAAGCTGTTGGCTACCAGCCTAAAGGCACGTCGCACCAAGACACATGTAACTCATGTGCTGGACGCACAGCAGAACCATTTAACCAACAGCGGCGATATTGCGGCGGCATTTCGGAAATATTATGAGCAGTTGTATACCTCAGAAATAACCTTCGATGAAAAGGCTTGTGCGAATCTCCTTGCCAGGGCCGAAAGACCTATCCTGTGGGAGCCTCATGTGGCTGGATTGGGGAAACCCTTCTCAGACAATGAGCTAAGAGAGACCTTAGCTAATATGAAGATTAGCAAGGCGGCAGGACCCGATGGGATCCCGGTAGAATTCTACAGGACCTTCGCAGACGAGTTGCTTCCACAGCTCTTGAAATACTTCCAAGGACTGCTGGCGCAGGATCAGAAGAAGGGTGCATTCGCTGAGGCAACGATTGTGGTGCTAGAAAAACCAGGGAGGGACCCTACTGAGGTTGGCAACTACAGGCCTATCTCACTCTTAAATGCCGATTACAAGTTATTTTCCAGTGTTCTGGCTCGGCGATTAAATAATGTATTACATCTGCTGATTCACCCCGACCAATGCGGATTTGTGGCAGGAAGATCCACAACTGATAATGGGCGTCTGCTGTGTGACGTGCTGGAGCGAGCTTCTACTATGGATATCCCTGTCGTGGGCCTTTCAATAGATGCTGAAAAGGCCTTTGATAGGCTTGAGTGGCCTTTCTTATATCATGTGCTAGTCTGGTTTGGCCTGCCCAAAGATTTTGTTGATAAGGTGCGGGTGCTATATGACTGCCCTACTGCTCGAATCTTAGTCAATGGCACCCTCTCAAAGCCCTTTCCTCTGCGACGTGGCACCAGGCAGGGGTGTGCTCTCTCCCCGCTCCTATTTAATTTAGCTTTGGAGCCACTGACTTTGTTAATCCGTCAGTCTGAAGAGATTCAAAGTATTCAGGTTGACGACCTGCATGTTAAATTGTCAGCCTATGCTGATGATCTACTTGTATTTCTCAAGCCCGACTCCATATCTCCACTTTTACATCTCATATCTCAGTACTCGCGGTTTTCTGGATACAAAGTGAACTGGAATAAATCAGTAGCTTTCCCTCTGAATAATAAGGCGAATTCATCCTTGGTAGAGAATTTCCCCTTTCAATGGGAATCCACAGCGATAAAATATTTAGGGGTGTTATACTCTACTTCCCTAGAAGAAACTGCACAACTGAATGCTGCGAAATTGTTGGAAACGGCACGGTCCTATGCCCTGAAGTGGTCTGTGCTTCATCTGACATGGTGGGGTCGTGTGGAAGCTATTAAAATGATGCTGGTGCCTAAGATAAATTACATCTTGAGTATGCTTCCCTTTTTCTTTTCTCCTACAATTTACAAAAGTCTGGAACGAATTGTAAGTGCCTTCCTTTGGGCTGGGAAAATTCCTAGAATTGCACTAAAGAAGTTAAAAGCTAATAAAACAAATGCTGGAATATACTTTCCTGATTTCTCTTGGTATCACAAATCCTTTCTTCTGAAGCAGGGTTCGCTCTGGGCCCTGAGCGACACTATGGAAGATACGCCCACTTGGCTCAAGTTGGAAGAGCGGCTTGTAGCGCTTTGTCCTATTAAACTGCTTATCGGAATGATATACCCAAAAACATTTAATATGGGAAGAGTGATAGCTTCGACTCAATCAGCGTTTCAGTCATTCCTTCCCGTCATTGCGCAGAACAATCCTCCTTCACGTTTAGTACCGATTTGGTTCAACCCTGCTTTTGTAATTCACAATGGGATTTGTGCCTGGGTGCAGTGGCAACGAAGAGGAATATGGACTGTTGGGCAACTGCTGGAGTGTTCTTCTTGGAAATCCTTCGATACCCTTCAACGAGAATTTGATCTACCGCCTTCTTGGCATTACCAGTGGCTACAATTGAGACACTGTATCGGAAGTGTGTTTCCATCCCCGGAGGGGATAGCTAGCTCCTGGGGGTTGTTGGAGATTGTTGAAGAAATAAACGCTCGAAGAGGAGTAGCCTCACGTTTCTATGCTGTTTGTGGATCATTTTGCTCCAGTAAATGTGGGGCTACGCCGTATCTGGGAAACAGAGACGCAAGCCAATTTGTCATTGTTGGAATGGAAAAGATTTTGGGGCTCTTCGATTCGAGCTTCCAAGTCAGCGGCCCTCACACAATCTCTCTTCTTCCTGGCGCATAGGGCTTACATCACTCCCGTCGTTCTGAGCAAATGGAATAAGTCAGAGGGCAATGCATGTTGGAATTGCCGTGGGGCAGTTGGCACGCTCAGCCATATGCTACTGGAGTGCCCTCACATTCAGCAGTTTTGGGCAAAAGTCTGGGACAAGATTCAACTAGTTTTAAACTTCTCAGCTGACTTAACCTGGCGAATACTTGCATTCAGAAATGTGGGGACATTACCTGATCTTGATAAGAATAATCTCTTTCTTCTGAATTTTATGATAATGGTTGCCATAAAGCTTCTTCTAACGTACTGGAAGAACCCCTGCAAACCCACATATGGGGAATGGTAGAATCAATTATGCTTGTTCGCCAGGTATGAGAAAGCCGCGGACAGAGTCTTATATGCGAGAGGTGTTAGGCCAAATCTCTCAAAGTGGTCTGCATTAGATAATTTTGTCAATGCAACATGTCAAACCCCTGCATTCACGGGGTGCGAATAGCACCGGGTGCACTAGGTGAAGCCGTTTCGGACCCCTGTTGCCTGCAGTGCCTGGGGAGGGAGGGGGGTGGGAACTGTTGTGAGTTTTCTTTTGTATTAGAAGCTTGATGTACATTATTGTGTGGGGAGTTTCGAAGGATAGGATTGAGATCTGTGAGTCCTTTGGAATCAGTCAGTTCCTACTTGAAGGCTTGTTGTAATGGATGTTTTATTATTAGTTGTACTGTGTTATTCTTTTTTCTTTCTCGTTCTCGTTTTTGTTCTTGAGTAGCATTATACTGTATTTTTCCTTTATGTGTGGTGTGTTTTGATATAATCAATAAAAATATTTAAAAAAAAAACAAAAAAAAAAAACAGTGATAGTAAAGACACTCCTTTATTGCAGAGAACATACGCATGGCCTATATTTTACCACACCAAACACAGACACCAGAAACAGGCACATTACCTAAAGCAGAGTCCCGCAAATGCAGTCCTGGAGGGCCCCACACCATTCCGGCTTCATGCTGCCTCTAATAAAGATGCCTGTGCTGCATAGCTATGCACCACCCCCATGGTATGCAGATGTAGCTCATGCATATTTATGAGGGACAGCATGAAAACCCGAACAGTGTTTGGAACACCAGGACTGGAGTTGGGGAACTCTGCTTTAGAGCAGGGGTCTCCAACTCCAGTCCTGGAGGGCCGCAAACCAGTCAGGTTTTCAGGGTATCCCTAATGAATATGCATGAGATATATATGCATTAGAAATAGCCTGTCAAACTGACTGGTTTGTGGCCCTCCAGTGCTGGATTTGGGGACCCCCACCTTACACCTCTGTCATTTAAGATTGTGAGTGGGCAAGGTACAGATGTCCTCGACATCAAAAGAGTAGATAGAATGTGTCACATACCTCCTCGCTTCTCACCACCACCAAAATATTGTCTATTAGACAACTTTTTGGTGGTGGTGAGAAACGAGGAGGGATGTGACACATTCTATCTACCCTTTTGATGTCGAGGACATCTGTACCTTGCCCACTCACAATCATACATGACAGAGGTGTACGGCAGGGGTCCCCAAATCCAGCACTGGAGGGCCACAAACCAGTCAGTATGGCAGGCTATTTCTAATGCATATATATCTCATGCATATTCATTAGGGATACCCTGAAAACCTGACTGGTTTGCGGCCCTCCAGGACTGGAGTTGGAGACCCCTGCTCTAAAGTATACATATTAAGATCTTTAAGTCTACCCTCATATGCTTCATAACGAAGACCACTAACCATTTTACTAGCCACCCTCTGCACCGATTGTAACCTGCTTATATCCTTCTGAAGGTGCGGTCTCCAGAATTGCATACAATACTCAAAATGAGTCATACCAGAGACTTATACAGAGGCATTATCACCTTCTTCACCTGCCGGTCATTCCTCTCCCCAAATATCCAAGCATCCTTTTGGCTTTTGCAGTCACCTTTTCTACCTGTTTAGCTACTTTAAGATCATCAGACACAATTACGCCCAAGTCCCGCTCTTCTTTTGTGGCAGCAGTACCTTACCCCATACACTGTACAGCTCCTTTGCATTTTTGCAGCCAAAATGCATGACCCTGCATTTTCAGCACTAAATTTCAGCTGCTATATTCTAGACCTTCTTTAAGTTTAGCTAGACCCCTCCTCGTGTTGTCCACACTTTCCTGTATGTCTACTCTATTGCAGATTTTGGTATCATCTGCAAACAAGCAAACCTTACTTGACAGTCCTTCCACAATATCACTAACAAAGATGTTAAACAGAATCTGATGCAATGGTTCCGGATCATAAGGTACAGGTTGAAATGGCTGTTGGTTCACTTCATCTTTATCATATAAAAACTCTGTATATTCTTTCCACCTTTTCTTGATCTTCTCAGCATCATTCAACATAGAACCTTGAGCATCTTGTAACATTCCAATTCGAGGCTGGAATTTTTTCTTTAACTCTCGTAGGTTTAGGAAAGCCAATCATGTTCTTCCTCTAATAGTTTCTGCTTCTATTTCCTTGCATGTGTCATTGTAGTACTTTTCCTTGTCCTGTCTTGCTGCACATTGGAAATCTCTGATGAGTTCTGTGATTGCCTTTCTTTCTCCTCTGGCTTTAGCTTTTCTGTGTTTCTGGGCAATTTTCAGAGTTTCTTCCATCATCCATTTTGGCCATTTTTGCTTTTTCACCTTTTATGGAGACTTCTCGCTTTCTTCCAACACAACCTTCTTGATGTCATTCCATAACTCTTCTGGAGCTCTGTCATTTGTATCTTAAGCAGCAAATCGATTTTGCAGGCAGTCTTTAAATTCCAGTGTGCCTATTCTCAAGGTCATATTTTGCTGCATTCATGAGTTGTTTGCTCTTTTTCAACTTTAGCTTGAGTTTGCATACTAGTAGTTGATGATCTGTACCACAGTCAGCTCCAGGTTTTGTCTTTGTTGATGTTATAGAGCTTTTCCATCCTTGACTTCCACAGATATAGTCAATTTGATTTTATACAATCCATTGGGTGAAGTCCATGTGTACAATCGCCGTTTGTGTTGTTGGAAGGTGTTTGAGATGTATAGATCATTGGTTTTGCAGAATTCTATCGTCTTTCTCCAGCTTCGTTTCTGTTGCCAAGTCCATATTTTTCAACCACTTTGCCTTCTTCTTTGTTGCCAACTTTTGTGTTCTAGTCACCCATGACTATCAGCTGTATGAATGTTCTGTCAATTTCAGCTTGAACTTGTTCATAAAACTCTTTTATTTCATTCTCTTCTGCAGCTGTTGTTGGGGCATATACTTGAATTATAGTAGACAAATAGTGATTAAGCGTTCACTGACTGCATTGTATTTCATTACAGTTCTTGCAAGTTTCTTCCTTATTATAAATGCAACACCATTTCTTCTTTGTCTTTCATTTTCAGCATAGTAGACCATGTGATCATCTGATGCAAAGTGCCCGATGCCAGTCCATTTCAGTTCGCTGACACCCAACAGATCAAGTTGTACACGTTCCATTTCATTCTTGACCACCTCCAGCTTCCCTTGGCTCATGCTTCATACTTCCTATGTTCCAATATGTAAGACATCTTTACAGCTTCTGACTCTCATTTCATGCGCAGCTACATCAGCAGTCAGACATCCCGAGGGCTTTGATCCAACCACATCATAAATGCTGGCTTTACTCTGAAAAGTCTTCAGCTCTTCCACAGTAGCTAGTTGAGTGCCTTCCAACCTGGGGGGTCTCATCTTCCAGCACTATAGCGCAATTTGTTTTGTTGTGACTATCCATTGGGTTTTCATGGCAAGATACAGAAGTAGATTGCTGGGCCTTTCCTCTGCGCAGTTTAAGTTTAGTGTTGTTGCCATTGTCACAGAAATGTGATCCTCCACCACCAACACTGTCCCATTCTGCTGCTGCCCAGATGGGCTTTCATAGCAAGATACAGAAGTAGACTGCCGGGCCTTTTCTCCGCGCAGTTTAAGTTTAGTGTTGTTGCCGTTGTCACAGAAATGTGATCCTCCGCCACCAAAACTATCCCATTCTGCTGCTGCCCAGATGGGTGGTTTGTCTTGGTATGGCACCTCAGCTGAGATATGTCCATCTTGGGAGACCCTGCCAGTAGTTAAACTACCAGTAGCTTAGCTCTCAGCATCACTGATGCACACAAGCCCTCACAGAACGACAAGCTGCAAACCAAGTGAGGAGTCAAAGACTTTACTGAAATCTAAATACACCACATCTAGAGCTCTCCCTTAGTCCAACTTACTGGTCACCCAGTCAAAGAAATCTATCAGATTTGTCTGACAAGACCTGCCTTTGGTGAATCCATGCTACCACAGATCCTGCAACCCACTGGGCTCCAGAAATCTCACTATTCTCTCCTTTAGTAGCCTTTCCAACAATTTACTAACCACAGAGGTTAGACTAACTGGCCTGTAGTTCTCAATTTCATCCTTATGTCCACTTTTGTGTAAAGGGACTGCATGTGCCTCTTTCTCCAGTCCTCTGGCACCACTCCCAATTCCAAAGAGGCAATGAAAAGGTCAGACAGCGGAGCCGCTAGAACATCCCCAAGTTCCCTCAGTATTCTTGGATGTATAACATCCAAACCCATGTCTTTGTCTACCTTTAGTTTAGCTAGTTCCTCTCAAAAACAGTCTTCTGAAAATCGTTCAAGATTCCCATCATTTCTGTTGCTATTTGTGAGTATTTTCTTAGGTCCTGCTCCTGGCCCTTCATCTGTGAACACGGGACAGAAATATTTGTTAAGCAATTCTGCTTTATCCTCATCAGTTTCTGCATATTCCTCCCCTGCACCCATGAGTCTGACAATACCACTTTTGTCCTTCCTCCTCTCATTAACATATCTGAAAAATGTCTTATCCCCATATTTTATTACATTGGCTATTTCTTCTTCTTTTTGTACGTTTGCTTTCCTGACTACTTTGCTAGCTTCTCCAAAAAAAGATGGTGTCTACCTCTCTCTGTGATCTCTTGCATTTCATGAAGGCCTCCCTCTTTTTCTTCACCTTCTCAGCTACCTCTGTTGAGAGCCATAGCGGCCTCCTTTTCCTTTTATATTTATTTACCTTTCTAACAAAAAGGTTTGATGCCTTTTAAATATTCCCTTTACGTTTTGCCCATTGTTTTTCAACATCCCCCAGCTGTTTCCATCCCACTAATGACTCTCTGAAGTTTTGTCCCATCTTTGCAAAGTTAGGGGTATGTTTACTAAACTGCGTTAGTGCAAATCGCGTTAGGAGCCGCGTTAGTGAAAGGAAAACCAAAAAAGGACATGGGCGGGACATCGTAACGACTAACGCGCGTTCCAAAAACTAACGAGCGTTACAGGGCACCGTGGTGCGTTACTGCGCGTTAATCATATGAAGGCGTACAGACACAAATCATTGAAACAGAGCTGTAGCACAATGGTTAGTGTACTCACCGCTATTACAGGCAGCATGGGTTCGAGCCCCCAGTGTGGGTGCTGTGTCCCAGGCAGCACCCTGTACATTACATAGGGAATGAGGAGGCATGTTTTTCTTTACGTTCAGTAGTTGTTAGTGAAACACACTCTCGCAGTGCGCATAGCCATGTACGTTGGTACGTGCGTGGCTGCGTGCGTTGTTACGGGCGTAGCCCCATGCGTAGGTATGTGCGTGGGTACGTGTGTTTTTACCAGCGTGGGCACCTTATAGTACAGACACTTTAGGGTGTCTTGCACCTATGCACTATGCTAACAGATGTACGTGTGATGGCCTATGGTTTATCAGAGCCTGAGAGCAGGCACTGGATCTTCCCAGGGTTGGATTGTGCCAGTCACACCCATGATGCACTGCACATGCAAATCAGCTGTCCACAGATACACATCATGGGGAATGCACCCCCACAGCACCTCGGCCTGGTAGGGGGAAGTGACCATGTGCACCCCCACAGCACCTCGGCCTGGTAGGGGGTACTGACCGTGTGTTGTACTGGCACAGAGTAGCTACACACCATCACATTGTGCGGGTACTGTGCTCACCCTGAGGGTGCAGTGAGGCGCCCAGCACCAGGTCCACAGCACCATCCATGGCTGAAAGAGACCACGGTGCCGGTCCAAAGCAGTGTTAATGTGCAAGATAGGTAGTTTCTGCACAAACACCTTGCCATCAGGCGTAGCCCCCATGGACCCTGCCCCCCCCCCAGGTGGCCCACCCCACACCAAGGGCAGCAAACAGGGTTCCCCAACAATAGATCCACCTTCTACCTTGCAAGGTGGCAGTAGAGAGGAACATCAACCCCAGTTCTGGTGAGGAACAGACACCCCACAGGGCAGGCACTGCAGCTCTGCATGCAGGAAGACATCAGGCCTGGATATGGTAAGCTGCACCCCACCACTATCTGACATATTCCTGCAGCAAGCCATCAGCCACTGCAAGCCACTCCATCAAGACACATACCAGCTGCAAACAGTTGGCTAATTAGTCCATAATGCATGTGCCCAGTGGAGATACATGCACCCAGAACTGGGATGTCAGCATACACAGCAAGCAGATAAATCAGTGACTGGGCCCCAAAAGGAAACCCATATCTATCACATGAGTGAAATACTATATAGCACTATGGGGGTGCCTAGTCATGCTGTGGTCACTGCACAGTCAGGGTGAGAGTGATCTCTCAGCAGGACATACTGAGGTCACCCTGTCTGTGTAGGTGGTGGCCGGGCACTAAAATGTTCCTGTCACTGCCCTATGCCCTGTGCAGATGCACCCTGGCCAGGCCACCCTGTCTGGCCTATACCCATGGTACCTTGCTCCTCATTATGCACATTGGCAGCTCAATACTGGCAACATTGCTGGCAGTGTGAGCTGTGGAAGGTGTTTGCAGCCACCACACACTGGATAGACAGAGACACCCCCACACCTATGCCAGCATTGTGCAACTATAGAGGTGTTCAGCAGCCATACCCACCACACCAGTCCTGGGCACAGTTCAGGCATGGATATTGTACGCAAGACTGTTGGGGGTCACTCCCCATGGTGGTACGCATTGTCAGAGACCAGACCTGCAGCACACACCACAGACAGCAGAATGATTGTTATGGTGGAGCTCACTGAGCAAACTGTGCTTAATGTAGGAATTGATATCTGCCAGTTATCACAGGAAACGTTTGATAGCTGTGTACCATATACCCAGGTGTAGGGTGGCATTGCTAAGGTATGCAACTGCTAGTATTGGGAGATACAGGCAGGGCCCAATGTCCTGCTTCTCCAGGAGGCATTGGCCAATGGGGCCTGTGGGTGTGTCTGGCCCTGTTGGCTGCTGCTTTACGGCAGAGTTCCCCAACTCCAGTCCTGGTGTTCCAAACCTGTTCGGGTTTTCATGCTGTCCCTCATAAATATGCATGAGCTACATCTGCATACCATGGGGGTGGTGCATAGATATGCAGCACAGGCATCTTTATTAGAGGCAGCATGGAACCTGAATGGTGTGGGACCCTCCAGGACTGCAATTGCGAGACTCTGCTCTGGGTAATGTGCCTGTTTCTGGTGTCTGTGTTTGGTGTGGTATAATATAGGCGTATTAACCATGCGTATGTTCTCTGCAATAAAGGGGTGTCTTTACTATCACTGTTTAATGGTGGGTAAAGCTATGGGGATTGGGTTGGCAGGAGCCCCAGCTGGGATTTGAACCTGTGACCCTCTGGTCTTACAGGCACTGGCTGTGTCTGTTGCACCACACTGTGGCCACAGAGATAGTGCAGTCCCTGGAGTTAGTTAAAGCAGCCTGACGAGTCAGAAACCCTGCTCTGCACAGGTTTACTGTGGGCTCATTTACCAATGATATCATTGGGCAACATTACACACCACTCCCAGGAAAGCTCCATCACAATGAAATGATCTTTAAAAGGGTCTACGGAGCGTAGACCCTTCCAAACATCATTTCTTTCTTTGGTGCTTTCCAGGGAGTGTTGTTCATTGTTGCCCATTGCTATCACTGTTGCCCAGCTGAATTGTGCTTTTTACAATGTTTCTTGTGGTCATTCTTAAGGGTTTTTTTTTTTTTAATTCTTTATTTTCATTTTATAACAACAAAGGAAAAGGAAGACATACAGCTAAAAGACAGATACATAAAGTGTAATACATACACCAAAGTAAACCCCTGCCACCCCCCTCCCCCCTGCTTCTTCTCTAGAAAACTAATCATTCCCGAAACGGGCGTGTACTTACATTATTGTGTTACAAAACCTAACGGTGATCTGAAACATGATGAGTGCACATTATACAGGCATGTTGGAGCAATGAGCAGATTGTACATAATCATTAAGCATCTGCCATTTAGACAAGTGAGAGTGAGGTTGGGCATGGGGAATAGCTCTCCGAGGTATCTGCTCATATTTACTATATAAGCAGACGAGGTTCCACCATTCATTGACAGTAAGTCGAGAGCTATCCTTCCAATTCCTCGTGATTAAGCATATGGCTATACCCAGCATGAAATCAAGGAGAAAGCGACCCTTCTTAGGAAGAGAGGGGACCTCCGCCACAGAGCGGAGTCCCACGATCTTCCAAGAGAGAGGTTCGTGAAGGTGTAGGATAAATTGAATACGACCCCAGACCCGCCCCCAATAAACCTGTAGTTGAGGACATTCATAAATAACATGAGCGAAGGTTCCCACAGCAGTATGGCAAGACCAACACTGGTCCCTAGCATTTGTGTTCCATTTGGCTATTTTTTCTGGGGTATAAAAGCATCTGTGTGCAAAAAAGAAGAAAGTTTGGGTAACAGAGGCAGACCGGGAAACCCGCACTACTTTGCTCCAGAAAACGCTCCATTGCACAGGGGTTAAAGTGGTTTGCAGTTCGCGCTCCCAGGCTTGTTGGGCTCTAAAAGTGGCCCTGTCTGTACCCTGACATAATATTTTATAAAAGTTAGAGGCTACCCCATGTGTACTACTAATAGAGTGAACTATCTCTAATAGCCCGTCCTCAGTAGGGGCAGAGGGCGGCATAATTCGAGCACTTTTGAGGCAGTGTTGAAGCTGCATCAATTGAAAGTAGTGTTTCGCTGCCTGTATCTCCCAATACTAGCAGTTGCATACCTTAGCAATGCCACCCTACACCTGGGTATATGGTACACAGCTATCAAACGTTTCCTGTGATAACTGGCAGATATCAATTCCTACATTAAGCACAGTTTGCTCAGTGAGCTCCACCATAACAATCATTCTGCTGTCTGTGGTGTGTGCTGCAGGTCTGGTCTCTGACAATGCGTACCACCATGGGGAGTGACCCCCAACAGTCTTGCGTACAATATCCATGCCTGAACTGTGCCCAGGACTGGTGTGGTGGGTATGGCTGCTGAACACCTCTATAGTTGCACAATGCTGGCATAGGTGTGGGGGTGTCTGTCTGTCTATCCAGTGTGGTGGCTGCAAACACCTTCCACAGCCCACACTGCCAGCAATGTTGCCAGTATTGAGCTGCCAATGTGCATAATGAGGAGCAAGGTACCATGGGTATAGGCCGGACAGGGTGGCCTGGCCAGGGTGCATCTGCACAGGGCATAGGGCAGTGACAGGCACATTTTAGTGCCCGGCCACCACCTACACAGACAGGGTGACCTCAGTATGTCCTGCTGAGAGATCACTCTCACCCTGACTGTGCAGTGACCTCAGCATGGCTAGGCACCCCCATAGTGCTATATAGTATTTCTCTCATGTGATAGATATGGGTTTCCTTTTGGGGCCCAGTCACTGATTTTTCTGCTTGTTGTGTATGCTGACATCAAAGTTCTGGGTGCATGCATCTCCACTGGGCACATGCATTATGGACTAACTAGCAGACTGTTTGCAGCTGGTATGTGTCTTGATGGAGTGGCTTGCAGGGTGCAGTGGCTGATGGCTTGCTGCAGGAGTATATCAGATAGTGGTGGGGTGCAGCTTACCATATCCAGGCCTGCTGTCTGTCTGTGTACATTGTTGCTGTGCCTGCCCTGTGGGGTGTCTGTTCCTCACCAGAAGTGGGGTTGATGTTCCTCTCTACTGCCACCTTTGCAAGGAGGTAGAAGGTGGATCTATTGTTAGGAGACCCTGTTTGCCGGGGGGGGGGGGGGTCCATGGGGGCTACACCTGACTGCAAGGTGTTTGTGCAGAAACTACCTATCTCGCACATTAACACTGCTTTGGACCTGGTGCTGGGCGCCTCACTGCACCCTCAGGGTGAGCACAGTACCCGCACAATGTGAAGGTGTGTAGCTACTCTGTGCCAGTACAACACACGGTCAGTACCCCCTACCAGGCCGAGGTGCTGTGGGGGTGCACATGGTCACTTCCCCCTACCAGGCCGAGGTGCTGTGGGGGTGCATTCCCCATGGTGTGTATCTGTGGACAGCTGATTTGCATGTGCAGTGCATCATGGGTGTGACTGGCACAATCCAACCCTGGGAAGATCCAGCGCCTGCTCTCAGGCTCTGATAAACCATAGGCCATCACACGTACATCTGTTAGCATAGTGCATAGGTGCAAGGCACCCTAAAGTGTCTGTACTATAAGGTGCCCACGCTGGTAAAAACACACGTACCCACGCACGATTGTACGCACGTACCAACGCACATACCTACGCACGGGGCTACGCCCATAACAACGCACGCAGCCACGCACGTACCAACGTACATTGCTATGCGCACTGCGAGAGTGTGTTTCACTAACAACTACTGAACATAAAGAAAAACATGCCTCCTCATTCCCTATGTAATGTATAGGATGCTGCCTGGGACAGCATTCTGCGTTAGGCACACTGGGGACTCGAACCCATGCTGCCTGTAACAGCGGTGAGTACACTAACCATTGTGCTACAGCTCTGTTTCAATGATTTGTGTCTGTACGCCTTCATATGATTAACGCGCAGTAATGCGCCATGGCGCCCTGTAATGCTCGTTAGTTTTTGGAACGCGCGTTAGTCGTTACGATGTCCCGCCCATGTCCTTTTTTGGCTTTCCTTTCACTAACGCGGCTCCTAACGCGATTTGCACTAGCGCAGTTTAGTAAACATACCCCTAAGAACCTGGCATTTGAATGGATTTTATCAGCCCTAGTACTAATACTGACCCATACCATCTGGTGATCACTGGATGTGAGTTGATCTTCCACTGTACATCAGAAACACTTTCCCCATTGGTAAGCATTAAGTCCAGTATGGCCCCGTCATATGTGGGTTCTGTTACCATTTGCCTGAATAGTTTTCCTTGTAGAGAATCTAGGCCTCTTTACTTCTAGATGACACCACAGTAAGGGTATGCCAATATATATCTGGCATATTGAAATCACCTATCAGTAACACTTCTTTCATGGTAATACTGTATATGTCTTCTATTAAATCTTCACCCACTTCTACTCCCTGTGAGCAGGATCTGTATATAACTCCAATGCAAATGGATTTCCCTTTCCCTCTTTCTAGTTTAACCCACAGTGCCTCCTCTCTTCCTTTTAAGCCCTGCAATTCTATAGCTTTAATATTATTTTTAATGTATAGTGCCACTTCACCTCCCCTTCTTCCTACCTTGTCCTTCCTGAATAAAGTATAGCCCAGTATAATTGCATCCCAGTCATGGTTTTCTGTGAACTCTGTCTCTGTAGCCGCCACTAAATCCAAGTCAGCTTCTTCCATTAAAGCCTCAACATCTGAGATATTATTTCCCATGCTATGGGCATTTATACACACCGCTTTCCAGATGTTGCCCCTATTACTCATTTCTACAGAGGTATTTAATGTTTCACTTACCTGGGGGCTCTCTTCACCCATCCCCTCGAATCTAGTTTTATTTATTTATTTAACATTTTTTATATACCACTTTTCATTTTATCAAAGCGGTTTACAGAAAACAGAACATTCTTACAAGGAACGGTAAAAGAACTATTTACCTTTAACTGTTTACAACTCTATAACTATCTACAATGTATACATACAAGCTTAGACGACATCTTGTTGAGGGGGACAGTTGTGTAGGGAATTCAGTTCTGTGTTGTCTGTCTCATATGCTGTTGTAATGTTTGTTGAAGAGGTAGGTTTTTAGATATTTTCTGAAGTCGGTGATATCTAGTTTTAATCCCTCTTCAATAGGTTAGCCTCAATCCTTCTTATTTATTTATTTAACAGTATTTCTTGGACAGATGGACATCATCTCCACTCTGCAGCCCTTGGAACATCATCACATGGTCCAGGAAGCCAAAACGCTCTTGATGACACCATCCATGCATTCATCTCCAGGATACGAGATTCTCTTCCTCAGCCTTTACACTCAATAGGGAGGATTGAAGAGAACACCACCTGCACACCTATCTGCTTCACCCTCTGTCCCAGAGCTATGAAGCCATGTTTGATATTCTTAGAGGGATACCTAGCAGTATCATTTGTGCCAACATGGATGAGAAACATAGGATAATAGTCAGTAGGCTTGATGAGTCTCGGCAAACTCTCAATAATATCTTGGATTTTGGCTCCTGGCAGACAGCGCACCTCTCTGGACATCAAATCTGTTCAGCAGATGGATGCCTCAATACCCCTCAGAAGAGAGTCACCAACCAACATTACCCTTTGCTTTGTTGTGGTGACTGATTCTCTAACTTTGGGGTGCTTGAGTTGTGGTTCTTCCCTTTCCTCAGATGCTTCCACCTCCTCCACTTCCAGGGCTGCATATTGGTTCTTCAATTCAAAGGCTGGAGTAGTTGGAGTGCTGATATTGCAGGCTCTGGTGACTCGTGCCCAACCTTCTTTCTTCTGTAGCCTCACATCTCCACCTCTGGTTGTTTCAAGAATCATCTCATCAATGTACTTCTCACCATCTTGAAAGCTTCTCAGTCTCACTACCTCTTCCCTGAGCTCCTCCACTTGTTTCCTGAGAGCCTCAACATGCAGGCATCCTGCACATGCAACCGGTGCCTCAACTGTCATTGGGATCTCTGTCTGGACAGAGACAGAAACTGTAACAGGGGCTACAGCTTTAGCAATATGATTTTTCCCAGCCATTGCTTAGTTGGTGAAGCTTTGGTACCTTTTGAAGTAAAAGAGAGAAACCTACCAAAGTCCTTACCTATTCCTCAGCTGTCCTTTAAGAAAAAAAAGCAGCTAACTTCTTTTAAGTGTGTTCTATTAGTGCTTGTCTATGTCCCTGTGTATAGGTAAATGGGGACCTGTCCTATAAAACAAGAATGCTCACATGGGGTGGATGGGTGGGTGTTGGAGTGGGTAAGGAGGGACCTAACATCTGATGAGGTCAGTGACTTCAAAGAGTTAGCTTTGAATAAACTGACAAGAGCCTTGGCCAACCCCACAAGCACATGAAAGAAGTTCCCCTTTGTTGTATAGAAAAAATACTTTATCCTTTAAAAATGAACAGCAAAACCCCCTTCAAGAATTGGCTTTTAAAAAAGATAACAAAACTTCTTTAAGAATTAGATTTTAAAAAAGAATATCTTAACTCCTTTGAGAGCTTTTTGGCAGAGTATTACCTTGCTTTGCAATGGAGTGCTTCAGGAATGCCAGTACCTGAAAGGCCTTGTAGATTTTTATGCAGCACTGCCTATCAGTTCTGTAAGCTACTCACTTAACACCTGATGAGGTCAGTGGTTTCAAAGAGTTAGCTGTGAATGAACTTACAAGAACCTTGGTCAACCCCAACAAGCACACAAAAAAAGTTCCCCTTTGTTGTATAGAAAAAAAAGACTAAAAATGAACAGCAAAACCTCCTTCAAGAATTAGCTTTTAAAAAAGACAGCAAAACCCCTTTAAGAATTAGCTTTTAAAAAATAATATCTTAACTCCTTTGAGAGTTTTCAGGCAGAGTATTATTTTTCATACATATTTGGTGGACTTGTGAGAAGATAAAGGATTTTTGGGAAAAGATGACATGAATTTTGAGCACTAACAGCACTAAGTGGGAGGGGGTAAAGGTGGAGTATGATCATAATTTATGTTTATTGGGTATAATAATGTCAAGGAATATAGGGAAAGGGGAGCATAGGGTATTAAAGATGGAATTGGTGGCAGGCAGCAAGATGTGAAATTACTGCACATTGGAAGAAAAAGTACCCGCCCTCACTGGAGGTGCGGAAAAGCAGAATCCAGTGGAATCAATCAAATGGAATGACTCATGGATATGAAGAGGGGGATGTATAAACCAGGGGAAACAGAATGAGAGAAAATTCAGGATTAGATTAAGACATAAGTACAATGACGGGGAGCTAGGAGATCTAGTAAGGGGGTGGGAGGATGAGGATGGGGAGGTGGGATTTGAGATATACTTTATTTTATAATTATAATATTTGAAGTTCCAACTGCCAGAACTAGGAATGCCCCTTATCATTTTTGTTAAATATTGTGTTATTTCCAGCATTGTCAATGTTTTTTTCATGAAGATCTGATATGTGATACGGTCTTGAGATTGTTGAGGTGATCTATTCTCAATAAAAATTTAAGTTTTAAAAAATATAAATATTGTCCCCACCATCAAGGGAAATCCCCAACATGAGATTTTTGTATACTATTCTATATCAAGAAGCAGAATTAAAAAAAACAACATACATTTACACATGTGAGGCCTGATTTTGCATAGGTCATCTAAGTAGTAAAAGGGACATCCAAGTCAGGATTTGCACAATTTCTTGAGTATTTTACAAAAAACTCACTGAACATAAATTCTTTTGTAAAATAGATATAAGGATGTTGAAAATACATGTGTAGTTTGCAACACATACAGTGGGAACAACCAATTTGCCGAGGAACACATTCAAAAAGAGAGCGCCATCATGCAGGGTTATAAACGGAAACGTGTCAGTACCTACATCTATGAGCAGTGATTTTGCAACCAATAGGGGGCATTTTAGTAGGCTTTAGTGGCTTTTACAAGTGCAAATAGGGTCATTTCAAAGTGTAAATGGCCAATGGGTGTAAACAATAATTTTAGAAAGCTGCTATTCATACATGTAAAAGTCGCAGCATGAACAGTTTTCAAGGGAGCATGTTCTGGGCATTTTTTCAGCAGAAATTCACAAATTCTTTAAAAAATCTGAATGCTGGGATTTACATTTTCTCTGAGGTAGATGTGTCAATTAACTTCTCATTTGCATCTGGGATTTGTACTAATGATTGGGGGCAATTGTGCTTAGATCTCTAACATTTAAAATAATTTAAAATTGTCAAAAACCCTGAATTATTTTGCTCAGTTCTTGGCAATATTGTAAAATCACATATTTAGCCATGTAATTGCCACAGCTAAAGAAACCTGAGCGTAAGTAAAAACTCCAAGCATATTACAGGTCTGATGCTGTATGCTTGATTATCTGAAATGGTAGACCGGACATGCAAGTCCCTTAACATAGTTGTCCCCGTCTGAAATACTCCTGCCAGCATGTCCCAGTACCCGGTTCTACAGCCCTGTAATTCAGGGATGTCCACATTTGTGAAATGGCCTACAGCCATGCATGTACCCGCCTTGCTATTTGCATGGGGCTCTTTGCCAGAACCGGCTACTAGATCATTCATCTTTCTGGGTGGAGACTGAGTGATTTCAGAAGGCGCTTATACATGCCTCCCTTTACTGCTGCCATTCTCCCTTCTTTTTGGACATTGTGCACTGGGCGCCCCACATTCTTCCTAGATGTCCCTTCTAAAATCCCATTCATAGATTGTAAAATCTGCACCTACACATGGGGTTTTGAATGTGTAAATGGCAGCACTGCCAAGTAATACTGTTCTGTTTTTTTCTTTTTTACTCTGAGGGCCCGATTCTGTTTTGGATGTGTTGGCTCTATGTGTGCCTGGTCGGAACTGGACGTACAGAGTGAGCCAGGATTCTGATCCCACGGGCACATCTAATTCCTCGGGATCAGAATCGTGCCAAGACCTGTACGTGCAGGCTGGGACCCCAATTCAGGTTGGCCAACTCAGTCAGGGCTTTTGAATGGAGCTGCAGTGCCATGGTGTCCGGTTGCCATGGCACGATGGCTCCATTCAAAAGATCCTGGGCTGCCAGACCAAAATGTTCATTGCCTGCAGCCTGACCCCTGATCTGGCCTCCCAAGGCAAGGGTCGGGCTGCAGGGAATTTCCTCTGCTCCCTCCCACTTCTTTTGAGCCCCAGGCCTGCCCGATCCACCCGACTAGGGAAACTTATTCCACCTCAAAGGTGGAATAAGTTCCCCATTCAGGCCGCCGGCCCCAGACATACAGGGCCGACATTGGAATCAGCCCTGTACGTTTGGGGCTCACTGCCCACCCTAACTTTGCCCCCGCACTGACCTTTTCCCACCTCCATCTAACGTCCCCATACAACATGCGAGGAAGTTAGTCGTGGTCAGAAGAGGGGCCGAATAGCAAGGATGGACGTCTCAACAGGACTTTCATCCCCGCAACGCGTGCCTCGGAATGACCTTATTTGTGTTTCTTACTAAAATGGCTGTTCCCAGTGGACATGTCTGCATTTAGACAAGTATTCCCATATGTCCTTACGTGCATTTTACAAAAGGCTCTGTATTCAACAAGCCCATGGTAAATTACATGGCACATTGTGAAAGTCTCAACTTGGATGTCTCGTTTCCTACCTAAGT
This sequence comes from Ichthyophis bannanicus, assembly GCA_033557465.1. Taxonomy (NCBI): domain Eukaryota; kingdom Metazoa; phylum Chordata; class Amphibia; order Gymnophiona; family Ichthyophiidae; genus Ichthyophis; species Ichthyophis bannanicus. The sequence continues at coordinate 367,985,921 of CM066038.1, read as the reverse complement.
TAAATACCAAAACCCAGCAATAAAAAGTGAAAGGAAAGTTATATTTTTGTTGGACCTTCAAATCCAAACCAGTATTGCCACAAGCTCAGAAATATAACCATATGATCCTTTTTAATCTTTTGTTGTTCTGAAATTGCATACATGCTAATCCCCTTATATCTTCTAAAAACTACCCAATACAACGTCGTGTTTCAAACAAAAAAATGGATCAGTTTTGCTTCAGGGTATCAAATAAATCACTTATCTGAAATGAACTTGTCCTTTTCCAAAGTGCTACACACCAAAAGACTTCATACTTTCACTCTCAGTGGCTTTGCATGCCAACATGACCTCTGTTTTTATGCCTTGCAATGACATCAACATTTCAAGGGACACAATCTTATTACATCAAAGTGTACCAGTCTATTTGATGGATAAATAAAGCCATACTTATGAATAGCTTTAAAAGCTATACACAATACCTTAAACAAAACATCGGCATCTATTGACAGCCAATGAAGATTTAACAATAAGGGGTAACCGTATCCTTATAATTATTATGTGTGAAAAACTTTGCAGCAATATTTTGAATCCGTTGTAATTTATGTAATAACAATTTTGGCATTCCTAAGTGATTTATTTGATACTCTGAAGCAGAACTGATAAAGTTTTCTAGTTCAAAACATGATATTCTGTCGAGTAGTTTTTTATATGATATAAGAGGATTAGCATGTGTGCAATTTAAGAATGATAAAAGATTAAAAAGGACCGTTTGGTTATTTTTGTGATCTGGTGGAAATACAGGTTTGGATTTGAAGGTCCAACAAAAAAATTATTTCTCTTTCACTTTTTATAACTGGGTTTTGGTATTTAACCTAGTGGTGTATTCACCCTTGCAAGCTACTCATTTCCTACCTACACACCTTACACAAGATTCAGCTTCATGCACGTATGTGCAACACTTACAGGCGTACATGCCTAATTTCTCAAAAGTGGACATCCAAGGAGAGGCAATTAAAGTGCTAAACTAGAAGACTCTAATGTTTATATTTTAGAGGTTGTTTTAAACACCAGAGCAGTAAGCACAATGACTTTTTTCATCACTCCTGTGAACCTCAGGTCCAACAAGTACCTAGCTGGCACTTACAGATGTCTCAAAAGCAGGTGTAAATGTTGACATCTAGATTTTTTGACTAAGGGGTATGTTTACTAAACTGTCTTAACGTGCGCCTGGTGATAGTGTGCAGGCTGCCATAAAAGGAGTGGGCGTTTCAGTCTTAAAGTAGCAAAACGTGATTAGCGCGCGATAACATGCGCTGTTGCGCACATTATCAGGCGAAGCGCCGCTAAGACAAGATTTCTAATCTTAGAGCCTCCCTTCCCTCTTGTCCTCCACCTATCCTCCCTCCCAGGGCCGGCCCGTCCATTGAGCGAGAATGTTTTTTGCACAGGGCCCCGCGTTTCAGGGGGCCCCGCGCAAAAAACATTCTGATCTAAAAGTAAAATTAAAAAAAAAAAAAAAAAGCTGTCTGCTGCCGCTGCCGGGGCCGCCGCGGCAGAATCGAGTGGGCCGCGGGACCCCCCTGCCCAGCAGAGCCTGCCCTCCCCTGTATCACCTTTCTCTTCACAGCTGCAGTCACACGCGCCGGCTTTCAGAGCGTGAGGGGAGAGTTTCTCCCTCGCTGCTCTGTTAAGCCCGCGAGGGCTGATGGGAAGTTCCCATCAGCCCCCGCGGGCTTAACAGAGCCGCAAAAGGGAAACTATGGGCTATGGGCTATGGGGGGGCTTAAACTAAAAATTGGGTGATGGGGGATTAGGACTGGAAATGGGCTGTTGGGATTAGGACTGGGAGTGGGCTATGGGGGGCTAGGACCGGTAATGGGTTGGGGGGGTTGCTAGGACTGGTAATGGGCTATGGGGGGGCTAGGACTGGAAATGGGCTGATGGGATTAACACTGGAGGTGGGCTGATGGGGTTAGGACTGTTAATGGGCTGTGGGCTGATGGGGGGTTAGGACTGGTAATGGGCTATGATGGGGTTAGGACTGATAATGGGCTATGGGGGGGGCTAGGACAGGAAATGGGCTGATGGGGAGGGGTTAGGACTTGAGGTGGGCTGATGGGGTTAGGACTGGTAATGGACTGTGGGCTGTTGGGGGGGGGTTAGAACTGGTAATGGGCTATGGGGGGGTTAAGACTGGTAATGGGCTGTTGGCTGATGGGGCTGTCTGGTAATGGGCTATGGGGGGTTAGGACTGATAATGGGCTATGGGGGGGCTAGGACAGGAAATGGACTGATGGGGAGGGGTTAGGACTTGAGGTGGGCTGATGGGATTAGGACTGGTAATGGGCTGTGGGCTGATGGGGGGTTAGGACTGTCAGTGGGCTATGGGGGACTGACTGGAAATGTGTTGATGGGGGTTAGTACTGGAAGTGGGCTGATGGGGGGGTTAGGAGTGGTAAAGTGCTATGGGGGGGTTAGGACTGATAATGGGCTATGGGGGGGCTAGGACAGGAAATGGGCTGACGGGGAGGGGTTAGGACTTGTGGGCTGATGGGGTTAGGACTGGTAATGGGCTGTGGGCTGTTGGGGGGGGGTAGAACTGGTAATGGGCTATGGGGGGGGTTAAGACTGTTAATGGGCTGTTGGCTGATGGGGGCTGTCTGGTAATGGGCTATGGGGGGGGTTAGGACTGATAATGGGCTATGGTGGGGCTAGGACAGGAAATGGGCTGATGGGGAGGGGTTAGGACTTGAGGTGGGCTGATGGGGTTAGGGAGCCCAAGAAAAGTGATAGTAGTGCTCCATTTGCAGCAACAGCATAGTGCCCAACTATAAAAGGCCACCATGGTGATGGTGCAAATGGGGCATAGGGGCTGCAGGCGGGACATGTAGCGGGGGCAGCTGGGACAGAGGGTGGACTAGGCAGGTACCTAGGTGGCACATAGGAACATAGAAATCAGCAAGACAGCAGCTGAGAAAAGGCCAAACACAATCCACCTACATCTACCTGGTCCACCCATGCTAACAGTTGCCAGAGCACTGATCTGACATCCCCACAGCCAACCCTCCCCCAAGCGGAAGGGACATACGATTGGTAGGCGGTGATGGGAGGATGTAAGGATGCTCATGTATGTCCCCTGCCACAGACTCCGCTCCCTAGGCGACCACTTACCCATAGAGTGGATGGCCTGGGACTGCGCACTACCAGCACTGACAGCATATGGTCATGTCAACATGGCAGGGAGGGTGTGTGCCCATGCTGGAGGGGGCAGTGGCACCTGCCTGCAGTGGACCTAGGCCATACCCTTTACCAGTATGTGGTGTGCAGTATAACATAAAAGGTCTGGCTGAGGAAAAGTACAGGTTACTCCAGGGACCAATGTGCATCCGTGGCAACAGTATAGTGTAGTACACACAGCCAGTGTGTGCAGAAACAGAGGGTCACAGGTTCAAGTTCCAGCTGTGGATCCTGCAGAGCATGTCCCTATACTTTACCCTACAATGCAGATACAACAGCAACATGTGCAAAGCCCAAAACAGCGGTGAACAGGGGTACAAACACCCACTAAGACAGGCTCCATTATCCAAAGCTGCATGGAGAGTCAGGCTGTTGGCCCCAGCACAGAGCTGCAGTTATCACCAGAGCACTACTACTACCTCCTGCACAGTTTATCAATGTCGGCACTGTGATCAGTACCAGTGTAGCGGGCAGGGCTGCCAACCACCCCATATCTTTGCACAATGCTGCAATAGGAGTGTGTGTGTGTGTGTCTGTCCATTGTTTTGTGGCTGCCCACACCTCACTGGGCCCACAATGTCCCACTGTAACCAGCGTTAGCCTGAATATGTGCATAATGAGGAGCAAGGTATTGTGGGTATGGCCCAGACAGGGCGGATTGGCCAGGATGCATCTTCACAGGGTGTGGGTCAATGGCCGGGACACTGCAGTGCCCGATCACCTCTTGCATGGACAGGGTGGCCACAGCATGCCATTCTGGGAGGACACTCTCACTGTGACTGAGCAGTGACCATGGCATGTCTAAATTCCCACATAGCACTTTACACTGTTAGTTTCTGGTGGTATTTGTGTGTTCTCAGTGCTGGGGCTTTATTATGGAGCTACCTGCTTGGTACACATAGTTCCTCTGGGAGTGTGCACTATTGGTTGGCTAGTGGACTGTCTGCAGTTAGTCTGTGTATGGTTGGAGCACCTTGTAGAGTGTTGCAGGTGCAGTCTGACTGTGTTATCTACTGGTGATTGGCAGACTGTAATATGAGGCAGTGGAGGTTTTCCAGACCTGACTCTAGCATTACTGCTGGTCTGCCCTAGTCACAGGTATGGTTCTGGCCTACCAGAGCTGGAAGACTATCTTATGGTGCTCTAGGTCAGTGTGCCCTAAGGGCTGCAAGGTGCTTCAGGATGACATGCATGACCTGTGAGGCATAGAGACAGATGCAGCCCTAACACTAGATAGAGCACAGAGGAAAGGCAATGAACAGGTGAGTGAAGGAGGGAGAGCTGGGAGCTGCTAGACCTGCCATATCTGTGGGCATCCCATGTGGCTGCCAGTACTGTTGACAAACATGGTGGGGACAACTGTACCACAGCACAGTGTGTTGACTTTGTAAAGTACTGGAAAGATAGTGGGTGGCAGACAATGGGACTACGTGTCCCCAGTGGAGGCAGAGGTGGCACGATAGTTACAATGATGAGTGGACAGAGGAGTGGTGGTGCCATGCAGATCAGGCACAGGTGAGGCAAGCACAAAGAGGTGCAATGCAGGAAAGGGCAGCAGTGCAGGACATGGGGTGGCAGCCTGCACAGGCAGACAGGAATCTACACAGCTGACAGACGCAGATAGACGGACCGAAGGAATGTTGGCAACTGTGGTGAGGGTATTATTTTATTTATTTATTTGCATTCTCTTATATATCGCACTATTCTGCACCAGTGCGGTTTACATTGAACAAACTGAAATTACATTGAACAGGGCATTATAACTTGGAGATAACTATTTTACAGGGAACATGGGCTATGGAGGGTTAAGTGGGTATTATGGGCTGTCAGCCACCTTAACCTATGGTTCCATAACCCAGGGTGCCTTATAAGATGCCTTGTCTGTCTAGGTCCTTATAAGGCACCTTCCTTATAAGGCACCTTACAAGGCGCCTTGTAATGTGCCTTGTAAGGTGCCCTATAAGTAAGGTGCCGTATAGGGCGCCTTGTACACTCGTAACACGCATTAGTAACACGCATTGTAACGCGCGTTAGCTGATATGGCTTGCCGTAATCATGCACCACCCATGCCTTTATATGGGCATCTGTACCATTACCATGGAACCTAACGCGGGTAACATTACCGCGATTTAGTAAACATACCCCCAAGTCTTTCTGACGGTCCCGGAAAAAAGAAATTTGAATGTCACCAGCCAGACGATTCCACTGCTGTAGTCTGGATCCCAAAAGCTCAGCTTTATTCCTCGGGAGATCCAAATCCCTGACAAGGTCGTTCAAGTCACCTTGCGTTATGAGGTGTGGCTCATTAGCAATGGCCAGAAGAAACTCTGGGTTGCGTGAGGTTGACGGTTCATGACTACAAACTTCTTCTTCTTCCTCACTTGATTCTAATGATAATGATTCTGACATATTGGGAATCGGCAACCTTTCTCCATGAGGCACTGGGCATATTGCAGATTGAATGTTTGGATATTGCACGGTCCACTTACTCTTTCTGGATATGCCTTCCTGAATTGGAGGAACCACGCAGAAGTAGCAATTGCTGACGTGATCCGTGGGCTCTCTCCAGATCATTGGAACTGCAAAAGGCTTTGATTGCCTTTTCCCCTTCATCCATTGCCTGAGATTTGTGGCACATGTATTGCAGCATATGTGTGGCACCCAGCTCTTATCCTGATCTCCTATTCTGCAGCCAAAATATAAGTTGTAGGGGTATGTTTACTAAATCATCTTAACGTGCGCCCGGCAATAGTGTGCAGGCTGCCATAAAAGGAGTGGGTGTTTCAGTCTTAAAGCAGCAAAATGGGAGTATTGCACGATAACGCGCGCTGCTGCGCATATTATCGTGCGAAGCGCCGCTAAGCGCGTTAACGCGCAGTAATCTTAAGTAGGCGCCCAGATACGCAAACATAGAAACAGAGGTGTAGCACAATGGTTAATACACTAACTGATGATATAGGGGTCATGAGTTCAATCCCCCAGTGTGCCTAATGCATAAGGCAGGCTGAGGCATCAGCTGTAACATGTAAGTATTGTTTCTTGAGGCAGTTTATTTGTATTTTAATTATTGCTGCCAGCAAACACTCCCTCATGTGCCGTAACCTAAGGTGCCGCATAAGGCACCCTATAAGGCACTCCATAGGGCACATTATAAAGTGCACTGTCCGCCACGGCACCCTATAATGTCCCCTATAGGGCACCCTATAAGGCGCTCCATAGGATACCTTATAAGGCACCTTATATGGATGGTAACCATAAGGTGCCTCAGAAGGCGCTTTATAGGGCGCCCTATAAAGCACCTTCTGGGACACCTTATGGTTACAGTATGCTGAGGGTGTTTTTGCTGGCAGCACTAATGTACATTAAAAATAGATAATGCATTGGACAGCCCTATCAAATAACCCCACTGTGGGTTTGAACCCATGACCTCTGGCTCCACAGGCAGTGAAGTAACCAGTGGGCTACAGCTCTTTAACTACTAACAAGCTCTTGGCTGGCTGCAGAAGGACTGCACGTCACCACACAAACAGTCTGCTGTCATCACCAGGATAGGGTTAACCCCCCCGTACCAATGATGCACTGCACATGCAAATCAGCGGTCTACAGATGAACTCAAGATGGGGTATGCACCCCCACAGCACCTCGGCCTGGTAGGGGCAACTGACCGTGTGTGTTACTGGCACAGAGTAGCTACACACCGTCACATTGTGCGGGTACTGTGCTCACCCTGAGGGTGAGGTGGGGCGCCCAGCACCAGGTCCACAGCACCTTCCATAGTAGAAATAGGCTATGCTGCAGGTCCCCAGCAGTGCTAGTGTGTGAGAGAGGCAGTTCCTGCAGACACACTTTGGATACATCTCTATTTTTCAGTCAGGTTTAGCCCTTATGGACCCATAGGTGGATTATGTACCACCATACCTCTGGGGATGAGGGTGGGAAACAGGGTCTCCCACCAACATATCAACATTTTATCTCCCTGCAATGGCAGCAGTAGAGGGGACCATCAACCACAGTCCTGCTGGGGAACGGACAGCCTACAGCATAGTCAATGCTGCTCTGTACACATCTATAAAGCAATAGCAGACAGACATTAGGCCCGGAAATGCTCAGCTGCACCCCACCACTATCTGATATTCTCCTACAGCAACAAGCCTCCAGCCACTGCACCTTGCAAGGTGGTCCAACAAGACACATACTAGCTGCAGATAGTCTGCTAACTAATCCATAGTGCATGTTCCTGGAGAAGATGCATACACACCAAGCAGATAAATCAGTGATTGGGACCCAAAAGGAAACCCATAAATATCACATGAGAGAAATGTTATAGAGCACTATGGGGGAACCTAGCCATGCCGTGGTCACTGCTCAGTCAGGGTGAGAGTGACCTCCCAGCAGGACATGCTGTGGCCATCCTGTCTGTGCAGGTGGTGGCCGGGCACTACAATGTCCCAGCCATTGCCCTATGCCCTGTGCAGATGCAACCTGGCCAGGCCACCCTGTCCGGGCTATACCCATGGTACCTTGCTTCCCATTATGCACATTGGCAGGCCAATATTGGCAACAGTGCTGGCAGTGTGGGCTGTGGAGGGTGTTTGCAGCCACCACACACTGGATAGACAGACACACACTCCCACACCTATGCCAGCAGTGTACAACTATAGAGGTGTTTGGCAGCCCTGGCCACCGCTCCAGTCCTGGGCACAGTGCAGGCAAGGCTATGGTATGCAATACTGTTGGGGTCACTCCCCAGGGTGGTAAACACTGTCAGAAACCAAAACTGAAACACACTCCACAGATATCAGAAAGGTTGCTATGATGCAGCTATATCAGCTTAGATTTATACTGTCAAGTGATGCAAATTTAAATAATGATTGCATCATCTGGTTTTGCACAGATATTTCTATTGGTTGCAAGTAGAGATTACGCAATCTCACACAAATGTTGCATAATAGACAGTTAATAGCCCCTAATGGCTAATTAATAGCAGATATCTCAGCAACTAGACCTAATCAGCCTTTTTCATTATGATTTCTGTGTTCAGCGGCCTTAAATTAGTTTAGAACAGCTGCTTTCATGTCCAAAGCATTTTGGCTGTTGAACAGTGTTTCCTTTGTTGCAATATTTTGAATCCGTTGTAATTTATGTAATAACAATTTTAGCATTTGTAAGAATGCCGAATTACAATAGTCCAAATGACTCAAAACTGTTGATTGAACCACTGTCTGGAAATCTTGTGGCCTCTACACTGATCACAATTGTCTCATCAGCTTCAACTAAATATCAAGCTTTTTTTTGTATATACTGTACATATGGCTCGAGTCAAATTAAAATCTATAATAACACCCACAGTGCATACTCTTGATGATATCTCAATTTTTTGTCCCACAAGTTGGATGAATTTGGTATCATCTGGAATCATAAAATCTCACCCACCCATAAAACCTCAGTTTTCCCCAAATTAAAACTTAATTTATTTTACATACAATACAAATGTATTGACTTTTTAAATATCTATACATATTTGAATCTCAGCTCTCAAATTGATATGGTCAACTAATCCATAATTTTTTATACTCTCATTCACTTTGCTGGCTATTTTGCCATTCTGTTGGCTATTTTGAAATCCTACCAGATGAGAAATTGGTCTTACCTGTGCTCACAACTGCTCTTTCTACCTAATTGAGGGGGCTAGATATTAAACAGTGGTAAAATTTCTCATTTCACCACAGCTTAATTTAAAGCAAGAGTCACTAACCTGGGATAATCACTACTGCAGGATAGTAGCTTCCACATTAAGGGGGTTATTTTAAAGCACTATTCATATTTTAGACATCTGAAGTGGGCATGTAGACATCCAAACCACACAGAAGCCTCTGGAAGCATTTTAGAATCTGCCTCCAGAGACATCCCTGGCATAAGGACATCCAAGCCGTAAAGGAGGCGTGGTGGAAATGTGTCTGGGACATTCCCAAGGGCTTGGACATCCTTACCCGATTTCTGAAATGCCCTACATGTCCAGAGCCGCATCAAAGATTATAACCTAAATATGTACACTCTGGAGGAGAGGAGGGATAGAGGAGATATGATTCAGACCTTTAAAATACTTAAAGAGAAATAATGAACAAACAAACCTCTTCCAAAGACGGGGAAGGTGTAAAACTAGAGGGCATAACATGAAGCTGCAAGGGGGTAAATTGAAAGGCAATGTCAGGAAATACTTTTTCACTGAAAGGGTGGTGGATGCTTGGAACTCTCTCCCGATGGAAGTGGTGAGGGCAAACACAGTGGCAGAATTCAAGATGGCATGGGACAGACACAGTGGATCCCTTTACAGCAACAGGATAAAATCAAAATAAACGTAACCATCTAATTTCCCAACAAATAGGGGTGTCCTACACGGATCTGCAGGTGCACCTACTCGTGCCATCTTACTGGGCAGACTATATGGACCATACTGGTCTTTATCTGCCATCATTTACTATGTTACTATAACTGCTCCAGGCATGAATAGACATCAGAAAAGTGCTTGTTTTGCCAGTCAAACATCCCATAGAAGGAATAGTAGAATTCTTCCAATCATATGATAGGCCAATCTCCTTCTCTCATGCCACTCACTCACTAAGATGGCTTTCTATTCAGTGGTTTCCAAGAGAAGCAGATAAGTAAGTGATTGGCAGACTATATGGACCATACTGGTCTTTATCTGCCATCATTTACTATGTTACTATAACTGCTCCAGGCATGAATAGACATCAGAAAAGTGCTTGTTTTGCCAGTCAAACATCCCATAGAAGGAATAGTAGAATTCTTCCAATCATATGATAGGCCAATCTCCTTCTCTCATGCCACTCACTCACTAAGATGGCTTTCTATTCAGTGGTTTCCAAGATAAGCAGATAAGTAAGTGATTGGGCCCCAGAAAAAAGAACCCATAAATATCAACTGTGAGAAATACTATAAAAAAAACTATGGGGGAACCTAGCCATGCCGTGGTCACTGCTCAGTCAGGGTGAGAGTGGCCTCCCATCAGGACATGCTGTGGCCACCCTGTCCATGCAGGTGGTGGCCGGGAACTACAATGTCCCAGCCATTGCCCTATACCCTGTGCAGATGCATCCTGCCCAGGCCACCCTGTCCGGGCCATACCCACAGTACCTTGCTCCTCATTATGTACATTGGCAGGCTAACACTGGAAACAGTGCAAGCAGTATGGGCTGAGTAAGGTGTAGGCAGCCACAACACACTGGATAGACAGACACACACTCCCACACCTATGCCAGCATTGTGCAAATATAGAGGCTTTTGGCAGCCCTGGCCACCACACCAGTCCTGGGCACAGTGTAGGCATGGCTATGGTACGCAATACTGTTGGGGTCACTCCCCGGGGTGGTAAACACTGTCAGAAACCAAAACTGAAACACACTCCACAGATATCAGAAAGGTTGCTATGATGCAGCTATATCAGCAAATTGTGATTAACTTAGGAATTGCTATCTGCCATTAATCATAGCAACCTTTTGATACATGTGTAACGTATTCTCAAGTTTAGGACGGCATTGCCCCTGTTGGCTGCTGTTCTAGGGCAGAGGTTCCCAACTCCGGTCCTGGTGGGCCAAACACTGTTCGGGTTTTCATGCTGTCCCTAATGAATATGCATGAGATACATTTGCATACCATGGGGATGGCACATACAAATGCAGCACAGGCATATCTATTAGAGACAGCATGAAAACTGAATGGTGTTTGGGCCTCCAGGACTGGAGTTGGGAAACTCTGCTCTAGGTATTGCACATGTTTATGGTGTCTGTGCTCTGTAGGGTAAAATCACTTTCAAGACTCTGCTCCTGGCCTTTAAAGCATACAAAGGTCTCGCCCCCACCTCATTATCGGAGATGATCAAACCAATCACACCCAACAGACTAAGAAGAACCGCGAAACTAAATATGCTAATTGTACCAAAGGAAATTTTAAGATACAACTCTACAACAGCAAGCTGAGCCTTCAGTTTATGTGCTCCAAAACTTTGGAACACCCTTCCAGCACACATTAGAGCCATCTCTGATCTCATCCAGTTCAAGAAGGCCCTGAAACATCACCTTTTCCTCAAATACTTCCCAGAGAACAAAGAAATACAGTTACACCCAAATAGCAATAATTACCTTCCGACCACATAATCTTCCCTGACTCAACAACACATTACACTACTTTACCAGATTAATAGTACACTTTTCAGACAATATGACACTTGTATGTAAATAGTTGCTCTTGTTGTTTTGTTGTAAATAGTTGCTCCTGTTATCCAAGTTAATTTTCCTGTTTTATGTAATAACCAGATAAATGTAACTTGTCTGAAGTTTTCTTGTTCCATGTAAACCGCGCTGATAATGAATAGTGCGGTATATAAAAAATGTTAATAAATAAATAAATAAATACAAATATAGGCGTTTCAGGCATGTTTATGTTATCTGCAAAAAAGGTTCCGTCTTTATTACCACAGTTTAGTACTGGGTAAAATATGGGGATTGGGTTGGCAGGAGCCACAGCTGGGACTTGAACTTGTGACCTTCTGCTCATGAACACACTGGCTGTGTGTACTGCACCACACTGTTGCCACAGGGACATTTTATTCCCTGGGGATACCATGACTGTTCGTCAGACAGACCCTGTCTGTTGCAGTGCACGGCACCCACCTAAATGAGGCTAGGCCATGGTCTGCTGTGGGAAGATGCCACTGCCCCCTCCACTATCAGCACCCCTCCGCCACCATGCTTCCATGCCATTATGCCGGTGGTGCTGGTGGTGCGCAGTCCCAGGCCATCCAGTATGCCAGTAGGCAGCTGCCGATGGTATGGGTTCTCGGGTAGGGGTGCCTACATGGACATGCATGCTTCCCCCCCCCCCCCCGCACCGCCTGACAATGTTATGTGCCCTTGGAGGTACCTGCTGGATAATCTCCCCTGTGACACTGTGGGACACACACTCATGCCCATGTTGGACCCTCGTCAGTTGCTGTCTTTCTGTTTTACAGTTTCGGCATTCCTATGTGCCACCTAGGCATCTGCCTAACACACACTGTGCCCCAGCTGGACCACAGCATGTGCCACCTGCAGCCCTCTATATCCCATTTACAGCATCAGTACAGTTGCCCTTTCCTACGTGCCCACTCTGCTCTTACTGCACATGTGCATGCCATAACAAACCTGCCCAATATAGATGTGAATAAACCCTGATTGGCACTATTTCAATGTGGGATCATTCACTTTGTAAGGGGACAGAGAATAGACCCTTCCAAACATGATATCTTATTTTTTGAGCTTTGTCAGTAGTGTTGCTTTATGTTTATCATTAATATCACTTTTGGCCAGCTTGGTTATTGGGATTTTAAATGTGGTTCAGGTCATTTTCTATGTTTATTTGCCTTTTTGTTCCGTGCACATGTATCACTACTATCACTTTTTTGGGTTTCCCTGGCTTTGCTGTACATTGCTGACTGAAATGGTTTCTCTTTCCTGCAAATGTGCCTTAAGGCAAGGGTTTCACTGGCGTTAGTGTTCAGACCCAGATTTCACAGCATTAGTGTGCCTGGAGCCTCTCCCCTCCCACTCTCTGCCCATTGACCCCTTCTCTCTGCCCTCTGGGAAGCCTTACTCCACCCTTCAGAGCCAGATTTCACAGCGTTAGTGTGCCTTAACGCCGTAGCCGCGTTATTGTGCTCTAAGTGACGTTAGCCGATAATGTCACTTATCACGGGATAATGCCACCGCTGCGACGTTAAGACAGTTTAGTAAACATACCCCCATGTGTGACCTTACTGAGCTGTCTCAGTTTCTCCCTCCAGATAAATTGGAACAGTGTCTTTCCCTAGTAGCTCATGGCAAAGCTGCTCAATATTGATGGTCTGGGCGACCCATGTCATCTTCAAAATGGCATCGAGAGCTTCTGCTATAGGTATTGGTGCCCGGAAACTCACCTGTCTCCAGTCCTCAGATGTGGAACAATCAGAGCAGAACAAGCTTGCTTCTTGGAATTAAGAGCTGCAGTAAATGTTCTAAAGGCTTTCCGAGATCAGCTGGCCAACCAAGTTGTTCTGATTCAGACCGACAATCAAGTTGCCATGTTCTACATCAACAAGCAGGGAGGAATGAGCTCGTACCTCCTGTGTTGGGAAGCATTCAGGTTGTTGAAGTTTGCCATTTCACATGGGATGGTCTAGAGACAAATAACTCTGTATATAGTTTAATCCGTTTCATTTGTACATAGTTCACTAATTGTTAATTGTTAACTGTAATATCTAAGTTACAAATTGTTATATGTAAAAACAGCTTGCACTGTTTATTGTTGTTCTATGGGAACCGCATCTGATCAATGGAAGGAGCGGTATATAAAAAATCTGTTAATTAAATTAAATTAAATTAATTAGAGAGCCATGTACCTGCTATAGAAAGGGACTTGAAGGGGAGCTGGGGTCTCAGGGAAACATTTAGAGTGTGAGAACAACTAAAATATGCTGACAGTTTCAGAAGGGGTGTTTATGAATAAGAGAGACAGTCAAGGTTACATCTTGCAAGACCGGGAGCTTCTGTTTGCAGAAAGCTTGTCCTGATTAAGTGTCAACAATACTGTAAATTTGTGCCTGACATGATCTGTAACATGTAGATATAGATAAGCAAAAACTAAAGCAAAAGCATGACACAGAGTGATAAGGCAAAATAATGTATAATGTGACAGTTTTTTCCCTGTTTAAAAAAGTGCTGATTAAGGGAGTTACAAGAGACTGCTCAGGTTTGTGGGCCTGTGACTTTCTTCCTAAAGCTTTAGCAGAACTTTCTTATTGTTATAATTCTGTTTGTGTTAAAATTCAGTGTGTGTTGTGTTTTCATTTCTTCTCACTTGCTTCTAAGGCCAGAGATAGAAACCAAGGTCTAAGAAAGGATTCCAATACTCATTGCCTCTGGCCAGGCAGTCAGGGATAGATGACAGAAATGCCTGCCAGGTGAACAAAACACTCTGGCATACAGACTGTGTTGAGTCCTACAACCACACAAGTGGTCACTGGACAGGGAAATTGAGACTCACATCTTTCGAGAGTGGGGCACCCCCTCGATAGAGCTGTTTGCCACTCCACAGAATGCTCAGGTGGATCAGTTCTGTTCTAGGATAAGATCACACAGCAGACTAGCCTCAGATGCTTTGTTCCTACATTGGGGAGAGGGTCTTCTGTATGCATATTCTCCAATTCCTCTCATTGCAATGACTCTCCTGAAGCTCAAAATAGACAGAGACACAATTATTCTCATCACTCCCTACTGTCCCAGAAATCCCTGGTTTCCTCTCCTACAACTCTCTTGTCAGGAGTCACTCCAGCTGGGCCACATGCCAAATCTTATTTCACAGGAAGACAGGATGATGTTGCACCCCAACATACAGTCCTTGGCCCTCATGGAGTGGATGTTGAGAGACTAATGTCTGAGCTCAACCTGCCGAGTGGTGTGACTGATGTCCTTTTGACCTCCAAAAGGGCCTCAATGAGAAAGTCATATTCATGCAAATGGAAGAAGTTTGCCATTTGGTGTGATGGCCAGGCCCTCGATCCTTTCATCTGTCCCACTCAAAAAAGGATTGAGTATCTTCTACACCTCTCTGAGTCTGGACAAGTCCAACTCCGTCAGGGTCCACCTCAGTGCAATTTGAGTTTATCATCGAGGTGTGGAAGGAAAGTTCATCTCAGTTCAACCTTTAGTTGTTTGCTTTATGCAGTGGTTGTTTCTATTGAAGCCTCACTACAAACTTCCCGCAGTGTCTTGGGACACAATGTGGTTCTTGGGCAGCTCATAAAAGCTCCCTTTGAGCTGCTCAATTCCAGCCCTCTGTTCTTGACCTGGAAGATGTTGTTTCTGGTGGTGGGCGTGCATGCAGAGTGAGTGAGCTTCAGGCTCTAGTGGTTCATTCGCCTTACACCAAATTCTATAATAATAAGAGTGATCCTCCATACTCATCCTAAATTCCTTCCAAAAGTGGTATCAGATCTCCATCTTAATCAGTCAATTCTTCTTCCAATATTCATCCTGAGACCTCATGCCCATAGAGGGGAAGCCGCATTGCACATGTTGGACTGCAAGCGAGCCTTAGCCTTCTATTTGGAGCAGACAAAAGTCCATAGGAAGCCCAACCAACTTTTTGTTTCTTTTGACCTCAGTAAGCTAGGGGCTGCCATTTCCAAATGTTCTCTTTCCATTTGGCTAGCAGACTGCATTTCTTTTGCTTATGCCCAGGCAGGCCTGAGCCTTGATGGTCATGTCACAGCTCACAATGTCAGAGCTATGGCTGTGTCGGTGACCAACTTACACTCAGTCTCCATGGAAGAGATCTGCAGGGCTGTGAGGTGATCCTCTGTCCACACATTCATGTCTCACTACTGTCAGGACGGGGGCTCCCAACCAGGGGCGGCCCAAGGTGGGCGCAGGGCCATGTGCGGAGACTCGGTGCGGGGCCTCATTTGCATAAGGGACTCATTTGCATAAATATTTGCATAATGTTACCATACACTAACTTTTAGTAAACATGCCTCTTAATGAGTGTATGGATAAAGAAAGACTAAACAATTTCTACATTACTATAATCCAGTGCCAACTGCCAGGCACATTAGGAACTACTACAAACACTGCCCATTTAGAACCCATAGCAAACCCCCCGTATCATAATAGCACTACCAGGACTCACAAAGCACAAGACCCTACCTATCAAAAGGCAGCACTACAAATATTAAACCAATACATTTCAGAGAACAACAATACATGACCTACTGGGGAAAGAGAACAAGTGGCAATGTCAAATAGGAATTACATAAACAGAATACCTCAGCTCAGTTACACGTGCAGAACATACACCGTCACCAAACAAGAAATCACAGTGTAGAAACAGGAAGACAATAATTAAACTGGGAACCCCAAAAGCCCAACAACACTGTAGAAATAAAACTATAAATTAATTTCCTCTTGTACTAAATGAAAGATACTCTGCACCCCCCCTCACCTAATAACAGATAGGGCTCTTGGGTCACAGAAATCCACATACAAGGTAAGGAGAAGGTTAATTGGTCTTCATCTTAGATAATACACAAACTGTAAATAATACACAACACACTTGTATTATAAACACAGGACCAAAGAGCTTTGGGAGAGCAAGCTAGGCAGTTGCCTATGTTTACTCTGAAATCAAAGCTTTAGGCCTCTTTATTTATAGGTAAAGATTCCATTACACAGCATAATTTCACTTTATTATTCTATGTCTCACATCACGTATATTCATAATATACATATTTTATTCTACGTCTAGTGTTACGTATATTCATAATATACTTTTCTATAGGCATGCACGTCATAGACCATCCTAGAAAGACATACATATATTCTCAGGCATGACTATGTAGACCTTAATGCTAATTAATTCTAACACTGACAGTCTGATATCTCTGACCAGAGACATCGAGACTGTGAAGCTAGGTAAACAGCTTGCCTTTTACTTATCTTTCTAATAACATAGGGGCATGTTTACTAAAAGCCGTACAATTGCGTGCCGCACAATAGCGCACGGAAACGCGGCACTCAAACGCTCAGAAACGCTCTTAAACGCCCCGCACAAGTGCGCGTGGGCCCCGCACAATTGCGCGCCGCACTAACGTGCCCCGAACAAGTACCCGGCCCGCAAATGTCCGATAGAGGCGTGGAAAGGCATTCTGAGGGCGGAGGAAGGCTCCCGAGGGGCGGAGAGACGGGGTCAATGGGCGGGGAAGGGGAGGGGAGAGGCTCCCCGCACAGTATCGGGGACGAATTTGCAGGTTAAAAATAGCGCGAGTGAAACACTCACGGTAGAGGGCATTTAAAGGGAAGAGAAACCATTTCCGTCAGCAATGTACAGGGAAACCGGGGAAACCTGCAAAACGTGAGCAGTGTGATACATGTGCACAGAACAAAAGTGCAAATAAAGATAGAAAAAGACCCAAACAAACATATTAAAAATAGGAAGTCAGCTGGGGAACCCTGATATTAATGGGCAAACATAAGAAACACACCCAGGAAAGCTCCAAAAAAAGAAATGAAGTATGGAAGGGGCTACGGAGCGGAGACCCTTCTAAAAACCATTTCCTTTTTTCTGAGCCTTCCTGGGAGTGTTTGCTATGGTTGCCCATTAATATCACTGTTGCCCAGCTTGGTTATATTTATCCCCAGTTCGTCGTGGTCGGTTGAGGGGTTTTATTTGCACTTTTGTCACCAGACAAGGTGACTGAGCCCACAGTACAAATGTGCAGAGCAGGGTTTTTGACTCCTTTGGTCAGGTTTCCCACCCCCAGGGACTGCACTATCACTGTGGCCACAGTGTGGTGCAGCAGACAGAGGCAGTACTTCTAGGACCAGAGGATCACAGGTTCAAATCCAAGCTGGGGCTCCTGCCAACCCAGTCCCCATATTTTACCCACCACTAAACAGAGATAGTAAAGACACTCCTTTATTGCAGAGAACATAAGCATGGTTCACACACCCATTTTGTACCCAACACCGCACACACACCATAACAATGGGCATTACCGACAGCCGAGTCCCCCAAATGCAGTCCTGGAGTGCCACAACTCAATCAGGTCATATGCTTTTCCAAGATACGGACATGCCAGCATGTTGGCGGTAGGGTACAGGTGGTGGAGGGGGCAGTGGCTGCTAGCCACAGAAGACAGTGGCCGAGCCATGTGCAGGCTGGCACGTCCACTGCAACATAGGCCCTGTCAGATGTACAGTCATGGACTTCCCAGGGAATTCAGCACATCTGTGGCAACACAGTGGTGCAGTGCACACAGACAGTGTGTGCAGGAGCAAAAGGTCACAGGTTCAAAGCCCAGCTGGGGCTACTGCCATTCCTGTCCACATATTTTCCCCACAACTAAACCATGTTAGTAAGGGCAATCCTTTATTGCTGGGGATATACGCATTGGTCATACGCCTATCTTTTACACCACCAAGCACAGACACCATGAACAGGGGCATTACCTAGAGCAGAGTCTCACAAATGCAGTCCTGGAGGACCACACACCATTCAGGTTCCATGCTGCCACTCATACAAATAATCGTGCTGTATATCTATGCACCACCCCCATGGCATGTAGATGTAGCTCATGCATATTCATGAGGGACAGCAGGAAACCCCAACCAGTGTATTGCAAACCTGGACTGGATTTGGGAACCTCTGCCGTACAGCAGCAGCCAACAGGGACAGACACACCCACACCCACACCCACAGGCCCCATTGGCCAATGCCTCCTGTTGAGGCAGGACATTGGGCCCTGCGTGCATCTCCCAATACCAGCACTTGCATACCTTAGCAATGTCACCCTACACCAGGGTATATGGTACACAGCTCTCAAACGTTTGCTATGAGTACTGGCAGATAGATATCCCTACGTTACGCACAGTCTGCTCTATGAGCTCCATCATAATAATCTATCTGATGTTTGCGGTGTGTGCGTCAGGTCTGGCCCCTGACAGTGTTTACCACCCTAGGGAGGGACCCCCAACGGTATTGCATACCATACCCATGCCTGTACTGTGCCCAGGACTGGTGTGGTGGGCAAGGATTCTGAACCCCTCTATAGTAGCACAATGCTGGCATACGTGTGGGAGTGTGTGTCTGTCTATACAGTGTGTGTTGGCTGCAAACACTGTCCACAGTTTTGGCCTGATGATGTGCATAATGAGCAGCAAGGTACCATGGGTATAGCTCAGACAGGGTGGGCTGGCCAGGATGCATCTGCACAGGGCATAGGGCACTGGCAGGGACATTGTAGTGGCCGTCCACCACCTCCACAGACAGGGTGACCTCTGTATGTGCTGCTGGGCTTTCACTCCACCCTGACTGTGCAGTGATGGCAGCATGGCTAGGCACCCCCATAGTGCTTCATAGCACTTCCCTCATGTGATATATATGGGTTAGCTGTTGGGGCCTAGTCACTGATGTATCTGCTTGTGTGTGCTGCCATCCCAGTTGTGGGTGCATGCATTTCCAGTGGGACTAACCAGCAGACTGTTCACAGCTGGTATGTGCCCTGCTGGAGTGCCTTGCAGGGTGCAGTGGCTGATGGCTTGATGCAGGGGAATATCAGATAGTGGTGGGGTGCATCTTAGCATATCCAGGCCTACTGTCTGTCTGATATTGTGGTCCGGGTGTGTGTGGGGCTGCTTGGACTGCCCTGTAGGGTGTCTGTTCCCCAACAGGATTGGGGTTGATGGTCCACTCTACTGCCATCATTGCAGGGGGGGGTGGGGTGGGTGTGTGTGTGTGTGTGTGTATAATGGGGATCTGTTGATAGGAGACCCTGCCTGTTTGGCACCCTCAGCTTGGGGGGGGGGTGTGTGTTTGGTGGTGCATGGCCCACCTAGGGGTCCGTGGGGTTCCCCCTGACTGAGACAGACAGAGATATCCAAGGTGTTCCTGCAGAAACTACCTATCTCACAGATTACGACTGTTTTGGAGCTCTGCCATGGCCTCTCTCAGCCATGGAGGGTGCTGTGGACCTGGTCCAGGGCGCCTCATCACACACTTAGGGGGAGCAGAGTTCCCGCACAGTGTGACTGTGTGTAGCTACTCTGTGCAAATTAAACACCCGGTCAGTACCTCCTACCAGGCCAAGGTGCTGTGTGGGTGCACACGGACACGTCCCCCTACCAGGCCGGGGAGCTGTTGGGGTGCATTCCCCATCTTGTGTTCATCTGTGGACAGCTGATTTGCATGTGCAGTGCATCATGGGTATGGGTGGCCTAACCCTATCCTGGTTCCCACAGCAGACTGTCTGTGTGGTGACATGCAGGCTCTCTGCAGCCAGCCAGGGGCTTGCTGGCAGCTATATAGCTGTAGCCCAATGGTTACTTCACTGCCTGTGGAGCCAGCAGTAATGGGTTCGAGCCCACAGTGGGGTTATTTGATAGGGTTGTCCAAAGCTTTTTTTAGCTTTAATGTACATATGTTGCTGCCATCAAACATACCCTCAGTGTACTGTACCCATAAGGTGCCTCTGAGGGTGCTTTATAGGGCACCCTATAGGGCACCTTATGGTTGCCATCCATATAAGGTGCACTATACATTATCCTGTGACGCAACATATATGGTGCCCTATAGGGGACATTCAAGGGTGCCTTGGCGGACAGTGAACTTTAACATGTGCCTTATGGGCCGCCTTATGTTAACAGGCTTTGTGAGTGCGTTTGCTAGTAGTGATAACTGAAATAAAAATAGATTGCCCCCTACAGCACTCATCCCCATAATACACACTGCCTCAGTGAGCCTTCTTCATTGGGCACTGTGGGGGATTGAACCCCTGATCTCTGCACCATTGGTCAGTGTCTTAACCATTGTACTATGGCTCTGCTCCTTTGTGTGTACACATCAGGGCGCCACTTAGCCTTCCCACGCACTATTATGCACGGTGCACAATAGCGCGGCGCACAATAGCGCCCCGCGCAAATTTGCGATCGCTTACTCCCGTTTTTTTTCTTTTCTCTGCCTGAACCGCCCACTCCTTATATGGCACAGGCACACTACCGCGGCCCCGCACATTAGGAATGTTTAGTAAACAGACCCCATAGGCTACTGTTTATGCTATCTGGAACCTTTTACCCAATTTCTTCTACAGAGTTGTTCAAGGATGATATTAAAGAGAGAGCTACAAATGATATTAACTCTTTCTTAGGGCTTATGCCTGAATGTGTATTCAACCCGGTACACTAAAGCTTACTTACACTAAACAAAGCGCAGACGTTAATAATGCACATTTCCCAGAGCTAGCATATTTCAGTTAATAAATTAATTAAAGAGATATTTTTCTACCTTTTGTGCATTTTTTTTCAGTTGCAATTGCTCCAGCCACTTTCTTCTGGTTTCTTCGTGTCTTCTGCTAACTCTCCATCGTCTGCTGTCCATTTGTCCTTTCTTCACTCTTCTAGTTTTTTTCCATTCTCTCTCTACATCTGCTTTAACATACTAATCTCTCTCCTTTTGCTCTTTCCTCATTCCTGTTTCATCCACTCAAATTTTACCCCACCATCCTCAATCCCCACTTACTCTCTCAATATCCGGCCAATAGTAGATTTGTCTTCCCTCCCACACAAAATATTTTTTCCCTCTCCATTTCATTCTCCCAACTCTATCCCATTCTAATCCTCCCCCAACATCAGCTCCCTTCTAGTTCCAGCCCCACCCAGCATCCGCTCCCTTCTAGTCCCCGCATCAGCCCATTTCCAGTCCTAGCCCCCCCATCCGAGTCCCTCTATCAGCTCATTTCCAATCCCAGCCCCCATAAGCCCATTTCTAGTCCTATTCTAGCCCCACCATCAGCCCATTTCCAGTCCTAGCTCCCCCATCCGAGTCCCTCCATCAGCTCATTTCCAATCGCAGCCCCCCCAACAGCCCATTTCCAGTCCTATCCTAGCCCTCCATCAGCCCATTTCCTGTCCTAGCCCCCCCTCACTCAGCCCATTTCCAGTCCTAGCTCTCTCCCCTCACAGCCCATTTCCATTCCAAGCCCCCTCCCCATCAGCTATTTGTAGTTCATGCCCTCCTTCCTCTCTGCCTTTTTCCAGTCCTAGCCACCCCACTACCATTAACAGTCCTAGCCCCCCCACAGCCCATTACCAGTCCTAATCCCCCCATCAGCCCACTTCCAGTCCTAAGCCCCCCATCAGCCCATTTTCAGTCTTAGCCCCCCCATAGCCCATTACCAGTCCTAACCCCCATCAGCCCATTTCCAGTCCTAGCCCCCCTATAGCCCATTACATCCTAACCTATCAGCCCATTTCCAGTCTTAACCCCCCATCAACCCACTTCCAGTCTTAGCCCCGCATAGCCCATTACCAGTCCTAACCCCCCTCATAGCCCATTACCAGTCCTAACCCCCCTCCCCCCATCAACCCACTTCCAGTCTTAGCCCCCCATAGCCCATTACCAGTCCTAACCCCCCATAGCCCATTACCAGTCCTAACCCCCGTCCCCCCATCAGCCCTGACAGATTTAAAAAAAAAAAACAGCTGCTGCTGCTGCCGCTGCCGCCGTGGCAGCGGCAGAATCAAATGTCCCGCCGCGGGGCCCCGCCTGCCCATCAGAGCCTCCCTGAGCTCCCGAGTCCCTCCCAATGCATGGGCTTTCAGAGCCACGAGAGTTTCCCTCTCTTCTCGCAGCTCTGTTAATCTCGCCAGGGCTGATGGGATTTTCCATCAGCCCCGGCGGGATTAACAGAGCTGCGAGAGGTCAGAGAAGCTCTCGCGGCTCTGAAAGCCCGTGGATTGGGAGGGACTCGGGAGCTGATGGTGAAGGGAGGCTCTGCCAGGCAGGTGGGGCCCCGCGGCAGGACATTTGATTCTGCCGCTGCCATGGCGGCAGCGGCAGCAGCAGCCGTTATTTTTTTTTAATGTGCTTGTGCTAATGCAGAATGTTTTTTGTGCGGGGCTCCCTGAAACGCGGGGCCCTGTGCAAAAAACATTCTTGCTCAATGGACGGGCCGGCCCTGCTCCCAGTGTGACAGCAACTTCTCCCAATCTGTACTCCGGAATCTGTTTGGGGTTTAGAATCAAGCTTCATCTCCCCATTCTATTCTGTCCAGGCTACAAAAAAAAAAGGGGGGGGGGGAGATAGAATCACTCATATTTGTACATAGTTGGTCCCTTGACCAATTGGTTGTTGTCCCTGTTGGGCTTGTCTGTATTCTTTTCAGTTTTCGGTAGCCTGTAGCTATGGAATCCCATACAAAAGAACTCATTCCTGCTTGTCAATAGAGAAAAGGTAGTTACTCACCTGTACAACCCTCTCATCTCCCTGAGGAGTTATAGTCTGCTACAGCTATGCTTTCAGACTGGTTTAAGATAACCGCACAGCAGCAGGCTGGAAGGAGGCATACAGGCATGGTTGAACCTCCCAAAAGCTTCCAATAGGAGCTAGAGAGCATTCCTGCATGGGCTGCATAAGAGGACATCACCCATACATAAGAATTTATTCCTGCTGTCCATGGAGAACACCTGCTACAGGAGAGTAGCTACCTTGTCTGTTGCTTGAATCTGCCACCTACATGAGACTAAAATGTTCAAAAGGACACCGGTAAACCCCTTCTTCATTTATAACCACTTTTTGTTGGGCATAAATTGTGAAAGGAAGATACTTCAAATCCCCCCAATACAACAATACATGCCCCCTAATAAAAGGGGCATGTATTGTGGTATTGGGGGGATTTGAAGTATCTTCCTTTCACAATTTATGCCCGTCAAATGTGGTTATAAATGAAGAAGGGGTTTACCGGTGTCCTTTTGAACATTTTGGATTGATATTGATTAGCGATGATTGTGGGGTTGGTTGTGGATACCTACATGAGACTGACAGGGTGCTTCTTAAGGGCATCTGATACTTTCCTTCCAAAAGCAGCAGCTTTTATAGTCCCAAATGGTGACCTCCCAGTCCTTCCTGTGGACTGGGCTTCCTCATTGTCTTCATCAGAAATTGCCAATTCACTGCATCTAGGACAATTCTACCCCTGAATTATCAAGCACAGACTAGCAGGATCGAAAGGCTTATTGATACCCAAGACACACATACACAGTTACACATAGACACATAGATCTATATCATACCACTCTCTCTCTCTCTCTCTCTCTCTCACTATATATATATGGGGGGGGGGCGGGGATATTCAAAGGGATTAACATGGCTAGCAGACCTGCTAACCGTGCTAATGCCCTTGTCTGGGCTATCTAACAGCACTAACATGGCTAGTGCCACTGAATATCTGTGGGTGCTGTCACTGCATGCCCCGATGCTAACCAAGCAGTGGTCATATTGAGGCACTGCTCAGTTATCAACACATAGAAAAGTTAGGGACTGTAAAGGACTGGCTAATTTTCACTGCAGAAACTAACGGGGCAGCAGCAAAATATTGCCATTGCCTGGTTTGCTTCCTGGCAAGCCGGGCAGCCCAGATAGCAAATGCTGGGGCCCCAGATATGGCCCTGGCATTGAATATCCAGGTTTAGGCTAGCCACTGCACGGGAATATTGGGCCCATAATGTATGTATGTAATGCAGAGGTGTGTGTGTGTGTATATATATATATATATATATATATATATAGAGAGAGAGAGAGAGAGAGAGAGAGAGAGAGAGAGAGAGAGAGAGAGAGAAATGTGTATATAGTGAAAGAGAAAGAAATAATACAGATAATACAGATAGATATAGACAAGTATAGGTATATAGAGCTTAATTTTCAGCTGGGAAAGTCATTGTTTAAAATTAAATGTTAACCCCAGCACTTATCTTTATATGTATATTTAGTGGTTATAAGAATATAAGTATAGGCAGTGAACATTCTGTTAACTGTCCATTCCAGGGGCTAGGCAACTCGCCACTAATGAATAGTCGCCAGGTTCTACCTCCATCCCTCAATAAATCTGGCCCTTTTTATCTGGTTAAAATCTGGTTATTTAGCAAGTTAACAACTGTTTTATTTAGAGAGGGGCTGAAAAACATCTTGTTAAATAAGTTACGTTAGCTGCCTGCAGGCAAATATGCATAATTTGCTTCAGCATCAAGCCCTAAAAGAATGAGATCAGATAAATGGATAGTTAGAGAAATAGATAAATAGGTCGATAAAGCAGTTTTAGGAGTGGTCATATAATATGCCATACATTCTGTTTGCTGGCCTATGTTCGAAAGAGAGCCAGAAAAGTGGTGCTTTCAATTTTCAGGCCGCTGACTGTAATTAGCCAGGTTTCTGAGATGTAATTATCTTGAAATCTCTAAGCAAACACCCTGGAGGAAATTGCCCGCTTAAAGACAGTGCAGCATTAAAAATAAATTATCATATTAATGGCGGGGAGCATTAGTATGGCACTGACTGCTTGTTTACTCCTCCTCCACACTCGCCCCCTGAACGTGTGCTCTTTTTAACGAGTGCTGAAAAAAAAGGAATACAAATTCCAAGCGAGTCTGTAACATTTTATGGCTTGGCATTTTGTTTGTGTTTGTATAATTAGAAAGGACATATAAATTAAGAGTCACGGGAGTAAACAAAGCACTTTCAAAGAGGGTGGAGACAAAATTCTCTTTCAAACAGCCGTCTGTGCAATTACTCTCAAGTTCTGTCAAGCTTGTATGTGGAATACTGTAATCCTTTCACCAACAGAGACAGCTTAAGTGATTTCATAAGGATTGTTTTATAATGGTGATAAACTGTATTTGCATGCAACAGGGATGCACAGCTCCAGTCTTCAGTTTGCAGGATATGCATTTGATTGGGTCCAAGGACCAGATTAGTTGACTTGGCTATCCTTGAAAAGCAGAAAATGTAGCTTTCTTTAAAGTATGGGGTTGGGCACATGTTATAAAAGGACTAGAGTAATACATTTTAACACACACATGCTAAATCTGTTTAGCATGAAGAAAGAGTGTACTATATGCACCAAGGATAAAGGACATAGGATGTTAGCAGGCCTCCTAGGACATAGGATGTTAGCAGGCCTCCTATCTTACTAGCAGACATAGGACTATATGCACCAAGGACATAGGATGTTAGCAGGCCTCCTATCTTACTATCTACACACAGTCATGGGTATCTTATCCTCCTTGAACCTTCCAAGAATCTCACATATCATAAAACCCAAAAATGTAGTGCAAAACTCCACATCTATAGTGACATCCCCAATCCTGATTAATACCCCACTCACAACAGACTATTTCCCCTCATGGCACCAGTGAATCAAAATGAAACATGCTGCATTAGCAGAAGAAGATCTTACATTTGTGGAGGAGAATTTTAGAAAGGATGCACAAGTGTAATCTGGGGCATCTAAGTCAGAACGTCTGAAAAAAAGCAGGCACATCTAGTGCAGACATGATTTCACAAACATATGGACGACTGCAAGGTGGGGAGGGGGGGGGGGAGGGGAGATGTCTACATAGACATCCCCAGAATAATATTTTAGAACCTGGACACTGAAGAAAAGCCTAATGGTTAGAGTAATGGGCTGGGAACAAGGAAGTCAGGGCTCAAATCCCACTGTGTACTGGGAATGATGGAGTTCTATCTTCTTTATACCCTCTGGATGTTTTTCAGTCAAAACAGCCCTTTTCAGCTGCCTGTTCCAGCCTGGAGCAGATCTAAATTTAGACTTGACTCCAGACGTTTTTGAGATCAGGCAGGGACATCTAGGTTCCTGGGAGTGCCCAGCCATGTCTCCACCACCATCTATTCAGACTTGAACATCCACAGACCAGCCTCTAAAATGTCTCTGTGCTTTAGGCATCTCTAGGCCCATTTTTGAATAACCAAAGCATGAATAGGGTTTCCAAAATGATCCCCATAAGCTCCAATAATATACTGAAAATAAAAGTAGAAGCACAGATATGAAGAAAACAGAAAAATGAAAATAAATTAGAGAGAACCCAATACAGATCTACAGGGAACTGGAAAAGAGCATCAGTGAGGTGAAAATACCACCAGCCAAGACTGATACAGAAAATTTCTGGTGAAATGTACTGTATATGTTTGTCTATGTTTGCTTGTATTTGTTATACCGCCTTTTGTCAGTGACATCAAAGCAATTTACAGTCCATTAAAAAGACAAACAAAAAATAAAAAATAAATGAAAGAAATAAAGTTACAATTTTGATTGGGGAGAGGGCCCCCAAAACAAAGGTAGTGAAGGCGTTCACAGCATTTGTACTCTGGCGCCAGTTACAGACCCCTACCAGAATCCAGCGCTGCCCCCTTCAAAAGTACAGAAAGACTTGCTCGAAATAAAGGGGCATGTTTACTAAACCTTCTTAATGTGCGCCCGGCGTTAGTGTGCAGGCTGCCATATAAGGAGTGGGCGGTCCGGTCAAAAAGTAACAAGCGCACGTTAACGCGTGCTAATGTGCATAGCGCACAATATCGCACAGAAAGGGAGCAGCGTGCGTCAACGCGCGTAAAGCCTAAGTAGGCGCGCTGAGGGGTCGTGAGTTTGATTCCCAAGTGGGCCAGATGAATAATAATAATGCTTTTACCCAGTGCTGTCTGAGGCATGTGCCAGTTTTATTTAAATCTGTGCTGCCAGCAAACACACCCTCAAAGTGCCGTAACATAAGGTGCCGCATAAGGCACTCCAGAGGGCATATCATGAAGTGCACTGTCTGCCAAGGCACCCTATAATGTTGCCCATGGGAAGCCTTATAAGGCGCTGTATAGGGTGTTGTATACGATGCCCTATGAGGCACCGCAAGGTTACAGCACTGTCTCTGATGGCCGCACTGCGCATGTTAATGCATGGAAATCCTAAGTAGGCACGCTGAGCTGCAAACATAGCAATAGAGGTGTAGTACAATGGTTAGTACACTGACTGATACTATAGGGGTCCTGCGTTCAATTCCCAAGTGGGCCAGATGAATAATAATACCCAGTGCTGTCTGAGGCATGTGCCAGTTTTATTTAAATCTGTGCTGCCAGCAAACACACCCTCACAGTGCAGTAACCTAAGGTGCCACAGCAGGCACCCTATGGGGCACTCCAGAGGACACATTATAAGGTGCACTGTCCACCAAGGCACCTTATAATGTCCCCTATGGGGCGCCCTATGGAGCGCTGTCGAGGGTGCCTTATGAGGGACCTTCAGGCTACAGCACTGAGGGTGTTTTTGCTGGCCGCACTAATCTAACTTTAAAAAACGAACTGCCTCAGAGAGCCCTATCAACTAACCCCACTGTGGGATCACACCCATAACCTCTGCCCCACAGACAGTGATGTAACCAGTGGGCTACAGCTGTATGGCTACACCTGGGCCCCTGGCTGGCTACAGAGGAACTGCAGGTCTCCACACCAACTGCTGTGGTTATCAGGTTAGGGTTAACCCACCCATACCCATGATGCACTGCACATGCATATCAGCAGTCCACAGATGATCACAGGATGGGGTATGCACCCCCACAGCACCTCAGCCAGGTTGGGGACATGGACCGTGTGCACCCCCACAGCACCTCAGCCTGGTAGGGGGTACTGACCATGTGTGTTACTGGCACAGAGTGGCTACAGACCATCACATTGTGTGGGTACTGTGCCCACCCTGAAGATGGGTGGGCACAGTACCCAGACATAGCTGAGAAAGGCTATGCTGCAGGTCGCTGTCAGTGACAGTGTGTGATAGGTAGTCCTTGCAGACACACCTCGGAATACACCTCCATCCATATTTCTTTCCCAGTCACATCTAGCCCTTGTGGACTATGATGCACCCAGAATAGTGCATATTCTGTGTGAGTGCCATGGCCACATTGGTTCTGTGATGGGGGGCGGGGCGCCTGTATGGACCCATTGGCAGATTATGTAGTACCACCCGACCTGCCCTCTGGGGCTCAGAATCTCCCACCCACAGATCCACATTCCTGCAATGCCCTGAGCCCTGTGCTGATGCATCCTGCCCAGGCCACCCTGTCCAGGCTATACCCACAGTACCTTGCTCCTCATTATGCACATAGGCAAGCTAACACTGGACACAGTGCAAACGGTGTGGGCAACCACCACACACTGGATGGACATACACACACTCCCACACCTATGCCAGCACTGTGCAAATAGAGGCTCTTGGCAGCCCTGGCCACCTCGCCAGTCCTGGGCACAGCACAGGCATGGCTATGGTACACAATACTGTTGGGGTCACTCCCCAGGGTGGTAAACACTGTCAAACACCAGACCTGATACACTCCGCAGACATCAGAGAGGTTGGTATGATACAGCTAAAGAGCAGAATGTGCTTAAATTAGGGATTGCTATCTGCCAGTAATCATAGCAATCTTTTGATATATGTGTACCATATCCCCAGGTTTAGGGTGGCATTGATACGGTATGCAGGGGCTAGGATTGGGGGCTTCACACAGGGCCCGCCATCCTGCCTCTACAGGTGACTTTGGATGATGGAGCCTGTGGGTGCAGGTGTGTCTGCCCCTGTTGGCCGCTGCTCTGGGAAGAGGTTCCCAACTCCAGTCCTGGTGGGCCACACACTACAGCTTCTCCCCCTCCCTCATCCCTCCATTCTCATACCTGGTCTACATTTGCCCTAACCTCCTCCGCCGAACTCCATAAACTCATTTCCACTTCCAATAAGACTTTCTGTTCCCTTGACCCCATCCCATCCTCGTGGCTTCTTGAAGCCTCTCTCTCGTCCCTTCCCTATATTCTCTCCATCCTAAACAACAGTCTATCCTCGGGTGTCTTCCCCCATCCTTGGAAACACGCCCTAATCCGTCCAATTCTTAAGAAATCTTCCCTCGACCCTCTCGATCCACTAAACTATCGGCCCGTTTCACACCTTCCATTTCTCTCTAAGCTTCTGGAAAAGATTGTATTCGCACAACTCTCCCACCATCTAGACTCTACTAACTATCTGCACCCACGCCAATCAGGTTTCCGGCCAGGTCACAGCGTCGAAACTATCCTTCTTGCCTTCACTAACTCTTTGCATGTAGCACACGATCGGGGCGATATCTCGGTTGCGGTGGCACTTGATCTTTCTGCAGCTTTCGATCTGGTTGATCACTCTCTTCTTCTAGCCCGTCTCAGTCAAGCCGGTGTTCACGGCACTGTCTTTAAATGGTTTCATTCTTTTCTTCACGCCCGGTCTGCCTCTGTACTACCCACGTCCCCCTCTTCTCTACCTTCTGCCCCCTTCCCTTTACCATGTGGGGTTCCCCAGGGTTCTGTCCTAGCTCCCCTTCTTTTTAATCTTTTCCTGGTACCCCTCACACTTATCATTCAACAATTTGGGATCTCTGCTTTTTACTACGCCGACGACATCCTTCTTCTTCATCACACCTCCCCACTTTCTCCTGATCTGACTTCCCTTAACAACTGCCTCACTGCTGTCACCTACTGGTTAACCCAAAACTGCCTTCACCTGAATCTGGCCAAAACCACTGCTATTTGGTTCCCCCACAGTCACCCCTCTCCCTCGTTAGCTCCTTCCTTGTCTAACACTCCCATATCCTTAGTCACTACCTTCCGCTATCTTGGTTTTCTCTTTGATTCAGATCTTTCCTTTCACGCCCATATCTCACATATTACTAAAACTTCCTTCTATTTCCTGCGTCAAATCCATGCTATCCGTCCTTTTCTTTCTCCTTCTGCCCTATCTACCCTCCTTCTCTCTCTTGTCATGTCCAGGGTTGATTTCGCTAACTCTATCCTTATTGGCCTGCCTTCTTCTCATTTACACCGCCTTCAAAGAATCCAGCATACCGCAGCCCGCCTTCTTTCACACTCTTCTCATTCGCACCATATAACTCCTCTTCTTATCCATCTACACTGGTTGCCTCTTCCTTTCCGCTCTCAATACAAACTACTTACTTTGGTTCACAAGGCCCTCCACAGCAACTCCCCACAATACCTAGCCGATTTAATTCACTTCCACACTCCCAGATATACCCCCCGTTCATTTCACTTAAACCGGCTTACCCTTCCCCCCCCCCTCTGCCGCCCACTTGCATTCCACCCGCTCTTCAGCTTTTTTCTTTATAGGCCCCGCACTATGGAACTCCCTTCCCTCCTCTATCCGTTTAGAACCCTCCCACTCAGCATTTAAACAGCAGCTAAAAACCTACCTCTTTTCCCTAGCCTTTAACCTCCCTACTTCTCCCCCCTCTCTATAATCTCACTCCTCCCCTCCCACTTTCTCCTGCCCTTTCTGTTCTTCCTCTTTCTTTTTATGAAATGTAACTTCTTTTCCTTTTACCGGCCTTGCGCCCTATTTTAAAGGTTTTTATATGTTGTAAACTGCTCTGATTTTATTGTGAAGGGCGGTCTATCAAGTTTTATTAAACATAAACATAAACATAAACACTGTTCGGGTTTTCATGCTGTCCCTCATGTATATGCATGAGATACATCTGCATACCATGGGGGTGGCACATGGAAATGCAGCACAGGCATCTTTATTGGTGACAGCATGACACCTGCATGGTGTGTGGCCCTCCAGGACTGCATTTGGGAGACTCTGCTCTGGGTACTGCGCATGTGTATGGTGTCTGTGCTCTGTGGGGTAAAATATGGGCGTTTGACGCATGGTTCTGTTCTCTGAACTAAAGGTTCGGTCTTTACTTCCACGGTTTAGTACTGGGTAAAATATGGGGACTGGGTTGTCAGGAGCTACTGCTGGGGCTTGAACCTGTGACCTTCTGCTCTTGAACACACTGTCTGTGTGTGCTGCACCACACTGTGGCCACAGAAGCAGTGCTTTCCCTAGAGATGCCATGACTGTTTGTCAGACAGAGCCTGTCAGTTGCGGTGCATGGCACCCACCTGAACAGTGCTAGGCCATGGTCTGCTGTGGGCAGCAGCCACTGCCCCCCCCCCCCCCACCACCAGTACCCCTCTGCCACCATGCTGACATGTCCTCATATTGGCGACAGCATGACACCTGCATGGTGTGTGGCCCTCCAGGACTGCATTTGGGAGACTCTGCTCTGGGTACTACGCATGTGTATGGTGTCTGTGCTCTGTGGAGTAAAATGAGGGCGTTTCACGCATGGTTCTGTTCTCTGCACTAAAGGTTCGGTCTTTACTTCCATGGTTTAGTACTGGGTAAAATATGGGGACTGGGTTGTCAGGAGCCACAGCTGGGGCTTGAACCTGTGACCTTCTGCTCTTGAACACACTGTTTGTGTGTGCTGCACCACACTGTGGCCACAGAGACAGTGCATTCTCTAGAGATGCCATGACTGTTTGTCAGACAGAGCCTGTCTGTTGCGGTGCATGGCACCCACCTGAACAGGGCTAGGCCACGGTCTGCTGTGGGCAGCAGCCATTGCCCCCTCCACCACCAGTACCCCTCCGCCACCATGCTGACATGCCATTCTGCTGGTGGTGCTGGTGGTGCGCTGTTTCGGGCCATCCAGTGTGCGGGTAGGCGGCTGCCTATGATGCAGGTTCTGGGGTAGGGGTGCCTGCATAGGTGCCCACGCTTCCCTCCAGCACCGCCTGCCACTGTTCTGTGCCCTTGGGAGTCCCTACTGGGTACTATCCCCTGTGACACTGTGGGAAGCACACTCGTGCCCATGCTGGGCCCTCATCAGTTGCTGTCTGGCTGCTGTACTGTTTCAGCATTCCTATGGGCCACCTAGGCAACACCCTAGTCCGCACTGTGGCCCAGCTGCAGTACAGCATGTGCCGTCTGCAGCCCTCTGTGTCCCCTTTCCCAGCATCTGTCCAGTTGCCCATTCCGACATGCCCGCCCTGCTGTTGTGGCACATATGCATGCCATAGGAAACCTGTCCAATGGAGAGGGAAACCCTGATGAGCGCAATTGCACTGTGGGATCAGTCACCTTGTATGGGGATGGAGCGTAGACCCTTCGAAAATTCATATCTTTTTTTGGAGCTTTCTCGGGAGTGCTTTTTGATGTTTCCCATTAATATCACTATTGCCCAGCTTGGTTATGTTCTTTTTTTATTTTGTTGGGGTCATTTTCACTGTTTATTTGCACTTTTGTTCCGTGCACATGTATCACACTTATCACTTTTTGGTAGGTTTCCCTGGTTTTGCTGTACATTGCTGACAGAAATGGTTTCTCTTCCCTTTAAATCAGCTCTAACGCCAGGGTATCACTGGCGTTAGTTTTGAGACTCGGATTTCACATCGTTAGTGTGCGGGGAGCCTCTCCCCTCCCACTCTCCACCAATTGACCCCTTCTCTCCGCCCCTGGGGAGCCTTCCTCCGCCCTCCGGGAGCCTTTCTCCGCCTTCAGCGCTTGTTTGCGCCTCTGCTCGCGTTAGCGTGCGCTAAGGTACCTCTATGCCTTCTAAAGCGCCATTAACGCGCGTTAAGGTACCTTAGCACGCGGTAACATCATAGAACACACATTAAGAAGGTTTAGTAAACATGCCCCAAAGTTTTCATTACAGTTTTGAATTTGGGAAATGATGATTCCATTCTAACACAGAGGATCTCTAAAGGAAAAAAGGGGACTGTTGTAGTGGTTGATATGAAAGGACACGACTAGAAGGTATAATCTCCCCCAATGTAAATATGAAATGACCTGTTTTAATGTATCCCCCCCTTGTTTATTGTAAACCGCTTTGACCCAATGAAAAGCGGTATTTAAGCACAGCTAAATAAATAAATAAATGTAGTCTTTTTCTGCCATCATGTTTCTATGTAATATCATGTGATAAAGAATTTCATAGGGTGGGGGGCCAAATAATAGAAAGCAGCTAGTAGTAGATGATCATACTAATCTATTCTGCTGAAACGAATGGAGGGTCCCTGTAGAGCACAACTGAGAGGCAGAATGACTGCTCAGCATATAAGAGAATTTGGAAAAGATGAACATTGAAGCAATGGAATGACCTGAAGTGACAACAAAAGATCTGGAAAACAGATTAATAAGAACCCAGAATGGAAGAGCCCTGTTCCATATGGAGTGATCAATTTTTGGCTCAGTTAACATCCCTTCATTAATACCTGGTAAACTGCAAACATCTATTGATCAGGCAGCCAGATTTAACACCACAATGGCTAAAATCAGTAAAAAACCTTCTTCCAAAGGGAGGCACAAGTAACATTCCTGAAAATTATAGACTAACAGCTTATCTTCCTAAAATCTACAAGCTGTTCACTGCAATAGATGCTGACAGAACATATGACCATATTGATTCCAATAAAATCATGGCAGTATAACAGAGGAGTAACATAAGGGGAATATACAGAACTAAGGACCAGCTATTGCTAAACAAAGCCATCATGGCTAGTGCCAAGAAAAGCAGAAAAATAAGTGCCCTCACACCTCTCCACCCTAATTCATTCTCAAGTTGATATCAGGATCAGAAGAAGAAGTACAAAAGACCTCCTCATTATACCCTCCTCATTAAGGAAAACTAAGAAGGCAACGAGCAACAGAGCTTTCAGGTACTCTGCCCCGGCCCTATGGAACTCCCTCCCCGATACTATAAGATCAATGAAGGACCTTCAGGACTTTTGTAAACTACATAAAACCCTCCTCTTCTCAGAATACTACAACTCATATGATTCCCCCTTCTCTCCTCTCAGCCCTCCCCCCCCCACCAGTACAAATAACTGCCTGCATTCTGTTCTGTTGTAAATTGTCATGAGGCACAAGGATCAGAGCCCATGGAGACAGGGACTATACCTCAGAATGAATACACTTTTGACATTTCAGAGGAAAACAGGGAGAAGGGTTGGCATAGAAACCCCAAACAAATGATGTCACACAGTGCTAGGGAACGCCCGAGCCAAGTACTAACCCATGACTCATTAGGAGAGGGGAAGGAGCTGATGGGGGGCGGAGCCCAAGCAAACGGAAAAGGCAACACATTTAAAAATCCTCTAGTTAGGAGAGAGGAGAGGGGTGAAGAACAGGAGAGAGAGAAGGAGTTGATCAAGAAGGAGAGAACAGTGTGGAAGGACAAGAGAAGGGAAGGGAATCCCCATCTTATCCAGGAAAGCTCATCTGGAGAAGGGAGCTGTGAGAGCCACGCTGACTCCAGGAATCAGGCAGTTCCATGCTGTGGAAAGCAGTACACGGCTGGTCAGTGCACTGAGGAACTCCATTCTCCTGAAGGCAAGGAATATTATTTTAAACCCCTGAGAAGACAGTCTCAGCCTTCTAATACCAAATATACTGAAAGGAAAACTTGTTTCCCTGAAGCTGAGTTTCTGCCTGTGAGAAAGCCCAGGCAAAGCAAAAGGGAAAAGTTTTACCGTGAGCCGTATTGCAGCCAAGGGAGGTCTCTGGACAAGCAGTTGCTGGAAGGTAGGAAAATACTTCCAAATAGCATAGCAGAAGATTTTGATCAAAACCCTTGTACGTACCAGGAGCTGTGTGAAAGAGCCTACCGTGATTCTTATGCTAAACACCTAAGCTCCTCTAGGCTGTTGGGGGATGGGAACACTTTACCCTTCACAGAGGAAGTGATTGAGCAGGGGGAAGAGTTCACCCCACAGGAAGCTGAGGACGACGTGAATGGGATGCAGTGTGAGTTTTACCAAGCTCCAGACACAGAGGTTTACATGGACTGTACGTACACGATGTCAGACAGCATACAATCTTTATGCTAGCATTGCTATAATACTGCTATAAGAGAGAAAACAGTCCAAAGAATGTTTGGAGGTTTAAACTGTTTTCTGTACCTTATTTTTCTGTTACCTTAAAGAAGCTGAAGATAAGCATTGCCTAAGTTTGATTACTCCTTTGTTTCATTATACCAGAAGTATGGACTTTATGTTGCTGTATTTTCAAGGTTAAATTCCAACCCTGGGAAGGGAATAAATCCCATTTATACCTTACCATTTTGTGCACAACTATTTTCTTCATTGAGCTAAAGGACTACAATACCCAGGAGGCTTTGCCAATCCTCAAATTAGTGGTTCATAGTCTTAAGAAGAACATCACCCCGCTCACCTTACCCACGCTAAGGCCTCTGGGAGTGAGAGGCGGTGACAAAATACAGTATGTAAATAGTTCAGACCTATCCTTCATTACATCTCGGTTTATTTAAACTGATTTGTAATATGTATATAGTTTATTGTGTTATAGTTTGAAATGTTCTCTGTAACCAGGACCCTGGAATGTTGTTCAATGTAAACCGCCTCTGATCGATGGAAGGGGCGGTATATAAGAAATGTTCAAATACATAAATAAGTGGAGCATGGACTGAGTAAGAAAGCATTGGGGCCTCAGACTCTTTGATAATAAGTTGCCTTGAAATATACAAGATACATTTTAGATAGATTGAGTACATCAAATTCTTCTTTCTGGGGTTCCTCAAGGGTCCTTGATCGCGCCTATTCTCTTTTAACATCTTCTTGTCACCTCTACCCCTTTTAATTCAATCTCTTTCTTATACCCCATTTCTATATGCTGACAATATCCAGATCCTTTACACTATTCCCTCCTCCTCATGTGACGTTTCCTCCTACAGACTTGCAATCTGTACACCTGGGGCTTACTGACAGACATCTTCTCCTCTTCAATATTTCTAAAAGTGCCTCTGGGAAGCTTCATTCAGCAGAGTGCAATAGTGTTTTCAAGAGCATTCTCACATCATTCTAGGTTGTTCTCCATGTGCTGTTCAAAATAGTCACTCGGTTCTTCTGATTTTCATCTTTACCATTATTTACAGTTTTTTTACATCAAGGTTTCTATCAATGGGATTGGGATTGCCCCAGGTGACCACAACTTCTTCATTCTATACAGTTTGGTCAGGGTTGTGATCCCAGTGTTTTTCTGGTATAGCAATGTCATCTGCTTTACATAGTTTCCTGGGGATGATATTAGCAAGTTGCAACCAGCAACAACATATGTTATAACTCTGTTTTACTTTACAGAATCTGCATTTGTACATTTTGCCAGTTTTTACTAGACTTGCTGTGAACCTTCTTGCCTATTCTGTGCATCTTTTATCAATCTCTCTTCTACAAGTTTAAGTTCACTTCTCCTTAGCCATTCATAGTGACATAGAAACATATAAAATGATGGAATATTATAGCTATTTGGCCTATCCAATCCACTCATCGTTCCTGTCAGGTTTTTATCGACCTAACATTACCAAACTAACTCCCTGTTTTAACTGCTTGTACTTTAATGTTTTTTCCTGGTTTGCCAGTCAGATTTTTTTTAATTCTTTCTCCAGCTTTGCTAGATCCTTCTGTTTTTACCCCAGGAATCCTTATAGATTCTCACGCATTCCTTTTATTCATCAGAATGCTTGCCCAAGTTCACTAATGATGACTAATTGTGACTTTTCATTTTTGTAGTTCAATACTTATTTGGATTTGCAATAGCTCTGTAGGTGTAATCAATAAGACTATACTGCATTTCATGCCCGGTCTTGCCTTTATCAATTTGAGCTCCAAACACTGGATCCTTGGACTGGTCCAAAGTATTCTAGTTTAATATTCCTTTTGTAAAATATATGGCTGAAAAAATTACCTACTGATCTTTCTTCTATGCTAATGTAAATATACTAATTTTAACATTAATTTCAATGGGGGAGAGGAAATAAAGCTTTCAAAAACTGCCATATTGTAGAGTATAAAAAATATCTTATAGGAAGCTGGCTATATCAACAGTATCTTACTAGCAATGTGTGATAGGAAGCATGATTCATAAAGCCCAATTTTGCATAGACAGCCTAAGCAGGCAGAAGGATATCTTTGTTTGGACAGTCACAGTCTGCAAAGTATTTTATAACAGGCTTGCCGAACATGGAGCCTTTTGTCAAATTCATTTAAGGCTGCAGGGGAAAATGGATATTTTGCAGGAAATCCATTGGGAACAGGTTTTTTTTTTAAACTTTTTTCACACATTTTTTCAGTTAGTTTCACACACAGTTGAGGTCAACATTATTGGCACCCGAACGAGCAGCGGCAAGATGGCAGTGGGAACGGACGCTCGCTGACTCTGCTCCGATGTGCCCCCCCGTCTCATTCATTTCCTTTACCTCTTCCTCTGTATTTTTGCTGGTATCTCCTCCTGATGCCGCATGCGGGCAGGAAGAGGAAGGCCAAGCTGGTGGTGATGTCGTCGGGGGAGATCCCAGTTGCTGAGAGGACGGCGGTCAGCGGGCCAATGGATGTTTTCATGATGCCCGCCGGGAGGAGTGATTTGGTTCTGGGGCACCCACTGTGAACTGTTGGGGTGGAAGGAAGGCCTCCCAGCACCGAAGGGCTAGAGGTTTCCCTCAGCCCGGACCTCCGAGCACCGCCGGTCCAGCTGGAAGGAGAGTTCATGCAGGGGTCTCTGAGTGTGGGCGTGAGGGAGATGGTGAACCTGCCTCGGGAACCCGTTGCAACCATCCAGCCCCGGAGGAAGTCAGCTGGTGCTGGGGTCTCCAGCTGTGTTTTCCGGCATGGAGAGAGGAGGACAAGATGAGTCCATCTTAGCTCTGCACTCTTTGGAGAAGCTGCCCCTGCCCTCTTTGATTAAACAGCTTCAGGTTGGTGGGAATGCTTCAGTGCACAATCTGGTGAGACCAGATGTTGTTACTCCTGATACCCTATGGGATGCCTTTTTGCCTATGTATCTTAATATTACATCACAGCTTCTGTCTATAATGCAGAAATTTCAAGTGTTTGGGCAGTATTTAAAGTTGTATGAATTGGGCCAGACTGAGCTCTCTGCCAAAGTGACCTCTTTTGAGGGTCGCTTGGGGCATGTCCAGGAGGTTTCCCAAGCCTTTGTTAAAGACTCTGTGGTTTTGCATAGGAGGCTGGAGTTTTTGGAAAACGCTGCAAAGTGTCGTAATCTTAGAATATTGAACTTTCCCAAGGTTCCGTCGGTGTCTGCCTTGGAACTTTTTAAGAAGTTCTTAGTAACTACTCTCAAGATTTCAGCCGATTCTGTTCCACCTATTTCCAAGGCCTTCTATTTACCAACTGCTAAGGCTGGACCTGTGGGTACTGACGAGCATCGGTTACTATCTTTGGACAGTTTGCATCTATCTACTTTCCTGGAGTGGTCCCCTTCCGATGTCGGGATGACTGCCACATCGCTAGTCACTTCTGCCCTAGAGGTGGACAGAGATTGGCTGTTGAGACTGTTCTTTAGGTCCCCATGTAAAGTGTTCTTGGATTCTCACCTAAGAATATTTCCTGATGTTTCCAGAGCAACCCAAAAAAGAAGGAAGCCGTTTCTATTATATGGCCTTGGGGTGATTCAGTTGGGAGGATTATTTTCCCTTCGCTTCCTGTGTAAGTGTCTGGTGAAGTTAGCTGGGCACAGTTATCTTTTTTTTTAACCCTCTCAGTTGGCCACCTTCATTTCCTCTAGAGTACTTAATGTGCAGGGCCCTTCTCCTACTCTCCCTCAAAGTAGTTCTCCTGTTTAAGGAGGGCTAATTCGGAATATATAGTAGTACACTCTCCCTTAGTCTGTTCAATTTCCTGTATTTTCATTGTAATCAATTTATCTTATATATTGTGACCTATCTTGCCATCATATTGTGGACTTGTGGGCTTATATTTTAGTTGATTTTGCCTTGGGTGTGAAGATTTCCCTATTGTGTAAGAAATGTGTAAGAAACGTGCCCTTTCTGTACAAGGTATTTTTCTTGTATGTATCTTAAAATTGCATAAATAAATAATAATTTAAAAAAAAACATTATTGGCACCCTTGCATTTTAGGTATGTTATGTACAATATCTTGAGAAATAATTGAAAATATTCCAACTGTATGTCAACAGATTATTTTAATAGTATGTTCAAAGGTATACAACAAAAAATAGATGTCTGTGCAACTCAGATGTAGTAATTTCTGAGAAAAACAAAAAACAAAACAAAAAATAAAAGTATGACCTAGACAGAAATAACAGCACCCTTCACTAATATTTGGTTATACAACTCTTGGCAGTGATGACAGCCTCCAAACAATTCTTATAGTAGAACGGATTTCTTGAAACAGACACTGA
Source organism: Ichthyophis bannanicus (assembly GCA_033557465.1). Taxonomy (NCBI): domain Eukaryota; kingdom Metazoa; phylum Chordata; class Amphibia; order Gymnophiona; family Ichthyophiidae; genus Ichthyophis; species Ichthyophis bannanicus. Next base: position 367,946,241 of record CM066038.1, on the reverse strand, counting down.
AACAGAAGAGCAATAGAGTCCTGATACCATATTTGAATCAGTTACAGTTTTCTGAGCATTGTGGAGAGGCGGGTTTTATGTATACTTTGCCATAGCTTTCGTCAATGGCACCCAAATCTAGGCCTGCAAACACTCAAAGAAATCAGTTGGTACAGTATACTTGCATTGAGTGTAGCAGCTGATTGTATGCAATAAATAATACCAGGGGTCAGTTGCAGGGTCCAAGCCATTTAATGTGCACAGGCTCAGAACAGACTAAAAGGGACTGAGCCATGAAAAACTACAGCAGATTCATTATATAACATTTCATAGTTTGATACAAGCAGACTTTCTATTGGTCCCAACGCCCCCTGCACCTGTCCAATCGGGGACCCTCTCTGGGCCTGGCTCCTTGTTCCCCCTTTCTGGCTTATTCTAACAAAGGCATAGTCTTAGACATAGATACATTTCTACTTCAAGGACATTTCTAGCTCAGAGAATGCAAGGATAGAACAAACCAAGCATAAAGAACTTATACAAACTTCATGGGGGAAGGAAAGGGACTTTCAAAAAGCAGTTTAAAGCAGATTTCTAAACTTTGGTTCTTTTCAATACTACTCTCAGGTGGGGGTTAGGATCCAGGCCTAGTTTACAGGCCATAGCCTACCACATTTCCCCCTTTGATTATTCTCAACCCGAATAAGAGAGGGTGAGAAATTAATCACCTATCAAAGTCACCTTAAACTGAGGCTTCTTCCCCGGATATAGCTTGATACCTCAACATGGCTAGTACCCTGGTTGCTGCCTTACGTTAAACTGTACTGTCTATGACTGAGGTAAACATTCGCAAGCAAAGGGGTAGGAAACATGGGAGAAGCAAACACATAGCTATCACTTAAGTTCTTTTCTTCCACAGCTTCCGCCGTACGTAGACCTGTCAGCTTCCGGTGGGTGACAGGAGTAGGGCTGTAGGTTCCTCAAGCTTCTGCCGTACGTGGACCTGCCAGCTTCCGGTGGTGGCAGGAGTAGGGCTGTAGATTCTACATTAGTACCCAAACGTGGAGACTCTGTAAGACAGAACCTAAAGCCAACAGCTCTTGTCTAGTGATTTCGGATCCAATCTGACTCATATCCCCTAGCAGCGGGATATAGAAATGGGGCCTAAAAGCTCTTTCCATAGCTGTTTTTCCTATAATGTGTGGCTTGGTGAAAAGCATGGACAAAGGCTGGGCCCAATGATTCAGGGATTACAGTTGGACCTGGGGGCTGGAGTCTGTGTACACATTCAAGCGGAGCCCTGTCCCTATTATCAGTGCCCTAGTGAGGGCTATCAGTTCAGCCTCCTGTGCGAGGTTCCTGGGGGCAAAGCTGAAGATTCAACTACCATGTCCAGGGTCACTACTGCATAGCCAGCATGATGTTGTCCGTTGATGACAAGACTGCTTCCATCCACAAAGAAAGTCTGTTCAGGGTTGTTCAGTGGAAGATCGGTTAAATCAGGGCAACTGGAGAACACAGTATCCATTACTTCCAAGCAATCATGGTCGGGTGGACCTGGACCAACTGGTAATAGTGTAGCAGGGTTCAGAGCTTGACTGACGATCAACTGTAATCGAGGGTTTTCGCACAGCATGTTTTGGTACTTTAGCATGCGGGAATTCGTGAACCAGTAATTTCCTTTATGTTCCATGAGGGTTAGGACAGAGTGTGACACTGTAACCTGGAGACTCTGACCTAAGGTGAGCTTGTCGGCTTCACTCACCATGAGAGCTGTAGCTGCAATGGCTCTCAGGCAAGGTGGCCATCCTTTTGCAACAGTATCCAGCTGCTTTGATAGATAGGCTACAGGTCGCTGCCAAGATCCAAGGGTTTGGCTCTGGAGACCTTGTATCCAGCTTCATTCAGGAGGTGCAAGAGATCACTGGTGGCTTGCACACATTCAGTTTTGGAGTTGGTGGCTACAAGCAGGTCATCCACATACTGGAGCAGGACTCTTTTTCCTGGAGTCACAGAGTAACTTGATAGATCTTAAGAGCAGCACTGAAGATGGTGGGTGAGTTCTTGAATCCTTGAGGTAATCGAGTCCAGGTGAGTTGGCCTCGCCTTCCGGTGGTCGGGTTCTCCCATTCAAATGCAAACAGGAGTTGACTAGTGGATGCCAGGCGTATGCAAAAGAAGGCATCCTTTAAATCCAAAACAGTGAAGTGAGTAGCTTCAGCAGGAATCAGTCCCAAGAGGGTGTAGTGATTTGGTACTACTGGATGTATGGTTTCAACTGCATTGTTCACTCGTCTCAAATCCTGCACTGGGCGGTAGTCACCTGTCCCAGGCTTCTTGACTGGGAGGAGGGGGGTATTCCATGGCGATTGGCATTCTCTAAGGAGTCCGTACTGCAATAATTTCTTTAGATGACGATGAATGCCTTTGATTACTGGTGGTGGGAGAGGATATTGTTTCACATGCACTGGTTCCGCTCCTGATTTGAGGGCGACAAGCACAGGGGCTATATTCTTTGCTAGGCCAGGAGGATTATCCTCTGCCCATACTCTGGGCAGAGCTGAGATGTTGGTAGGTATACGGGGGCTGGCTGCTTTGGATAAAAGTGGGCTGTAGAACCGCCATTCTTCTTCTCGGGGGACAGTCAGCACCATCAGGACAGCAGATTTTGAGTTCACAGTCATTTCAATTTTTCCCCCTTCAACAAAGGATATCTGCACCTGGAGCTTAGTGAGCATGTCTCGGCCCAAGAGGGGGATTGGGCATTCAGACATGTACAGGAACTGGTGTGTTATCTTCCGTCCCACTAATTCACAAGTGTGGTTCTGCAAGAGGGATTTGATGACTCGAGTACCAGTGGCCCCAACAATAGTGACAGATCAGGACGACAACGGAGCCACAGGTCTGGCCACCACTGAGTGTTTGGCCCCCGTATCCACCATAAAGTCCATATATTGGTCCCCAATCTTCAAACTGACCATAGGCTCCTGGGGACCCAGAGAGAACTTGGAGCCCGGTCTGGCCTAGTCTTCATCCGTGTAGTAGCCCTCAACGGTTGCCACTCCCTCTACAGCGGCTTCTCCCTGCTGGAACTGTGTGCGATGCATTCCTCCCCGATGCCGGAATCGCCCCCTGCTCTCCAAGTGCTCCCTCCTCCCCTCCGGGAGGCGGATTCAACATTCGGGCATTCATTCTTCCAATGTCCTTCTTCCTTACAGTGGGCACACTGATTTGCATCCAATGGGGGCCGACCATCTCCTCAGCCCCTTCCACGTCTTGAGTCCTTCTGTTAGAGAAACTTCCTCCGCGTCTTTCAACTAAAGCTGCAGCAAGAAAATCAGCTTTCTTCTTCATTCTACATTCACTTTCCCTCTGACATTCTTGATCACGATTCACAAACACTTTCTGAGCAACTTCCATTAACTGGGCTGTATTCATGCCCGCAAATCCTTCCAACTTTTGCAGTTTTCGCTTTATGTCTCCCCCGGGACTGACTCACGAATGCAGCATTTACCATGCGCAAATTTTCCTGGGCCGCTGGATCATATGGGGTATATAGTCTGTAGGCTTCAGATAATCCTTCATAGAAGGCTGCTGGGCTCTCATCTGGTCGTTGGAGAATTTCAGATATTTTTCCAATATTCATGGCTTTCTGGCCTCCCTTCTTTAGGCTTTGCATGAGGGCTTGGCGGAACTGATTGAGGGCTGTCTGCACTATTTGGATCCCACTTGGGGCCATCATTTGGGAAATCCGCGGTGGCTGTTTGCCGAGAGTCCAGACCTGCATCTCCTACAGGATTTTCTTCTAACCATCTAATGGAGGCCTGCACGATTCACGCTCGCTCTTCAGTGCTGAAAAGAGTGGACAGGAGCTGGCAGCAATCAGACCAGGTAGGCTGATGGGTCTGCATAATACTGTTCATTAGTTCAATCAAATCCTGAGGCTTCTCAGTGTAGGAGGCATAATGCGTCCTTCAGTTCAGTAAATCAGTGGTGGAAAAAGGCACATAAACAAGGCTGGTCGGCCCTACCACGACCTGGCCTTCAGTATTAAGGGTGGGTAGGCCCTGGACCTGGCGCAATGGTATAACGTGACCATCCCTTTTACTGGTAGTTGTACTTCTGAAGGCATATGGCAATCGTGACTGTCGGGGTTCCACTTCATGTTCTTGGGCGCTGACTGTGAGTGACCCTGAACTGGCGAATGAATCCCTGCTTGTAGTGTCATCGGTGGACTGTGGCCCACTCGGAGTACTTTGAACTGAGCTGGGGCTTCCGGCCGCGGAGGGGAGCGCCTCCTCCAGCCGCGGGAGCCGTTGGGAGGACACCCGGGGTAAAACTGCAGGAATGGGTTCCTCCTGGACAGGCTCTGCCTGGGATAGTGGCAGAGCCGAGGGGACTGGCCTATAGAGGAACTAGGGTGGAAGGGACGGAATGTCTGGGGACTCTGGGGCTGAATAGACAGGCAGTTTCTTTTCCCCAGGCTTCTGGGCCCCTTGGGTAGTTGCTACAAATATCCTACACAGTTCCCCATAACAACGTTTCATCCAGGAGGGCTCTTTTTCACAAACATTTAACTAGAAGTCTATATAAGGGAACTGGTCAGGATGTTCTTTTTGTGCAATCTGGTGAACTAAGGATATGATACTAACATCAAAGGTACCACCAGGGGGCCATGATGAGACCAGTACCGGCCACTCCCTATCACAAAGCATTTCTAATTGGGAAGGAGACATTTCTATTCCATAGTCTCCAGCAAATCCCTTGCTAAAATTCCTAGTCATACATTTCAACGGAGTTTGCATGGACTCCGACCCCCCCATGATGACGTACTTGACAACAGACAGAGGGGGCGGGCAGTCAGGCTGCATTTTCCTGTGGACTACGAGTCAGAACTATGCAACAATGTTCCTCTGGGTGCACTTATTAAAAAACTTATTATTGCTGTAAACAAAGGGTAGGCAGAAACATAAGCTTAGATTAGTTGCAATAAGCATAATGGATGTATGTGCTCATTCTAAATAGGAACAATTTAGATAAAGTCCTTAAAATATAAAACTATTATTTTGCAACATGTTATAACATCAATCCCAATAGAAAGAAATATGGCTCCTAACATGACGGCCACATATCTGTTACGTATGACTAGAGTCTATCGTATACACTGTTCTCAGTGAGAATGCTGTAGGAAACTTAAAAATACTTGGCATGAAACTAACTGCCAGCAGTCATCAGCACTAAGCTGAACAATGCAAAGAAATTACTTTAAATCTTACAGTTCAGAAAGCAGATATTCAAAGGACATGAAACGGATACTTTTTCATAAAGTTGGTGGATATCTGGAATGCAAACACTCCCCTTGTTAAGTTAGTTGAAAGCAAATTACTGAGAGCTTCAGCCAACCTTGACAGTATCTTAACAAAATAAACAATAGGTTTCTTTTCTGACTTTCAACTAATTACCATGCAGCTGAGTTACAGCTTTCTTTTTTTTTCTGTAATTTATGAACAATAAGTATGTCCTCTATGAGGTGCTTGCCACAGTATATAAAATCCCATTTTACTTTTAATTTTGCTTGATAGCATACGCAATCAAAACCAAATATATATATATATATATATATATATATATATATATATATATATATATATATATATATATATATCAGATAAAATTCAAGCATGATTAACTCCTCATTCACTCAGGATTTAAATCATTTTCAAGTCGCAATCTGGTAACTACTGGCTTGGTATGCTTCATTGTCCTGTCAGGGCTCTTAACCTCTACTTCGAAGGTCAAAGGAAAAACAGAAGCAGTTTCCTTAATTTTTCTATCATTTCTGTTTGTTTCATTTAGCTAAAGTAAAGAACTTTAATCAGTTCAGTTCCAGGGACCATAAAATCTACAGGAATAGCCAACAATGAAAGAAGGACAGTGTTTGCTGAAGACTAAAACATAAGAACACAAGACAAAGCTAAGCCCACAAATGCATTATACCTAACAGCCTATCTGATCAGAATAAGGTATTTCTTTTAAGGAATCTCACCCTGCACACTAAAACTGAATTAGACCCTCCCCCCTGGATAGTTCTGAAAGGTAACATGCCATAACAAGTAATACTAGCTCTACAGAATCCTCCTCACTTGGTCCATACTTGGACCTCTAACAGTTGACATAGAAATACAGGTAGGGCTGAGATATAACAAGAACAGTTGAGGAGCTCCGAAGGGGTTAATGAGAACTAGGTTGTGTGAAAGACACACCCCTTCTCCCTCTACTTACTAGAGACACCGTCTGTCTCACGCTGTGCTGAAAAAAAATAAAATCACTGAAACAGCTTGTCTCACTGTGCGGTGCTTAGATTCAATTCCTTAAAGTGACTCCTGAGGTGTTTTTTTTTTCTCTTTTTTCTTTCTCAGTACTGTCCCTTAATTGGTAAACTGTTTATATTACATCAGAAGGGAAACCAGCAGTTTCAACAAATAACAAAAACAGATACAAACAAAAGACAGAGGGTACGGGTAATCGGACTGTCGGTAAGGGGTCCGTACAGCCCTAGAAACAATGAGGGACACAAACACCAGACGCTTCCTCCTTTTTTGTGACCTGGGCGCAGTCGCTCGGCCAGGAACTGCGCTACTCAGGAGTCCGCACTTGCTTGGTCTGTATTTCAAGACCTCTCATCCACACACACACAGACAAACATGCTAGCAATGTTTTTCCCAAATTCCCAAGGCCTTACTGACTAACCATACCATAGGGTCAGTGGCTTCTGCTTCGCTAACACCTATGCGAGGCTTACTAGGACCGCCCTGGAGAGGTGATCAGGCTCTCTTTTTACCATACCATATTCCCAAAACTGACTATCTGAGTAGTAAAGAAAACTTCTACTCACCGGATCCGGTTCCCGATACCAAACCAGTAAATGGGTTGGATCCTGGACTCCCCTCGGGTTCGGAGTTGTTGGTCAGCCAGACCCAGTAGTCTGCCGAGGCAAGGCAGAACCCTCTCTGATACAAGAGGACCGGTGGCGCCTGAGGTTTCCCCTGTGGTCGGACAGACACGGTTCCAACCGGGCCAAACCTTGAGGCGAGAAGTCGTGGTATATTTACTTGAATACCATCACACTACTCACACTTCCCGGCCAATGCACCAAGAAATGTAGCAGCTGATTGTATGCAATAAATAATACCAGGAGTCAGTTGCAGGATCCAAGCCATTTAATTTGCACAGGCTCAGAACAGACTAAAAGGGACTGAGCCATGAAAAACTACAGCAAATTCATTATATACAATTTCACAGTTTGATACAAGCAGACTTTCTATTGGTCCCAACGCCCCCTGCACCTGTCCAATTGGGGACCCTCTCTGGGCCTGGCTCCTTGTTCCCCCTTTCTGGCTTATTCTAACAAAGGCATAGTCTTAGACATAGATACATTTCTACTTCAAGGACATTTCTAGCTCAGAGAATGCAAGGACAGAACAAACCAAGCATAAAGAACTTATACAAACTTCATGGGGGAAGGAAAGGGACTTTCAAAAAAGCAGTTTAAAGCAGATTTCTAAACTTTGGTTCTTTTCAATACCACTCTCAGGTGGGGGTTAGGATCTAGGCCTAGTTTACAGGCCATAGCCTACCACAGAGAATTAGCAGTATGAATCTGCATACATTTGTTGTTTCCAAATATTGATGGATTGAAATCTTTAGGCCACAGTCTCAATCTTACTTGCACGACTGCAGCGATTTCATTGAAACTCGGAGGAATGTGTCCTGCTGTTTCTTTTCCTCCAGATCCAGTAACTTGCAGAGTACAAAGAACAGGATCTTGCAGAGCCATTAAGAATCACTCGCCTGGAAAATAGTTCAGGGCTTAATCCTCTTCACTGGGGTCTTATTTGATGTTAGAAACTTGACAGTATTTTGCATTCTAATATTTGTTAACTACTCAAATCCTCTCGAGCACACAGATCACTTCAAAATAAGTTTCTCATTACATGTCTGCATTTTTTATACAAAACATAGGGCCATGTTCAATAGAAAATTTTTCCATAGGCACAGACTGGAAAAAGGTCCTTTCTGAATATGGCTCATGTTAGCCTCTTTCTCTCTCCCTCTCTCTCTCCTGCTTTCCTTTCACAAATATACAGTACAGCTATCTTCCTTTTCTGACAATTTTTTATTTAATATTTGAGCTTCTCTTGATTATTATCTACACATCTTGAAAAACATAAAAGAAAATCTGTAGCACAAATGTATTAAAGACACATAAGAATAATATCAGACCATGAGCTGGGATAGAATCAAGGTCAAATAAATTAGAACAATTTGGAGATAATTTTATGGTCATTTTCACACATGTGGCCTGTTGTAAAATTCTGACAATATGAAAATATTCATGTTGACATGATACTAGAAAGATCATGGGCAGAATTCACCAGCATGCACACAGATTATAAAATATATTAATCTGTATGCATGTTTATAATCTAGGCATGGACATTTACATCTGCTCTCGAGCAGGTGTCAATGTCCATGTCTGCGATATAGGTGCAATTTCAGCCGCTTACACTAATATTTTATAAAGATATAGATGACTAAGGGACATGTTTACTAAACTGTAATAAGACTGAGTAGTTTACCGTGTGTTAGTCATGCTGCGCTGTTAGAATGGGGCAGTGTGGTAAAATGGCATGCGATAGGTCAGAGATTAGAAGGGTCTTAGGTGGAACGTGGATGTTGATGGCAAATTGTGGTTAGCGTGAATGACATTGGTGTGTGCTAACTGCAAATGTTGTTAGCATGGAATGCAAATATTATTTTCTCAAGGGGTGGTGGTAAGTGTACCCACATTAAGGGGCATGTTTACTAAACTGCGTTAATATTACATAACGCGCGTTATGTAACGTTAACAATCGTTAGGTGACATTAACGCGCGTTCTGAGACGTTAACGATCGTAAAGCTCCGCGGCGCGGTAAAACACCGCAGAAGGTGGAGAGAGGCCGGAGAGAAAGGGTCAATGGGCGGAGAGTGGGCGGGGAGAGGCTCCAGGCACACCAACGCGCTGAACTCAAGGGCTGAATCCTACCGCGAATGAAAACCTGCCTTTAGATGCACATTTGCAGGGGAGAGAAACCATTTCAATGTCAGCAATGTACAGCATAGGCAGGGAAACCCACAAAACGTGATAAGTGTGATACATGTGCACGGAACAAAAGGGCAAATAAGCAGTGAAAATAACCAGAAGAAACGAGGAAAAAAACATAACCAAGCTAGCCAATAGTGATATCAATGGAAAACAGCAATAAATACCACTGGGAAAGCCTCAGAAAAAGATATTAACTGTGGAAGGGTGTATGCTCTGTCACCATAGAAGGTGAATGATACCACAGTGAAATAGCGCAGATCAGGGCTTCCCCTTGTTAGTGGACAGGTTCCCCATGGCATGCACATGTTCCGCAACAGCAGGGTGGGCATGTTGGAACGGGCAACTGGGCAGATGCTGGAAAATGGGATACAGAGGGCTGCAGGCGGCACATGCTGTGGTGCAGCTGGGTCACAGTGGAGTCTAGGGTGATGCTAAGTTGGCCCATAGGAATGCATAAACAGTAGAGCCAGACTGCAACTGATGAGGGCCCAACATGGGCACGAGTGTGTCCCCCGCAGTTTCACAGGGGACAGTACCCAGCAGCCACCCCTAAGGGCACAGAACAGTGGCAGGCGGGGCTGGGGGAAAGCGTGGACATCCATCCAGGCACCCCTACCCCATTACCCACACCATAGGCAGCTGCCTACCTGCACACTGGATGGCCCGAGACTGCGCACCACTAGCACCACCAGCAGAAGGGCATGGCAGCATGGCGGCGGAGGGGTACCGGTGGCGGAGGGGGCAGTGACATCTGACCATAGCAGGCCACGGCCAAGATCCATGTAGGTGGGTGCTGTGCACTGCAACAGACAGGCTCCGTATGACAAACAGTCATGGTACCTCCAGGGAATGATCTGCCTGTGGAATCAGTGTGGCACAGTAAGCACAGCCAGTGTGCTCAGGAGTAGAGGGTCACAGGTTCAAACCCTAGCTGTGGTCCCTGCCAACTCTGTCCCCATGCTTTTTACCAGTAATAAACCGTGGTAAGAAAGATGGAACCTTTTATTGCTGATAGAATAAACATGCCTGAAACACCTACATTTTACTCTACAGAGCACAGACACCACAAACAGGCACATTACCTAGAGCAGAGTCTGCCAAATGCAGCCCGGGAGGGCTACAAATCATGCAGGTGTCATGCTGTCTTCAATAGAAGGACATGTTAGCATGGTGGCAGAGGGCATACAGGTGGTGGAGGGGACAGTGGCACCTGGCTGCAGCAAACCATGGCCTAGCCCGGTCTAGGTGGGTGCCGTGCACTGCAACAGACAGGCTCCATATGACAAACAGTCATGGTACCTCCAAGGAATGATCTGTTTGTGTGGCGCAGTAAGCACAGCCAGTGCACTGAGGAGCAAAAGGTCACAGGTTCAAACCCTAGCAGTGGTCCCTGCCAACTCTGTCCCCATAGTTTTTACCAGTAATAAACCGTGGTAAGAAAGATGGAACCTCACTTAGAATCCTGACTTAATACCTATACAAACTTACTATTTCGCTCCGGGCTGACCGGGGTACCTCGGGGGGGATGGCGGCCCATAAACCAGCGCGCTTGGACTTCGGGTCTCCTTCTTCTTCTCACGGAAAACGCTCCAAAACAGAGGTGTCCTCCCCACAGAAGATGGTTCCATTTCGGGAAAACCCTGAAATGCACCTGGAGATTTTAGAGGAAATACGCGGCGTGAAGGAATTGGTGCAGTCCAATGGAGAAGCGCTTAGAGCCATGCGAGAAGACTTTGGAGTGCTCCAGGACCGACTTGAAAGTCTCTCATTACGGCAGGACAATATGGCGGGGGTCCTCGACTCGCACGCGGTGCGCTTGGGCACACTGGACAAGGCTGAGCGCCAGATACAGAATCTTCAAAAGGAGTTAGAAGATAGCAATAATCGAGCCCGTCGCAACAATGTGAGGCTCATTGGAATACCGGAGGGGGCGGAAGCGGGAGATATGAGAGAATTCCTGCTCAAAACTCTTCCCTCCTTGCTGAAGATCACCTTTCATAAAGAACTGGAAATCGATCGTGCACACCGTGTTCCTACCCACATGGCGCTCAACCGAACGACCCCCCGGCCTATTATCTTTCGCTTGTTACGATATCAACAAGTGGAACAAATTTTAAATGCTGCCCGGGCGAACCATCATTTGGAATTTGAAGGTCACAAAGTCTCCTTCTTCCCTGATTTGGCAAAGCCTACCGTTGACCGACGGAAGAAACTCCTTGCTTTTCGCCCTCGACTTCAACAGCTACAGGCTCGTTTTGGCCTGTTGTATCCCGCGAAGCTCCGAGTGACTCTCCACAACCAAACCAGGACATTCGAAGATCCTGATCTACTATCAACATTTTTAGACTCCAAAGAAGCAGAGCAGATGCGCTAATCCAACGACTTGGACTTTTATTTGCCGGCTCTGTCCGCCATTTTGAAGGGCCCGATGCGGCGGTCATAATCAAGCACAGAGACTACCTGGACTTTCTTTCTTTCTTTCTATGACTTTTTTGTTTTTTGGTCTCCTATCCCTCCATGATGTGTGCCTCGGTCGGATTCGGAGCACGCACAGTCCTGCAGGTTATGTGTTTTTCAATTTCGGCCTTCTCTGGGGCTTCTCCCCGCAGACACATGGTCGCCAGTAACTTTTGGGGTTCTGCTTCTTCTCTACCGCGCTGCGGTTTTTCTTTTTTAATGTGGGGCGCTTCATTGTATTATCTAAGCTTATTTTCTTTTATGCCATATGTACAGCCAGATACAGTCAATATGAGGGACATTGTGAAATTATGTGCGCTATCATGCTCAGAATTTTTAACTTGTCTGAATGGCCTTATGTAAAATCTTATCACTCAACGTAAAGGGCATTAATAGTCCAATCAAAAGAAAGAAAATCCTTAGCTATCTTAGCCATGAGCATGCTGATTTAGCGTTTCTTCAGGAAACGCACTTAAACTCTGCTGAAACACTGAAACTCAATGTTAAGCCTTACATGGTGGCTGCCTATTCTCCCGCCGTTTCCAAACGGTGCGGGGTAGCCATTCTGGTTAAGAAATCTTTGCAAGCTACTGTAATTGATACTAGCGCTGACAAGGAGGGTAGATGGGCCCGAGTACATCTTAAGGTTGGAGATAGTGAATTTACATGTATTTGCATTTATGCCCCGAATGTGGACAACCCTGCTTACTATGCAAGTATTGCGCAGTTGGCACAGGCCTCCGCCAATACTCCATTAATACTTGGTGGTGATTTTAATCAAGTGTTAGACCCTCTGATAGATAGACAGCCGCCTAGAACGAGTAGTCCACCCAAGAGTCTTGCTACCCTTACAGCTCTGATGCAAGATCTTGCGCTGGTAGATATATGGAGGCTGCTTCACCCCTCCGACTTAGAGTTCACTTTCTTTTCTGCCCCCCATCACTCCCAATCCAGAATAGATTTCTTTCTCATTTCCAAAGCACTGATTTCTCAAGTAGACACGACTAGGACTCATCCTCTCCATATTTCAGATCATGCTGCCATATCTTTATCATTACATGTCACTGCGCGGGACGATTCTCCCCGAGCTTGGTTTTTTGATAGATCCTTACTGGGTCAAAAAGATTTTCAGGTTGATATAAAGGCCGCTATCCAAGATTATTTTCATTTTAACTCACCCCATGACACAGCGAGCTGGGCTTGGTGGGAGGGTTTTAAAGCATCTATCCGCGCAACTATAACTAGCTATCAAATTCGGCAGGGGAAACAAAGAAAGCAGCATTTACTGATTCTAGAGCAGCAGCTACAAGCTGGGGAGCGTCTCCTCACGTCCCGTACTGACCCATGTATTTTACTCCGTTTACAACGCTTGCGTTTTCAATACAATCAGCTTTTGCACACTGCTGCTGTTAAAAATATTGAATCACAACAAGGGCTATATTATCGGGAAAATAATCGTGCTGGCAAATTATTAGCAAATGCCCTAAAAGGTCAAAAAGAAGCCAAGCGTGTTACCGCCCTCCGTAATCCGTCGGGGGGGGGCTTGGTCACTAAAGATACCGAAATCTTAGAACTCTTTCGTGATTTTTATACTCGGCTTTATCAATCTGAATGTGATTTTGAGCCAGATGTATTTGAACGCTTACTTTCAGGGGTACAAAGACCGACCCTATCTGACGAAGATAGAGTGGCCTTGGACACACCATTTACTGTCTCAGAAATTCATTCTGCTATCAAGAAATGTGCCTCAGGTCGAGCCGCAGGCCCAGACGGTCTCCCTGCTGAATTCTACAAAACCTTTCACGCTGACTTAGCTCCAGTTTTGAAACTTTATTTTTCTGCTCTGGCCGAGGAGGGTTCTCCTTCTGGGTCCTTTTCAATGGCAAATGTAGTAGTTTTTGAGAAAGAGGGGAGAGACCCGCAACTAACAGCTAATTTTCGTCCCATTTCCCTCCTAAACGCGGACTATAAAATATTTGCCACCATTCTCTCTACCCGGCTCTCTGATAGGATGCCTACCTTAATACACCCAGATCAATGCGGTTTCATTCCTGGTAGATCAACTGCTGACAATGCTCGGACTCTATGCCATGTACTGACTACCGCAGTTAATCTTGATCGCCCATTTGTTGGCCTCTCACTTGATGCTGAGAAGGCCTTTGATCGCTTAGAGTGGCCCTTCCTGTTTGCAGTCCTCCGCTGGTACGGCTTCGGGGAAGGTTTTCTCCGTTGTCTTCGCACCATGTATGCACAGCCTACAGCCAGTATATGTGCCAATGCTTTAAAGTCTCAGCCTTTTCCCCTTCAACGCGGCACTCGCCAGGGATGCCCACTGTCTCCACTTCTCTTCGATCTTGCACTCGAACCCTTGGCTTTACTAATCCGGCAATCGGAGGAGATTCATGGAGTCCCCTTCACCCATAGGGAAATCAAAATTTCAGCGTATGCTGATGACCTTATGCTTTTTGTCTCTATAGACTCAGTACCGGCTGTCCTAGAGCAAATTGGTAAATACTCACAACTGTCCGGTTATAAGATAAATTGGACCAAGTCGGTAGCCTTTCCATTAAATCCTTTGCTTCATCAGGCAGATATGCAACCCTTCCCCTTTTTATGGCAACCTCGCATGGTCAAATACCTTGGGGTTCACTATTGTTCTCCTTTGGAAGACACTATCTCCTTCAATGCCAAAGACTTAACCTCTAAAGTCCGGGCGCTTACTCACCGCTGGACTCCTTTAACACTTACCTGGTGGGGTCGATTAGAAACCATAAAAATGATGATTGTTCCGAAAGTGAATTATATCTTAGAAATGTTGCCCTGTCTCTTACCTCGACGTATATATAAAGATATAGAGGGCCTTCTGACTAGATACTTGTGGCGAAACAAGACACCTAGGATAGCGAAACATAAGCTGCAAGCAGATAAGGAAAATGGGGGTGTCAGATTCCCTGATTTCCTGAAGTATCATCAATCTTTTCTTCTCAAACAAGGCGCTCGTTGGCTGGAAGATCCAGTACCGAGTAGACCTGTGTGGCTAGACATAGAAGAGGACCTTTGCAAACCGATTCCTCTTACTTTTCTCCCTGGTATGACTCTCCCATCAGACTCCCACTTTCCACCAATGCTTTTAGACACCTTAGGTGCCTTTAATAATCTTATGCAATCTTTAGACTCCCGACTCTGTCCGTTAGACAAGCTCCCACTTTGGTACAATACTCGATTTCGAATACAAAATAAGCCGATGGCGTGGAGCCCCTGGTACACTAGGGGCATTTGGATTCCTAGTCAGTTGTTCCATGAAGGTCGCTGGAAAACTTTTAGCGAATTGCAAATTGAATTTGGTCTCCCAGCGAAACACTACTTTCAGTTGGTGCAACTTCAGCATTGCCTTCGGAGTGCTAAGGTGCTCCCGCCATCGGCCTCCCCTACACAAGGTTGGTTGGAGACTATCCGATCCATCGGTAGTTCACCGGGTGTAGCATCCAATTTTTACAAAACCTTATGTAATGCTATAACTAGAGATACCCCTATAGCGCAGAAAGCATGGGAGAGAGAATTGCATGTGACTTTGACCCCGGAGCAATGGAGCCTTGTCTGGAGTAGAGTGACACGGGTCTCCCGATCCGCCTCACTCACTCAGACACTCTTCTTTCTAGCCCACCGGTGTTTTTACACTCCTGACAGATTAGCCAAATGGAACACTACTCAGGGCAATAGTTGTTGGACATGTCATGCGGCCATTGGTTCACTACCTCATGTTATGTATGAATGTCCCGCACTACAGTATTACTGGCGTCGGGTCTGGGGTCGTATCCAGTCTATTTTGCACTTTCAAGAGCCCCTTTCTTGGAGGATAGTGGGACTTCGCTCAGCTGCGGGGATCCCCTCTCTTCCAAAAACGGCTTACTTCCTTTTGGACTTTATGCTTGGCATTGCTATTTCCCTAATTACGAAATACTGGAAAAATAGCTCCCATCTGAGCCCCAATGAATGGTGGAATCATGTCTGTCTCTACAGTAAATATGAACAAATACCTCGTATGTTTGCTTCCCCCATTCAGACTCCTCATCATCGGTCTAAATGGAAGATGCTCAATGACTATGTACATTCTGCTCAATGCTCTCATCTGACTGTCTAAATTTGTATATATCTTTGTCCCATGATTATTCTGTATCGCAGATACTCTTTTGATTGTTTTGATGTATAATCACTGTTGTTTGGAAGCGCTCACATGCTGACATAATCAGCTAGAGAAGAAGCGTGGGGGTGGGGGGTAGTTGGGTTTACTTTTCTTTATTGTATACTTGTTTTGTCTCCTTTGGTGTGTTGTTTCTTTTGTTTGTTGCAAAATGAAAATAAAAGTTAAAAAAAAAAAAAAAAAAAAAAAAAAAAAAAAAAAAAAAAGAAAGAAAGATGGAACCTTTTATTGCTGATAGAATAAACATGCCTGGAACACCTACATTTTATCCTACAGAGCACAGACACCACAAACAGGCGCATTACCGAGAGCAGAGTCTCCCAAAAGCAGTCCTGGAGGTCCAAACAACATTCAGGTTCCATGCTGTCTGCAATAAAGATGCCTGTGCTGTATGTCAATGTGCCGCCCCCATGGTATGCAGATGTATCTCATGCATATTCATCAGGGACAGCATGAAAATCCGAACATGGTGCGGCCCACCAGGACCAGAGTTGGGAACCCCTGTCCAAGAGCAGTGACCCACAGGGGCGGAAACACCCGCACCCACAGGCCCCATTAGCCACAGCATCCTAGAGAGGCAGGATGTTGGGCCCTGTGTGCATCTCCCAATACTAGCACTTGCATACACTAGCAATGCCACCCAAAACCCAGGAATATGGTACACAGATAGCAAAAGGTTGCTATGATAACTGGCACATAGCAATCCCTAAGATTAGCACAAGCTGCCCAGTGGGCTGTAGCATACCAATGTCTGTGGAGTGTGTGTCAGGTCTGGTACTTGACAGTGTCCACCACCTTGAGGAGAGACCCCAACAGTACTGCATACCATAGCCATGCCTGCACTGTGCCCAGGACTGGTGCGGTGTCCTGGGCTGCCAAAAGCCTACATAGGTACACAATGCTGGCATAGGTGTGGGGGTGTGCGTCAGTCTATCCAGTGTGTGGTGTTTGCCAACACCCTCTGCAGCCCACACTGCTAGTATTGTTGCCAGTATTGGTCTGCCAATGTGCATAATGAGGAGCAAGGTACTGTGGGTATAGCCGGACAGGGCGGCCTAGGCAGGATGCACCTGCACAGGGCCCAGGGCAATGACTGGGACATTGTAGTGCCTGCCCACCACCTACACGGACAGGGTGGCCACGGCATGTCCTGCTGGGAGGTCATGCTCACCCTGACTGTGCAGTGACCACGGCATGGCTGGGTTCCCCCATAGTGCTCCTCTGAAGTGAAATGTGAGATGTATGGGCTTTGTTCTCAGGAGTCCAATCACTGATCCATCTGCTTGGTGGGTGTGTGCACATGTCACTTCCAGGAACATGCACTATGGACTAGCAAGCAGATTGTCTGCAGTTAGTATGTGTGTGGTTGGAACACCTTGCAGAATGCAGCGTCTGGTGATTCACTTTGCTTGTTGCTGGAGGGTGTCAGATAGTGGTGTGGGGCAGCTGTGCAGTACCAGGTCTGTCTATCTGTTACTTCCCAATGTATAAAGGTGTACAGGTCTGCATAGACTGCTCTGTAGGGGTGTCCATTCCCCGGCAGGACTGGGGTGAATGGTTCTCTCTACTGTCACTAGTGTAAGGGGGTTAAAATGTCAATCTGTTGGTTGGAAATCCTATTTCCCACCCTGAACCACAGAGGGTGGGTTGGGTGTTGGTACATAAACTGCCTATGGGCCCAACCCCCACCACCTGAAATCATGTGACCATGGCACCCACTCAGTGTATGCACTATTCCGGGTGCATCATAGTCCACACGGGCAAGATGTGATATACAGATGGACACAGGCAAATGCTAAGGGTATCTGCAGGGACCACCTATCACACAGTGGCACCGATGGGGACCTGTAGCATAGCCCATCGCAGCAAAGCCAGGTGCTGCGGAAATGGTGCTGGGCACTCCACCTACCCTCAGGGTGAGCACAGGACCCATCCACTCTGATGGACTGTAGCCACTCTGTGGCAGTAACACACACGGTCAGTACCCCCACCAGGCTGAGGTGCTGTGGGGTTGCACATGGTCAGGACCCTCCACCAGGCCGAGGTGCTGGGGGGGTGCATACCGCAACATGTGACCATCTGTAGACTGCTGATTTGCATGTGCAGTGCATCATGGGTGTGGCTGGTCCAATCCAACCCTGGCAACCACAGCAGACGGTCTGTGTGGTGACCTGCAGTTCCTCTGTAGCCAGCCAGGCATGTTGCAGGAGCTATAGAGATGTAGGCCACTGGCAACTGCACTGGCTGTAGAGACAGAGGTTATGTGTTTGGTCCCACAGTGGGGTTATTTGGTAGGCCTGTCTGAGGCATTTTCTTTTTTTAATTTAAATTGGTGCTGCCAGCAACAAACCCTCACAGTGCTGTCTCCTTACGGTGCCTCATCAGGTGCTCTATACAGTGCCCTATGAGGCACTCTATACTGCGCCCTATAGGGTGCCCCATAGGGGACATTCTAGGGTGCCTTGGCGGACAGTGCACTTTATAATGTGCCCTCTGGGGTGCCTTATAGGGTGCCTTATGCGGCACCTTAGGTTACGGCCCTGTGAGGGTGTGTTTGCTGGCAGCACTAATTAAAATTAACAAACAAAATGCTTCACACAGCACTGATTTAAAGTAAAAGGTGATGTCTCAGCCAGCTTTACTCATTAGACCCACAGGGGGATTGAACTCACAACCGCTGCACCATTAGTCAGTGTATTAACCACTGTGCTACAGCTCTAGATGCCTTGTGAGACACCTTATCAAATGCCTTATGGGTGCCGTACAGGGCGCCTTGAGTGGCACTCTACACGGTGTTTTTTTAACGCTCGTTAGGCTATGGCGCCTGGTAGCGCATGTTATCTGTAACGATGTACCACCCATGTCCTTATTTGGGATTTCTGCCTGTACCGCGTATCCTAACGCGAATCACACTAACGCAGTTTAGTAAATATACCCCTAAGTGTTCTTGCCAGTTAGCATGGTGAGGTGCGACTCCAACTCAGTAACTGTAGGGGATATGCAGACACAACCCAACAGTTAGCATGGGGACACACCACCTTCCACATTAACGTCTGGCTTAGTGAACATGTCCCTATGTATCTTGATAGATAGCACTTAAGTAGGTCCCTATTTCCCACATTAATCTAGGTACCCCTTAAAAATTACCCTCTTCAAGTCTGAGAATAAACATAATATTTAACAATATATCCTCCTTTTTTACACTACTGACTTCAATTATATTTTTGGGATGTCTTCAGAAGTATAAAGAATTTCTCCCATTTGATATTTGCAGTTTGAACTATATGACATACATATATTCAGGGCTGGTGCAAGAGTATTGGGTACCCTACATGAACCTTCAGCTTTACTACCCCTGATCATCCTTACACCCTTCATAAGAACATATGCCATACTGGGTCAGACCAAGGGTCCATCAAGTCCAGTATGCTGTTTCCCATCAATCCAGGTCACGAGTACCTGTCAGGTTCCCAAATAGGTACACAGATTCCATGCAACATATCCCAGGGATAAACAGTGGATTTTTCTGGTGCCAAACACTGGGTGCCTCCTGTTCGTGATTTTTGGCAGCAATATATGTAGAGTGGAATTCAAATATCCTGCTTTATGCATACTCTTATGCATTCAGTGGAGAGGGCATGTTTGGGGTGTTTTGAGGGCAGGATCGCTGGAACACATAGGGACCTTTGCAGCTAATGCACCAAATTTGCAGAGTAGTCGGACAGCAGCCTGGATGAAGTTAACACCACCCACTGAGGTGGCTTTAATAGCCCCCATGCTGTCTGCAGATATGACCATTACCACCCACTGTTGAGGTCTGTGGTAACTGCACGTTACAGACATGCCCATAGATTATGCACATTCTGCAAATAGCATAGAAAATTGCTGCATTATTTTCATTTTGCATGTATTATTTGTTGATGCGGCCAGATAGCATGTGCTCTCTGCCGCATTTAGTAAAGACCCCTTAGTTTAGATGTCTAAGTGCTGATTTTTGCCACCTACGTGCCTAGACTAAGGGCCAAATTCTGTGAGGCGGATACCGGGGCTGTATGTCCTGGTGGGACGTCCAGCCCCACTAGCCACCTGCACCGTATGCTGCTTCCTGGCTCACCCTGCATGCACAGAGCTGCTGTGCATGATGTGGGGGACAGGCAGCATGGGGGTGGAGAGTTGGA
Organism: Ichthyophis bannanicus; assembly: GCA_033557465.1. NCBI lineage: Eukaryota > Metazoa > Chordata > Amphibia > Gymnophiona > Ichthyophiidae > Ichthyophis > Ichthyophis bannanicus. The sequence goes on along the minus strand of CM066038.1, from coordinate 367,926,283 downwards.
GGAACGTGGGCAGGACCGGCCTCCGGACATACAAGGCCAATTCAGGTCACGGCCCTATATGTCCAGGGAGCACCAAGGTGATGGCCAGCTTATTCCATCTTGGAGGTGGAATAAGCACTGGCCACCCCTCCGGATCAGCCAGCCAGTCCTCCAGCAACAACAGTGACAAGCCAGGTCAGCCCCTGCCTCCCGATCCGGGTCCTGGCTGTCCCTGCTGGGTTCAAACGGTGGGGAAACTGGGGTCTCACAACAGTGGGCTAGATGTGCCATGGGGAGGACATTCCTGCAGTGATGCAGGGGCATACCAGGCCATCTCTCAGTGCCTGATACTATACCCACAGTAACGTCTTGCTCCTGAGGTGCAGAATTGGGCAGTGATAGGCCCATCCTGTTCGGGATCGTCTAGACAGCCCCAAAGTGAACAATATGGGATCGGGCTCAACGTGTTTGATTTAGGCACCATAAAACCAGGTCTATCCCAGAGTGCCTAGCCAAATGCATGGGGCATGTCTACTTAGCTGGGCTAATGGTTAACCCAGGCTATCTGCAACTAGGTCCCCTTGAATAACATGGTAACTAGCTGCAAATAGCCTGGATTAACCATTACCCCAGCTTAGTAGACGTACCCCATAGTCTAAATGTTTAGGTGCCTATTTTCAGCACCCAGATGTTTAAACTATGCACACGCTATTGTGCACATCTGGGCACCTATTTTATTTATTTATTTAAAAGCTTTTCTATACCGCGCTCTTTATTATCAGTGCAGTTTACAATTAACAACTCTCGAACAGTCAAGGCAGAATTGCCTTGTGCTTACATTGAACAGGAGCAGTAACTTGGAGTTGTAACTGGGTGAACTATTTACTATTTACTGGGTGGACTATTTACATTGGACCATCAAAAGATGTGGCGAGGTGACTATTTACATGTTAGATGTTAGACCCAATCCTCATGGTTAGGACTGGGTCTTATCGGTTGTTTACAGTAAGCATTATAGCATATGTATCAACACATATTCAATAGAAAATTGTCATAAATTGAATTGTCTTGTTCAGACAATCTAAATCCTAGGAGGTCCTGTTGAAAATTGGCTTCCGTGCTTTTATATATTAAATTTTGCTTTCTATACATGTATGTTCCCACTCTACCTGCAGGTAGAAGAGTGTGCTGAAGGATATCAGGATCCACTGTTTTGCTTTGACTGCTTCTCCTCTTTAATGCCCCTCAGAAGCTGCAATCATAGGTGATCGCCTAGTTTAGCCTAATGGTTGAGCTAGCCTTGTATATGTTGTTGGTAATATAAGGGAAATGGTATTACCTGGGTATAACTGGAAGTCAGATTTATAGTATCAAAAACTCAGGAAAACGATATAGATTGTTGTAAAATTTCTCCTATGGAAGCGGTTTATCTCAATTACCAATCATACAGCTTGTTGAATTTTGCCAGGGAAGACCGGAGACCAAGTGAACATTTGCTCATTACTGCATATTATCCTCATTGCCTGAAGCATATTGCTTAACCTTTCTAGTGGACAAAAGAGGTCATTTTAGAAGGATAATGCTGTATTTGCACATACAGATAGTGGATTTAAATATAAGAATATCCATTACTTACCTTAGCATGCAGTTTTTAAAAGTGTGGTTTTGGGAATGGTTTAAGCAGGCCTGAAAAGTACATGTGCATTTACTATTTTTCAAAGGAAATATAAATCTAGTTCAAAAGATATAGTATTGGCATTTATACCTTCTCAAGAGCCCACAAGTGTAAGCTAACTGCTCATTTGGGTCTCGGCAAAGGTTCTCAACCCAGTCCCTGGGACACACCTAGCCAGTCAGGTTTTCAGTATAACAGCAATGAATATACACGAGGGAGATTTGCCTGTCCTGCCTCCATTATATGCAAATCTCTCTGATGCATATTCATTATGGTTATTCTGACACTTAAGTGGCTAGGTGTGACCCAAGGACTGGATTGAGAACCCCTGGTCTGGAGTTTGGAGGACTGATGGAGGGAAACTCATAGTGCTTACCTCTCTGGCTTTGAAAACCATCTCCAGCTTGCAAAACTGATATTTCTATAGCTTTGCTCATTCATTTACTGCTGCCGACCATCCAGTTTGGTAAAGGATGATATTTACAGTGTAAGTGGCAGCACTTCACCCTAGGTTGCAAAATCACCATTTACTTCTGAAAGCACTTGCACTTAAATGTTCAGAACCCCGAGTGTTGCTGCTTCTTTTTTGAATATGTTCCTTTGTAAAATGGCTTTTCCGACTGGATGTGCCACAAATTACAGATATATTTCTTCTGGTCTTACAGTTTTTTACAACAAGATTTACACACTCGAAATCCTTTATAGAATGAACCCCTAAATACCCCAATGGCATTAGAAGTTTTTAATTGAAATCCAGGATTCATAACCAATTGCAATACTGATTAATATTCAGCAGGGATGCACTTAAAGAAATAATTCTTGGTGCATTTTGTAACTTTTCCCCAATTTTCATTCTTTTCCCAGTTTTGCGCATTCATTTTAATTAAAAAGATGTAATGCACATTGGAAATTTTAATGCCCACATATTGATTCTGCATGCGTTAATTCCTAGCTTAATATATGTTAAATTGAATTTGCAAACATTAACAAATCAATATTTAATCATGATAGTCTGCATTTTTTTTAAATGCCAGGTACTGCAGTTAAATAAAAAACAGATATTCAGTACTGGTATCCAGACAGCGACCAGCGCTGAGTATCCAGTCTTTGTGGTAAGGTCCATCACTATCCATACAGAAGCAATTTTCAGCTACTTTTCTGTACACAGCTATCTGCATAGCTATGCACATACAGGGTCAGTTCAACCACCAGGCAAACCAGGTAGTTGCATAGGATGGCAGCATCTGGTGGATGGCAAATAACAAGACATTCAAAGCAAAACAGCTGAGGGATATAAGGCTTAAGGTTTGCCAAGGGTGTCAATACCTTGAACCAACTTTGGGGCCAGCCCCGTGTGCATTGCCACGCTGAAAATCGCCGCTATTCAGATAATAACTGGCTCATCTCTTTCTCTGTCCCCAGACTTCCCTACTTCAGAGAGAATATTCAGCAGCACTATCTGTATGGAACTGCACAATAGAGCTTTCATTGGCACTTATCCAGTTAGCAGCTGAATTTTATAAGGCATGCTACCAAACCGAACATACACAGGGCTGGATTTTGGTGTTCGTAGGCTCTAGACACGTTCACTCCGAAATATGGACTTTGAAAAGATTTTGCTGAAAAGAGAAGCCAAAGAAAGAAGCTTTGTTAAGAAATGCCTAGAAATTCTGGAATTATGTTTTCGGAATGTAATTTTGAAGTTTTATTTGCATTAAATTTATGACTCACAATCTTTTCTTTTTTTTTTTCCTTATTTTACCATATTTTTTTCTGTTTTGAAAAAGTTTCCCTCCTTCATAGGCCATATACATTTCATTGGCCCTTGGTACCATGATTGCAGTGCCTAATGGATAATCTGGCTCTGCACCCACTTAACAAATGCATTTTCCTAATATTCAACAAAATTACCAATCTTGACAAGTTGAAAAGTGTATACTTGCAGTGTAACATAATGGCATGTCCCCGATTTTCGGGGATTGTCCCCGATTTTAGAGATGTGTCCCTGACTCCCATTTGTTTGGCAGCCTCCTGACCCTGATTCCAGCAATGAGAATAGAGTGGGTAGAAAAACATTTAGGGGGATGTTTACTAAACATTCTTATCGTGCGGGGCCACGGTAGTGTGCCTGTGCCATATAAGGAGTGGGCGGATCAGGCTGAAAAAAGAAAAAACCGGGAGTAAGCAACCGGACGTGTGCGCGTCGCGCTAATGTGCGGGGGTCGACATTAGCGCGTGGAAAGGCAAAGTGGTGCGCCGTTGAACATAGAAAACAACAGAGCTGTAGTACAACGGTGAAGACACTGACCAATGGTGCAGGGGCCATGGGTTCAATCCCCCATTGTGTGCAAGGAAAAAGGCCAGCTGAGGCAGCAACTGTAATGGGTAAAATTGTTTTAGGAGGCAAATTAATTTGGAACGGCATAAGGCGGCGCACAGTTCTTTTTGGGCGGCATAAGGCAGCGCACAGTTCTTTTTGGGCGTCATAAGGCGGCGCACTGGTCCTCGGGCGGCAGAAGGCAGCGCGCTGATAGGCACAAGGCGGCGCGCTGATGCACAAGCACAGGAACAGAGCCACAGCACAATGGTTAAAACACTGACCAATGATGCAGGGATCAGGGGTTCAACCCCTCACAATGCCCAGTGAAAAATGCTTGCTGAGGCAGTATGTATTATGTTGTGGAGTGCTGCAGGAGGCATGATAATTTTATTTTGTTACCACTACTAGCAAACGCACTCTCCCAGCATGTTAACATACGGCGGCCCATAAGGCACATGTTACAGTGCACTGTTCGCCAAGGCACCCTTGAATGTCCCCTATAGGGCACCATGTATGTTGCGACACAGGATAATGTATAGTGCACCCTATATGGATGGCAACCATAAGGTGGCCTACAGGGCGCCCTATAAAGCACCCTCAGAGGCACCTAATGGGTATAGTAAGCTGAGGGTGGTCTTGCCGGCATAGACATATTACAGTAAATAAAAATAAAGCTGTGGACATCCCTACCAAAGGGCCCCACTGTGGGTTTGAACCCATGATCTCTGGCTACACAGGCAGTGATGTAACCATTGGGCTACAGCTCCATAGCTGTAAGCAAGCCCCTGGCTGGCTGCAGATAGCCTACACGTCACCTCACAGACAGTCTGCTGGTGTAAACCGGATAGGGTAGGCCACCCATACCCATGATGCACTGCACATGCAAATTAGCTGTCCACAGATGGACACAAGATGGGGAATGCACCCCCACAGCACCTCGGCCCTGTTGGGGGAAGTGACCAGGTGCACCCACACAGCACCTTGGCCTAGTAGGGGGCACTGACCGGGTGTTTTACTGGCACAGAGTAGCCACACACCGTTACATCGTGCGGGTACTGTGCTCACCCTGAGTGTGCAATGAGGCGCCCAGGACCAGGTCCACAACACCTTCCATGGCTGATGGAGGCCAAGCGGGAGTTCCAAAGCAGTGTTAATGTGTAAGATAGCTAGTTTCTGCACAAACACCATGGATATCCCTGTCAGGGCCCCCCCCCCCAAGCAAACATGGTCCCCCATCAAGAGATCCACACTCTACCTCCCTGCAAAGGTGGCAGTAGAGGACAACAGCAACCCCAGTCCTGCTAAGGAACACCCCCACCCCATACAAAGCCATGACACAATAGCAGACAGACATAAGCCCAGGCTATGGTAAGCTGCACTCCACCACCAGATATTCCCCAGCAGCAAGCCAACAGCCACTGCACACCAATCCAGCAAGACACATACCAGCTACAAGCAGTCTGCTGGTTAGTCCATAGTGCATGTTCCCAATGGAGATACATGCACCCAGAACTGGGCTGCCTACATACACAGCAAGCAGATAGATCAGTGACTGGGCCCCAAACAGAAACCCATATCTATCACATGAGAGAACTACTATACAGCACTATGGTGGTGCCTAGCCATGCTGTGGTCACTGCACAGTCAGGGTGAGCGTGATCACCCAGAAGGACATGCTTTGGCCACCCTGTCTGTGTAGGTGGTGGCCGGACACTACAATGTCCCAGCCAATGCCCTATGCCCGGTGCAGATGCATCCTGGCCAGGCCACCCTGTCCTGGCTATACCCATGGTACCTTGCACCTCATTATGCACATTGGCTGGCCAATACTGGCAACAGTGCTGGCAGTGTGGGCTGTGGAAGGGGCTTGCAGCCAACACCCACTGTATAGACAGACACACACTTCCACACCTATGCCATCATGGTGCTACGATTGAGGGGGTAATTAGCCTTGCCCACCAAACCGGTCCTGAGCACGGCAAGGCATGGATATGGTACGCATTACAGCTGGTGGTCACTCCCCAGGGTGGTAAACACCGTCAGAGGCCAGGCCTGGAGCACACCTCGCAAACACCTAACAGATTGTTTGGATGGGGTCAACTAGCAGTATGTACGTAACGTATGGATATCTATCTGCCTGTGCTCCTAGCAAACGTCTCAGAGCTGCTTACCGTATACCTCAGGTGCAGGGTGACATTGGTAAGTTATGCAAGTGCTAGTTTTGGGTGCTGCATGCAGGGTCCAATGTTCTGCCTTTCCAGGAGACATTGGCCAATGGGGCCTGTGGGTGTGGGTGTGGGTGTGTCTGCCCTTGATGGCTGCTGCTTTACGGCACAGATTCCCAACTCCAGTCCAGGTTTGCATCACACTGTTCGGGTTTTCCTGCTGTCCCTCATGAATATGCATGAGCTACATCTACATGCCATGGGGGTGGTGCATAGATATACAGCACAGGCATTTGTATGAGTGGCATCATGGAACCTGACTGGTGCGTGCCCCACCAGGACTGCATTTGCGTGATTCTGCTCTAGGTACTGCCCCTGTTCATGGTGTCTGTGCTTCGTGGGGTAAAAGATAGACGTATTGCCATTGCATATTGTCCTCGCCAGGAAAGGTGTCCCCTTACTATCACTATTTACTTGGGGGAAAAATATGTGGACAAGATTGGCAGTTACCCCAGTTGGGCTTTGAACCTGTGGCCTTCTGCTCTTGCATGCAGTGTCTGTGTGCACTGCAACACCCTGTAGCTACAGATTGGGTGGATTCCCTGGAATGTCCATGACTGTGGATCCGACAGGGCCTGTCTGTTGCAGTCTGTTGCAGTGGACGGTGGCAGCCTGCACATGGCTAGGCCTCTGTCTTCTGTCGCTAGCAGCCACTGCCCCCTGCACCACATGTACTCGTCCGCCAACATGCTCCCATACAAAGCAGGTGACCTGATTGGAATGTGGCAGTACGGGACTGCATTTGGGGTACTTGGCTGTGGGTAATGCCCATTGTTGTGGTGTGTGCGCGTTGTTGGTTAAAATATGGGTGTTTTCCCCATGCTTCTGTCCCCTGCAATACAGGGGTGTCTGCGCTATCTGTGTTTAGTGGTGGGTAAAATATAGAAACTGGGCTGGCAAGTGCCCCAGCTGGGCTTTGAACCCCTGACCCTCTGGTCTTAGAGGTACTGACTCTGTCCACTGCACCACACTATGGCCACTGAGATAATGCAGCCCCTGGAGGTAGTAAGCCTGGCAGGATGGAGTCACAAACCCTGCTCTACGCAATTATACTGTGGGCATATGCACCCTGTCTGGTGGCAAACGTGTACATAACCCCGGAATTGACCACAGGAAATGGGGGACACAATATCACCACGCTGGGCAACAGTGATATTAATGGGCAACCATAGCAAACACTCCGAGGAAAGCTCCAAAAAAGGAAATGTTTTTCGGAAGTGTCTCCGCTCCGTAGACCCTTCCAATATTCATCTCTTTTTTCTGGAGCTTTGCTGGGTGTGTTTTGTATATTTGCCTATCAATATAACTGTTACCCAGCTGGATTTCTATTTTTAATATCTTTGTTGTGGTCATTTTCGGGTTCTATTTGCAATTTTGTTCTGTGCACATATTTCACACTGCTCACGTTTTTTAGGTTTCCCCGGTTTTCCTGTACATTGCTGACGGAAATGGTTTCTCCTCCCTTTAAATGCCCTCTACCGCGAGTGTTTCACTCGCGCTATTTTGTACATGAAAATTCGGGCCCGATACTGTGCGGGGAGCCTCTCCCCTCCCACTCTCCACCCATTGACCCCGTCCCTCTGCCCCTCCGGAGCCTTCCTCCGCCCTCCTTTAGCCGTTCCACGCCTCTATCGGACATTTGCGGGCCCGCACTTGCACGGGGCCCGTTAGTGTGCCGCGTACCTGTGCGGGGTTGACACGCACGTGTGCGGGGAGTTTAAATGCGTTTCTGCGCGTTTCAATGCCGCGTTGCCGTGCGCTATTTTGCGGCGCGCAAATTTGCGGACTTTAGTAAACATCCCCCTTAGTTTCAATTTAGTGATTTGAATAAGTCAGTTTTTAGAATGTACAATTTGCACTGTAGAAGGGAAATGAATCACTGTTTCTATTTCTCTGTCAATTTGTCTTTTTGGAAGTGATATTGCTGCTGTCTTGGGGTGGATTAGGGGAGGCAAAGTAATGATTCCTCTTCCTTCCTTTATGTCTTGTTGCTCAAACCTGGAACTAAGGTATCCCTTCATCACCCACCCCACCACACTTTGGATAAGTGTCCTAGATTAGCCTGCAAATAATCTGATAACGTTAATGTTCCCCCATTTCCAGAATCAGGCATGTGTGATGTGTCTGTAGGTATACCATGGGTGGTGTTGGAGGGGATTCATGCAGGTGAGTGTGTATGTCATAGGGGGTGTCAGGCGGTACATGTGTTCTTGTGTGTCTTGGAGGTGACAGGATGTGTGTGCATCATGGGCAGGACAGGGGTGCATTCATGTGTATGTGTGTGTATCATGAGAGTGTTGGGGTGCATGCATGTGTGTATGTATGTGTGCGAGGGGGAATTCAAGGGGTATATGCCTGTGTGCCATGTGTGTGTGTGTGTGTGTGTGTGTGTGTGCCTGCATGTCAAACTGGGTGTCAGGGGGTATGGGATCTATTCTGTACTGTGAATAGCAGGGATGGATGTCCCTGGCAAAAGCCTCCCTTTATGAACAAGGAGTTTGTACGGGGAGGCTTAGACGGGGATTGGAGGGGGTGTTGCGGAGGCAGAGTGAGGGCTGCAGTGGGGGGGTCTAAGGCCCTGGATGTACAGGGCCGATTGTGAAGTCAGCACTGTGTGACCGGGGCCTCGGATCTAGATGGGGAACTTATTCCATCTCGGAGGTGGAATAAGTCCCCTTGGACATCAGGGGACAGCAGGCCCGGGTAGCGGCAGAGAGGTGAGGGGGTGCAGGGGTTCCCTATAGCCCGACCCTGGCCATGGAAGGTCAGATTGGTGGTCAGGCTGGGGGGAATAAAGATTGTGATTGGTGGCCAGGGATCGTGGCTCCTGAATGGAGCTGTGGTGCGATGGCAACAGGACACCAAGGCACCATGGCTCCATTCAGGAGCCTGACTGAGTTAGCCATGCAGGGGTTTGCTGATCTGAATCGAGTCCCGGCCTGCGTGGCCAGTTTAAAATGAATTTCAATTTTAACTTTTCTATGTAATACTTATAGTACATATGTATACATATCAATTTTTTATTATTCCTATCTGACATGACATCTCACGTTTTTTTTTTCTTCCCCTAGGTTTAATCCTTGAACAGCTTCATAACAATTTGTTGAGCTTAGTGCTAGTCAGCTATCCTGGTAATGTGGCATTAATATATGATTTAATTTTCAATGTCTCTGATCAGTTTTGTCTTATATGCTATATTTTTTAATGTTGTTTTTTTGATGTACTTATTTTAATGGAATGGTCTTCAGATATACAGTATATACGCAAATACATAAATTTATATATGTATTGTGCACATTGATACATATGTGCATGTTTTTTAATGTAGGAATGTACAGGTAACATAGTAAAATAGTATAAGATGGCAGATAAAGACCAGCATGGTCCATTTAGTCTGCCCAGCAAAGTGGCAAGAATAGGTGCGCCCGCTGCTCCGTGCAGGTCAACCCTCCCCATGCCTTTGTTCAGGGGTGTACCCTGCACTCCATGCAGGTCACCTCTACTTGTTAAGATATCAGAGACAGTTACATTTATTTTGATTTTATCTTGTTTCTATAAAGGGATCCACTGTGTCTGTCCCATGCCATTTTGAATTCTGTCACTGTATTTGCCCCCACCACTTCCATCGAGAGGGCATTCCAAGCATCCACCTCCTTTTCAGTGAAAAAGTATTTTCTAATGTTGTCTTTCAGTTTACCCCCTTGCAGGTTTGTGTTATGCCCTCTAGTATTACAGCTTCCCCTCTTTGAAAAAGGTTTGTTTGTTCATTAATACTCCTCAAGTATTTAAAGGTCTGTATCGTATCTCCCTAGTCCCTCCTCTTCTCTAGTGTATACATATTTAGGTCTTGGAGTCTCTTTTCATAATCTTCTGGCACAGGCTCCAAATCATTTTGGTCACCTTCCTCTGAACTATGTCCAGTCTTTTTATATTCTTTGCAAGATATGTTCTCCAAAACTGAACACAATATTCCAAGTGAAGCCTCACCAGTGACTTGTGCAGTGGCATTAGTACCTCCTCATTTCTGCTGGTAATTCCTCTCTGAATGCAACCCAGTATCCTTTTGGCTTTGGCCACTTCCTTGTCACACTGTTTTGCTACTTTGAGATCCTCAGAAACAATTACTCCAAGGTCCTTCTCCTGGTCCATGCACACTAACCTATTGCCCCCTATCTCATATAATTCCCTTCAATTTCTGCATCCCAAGTGCATGACACTTCACTACTTCACATTAAATCTTTACTTCCATGCATCTTTCCTCATGTTATTCATTCCCTCAGGGAATCCACACTGTTGCAAATTTTCATGTCATCTGCAAAAAGACAGACTTTTCCATTCAGTCCTTCAGCAATATCACTCACAAATCCATTGAACAATACTGGCCCCAGGACTGATCCCTGGGGCATGCCACTAATCATCTTCCTTTCATCCGAGTGAGTTCCGTTTACCATCACCTTCTGTCATCTGTCAGTCAACCAATTTCTGATCCAGTTCACCACATTGGGGCTCATCCCCAGGCTGGTCAGTTTATTGATAAGCCTCCTATGAGGCACAGTATCAAAGGTTTTGCAGAAATCTAGGTAGATCACATCCATCCATACCCTTGATCTAGTTCTCTGGTCACCCAGTCAAAGAACTTAATCATATTTGTTTGGCAAGATCATCCTTTGGTAAAACCATGTTGCCTCAGATCATACAACCTATTGATTTTGAGAAAGTCTACTATTCTCTCTTTCAGGAGTGCCTCCATTACTTTTCCCACCACCAAGGTAAGGCTTACTGGCCTGTAGTTTGACACTTCTTCCCTATTACCAGTTTTGTGAAGAGGTACCACATTTTCCCTTTTCCATCCTGCAGAACTTCTCCTGTCTCCAAGGATCTATTAAAATCATCTTTTAAGAAAGGATTATGTTCATAGTAACTGCTCCTTGTAACTGGTATCTATGCAGTAATGTTTTCCTTGTAAATAGTTTGTAGATAGTTACCCTTGTTATCCAAGTTCCTTCCCTTGTTATCTGTAAACTCATGCATGTTGACTGTACTGAGATGTTTTGTTCTATGTGAACCGCGCTGATGCTGAATAGTGCGGTATATAAGAGAATTTAAATAAATAAATAAATAAAAAATAAATTTTAAAGGTCCTGCAAGAACCTCTCTGAGCTCTTTCAATATCCTGGGGTGTATCCCATCTGGTTCCATGGCTTTGTCCACTTTCAGTTTTGCAAGTTGTTCGAACACATCATCTTCTGTGAATGGTGTAGTATTTACTCCACTTTCATTTGCATATTTGTCAATCACAGGTGGTCCTTCTCCAGGATTTTCTTTAGTAAAAACAGAAGCATTGTTTAGCATTCTCGCTTTTTTAATGTCACTTTCTGCGAATCCGTTCTCAGCACTTTTGAGTCTTGCAATTTCCCCTCTGATCTTCTTCTTCTCCCGAATATACCTGAAAAGGTTTTATCACCACACTTTAGATCTTTAGCCATCTTTTCTTCTGCCTTTGATTTTCTATCCTTATTTCTCTTTTTATCTCTTTTAGATTTATCCTGTATTCTTTTTGGTGTTCCTCTATTTGCAAACTTCTGAATTTTGTGAAAGCTGTGGGTTTTTTGCCTTTATTTGTGCAGTTACTCCTTTAGAAAACCAAATAGGTTTCCTTTTCCTCTTTTTATTTACTTTCCTTACATATGTATCTGTTGCCCCTTTTATTGCCTCCTTTAGTTTAATCCTCTGCAATTCCACTTCCCTTACCCCCTCCGATCCTGCTAACTCCTCCTTCAGGTACTTGGCCATCTTCCTGAAGTCTGCGTTTTTTGAAGTCTAGGACTTTGAGCTTGCTGTGAAGGGACTCTACCTTGGCTTTTATCTCAGACTACACTGTGCGATGATTGCTGCTGCCCACGTGGGCACCCACCCGGATGTTCGACACACTTTCTCCGTTGGTGAGTACTAAATCCAGCATCAAACTTTCCCCAGTCAGTTCTATCACCATTTGTCTAAGCAATGCATCTTGGAAGGCATCCACAATTTTTTTTTACTTTCCAGATTTGCATAAGGAATACTCCAATCCACGTTGGGTATATTAAAGTCACTCAGTATGATCTTTTCCACCTTGATGGTTACCTTTGCAATATCAATAATCAAGTCTCTATGCAGTTCTTTGGTCTGAATTGGAAGTCGGTAGACTTCATCAGCATGGATGATACTGCCATCTCCTCTTTCCAATACAATCCACAGTGAATTCTAATAGAACCATAGATATTTTCTATGGTTCTATTAGAATTTGAGATTTTTATATATTTTTTTTTCATATCCACTTAGTGAAGAAAAACCAAATTACAGTTACATGATGCAAGGTTCCATATTAGGAATCACCACCCCAGAAAAAAATCTAGGCATCATTGTCAATAGTACATTAAATCCAATTATGAAAATAAAGTACTCTCAATTTGTTTCAGAAAGTGTAACTAGATAACTTGCTTATTTTGCCTCGAACATTTTTTATCATGCAGTATACCAGATTATTCACCAGTGGTAGTGGCAATAGGAGGTCTCAGAACTTGCGGGCTGCCAATGGTTGGTTTAAACACCCATTGGACAAAATGCCCTTATGTACATCAATGACCTCAAAACGTGCTATCCACCACAGAGTTTTTGTAAAATTCTTTCAAACACTTGTAGTTATATAGTGCAGTCAAAAATAAACAAAGGCTGGCGACTTCCAAAAAGGGACATAAACGCTGTTACTTAGCTTTTTCAGACAGCTCACAAATCAGTCCGACAGAAGCCCCGCCAAATCCTAATGTCAATGAGTGTCATAATCCCGACGCCATCTAGCGTGCTGTTCATGAGCGTTTCACCTAAAGGTTTCTTCAGGGGAAACTCATTCGTAGACGCACTAAAAACAAAATAAGTCTTTTAAACCAAACCTTTCTTTCAATTTATGCAAACGACTTCAAAATTTAGAAGAATCTTTTTTCATATAAGAAAGCTCAGACAAACCTTCAAGTGATGTGCAGAGGAAAAGACTTGGAAGCTCACAGATTTCAACTGCTGCTGGTAGTAACTCAGGAAGCCGTGCATGCGAAAAGATTTAAAGGGCGACTGTTATGTCAATCACTTAAAAAAATGAAATCACCTGAAACACGCCTCCCATTCAATGCGTGCGTTAAGACCTCCTGGAGTCAAGGTCTGCAATTGGTAAATCCAATGTTGTTCTGCATACAGTAATTCTCGTTCCCGTGTCCTACCAAAGCGAGATGTCAGCACTTGCTCAATACCAAAACAGGTAAGATCTTCAAATGTGGAAGATGCTGGAATTCAAGACAATGATCAACTAATGGTGCCTCTCTTCTGTGACGTTTTAACTTGCTTTTGTGTTCGTTCATTCGAACCCTAAACGATCGGATCGTCTTCCCAATGTATAATCATTCACAAGGGCATCTTATACCATAAACCACGTGTGTGGAATTGCATGAAGTAGCATTTCGAAGTTTGTATTTTCTCCCTCTATGTTGAAATTCCGACAACTCTTGAGTGATGTTACATATGTTACAAGAGCCACACTTAACATGACCAACTGTTACATTAGATGATATAAAGGAGATGGGTCGCAAAGACGCCGAACTTAATATCTCCTTAAAATTGCGGGATCGTTTCCAAACACAACGGACTTGGTGAGTTTCCAAGCCAGCTATGCTATGCAAAACATTCATGTGTCGTTTGATACTGAGCTTCAAGTGTAGACTAAAAGGAGTGAAACTTGTAACTAAATTGACTTGTTGTGTGTTGGAAGCCAAAACTGCCTTCTCATGAGTATGCAACAATAAATCGCAGTTGGAATATAATGCTCTTTTATAAGCTTTATTGACTACTTTATGAGGATATCCCCGTTGATAAAAATTGATTTTCAATTGGTGCGCTTGCGATTTGAAATCCTGAAGATCTGAACAGTTGCGACGATACCTTATAAATTGGGACAGAGGTAAACTGTCTTTTAAATGTAATGGATGACCACTGTTGTAATGTAAAATTGCATTCTTATCTATGGGCTTCCGAAAAATGGAAGTGTTCCATCCCGCTGGCGATGTTCTCACTAGAATATCCAAAAAAGTGATTTGTTCAACATGAAAGGGTAAAGTAAATTTGATGTTGGCATCTCTGTTATTCAACCATGCGTGAAAATGGATCAGATGTTCCTGAGTGCCATGCCATAGGACGAAAATTTCGTCGATGTATCTTCGCCACAACTTGACAGAGGTCATATATGGGGAATTATCTAACCAATCTTGTTCAAATTTTTGCATATACAAATTTGCGACAGAAGGGGCACACGTGGCACCCATGGCCACTCCAGATAATTACAAATAGATGATATCTTCAAACACAAAAAAATTATTATACAATGTGAGAGACATTAATTCTGACAATAGACTCAATTGTTGTTCAGAAAGATCTCCTCGTTGATGCAAAGAGGCCATTACCACTGAGTGGGCTTGAGCTTGAGGAATAACCGTATAAAGAGACACGACGTCTAATGTTACTAAAATAAGATCAGGATCCAATGCCCACTGCTTATAGCTTGATAGAATACGCAAAAAGTGAGACAAATCCTTTATGTACGAGGGGATTGAAGTCATTTTAGGTCGCAAATATGAGTCCAGAAATATCGATAGAGGTACATTAAAACCCTCTGTCCAGTGTGTAGAAGCAGCCAGAAAAGCAAATAGAATGCTACAAATCATAAGGAATGGAATGGAATGGAGAATAAAATCAAGAATATTATTATGCCTCTATATCACCCCATGGTGTGAGTGCACCTTGAAAATTGTATGTAGTTCTGGTTACCGCACAAGGTATCTTAAAAAAGGATACAGTAGAATTTAAAAAAACATACAAAAAAGAGCAACCAAAATGGTAAAAAGGATGGAAGTATATTCCCACAAGGAAAGGCTTAAAGGTTAGGACTTAGAAATGAGATGGCTTACAGGATATATGATAGAGGTCTATAAAATGAATGGAGAAGAATGGGTTAATGTAGACTGGTTGTTTACTCCTTCAAAATTAGAAAGACCAGGGGACTTGCAATGAAGCTGCAATGTAGCATATTTAAGACTTATCAGATAAAATATTTCTTCACTCAGCATATAATCAAAATTTGGAATTTGTTGGATATAACAAAAACTCTTAGTGTAGCCAGCTTTAAAAGATGTTTGGAAATGTTCCTAGAAGAAAAGTCCATAAACTACTTTTAAAGAAGACTGAAGAAATCCACTGCTAACCCCTGGGATAAATAGCATGGAAACTTTTTACTTTTTAGGAACAGGTACTTCTGGCCTTGATTGGCCACTGTTGGAAAGAAGATATGTTATATTGAGTCAGACCAAAGATCCATCTAGCTCAGTATCCTATGTTCTTACTGTATGTCATTACAAAAGAAGAAGGCTGGCAAAGTGTTGGATTGATACAAATAACAGCAGCTATGAATGTCAGTCTATCAACAATTAACCACCTGACTGAAGACCGAACACAATTTAGGACAGCCATCCACAGGGTCGCCATAAGTTGATATCCACTCAATGGCACTTAAGAACAACAACACTTTTCCTTAAAGGATCTTGGCAGCTAACAAAGACCTAAGTGACAGATGATGGTCGCTTGTGCTGTATTTAATGAAAAAGTCTTCACAAGGTTTAGTTTAGTTAAAATTTGATATATCACTCTTCATTAGATACATCAGATTGGTTTACAATAAATAGGTTAATAACATTCGGTAAATGTTTCTAAGTCATACAAGAGGTTGAGTCTATAACTTTGAATTCCAAATTAAGATTGCATTGACATGCCCATCATTTGGAAAATTATATACAGTAGATGGGTAGAATTTTAGTTTCACAGGCGTCAGGCTCTTCAGTGCTCTATAGCTTGATAATGCATAACCACACTCAGGTTTAGAAGGGGACCAAAATTATAAAATAATAACACCTGTCATTGAGAGGGTAGCATACACATGTCACAGTAGCTCATGTGCATATTTCTCTCTGGTACTATAATGTTCTCCTTCCTAGGCACAAATAAGAGATCCTCAACACAATAGTTGGAACATTGATTCATGCATCCAAACCTTGCTGATGAGTGCCTCTGCTCTAAATATGTGGGCTCATTCATGCACATTTGGTTCATTAGTGTGCCTTAAATTTAGTGCATGTTAAATAGATTTAAGTGCACTAACTGATTTTGGGGGTCATTTTAAAAGCCTTAGTTGTGATTTGGAAGTCCAAACAACAAAGACATCCTTGGAGTCATTCACAAATGGCTTTTAATGACATCTCTGGTGTGGGGACTTCCAATTAGGCAAGGGGTATGGCAAAGGCATGTCTAGGATGGTGCAATGGACATAGACATCTGGCTTGATTTCAGAAATATCCGGGACATCTGCAACCCATCCAAGTTTAGACCTGCTCCAGGCAGGAGGCATTAGCAAAGTGCTTGTTTGGGTGTAAAACATCCAGAGGGTATGAGAAGATGGAAGGTTAAATGACTTGCCCAAGATCACAAGAAGCAATGGTGGGGTTTGAACTTTGGCTTCCCTGGTCATAGCACACTACTCTAATCATTAGGCTATTAGACATCCCTGTCCTTAAATGCTGTTCTGTGGATATCTATGTAGATGGCCCCATAGCTGTCCATATTGGACATGTTCATATTTGTGAAATCGTGCTTGAACTTGGACATGCCTACTTTTTTTCAGACATTTTGAATTGGACGTCCCATATTGCACTTTGACATCATTTGTTAAATGTGCCTTTTAGTGTTTAGGTTTATTATGTTTCTTGATATACTGCTCCTTCATAACACCAGGGCAGCTTACAAACAACAAAATGGCTGCAGGCCAGGGAAAAGGAAAATAACTCTATTGTATGACAGGACAGAGGAAGGGCATATAAAAGGTGAGGAAGACAGCAGAGGGAGACGGGGGGGGGGGGAGTGGTAGGGAAACTAGTGGAGACTCTTAAAGTGGGCAGGGACTATGGACACTCAGGAGGCAGTAGAGGGTAGGATGAAGGCAGACTGGAAGAGGTGAGTTTTCAGAAGTGGGAAAGGATGGTTCCTGATGTAATGTGGGAGGGAGGGAGTTCCAGAGAGAGGGTCCCAGGAAAAAAAAGGCTGAGTTGCAGGTGGACTGGAGGTGAGCTCGGAATGGGGATGGGAGAGCCAGGCAAATGACGTGAACTGAACGGAGACTATGGGAAGGGGTGTGAAAGCGGAGTAAGCCAACCAGGTATTGTTGGGCATTTGAGTATATAATGTGGTGGGTCAGAGTATTGGATGCGATAGGCGTGGGAGGAGCCTGTGGAGCTTGATGAGGATCGGAGTGATATTCTCTCGGCAGATAGTATGAGTAATAATCCGGGCTGCTGTGTTCTGCAATGATTGTAGCCAGTGGAGTTGGGTCTTGGTGATGTCAGCAAAGGCCAGGTTACAGAAGTCCAAGAGTGATAGGGATAAGAGAGAGTGGTTAATGCTTGCGGGGACAGAAAGGCACTGATGGCTCATATCTGGTGAAGATAATAGACGGATCTGCGGGACAGGAGTGAGACATGCTCTTGAAAGGAGAGTGTGTGTCCAAGGTAATGCCAAGATAACAAATTGTGGGAACTAGGAGGATTGTGGTATTGGCAAGGACCAGGGCAACTGATGGGCAGGAGCTACTAAAGGTGAACCATATTGCAAGTGTTTTAGCTAAGTTCAAGTGCAGGCAATTGGTGGTACCAACTGGAGATCTGTTCTAGGCAATCAGTGAGGATGGCAAAATCGGGCTGTTGAGATTGGGTGTGATGGAGTAAGACTATGTTGTCTGCATAATAATATGCCGACAAGCCAAAGTGTTGAATGAGAATGGTAAGAGGTGCTAGAAATATGTTAAATAGAAGAGAGGCCAGGACGGAACCCTGAGGCACACCACAGCAAAGAGGGACTGGATCGGAGGAGGTCTCACCCATGTGCACAGAGAAGGACTGTGAGGACAGAAAGGAATGAAACCAGTGATATACTGTCCCGTGAAGCCCAGAGTCTCATAGACAAGAGAGAAGCAGAGAGTGGTCAACTAAGTCTAAGGCCTCAGACAGATCAAGAGAAACTGGCAAGGTAATGTCACCACAGTCGTGCATTGTGTGAAGATCATTAAGGAAGGAAAGCATGATGGTCTCAACATTGTGATCAGGATGAAATCAGGATTGGCGAGGGTGAAGTAGATGAGTGGAGCCAAGGTGTTGGGAGAGATTGACAAAGATGCCTTTTTACAGGATCTTTGAAAGGAACAGTAGGTTAGAAACTGGACCATAGTTAATAGGGTCTAGAGGGTCAAGGGAAGATTTCTTCAGGAGAGGAGGAACCAGTGCATGCTTCCTGAGGCTAGGGAAGGTGCAAGATGATAAACTAGTGTTCAGAATGGCAAGAATGAGTGGATGAAGTGCCAGGGAAGGCTCTAGGAACCATGCAGAGGGAATGGGATCTAGTGGGCAGAAGGTCTTGTGGGAGGTGGAAAGCAACTTGAGGAGCTCAGTGGAGGAGAGCAGGTGGAAGGTGGACTAGACAAGGGAAAGGGAAGGAGATGAAACTGGGGAAGGCAGGGGAGAAGGGAGAGGGCTGGAGAGGAGGGGGCAGGTAGTGAAAGATAGGCGCAGGGATATTAGCGGGGATATGAGAAAAAGAATGGGACTGTAGGGATTTTAAGACTGATTAGCTGTGGAGGAGATGACAATGGAAAAGTGAGTTTGTTTGGCTTGATGGACATGTGAACAATATTCCCGATGGCAGGACTTAAAGTGTTAAAGAGCTGTGGAAGTGCGGTGCTTCTGCCAGGCTTGTTTGGTGTGTCACAATTGAGAGTGAAGGAGATGAAATTCAGAGTGAAACCAGAGTTGAAGGGAGGAGCCCGGAGAGGACCGGGGATGCATAGGTGCAACTTAGTCAGGAGCAGTGGTGAGAGAAGAGGTCCATAAAGAAACCTGCTGGTCAATTGAAAGAGAAGAAAAATCCAAGGGAAATAAGTGTTCAGCAGCAGGAAAGCGTTCCATCGCTTGAGGCGAGATGTGCCGCGTCCAGTGCTGTGAGTGCGAGGGATGAGGTTGGGCAGTAGAGACGCACAATATGGACAGCGGTGGTGGTTGCATACGAAAATAGATGTGAAAGTAGTCAGTCTAGGGGAGTGTGGTTGCTGCAAAATTAGGGAATTGGAAAGAAGATGTAGGGGAGGTCAGTACCAAGTCAAGGGTTTGGCCTGCAGCATGGGTGGGTGAAGGGACATGCTGTGAGAGAGCCAGGTCATGGAGTAGAGTTATAAATGAATGATCATGTGCAGAGGATAGGGAATAATAGTGAACATTGAAATTTCCTAGGATGAGTAGTTGGGGAAATTGGAGGGACACGTCAGCAATGGTAGCAAGTGGGTCATCCCAAAGATGGGAACATGGAGCAGGAGGAAAGTAGACTAGAAGGCAGTGTATAGGGGAAGGCAATTGGAGGCGAATTAGAAGAGCCTCAGGGTAGCGCAAGGAAGGTGGGTGAAGTCAGGGTAGTGCAAGGAAGATGGATAAAGTTGGGTGACTGGAAGGGAGGAGTGGTGAATTATGGCTACCCCCCTCCGGTGTGACCAACCTGAGCGAGGGAAATGGCTAAGAAGTCTGGTGGAAGATAGCGATTCAAGAGGGGGTCCTCCACCTCCTTCAACCAAGTTTCTGAAAGGAAAAGAAGGTCTAGTTCATTTTGTGTGACCAGATCCTGAATCAAGAGGGCTTTGCTCTGGAATGAATGGCAGTTCAGGAGCTATAACTGAAGGAAGGGAGAACAACCAGGTGGTGTAGAAGATGTCTGGTTGTAGTTGCACCTCGAAAAGCAGGGAATCAGGTTAGATGGGATACGGGTAGAGCTCAGTTTGATGGCCGGGGAGGGGAGAGATGGAGCACGGTAGCACCAGTGGATGGGGATAGCAAGGCAAAAAGCAGTCAGAGCTGGGAGAATTAATTGAGTATGGTGCTGACCGGAGAATGGGAGGGGGGGATCTGGGATTACGCCTACACCATCGGATCCGCCCCAAGGAGCTCGCTCAAGGAGCACATCATGCTCCTGTGGTGCGTGCCGCGGCGGTGCTGAATGCTGCAGAGGCTTGTTTTAAATACTATGGGCTTGAGTGGGAGATACCTGGATTTGCACAGCCACGGAATCATGGCCGTGCCACTTCTTGTGGGACAGGGAGCTGAATCACCAATTGATAGAACATGGAGAAACAGTGGAGGCAGGCATTCAATGCAATAATAACATTTACGGGCAGGCAGGCAAAAGAGAGCAAAAGCATAAACTTAAATCATCAACTAGTGCATATTAAATCAATTTAGCATGCACTAAAAATTATCTATTAAAATGAATGAAATTAACAAAAACACCCAAAAATCAAGAAAATATTGTGAAAGAATTAAATCTAACTCAATATTTCTTGTCTGTTTACGTTCGTACTCAACTCTCCCAGGTCCTGTTGGTGGAAAAGTGATCAAGTGGCAGGGTGGCTCACTGAAAGGTCAATGGGGATCCCCACTTACACTACAAAAGAAATAGAAACAGAATCTCAGCAGCATAATAGCAGAAGTGGTAGCAGAATGATCACGTTTTCTCAGTAGCAGAAGCAGACCTAGGCCTGAAGAGGTACTGTTAAAGTCAAAGAGGAAGCAAGAGAATGAGAAGGAAGGGGAGTAAGAGGAGATGCAAGGAAAGATAAGAGACAATTTAGATGGAAGAATAAAGAGAAAGTAAAAGAGACTCGCTCAAGCCTCCACCTGGCAGCATCCCTCCCCAAACTGTAGACACATATGGAGAGCAGAATGACAAAGGAAAACGAGAGAGAGGGACTGCTGAGGAAACGGGTTGAGAGTGAGTGCTGTGTTCATGTTTTATTGGGGCCAAATGGGGGGGGGGGAGTCAAATATTGGGTCAGAGGTGATGGGGTCTCTCTGGAAAAGAGCTCTTAGTAAGGAAAAAAGGAATGCTCAAGTTCCTCTGTGAGTTTAATTGGGTATCAGATTATACTTTGGGTATTTACAGTACATAAATGAGTTATTTGAAAACATATACACGGTGTTGAAACAAATTATCTTCCTACACATATGCTATGAATAAATCTCATCATATCTGATGAGCTTGTTAAGTTACCTGCTATATTATAGATACACTATGTCAAAACATGCTCATTTAGGTGATTACACATAATAATGTTAAAAAACACGATGAAGTTGTTTAAGAGTTATACAAACGGTGACATACTCTATGACATTTTGCAAAATAAATTCTAATTTACAGTAGTCTTTGGTAAGGGGCCTTAACACTCATGAATAATTTTAACCTGAACTAGAAGATATTCAATGAAGGTGAAATTGTCTTCAAACGCTTATGAAACTGAAAATGCAACCCTTGTAGTTCTCTAAAACAATATGTGAGTCATTCCAATCAGAGAATAGCAGGGATGTATGTCCGGGTTGGACGTCCAACCCACGTTCAGCTCTGATCACGATTCCTGTGTCAGCTCCCCCCCCACACGTACACCATGTTTGTGCAGGGAGCACTGGATAGGAGCAGAAGGGGGTGGTGCAGGGGCGGAGCAGGGGTGGTGCAGAGGAGGGGCCCTCTGCCGGTATGTACAGAGGCAATTTAGCACCGGGCTCTGTACATCCCCCAGCACCTACCTAGATGCCCGGATTACTCCAACCAGAGGGTGGAATAAGTGCCGGGCTGTGAGCCAATTGCGGGCTGCCCCCCCCTCCCACATCATTGCACTGCCGCAGGAAGGCACCCGCCACCTGATCCTGGCCTTGGGAGCCCCCGCTAAGGCTCAGACGGTGGGGAAACAGGCCATTGGTTGCTCCAAGTGGATGTGCCGTGCCATGGCGATGGAACGTCACTGCACTGGCACATTAGCCGGAGCATTGGGAGGGTTGGCTGGGCACATCACTGGTTGTCTTGCTCCTCAGAATTGTGTGCATGCCAGGACATCTAAGTGATCTGATTCCACAACTGCGGGAATGTATAGCTCCCATGGTTGTGGAATCGGGTATAACTTGGCCCCGTATATTTTTTGGCCGTCCAGATGGCCTGGACGTGCACATTGCAGAATCTGCCTCCACGTGACAGCCACACTTAATGTATTTTAAGATGGTCATATAGCTTTATGTTAAAATAGACAAAAATAACAAGTCCTGATTTTATTTCTATTATTCTCTACAGATCGTAGATTCAATTTTGTAGGAAAGAGAAACTAAAGTTATGGCATTAAGGGGTATGTTGAGGTGGGGTTAAGTGCATCTGTGCCAAGTGCAACATTCCTACTTAGTGTGCATTAGACACCTGCACTAATTGCAAAAGTGCATGGTGTGCCCCTGAACTGCCTAGTCTCTGCCCCAATCCACACTAAAGGCCTGATTCCGTCCCAAACGTAGATCCCCTCTCTCCGTCTGGTCTAACCCAGACGCACAGAGGGGATTGCAATTCTGATCTTGCAGGGCACATCTAGCCCTGCAGGATCAGAATCATGAACAGTCCAGCACGTGCAGGCTGGGACTGTGATTCAGTCTGGCTTAAATGTGCAGGACTGCCCCCCCCCCCCCCGGCTAACTCAGTTGGGGCTTGTAAATGGAGCCATTTAAAAGTTGCTATGCCGGCCGCCTGAAAAAGGGGTTTATTCCCCGCAGTCCGACCCCTGATCTGACCTCCTAAGGCCAGGGTTGGGCTACGGGGAAGAAACCCTGACCCCCCCTGCCCCATCTGTGCCCCAGGCAATAAAAAAAACATGTCCACGGAAGTTATTCCACCTCAGAGGTGGAATACCTTCCCTGGACATTTCGCCAGCCCTGAACATACAGGGCCAACATTAGAATCGGCCCCGAACATCCAGGGCTGGCCCAGACTCTGCCCCCTTGTTATCCATTCCCCACTCCGTCTAACTTCCCCCACAACTGGCAGGGAAGTTATTCAAGGAGAAGCCATGCATAGCAGGGATGGACATCCCGTTGGCAGTCCATCCCCATTATTCATAGCACAGAATAACCTTTAAGCGGTTAGAGTGGCAGCATTTTTGGACATGGTAAAGGTTACTGTGGTGCACTTAATGTGCCCTAAACCTCACGCTAATTGTTAGTGCACCTTAGTAAACATGCTCCTAAATGGAAGTAATCCCATGACCAGATCATCTTTTTAACATTAGAGCTATATGGTGATGGGATGAAGCGGGTTGAATCCCACTTCATATCATATCCTAAAAATAATCCCGGGCCTAATAGAGTGACTGGAAGTGGACCTGTAGCAAGAGCCTAACTAAATGTGGCCATTGTTTTGTTGCTGGGCAGATTTCAGAGGGCACAGACTGCTTGCAGAGAATTTCAGAAAACTCATGCAATGGGTCAGGTATAAGATATGTAGAAACAGGAAAAATGCCCACCACAGACTAGACAGGGGGAGGGAAAAGGGGGTAGAAACAAAGTAAAGACAAGCTGGTAGGGAAGTGATAACATAAACTCCAGCTTTTTGTAAAAGTCTGAAAAGTCTGAAAGTACTTGCACAGGAAACAGAGATAGAGCAATCAATAAGACTATAGTAGAGTAAAAAGTCCCCAACCACAACTAGGTGATAGGCTAAATTTATGTATATAAGATTAGCAGTTGATATCCTCCATTGGAGGAGGGGAAATAAACATGATTCATACAGACAGTCTGATTGGTAATTCAGCTTCTGTTGTCTTTGTCTTCCACCCTCTGGCTCAGGCACACTGTATTGCTAAGAAAAAAATAATGCTGCATTTTGCTTTTTGGCTAAGATTGTAACTGAGTGGGTATAATAAAGATCTAATTTCCTTCTAAGGGGTATGTTTACTAAATGGCAGTAAAGGAGCAAGTGTGCCGTTAGCACATGCAAAAAGGCACTTTAGTGGGTGCTAATGGCACCAGCAGTGTAAAGTACCCTGTGGGTAGAGAGAAGGCGTTCACGGGGCGGAGAGTGGGTGGTCAATGGGCAGGGAGTGTGTGGAAACAAGGCTTGCTTCCTTAATGCAGGCACCTTAATGGCAGGGACTCTAATGCTATTCAAAACCTAGCGGAAAGGGTTTTTTTTGAGGAGAGAGAGTCTATTTTACGTCTGCAATATGATGCACAGAGAGGGGAGCCCAAAAGAGTGATAGTAGTGCTCCATTAGCAGCAACAGCACAGAGCGCAAGTATGAATTGGCACTATGTTGATGGTGCTAATGGGGACAAAGGAGGTGGCACATGGGTCATGCAGTGGGGGCTGTTGGTGCACAGAGGGGACCAGGCAGCTGCCCAGATAGCACATAGGAACATAGGACTACAAAATATGCCAAACTGTGTCAGACCAAGGTCCATCATGCCCAGTATCCTGTGTCCAACAGTGCACAATCTAGGTCACAAGTACCTAGCAGTTTCCCCAAAAGACACACAGAATCCCCTATAACTGTAATGTGGCAAGCAGCGCATAGCTCAGATCCTGTTTAGTAATGGTTTATGGACCGTTACCCAGGAACCCGTCCAAACTTTTTTGAGCCCAGTTACACTGACAGCTTTTACCACATCCTCTGGTAGTGGATTACATGGTTCAATTACGCGTTGACTGAAAAAATATTTTCAACTAGAAGACCCAAATGGGCTACAGTGTAGCCGCATTGCAGGTCCCCTAGTCGGTCCACAGACTGATGGCATAAAAAAGTGATCTACGTTTACCTGTTCCATTTCGGTCAATAATCTATAGACCTCTATCATATCTTCTCTCAGCCATCTCTTCCCCAGGTTGATGAGCCACAACCTTTTTAGACTCTCCACAAAGGGGTATTCTGCCATCCGCAGAACCATCTGTGATGTTTGTCATGATCCCATAGTGACAGTGGCAGCACACAGTCCTGCTACTGCTGCAGGAAGGCAATGTGCCACATACAGTGGTCCAAGGGTCTTGGCACCCCAGGCAGAGATCCAGGCTGCCTCCCCCCTCCTGCTGCCGCAGAACCCAGCTGTGGGGGAAGAGGCCAATAGTGCCAGAAGCTGTAGCCCTCTAGGTAGCTGGAAAATGCAGGTGCCCAGGGAAATACTACAGCAGTGGCTGCCATCCTACCGCCAAGACGTATCAGTGGCAGGTGGTGATGGGGCCCCTGCATGAGCAGCCATTGGGGAGCTGCATGGCTGACAATGCATGCCCCTGCCCCACTCCCCCATGCATACCTTGTGCCCAAGGTGTCCGTCAAACCTGCATGTTTAACATGCTGGGACTGCGACCACCACCACTGACAGTGCATGGGCATGTCTGCGTGGTGGGGTATTGATGGTGGCATGGGAAGTGGCACCAGCCTGCAGCAGACAGAAGCCTTGTCCTGATTGTGTGCACCATGTGCATTGCAGCATGTGCCAAAGGTCAACTGAAAGGAAGCATGTCAGCAACAGGAGCTGTTACTCTCATAAGGCAACACTATAGTGCAACATGCACAGTTGGTATATTTATGTGTGGAGGGTTACAGGTTCAGGTCCCTGCTGGGGCTTCTGTATTGCATATTTCTATGGACAAGGTTTAGCTGACAGTGTAAATACAGCTCCAGTATGTGCAACCCTCAAGAAGATGGCCAGCAAGGGTGGAAACACCCACCAGCAGCACAAACAGGCTCCACTATCCACAGCTGGTAGGAGGCTATTAGCACAAGGTAATATAGCACGTGCAAACAGTGCACACGTTATCATTCTGTGGTGAGGGCAAGGTATGGTAATATGTGCAAACAGAGCACACATTATCAATCCTTGAGCTAACATAGAGACAGGAGTGTCAAGCAGGAAGCTCTCCTTTTGCTCAGTTCGCCAATGAGAGTGTATATGTGTGTGTGTGTGTGTGTGTGTGTGTGTGTGTGTGTGTGTGTGTATGGCTCCCCTTTGTCCTTTGGCTTTCTGCACTACACTTTGGCTCACATTGTCTGAATTTTTCCCAGCCTGTTTGGAAAATGTGAATAAAGTGAGGCAGAAGATTGTGGGTATCACCTGAAACAGCGCAGACTGGTCTGGATGTGTCTGCCACAATGGTAGGGTCACTGACTGAGACGCCATTGTGCCCATCTACCACATGCACTGCCTGCGTGGTCACTGTATGTCATGCTGAGATGGCACTCTCACTATGGCCAAAAAGTGACCATGGCATAGCTATGTATCCACATAGCTTTGTTATGCTGTCTGGCTCCAGTGTTGTGGATGCATTCTTTGTCTGGGAATGCTACTTACTGAGTAAATGGCGGGCTATCCCAAGTCAAAGTGCTCATGGTTATACCATGCCCATGCAGTGCATGCTGATAAGCAGATCTACTGTAGTTGCTTTGGGCTTGGCTGACACAGCCCATTGAAGGGGTAACAAGGCAGTCTTTCTGCACAGCTGTAGTTAATTGTTAGGCTTCAATAGTTGGGGTAGCAGTGGTTCATGGCCTACCTACTGGGGTCCTGACAGGGCTAGAGCAGTAGCCCCACACCAGCCTCTACACCCCAGCTGCAGTGGCTGTCTTATAGCAGCAACATATTGGCACTGGCCACTAACCTGCATTGTTATTGGGGGATTAGTGCCCAATGGGCAGAACACAGGTTGAGCTATTACTGTCACTGTCACCCTCAGCATGCAAACAATACCCGATAAACGCTAACAGTGATGTGGACCTACAGCACAGCTAACAGAGATCATCTCCAACAGTGCAGGTTCAGTGGACCAGGTGCTGGGCACCCCTCCTCACCCTCAAGGTGACAGCTGAAACTGCTCTGCAGCACAGCTTACTGTTGCCAGTGCATCTTACTGAGCTGATATGCTGGATTGGTGCATTCTCCATTGGTTCTTCATCTGCTGACTGTTTGCATGTGCAATGCCTCATGAGTAGTGGAGGCCCCAACCTATGCCAGCAGACAGCAAACAGTTTGATCAGAGATCTGCAGGCTCTATATATCTGCATAGAGTTGTGTGGAGGTGTAGCTTACTGGTTGGTGCAATGTCTTTATGGGTAAAGGTCCAGGGTTTGATTCCCACTTGTTCATTTTGTGCCTGAGTGCGCTTGCACAGTCCTGGCTCTGCTGTGACCAGCAGACAATCATTCTTCTACATTTCTATGCATTATGGCCACATGTTTGGTAGCCCAATATGGCAATCTCCATCATGGACATCTGCGAACATTGCTTTAATGGCTCTACTGTGACATATTGCAGCGGGTCTATGAAGTATACGCAGCAGATGTCTGGGTCAACTGGAATGGATGCATTTTCAGTTTTGCCATCATTGTGACCTCCCAGCTTTACAAAAAGAGGATATATCTTGTACATTCATGCACCTAACACTCCTTCCATAGCCATTCCCTGCACTGTTCTGCCACCATTACTTGTCCCTCATGGGGCAAATGGGTTCAACTTGTCCCTTTCTATCATGCCACTTTGTCAGGTGTATTGTCTTGCAGTTGCACAGGCTGAGGCACCAGTCCCACCAGCACAAATGGTGTTTCACACACCCAGTGCCTTTGGCCTGTATGATCCCATACATCCACCCACCACACATATTGCACTCTGCTTGCGAAATCCCTGGCATAGTCCTGCACCCACCATTTGACTGTCAGGGAGATTTATGGTGGGGCAGCTTACTGGCAGTAAACTGCCTCACCATGGCTATCAGGGGTCATTTGTAGAAGTTAGCCATATCATTCACACCTCTCTTGTGACTGCTCCATATGAGCACTCATGGATAATCTTCACTTTGCTGCCCACATCAGAAACATGCTGCCTCCACGCAGACACTGTCCTGACCCATGGCATGCCACATACTGACAGTACATTTGGATACCTGTCCATACCTCACAGACACTATAATGTAGCTTACAGCATAGTGTATGATTTCAGGAGCATCTAGGACTGCATGCCTGTCACAGCGCCCCCCGCTGATGCATCCCCTCCGCTGACTCCACTGCCACCACTCATCCACCCATGACACAGCCTGCACCTACACTGACCATCATCACTAGGCAGCAGTCTATCTCGCCTAGTCAACAGCATAGGCCACATTGCCAGGCATCAGGTCAGTCAACTCCATCAGCTACCAATTGTGCTTGCATCCATACCTTCTACAATGGCTTTCCTGCCCCCCTTTCAGAGTTTCAGTGGCTTTCCTGCATTAAGGTGTATGCCAGACACCTTTCCGCAGCATGTCCCATTACCACACGGTAAGTGTTCACTATCACCCCTTAACGCAGCATGTGCTGTTACCACACAGTATGTGTCCACTAGCACCCCTTAACGCTGGAACACCTTTAACACGCCCAGCACACTTAGCACACGGTAACTCTTTATCGCTGCCATTACCGCATGGAGAAGACTGCTCCTTTACCACGGTTTAGTAAACATACCCCTAAGTGTCTGAGTCTGGTTTGATTAGTGCGAGGTTATTCTTATATCTTTGGGGTACAAAGCCGCAGCCTTAGTCCACCAAAATCACCAAGAATGGTCATCTAATCAAATTCAGATATCTGAAAAATGCATCAGCAATATTTTGTTTCCCAAATCACAGATTCTGTAGCTAAGTTAAAGAAGCATATTCTCTACAGCAGCCTGAAGAGAATTTCTTTTTCTTGGTTTGTTGTTCTGCACTTATGCTGTGATCTACCTTTCTACACCTGAAATCTCTCCGACAATCCAGGCCAGGATCTCTGCCTGCCTTTCTGATACTGCTGCTTGGATATCTCACCGCCATTTGAAATTGAAAATGGCCAAAACTGAGCTTCTTATTTTTCCCCCTAAATCCTCCTCTCCCCTTCCTCCTTTCTCAGACTCTGTGGATAATTCTTTACTTCTCCCTGTCTCCTCAGCTTGCAATCTTTGGGTCATCTCTGACTCCTCTATTTCCTTTCTCCACACACATCCAACTGATAGCTAAAACCTGCTGTTTCTTTCTCTACAACATCAACAAAACTCACCCATTCCTTTATGAACACACTAATACACTTATCCACTACTTGGTCACTCCCATCTGGACTGATGTAACCTACTCCTTGCTGGTCTCCCTCTGAATCATCTTTCTCCCCTTCAATCTGTTCAACACTCTGCTGCGCGGCTAATCTTCCACCAGCCTCGTCATACTCATATTACCCCTCTTCTCAAGTCACTTCATTGGCTCCCTTATCCATTTCTGCATCCAGTTCAAACTTCTTCTGCTGACCTATAAGTGTATTCACTCCTCACTACCTTTTCTCTCTTATCTCCCCCTACACTCCTCTTCGGGAACTCCGTTCTTCTGGCAAATCACTTCTATCTGTGCCCTTCTTTTCTATTGCTAACTCCAGACTTCGCTCCTTTCACCTTGCTGCTCCTGAGTCTGTATGTCAGGCGCCTTCTCTGACCCTTTTCAAATCTAGGCTGAAAACTCATCTCTTCGCTGCCGCTTTCAGATCTTGACTCACCTGATCTCCTTTGTGTTTCCTCACCATTCCCTCTAGATGTATCCCTTGTCTACAGCTACTGTGTTTTCTGTCTTGACTAGATTGTAAGCTCTGATGAGCAGGGACCATCTTTTACATGTGTCTGTGCAGCGCTGCATGTGTGTTGTAGCGCTATACAAATGTTCAGTAGTACTAGTAGTATCTCAGATCAACCGATTGGTTATGATTAAAACTGCCATGCCCCTAGCAGGCCCCTCTCCTGTCTCATACTGAATGAGTTAAATTTTGCACAGACAATAAATTGCCAGGACAAAATTTAACTAGTCTGTAGGAGGAACATTTCAAAAGCAGGGCCAATCTTTTGAATATCAGCCTCTATATGTTCACAGTAGATAGTGCAGCAGTAGTGTAACAGACTTATGCAGGTGATTTTATAAGTGTATTTTCATGTGTTAATGAGCATTTATGCATCTACTTTCGCCAGTCTGCTTCAGTAAGTGTGTGCCTAAGCCCAATAGCGTGCACTTTTGCTGTGGGTGTGCGCATGGGTTTGGGCAGAGTGTGGGCAAAGCAAACAAATGCATGCATAAATTACAAAATATTTATTTATTTATGTATTTATTTAAAACATATTTCAATACCGCCTTTCTGCAATTCAATGTGGTTTACAATTATCAAATGTGTAACAGGACCTGGTTAGGTCACTGTTTTGCATGAAACTGGAATAGTAAAAACAGTACAACAATAGATTAACAGTTTAACATCCAACTATTTACAGTTCTGGTTCTACTGGCTGGATTGGTCAACTTATGTACATATGTTGTTGTTGTTGTTGTTGTTAAGTGCCGTCGAGTCGGAGTCGACTCATGGCGACCCTCTGGATAGCTATCCTAAATTGTGTTCGGTCTTCAGTCAGGCGGCTCATTGTTGACAAACTGGTACTCGTAGCTGCTGTTATTGTATCGATCCATCTCATTGCTGGCCTTCCTCTTTTGCGTTGACCTTCCATCTTGCCAAGCATAATGTCTTTCTCTAATGATCTCTCTCTTCGCATGATCTGTCCAAAGTATGAAAGTTGAAGTCTTGTCATCTGAGCTTCTAAAGAAAGCTTAGGTTTGATCTCCTCTAGTACCGACTGGTTTGTTCTTCGGGCAGTCCATGGTATACACAGTATTCGCCGCCAGCACCATAAGTCAAAGGCATCAATTTTCTTCCTGTCTATCTTTTTCACTGTCCAGCTTTCACATCCATATGATGTTATTGAAAATACCATGGCTTGAACAAGTCGAATCTTTGTATGGAGAGAGACATCTCTGCTCTTGAGAATCTTATCTAGGTCTTTCATAGCCATTCTACCAAGAGCAATGCGTTGTCTGATTTCTTGACTGCTTGTTGCTTCTTTATTGATAGTTGATCCAAGTAGGTTAAAGTTGTTCACAATTTCAATTTGTTCTCCTTCAACGATGAACCTATTGATTATGCCAGTTGTCATGATCTTTGTCATCTTTACATTAAGGTGCAGGCCCATTTTGAGACTATGTTCTTTGATTATGAGAAACAAATGTTTCAGATCATCTTCACTTTCTGCCAGTAATGTGGTATCATCAGCATAGCGAAGGTTGTTGATGAGTCTTCCACCAATCTTCACACCTCTGTTGTCTTCATACAATCCTGCTTCTCTGATGATTTGTTCTGCATATAAATTAAACAGGTAGGGGGAAAGTATGCAGCCTTGTCTTACACATTTGCTTATTTTAAACCATTCTGTTTCTCCTTGTTCCGTTCAAACTGTTCCTTCTTGATCAATGTACAGATTGCGAAAGAGAACGATCGGGTGTTCTGGTATACCCATGCTTCTTAATGTGGCCCAGAGTTTCTCATGGTTTACACAGTCAAAAGCCTTGCTATAGTCGATAAAGCACAAATAGATATCCTTTTGGTATTCTTTAGTCTTTTCAAGGATCCATCTCACATCCGCAATGATGTCTCTCGTTCCTCGCCCTTTCCTGAACCCTGCTTGCACTTCCAGGTATGTTCCAGGTATGGTTGTAGTCTCTTTTGAATAATCTTCAATAGAATCTTGCTGGCATGTGGGATCAGAGTGATTGTGCGATAATTTCCACAGTCAGTTGGATCACCTTTCTTTAGTATTGGTATAAACACAGATCCTTTCCAGTCAGTTGGCCATGATGTTGTCTTCCATATTTCTTGGCAGAGCCTTGTGAGTACGGTAACAGCTGCATCAGATTGCTGCAATACCTCTATGGGAATGCTATCAATGCCTGGTGCTTTGTTCTTTGATAAGGCTTTCAATGCTGCTTCAACTTCTTCTTTCATCACCAATGGTTCCCGATCATAAGGTACAGGTTGAAACGGCTGTTGGTCCACTTGATCTTTATCATATAAAAACTCTGTATATTCCTTCCACCTTTTCTTGATCTTCTCAGCATCATTCAACATAGAACCTTGAGCATCTTGTAACATTCCAATTCGAGGCTGGAACTTTTTCTTTAACTCTCGTAGCTTTAGGAAAGCCGATCTTGTTCTTCCTCTAATAGTTTCTGCTTCTATTTCCTTGCAAGTGTCATTGTAGTACTTTTCCTTGTCCTGTCTTGCTGCACGTTGGAAATCTCTGTATGTACATATACCGGAGTATTTGTCTGTTGTGTACTTAGAGTGCATTTTAAGGTGGTTGAGTCCTTGAGTCCATGTTCAAGTTGTATACATTCTGAAAGCTTTCTGATAAGTCTGGGCTTTCTCTTAGTGTTGGCGGGAGGGAGTTCCAAAAATGTGGGCAGCGAATAGTGAGAAGGCTCAATTGCAAATGAACTGCTTGCTCTTGATTTTCTGGGTTGGGATCTTTAGGAGGTTAAGTGTGGAGGTTCTTCGGGACCACTCAGCTGTGGATTTGGAGATGAGAGGCAGAAGGCAGTATATATACTACATACTACATAGTATAAATAAAGTATATAGTGTAAATACTATAATTTACACACATTCTCTACAAATCTAAGTGCAGGCATTTACACCAGCCCTAGGGCTAGTGTAAGTGACCACACCTTAAATTGATGCATGTTTTCTACTGCTTATGCTATTATTTTATAAAGAAAAGGTACCTGCTTTTCTTTACAAAATAATGCCGAAGTAGATGCCTACTTTTGGGTATAAAATAGATGCTACCTTATAAAATTCCCCCTCATAATCTGTGAAATAGCAAAGTTATCAGAGTTCTGCAATCAGCTGGTGGTGATGAAATGCATGTCTGCACATTAAGCTTCTCTATTTTGCATGCAAAATGATAACTTGGGGGAAGTTAAACCAAAGCAAGAGGACTTTTTATGCCACCATTTTTAGCCATCATGTTGCTTCCCTTGAGCTGTAAATATACAACAGATAGGCAGAACTGTAAAAAATGTAATTGAAATGCTGCAGTTTCGATGTGTTTATACTGATGTAAAATATTACATGTTAAACAATAACAAGTAAATTGGGCTCAATAGTGTCCTTTTCAACTTAATCAGCTATTTATGCAAAACAGAATGGGTTGCTTAACTGCCTGACAATCTGCAGCATCTTACAGATTTGTGAAGCATTATTGCAGTCACAAGAGCCTCGTAGATATACAGCAGCAAGCAGTTATGAATCTGTAGAATAGTCATGGGGTCCTATCAGTAATGTGCATATCTTAGTGATATCGCTAGTGTACAGCGAGGGTAATTTATAAAAGGAAGCATGCAAGCACACTTGTGGCTCCTGATTAATAAAGGCAACATATGCACTTATGTACCTTTTATTTCACAGTCTAAAGTTCCTAGACAGTTACACCTGGTCCAAGACAGGAGTGAATTCCAACTTTCTACCTAAAAGCCTAAATTTGGCTTTCTGATTCTCCCTCCCACACTTTCCTATGTCACTGGTGCCTACATATACTAAAGCAGCCAGCTCTTCCCTAGCACTGTCTAGGTTCCTATCTAGCTGATGTGTGAGGTCTTCCACCTTCACACCAGGCATACCAGCCAGCCAAGTGGCCAAGCGATCTCATAGCCCCAGCCACCCAGCTATCTATATGCCTAATGATCGAATCACCAACTAAAATGGCCATCCTAGCCCTTTCCTTTTGGGCAGAAGCCTCTGGAGAGACATTCATGGTAAGAGAGGATAAAGAATCTCCCTAAGGACATGTTCTGGCTACAGGATCTTTTCCTGAAACACCAAGGTGATGCCCTCCTTCCAGGTAACCTCTCTTCTTCCTAAATCTAAGATAAATTAATTTTAAATCTCTAAAGAAAGCTGAGAATTATATCTGCCTTTTTAATGAAATAAAAAAACAGACTTTTCCAAATAACCCACAGTCTTTCCTCCATCCCAAGCTTTAAGTCACAAAGTTTGCCAGCAAAGTAATATTCACTTAATCACAGAGGATTCTTCTACTCTCAGCTCTCCCTCAGAAAAGAGAGAGAGCTGAGAGGAATATGCACAGGGAAAAAAATGTTGCTTTCTTAAATTTTGGTTTTCTCTTCAGATATTTGGTTTCTATTTTTCAGTTCATTTTACACAATTATTTTAATAAAATATTTTTAACACACAGTTGAATTTCTTAACACGCACAAGTAGATCACTGGGCTGCTATTCAGTCCACAGTGGTTAACATGTTTTCAATGACAACCTATTGTGGTCCAAAGTGAAAGCATATATTCAGCTAAAGTGCCTGGGTGATGGCTTCTGCTGAATATCTATTTTCAGTGGTAATCGCTGTGGGATATCCAGATAGTGGTGATATTCAGCTGCTATCTGGATAGCCAGACTGCATAAAGTTAGGCCTGCATGTTTTTGGCCTAACTTTATGCAGTTACTAATCTGGTTTGCGAAATGAAAATTGCCGCTAAGTGGATAAGTGGTTACACCACTTTCGCCCTGCCCAAAGACCACACTGGTGATTAGAAAAATATTCAGCAGTACTATCCTGCTAACCAGATAAATAATGTTGGCGGCATAGGCAAACTTTAAACTATAATACCCACCCTCCCCCTGAAATCTATTGCTCAGCTTTGAATGCCCTGCTCTTTGTCACCCCCAGAAGTTGCCATTCTAGGTGACCACCTAGTTTGCCTAATGGTTGTGCCTGTCCTGCAGATAAACCCTTCTGAATATCAGACCCTATAGGTGCATAAATTCATAGGTTAATGGGCGCTAATCAACTTTTTGTGCACCTAATTTATGGTACTCTAATGAACTGAATTTATGCCAATGAATGAACTATACATCCATAACTCTTGCTAAGAAGTATGCAAGCTAAGCAATACTGTGACATTGTAATAATTATTGTATGCTGTTTCCATCTGATCACTTTTGAAGTATGGGGCCCTGTTTTGTGAATGCATCCTCAAAAATGATGTCACTTATGAAAGGTCTAAAGTATGGACACTGAGCAAATAAATACTGAAACAAAGAATATAATGACAGCTAAGGATCTTAACATCCATCTAGTATATCCAAATTCAATCTTGGTGCAGCTCCATAGACAGCAATTGATCATATGCAAGTAAAGAAAAAAAAAATTCACATTGTGAAAACAGATGTTCAAGAAGAAATTTATTTACACTAGGGTCAATATTCAAATGGAATTCTACCTTAACCGGTGGTCAGTCAACTGTCAATTTTCAGTGGCACTGTGGGGTACTTTTCTAAACGTTTTGTGCAGAAAACCCTGTTTTGCACATGGAATTTGGGGAGAGCATGGGCAGAGTTGTGATTTACATCCATATTTGATCAAATATGCATGTATCTGCTTACTTTACATGTGCATTTACTCCTGCTCAAAAGCAGGGTGTAAATGAGCATGGCTTCGGAATAGCCACAATATTTTCTAGTACTCCTAGTATTTTATAAAGGCTCGTGGAGCCAGATTTGCATAGGGGCACATCCGGCCCCAAGCAAGACAGGCCGATTCTGGACCGTTGGAACAAAACCGTGACCCAAATGGTTCTGTATGTCCTGCTGGGCTTCCCCGCCCTTGCTCCGCTCAGATCCTACCCCATCCTGCCTCCAGCCGGCTCTCCCCGTCCTAATGCTCAGGACGTATGGGGAGAGCCAGAAGAGGAATCAGGCCTGGGTGGCTTGCGGGGCTACATATCCCACTGGGACGTGCAGCCCCACAATCTGTGCCAAAGAATCGGGACCATAGGCTAAAAATAGATGACTTCTCTACCTCCAAACTTAGGTGGCCTGTTATAAAATTACTCTTCACATTGATAGTGCCAATGTAAATCACTCTAACTGCCTTAGCACTATCCATATAGCATTAGGCTGAGTTAGGAAGAGTGTGGACAGGAACCTACAACTGCAGGTACAGTAGCGATATTCAGCCATTATACACACAGGCAGTAGTGGTCATCATATTACATGTATATTCCACACTTCTGACTATATAAGGGGCACTGAATATACAGACTTTTTAAAACCCTATGGCCAGAGTTTCTAAAACTATGGCAACCATTACCATTTAATATCAGCCCATCTATGTATTCAGGGATCCTATAGGGCCCACACCATCAGTCCTTTACCCTAATGTATCTGCTAAGGTTAAGGAGCAATAGGTTCCACAGTATACAAGGTAAGGACACTTTTGCTCAGAGTGGTGAAATTATGGAAGTTTTTCCAGTCAAAACACTTTTGGTTGCAACAGTAAATGAATTCAAAAGTATATGGGATACATTTTTTAGAGAAAAAATATTAATGAGTATGATGATCTAGCTAGACTGAGAGACTCTAGGGAAAAATGTTGACCTAGAGCTTTAAGTTTACAACTGTGGCTTTGATTCACTAAAGATTTTCTGCATTTGTGTTTAAGGAGAAAAGATTCTTGAATCAGGTCCTATATTTAGATTTAAAAGGAATTATTTTCAGTGCTAAAGAGCCAGTGGGGAGGGCGGAGGGGGTGGTAGAGAGGGAGGGGTGTTTTTTCTTTGGATTACCACAAAAATAACTGTTAGATTATCATAAGTTTGGACTTTTCAACTTAATCACATGCTGCTATAACTTTGAGTCAGAAATTTATGTGTTTTTTTTAATGCCCTAAAATAAAATGTTCTCAGCAAAATAATCAAATGATTGGCAATGCCTTGGTTTACAGTTGGCATTCTACTGGAACATGATTTAGAATAAGATTATAACAGCTCGATAAAGAGATCAATTTTAGATATTTATGTTTATTCAGGTGTGAAAACAATTACATATAACATCTAAATTCTTAATCTTTTAGGGTCTCCTAGTACCTCATTAATAAGATGAATGTCTCTTAAGATCTGATTATGTTGTTCCAGTTAATGAAGGACCAGTACTTAAAAGGGTTAAAGAACTGCGTCCTCTTGAGACGTCTAGTAGATATAAGAAAAAAAGTGTAACAAATATAACATAAGTAGCAAAATCAGGCAATCAAAATGAAATTATTTTGCAGTATATTTCATTCACCTTGCCAATCTGTCTGAAAGAGAAAGTCATTTTCTGATGTTACTGATAGGATCCTTTTCAGGATTAAACTCATTAAGTTATGTGTTTTTTGCTTAGTTTTTTACTGCATCACTCAAAAAAATCCCAATGTTAGAGATATAAGAAAATGCCCCACCAAAATAATCTCCCAAAGACTCCCTAATGAAATCTTGAAATATCTTTTTGTCGGGCCGCAGTGAGGGAGGTTTAGATGAACTTCAAAACCACACCAGACTGCTGCGGACCATTTTAATCACCAAACAGTTCTTTAGTGAATTATATGAAAAAGGTGAAAACTTATCTTAAAACGTGAAGAGAAGAAGCACAAATCATATGGAATGTCCAAGTTCAAAATCAGAAGTTCAGAATCACGACGTGCACGTTTCGGGACAATGCAGCCCCTGTATCAAGTGCTCTCACACAAGTCATAAAAGTTTGGTTCTTCTCTTATGCATATCCAAAATGGCATTCTCACTCCATTTAAAAACCCCCGGTTCACACCGGATAACTAATCACAAAAAGGAATCGGTCTTATAACCATTGGTCGGCCAAATTGTCGTTCTTCAAGGGAACCAAAGAGAGGTAAGGGATTCCCTGCAATGATCCCTTAACCTATTGGATGAACGCAGGAGAATAATAGAACAGGCTTACAAACGCGTGCGCTACACGCACCGTGATTGGATCATGCAGTCTTCTAGTGCTTCATCGAGTGATTCTGAAAAGAAGATAGTGGGGTTTTTTCCTTATATGGTTCACAGTAATGCAGTAGTGCGAATCCTCCGTAGACACTGGTCCATTCTTTTGGTACATCCCAGTTTAGCTCATCCCTTTATGCCAGCTTTCAGCAAGGCTACTTGTCTTCGGGACATTTTGGTGAATTCCACTACCACAATTGATAAACCACCTGGTTTGAACACAATAGAAGGCCATTTCCCTTGTCAACATTGCAAATTTTGCTTCAATACCATGTCTGGAACCATGTGGGTTCATCCGCACACTGGTCGCACTTACACACGACGTTGGTCCACTACCTGCTCCTCGTCATTTGTGGTCTACCTGATTCAATGCAGTTGCCCTTTTATTTATGTGGGCCGCACGACGAGATCAATCAAAACCAGAATTGGTGAACATGCGTCCCGCTTACAACAGCAGGTTTTGTCAGCTCCTATAGTATCTCATTGTGTTGAGCAGGGGCACACTTTTAATGATCTACGGTGGACCGTGATAGACTACATTTCAGTGGACCCTAGAGGAGGTGACAGGATACTCCGACTTCAACGCTGCGAGCAACGGTGGATCTATGATTTGGCCAGTGTGCATCCAGGCGGTCTCAATCGTGAAATCGAGTGGTTGAGTGTTCTTTAATTAAAGCTCAAGGTTCGAGGGTTTCCCTGGTGTGGTGGGAATCCCCTTCATCCTGAGCTGTTCTTTAGTATCTGCTGAATTGAGCGATATGCGATGTGATGACATATATTCTCCTGCGTTCATCCAATAGGTTAAGGGATCGTTGCAGGGAATCCCTTACCTCTCTTTGGTTCCCTTGAAGAACGACAATTTGGCCGACCAATGGTTATAAGACCGATTCCTTTTTGTGATTGGTTATCCGGTGTGAACCGGGGGTTTTTAAATGGAGTGAGAATGCCATTTTGGATATGCATAAGAGAAGAACCAAACTTTTACGACTTGTGTGAGAGCACTTGATACAGGGGCTGCATTGTCCCGAAACGTGCACGTCGTGATTCTGAACTTCTGATTTTGAACTTGGACATTCCATATGATTTGTGCTTCTTCTCTTCACGTTTTAAGATAAGTTTTCACCTTTTTCATATAATTCACTAAAGAACTGTTTGGTGATTAAAATGGTCCGCAGCAGTCTGGTGTGGTTTTGAAGTTCATCTAAACCTCCCTCACTGTGGCCCGACAAAAAGATATTTCAAGATTTCATTAGGGAGTCTTTGGGAGATTATTTTGGTGGGGTAGTTTTTTACTGCGGCTTTGTAAACAAGCCCCATAGTAAAGTTACCTACTTTTAACACTGGGAAAAGTAATCAAAATGCCATTCCAATGAGTTTATGCAAAAGATAGATGATATAATGCATGCTATTATTGGCATCTCTTCCCAATAAAATCTCTCCATACTGGACTTAAAGATATTAAAACTAATATAGTCCCTCGAAAATGGAAAATATTTAAATTTGACGCTATATATTTACCACTAGTGGTACTTCAGGCCAGAAGGTCAGGGGTTCAAATCCCACTAGAGGACAGCAACCTTGGGCCAGAAGGACTGGGCTTTCTAGTCCCACAGGTGCTCCTTGTGGTCTTGGGCAAGCCACTTAACCCTCCATAACCCATGTTCCCTGTAAAATAGTTATCTCCAAGTTATAATGACCTGTTCAATGTAATTTCAGTTTGTTCAAAGTAAACCACACTGATGCCAAATAGCACGGTATATAAAAGAATGTAAATAAATTAATACCCTTCATTTCATCCCCAAAGGGGCCTAATAATATTATTTACTCAAATACCTTTACTCACAGAATCATAGCAACAAAGAAAATGGTAGCAGTTAAAAAACATATGGACTATCTAGTCTGCCATAACTATTAAGCTCTACAACCTCCTCCTCTCCCTCAGAGATCCTGTGTACTTCTCCCATGCTTTTTTGAATTCAGACGTAGTTCTCATCTGTACCTCCACTGGGAAGCTGTCCCACTCATCCACCACCCTTTCCATAAAGAAATATTTTCTTAAATTATTCCTGATTCCATCCCCTTTCACTTTCATCCTATAATCCCTCATTCCAGAGCTTCCTTTCAACTGGAAGAAGGCCACCTCCTGTGCAGTTATACCATGGAGTTATTTAAATGTAATTATCATATCTCCCCTCTCTCACTTTCCACCAAAATATACAGTGTACCTATTAAGATCTTTAAATCTATCTCCATATGCTTTATGATGAAGACCATTGTAGTAGCTGCCCTCTGGATTGACTCCATTCTGTTTATATGCTTTTGAAGGTGATGTCTCCAGAACTGTACACAGTACTCCAAAGGAGGTTTTACTAGAGACTTATATAAAGGCATAATCACTTCCTTTTTTCCTGCTAGCCATTCTTCTCCCTATGTTCTTGGGTATCCGTCTGGCTTTTGCAGCCACCTTTTACCTCCTGGTCACTTAAAATCATTTGATGCAATCACCCTACTACTACTACTATTTATCATTTGTATAGCGCTACAAGGAATACACCGCATTGTACAAGTAAGTGACAATCCCTACTCATCAGAGCTCACAATCTAATTAAGACAGACCATACAACAACAATTATGAA
Organism: Ichthyophis bannanicus; assembly: GCA_033557465.1. Taxonomy (NCBI): domain Eukaryota; kingdom Metazoa; phylum Chordata; class Amphibia; order Gymnophiona; family Ichthyophiidae; genus Ichthyophis; species Ichthyophis bannanicus. The sequence continues at coordinate 367,885,790 of CM066038.1, read as the reverse complement.
CTAGGGTAATTCAAGAGCAATCACAAGATACAGATAGGTGAAAGCAGGAGAATAAGAAGATCAGGATCCAAATGTAACCTTGAAGAGGTGGGGTTTTAGCCTGGATTTGAATGGGGCAAGAGAAAGCATACTAACTTGGGCAGTTTGTTCCAAGCATATGGAGCAGCAAGATGGAATGAGCAAAGTCTGGAGCTGGCAGTGGCAGAGAGGGCACAGATAAATGGGATCTGCCAGTGGAGCAAAATTCTTGAGGAGGGATGTAGGGAGTGATAAGAGAGAAAAGGTAGTGAGGAGCTGCAGAATGAATACAATTATAAGTCAGGAGGATGTGGAAATGGATAGGGAGCCAGTGAAGTGACTTGAGAAGAGGAGTTAAGTGAGCATAGTGAGACTGACAGAAGATTAGCCATGCGGCTGAGTTTTGAACAGACGGAAGGGGAGGGAGATGATTCTGAGGGAGACCATAAAGCAGCAGGTTGCATTTGACTATACGGGAGGTGACTAGAGAGTAGAAAAGGGTCTTGGTAGTGTGTTCAGAAAGGAAGGGACACATTTTACTGATGTTATAGAGGAAGAGATAGCAGCTTTGAACTATCCGTTGGATGGGTTCAGAGATGACCCCAAAACTGCAAGCTGAGGAAACAGGGAGAAGTAGAATGTTATCCACAGAGTTAGAGAAAGGAGAAAGGGGGGAAGTGGCCTTAGTGGGAAAGATAAGGAGGTCTAGCCAGGTTCCATTATTCTTTCAAGTACTGAAGTACTTCACTTCCTGCACAGTACTGCTCCTTTGGGTCTTTGCAGCCCAAATGCATAAAATTGCATTTTTTAGCATTACATTTTAGATGTCAAATTCTTCAAGCTTCACTAGATTTGCCCCCCTTTCCCACCCCCCTGCTCATGTTAACCATAACTTATAGAGTTTCTGCATTGTTGCAGATTTTGGTATCATCAATAAAGAGACAACATTTTCCCAACAGACCCTTAATATCACTTGCAAAAATGTTAAAAAGAAGAGGTTTACCAAATCTAATACAGATCAATTAGTGATTGCCCAATTAGTGATCTGGAGTAGGCTTGGTAAAAGTCTTTGATAGCATACTGTCAGACGGCTGCCTAGGGTGAGAACTTACACAATCTTGACGATGCATATATTCATATGATTCTTGCAAGGTATTGTGGGTATTGTAGTTCATTCACTCCCAAACACAGCTGATGACAATAATTTGAGTTGTGAAACCAAGTGGTAAGATCAATAAAATACTTCTTTTATTGATGGGGTTTAATTCACCCAGCACAAGTATGCTTGATAGCCATATAAATGAGGTTACTTGCTTGCAGTGTTTAAATGGATAACAAAAAGTCACAAAGTAAACCAGAAAACAACCTTCAGCTTGTCAGGCAATTAGCTAATGTTTTCTTAGCAAATAATTACCAAATACAAAGGCACAAAGTAAAGAATAAACTTTGCTGGTTAGGTTAACTTCTGCTTATTTTCCACGCCGATCTCAGCAGTGATTCTCCCTTGCTCACACACACAATCAGGTGCAGCCCTAATTACTATCAATGGACCAGCTGAAAGCCTTTAGCTGGCTGGCTGCTACTGTGTGAGCCCAAATCCTGCTTTAAGAGCTGTTTGCAGTGGAAATAAAGAACAAAGTTAGGTTTCTTTGTGATGGCTGATGTGTTTGCTCACAGAAAGCTAGCATTTAGATAGAGAACAGTCCATATAAATAGTTTCATCTGCTGTATCTCCCCCTTCATCAACAATCATAGGGTCAATATCATACATTGGCACAGATGAGTCTTTCATTAAGGCACTATCATGAGAATGCTTATTCCCTTGCTGCCATTCTCTATTATAGATAGGGTCTGGATCAGTGTTCATACCTGAGCCTCTCCTGCTATCATTATTCCTCTCTGTATAGCCTGGCCAATATGTAACCCAATTCTGATGTCCAGCCTTCCAATCTTGATCCCTGGACACTGGATCTCCTCTCACATACCTTCTGGCCTTGGTCTGCAAGTCCCTTCCACATGCAGTCTTCTCTCTTCCAGGTAGCCACTGGTGATTCCTATCTCTGCCAATCCATTCCTCTGGCTGAATCCAGTCCAATGGACTCTGCTGGCTTTTGGAATACCTCCCAGTATGAGTACTGCCTTGGAATCTCCCAGACCTTCCAATGGCCTTTCTTCTCTTCCTTCCAGAGAGTTTCCTTCTCTCTCTATCTGCTTGGCTTGGCTTCTGTTTCTCCAGGTGATACTGGTGCTTGTAGCCGTTGCTGAAGCTCTCCCTCAAGCTCTTTCTGTGGCTTTTGCTGAAGCTGTTCTTGAAGCTTTCCCTGAAACTGTTATCTGAAGAATAAGCTCTATTCTTATCCTGTTCTAATGTGTGCTGCTCCCTAACACAGCGCAGCTGTCTTGAATCAGGCCCTGCCCTTTGAGATGAGTGCTTAGGGATTACCTCATAGCTCTCTTGATTGCACACACATTTTCTCACTTCAGCCCCTCTCATGGCTGCTGGAAACCTGGTGCATTCTGGGACTGGTAGTCTTTTATGTGAAAACTCTGTTTTCTCACTTCTACCAGAACTGACAGGTTGCTTGTTCAGAGTCACATCATCTTTTCTATAGCTCCTACCTGAGCTATGATAAGCTTCCTTATCACAATACTTAGATATGGTTTCACAGAATTTCTGGCAGAAGAACAGGGCAATAAAGGTTTTGGAATAAGCCTCTAAAGCAGGAGTCAATAGATTTACAAAGCAAAAAGATCTGGGAAAGGTTCTCCATGGGCAAAGAGAATGAATCAGCCGCACATGGGTGACGTCATTTGACGGCGCCATGGATGGAATAGCTTTCCAATAGCTCAGAAGACTCTGGAAGACTCCTCAGAATATGTACCAGCCACCCCACCACAGTGCCCACTTCCTTCCTACCTCAGTCTATTCTATCCACTTGGCCATTCGGACAGATTCTTTTGCTTCCCTTTCTGTCTTTTATTTATATATACAGGGTGGCCCCAAAAAAGTGAGAACATCTTGTAAATTAAAAGTTTAAATAGTTTACTTATTTACCTTTTTTAGCTATATAACGTTTGTATTTAGACAATTTACGGTCGCCATCTTTTTTTTTAAATTTGTCAATCATTTACATCTGTCTTTTTGAATTTTTAAATAACTTACATGCTACGAGATGTTCTCACTTTTTTTGGGCCACCCTGTATATAGATATAGCTAGATAGATATGAATTTTAAACTTCATCTAATGCTTTCCACAGATCAGTTCCATTGCAATCAGCACTTTTTACTGCTCCATGGGGTCTGAAGCTGCAGAGCCCCTTCAGTCCACTGGTCATGTGCTAACAGACTGCGGCAGGATCGACAAGCCATTACTGCTGCTCCTGTTAAGCAGCTCCCGACCTCATCAGCTTCCTCCTCTAGGACCAATAGTGGTCTAATCCTTACCAGTGTGATTTCCCCAGCCTCAGGCTAGGCTTCTGTGAACAGAAACACACGACTCCCCTGCCCAAAAGAGAAAGACTGTAGTGGGAAGGGGAAGCAGTAGAGGACGGCCAAAGGAGTGTGTGGAGTCAAGCCATGGTAGGCCTGTATCCGCCTGTCCGATGCTGCCTGTATTGACCCCTGCCTGCAGCACCCCCTGGTGCTTGACAAACACAGACGGGATGGCTCTCCTCCATACTGCCACAAAGAGCAAGCTACGGCACGGGATGTGCTGGGAAAAAACCTCCATCCCTGTCCCAGCTCAACTTATCGGGAGGACCCTAGGGGGGATGCAGAGGCCACTCCAGCCACTGGCAGCCTGGCCCACCAGAGCACCAAAAAGAACTGCAGCAGAGTTTCCCTGCCTCTGCTGCACAGCCGGAGCAAGATGGCGCTGAAAACAGCATGACCGCTACTACTGGCTGGTACCATGGCAATGGGGAATGCCTTTCGACGCATCATTGCGCCGATGAGGGAATCACTTCCAACGCGAAGGCTCAGTTCAGCCCTCTCTTCTCTCAGTGCAACATACACCTTCTCAGTACAGAGGACCACAGGAGAAGCGGAGCAGCAAAACTTTAGGCTCCCAGATAACCACGCCACCATGCTCGCAGTCTCAACACAGTGCAGGGTTGGAGTGGCCTCACACTCCAGCACAGGTCCATATCCCAATGCCAAGTGTCCCACTACCTGCACACCATCTTGTTCCATACCACAAGGCTCCAAGAGGAGTAGACAATGCCATCAGCGTGCCCAGCATTATCACTTCCACCTCCCCCCCCCCCCCCCGTTGCCACTCACCCACTCCCTGGACCTTGAGGGTTAAGGGAAGGGCTGGCCTTGAATGCCCTTGAGGGTTAATGTTGTAGTTGTGTTGGTGCTCAAGTGATAAGGCAAGGCAAAGAATATTTCTTTTTTATGAGGTTTATTTCCCGCTTACGCAGTTCAAATGCAGCAGACGTTAATGAAATAATATGGCACAAAACAAGATGGAGAAACTGAACTTAAACAAGGCTTTTTCCACTGCTTATCTGAATGTCCATTACAAATCACATTCACCTGTCATGTGATCTCCTTTTCATTAAGGTAACAGAAAACTCCGATCACAGCACTGCTCCTGAATTGCATAGAATATGCTTCCACTTATTCTCTTCAGATAAGCTCTTTTATCACAGCAACAGTGAGGTAACTTTGCTATTTTCTTACATACAACACTGGCAAGCAAAACACTTAAATGTCCTTTGGAATCATACAAGTAGAGCAATCCATCGGGACTTCCTGTTCTGTAGATGGCAAAGAAATTAAAGGCATTTCTTCTTACCAGCTGATCAATGGCTTTGCTACGTTCTGAGTATAAACTGCTCTGCTTTTAAGGAACTCTCTGAATTCACTGAGAAGTAATTCAGCCTGTGTATTTCTGTGCTAGGCTGAGCAAATCCTCCTTCAGGTAAATGCTTGTTTATATTTCTTATCTCTAAGCAATTATCAATGCTTTTACTTGGACAACATTTCAGCGTGCAAGCATTTCCCTTCCCCCACCTATCTCCACATGGCGGTGCAGGGTAAAACGCTCCAGCTGTGTTTAGAGAGTCTCTCAGAGTGTTAAAAGGAAGACAGTCAGGCTTTTCTTGGCTTAACCAGTTATTATCAAACTTTCTGCCTTTATCCTGTCTTTCACAATTAAAATCCACTCTTTCTGGCTTTCCACTGTTAAGCTTGCTAGCCATGCCACACCCACCAGATACCTTGTGCTTGGGCTTCTTCCAGGGTAAATCCTTATCCTTTTGCCTCCTAATCCAAGGTTCTTCTGGGTCCTTTAAACCCCTGAGCTGCAGCCTTGGGTCTCTCAGTGCCTTAGAATTCTTCTGCTTCCAGAAACCTTTCTCTGCCCCTGAGTCTCCCAGCTCCTGTCTGCTCCTTCTTGGATCACAGCTGCTTAGTGGTTCTCTCTCTCTCGGTTCCTGTTCCTGGTCATCTGACCTATCCTCGTCCAGGTGCTTGTGTCCTTCTTCCCTCTCCTGGTGGTCCTCCCTCTTGTCTAATTGTTTCTGGGTTTTTAACAAGCTGGCTGAGTGCTGCACTGCCCACCTCCTGCTTGGGCATGCCCAATCAGGGACTTGGCTTCTCACCTGCCTTGAAGTGAGGAGTGGTTCCTGATTAGCTCTGCATTCTTTTTTCCTTTCATCAGAGAAAATCCTGCATTCCCCTGCAGTACCGGCTCTCTCCACCGGATCAGTTTCTCTTGCTTCATAAGAGCCTGCTACATCACACCGTGCAGAGGCTGGTTTCTTCTCTCTCGACACCAATCCCTACAGGTAAACCACATGTGCACCCCAGCAATGTTAGTATGCACTTGGAGCTCAGGGCTCTTCATCTGGGGGCAGTACTATACATAATTCTGTTGGTCTGCAGGTAGAAGAAGGTGCCAGTGGCTCCTGGAGTGTGTTTAGCTATCAGAATCTATCTTGCTTGACTGCTGTGGCTCCCAGAGGTTGCTGTCCTGGGCAGTCACCCAGTTTTGCCTGATAATTGTGCCAGCCATGAGCTCCAGAGAACGATGCAGCCAGGTCAGTACTGATCCAAAGGCACACAATGCACTTGCCCTGCCTGTGAATGGGTAGAAGGGGTAAGTAACTTCTTCAAGGTCAGGGGCAGCAACTGCAGGAATTTACCTCTGGTTCCATCAAATCTCTGCCCCATAGGATCCTGAGCCCTCTGTACCCACCAGCCCGGGGCCACAGACCATCTAGCTTGGTAGGTCTTTGCAGGACTGGCCAGCACACTTCAGTTATCCTCCCCATCCAATCTACATCTCACAGTCTTCCCTTTGCCACCCTGCAGAGTTCCTAATGTTCAATTCAGTCCTAGAGAGCCTTTTGATCCACAGATAAGGGATTTGGTGGGTGCAAAGAACAAAACCTTTGGGTTAGCCTTGTATCTCCTACTCTAATGGCCTACTCTGGTGGTCGCCTTGTTGCCTGAGGATTTGGGCCACCCCTAGAGATGCCTACCTTTAACCCTAAGGTGACAGCATTGCGATAAGTCTTTGCCAAGGCAGGATTTAGGGAGTACATTCCTTATCTCTCGCATTGTTTGCAAGTGCTCCCCATTGCACGTACGTCAGATGGAAGAGTGCCTGTTCCAGGAGGCCTCAATATGTAACAGATGCAGGCACCCTTCAGGCCATGCTTGGTCCATCACACCCAGCACAGTGGGGAAGACTCATTTTTCTCTCTATCATAACGGTCTCCTTCAAAGCGCTCAGTTGGTACGGAAAAGCACTAGGCCTACCCCTGTTGCCAACCCCATGTCCCTCATGCAGGCATCCATAGTGCCTCAATGCTGTCTTCCCTGAGCTCTAGTGCCTCCATGTGCCCTCATGCTATGGTTGCTGAGGGCCTCACTCAGTTACTTGACACTGCCCTGGCTTAGTCCCAGCCTATATGCATACAAACAGAGCCCGGACCCTCACTTATACTGTGGGACCCATGCAACACTGAGCCCACGCTATACATGAGCAGCTTGTCTGGTATCAATGCACAGAGAGTGGAAGTCGGTGCCTTATGCTGTGAGCTCATATGACTTATTCTGACATCCAGAGTTCATCTTCTGACAGAATCCATCCATCCCTCTGCCAGGAGGTTTGTTTGACTCCATGGTCTACCTCTTCCCCAGGGGTGGGGGCTGATTACCTCCATTGGATTTCTCACTGCCTCGAGGTCCACTGGCAGGCTGACACATAGCTGAATTGAAGGTTGAGGGTCTGCTCACATCTCTCTGGCCTCCACTGCAAAGCCATGTGATCTCCCTGTGACTGCCCTAGGGGTCCTACACGGCTATATGTTCATACCTGGCTCCGGTCCCAATGGAGATACAATATAGTCCACTTTAAAGTGATTAAAACATAAAATAAATAAACAATAGATAAATAAATAAATGAATGGATAAATGAAGGTTGGGACAAGCCCTGGGTGGAAAAGTCCAAAACTATTACTAAAGAGGACCACAGAAATCCACCCCTTGCACCAGGATGAGCAACATGGAATCTGTGCACATACTGAGAACCTGACAGGGGCAGGTGCTTGCAACCTGTTTGGTAACTGGATGGCGCTTGTGCTCTGGGTTGGCCACTGTTTCAAATAGGATACTGGGCTCATGATGTCCTTGGTCTGTCCTCATATGCTTTATAATGAAGCCCACTAATCATTTTAGTAGCCACCCTCTGCACCGACTCCATCCTGTTCACATCCTTTTGAAGGTGCGGTCTCCAGAATTGCACACTATACTCCAAATGAGGTCGCACCAAAGACTTATACAGAGGCATTATCACCTCCTTTTTTCTGCTAGCCATTCCTCTCCATATGCACCCAAGCATCCTTCTAGCTTTTGCCGTTGCCTTTTCTACCTGTTTAGCTACTTTAAGATCATGAGACACAACCACGCCTAGGTCCCGCTCTTCTTTAGTGGACAAAAGTACTTCACCTCCTATACTGTATTGCTCCCTTGGATTGCTGCAGCCCAAATGCATGACTTTACATTTTTTAACATTAAATCCCAGCTGCCAAATTCTTGACCATTCTTCAAGCTTAGCTAGATCCCTCCTCATGTTATCTACACCTTCCTGTGTGTCTTCTCTATTGCAGATTTTGGTATCATCTGCAAAGAGGCAAACCTTACCCGACAGCCCTTCCGCTATATCACTAACAAAGATGTTAAAAAGAATCAGACCAAGGACAGATCCCTGGGGCACACCACTGGTAACATCCTTCTCCTCAGAGTGAGCTCCATTTCCTTGTACTCTTTGTCGCCTCCCACCCAACCAATTTCTAACCCAAGCAGTAACTTTAGGGTCCATCCCGAGGGTGCTCGGTTTGTTTATAAGTCGCCTGTGAGGAACAGTGTCAAAGGCTTTACTGAAATCTAAATACACCACATCTAGAGCTCTCCCTCGGTCCAACTCCCTGGTCACCCAGTCAAAGAAATCAATCAGATTTGTCTGACAAGACCTGCCTCTGGTGAATCCATGCTGCCTCGGATCCTGTAATCCGCTGGACTCCAGAAACCTCACTATTTTCTCTTTCAGCAGCATTTCCAATAATTTACTCACCACCGAAGTTAAACTAACCGGCCTGTAGTTTTCAACCACATCCTTACTTCCGCTTTTGTGTAAAGGCACCACATGAGCCTCTCTCCAGTCCTTTGGCACCACTCCCGACTCCAACGAGGCATTGAAAAGGTCAGTCAGTGGAATTGCTAGAACGTCCCCAAGTTCCCTCAGTATTCTAGGGTGTATCCCATCCGGTCCCATCGCTTTGTCTACTTTAAGTTGAGCTAGTTTCTCACAAACACAGTCTTCTGAAAATTGTTCAAGATGTCCCTCGCTTCTGTTCCTATTTGTGGGTGTTTTCTGAGGTACTGCTCCTGGTTCTTCATCTGTGAACACAGAACAAAAATATTTGTTAAGCAATTCCGCTTTATCCTTATCAGCTTCTACATATTCCCCCCCCTACACCCTTGAGTCTGACAATACCATTTTTGCCCTTCCTCTTCTCACTAATATATCTGCCTTCTGCAAATGGTTCAAGCAAACCTTAAAATCATCAAATCTTTTATTAGTAAAACCCCTTGTTAGTCCCGAGAAATGCTTATGGTGCCAAACTGGTATGTAAAGATGAGAAGGAGGGTGGTGTATAAGTGTGCACATTTATACTCAGCGGCTTGGCTGCTCAATGGAGAACTATCATGTTGAGATGAAGTAGTCCATCAGGACACTCTTCCCCGCCCCATTCTATCTTGCTAATCCCTTTTATCTCAGAAGAAAAGGCCTGGCAATCTACATAGAGGTTATAGGTGTCGGCAACCTGTTTCCATACATTGATCAGCCAGCTCATTATACCACACAGGCTGCCTAGCTAGAGCTTCCAGACTGCCTAGCCAGAGCTCACTTTACTTCCTATGCTTCCTGACCCCTACTTAGGAGGAACAGGTAGGACTTAAATCCCTCCTGAGCTCTCATTGCTTCAGAGGGTTAAAAAGAAAAAGGTAAATTTTCAGACCAGGATATGGAATTTGATATGCCATGCTACTCCCAGATAGAGTATAAGCCTGTCTCCTGGGAAATGACTCTTCTCTCGGGTCCACTTACGGGACATCCCCATCAAGGCGACACACACACAGATATACACATATAACCCCCCCACCCCATGTGAGGGAACCTAACAGGACATCTTCCCCCATGGGTCTATACCAACACCTCATGCAGGTCGTGGGACACTGCAGCCTACACATGTTTATTGGAGGGCCTGGACCATCTTAGAAACATAGAAACATGCATGATACCTAGCAAGCCCTCTTCATAGTTCCCTGCAAGCCTTCATTGGCAGAAACTGGAAAGGCTGAGGGACATGCAATAAAGCTCCAACATAGTGCATGTAAGACTACTACCAGGGAATATCCTTTCATTCCCTCATCACATAGCCCCATTTTATCACTCGATACATAACCCAACTCCAGCATTGCTGCCAGAGGATGGAGTACTGGTGGCCTGGAATGGCACAAGTGGAAACAAGACACTATGCTCAACAACAACAAGGCCCATCAAATCTGAATCCTTCAAACTGGTGGGCAACATGCCTAAGCTAAGCCATACAGAGAAGTTCCCCCCAGGGAATGATCATGAATAATGAAATGAACAACAAAGTTCTGTTCTAGTTTTAAAAAAACACCTTATAATATTTTCAATAAATTCTGGAGAATATGGCCCTCACTAGGGCTCAAATCTCGATGCTGCAATGTCAATGACCCTCCTCCTTGCCACATGGACAATGGCAAAACCCACAGAACACCCTAAGCCACACATGCAGATAGGGTTAGAATACATACTCCTAGTCCGAAGACTACCCTTCAGATTGCTGAAGTCCACAATTTCACTAGGGTTATAGCAGCTACACTTACAGGGCTCACCACCTGACATGCCAAATAAAGGTTGGCACCATTGGCACCAGAGACATCACCACCAGTTACCAATCCTCCTTTGACAGCTTCATCCCACCGCAGCACTACACTGGCTGTGAAGGATGAACAAAAAAAAACTTGATATGAGGTTACTTATCTGTAACAGGGGTTCTCCGTGGACAGCAGGATAAGTCAGCCACATAAACCCGCCCGCCTCCCCTCTCTGATGAACCTGTCTATAGCGGCTGAACGACTGAGGTAGGCAGGGGGTGGGCATTGTGGTGGGGTGGCTGGCACATGCTCAGAGAAGTCTTCTAGACTCTTCTGAGCTATTGGAGAGCTATTTCATCCATGGTGCCATCAGATGACGTTACCCATGTGTAGCTGACTTATTCTGCTGTCCACAGAGAACCCCTGTTACAGGTAAATAACCTCACTTTTTCCACAGAGCTACAGAAAAATCAAGCTTTAGGTCAATCAGAAAACAGGAACAAAGATCATCAGAAACACAAGATAGTTAAGATCAGGCCTTCTAGAAAACATAATAGCTCATCTTGGAAGATCTGGTTGAGGCCAGACCATAACAATTAAGAGAAGTAAAAAAAATGTTTTGCTTTCATTTGCCTGGAAACCTCTAATAACCTTTCAGCTGTTTTTGTTTCTTTTTTCTCATTTGGGCAGCAGCCACAGCCACTGCCATATCAAGTCCTACTTCTATGAGGTCTGAATGTCATACCTTTGTGAAGCGGTACTGCAATAGGCAGGGCACATCCTTGTATCATAGCAGGATACCTGTGACCTGGGGTATCAAAACCAGGTATTAGTCCATAGCTCTAATGGGCATAGCTCTGCCACCTCGCTCCTGCTAAGCTAAAAGGTCTTGGCCACCTCTGCAGGCCAGTTTTTTAAATTTTATTTTTAATTAAATTTCAAATATGCTTACACACAACCAAAGGAAGCATCAATAATAGAACAAAATCAATATAAACCTGAATGCAAAGTTAAATCATAGACCACATCTCGGAAGGAAATTTCTCCGAAACCAGAGAGCAGAGAATACAAAACCATATAACATGCCCAGAAATAATCTCCACTTCTAAACAATCAAATAAAATTAAATCAGTCTTTCTACAGACCAAAACTAACAACAAATAAACCCCATCTCCAAAAGCCAGAAGGATCTAAGAAGGCACCCTATCTGAGAGGAAATTCTCTAGCTGCAAAGAATAAAAAAAAAAACCATTGAATTCTTGTTATGTCACCAGGCATCTGAAAGGAAATTTTAGAAAGAAACTGGCACCCAATGCCAAAACCCTTGAAAATAAGGACTTGCGACATTGTTGGGTCAGCCCGGCAACATCAGGGAAAATCAAAATAGTGGCCCCACAGAACAAGTCATTTTTCTTCTTAAAATAGAATTTTAGAATTGTAGATTTATCCACAGCCACTGAAAAAGAGGCTAGAAGTGTGACCCAAGTGGGGATAATATCATTAGATACTTAAGAAGCTCAGTCAAATTAAGGGAAACTAAATCCTCCATCTCCTCATGGCCAACAATAGGTGGACTCTCTCCTCGATTGTGAATAGGAATATAGTAACAATTAGTAGGAATGATTTGTTCAGGATTTGCAATACCAAGTATTTCCTTAAAGTACTTCCGCAAGACCTCAACTGGAGACAGATGAGTCTTTGGAAAATTTAAAAAGCGCAAGTTACGATAATGAGCGCTATTCTCCAAAAGCTCCAACTGTTGGTGGACAATGGTAGAATTTTTAATATGCGGTGCAGACACATTCTGCAATGTTACAACCTGCGAAGACAATTTATCTATTTGGAATTGCACTTTCTATAGGTGCACTGAATGCGTAGATAACGCATCCACCATATCCCTAGAGAAGACAACAATCTGTTCCCTAGTGCCCTTTAACAACTCATTGTTTTGGGTAACCACATTCCAAATATCTGCTGAAGTGACACTTTCAATAGATACTGCACCTAGGCCCTCCATCTGAGAAGACAATAGGTTTAGGTAATAAAGGCGGGAGAAAGAAAATCCCATCTTTCCACCTAAGGTCAAATCCTATTAGGGACTCTAGAGAAACCCCAACTATAGGCATGGACTGTGCACCAGGCTTTGGTGGTGGAGATCTGGACACAGAGCTTAATGAAGTTTCAGATAGTGGTGTGGAGTTCAGAGACTCCAAAGAGGGTGAGCAATAAGATGTTTGTCCATGTGGCCTTGAATTTTTCCCACACCATCTACTTTCCAATCTTTCGCTTTATTCTTTCGCTTACCGATACCTTATTTATTTATTATTATTTATTACATTTGCTTATATACCGCACTATTCGGCATCAGCGCTGTTTACAATATAACAAAACTACCAAGACAACATTCTGTTTGGTTTTACAAGGAACAGGAGTAACAACTTGGTTAACAGGGTTAAACTATATACAGAGATAGTAATTACAACAACAGGGTTGAACTGTATACATGAGATAATAAAATGCAACGACATGGTTGAGGTGAATACATGAAATGATAATTACAAGAATCTAAATGAGGTCCAGTAATCACTTTAAGGCGGTATGCGCCTGATCTGCAGTAAGGAGGCTGTGAATATTACTTAGACTCGGTTGCTGGCTGGGTAGTATTGGAGGAAGAGGTGAAATTTGATTGCCTTCCTGAATTGAGAATTCCTTCTTCCCAAACAAACAAACCACACAACAGTACCTTTCATAGAGTCCTCCAAAAACAAGATTCACCAGTGTATGCCTCAGTTGCCCCTTTGGTCATATGCCCCTTTTGTCCACGCATCCACGCATGTCTGTGGCCTCAGAGGATGTCTACTGTTCTTATCCAGTCCCCAAGGGCACTCCCAGCTGATATCGAGAAAGGGGAAGTCTCACCTCCGGCACATTCCTCTGCACTGCATCTGGACCCCTCAGCATCACACACCTCGGTAGGTCACAACTTCCTGCATACCACTCAGAACTCTGCTGCTCTTATCCAATCCCCGAGGGCATTCCCAGATGATGTCAGGAAAGGGGTGTTCTCACCTCCGGCACATTCCTCCACATTGCACTGGGACCCTTCAGCAGTGCACACCCCGGAAAGGCTCTATTCTCTAATAGGTCACAACTTCCTTCCTGCTGGCCACTTTTGACTTAAGTATACCCAAGCTCACCTGCCCCCCCCCCCCCCACCATACAGCATAATTCCTCCACCCTCAAGGCAAACCTTTGTAAATTCCCTTTTGATCTTGCCACTGCCTCACTAATTCTGAGGACTCAAAGAACATTATTAATAAAGATAATTTAAACAGTATTTTTCTTGAAATCATCCAAGAGGCAGTCCCCATTTCCTGTGAGCACCTCTTTTAAGCATGTCCAAAGTGACCTGCCTCCTTCGATCTGCCCTGGTTAGTTTGTAGCTTGTCCATCCTTCCAGTGTTTTCTTCAGAGCAATTTCTCCAAATTTGCTAGTTTTGTGAATACCATGACAGTCATGAACCTTACGTCTAAGCCAAGGTATGTAAAATATGATCTCAGTTACTCAAATATACTGCTAATGCTCGATGCAGTACTTGCATCTTGCCAAAGACAGCCTCCCTCTGGAATTCATTAGATGTTATGAGTATGGGCATTTTATCAAGGTGTGCTTGGAAATTCCTTTAAATTAAGTCTGTGGCACTCAAAACGAAGGGAAATAACTCAGTATCTTTCTGCCACATTTTCTTGGTCTCCGAGTGCATTTCTTAGTACTTGAAGATTTTCTCCCTCCAAAACCCAATTCACCCATTGATTGGAGTCGCTTGGAACTGACACCTCTATAATCAATGCTGTTCTGGTGTGTTTCTCGTTTACCACTATATCCAGCTTCATTGTATCCAACTTTTTATTGGTCTGATTGGGAGTATATCCCAGATGATCGTAACATCTTCATTCTTGGTAATTCTTTTTAGGGTCATGATCCCAGTGTTTTTCAGGCACAGTGATGTTATACTACTTACAGAGTTTCCAATGGATAAGGCATGCTATTTCATTGTGCCTTTCTGTAAAGAAAGTTTCTGCCATCAGAACTTCACTAGTCTTCGTGCTGTCTTCACAGCCATGTAAGAATACCCTATGAGGGCTCTCAAGATTTTCAATTAGAACATGCAGGTGTCCCACCCCATGAACTGCTGCTACTGCTTTGGCATAATGTACCAAGTGTCTGATGTTGATTTCCTCCTATGTTTTATCTTCCAACCATTCTTGCGTCACCTCTCCTCTTCAAGGTTATGGATGTAGTAGCCCCTGATGGCTGGAGTCCACTCTCAATTTCTATTCCTGCTGTTCCTTCCATGCTGCCTGGATCTTGCTCTTCTACCTCTACAGTTTCCCATGTTCTCACTTTCACTGGCGCGCTCTGCTTTTTACCCTTTCCCTGTTCTCCAATATTCTTCTTGGGATTCTGACTCCTGAAGGAAGTAGACCATGTTTCTTTATGCTCAATAACATTATTATTGCTCTTGCTGTGCCTGACTTTCTTTGTTTCCTTTTGTTTGTTGTAGTTCTCCTATGTCTTTCTCTTCATAGTCTGCTTTCTATTCTCCTTTCCCTGGGCATTTCCGCTGTGCTAACCCTAGGTAGCATTAGACAGTGCCTCTCCTGGATGCAAACATATACTTTTTGTATGTATTTTAATCAGTCTTGGATTCATTAAACCACTGACTCTATCAAATGTCAGTATCCCTTTGTTATGATGAAACTTGAGGGCAGCATTGCATGGTTACCAGTATCACTTGATGATATATCAGCATTAGATTCACATGCATGCAAGGCAGTCATGTCCTTTCTATCATGAGATAATGACCCTTCCCAATATTCTGTACATGTGCATGCATGCTCCTGTCCACTATGTCTCCTTTTATGATGATACTTGCAATATTATTTGTGTGGTACGGGCACATATATGCATGTCGGCCTGCCCACTTCCTCCGCCACATGCCTGACTGGAGACACCTTTTTTACCATTTATCGTAACAGTAAAGGCTGATAGGGCAGGTGTCTCCAGCCATGCATGTGATACCCCCCGATCATCATACTCCCCAAGCCCATTTGCTCTTGCCCATCATGTGCTGGGTTCCAAAATGATGCTGATGAACCCTAGTGACAGTATTATGGTACTGAAGCATCACCGCAAGATTATGGGCCCAGTATTCAAAGGCCTTTACGTGAGTAACTTCCTTAGTTACCATGTAAAAACCTTAACCGGGATTTTCGAAGACCACCTACATGGATAGTGCCCTTTGAAAATCCCAGCTAAGTCCTTTGCCCAGATGCTATCTGCATAGCATTAGAGCATGTTAGGGGCATTCCGGGATGGAGCAGGGGTGGAGGAAGGGGCTACAAGGGTAGCAGCGATTTTCAATGCCACCCGTGTAGCCCTCTGCACCTTTCTTTAAGAAGCAGAGGCTATGCAGGCAACGTCAAAAATTGCTGCTACCTGTGTAGCCTCTGAGGCTGCCAGGGCATCCAGGCTAACCAGGATTTTCACTTCCACCAGTACGGAAGTGAAAATCCAGGTTAAGGGGGTCGGTGGGCAGGCTTTGCACCGCCGTGGGCCTGCCCATCTCAATATTGGGCCCTATCTCTCTAGTGATAACTTTGTAATGCTGCCGCAGTACTATGATATTATCATTAGGGATTACTGGTACCATTGTTCCCTCTAAGCTGTGCGCTTGTGCGCGCGCACACACCTCGCCGAGCGAGCGCACATACTTTACAACAGAGCGCACAAAAATTACAGCTCTGATTCTGATAGAAAACAACACAGACGTCTTAAAATTTAAAAGTTATTTATTTTTATTTTATTTTATTTAGCTGTATTTATATCCTGCTTTTCACTGGGTCAAAGCGGTCAATTGGGAGATACATTTAACACGAGGGGATATGACACACATATGCTAATACTTACAGGGAACATGGGCAATGGAGGGTTAAGTGGCTTGCCCAAGACCACAAGGAGTGCCTATAGGACTAGAAATCCCAGTCCCTCTGGCCTGAGATTGCTGTCCCCAGGTGGGACTTGAAACCCCAGCCCTCCGGCCTGAAGTACCTTGTCCTAACCACTAGGCCACTCCTCCCTTCTAGAAATTTCCTGCTTCATTTAGTAATCGTCTATTTTCATTTAATTTGATTAAAATCAATGTGGTGTACATACTGTATTCTGACGTGTAGTCAAATTTTAAAGTATATAACTCCGAGTGTCGTTATGTGGTGCACAGAAATTTAACCTTCCTTCAAAAGCTGCACACAGCTGATATTTTATGCGCACACAGCCTACAGAAAATTAGAGGGAACATTGACTGGTACCATTTTGACATTGAGGAAGATAGGTTGGTGGGGATCATTGGGGGGAAGGCCAACCTATGGTGCTTAACCAAGTGCATGTAAAGATCGGGAACAACAGTTTTAAGAAGCTATTCCCATTGGACATGGAAATCCATATCCATGCAGCCCTCTACCTATTTTAGAAGAGGCTCTGGAGGAAAGGCCCATAAACCATTATTAAAGAGGACATGGGAAATTCACTGCTTGCCCCGGGACAATCATTGACAAACCTGTGTGCCTCTTTGGGAGCCTGCCAGGTATTTGTGTCCTAGATTGGCCACTGTTGGAAACAGGATACTGGGCTTGATGGACTCTGGTTGACCCAGTAATATATTTGTTATAATCGTATGCTCCCTACATTTGGCAGATCACACCTACTCCCAATATAGGTAACCTGCTATAAAATTACCCTCTTGAAGTGTTTTTCAGTCACTTTTAAAGAATGCTTTAATTCTTGCAGTAGTAAATAGATCAATCACAAAGTATTCTCAGTAGGAACATTGTACTCCAGTGCTAGTTCTAAAAGATACTCCTAGCCATTAGTTAGTTAATAGACTTATTATTTACTTAATTAATTTCAGCCTCACTGAATGTCAGGATACAGTCCCATTTGCCACACAAAATTAAACTTGATTTCCTTTAGTGGCTTCCACCTAATAAAGCAAGAAGGCAACTAAATAAATGTCAGGAGCTCGAAAACAATCTGCAGGTTGACCATTTTGCAGAGATCCACGATATAGATGTAGCTCATTTGGCTACCACGTAAAAGATGGCGTCACAAATTATTACATATTGCTATTCAAACACGTATTGAGAACATGTTGTCCTTGTACATTCTAGAACTTAATAGAAACATAGATATCAATAGAACAGCAACAAGGAAATTATCTAAAATATATCCATGGAAGGCTGATTTCATGCATGAATAATCCATAAATCATATCAATAACATAACAGGAAAACAATAATTGCATCGGTATTCAAATGCCACTGTCAGTATTTTTCTAAATGCTTGCCAAGGTGTTTGCATTATTCACGTGCGACACTGCGGTGCTTAAATTGCACACGAGTGACACTGAATATATGCGAGAGCTCCGTCACTGTATGGATAACTATATTCTGCCTCTGTTCATTTTAGATAAGCCATTTAATTTTGTTCAAGCTTTTTGTTGTCCTAAATTATATTGTGAAGCTATATGCATAGTGAATATACTGCTATTGAAAATCTACAGATAGATGTATACGTTTAGCAGCCACCACTAAACACGTGCCTTTTAAAATCGGCTTAAATATGTTCAATCAATATATAACAATTCGGGATATTGTTTTTTATGTAGCTATTGGTAGCATCATATGACTTCCACATATGAATTGCACCAGCAAATTTATTTTCTATGTTTGAAATGTGGTAGGTCGTTTTCATGCATAAAATACAACAATTAGCAGGTCTCATTTTCACATTAACATATGAAAATACACATAGGGGTATGTCTACGAAAGTGTTTTAATGGCTTAACGCGGCCATTAGTGCACCTTACTAGTCCATGTTAGTGATTAACAAAGAAGAAAAATCCAATACTTCAGGCTAATATGGCATTAGGCCATTAAGGCAGGAAAGGGTCACCAATGGGTGGAACAAAGGCAGTATGTGGGCGGTGACAATGTGTGATCCTTTAACTCATGGGGAGATTAGTGCACATTAGATAAGATGCCAGCGGATAATGCAAAACCTTCATGCCAGCTCAGGAGCAGGCATTAAGGGCTCCCTGGCAGGAAAAACACAATTTTTGCATGTTACAGACCTGCACATGAAGTACAGTAAGGTGCAGTGTTCTCCACCTAGACTACAGCCCATAATGATTGCTGGGTGTGGCACTTTACCTATTACACTTTGGGGCCCTTCAACTAAAGGGTGCTATGGTGTTGCCACCAGTGCAGAAAAGGCAGTGAAACAATGATGTGTCAGGTGCAGCACTGTCATGTTAACTGTCAAGGACGTGGGCAGCATGTCCCTAGAAGATAAACGGAGCCCATAGCATGTGTGGTGTTAGTGTGGGTGCACCTAACGCCACCTATTGAAGTGGTGTTAGGTGATCCTGCACTAATGCAGTTAGTGCACAGAGCACCCACGCCCACACTGCACCCACACCCTTCTCACTCATGACCTTAACATGAGATATACAGTTAGTGTGGAAATTGTCCCACTCTAACTTTCATGGCCCCCTTACTAGTTGCCAATGCATGTCTCAACATGCATTCAGCGCGCACCAGAACACATGTTGTCAGATAACAACCTGTAGTAAAACAGCCCCTATGCAATGCTCATAGCTGTGGCAATGGCTCATGTCCGCTCCATGGAAGTGCGACACAGAACCATGTATGCAGAGGCTGAAGGGGAGCAGGGGCAGCCCCCCCTCCTGCAGGTGGTGGGTGACAATGTGCAAGGACAGATGTGTACAGAGTAGCCGTACTCTTGTCCTTGGAGAAGAAACATCCAGGCAAGAAGGCAGTGTATCTTCTGAGATAGAGCCACCCTCCCCAGCCATCCACAGGACAAAGTGGACTCCCTCCATAGGCCTAGCTCTGGGGCTACAAGTGACCTGTCTGACCATATGAGACTTGATTTTGACCCTCTGATTGCCCTACCAGGGCTGGTCAAGCTCCTGGGAGCTCTACATTTCTTTGAGTCTGGCTGCTTCCAAAATTTGCAGTAGGAGGAATGGCCTATTTCAACTTTGCCAGCTGCCTCCATCAGGAACCATGAGCCATGACCAGCCTGGTTAGGAATGACAGAGAATTTTCTAATGAAAGTCAACAGTGGGTGTCCCTAAACTAGCAGTGTAAGAGAACTGGCAGGCTACCCAGAGACTAGGAAACAATGTATTGCAACTGCAAACACCTTCATGCTCTGAATGTGCAGGTGGTGTGTGATGCCAACATTATCAATCACAATGTGGTGGCCAGGGTTGCTGGGTCCACCCACGGCCCATACATTCTGCAGTAATCAGCACTGTTTGAGCAGTTCAAGGAGAGGAGGCATGGATCGGAATGATGGCTGGGTAAGTAATATCAACTTTTCTGGATATGTGCATGTGGGAGGTAAAATATGCCAGTCTGGCAGGAATAGTAGGCAATATAACAGCCCATGCCCTCTCTGTTTCAAAATTATGACCAGGGACTGTGCATGAACTGGTGACTTGTGTATGAATAAGCACTCTTTTATCTGCCACAACCACTATAGCTGCATGAGGGTGAGAATTACTCAGCATGTTCTGCCAGCTGTGAGATTATTCCAGGAATGGCTTACAATCTCACTCCAGGAAATGGGTACATTGGCAACTCTGCAAGATGACCCCTGGTTTTGAATGTTGTGTTATTGTATCCTACCCTACCCCTTTGGAAGGACAGACCTGATATGTAAGACATGAACTGCAATAGAACCTGCAGCATATCAATGCAGATGTACATAAAGACCTAACAAGATGTCCCTCTCTTTCACCTATCTAACATTCCTCATCAGACAAGTATGGCACAGAGCCTTCAGAGAGTTACACATACATATGCATACCCTAGCTCATGCCCTCATGTAGCATGACAATGACCATATATACAGTATATATATGGAGAAATGGATCCACCTACTTACAGCGCAGATCTGTGGCAGCAAACACATGGCCACTGCACATGAGATGGAAGGGCCATGGGCTCAAGAGCAACCTATGGATCAGGAGCAATATTTCATTTACCCTATATTCACATTACTGCTTCTGCATGTTCAACTCTTTCCATATTTCCAGCAGCTCCTCTGTCCTCTTCCATCCCTGCCATCACTCTTGCATTCTCCAGCCCTTGGGACAGTGAGAAACTGCAGCAACAATGGCTGTACATCTTCAAGTGATGCCATCATGTGCACTCACTGAGCAGGCATTGCTGTAATGTGCAAACTTGAAAGGAGGCATGGGGTCTCCCTGTCCTCCACTTCCCTGGAGAGCACATCAAGGAGGCTTAAGGGACAAGTACGAACATCATCTTACAGCTGACAGAAGGTATGTGGGCTCATATCTTTTGAACAGTGGAGTCATGTCTGTGTGTGTGTGAATAGGAATGGGAGCTGCAGCAACACACTATGTACTACTACTACTACTATTTAGCACTTATATAGCGCCGAGCATGCAGCACTGTACAGGTAAAACATGCATATAAAGATATACATATAATAGACAGTCCCTGCTCATCAGAGTCGTGCTCATCCGAGTTTACAATCTAATACAACAATACAAAGCGATAGTCAGTTCGGTGCAAAGCATAATATGGTCTGTGTAATTTGGTCATGGGAGATTGATGGGAATTGGGTTAGGATAAGGGTGGAGGTCAGGATCTGAAGGCAACAGTGAAAAGGTGGGTTTTCAACTTGGATTTGAAGAGGGCCAGTGAGGGTGCTTGGCATATAGACATAGGTAGGTTGTTCCAGGCATAGGGTGAAGCGAGATGAAAGGAGTGAAGGCGTGAGTTAGCTGTGCAAGTGAAAGGCCTAAATAGAAGTAGTTTGTTAGCGGAGCGAAGTTCCTGAGAGGGGATGTAGGGAGAGATAAGGGATGAGAGGTATTGAGGGGCCGCAGAGTGGATGCATTTATAGGTCAGTATGAGAAGTTTGAACTGTATGCGGAATTGGATGGGGAGCCAATGAAGTGATTTGAGAAGAGGAGTAATGTGGGCATGGTGAGTCTGGCAGAATATTAGTTGAGCAGCATAATTTTGTATAGATTGAAGGGGAAAGAGATGATTCGCGGGGAGACCAGCAAGGAGCAGGTTGCAGTAATCTAGGCGAGAGGAAATTAAGGAGTGGATAAGCGTTTTGGTAGTGTGTTCAGAATGCTGAAGAGGAAGAAGCGGCAGGTCTTAGCTATGAGCTGGATGTGTGTGGAGGAGAGAGAGGTGTCAAAGATAACCCCCAGATTGCGGGCTGAGGGAACAGGAAGGATCGTAGATCCATCCACTGAGACTGAGAAAGGGGAAAGAGGAGGGACAGAGTTGGGAGGAAAGATGAGGAGTTCAGTCTTGGCCATGTTCAGTTTCAAGCGGCGATGGGACATCCAGGCAGCGATGTCGGAAAGGCAGGCTGAGATCTTGGTCTGGATTGCTGGAGAGATATTAGGTGAAGAGAGGTAGATTTGGGAGTCATCAGCGTAGAGATGGTACTGAAAGCCAGGGGAGGAGATAAGTGCGCCAAGGGATTGGGTATAAAGGGAGAAAAGGAGGGGGCCCGAGATGGATCCCTGTGGAACACCAACATGGAGCGGAGTAGGGGAGGAGGAGGAGCCACCAGAGCATACACTAAAGGAGCGATGGGAGAGGTAGGAGGAGAACCAGGATAGTATGGAGTCCTTGAAGTCAAGCGAGGAGAGGGTGTTAAGGAGGAGATTGTGGTCAACAGTGTCAAAGGCCGCAGAGAGGTCGAGAAGGATGAGGACAGAGTAGAGTCCCTTAGATTTAGCCAGGAGCAAGTCATTGGAGACTTTTTTAAGGGCCGTTTCAGTGGAGTGTAGGGGCCGGAAGCCTGATTGTAGTGGGTCCAAGAGGTCATGGGAGGTGAGGAAGTTGAGGCAGCGGCGGTGGACTGCTCATTCTAGTAGTTTAGAAATGAAGGGAAGGAGGGAGATGGGTCGATAGTTAGAAGGGCAGGTGGGATCGAGTGAGAGTTTCTTGAGGAGAGGTGTGGCAATAGCATGTCTGAATTTGACTGGGACAGTTGCAGTAGAGAGTGAAAGGTTGAGAATATGAGAGATGGATGGAACAATGGTGGGGGAGATTGGATGTAGGAGATGGGTGGGGATAGGGTCAGAGGAACAGGTGGTGGGTTTGGAGGAGGAGAGGAGGAGTGTGGTTTCCTCTTCGGAGATCATAGGGAAGGAGGAGAGGGTAGCAGAGGAAGTATGGATGGGGGAGGAGAATTGGGTAGGGGGAGGTAGATGAGGGAGTGGGGAATTGGAGGGTGATTTTGTGGATTTTGTCGTGGAAGTAGTCAGCTAGGGTTTGGGCAGAGAGGGAGGAGGGACCAGAGGTGGGGGCACCTTGAGGAGAGAATTGAGGGTATTAAAGAGGCGGCGAGGATCAGAGGCGAGGGAGTTAGTCAGATGGATGTGGTATTCTTGTTTGCAAGTGCTATGGCTGACTGGAAGGAGCCGAGCATGAATTTGAAATGAGTAAGGTCTTCCGGGGGCGGGATTTTGCCCAGGCGCATTCAGCAGAATGGGCACATGTGCGTAAATAGTGGGTTGTGGGAGAAAGCCAGGGCCAGGGGGTAGAATGTCTGACAGGATGAGGGGTGGGTGGGGCAAGAGTATCAAGAGTAGAGGATAGTGCAGCGTTATAAGAGGATACTGCTTCATCGATGGACTTGGAGGACACAATAGAGGAGAGAGATGGAGAAATGGTAGAGGAGAGAGTCAAGGGATCAATATTATAAAGATTTCTAAATAGGTTGAAGGAGACAGGACAAGGTTGAGACAGTGGAAGCTGAAGATTAAAGGTTAAGAGGTGATGATCAGATGAAGGAAGGATTGAGTTGTGAAAGTTTGAGGGAGAGGAGTTAGAGAAGAGTACCAGGTCCAGGCAGTGGCCGTGTACGTGGTTGTGGGCAGTGGAGCAGAGTTGTAGGTCAAACGAGGAGGTGAGGGCAAGGAACTTTAGAGCGTGGGGATCAGAGGGGTTATCAACGTGAATATTAAAATTGCCAAGAATAAGAGTGGGGGAAGAGGGATTGAGGAAGGCGGAGAGCCAAGAGTCGAAGTCGGTAAGGAAGGTCGATTTGGATTTGTTGGGTGGGCGGTAAGTAACAGCTACCCAGAGGAGAAGTGGTGAGAAGAGGCGAATGGAGTGGACTTCAAAAGAGAGGGAGGAGTGTGACTGAGGCAGAGGGAGAGGTTGAAATTGGCAAGAGGGAGAAAGTAGAAGCCCAACACCTCCGCCGCGACCAATGGTTCGAGGTATATGGGAGAACTGGTAGCCCCCATGGCAGAGAGCAGCAATGGATGCAGTATCGTCTGGGAGGAGCCAGGTCTCAGTTAGGGCAAGCATGTGTAGTGCTTTAGATATGAAGAGATCATGTGTAATAACAGGTTTCTTAGAGACTGAGCATGCATTCCATAGGGCACATGAGAACGGGAGGGAGAAAGGAGAGGGATATGGATAAGGTTAGACAAGTTACGGGAGGATTTCTTTCCAAAGTAAAACAGCGGTCTAGTGGGGCCGTTACATGGGGAGCTATTTCCAGAGTGTTACTGAGATCTAGAGGGGCCAGGGTACAGGTGGGTGTGTCTATCAGGTAGGATTCGTGAGGATCTAATTTTAGAGTAAGACAGAGACAGAGCTCTGGAGGGGGTAGGGTTTGGGTTAACATCTATGGATGATCAGTGTGAGTGAGGGAGGGTGGGTGGGGAAAGGAGTGGGATATGGATGAGATTAGATAGGGTACATGAGGAACTCTTCTTAGGGTGAGAAAGAAATTGAGGGGGGCCAGGGTTAGGATTGATATTACCTGATGAGAGGAGGAGGAGGAGAAGTAGGGAGTGGGGTAAAGTGGAGGCAGTACAGCGGAAGCGAGGGTGGGGTTGCCTTAAAGAGAGAGGGATTGGTTGAATGAGAGGGAGGGTGTGATGAATCTCAAGGGCAGATGCAAGGTTAGAGGACAGGATGGAGGGGGAGGTGAGGAAGGAGGAGGGAGAGTAGGGGGGGAGGAGTGAGGGTGTTGTTAGGAGGAGAGGCAGTTGGGGAGTATGAGGAAGAGAAGGACAATGTAGTGTGAGGCCATAGTAGTGGAGTAGTGGGGGCTATGAACGTATGTTATCTTCAGCACAGTGGGTGGTTAAGGATTCTAGACACTATGACACTATGCAATATATATATATATTTTTTTTTTTAGTTACACGCGGGGATTACATACTGCGCAGTGTGAGTTACAAGTCCAGGTAGTGGGGAGACAGTAGCCTGTGCAGCAAAGTTGAATGCAGGCAATGGGCAGCAGGTTCAATGCAAACAGTGGGAAGCAGGTTCAAGGCAAAGAATGGGAAGCAAGTTCAATGCAAAGAATGGGAAGCAAGTTCAATGCAGGCCATGGGCAGCAAGTTCAATGCAGGTAATGGGAAGCAAGTTCAATGCAAACAATGGGAAGCAAGTTCAATGTAGGCCATGGGCAGCAAGTTCAATGCAGGTAATGGGAAGCAAGTTCTACACAAACAATGGGAAGCAAGTTCTATGCAGGCCATGGGAAGCAAGTTCAATGCAGGTAATGGGAAGCAAGCTCTATGCAAACAATGGGAGCAAGTTCAATGCAGGCCATGGGCAGCAAGTTAAATGCAAACAATGGGAAACAAGTTCTATGCAGGCAATAGGAAGCAAGTTCTATGCAAACACTGGGAAGCAAGTTCTATGCAGGCAATGGGAAGCAAGTTCTATGCAAACAATGGGAGGCAAGTTCAATGCAGGCCATGGGCAGCAAGTTCAATGCAGGCAATGAAAAACACGTTCTAAGCAGCCTGTGAGTAGCAAGATCTAGGCAGGGAAGCAGCAAGGACTATGCAGGTGTGGGAAGCAAGAGCAATAGCAGGGCACCTGGGGCTGGGTTTGACTGTTTGCGCCAGGACACTCTTGGTCCTTGCCTAAGGGTCAAGCCAAAGGGCCCTCTGGCGAGGCCCTCAGGCACGGGCCCGCCAGGCACAGGCACACCCGATGGCACTCCCAAGATGAAGGGGCCGCTAAGGAAGCGTGCGGTGTGCTCCGATGCGCCCGATGGCGCTCCCAAGATGAAGGGGTCGCTATGTGTGCATGTGATGCCCTGACATTGTGGCTGTGCATACAACATGGTTCTCAGTTAGCCATTCTGCAGCTCCACATACTGTGTGAGACACTATTTGGGAGGTAGAAGGTTGGTTTTCTGTAAGTAGTTGCATCCTGTTGGAGTCAATGGTTGACTAGTTGTAGCAGCACACATGTTTTCCCAAAAGCTGCTATCTTGAAATGCATTCTCATATACACTAATCCATAACTCCCACCCCCAGAGCTTGCCTTTCTGCTTACCTCCCAACATGATACTGGTGCACAGCTCCTATATCACTACTGGTCTTACTACAGTAAGCTGGGAGGACACAGTCTAACCAGGGAGAGCTTCATCAGATGTATGTGTGCAGCAAGCTTCACCTCTGACTGACTCTCCAGGCATGAGGACACACTGTCTTTGCAGGTGAGATGCTTGATTTCAGCCAACTGTTATAATAGCTATATCTAGGGCAGCACTGTGAGCCCCCTTCAGCCTATGGAGAGTTAGTCTTACTGTACATGGAGCCTTCACCTCTGTGAATGTCCAATATTGTCACTTAGTTGGTGAGACAGGAAAGAATATGCGATGTAGCAGTACACAGTTTGCTGTTGTCCTGGACTTCAGTTACAGAGTGCAATCTGGGATTCCTTCAGCTCTATGCACACTATGCACTTATAGGCATATGATTCTCCTGCAGGACATCTACATACAATATATACTATCTGAACACAGTCTTGTGATATTTTACTAGTGCATTCAGCTGTACATTAGGTATTATTCCAAAACAACAACCTCTGTTATGGAGAAGGCATACAGTTGTTTACCTGATTCAGACTATGGGACACTGACTTCTGAATGGTACATGCACAATTCTAGCAGGAAGAATGTGCCACAAGATGTCATGTGTGTCTCAGCATCACCTGCCACCAAGTGAGAATGCAGTCCTTGGAGGTGAATGTTGGGGTGAGGGTGGAGGAACATTCCCATAGATGTAGGGTATGTGCCCTTGGTAGATAGGGTGGCCGACCAGAGGTTATGTTCTTATACACAGAGGCTGTGAGGGCCTAGTCAGTCTCTGCATGTTTCACATCACAGGCCCTGCAAGAGAGCTACTCCCACTCTCCACAGACATAGAGTGTGACAGACACATAGACAGTGTTGGCATATAAGGAAACTGGGGATGGCAACACACAGTATGTGTAGGTAGCACTGTACCAATGTACAAATCCATGTCCAACTCTCCATGGTCCCATGTGCTATGTAGTGGGGGGGCATCCAAAGGTTAGAAGAGCGCGTGTGCTGCACTGGACATGTTGGCATGTCCATGCACAGGGGCTTGACCCTATATAGGAGTAGGAATACGGCAATATGTTCTCTGCTCACTGACAAAAACTGTGTAGGGGGACATTGTATTCTGGTATGTGAAAGATATATGGCATTGTAGGGCAACATGCATGTGCAGCATGTATCTGGGCCAGTTTCCAGTGCTCTTCGCACAGCATTAGCTGTCCTCAAGTTCATACTAAAAGGGTACACAAATAAAGAGCAGGGAATTCTGAGTATTGTCTAAAACTGAGTAGTTTGCACAGGAGTCTGAGGCGAGGGAAATGGCTGAGTCATATTCACATGGTTCTGGCAGGAGCATGGCCTGACTGCATATTGCTGTTCATGCTGAGAGGCTATATCTGACCTAGCTATGGCCATGTGATGGCTATGTATCCACATAGCACTACCTTGGATCAAGCTGCAGTGACACATGCACTGTCCCTTTACGGTAGTCCAGTCACTAGCAAGGCTGCTGGATGTTCATGCTGTTCATACTAATACATCTTTATGGTGGCCATGTGTACATGCAGTGGGTGTTGATTATCAGACCAGGCACAGATGGTTTGTGAGTGGATAACACAGCCCAGTATCTCACATCATATGCATATTGGCTGTGATTGATCTAGATGAAAGAGGAGAGCAGATTGTCAGGGGCTGCCTGTAACCTGTTGTTGCTGGTGACTATGCTTTGGACAGGCCATGCTAGGTAGAGTCTGCACCTCCCTTCTGGCTAGGCACCACTGAATGCATTCAGGTTTCTTAGAAACTGTTCTAGAGCTCTAAATCATGACATAAGGTGCTACACAGGATTCTGCAGCCAACGGGTACAGGACAGAAGGGCCAGATCTGACCTGACACTCCCAAATGCTGTAGTAGTACTGACTGCTAACTGGCTAGCCTGACATATTACTCCTAAAACCTGCAACACTCTTGCACTAAAAATGAAGCACAGAATGTCCCTGCACATTTGAGAACTGATGTGATGGATGGTTGCATTCTCCATAGGTCCAGAAGCAGCTTATGTGTTCGCATTGTGAGATGCACCCTGGGAAATAAACAGCCTAACCATTACCAGCATACTGTACATAGCCACAATTGCAGTCAGAGTGCCTATACCGAGCACTGGAGCATAACCTAGTTTCTGCACAACTTCTCTGACCTAGGAATGAGTGTGCATGGTACCCATCAAGAGGGCAGAGGGGTCTGTGATGGAAATAGACCTGCCAAGCACCATCATCAGTCACATGGGTCATGAATGATGTTTGAATTTGGCGTATGTGCAAAAGTACATTTTATGTAGTATACTGCAGGTCACAATGCAGTACATGACTTGCACATGTGCAATCTCTACTATCAGTGGCATGCAACTGCCCTGCTGACCTCTGTGTTACTGTTGTTTTGCCTAGGTGGTACAGTGGAGGGAAGAGCATCTTGCCCTAACATGTGACTTGACCATTATACAGGAGATAAATACTGGTACTGTGTTTCTGTAATGCAGATGCAATACTAGGTGTTCAATGCAGTCCATACTGCATTTGCACTGATACAGGCAGGCCCTAAGTAGGGTTGGCAAATGGTTCCAGATTGCCCCAACAAGTCTGATCCAGTCCTGGGTTTACCCCATTGGCCGCAGGGACTTGTAGTTCTAATATGTTTACTGCACTCCATTAAAAAGGCAAGACTACATGTCCCTTCATGCAGTGGGGTAAACCCAGGACTGAAGCAAACCTTGCAGCCACATCTTCAGCCAATAGCAAACACAACAGTGTAGTGCTGTGTGATAAATGTCCTGTTCATAGGCATGGCACATGGTTCCAGGTCATCTGAGTCCGTCTGATCCAGTCCAGATTTTACTTCCATAGACGTTATATTCACCTTTGCAGTGACCTCTGTGCAAGTGTGACCCAGACTGGTTTGGCCTGTCCCTGATGAGCTGATGGCAGCTGGTCACCCAAATCATGATAAATAATGTGATCAGCAGCACTCAAGCCACTAGGTACTTTCATGTTCAAAATATTCCATGGTGCCTTGCTCTACTAGTGTAAGACGTAAACTGGCACCTTTGCTCCATCCAGGGAATGGGTAACATGACAGTGCTGAGCATGTGCCTATGGTAATTAGTGCAGTTGGTTGTATGTGTCCTCTTAGAAGCACAGGTATATATGTGCTGGAGGTAAGGATTTACACAAAGCTCTAGGTTAGAGATGGACAGATAGCAGCAGTCCACTGCCCTTGACAGCACTAGAGACACCGAGCTGCCAAGCGATCCCATCACATGAGGGAGATGTTTTTCCAGGCCATGATTTCACACATTCTCACTCTGATCCATAATGCTACACCGATTTCAATGTATCAAATCAGGGCCTGAGAATCCTATATCACAGTGCACAGGATATTTGGAAACAGTCCTGCCAACAACTCTCACCCTTGGAACAGGACAAGTTGACAAACCTGTCACTGGGGGTCACAGAGTTGCCAAGTTACCCAGTTCTGAGACTGAGCTATAGCGTCACTTCGAGTTTTACATTAGCATTACGATGCAGTAGGGTATTAGTAGTCCCTCCATTAACCCCTTTGAATCAGTGCTGAAGTTCCCATAATGCATCAGAATGAGATTGCCAGATATCCAGGACTGGCTGCAAATCTCACTCCTGTAACAGGGTAACTCAATAACTCTGCGGTCCTAACCCTGCTGTTAAATGCAGTATCAACCACGAACGACAAAAAGCCGAAACCCGTGAGCCAAAACCCGTCACTCGTATACACAAAGGAGTGAAAGGATAAGAAACACTGACTGGTTTGGTGAAAGCGTTCGACTGGTGATGACAATGTTGACCTGAAGCAGGGCATTTTAAATTTTGTGCCCGAAATGCAGGACTGTGTCGTGTCTCTCACCTTGAGGATCTCGCCGTAGGCAGCTAAGTTTAAAATTTATCTTTTACTGCTTGATGGATTAAAATGGACTAAGATTTACCGGTGTCTGGGAGTTTGATTTTAGTGTCCCCCGATGAGGTATTATATGGTCTGACATAAAATAAAATGGTTTTGGATGGGAGTGTTTCTTATCCCTTCACTCCTTTGGTTAAATGCAGTATGGCATGTGTGGTCAGAGCTTTGAGAGATTGGAATTTGTGCCGCATTCTCATGATGAGTCTGCCAGTGAAGCTCAAATCCTGGACTGGCTGTTGATTCTCTCTAGCAGTTGAGGCACAGGTCACATTGTAGTGGTGGCATGTAGGCAGAGAGCATGCACGGATATCGGGCATAATGTTGTGAGCGTGTGTAGACAGTCAACAACGGGCGCTATGCTGCCAAATGTGTGTTGCGGCTCCATAGAATATTGAACGCACAACTTGACATTGGAAGGACTACTAGCAGCCTGATCAAGAAAGCCCCACATCTTGAACTTCAATCTGCACCTGGTGGCCACCCTGATCGCCTACAGACAGGTCCTCCTTTTCCCCAGCTCAGAAGCAAGCAAAAACAGCACGGTTGGACAGGGCATGGCAGCCATGCTGCGCCACTTCAAATGCAGCACTGATTACAGCAGAGAGGTAAGTATCAGGGTCCAATTGGCTGAGTTGCCAAGTTAGCCAGTCCCGGGAGTGTGTTTTTAAGCCAGTCCAGGATTTCTGACAATATCATTCTGATGCATCCTGTAGCACTTTAGTAGACATGTCCCATAATCAGCAACTATGCACCAGGACATTTTTTTCTATTGTTTTTCATCCTTCTTTCCATTTGTGCTTTCATATTGGCTCCCCAAACAATATTCTTTCTTTTTGGTGCTCTGACACCTGCTGTTTCTGGTAAAATCAAAGTAGTAATATTTTTGTGAAGATCTGAATAAATAGGTAGATAAAGGTGAGTCAGTTAATAAAATGTATCTAGATTTTCAGAAAGCATTTGACAAAGTCCCTCATGAGAGACTTGTGGTTACATTAAAAAAGTAATGGGATATAAGGCAGTATACTGTTGTGGACCAGGAAATGGTTAAAAGATAGAAAATAGAGAGTAGGAATAAATGTGAATTTTCTCAATGGAGAAAGGCGAATAGTGGAGTACCCCAGGGATCTGTGGTGGGCCTGCTGCTTTTTAACATATTCATAAATAACCTGGAAATGGGAATACAATTGCAGATGACACACAACTTCAAAGTTGTTAAAACACAAGCGGATGGTAAAAAATTGCAAGGGAACCTTAAAAATTGGAAGACTAGGCATCCAGATGCAAGACGAAATTTAATGGGGGCAAGTGTGAAGTTATGCACTTAGGGAAAAACAACCTAAACTATGGTTACATGATTCAAGGATCCATATTAGGAACCACCACCCAGGAAAAGGATTTAGGTGTCATCATGGATAATATGAGCATTGCCAGTGTGCAGTGGTGGTCAAGAAAACAAATAGAATGCTAGGAATTATAAGGAAATGAATGGAGAATAAAATAGAGGATATTATAATGCCTCTGTATTGTTCAATGGTGCAATAGCACCTTGAGTATTGTGTGCAATTCTAGTCACCATATCTTAAAAAGGATATAGAAGAAATAAAAAAAGGTACAGAGAAGAACCACCAAAATGGTAAAGAAGATGGAAGATGCCCTATGAGGAAAGACTTAAAAGGTTAGTGCTCTTCAACTTGGAAAAAAGACAGCTAAGGCGAGATAAGATAGAGGCATGGAAAAGTTGTTTACTCCTTCAAATAGTAAAAAGACCAGGGGACATGCAAAGAAGCTACAATATAGTCCATTTAAGACTATTAGGAGAAAATATTTTTTCACTCAATGCATTATCAAAATCTAGAATTCATTACCGGAGGATAGAGTAAAAGCTGTAAATGTAGCTGGATTTAAAGACGATTTCGACAAGTTTGCGGAGAAAAGATGCAGAAATCATTATTAAAGAGGAACAGGAAAATCTATTGCTTAACTTGGGATAAAGAACATGGAATCTGGGAACCTCACAGGTATTTGTGACCTTGATTGGCTGCTGTTAGAAACAGGATACTGGAATTGATGGACCTTTGCCTGACCCAGTATGGCATCTTATAGAAACATAGAAACATAGAAAAATGACCTATCTAGTCTGTCCTTCCATATCAACTGCTACAACAGTCCCTTTTTTTCTTTTAGAGATCATCTGTGTTTCTCCCATGCTTTTTTGAATTCAGATACTCTCCTCATCTCTACCATCTCCACTGGGAGACTATTCCACGGATCCACCACTCTTTCCGTAAAGAAATATTCCCACATATCACTCCTGAATCTATCCCGTTTCACTCTCATCCCATGTCCCCTCATAACAGAACTTGCTTTCAATCAAAAGAGGCTCTCCCCCTGTGTATTTATGCCACAGAGGAATTTAAACGTCTCAGTCATATCACCTGTATTCCGCCTTTCCTCTAAGGTGTACATATTAAGATCCTTAAGGCTGTCCTCATATGCTTTATAATGAAGACCACTAACCATTTTAGTAGCCACCCTCTCTATTGACTCCATCTTCTTTACATCCTTTTGAAGGTGCAGTCTCCAGAATTGCACACCATACTCCAAATGAGGTCATACCAAAGACTTATCTATCGCCTCCTTTTTTCTGCTAGCCATTCCTCTCCCTGTGCACCCAAGCATCCTTCTAGCTTTTGCCATCACCTTTTCTACCTGTTTAGCTACTTTAAGATCATCAGACACAGCCACACCGAAGTCCCGCTCTTCTTTAATGGACAAAAGTACTTCACCCTATACACTGTATTTCTCCCTTGGATTGCTGTAGCCCAAATGCATGACCTTGCATTTTTTAACATTAAATCCCAGCTGCCAAATTCTAGACCATTCTTCAAGCTTAGCTAGATCCCTCCTCATGTTATCTACACCATCGTGGGTGTCTATTCTATTGCAGATTTTGGTATCATCTGCAAAGAGGCAAACCTTACCCGACAGTCCTTCCGCTATATCACTAACAAAGATATTAAAAAGAATTGGACCAAGGACAGATCCTCTGGGCACACCACTGGTAACTTCCTTCTCCTCAGAGTGAGCTCCATTTACCTGTACCCTTTGTCGCCTCCCACTCAACCAATTTCTAACCCAAGCAGTAACTTTAATGTCCATCCCTAGGGTGCTCAGTTTGTTTATAAGTCACCTGTGAGGAACAGTGTCAAAGGCTTTACTGAAATCTAAATACACCACATCTAGGGTTCTCCCTTGGTCAAACTCCCTGGTCACCCAGTCAAAGAAATCAATCAGATTTGTGTGACAAGACCTGCCTCTGGTGAATCCAAGCTGCCTCGAATCCTGTAATCCGCTGGACTCCAGAAACCTCACTGTTTTCTCTTTCAGTAGCATTTCCAATAATTTACTCACCACCAAAGTTAAACTAACCACCCTGTAGTTTTCAAGCACATCCTTACTTCCGCTTTTGTGTAAAGGCACCACATGAGCCTCTCTCCAGTCCTTTGGCACCACTCCCGACTCCAACAAGGCATTGAAAAGGTCAGTCAGTGGAACTGCTAGAATGTCCTCAAGTTCCCTCAGTATTCTATGGTGTATCCCATCCGGTCCCATTGCTTTGTCTACTTTAAGTTTAGCTAGTTTCTCATGAACACAGTCTTCTGAAAATTCTTCAAGATGCCCTTCACTTCTGTTCCTGTTTGTGGGTGTTTTCTGAGGTCCTGTTCCTGTTTCTTTATCTATGAACACAGAACAGAAATCGTATTTGTTAAACAATTCTGCTTTATCCTAATCAACTTCTACATATTCCAGGGTCTGCCATCTCACCATTAGTTCTAAAATGTTTCACTGTTTACTTTGGAGTCTCTAGATGTTGTGAAGTTCCGTTGAGTTGATCTCAGGTAATGGCAACCCTGAGAATAGTTGCCCTAAACTGTGTTTTGATCTTCAGTCAGGTGGCTAATGGTTGATGGAGTGGCATCCCTAGTTGCTGTTGTATCAATTCATCACTTTGCTGATCATCTTCTTTAGCATTTGACTTTCAGTCTTTCCAACCATGATGTTTTTCTCTAATGATCTTTCTCTTCGTATGATATGTCCAAATTAAGAAAGTTGATGTTTTGTCATTTGAGCTCCTAAGGAAAACTTATGTTTGATTTCCTCTATTCTCGATCAATTTATTCTTCAGTTAGCCTATGGTATATACAGTGGGCCCGAAATTGAACTGCCCTGATCTTCGAAAGGTTATAACATCAGGGTGCGTAGGGGACATAGCTGGGGATATTCAACAGCACTAACTGTGTAGGTGCTGTTGAATATCCCCAGCTAAGGCATTTACACAGTTTACTGGGCTTTAAACTATGCAAATGCCTTTTGAATATTGGGCCCAGTATTCTTCGCAGTAATATAATTCAAAGGCATTGATGTTCTTCTTGTCTGTTTTCTTCATTGTCCAACTTTCCCATTTGACATTACTGAACATACCAAGGCTTGGATAAGTCGAATTTTTGTATCCAGGTTGCTCGTAACCATTCTGCCATTTCTTGATTACTTGTCATGTTATTATTGATTATTGATAATGCAGTTAATGTTGTCTGCTATTTCTATTTCTTCTTCATCAAGGATGAAATTATTGATTTTGCCAATTATCATAATATTTCTCTTCGCCTACCAATCATTTTACTTCTCTTATTCTGTGCTTCCTATATTTATAATCATCTAACACTTTTTATTGGTTTTAAACCTGCATATGAAGCCCATAGATAATAACATAATATGAAATATGTTGGGTTGTATCAATTTGCATTGTAGACAATTGAATGTGTGGCTATATTTGCACCCTGAGAATTATGCTTCATTCACTCAACCTCTCATGTACAATTATTTAAAAAATGTTGTGCAATTATATGACTATGGATCACAAACTGATTAACCTTATATAGGAGCAAAAATTGAATATATATTTTATTTCTTTACAAGGATTTCAGGCTAATATTCTTCTGTGCTTGTTTCTCAAGACTACACTAAAATGCAATGTGTGTATTTGATTTAATACTGTCTCCTTGGTTTTCTTGGCAGTATAACCAGAAATAGCTTGTCAGGCCTTTCTCTTAGGAAGTGGAGGGTTAAGTGACTTGCCCAAAGCCACAACGAGTGTTAGTGGGAATCAAACCCTGGTCTTTTGGTTTCTAGCCAGTGCCCATCTAGTTAAAAGAAGTGGATATTTTGCAGAACCTGATTATTCCCTTCTATTCACCCAAACATATTTGCCCTTGGTGAATATATTGTCCTCAAAATATGTAGGTCTTATTGAATGGCTATTAAAAGTAGGCCACTGCTCCACTCACCAAGAATGCACATTTAATTTAATTAAATTCACAGTCTTATATACCACTATTTTCAATCAAATTTGATTATAAAGAGCAGTATCACAAACTTTAAAAATAAATCTTCAAATCCCCATAAATAGTTTAAGTCATGATGATTAAAAATCAATTCTTAATCAAATTCAGGTTTTCAGAAGTTTACAAATTCAGGTTTTCAGAAGTTTTCTAAACTGAGGGTGTTCCACACTATTTCTTCAGAGAGTTGGTTCCAGTATCCCTGAAAAGAAACTTTACTGAGTTCTGAGTGATTGAAACTCCTTGGCAGATGGTAACATTAAGGGGTATGTTTACTAAACTGCGGTAATCGTGAATAACGCACGGAATGTAACGTTAACGATCGTTCGCACGTCATAATGCGCGTTATGAGGTGCGAACAATCGTTAACGTTACATTACGCTCGTTAACCATAGTTAGCGATCGTAAACTCCCGCGGCGCGCTAAAACACCGCAGAAGGTGGAGAGAAGGGGTCAATGGGCGGAGAGTGGGTGGGGAGAGGCTCCCCTCACACTAACGCGCTGATTTTCAGAGCTGAATTCCAACGCGAATGAAAACCTGCCGTTAAATGCACATTAAAGGGGAGAGAAACCATTTCAGTGTCAGCAATGTACAGCCCAGGCAGGGAAACCAAAACACAGTGATAAGTGTGATATATGTGCACAGAACAAAAGGGCACAGAAACACTGAAAATGACCCCAACAGACAGGAAAAAAACAATAACCAAGCTGGCCAATAGTGGTATCAATGAGAAACATCAACCCCTCCCCCCCCCCCCCGAGTAAGCTCCATAGAACATATATAAATCGTGGAAGGGTCTATACGCCGTCCCCATACAAGGTGAACGAGCCCACAGTGACATAGCGCTGCTCAGGGTTTTCCCCACCATCGGACAGGTGCACATGTCCCGCAACATCAGGGCGGGCATGTTGGAATGGCAACTGGACAGATGCCGGAGAAGGGGATACAGAGGGCCACAGGCAGCACATGCTGTGGTGGAGCTGGGCCACAGTGCGGACTAGGGTGATGCCTAGGTGGCCCATACGAATGCTGAAACAGCAGAGCAGCCAGACAGCAACTGCTGAAAGTCCAACATGGGCATGAGAGGGTTTCCCAAAGTGTCACAGGGGATAGTACCCAACAGCTACCCCCAAGGGCACGGAACATTAGCAGGCGGGGCTGGGGGGGAGCATGGACATCTATGCAGGTACCCCTACCCCAGAACCCGCACCATAGGCAGCCGCCTACCTGCACACTGGATGGCCTGAGACTGCACACCACCAGCTCCACCAGCAGAAGGGCATGTCAGCATGGTGGCTGAGGGATACTGGTGATGGAGGGGGCAGTGGCAGCTTCACAGAGCAGACCGTGGCCTAGCCCTGTGTAGGTGGGTGCCATGCACTGCAACAGACAGGCCCTGTCTGACCAACAGTCATGGTATCACCAGGGAATGCACCATCACTGTGATAACATGGTGGTGCAGTGCACAAAACCAGTGTATTCAGAAGCCGAAAGTCACAGGTTCAAGTCCCAGCTGTGGTTTCCACCAACCCAGACCTCATATTTTACCCAGTGCTATAACGTGCTAATACAGACAAAACCTTTCTTGCAGATGACGTAAACATGCCCAAAACACCTACTTTTTACCCTACAGAGCACAGACACCATAAACATGCACATTACCTAGAGCAGAGCCTCCCAAATGCAGTCTTGGAGGGCCAAACACCATTCAGGTTCCATGCTGCCTTTGATAAAGATGCCTGTGCTGCATTTCCATGCGCCACCCCCATGGTATGCAGATGTATCTCATGCATATTCATGAGGGACAGCATGAAAACCCGAACAGTGTTTTGCACCGCAGGACTGGAGTTGGGAACCTCTGCTGTAAAGCAGCAGCCAACAGGGGCAGACACACCCGCACCCACAGGCCCCATTATCCAAAGCCTCCTGGAGAGGCAGGACTTTGGGCTCTGCGTGCATCTCCCAATACTAGCACTTGCATACCTTTGTATTGCCACCCTAAACCTGGGAATATGATACACAGCTATCAAAAGGTTGCTATGATTACTGGCAGATAGCAATTCCTAGGTTAAGTACAATTTTCGGAGTGAGCTGCATCATAGCAACCTTTCTGATGTCTGTGGAGTGTGCTACAGGTCTTGTGTCTGACAGTGTTTACCAATCTTGGGGGTGAGTCCTACAGTATTGCGTACCATAGCCATGCCTGCACTGTGTCCAGGGCTGGTGTGGTGGCCTGAGCTGCCCAACACCTCTATAGTTGCACAATGCTGGCATAGGTGTGGGGAATGTGTGTCTGTCTATCCAGTGTGTGGTGGCTGCCAACACCCTCCACAGCCCACACTGCTAGCACTGTTGCCAGTATTGGCCTGCCAATGTGCATAATGAGGAGCAAGATACTGTGGGAATAGCCTGGATAGGGTGGCCTGGCCTGGCCGCATCTGCACAGGGCATAGGGCAATGGCCGGACATTGTAGTGCCCTGTACCACCTGCACGGACAGGGTGGCCATAGCATGTCCTGCTGGGAGGTCACTCTCACCCTGACTGAGCAGTGACCATGGCATGGCTAGATTCCCCCATAGTGCTATACAGTATTTTTCTTATGTGATATTTATGGGTTTTCTTTTGGGGCCCAATCACTGACTTATCTGCTTGGTGTGTATGCTGATATCCCCGTTCTGGGTACATGCATCTCCTCCAGGACCATGCACTATGGACTAGCTGGTGGACTGTCTGCAGCTAGTATGTGTCTTGTTGGAACACCGTGCAGGGTGCAGCGGCTGGAGGCTTGCTGCTGGAGAATGTCAGATAATGGTGGGAGGCAGCTGAGCATTTCCAGACCTGCCGTCTGTCTGCTATTGTGTTATGGATTTGTACTGCTCTGCATTGCCTGCCCTGTAGGGTGTTTGGGACTGGGGTGATGGTCCCCTCTACTGCCACCATTGCAGGGGGGTAGAAAGTGGATCTGTGGGCCGGAGATCCTGTCCCCCACCCTGAGCCCCAGAGGGTGGGTTGGGTGGTGGTATGTAATCTCCCTGGTAACCACAGCAGAATGTGGGTGTGGTGCTGTGCAGTCCTCCTGTAGCCAGCCAGGTGTTTATTGGCAGCTCTAGCCCACTGTTTACTTCACTGCCCATGGAGCCAGAGGTCATGGGTTCACAACCTACAGTCGGGTTCATCGATAGGGCTGTCTTAGGCATTGTCTATTTTTATTATATATTAGTGCTGCCAGCAGAACCACCCTCAGGGTACTGTCACCTTAGGGTGGCTCATAAGGCTCCCTATAGGGCGCCTTATACGGCGCCCTATAAAGCGTCTTATAAGGTACCTTATATGCTGTCCTATAGGGGACATTATAGGGTGCCTTGTCAGACAGCGCACTTTATAATGTGCCCAATGGAGTGCCTTCTAGGGTGCCTTATGTGGCACCTTAGGTTACACCACTGTGAGGGTGTGTTTGCTGGCAGCACTATTAAAGTACAACTAAACTTCCTCACAGCCCAATACTTAACCCTTTCCAGGCCAAGCCCAAAACTTTCTGGATCCAAACTTCTGCCTAAATATTCCTATCAAATGGTATATAATACATGACCATGGCAGAGGGAACGTCACTATTGAGATATATTGAATAAGACGGGTACAATTTTCCTGACATATGCAAACATTAACCCGGCTGCAGACTGTGGATTAAAATATTATAGTAGGCTTTCAAAGGGTTACACATGACACCTCAGCCAACCTTATTCATTAGGCACACTGGGGAATTGAACCCATGACCCTTGTACCATCTGTCTGTGTAGTAACCATTGTGCTACAGCTCTGTTTCTGTATTTAGGTGTCTGCGCGCCTTCTTATGCTTAATGCACAGTAACGCGCCCTGTAACGATCGTTGCTGCGCGGCGCGTTACAACGCGCGTTATCACTAACGATGTACCGCCCATGTCCTTTTTTGGCATTTTTTCCACTAACGCGGATCCTAACGCGAATCACACTAACTCAGTTTAGTAAACATACCCCTAAATGTAATGCATCATCTGATCACATTGACCTTTTTGATTTTGAAACTTGCAGAGGGGGCCAGAGCATAGACCTTTCCAAACATGATATCTTAATTTTTACGCTTTGTCAGTAGTGTTGCTTTATGTTTATCATTAATATCACTATTGGCCAGCTTGGTTATTGGGATTTTAAATGTAGTTCTGGTCATTTTATATGTTTATTTGCCTTTTTGGTTCCTGCACATGTATCACAACTATCGATTTTTCTGGGTTTCCCTGCCTTTGCTGCACATTGCTGACTGAAATGGTTTCTCTTTCCTGCAAATGTGCCTAACGCGAGGGTTTCACTGGCATTAGTGTTCAGACCTGGATTTCACAGCGATAGTGTGCCTGGAGCCTCTCCCCGCCCACTCTCCGCCCATTGACCCCTTCTCTCTGCCCTCTGGGAAGCCTTACTCCACCCTTCAGACCCTTCAGACCCGGATAGGGGAAAGCCGACAGTCGCCCAAGAGCGCATGGTTCGGAAGAATGTATCCTTGAGGGATACTACAAAAAGCAGAGAGGTTCCAAAAAAGAGTAAAGTAGCCCAAATGCCCTCGAGTATGGAGCAGACAGAGCTTAAAGATCCCAAATTACCCATGTCTACCAATAGCCAAATTAATATGAATAAAATACAGTCTCTAAAATGCTTGTATGCAAATGCTAGAAGTCTACAAAACAAGATGGGAGAGTTAGAATATATAGCACTAAACGAGAGGTTAGATATGATTGGAATATCAGAGACATGGTGGAAGGAGGACAACCAGTGGGACACTGTGATACCTGGGTACAAACTATATCGTAATGATAGAGCTGATCAAATTGGTGGAGGGGTTGCGCTCTATGTTAGAGAGGGCATTGAGTCAGAAAGGATTAAAGTTTTGCAAGAAACAAAATTTGCTGTAGAATCTCTATGGATTGAAATTCCATGTAAAAAGGGGAAGGCGATGGCAGTGGGGGTGTACTATCGTCCGCCTGGCCAGAATGAACAAATGGATGATGAAATGCTCAAAGAAATCAAGGAAGCTAGCAAAAGTTACAGTGCAGTAATAATAATGGGTGATTTCAATTACCCCGGCATCGACTGGGTCAGTGTCACAACAGGACATGCTAGGGAGATAAAGTTCCTAGATGAAATAAATGACTGCTTCTTGGAGCAGCTGGTTCATGAACCGACCAGAGGGGAAGCAATATTAGACCTAGTCCTTAGTGGAACACCAGATGTAGTGCAAGAGATAAGGGTGTTGGGGCCACTTGGCAATAGTGATCATAGCATGATCACTTTTGATTTAATTAGTGGAGGAGGGATAGTAAGGAAATCCACAGTACTACCCTTTAACTTTCGAAAGGGAGACTATGATAAAATGAGGAAAACAGTTAAGAAAAAACTAAAAGGAGCAGTTGCAAAGGTTAAAGACGTACATCAAGCTTGGGTGGTGTTGAAAAATACTATCTTGGAAGCCCAGACTAGCTGTATTCCACACTTTAAGAAAAGTGGAAGGAAGTCCAAAAAACTGCCAGCATGGTTTAAAGGTGAGGTCAGAGAGGCTGTTGTTGCCAAAAAAGCATCTTTCAGGAAATGGAAAAAAGAGCCAAACGATGAAACCTGGAAACAGCACAAGCACTGGCAAGTCAAATGCAAGGCATTGATAAGGCAGGCAAAGATAGAATTTGAGAAGAAGCTTGCTGCGGAAGCAAAAATGCGAAATAAAGACCTTTTCAAGTACATTCGTAGCAAAAAACCTGTGAGAGAGTCAGTTGGTCCATTAGATGATAAAGGGGTTAAAGGAGCACTAAGAGGCGACAAGGCAATAGCAGAGAGACTGAATGAATTCTTTGCTTCGGTCTTTACTGAGGAAGATGTAGGGATGTTACCCATGACTGAAGTGGTATTTAAAGGTGTGGAAGAATTGAAGGAAATATCGATACATCGGGAAGATGTCTTACAACTATTAGATAAACTGAAGAGTAGCAAATCACCTGGGCCGGATGGTATACATCCAAGGGTGTTGAAAGAACTGAAATTTGAGATTGCAGACCTGCTATCAGTAATCTGTGAACTATCATTAAAATCATCTCTAATACCTGAGGATTGGAGGATCGCCAATGTAACACCAATTTTTAAAAAGGGTTCGAGGGGTGATCCGGGAAACTACAGACCGGTGAGCCTGACATCAGTACCGGGAAAAATGGTAGAAACCATCATAAAGAATAAAATTACTCAGCATGTAGATAGTCACGACCTAATGGGAGACAGCCAACATGGCTTTAGACAAGGAAGATCTTGTTTTACTAATCTGTTATGTTTTTTTGAAGGAGTGAATAAACAGGTGGATAAAGGTGAGCCGGTTGATATTGTGTATCTGGACTTTCAGAAAGCCTTTGACAAGGTCCCTCATGAGAGACGTTTGGCAAAACTAAAGAGTCATGGGATAGGAGGCAGTGGATCAGGAACTGGTTAAAAGATAGAAAGCAGAGGGTAGGGCTAAATGGCCAATTTTCCCAATGGAGAAAGGTGAATAGTGGTGTACCCCAGGGATCTGTGCTGGGTCCGCTGCTTTTTGACATATTCATAAATGACCTGGAAAGTGGAATAACGAGTGAGGTTATCAAATTTGCAGATGACACAAAACTATTTAAAGTTGTTAAAACCCAGGAGGACTGTGGAAAATTGCAAGAGGATCTTGATAAATTGGAAGACTGGGCATCAAAATGGCAGATGAAATTTAATGTGGAGAAGTGCAAGGTTATGCACCTAGGGAAGAACAACCCAAACTATGGTTACACGAGGCAAGGTTCCACATTAGGAACCACCACCCAGGAAAAAGATTTAGGCGTCATTGTGGATACCATGTTAAAACCCTCGGCCCAGTGTGCAGCGGCGGCCAAGAGAGCAAATAGAATGCTAGGTATGATAAGGAAAGGAATGGAAAATAAAACAAAAGATATTATAATGCCTCTATATCGTTCCATGGTGAGACCGCACCTTGAATATTGTGTGCAATTCTGGTCGCCGTATCTTAAAAAGGATATAGCGATTTT
This sequence comes from Ichthyophis bannanicus, assembly GCA_033557465.1. NCBI lineage: Eukaryota > Metazoa > Chordata > Amphibia > Gymnophiona > Ichthyophiidae > Ichthyophis > Ichthyophis bannanicus. The sequence continues at coordinate 367,843,392 of CM066038.1, read as the reverse complement.
AGAAAAGGTTCAGAGAAGAGCCACCAAAATGGTAAAGGGGATGGAAGGCTACTCCTATGAAGAAAGGCTAAAAAGGTTGGGGCTCTTTAACCTGGAAAAGAGACGGCTGAGGGGAGATATGATAGAAGTCTATAAATTAATGAACGGAGTGGAACGGGTAAACGTAGATCGATTGTTTACCTTATCAGAATATAGAAAGACTAGGGGACATGCAATGAAGCTACAGGGTAAACTATTTAAGACTAATAAAAGAAAATATTTTTTCACTCAACGTGTAATCAAACTCTGGAATTTGTTACCGGAGGATGTAGTAAAGGCTGTTAGTGTAGCTGGGTTTAAAAAAGGTTTGGACAAGTTCCTGGAGGAAAGGTCCATAAACCATTATTAAGAAGGGACCCAGGATATCAATGCTTGAACCAATACAAGCATTGTGGAACCTGTGTCCCTTGGGGAAACTGCTAGGTACGTATGACCTAGATTGGCCACTGTTGGAAACAGAATACTGGGCTTGATGGACCTTGGTCTGACCCAGTATGGCATATCTTATGTTCTTATGTTCTTATGGATTTCACAGCGTTAGTGTGCCTTAATGCCGCCGCCGCGTTATCATGCGATAAGTGACATTATCGTGCGATAATGTTAAATTATCGTGAGATAACGTCACTTATCGCGCGATAATACCACCGCTGCGACGTTAAGACGGTTTAGTAAACATACCCGTAAATATTGCTCAGATAAGATTCATGCACAGTGGAACGGGGTGTTCATTACAGCACAAAGCAATGTCATCAAAAAAATAATGACAGTCTGCCAGTTCCAAGAGATATGGAAATCACTGGATAGGTATACATGAGGTTAAGCCTTGCCCGCAGAGAACCATGAAAAAAAAGGGACTATTTCACATAGCTCTCCTTGTACTGGAGGATTTATAAGCATTTCACATTCTCATTATAAAGGTATGGATTTTTCTGTGTTTGATTCTGTATATATTCATGTGTTTGTTTTTTGTTTTTTTTTTTTCATTTAAAAGGAAATAAAGGAATTTAAGAAGAATGTGATAGTCTAATAGATGTGTAAGAGATGTGGCATGAAGAGACTTGGCTTCTATAGGAGACAGGGTGTCAAGAGGCAGATAATGTTTAATAGAAATCATGGGTGTTAAAAACAAAGGGATATTCATGACATAAAGCAAAAGAAATGCTATTGAAGAGTTGGGAGACATCTTAGTTACTTCCATTAAAATGACTGAGCTAAGAAGGGATAAATATATTTGTATCTGCAGGTTTCTGGAGGAGCATAAAAATAAGTCTGATATATGGTGAATCTATCTTAGGAGATAAGTCTATGAGATAAGCTGTGGACAATAGTGGAATATCTAACACACACTCCAAATTTCTTTTTGGGAACTGGACAAACTTGGTTTTCAAGACCACATCTAGTTAAAAGAAGTGGATATTTTGCAGAGCCTGATTATTCCCTTCTATTCACCCAAACATATTTGCCCTTGGTGAATATATTGTCCTTAAAATATGTAGGTCTTATTGAATGGCTATTAAAAGTAGAATAAAAAATAACAGCAATAAGGGCAACATTGCCTACCACTTCTGCTAAAAAAATAGTTGCAAATCACAATATATAAAGGTATCTTCACCTCCCCTTTGTTTGCAGATCTCAAAGTGGACTAACCTGATTTCATCATTATTTTGTATGGTGGAGAGGGCCATCTAATATTATTACCTAAAACTGATCTGTGAGTCATAGCGTTCCATGCTGTGCTCTGCTGGTGTTTTTCCATGCAAGCTGGAACGGTATATTATTCAAATGTGTAGGTTTGACTCTGTGGACTAATATTTTATAAACGGAGGAATACATTTTTGATTATATAATGATTTGCAGACCTTTTTTATTTTTGTTGAAAGTAATTCAAAAATGCAAGAGTTTTGTTTTGCAATCTACAGCCAAGAAAGGGTGAGAAAGATGCATTTGTTCCAGCAGATCATTTAACCATCCAAAGCCAGGGCCAAATCACTCACTGATGCCAGCAGTTTCTAATCTCCTGCCTAGGTTTTCAGTACTAATATACTTTGTCAGTCAACAAATCCTGATTCCAAATTGCATTTTACCACAGCTTAATTTATCATAGTCGCGGTAAATGAATATTGCAATTTGCAATCAATCTTGCAAACTATGTTAAGCTTCTCCCTGGAAGCATTGGGCCACTAACACATGATCCAGTGCTCCCAGGGAGCATTCTTAAGGGTCCAGTGCTCACTAAAAACAAAGGCATGTGGATGGCCCCTCCCCATAAGTCAAGAGCCACAACCTTCCCTTAAACCAATGAAGCACTCTACCTTGAAGAAGACCCCCTCACCATCCCTGAAGAACCGCCCCCCCCAACACACACACTATCCCCAAAGACTGCCTGTCCCCTGGAGGCTCTCCCAGGGTCTATTTTGCTAATATCTGGTCATTTAGCAGTTATAGGGCAGAAGCGATCCCAATCACCCTTCCCAGTGTGACTCTGAGTTCAAAATGGTGGCTCATGACTTTTAGCAATGGTCTCACACTACTACGAATAGGGGTCAAGCTGCCATATAAGGTTTTTTTTCAAGCTGCATTATTCCTGCAAAAATATCACCAGCTCATAACTGGTGTTATTTTTTCTGTCTGATAGCATCTGGCCACTAACACGTGATCCATGCTCCCAGTGCTATCTTAAAGGGGCTGTATATTTGTATAGAAACATGTTAATAAAAACATAAGAACATAAGATATGCCATACTGGGTCAGACCAAGGTCCATCAAGCCCAGTATTCTGTTTCCAACAGTGGCCAATCTAGGTCATATGTACCTAGCAGTTTCCCCAAGAGACACAAGTTCCACAATGCTTGTACTGGGTCAAGCATTGATATCTTCGGTCACTTCTTAATAATGGTTTATGGACCTTTCCTCCAGGAACTTGTCCAAACCTTTTTTAAACCCAGCTACACTAACAGCCTTTACTACATCCTCCGGTAACAAATTCCAGAGTTTGATTGCACGTTGAGTGAAAAAATATTTTCTTTTATTAGTCTTAAATAGTTTACCCTGTAGCTTCATTGCATGTCCCCTAGTCCCCTAGTTCCCTGTAAAATAGTTATCTCCAAGTTATAATGCCCTGTTCAATGTAATTTCAGTTTGTTCAATGTAAACCGCACTAATGCAGAATAGCGTGGTATATAAGAGAATGTAAATAAATAAATAAATAAACATGGATGCTTCTTCCCCCAGTCAAGATTTCCTACCATTTAAAAAACTCCACACCCCCCCCCCGACTTTGAGTCAAGGCATCTCACCCCCAATGAAATCATCCCAAGACCTTCTTCCCACATCTCCCAGTAGAAGGGGTCCCCCACCCTGACCCCTCAAAGAAGACACCTACCCTTCCCCACCCCCATAGTCCCATCCTGGCCCACCTTTGAAACATGTGGTAGTCTTGGTATAGGGCAGGAGTGATCCAGGTCATACCACCCTTAGTTGAAGTACCATGAGTTTACCGTTAGTGATCGATGCCATTTTGAACCCAACACCAATGAGGAAGGAGCAACTGGGAATTGCCTCCTGCCCATATTACAACCAATTTCAAAGATAGACATGAGGGGGCACTATGGGAGAGTAGGTGGTCTTCTTTCTAGGGGTAATGGGTGAGGGGGACATTTTCCACAGTGGAAGGAAAGAAGATCTGAGGGTGATTTCGGTGAGTAGGAAGTCTTGATTGGCAGTCTGGGGGGGGGGGGGGGGGTGGAGACTTCTGGGAGAGTCTTGAATTGGATGGAAAGGGAGGCCATCTGCCTAAACATAAAGGGTAATAGCACTGCTTTACTGTCTGGATTCTGTCTGTGTAACAATGCCTTTCTCTCTGTTTAATGATGTGAAAATGCAGTGCAACAAGAGTACAAATGTCAGAATGAATGCAGCTCAATGAGATTTTTATAAGAAGTTAAAATCATGAGCCAGCTAAGCGGGGCTTTCCAAACCTGCAGTGAGCTTGTCCATTGTGTGCACTTCTGATTACCCCATCCCAAAAAGGATTTACACAAGGTACAGTAAAAGGTATAATAAAGAAGATGGAATAGCTATCCTTATGCAGATAGGCTAAAATGTTAGGACTTTTCACAACTGGAAAGATGTGAGCTAAATACTAAATAAAAACTAAATAAATGAAAGTGGAAAAATGAAAGGATCAATAATCAAAAAGGCTAATATTCAAATGCCACGGCAGTCAGTCTAAATATTTTAGCGGGATATTCGGTGTCAGTATCTGCTAGGAACTGCCGCTGAATATCAGGGCTGAGTGACACTATCTGGATAAATGCTGACTTTATCTGGTTACTGGGGTTTTCAGATGGCACATCTCCAGATTTCAAATTAGGACAAATTTTCACGTGACTTAAGTTATCTATATAAGTGCCAACTGAGAATCCTGCTAACCAGAAAAAAACAGTGCTTATCTAGATAGTGCCTACACCATCCTCGTCCTGCCCCCGAACTCCCCCTGCACGAACTTGGTAGTGCCAGAGTGATCTGTGCAGACACTCAGCAGCACTATCTGGATAGTGCTGCTGAATAGTATGGTCAGCACCTTTAGCCAGCTGACTTTCTATTGGCCAACTGGCTAAGGATTTTGAATATCAGCTCAAAAGGTTTATAGATGCATGAGCACAGTGAAATAGATAATCACAGAGAACAGATTTACGAAAATCAAATTTTAAAAAATGTTTTCTCACCTGAAAAAAATCTGCTTTAAAATGGGTCTGGATAAGTTCTTAGAGGAAAGGTCCATAACAATATCATATAAGAACATAAGAAAAGCCATACTGAGTAAGACCAAGGTCCATTGAGCACAGGATCTGTCTCCAATAGTGACCAACTGGGATCACAAGTACCTATCAGATCTCAAAAAGTAAATGTTTCTTGTAATTTATTTCCAGGGATGAGCAATGGCGCTCACAAATCTACCTGGCTAGTCATTTTTATAGACTTTTCTTCCCAGAACTTGTTCAAACCTCTTTTAAATCTCACTACATTAGTTACTGTGACCATATCCCCCAGCAGCAGATTCCACGGCTTAAGTATGGGCTGCTCTGTGATAATTTCAATCTGCTGCTCATTATTTCATGGAGTGCCCTCTTGTATTTTTGTTTGAAACAGCTATTCCCTATTTAACTGTTCCATCCCACTCATGAGTTTATAAACCTCTGTCATATCCCTTATCAGTGATGTCTTCTCCAACCTGAAGAACCCTAAGCTGCTTAGCCTTTCTTCATATCAGAGGTGCTCCATCCCCATTATCATTTTTGTAACACTTTTCAGAACCTTTTCAAGTTCTGTTATATCATTTTTGAGATAGTGAAAACAGAACTGCACATGATACTCAAAGATGCAGAACAAGGGATCTATATAGGGGCATAATGATATTCACAGTTTTGCTCTCCATCCCTTTTCAAATAAACACTAACAAACAGCTTTTATTAACAGCTGTGGCACACTGAGCTGAACGTTTCCACATCTTGTCCACAATGATTCCAAGATTTTTTTTCTTTGGTGGTGACTCCTAACTCAGAACTCAGCACTTTATACCTGTAGTTGGACTACTTTTTTTCTGTGTGCATCACTTTGCACTTATCAATGCTTAATTTCATCTGCCTTTTAGATGCCTGCCCTCCCAGTGTCACAAATCCTTCTGCAAATCTTCACAATTTTCAGCTGTTCTGAAAATCTGAGTATCACAGGTCCCAGTGCAAAGCCTTGGAGCACTTTATTCGTGACTCTTTTCCATATGGATAATTGACTATTTAGTCCTATTCAATTTCTTGTATTTTAGCCAGTTTGTAAATCACAAAACGGTATGGTCGCCTATCCCATGACTCCAATTTCCTAAGGAGACTGTTATGAGGGGCTTTGTTAAATGCCTTCTGAAAATTCAAACATACAAGTTCACCATTATCCACTTGTTTGTTTACACCTTCATAAAATCTAATAAATTGGTAAGGTGAGATGATTCATTCACATTAAGCCATGCCCATCTATATGGCCTATGTTTTAGGAGGGTTTTTTTAGTATAGTTTCAAATATTTTGCCCAGCACTGACATTAGGCTCACCGGTATACAGATTCATGGAGTCTTTCTTCTTGAAAAAAATAGGTGTTATGTTGGCTGCCTTACAATTCTGAAGTATTGTGGCCATTTTGAATGACAGGTTACAGATTAAAACCAACAAGTTATCAATGTCATCTGTGAGCTCTTTAAGAACTCTGGGATGAATACCATACAGTCCTGACAATATGAATTTGCCAATTTGAGCTATTACATCTTCTGGACTTACAGTGATGTGCATTAGTTGCTCTGAATCATCACTATCAAAGAAGGTTGTTGGTGTGGGTATGACCCCAATATCCTACTCAGAAAAAAACTGAGGCAAAAAAATATTTTAGGATTTTTTTGCTATTAATTTAATTCTCCTTTTACTCCTTGATCATCCAGTGGTGTACCTGATTTCTTATAGGTGTTTTGCTTTGGATGTAGTTGGAAATGTTTTTAGAATTAGTTCTTGTCCCCATGACAAACATCTTTTAAAAGTCACTCTTGGCCTTCTGTATTGCTTTGAGATATATATATATATATATATATATATATATATATATATAACTTATTGGTGTCTATTTTTTTCTTTAAGGTCTGCTTTCCATTTTCCAATTAGATGCCCTTTTTGTGGTTTGCACAACCAAATACGTTTGGTTTGTGCTCATTTAAAATACATTTTTCCTAATTTTGAAGAGAGTATTTTAGGGTCATTCTGTTCTGGACATAAATACCCTCTGTATGTCCAGTCTGAGATGGACATATAGAGGGGATCAGGATCACAAACAATCCTATACGTGCAGACCGGGACTGCGATTCAGTCTAGCCTGAACATACAGGACCTTCACGGCTAACTCAGTCAAGGCTCTTCAATGGAGCCACAGCACCATGGTGTCATGTTGCCATGGCACCACGGCTCCATTGAAGAACCGTGATGCCGGGCGGCAGGAAACAAAAGCACATTCCCAGCAGCCTGACCACTGATCTGGCCTGCTAAGGCCAGGGTCAGGCTGCGGGGAATATCCTCAGGTCCCCCCTGCCCCATCCATGTACCGGCACGGACAAAATAACACGTCCAGGGAAGTTACTACTACTACTGCTACTATTGAGCATTTATATAGCGCTACAAGTCATACGTAGCGCTGCACAGAGATGTAAGAGACAGTCCCTGCTCATCAGAGTTTACAATCTAATCAAGACAAACACAGAAGGTGTAGGCAGGGATAAAGCAAGAGGAAAGAAAAAGGAGATCAGGTGGGTCAACATCCAAAAGCAGCAGCGAAGAGGTGATTTTTCATCCTGGATTTGAAGAGGGTAAGAGAAGGTGCCTGGCGTACAGACACAGGTAGTTTGTTCCAGGCGTAAGGCACAGCAAGGTGAAAGGAGCGAAGTCTGGAGTTAGCAGTAGAAGAGAAGGGCACAGATAGAAGCAGTTTGCTAGAAGAGTGGTGTTCCCGAGGGGGGTTGTAAGGAGAGATAAGAGAAGAAAGGTAGAGAGGAGCCGCAGAGTGAATGCATTTAGAGGTCAGTAGGAGAAGTTTGAACTGGATGTGGAAACGGATAGGGAGCCAATGAAGTGACTTGAGAAGAGGAGTAATATGGGCATGACGAGCCTGGCGGAAGATTAGCTGCGTAGCAGAGTGTTGAACAGATTGAAGGGGAGAGAGATGATTCAGAGGGAGACCAGTAAGGAGTAGGTTACAGTAGTCAAGAAGGGAGGTGATTAAGGAGTGGATAAGTGTTTTAATAGTGTGTTCAGAAAAGAAAGGGCAGATTTTGCTGATGTTATAGAGAAAGAAACGGCAGGTCTTAGCTATCAGATGGATATGTGTGGAGAAAGAGAGAGAGGAGTCAAAGACAACCCCCAGATTGTGGGCTGAGGAAACAGGAAGGAGTACAGAGTTATCCACAGAGACTGAGAAAGGAGGAAGAGGAGGGGAGGTTTTAGGGGGAAAGATATGAAGTTCAGTCTTGGCCATGTTCAGTTTCAAACGGCAGTGAGACATTCATGCAGCAATGTCAGAAAGGCAGGCAGAGATGCGGTCCTGGATTGCCGGAGAGATTTCGGGCGTAGAGAGGTAGATCTGGGAGTCATCAGCATACAGATGGTACTGAAAGCCATGGGAAGAGATAAGCGCACTAAAGGACTGGGTGTGGAGAGAGAAAAGGAGCGGACCCAAGACAGATCCTTGGGGTACACCAACTGGGAGTGGGGTAGCAGAGGAGGAGGAGCCACCAGAGCACACACTGAAAGAGCCATGGGAGAGATAGGAGGAGAACCTGGATAGTACAGAGCCCCTAAAACCAAGTGAGGACAGGGTATCGAGGAGAAGGTTGTGGTTAACAGTGTCAAAAGCAGCAGAGAGGTCAAGAAGGATGAGAACTGAGTAAAGGCCCTTGGATTTTGCCAGGAACAAATCACTTGAGACTTTGGCAAGAGCCGTTTCAGTAGAGTGTAAAGGACAAAGAGAGAGGGGGGGAGGGGGGGAGGGGGGAGAGAGAGGGGAGAGAGGGGGGAGGAGGGAGGGGGAGGAAGGGGGGGAGGGGGAGGGGAGGGGGGGAGGGAGGGAGGAGGGGGGAGGGAGAGGGGAGGGGGGAGGGGAGGGGGAGGGAGGAGGGGAGGGGGAGGGGAGGGAGGGAGGGGGAGGGGAGGGGGAGGGGGGAGGGGGAGAGGAGGGGGAGGGAGGGGGAGGGGAGGGGGAGGGAGGGGGGAGAGGGGAGGGAGGGGAGAGGGGAGGGGGGGAGGGAGGGGAGAGGGGAGGGAGGGGAGGGGAGGGGGGAGGGGAGGAGGGAGGGGAGGGGAGGGGGGTTGTATGGTCCCATAGGCAGATTATGTACCACCACACAACCCACCCTCTGGGGCTTAGGGTGGGAAACAGGATCACCCACCAATAGATCCACAGTCTACCTCCCTGCAATGGCAGCAGTAGAGGGGACCAGCAACCCCAGTCCTGCTGGGGAACAGACAGAGCGGTACACGTCCATAACGCAATAGCAGACAAACGGCAGGCCTGGAAATGCTCAGCTGCCCCCCACCATTATCTGACATTCTCCAGCAGCAAGCCTCCAGCCGCTGCACCCTGTAAGGTGTTCCAGCAAGACACATACTAGCTGCCGACAGTCCACCAGCTAGTCCATAGTGCATGGTCCTGGAGGAGATGCATGTATCCAGAACGGGGATGTCAGCATACACACCAAGCAGATAAGTCAGTGAATGGGCCCCAAAAGGGAACCCATAAATATCACATAAGAGAAATACTATATAGCACTATGGGGGAACCTAGCCATGCCATGGTCACTGCTCAGTCAGGGTGAGAGTGACCTCCCAGCAGGACATGCTATGGCCACCCTGTCCGTGGAGGTGGTACCGGGCACTACAATGTCCAACCATTGCCCTATGCCCTGTGCAGATGCGGCCAGGCCAGGCCACCCTATCCAGGCTATTCCCACGGTACCTTGCTCCTCATTGTGCACATTGGCAGGCCAATACTGGCAACAGTGCTAGCAGTGTGGGCTGTGGAGGGTGTTGGCAGCCACCACACACTGGATAGACAGACACACACTCCCCACACCTATGCCAGCATTGTGCAACTATAGAGGTGTTGGGCAGCCTAGGCCACCACACCAGTCCTGGGCACAGTGCAGGCATGGCTATGGTACGCAATACTGTAGGAGTCACTCCCCAGGTTGGTAAACACTGTCAGACACAAGACCTGTAGCACACTCCACAGCAAACCTTTGATAGCTGTGTACCGTATTCCCAGGTGTAGGGTGGCATTGCTAAGGTATGCAAGTTCTAGTATTGGGAGATGCACGCAGGGCCCAATGTCCTGCCTCTCCAGGAGGCATTGGCTAATGGAACCTGTGGGTGTGGGTGTGGGTGTTTCTGCCCCTGTTGGCTGCTGTTTTACGGCAGAGGTTCCCAACTCCAGTCCTGGTGTGCCAAACACTGTTCGGGTTTTCATGCTGTCCCTCATGAATATGCATGAGATACATGAGATACACGGAATAGCCTGTTATTCTGTTGATGTTGTTGTATGTGAACTGCGCTGATATCAAATAGCGCGGTATATAAAAGATTGTAATAAATAAATAAATCTGCATACCATGGGGGTGGTGCATAGATATGCAGCACAGGCATCTTTATTAGAGGCAGCATGGAACCTGAATGGTGTTTGGCCCTCCAGGACTGCATTTGGGAGACTCTGCTCTAGGTAATGCGCCTGTTTATGGGCATGTTTACGTCATCCGCAATAAACGTTCTGTTTGTAGTAGCACGTTTCAGTTGTGGGTAAAATATGGGGACTGGGTTGGCAGGCACCATAGCTGGGACTTGAACCTGTGACATTCTGCCTCCAAACACACTGGTTGTGTGCACTGCACCACCATGTTGACACATTCCCTGGTGATACCATGACTGTTTGTCTGGCAGGGCCTGTCTGTTGCAGTGCATGGCACCCACCTACACAGGGCTAGGCCATGGTCTGCTCTGGGCAGCTGCCACTGCCCCCTCCACCACCAGTACCCCTCCGCCACCATGCGGACATGGCCTTATATTGGAGACAGCATAAAACCTGAATGATTTGTGGCCCTCCAGGACTGCATTTGGGGGACTCTGCTCTAGGTAATGCGCATGTTTCTGGTGTCTGTGCTCGGTGGGGTAAAATGTAGGCGTTTGAACTATGCGTATGTTCTCTGCAATAAAGGTTTGTCCATAATATCACGGTTTAGTAGCGGGTAAAACATGGGGACTGGATTGGCAGTAGCCCCAGCTGGAACTTGAACTTGTGACCTTCTGCTCCTGAACACACTGGCTGTGTTCACCACACCACACTGTGCTCACAGAGACAGTGCAGTCCCTGGAGATACCATGGTTGTTTGTCAGACAGAGCCTGTCTGTTGCAGTGCATGGTACCCACCTACACAGGGCTAGGCCATGGTCGGCTCTGGGCAGCTGCCACTGCCCCCCTCCACCACCAGTACCCCTCTGCCACCATGCTGACATGCCCTTCTGCTGGTGGTGCTGGTGGTGTGCAGTCGCAAGCCATCCAGTGTGCAGGTAGGCGGCTGCCTATGGTGCGTGTTCTGGGGTAGGGGTGCCTGCATAGGCGTCCACGCTTCCCCCCAACACCGCCTGCCAATGTTCTGTGCCCTTGGGGGTACCTGCTGGGTACTATCCCCTGTGACACTGTGATAAACACTCTCGTGCCCATGTTGGGCCCTCATCAGTTGCTGTCTGGCTGCTGTTCAGTTTCAGCATTCCTAAGTGCCATCTAGGCATCTGCCTAGTCCACACTGTGCCCCAGCTGCACCACAGCATGTGCCGCCTGCAGCCCTCTGTATCCCCTTTCCCAGCATCTGTCCAGTTGCCCATTCCAACATGCCCGCCCTGCTGTTGTGGAACATGTGCATGCCATAGGTAACCTGTCCAATGGAGAGGGAAACCCTGATCAGTGCTATTTCACTGTGGGATCATTCACCTTGTATGGGGACGGAGCGTAGACCCTTCCAAAATTCATATTTATTTTTTGGGGCTTTCTTGGGAGTGTTTTTGATGTTTCCCATTACTATCCCTATTGCCCAGCTTGATTATAATTTTTTTTTTATTTTGTTGGGGTCCTTTTCAATGTTTATTTGTACTTTTGTTCTGTGCACATGTATCACACTTATCACTTTTTTGTAGGTTTCCCTGGTTTTGCTGTACATTGCTGGCAGAAATGGTTTCTCTTCCCTTTAAATCGGCTCTAACGCGAGGTTTTCACTCGTGTTATTTTTGGCCTCGAATTTCACCTCATTAGTGTCGAGGAGCTTCTCCCCTCCCACTCTCCACCCATTGACCCCTTCTCTCCGCCCCTGGGGAGCATTTCTCCGCCCTCCGGGAGTCTTTCCCCGCCTTCAGCGCTCGTGTGCGCTGCTGCGTGCATGAGCGCGCACTAAAGCGCATTTTTGCCCCGTAAAGCGTCATTAGCATGCGCTAAGGTACCTTAGCGCGCACGTTAAGAAAGTTTAGTAAACATACCCCTAAAGAAATTGACAACATAATAATGAGAAATGTCAATTACCTCAGCACTAATTGGGTAAGTATCTCATCAGCACATGCTAGGGAGTACCTAGATGACACAACTGACTACTTTATAGAGCAGCTGGTCTTGGAAATAAGAGAGTGAACTACTTTAGGTGTAGTTTTCAGTGGAGCATAAGGCCTAGTGCAAGGGGTAAGACTGGTGGATCTGCTTGGCAATAGCTATCAAATATAGGATTATCACTGAAGGAAGGATAGTAAGCAAAAATAATGCAGCACCAGAGAGGAGATACCTAGTGATTAGAGCGACAGACTACTACCCAGGAGATCTGGGTTCAATTCCCACTAGCACTCCTTGTGGCCTTGGGCAAGTCACTTTACCCTCCATTGCCTCAGAAAAAAATGGCCTGACAATCTATTTCCATTCATACTTGCCAAGAAAACCCAAGGGCTGCTGGGTCAGCATTGACTTGAAGGCATTTGAAAAAAAAATACACTAATTAACTTTAAATAGGAAATCAATGAAAATAATTAGAAAAAACTAAAAAGAACAGTTACAGGGGTATCAAGTTTACATAGAGAATGTTTAAAACTACCATTTGGAATCCCATGTGAAATGTATTTCACACATTAAAAACGGTTGAAGGAAGACCAAATAAATGCTGGCATGTTTAAACAGTGAAGGGAAAGAATTTATTAAAGAAAAAAATGTATACCTTTAAAAAAAGGAAGGCAAATTCAAAATAGAAAAGTGTCATCTTGTATATTTCTTATTCATCTTTTAGTCACCATTCCTGCAAGTAGCTAAGTCCTATTCTTATTATGCATACTAAACCATTAAAACCCAATCTAAGGACTATGTAAACTTCTGGATTTTAATACTATTTCCTAGACACATTGCTAAATCCTAATTTGCATACAATGTTCCTTCTTTTACATGCACCATTGTCTTCTGAGGCCATTTTAGTATGCATGCTAGCATATTACTACTTAGCAAGCAATTCAAAATTCATGCTGACTTTGGTTTGCATGTTTGGGGCATAAGGCCCATGCAGCCTGATTCTATAAGGAGCATGTCCAGGCCATCTGGATGCCCCAGAACAGGATGACCCCGTTAGTACCTGATTCTGTACCATGGGAGCTAGACCCATGGGTGCAGGATAGGACACTGAGATGGCCCAGCGTGTCCCTGCATTCCTGTGGGAGATGTCCACCCCACTTAATGGCCAGCCCGCCACAGTGCCGACCCCCATTTCCGTACCACCTGACCCTTGGCAGGGGGGGAAATTGTCAGGTGGTGGGGAAATGGGGGTCAGCACTGTGGCAGAATAAGCAGCATATCCTACCCCCACCTGCAGGACGTACAGGGCCGTGACCTGAATCTGCCTTTTACATCCTGGCACCTCAGCCGCCCCCACTCCGCCCACTCTCTTCCCCCTCTCTAACCCCATCTGGCTCTCCTTGCACTGTTGCTGTGTGTGTGGGGAGAGTACGTGACAGAATAAGGTCCGGATGGATAGTGGGGTTGTACATCCTAATGGGACGTACAGCCCCACTATTCGCCTCACAGAATCTGACCCTTTATCTTTTTCTGCTTCTGGATTTTTCTCTACCTTTGCATATCTACAGCCATCAATTGAATCAGTATAATTATCCACATGTGAATTCTAAGCAGTAAGTGTTGGGATTTCTGTAGCTAGCTCAGACTTTCACTATGGACCATAGAAGTGAAGAGCACACAAGAAGGCCGATAGGGAGTAAGCGAAAAATTCAAGTAGGGAAATAAAGTAGGGAAAGTAAGGAAAACTCAAGTAGGGAAGTAAACCGCTTTGACCTGGAGAAAAGCAGTATATAAACCCCAGCTAAATAAATAAATAAATAAAGCAGTGTAGAGAACAAGATGAATCAACAAGAGAATTTTGTATTTAATACAGGCAATAATGGGGAGCAAATGTTGCTCAAAAAGACATGGGCTAACATGATTCCACAACTTCCCATTATAAACTAATTTAATGGCAGTATTCTGGATAAGCTACAAATGCTTAAGTGAAGAAACAGGCAAACCAATAAAGAGTGAAAACAAAAAAAAACAAGAAATGAAGGTGGACACAAGGTGCAAGAATTCCAATCAAACGTTTATTCCAGTGAGAGTGTCAAGAGACCCTACTGGCAAACTTTATAGACACACTCCATATGCAACAAACTTATTCAACTATATCAGACTGTAATATTAATCTACACATCAGTATTTCTTTGTAGTATTTAAAACATATACCAAGGAGGTCTCAGAACTGACAGGCAATTCAGCAGTGCATAGAACCTCTATACACCATGCCTTTTTGCATCAATGACCATCCTTATAATTTTCAACAAGTATTTGAACAAAACGCATCCAGATAACTTGTGATAAGGAAGCTTATCATAGCTCAGGAAGGAGCTATAGAAAAGGTGAAGTGACTCTGAACAAGCAACCTGTCAGTTCTGGAAGAAATAAGAAAACAGAATTTTCCCATAAAAGACTACCAGTCCCAGAATGCACCAGGTTTCCAACAGCCATTAGAGGAGCTGAAGTGGGGAAACATGTGCTCAATCAAGAGGGCTATGAGGTAATCCCTAAGCACTCATCTCAAAGGGCAGGGCCTGATTCAGCACAGCTGCGCTGTGTTAGGGTGGAGCACTCATCTAAGCAGAATAAAGGTAGAGTTTATTCTACAGAGAATTATCCTCCACATCCTCAGTTTCATCTAGAGGATCATCAGAAGCAGAAGCCATAGCGGATGGACAGAGAGGGCAAGAAACCCTTTGGAAGAAAGAAGAGAAAAGCCTTTGAGAGGTCTAGAAGAGTCCGGAGCAGTACGTATACTGGGAGGCATTCCAAGGGCCAGCATACACCATTGGACTGGGGAAAGCCAGAGGAATGGTGCTGCAGAGCTAGGAATCTCCAGACGGTACCTGTGAGGGAGACGGCTGCACGTGGAAGGGACCCTAAGACCTGTGCCAGAAGGTATGTGAAGAGAGATCCAGTGTCCAGGGATCTGGATTGGAAGGCTGGACATAGAATTGGACTACATACTGGCCAGGCTATTTAGAGAGGAACTCTAACAGCAATGGAAGCTCAGGTATGAACACTGAACTATGCCCTAGCTATAACCTTGAAAGACAGCAGGGAAACAAGTATTCTCCTGAAAGTGCTCCATTGAGAAATTCCTCTGTGCCAGTCCCTGATATTGAACCCATGATTGTTGAAGAAGGGGGAGAGATTGCAGATGAAGGCTGTGTTTACATGGATTGCTCTCTGTCTAAACTCCTTTGGTGATTTTCTGTTATAAAATACAACAACCATCACAAAGAAATACAAACTTGTTCTTTAAATCTACTCAGAAAAAAATCCTGAGTAGGATTTTGGGCCACGCAGTAGAAAGCAAGCCAGCTAAGGGGTTTCAGCTGGATAACTGCTAGCAATTGAGCCTTACCTAATTGCTTGTGAGCTCTGAGGGAATCACTTCTGAATCTATGTGGGAAGATATAAGAAGTTAACCTGAAAAGAACAGTTTTTACACTGCTAAGAAAATATTAGCTTAAGCCTACAGAAAAGACCAGTTTGTTACCAACCAGGTCTTTATTCTTTTGCTTTGATTGCCTGACAAGTTCAAATGTTGTTTTCCTGATTTTGTTTTTCCAAGTTTAACACTGAAAGCAAGTGTCCTGTTTTATGTGCTACCAAGCATATCTGTGTTGGGAGAAATAACCCCATAAATAAATATCTTATTGGCTTTACCCTCAAGCACAACTAATTATTGTGAGCAGCTGTGTCTGGTGTGAATGGACTGCATTGCCCACAGTCCCTTGCAAATCATATTGATATATGCACTTGCCAAGACTGTGAACATTCTCACCCAGGCAGCCGTCTGACAAACTTCACTTAACTTTGAACACAAGCTGATGCAGTCTGTTCCGTTCCGTTCCCCCTACTCAGCTGAGTTTCAGCAAATTCACCTGCATCAGGAGTCTAAAAACATAAATAAAACACATATATAAATGATTTCCCTGTTTACTTCCATGTTAATTTTCCTGTTACTTGTAATAGGTCTGTTATATCTGACCAATTGTTGTATTGTTTCAATGTAAACCGCACTGATGACAAATAGCGCGGTATATAAGAAAATTAAATAAATAAATAAATAAATATACAAGAAAGTAAAACAGCAAATTAAAATATATGCCACATCTATAAATGTAGAGACCACTTCCCGAAGGGGCTCATCCAGGACATCCAGATGGCCCTAAAGAAGGTGGCCTGATTCTGGACTGCAGGTACAAAATGTTCCTATGGTGCACAGAATCGGACCTGTGGATGGCCTAGCATATCCCTTCCACCTGCAGGGACATCCTCCTCGCAAGCGACCATGACTCCCATGACTTAGGCCCCCCTCCTCCCCACTGCTCAATCCTTAGCAGGCCTGCCAGGGCCTGAATCTGGTGGCAGTGGCCATCCCTCACCTGACCCCAGTCCCAAGGGGGTTCCCCGGGCCCGATCACCAGGTTGGTGCTGCTTATTCCACCTAGATTTCAGCAAAGCCTTTGATACTGAACATCATAGAAGGCTTATAAATAAATTGACTAGCCTGGGGATGGGTCCCAAGGTAGTGAACTGGATGAGAAATTGGTGGACTGACAGGGGACAGAAGGTGATATTAAATGGAACTCACTCAAAAGAAAGGAAGATGATTAGTGGCATGCCACAGGGATATGTCCTGGGGCCAGCACTTTTTGATGTATTTGTGAGTGATATTGCTGAAGGACTGAATGGAAAAGTCGGTCTTTTGCAGATGACATGAAAATTTGCAACAGAGTGGACTCCCCTAAGGGAGTAGATAACATGAGGAAAGGTCTGCAAAAGCTGGAAGAATGGTTTAATGCTTGGCAGTTAAGATTTAATGTGAAGAAGTGCAGTGTCATGAACTTGGGATGCAGAAATCCAAGGAAACTGTATGAGATAGGGAGCAATAGGTTGGTGTGCATGGACCAGGAGAAGGACCTCGAAGTGATTGTTTCTGAGGATCTCAAAGTGGTGAAACAGTGTGACGAGGTGGTGGCCAAAGTCAGAAGGATTCTGGGTTGCATGCAGAGAGGAATTACCAGCAGAAAGGAAGAGGTACTAATGCCACTGTACAAATCGCTGGTGAGTCCTCACTTGGAATATTGTGTTCAGTTTTTGAGATCATATCTCCAAAGGATATTAAAAAAACTGGAAACGGTTCAGAGGAAGGCAACCAAAATGATTTGGAGTCTGCACCAGAAGACTTACGAAAAGAGACTCCAAGACCTAAATATGTATACTCTAGAGGAGAAGAGGGACAGGAAAGATAAGATACAGACCTTTAAATATTTAAAGAGTATTAATGAACAAACAAACCTTTTTCAAAGAAGGGGAAGCTATAATAACATAACATGAAGCTGCAAGGGGGTAAACTGAAAGGCAATGTCAGGAAATACTTTTTCACTGAAAGAGTGGTGTATGCTTGGAATACCCTCTCAATAGAAATGGTGGGGGCAAATACAGTGACAGAATTCATAGTGGCATGGGACAGACAAATTGGATCTCTATAGAAACAGCACAAAATCAAAATAAACGTAACTGTCTCTGATATCTCAACAAGTAGAGGTGATCTGCACGGGGCGGTGGGTACACCCCTAAACAAAGGCATGGGGAGGGGTGACCTGCATGGAGCTGCAGGCGCACTCACACTTTCCACCTTGATGGTCAGACTAGATGGATCATGCTGGTCTTTATCTGCCATCATATATTATGTTATTATGTTACCATATTTATTTAGATTTTTTTTTTATGTATCACACAAAGCCTGCAAAAATCAAGCTTAGATTGAAGATGTGGACATTCTGCCTGCTCAAGAGTAAGCATAAATGGCAGTATTATATGTGCATACATCCATGCTCAAATCTAGCTTATCCACTTGTCATGACCTACTTTTATAAGATGCCTTTTCAACTCATGCGTCTTTATTTTATATGTGGAAAAGGTTTATGAAATTGTTTTCATTATGGCTAAAGTATGCATGCTATTAACAGCATACAGATTTTTACTTGTATAAAAAGAGAGGTGGGAACATGTCAAGGGAGTCAAAGAATATAGAAGACGGTTAAGGTGGTATTTAATGGTGGTGGTCAGCATTTTTTTCACAAGCAGACCATGGAAATTAAATATAATCTGGCTGGCTAGCACTGGTATCTGGACACTGGCCAGCACTGAATATCTGAATTTAGCAGTCAATGATGGCACTAGTTGGATAGCAGTGATAATGACCTGCTATCCAGGCAGACAATCCATATAGCCTCTAGGATAGCTTTGCTGTTGTCCTAGATTAAGCAGATTGTTATCTGAATGGTGGTGCTGAAAATGGACATCATTCAGATAAGTTCCAGCTCCATTTTAGCACCACCTACAGACTGCCCTGGGGTTATTTGGATAGTGCTAAAGTAGTGAAAGGAAATATTCAGCAGCACTTTCTGGATAGTGCTGTTGAATATCCTTCTCAGTGGGGCTTATCCAGTTAGCAGGTTCTGAATATTGGCCCCTGTATTTTTAAATCTCGATATAATCTGTACCTGCTCCCCTTCAGATGCAAGAGGTGCTATAATTTACACCCATATTAAGGATAAGATTCCCTTTGAAAATGAAGTTAAACTCTGTAGGAGCAAAGCACCCATGGGACTGCACGTCCCTGGGGCAATATTATTATTACCTCCCCCAATTGTTTCTCTTTAGTCGTCTCCATTTTGTTTCTCCTATCTTTTAGTCATACTTTCATTCTACTTCAGTCAGGGTCTGTCACTTTATTCTCTTTCTCGGTCTTTTTTTTTGTCTTAAACCTACTCTTTACTTTCATTTTCAATCCAAAAGCAAAAGTATTTATCATGAATGTCAAAAACCAGTTACTGACCTTTACCAGGACAGAGATCGCATGTTGGATGCCCTGAAGCTGGAGTCTGCAATGTCAGTGGATGCACAACAAATAACAGTATTATAGAAAGGGAACATAGAATGTTACAGAGAAGGAGCACAAGGTTCATCTAGTCTGCTTAGTTTTACAAGAACCAAAACCCTACTTGAACTCTGTTTGCCCATGGTTTTCTGCAACTAAATATTCTCTGGTCTGTCCTTTCTTGAATTGTAATGCTAGTTTCCCTCTACCACTTTCATTATGTTCATGTTCCGGGTAATAAATTACTAGACTTATAGGCCCTAATGGAAAATTGAAAACTGTTGCTGACATAGAGGCATCATGCAGTGAGTACTGTGACTGTACTGTGGTCATGCAAAGCTACAATTTATTCAGAAATGATAGGGTAGATTTTAAAGAGGGGAAGTAACACCTTGGGGCATGTCTACTAAAGTGTGTTAGCTGCTACCATGGGGCTAACACAGGATTAATAAAGTCTCATGTAGGCTGCTAACCCACGAAAAAAATCAGATATTGCGGTCAATTTTCCATGATGTATTGCAGCTCCCTAGGAACTGGATCAGGGCAGGCAGTGGGAGTGGCCATGGTTGGCAGCCACTGTGCAAAAAAGAATTTGCATGGTGGCTGCCAAAATCGAGCCCAAAGAAGTGGTGTTATCTGCTGAGAGGACCGATGATGCAGGCTCTTCCCTCCAGGCAAGTGGACCTCCCCCACTATGATCCGTGGCACCAACTATATTAACAACTATTGTGGTGGCCCCCCGCAGCACAGATCCCCTCTGGAGAGCTCCTGATCCCCATTGGGAGCTGGCCAGGGGGGATCGGTGCACCCCCAATGTTAAAATTCCTCTGGCTTGCCAGTCAGCTAACCTCCCCTCTCTACCCTTCCGATACACAATTGGGGAGGCCCCACATCCCCCGTGTTTCCCCCACACATACCTTAAATCCATGATGATCTAGTGAAGAACAAGGCAGAAGTGATCCTCTTGGTTCATGATGCCCTGTCTTGTGGCCAATACAAAATAGCCACACGCACAAGGTGCTGCCCTCTAGCCTCTTGCTAGGGGGCAGTACCATGAGATTATGGACATCTTTGTTTGGGCTTTTGAGAAGGGCTGACAGTTCTGTGAATCTGATTGCTACCATTCCTCCCCCTGGATTTACCGTGGTGACCTGCAGTACTTGCTTGTGCAGGCACTGCAGGATTTTTCCTTTGTTACCTGCCTTTGCAGATACCACGGGGTCTCTGCGGGAAATCTAAATTTCTGCAGTATCTGCATGGCCTCCCCTGGGAACACCCCCTGCAGATACTATATAGGTTTGCAACTTACCACACGGGTGCATTAGCAGCCCAAACTAATGCGGTTTGGTAGACATATCTTTTATGTAAAGAAAAATGAAATCCCTTGGTAGAGGTGTGCGGGGAAAAAAAAGTTATTTTGTTTCATTCCCTGTGTTATTCACAGGTTTGTTTTGTTCTGTTTTAATAAATTTTCATTTTGTGTTATTTTGTTTTTATAAATTTTAATTTCAGGGCAATTTTGTTAATTAAAGAGATGGCCATGGCTACTGCCCAAACAAAAAGCATAGCTGAACAGTTACTAGAGTTTTCAGGCAAATACAAAATACAACCAGCTTTTTTTCACAACCAAAAGGTGACCTCAAACCAGGTAAGCATCTTGCAGAAGAGCTATTATGTCTCCACGGGGGCTACCTCTAACCAGCCTCTTCTCAACTGTGTCTTGTTTTGCTGACAATATTTGTTCTTGTTTCCTGACTGGTCCAAAGTTTGTCTGGTTTGTCTGCAAAACCCTACCTGGATTTTTTGCCTTGTGACTCTATTGAGTCCTGCTCTAGACAGAGACTTACTACAAAAACTATTCATTTTGCCATGTTTGTGTGCCAGAAATTCTATATCTAAGGGGTATGTTTATTAAGCGGCATTAATGTCACCGGTGGTAAGCGCAGCGCTAATGTTACTGATGCCATATAAGAATGTGTGCGGTGCGGGGCAAAGGTAGCCATGGGCCATTTACCATGCAAATGAACCTTGGCAGATATTGTATTGCACATGGGGCACTGGAACTGGCCAAATATTTTGTGATCCAAACAGATTAGTGTTGTATGTGTACTTTGTTCTATCATGTTACCACAGGGACATGGTTAAAAATAACAGGTCCACTGTCAGGACATGAACCAACAACCTTCTACTACTCTACTGCATGTGGGTGCACCACAGTGCTAAAGCCATCCATGCTGATTGCATGTTTTCCATCAGATGAACCTTGGCAGATATCGTATTGCATATGGTGTAATGGACATGGGTACAGCTGTTGTCAGCTGCACTCAGGTGACACTCCCTCCAGCCTTACCCACCACACCATGCTAACATTACCATGTGCCATCAGTGCTGTTGTGCATGGGCGGAGACCTCAAAACATGCCGATAGGAGGGTAGCTTGGCGTGTGCTCCATGTGTGCCAGATGCATAGTTGGTGAGAACAGATCGCTACCCCCCCCCCCCGCCCAATCAGCCTCTCCAGGGTCCCTATAACCACATGCAGTGTTATCTCTCGTTGACCTGCGTATGGTATAGCTGTGTGGTGTTGGGTTTGGGGTATTGTGAATGTTGTCTGAAGTGGCTGAGGTAGTCATTGTTGAATTGTCTGGAGCATCTGACTGCTGTGGGACTAGGGGATATGCACTGTGGCTGCTGTGTTGGCCTTTACAGACAAGTATGTGAACATATGTTATCCTACCAACCATCGACACACCCTACACTCCATTACCTGGTATTTGGTACAGGCTGCCAGTGTCATGGTTGTCCTGTATGCTTTTGGTAGGTTCATGGGGAGGGTCCCTGGTGAGGGTCACAGATTAGCACTGTGTTGCACTCTACTGAAACTGCTCTTGTCAAAGTTTCCAGTGACTTATCCTCCTTGACCTTTCTGCTGCTTTTGATACTGTTGACAATGATCTTCTCCTTGACACTTTGTCCTCGCTTGGCTTTAGGGACTCTGTTCTTTCCTGGTGCTCCTCATATCTTTCCCATCACTCCTTTAATGTATGTTCTGGTGGTTCCTCCTCTTCTGTTATCCCGCTCTCTGTTTGTGTCCCCCAAGGCTCTGTCTTGGGTCCCCTTCTTTTTTCTCTCTATACCCAATCCCTTGGTGAGCTTATTTCCTCTCATGGTTTTCAGTACCATCTCTATGCTGATGACTCCCAGATCTATCTCTCTACTCCTGATCTTTCTCCTGCTTTGCAGTCCCGGATCTCTTGCTGTCTCTCTGCCATTGCTGCTGGATGTTCCATCGTCGCCTGGAATTGAACATGGCCAAGACTGAACTTCTCGTTTTTTCACCTAAAATTTACCTTTTTCCTTCTTCTTTTTCAATCTCTCTTGATGGCTCTGTTCTCCAACCTGTTTCATCTGCTCGCAATCTGGGTGTTATTTTTTGACTCTTCGCTCTCTTTCTCCTCTCATATCCAACTCATCGCTAAGACCTGTTGCTTCTTTCTCTTCAGCATTGGCAAAATCTGCCCCTATCTCTCTGAGCTCACTACTAAAACCCTCATCCATTCCCTAATCACCTCCCGTCTTGATTATTGCAACCTTTTTCTTGCTGGTCTCCCTCAGTCTCATCTCTTCCCCCTTCAGTCTATTCAGCACTCCGCTGCCCATTTGATTTTCCATCAGTCTTGTTTTGCCCACATCACTCCTCTCCTCAGATCTCTTCACTGGCTCCCTATCCGTTTCCGTATTCACTTTAAGCTTCTCCTTCTGACCTATAAGTGCTTTCACTCTGTGGCTCCTCAGTACCTTTTTTCTCTCATTTCTCTTTACTTTCCCCCTCGTGAACTCCATTCTTCTACCCAGTTGCTTCTTGGTATGCCCTTCTCCTCTTTTGCCAACTCCAGATTCCGCTCGTTTCACCTTGCTGCATCTTACGCTTGGAATAAACTTCCTTTGTCTTTATGCCAGGCATCTTCTTTGTCCCTCTTCAAACTTAAGTTAAAAGCTCATCTTTTCACCTGTGCCTTTGGCTCTTGATTTTGCTGTTTTTATTCTTCTCCTTTTCTTGCTTTGTCTTTTTTTTTAGATTGTAAGTTCTTTTGAGCAGGGACTGTCTCTTGTATGCTTTCACTGTACAGCGCTGCATGTGCCTGGTAGCACTTTATAAATGCTTAGTAGTAGTAGCAGTAGTAGTAACGTTAACGCGTGGTAACGTTACCTAATATAACGTTAACATGCGGTAGTTACCGGCAGCAGTAAATGTCCCAGAGGGTGGAGAGAAGGTGGCGAGAAGGGGGTCAATGGGTGGGGAGTGGGCGGGGAGAGGCCCCTGCTACACTAACACTGGAACATTTTCGCCGGGACATTATGGCCAGTGAAAACCTGTCGGTAAATGCACATTTGCAGGAGAGAGAGACCATTTCAGTGTCAGCAATGTAGACACAGACAGGAAGCCCAAGAAAAGTGATACTAGTGATCCATTTGCAGCAACAGCATAGTGCCCAAGTATGAAAGGGCACTAGGCGATGGTGCAAATGGGGAAAAGGGGGCTG
The DNA here is from genome assembly GCA_033557465.1 of Ichthyophis bannanicus. Lineage (NCBI taxonomy): Eukaryota > Metazoa > Chordata > Amphibia > Gymnophiona > Ichthyophiidae > Ichthyophis > Ichthyophis bannanicus. The sequence continues at coordinate 367,819,703 of CM066038.1, read as the reverse complement.
CAGGTGGGACATGCAGTGGGGGCAGCTGGGGCACAGGGTGGACTAAGATGTTGCCTAGGTGGCACATAGGAACACAAAAAATGGAAATAAATAAGACAGCATTTGACCAAGGTCAAACATGCCCAGTAGTCTGTGTCCAACAGTGTCCCATCCAGGGGACACATATCCAGCAGGTACACCAAACATCACACAGGAACCACAATGCCTGTAATGGGGAAAGCAGTGCACATCTGGGGACCACGCTAACAAGGGTCTACGTACCTTCCCCAGGATACGTCCCAAACTGTTTGTAAATCCAACTAAATGAACACCCTTTGCTACAGCTCCTGGTAAGGCAGTGCAGGATGTGACCACATGCTGTATGAAACATATATACACCCAATAGTCCAAACTGGATACACAGTATCCGCATTGCATGCCCTAGCCTGTCCACAGTCTGCTGGCATAACACAATCTACCTACTTTTACCTGGTACACCCTAGCCAATAGTTGCTACAGCACCAACCTGACACCTCCCAGCGGTCTCTCCCCCATGTGGCAGGGACATAACATTGGTAGGTGGTGATGGGGGGTATGTGTGGATATCCATGTATGCCCCCCTCTCCAGACTCTGCACCCTAGGCACGTGCCTATCTGCACATTGGATGGCCTGGGACTGCACACTACCAGCTTCGACAGCATATGGGCATGTCAGCATGGCAGGGGTGTGTGTTGGTGGTGGAGGGGGCAGTGGCACCCGCCTGCAGCAGACCTAGGCCAATGCCCTGTTCCAGTGTGTGGTGTGCAGTGCAACAGAAAACGTGGATGGAACAGAGATGGAACTGGCAATTATCCATATACTGATAATATTCAGTGCCACTATATGGAAAAATACCTTGATAACTTAGGACAGCAAAAAAAGCTGTTCTAAGGCTATCCAGTCAGCCTGTATTGTGTCATTGAATATCACTGCTAAACAGATATTATCACTGCCGGCCACACTACCTGGATATTCAGCGCCATTCACCATGTGGCAAAAATCAGCCTCTAAGCTTTTATATCTCCCCTTGCTCTTTTGTTCACAAAACTTTCTGAGTGAAATTACATGCAGACAATTGAATTTTTTCAAAAGCATGCAAATACAAACAAAGCTCATTCCCTTACTCTACTCGTAGATACAGTACTTGATGCCTCTACAGGCTGTAACCTTTAAATACAGATGGACAAATAAATCAATATTCAGAATTGTGATCTGAATCCAAGTACTACTGAATGGATGGAGTTTTTGGATTGCAATTTCAGATTGCAAAAAGGCTATCCACAAAATGCCAAAAACAATAGTACAAATCTTGTGTGATGCTCTGGGAGATTCACTGTGCTTGAGAGTTCTCTTCAAACCTACAGAGGAAAAGGAAAACAGCAACAGCAAGCCCGGCACAGATGGCACAGGTGGTGCTGATACCTAAATAAGTATTTTGTTAGTTGGAAGCCATAGAAGAAAAAGACCAACATTTAAAGCAACGGTAGTGAAGTAGTGAATCAAGGCAGGTGAATTCTGAGATCCATTTCCAGTTACTTTCACCAAGAATAACTGACAGATGAAACAGTAAAATGAAATGACCATTGCTTTTCATTCTTCCTTTCATTTTTAGCTATGTTTTGCTACAGCAATGCTGCCTATTAGGGAGGGTTTCTCAATTTAGTTGTCTGTCCATCCCTCTGTACACATGAGTTTGTTTGCACATGTGCAAACACATGCTTACTGAGTCTGATGTGAAATAATCCGCTGGTGTTGTAGAAACCCCGGGCTCCCTGGTAGCAGCATAATTAAGCATGTGTCTGTGGGGACCTAATGCCCAGCAGCAGAAGTGGACGAGGGCTTGCCCCTGCTGCTGACACCCTGTGTGCATTCTCTTCTCAGGCCATGGCTGCATTCAAAGTAAATTCGGCACGGTGGTGGGGTTTCGAGCATTTGTGTGTGTTCTAGGCTTGATCTTTCCCATCTCCTTTCACAGGAAGTTTGCGTCAGAGGGGCTGAGATGGAAGGGATGAAGAGATGCTGGACACCTGGAGAGGGAAAGAAAGGGGATGCTGCGCACTGGTGCGAGGGAGGGGGGGGGAGGCAAGCCAGGGAAGAAGCAATGCTGGAATATCAGGGAAGGGTGTATAGGCAAACATTTGTCTAGGCCGGGTATCAAATAGTCAAATATTTTTGGGCCACTCTCAGAAGTGGAGAAGGGCTTGTGGTTGTGCAAAGTTGAAGGGCCAGCAGGAACCCTATTCCCACCTGCAGAAGCAGAAGAAGGTTTGTAAAGATGCAGAGCTAAGTAGCTAGTGGAGTCTCTGTCTTGTCGAGTATAGTGAAGGAGGGTTGCAGTGGAGGATTCAGATCTCACTGGTGCTAGGAATAAGGAGCAGCTCACACAGAGTGGTTGACAAAAGGACGGCGAGAAAGCGTTTGTCTGGGGTAGGAGTTAATGACTGTAAGTTGCAGGAGGAGAGGCATTAGTGCAACCTTAAGGGGAAGTGAGTACAAGGTAGAAGAGAGAATGTCTACCAAGACTGAGGATCAGGGCTGGCCCAAGGGTTTGGCCATCCTAGGTAGGTTCACCATGTTACCTCCTGTCCCACGGTGCCCCTACCCCCCTACCACCCACAGCACCCCCCAGAATCCAGCCTCTCAACTGGTGAGGTGGGCAGCAAGACAATGGCTTATTTGAAGCAGTTGATCAGTGCTATAGCACACCTTTAAGTACCTGCACGCAGGTGCACATTCACAACTTGCCACTCCTGCCACCTCTGATTTGACTTCCTGTCAGAGGGGGCAGGAGAGACTGGCTGAGACTGAGCATACACATGTGTGTACTTTAAGTCCCACCGTGCTGCTGAGCCACCACTTCAAAGAAGCCATTGCCATGATGCCCACTTTGGTCTGTTACCCTAGGCAACCACCTAGTTCACTTCCTGGGCCAGCCAGCCAGCCCTGCTGAGGATGGCGGACGTGGTATTAGAGGTAATCTCAATGAACAATTTAAGTGTAAGCTAATACAGCAACTCCATCTGTACTGTCACCCAGCAGACCCGGTTGAGAGAAAAGAAAATGCTTTAAACAGAGAAAAAGATACAAACAAGCTGCAATATCTGGAGGAACCAGATAGAGGGAGCAAGAGGGACTTCAGAGTAACTGAGGAACCACGCCCCACTGATCATGATGTAATGCCAGCCAGCTTCCAATCCTCGAGCACAGGAGGACTTCTTAAGGAGGGTCTGGAAGACTGGAAAGGAGGCGGCTGGAGAGGCAGATGGAGAAGCAGCAGGAGTGAAGGCAGTTGGAGAGGCAGCTGGAAAGGACGCAGCAGGTGTGAAGGCAGCAGGAGTGATTGCAGCAGGACAGCGTGCAGCAGGAAGGAAGGCAAAACAGAGGAAAAGAGGTTAGAATGGAAACTTGAGTATTCCACTACTAGGAAATCACCCAGAGTGAAAGGTGATTGCCTGGGAGCTAATGAAGAACCTGGGAAGGTCTCAGCTCAAAGAGGAGTAAGAGCTGTTTGCCCAGAGAGGCAAAAGCATTGCTGCAACTATTGTCTAAACCCAAAGGAGAGACAGCCTGAAGATCTAAGCCGTGCTGTACGGGCAAGCCAGGAGAGAAACTGGTGCAGGCCACAACCTTCACTTGAAACATAGAAGCCAAATTCACAAGGTAAAGCTTCTTATGATACAAGCTGTAGAAAAAGTTAACCTGATAATAGAGTTTTGAATAAGAAGTGTTTTTATAAAGCTGCTATAAAACCTCTAAGTAGAGAGGAATTTTCTCAATACAAAACAGCACAGAGCCGATGCCCTACGAGTCACCCCGAGCACTGGGCAGTGCTAGAGGAGCTATATAAGAAGCCTGACTATAACCTACCTGAAACCAGGGACTCAGAGTCAGAGGCTTCGGCCTATGAGTCAATGCAAGTGGAACTGGCAGATGAGGTTTCAGATACAGAAATGGACTGTACGTACTGTACCACAGGAAGCCTAGAATCCTTGCCAGGCTTGTAAGCTATATGTATTGCTGCCTAGAATGTTCTTTGTCTGAATACCATCGCTACTTTTTCTTACCTGAAGTAAGGACATTTTGCGTTGTTGTTTTTGCCCAATCATTTGAACCCTTGCGAGAAAGGGAAATAAAAGCCTTTATTTTCCCACCACTTTGTGCAGTTGATTTCATTGGAGATTTGGATCCAGGAAACTAACAGGACCAAAAGCCAATTGGGCCTCTGGATTACTGGCCAATCTCCTCCCTATATAGTTGTGTCCGACCAGCCCTGACCTCTACTTGCCGCCAGGGTAGTGCTCGCGACAGTACCTTACCCCAAAAGCAACCCACTCCTTCATACACACACACACACACACACACACAGTGCTGCACTCACACACACAAGAGACACACACACACAAACCTAACCCTATTATTTTGATACACTATATATTCACTACACACCCACCCACTTCTTCATCAAACCGCCTATTTGTATTGCTTCTAGCATTCACTTTCCAACTCATTAGTAAACTGCTTTATCTGGGAAGAGATTTAATCATCTTGATGCCTACCAGCAAAGATATAACATATCAGTACAGGGCAAGAAGGAACTTCAGAGCTGCCCCTCTACCTCTTACCTTTTCTGCTGCCTAACCACACTGTGCAGAGAATATTACTGCTAATAGGACTCCAGTATTTATTTAATTAAAATAATTCCCAAAATGAGCATTATTTTAAAAAAACAAATCATATTAATATTATTGACTGAAATGATTTTGAGTGTTTCTATGGTAAATAAATGCATCAACTCTCCATTAATCAATCATTTCTAAGGGACCTTTCAACTAAAGTGTGGTAAAATTGTGCAGGTACCACACTGCAAGTGTCCAAATTACTAGGTGATAACTGCAAAGTCTCTAGGGGTATGCAGGGAATACAATTTAGTTTCATTTCATTGGGGGCCAGAGCTAGGGTTCTTTTGTCTTCATATTGTTGTTGTTTTTTAATAGGACGTACTATTGCACAATAGAGCACACTGTTCGCATGCATGAGTAGTGCATGCTGTTGTACAATAGGGTGCACTATTACATCTCTCATTTCAAAACAAAAGCACATCCTAAAAAGCCACTGTGATTGTTACCATAGAGCTAAAACCTTTACCGCATGTTACAGTATGTGTATTTCAAGATATCACAGAAGCACTTGCTGCCTCTTACTGAAGCAATAAACATCCACTTTAGCTGCAGTAGTGACAGCATGTGCAAGGGCCGATCTACAGCCATTCACCCATCCACGTCCAACTCCATTCCATAATATGCAGCTAGTGTATGAATTAATGTACACTGCAATACCAGTATGGTAACTGTTACCTTGGCCATGCTCTTAGTGTGTGCTAATTCACTCACTGCCAATGCAGAAACCCTGAGCTAGAGCCCAGTGCTAAGGCTCTAGTGCAGGGTTTCCTAGCATACGTTTAGCACAGAGGTCTTGCTCGGTGATGCTATAAGCAAACAGCATGCAGATGAACTTTGCGCAAAACATCTGCACTAAACAAGGACAGCAAGACAGACACATGAGCACAGGGGTGTTACATTAGCAACCCTTATATTTTGTGCCAGTTTGGCATGCTGTCCTAGGGGGGAAAAAAAGTCATCTAAAATTCACCTCAGATGACCCAGGGACAGATTCCTCGATGCTCCCAATCTTTGTCCCTAACCCACAACAAAGGGTTGGGGGGGCCAGTGCCTCCCAAGCAGGCCCGTACCTAGCCCTGTGCAAGCAGTGCGGCCACACAGGGTGCAAAGGTTTAAGGGGCGCATTTTAGCTGACTTCCATTGACTGCTGCTGCCACTTTTTCTTCTCTCAGCGACGGCAGGCAATGGCAGGACAGCTAAAATGTGCCCCTTAAAACTTCTCGCTGGCATGCTAAGGAGATCATTCCCTTTCTACAGGGAGGGAAAGATCTGCTTAGTATGCTGGCGACTTGCACATCGGGCGCGCCTCTTCTCTCCTGCCGCAGGCGGGGGGGGGGGGGGGTGCGCACCCAATGTGCAAATTGCACAGGGCACAATCTTCCATCGGTACGGCCCTGCTCCCAATGACACCACCCCCGGACCAGTACAAAAATGATTGGTGGCCCTAGTGGCTGCTAGTCCCCAACTCCAAATCACCTACAGTACTTCCAAACCTCAAAGAAATATTATTGGTGGCCCTGAGAGCCTCCCTATACCCTAGACCCCTAACCCCTACTCTCTTCAAAAAACAAGGGGCAGAAGCAATGCTCATATACTTCTACCTCCACGCTGCCATCTTTCAAAAATGGCCAGGCCTAACCTCCCGACTGATATATTCCAGGGATACAATGCTGTGGGGGGTGAGGGGCGCTGGGTTCCATCTGCCAAATAAGGCAAACAATGTGTTATTTGGCAAGCTGATTCCCTCCCCACACCCTCCATGGTGCATCAGATGTAGGTGGTCAAAGATGGTCGGATCTGTGGGCATAGCAGAGATGGGCTTCAGTATTTATTATGATATTTAGTGCTAACCCGCTATATATGGCTGGAAAACTTTAGGAGATACAAAAGCAATCTTAAATGTGGATTGCCAACCTTCTCTCCCAATACAAAAGAAAATATATCCAAAACACTCCAACAAATGTTCACTGGAAGTCATCAACCACTCCCAATTATGATCCTCTCCAGCTAGTAGCATTTAAATAAAAGATACTGTAACCAAACTCCTTCTTGACCCCCCTCCTTCAGTCCCATATAGAAAAAATGTGTCTAAACACCCTCCTATTCCCTTCTCTCCCCAGTCATTGAGGGGGTAATTTTATAATGCTGCTTTGATCTGGAGATAGAGAAGGTGCCTATTTTCAACATATTTAATAAAGACAAATTCTGCAGAAATCATACCTAGATCAAAGATGTAAATATTAGAGCATAAGGTATGCTAGGATGCACATATTTTATAGAAAAAAAGAGCTAATTATAAGAGTTCATTTATATATATAAAGCAGCATTGTATACGTACAAGTGATTTATAAAACTACCTTCTAAAAAAAACACTTGAAGGCGTGGTCTACTGTCCTAACCCTCCCCCCTTCTTAGGGAATACTAGTGCACACTGCCCAAATCCCGAAAGGTCCCATCCATACTACGTCACCTGCGCCCCCTATTGGACTTTAATGACTACCGAACTATCTTCCAAGCCTTGGTGCTCCCACATCTAGACTTTGCAAATATTATCCTTCATGGCCTCCCTCAGTCAACACTAGGACCTCTTCGCCTTGCAATGAATGCTGCAGCAAGGGTACTTGCAGGTACATCAAGAGCTAAACATATAACTCCAGTCATGATGGATCTCCACTGGCTTCCACTTCAGGCTAGAATCCAGTATAAGTCCCTAGTACTAACATTCAAAGCCCTAAGGAACCAGATCACCTCACCCATCAGCAAACTCATTCAAAGACGGCCGTTCAACAGGATCAGGAGATCTAATCAACCAAACACTCTAGAGATCCCCAACATTCTAACTAAGTGCAAAAAGGCTACTGCCAATAGAGCCTTCTCCCTATTTGCACCCATGACCTGGAATGCCCTCCCCACTGAGCTCCGTTCCACCCCAGACCTATTGTCATTTAGAAAAGCCCTCAAACAACACCTTTTCCTCATTCATTACCCAGAATCCAATCCCAGAAACAACCACCCATCCTTACATCCTACACCCTACTCCACCCCACCCAAAATCCAACACCATAAAGAAAATGACTAGCTCTACCACCATATCCCCTCTCTTATTTATTATTGGTACTGATCACACATCTTATTGATTAAACCTCTTATAAATATGTTGAAACCAAGCTATACTATATGTATAATTTCTCACCATACTATATGTATAATTTCTCACCATACTCCATGAATAATTACTCTGTAATTAGTTACCCCTGTTACCTCCAGGTTATCTCGTCCATGTTCAATGTAAAAACTCAATTGTCGTGTGACATTGCAGTATGTTTTTTGTTCAATTGTAAACCGCACTGATTTTAATAGCGCGGTATATAAGAGAAGTAAATAAATAAATAAATAAGTCTAACCATCTCTAGAAAGTATCTCAGAAGCACTACAGCAAAGTTAACAGTCAGCAGTACATCAGTAGCAGCCAAAAGAAACACAATTTCAAAGGAACCGATTCTTGCAATTCCTCTCCCCATATGAAAAAGTACACAGAACTGCTTCTGCACTAAGAGCTTGTATAACTGCCACAGCTACAGGTATTTATTTATTCACTATTCCCAGGAAGAAGTTAATCCCTGTTCAGACCATAGTTCTGTCAATGAGGGGGCCATTCCCATTAAGAACTTCTGAAAAGGGATTATCTTTTTCACAGATTGCAATGAATAGATGCCAACTATATGGACACTTATTTATTTAACAGGTTTTATATACTGCTTCATCATTTCAATCAAAGCAGTTTACATTGAAACAGGGACATTAATAACTTGTATTTTTCTGAGGTAATGGAGGGTTAAGTGATTTGCTCAAAGCCACAAAGAGTGTAGTGGGAATCAAACCCTGGTTTCTGGGGTTGCAAGCCAGTATTTTTAACTGGCTTGCAACCCCAGAAACCAGGCTACTCCTCCATTCTGCTTAGAGGCCAATGCAGAAAATTTGGTGCACATCTGTGCATGCTTACCACTGCGCTACAATGCAGAAAGGATATTGGTATGAGCATTAGCTGTGCACAAATGACTGTGCAGATAGTAGCATGGTGTCTTTTTAAATTACATTATAATGAGCTGTGCATATTCAAATGACATGAAACTTCATCGCATATAGGACAAAACAGATCTGGTGTGATTTACCCCTGATAGCTTTGTGATCTCAAGGGGTCTATTCCTTATTGCGCTGACTAAATGTATAGGTGCCATCCACAAACAACTGTTTTGAGCACTAAAGTTAAGTGCACAACTATCATTACTGCCATGCCAACTTTCCCCACGTGGGTAAACAATTATTATCCCACACTGAAAACTGTTATTTGAAATTTCACTGCAGATATGTCACTACTAGTGCATAAGCTTTCTGCAGATGTGTCTGGCACATGCTGCACATTTAGCCCAGATGTTTTGCACATATCTCATTTGCATATATTTTGCTTATGGCGTCCTAGTGCGTGACCTTTGCAGTACTCTTGCACTAGAAAACCCTACGCATGGCTTTTAGTGCATCAGCCTTTTAGTATTCAGACAAGAGGAAGAAGCAAGATTCTGTCCTAACAGGGGCTCTACAGGTCAAACAACGGTAAGGATTTGAGGGTTTATTTTTATTAAATTGCTAGCTCTCTGACTGGGAGCTCTTAAAAGTGTTTTTGTATATTTTTAAAGCAAAGTTACTTTCTTTTTGGTGCTTTAGTATAAATTTCCTTGAGCAGAGTAGGTTGTTGAACTCTAGTAACCTTCTCAGCTTTGGGAACTGCTGACACCTAATCAGGAATTAATGGGCCTGATTACCTGAGAGCAGCTGAGACCTGCATAAAAGGCTCCAGAGCCCTGCCCTGTTGAGGCATTCCTAACAGGGGCTCTACAGGTCAAACAACAGTAAGGATTAGAGGGTTTATTTTTATTAAATTGCTAGCTCTCTGACTGGGAGCTCTTAAAAGGGTTTTTGTATATTTTTAAAGCAAAGTTACTTTATTTTTAGTGCTTTAGTAGAAATGTCCTTGAGCAGAGTAGGTTGTTGAACTCTAGTAACCTTTTCAACTTTTGGAAACTGCTGACACCTGATCAGGTGTTAGTTCCCTCCCTACCCACCCGACTCCCACCCACCCCTAGTGAACAGTCTTATTTTATAGGGCACCTCCCCATTTAACAAAGCACAGAGACTTGGAGCAGCACATTTTGAATATAGTTAAAGAGATATAACTGCTTTTTCTCTGAAAGGACAACTGGGAAACCGGCTGGTACTTGGTAGATCTTTCTCTTTTGCTTTAACAGATACCTAAGATCCACGAACAGAAAAATGGCTGGGAAAAATCATATCGCTAAAGCTGTTGCCCCCATTACAGCTTCTGTCTCTGTCCAGACAGAGGTCCTAATGCTAGTTGAAGGACCGGTTCCATGTGCAGCGTGCCTGCATGCTGAAGCTCTGAGGAAAAAAGTGGAGGAACTCAGAGAAGAGGAGGGGAGCCTGAGGAGCATTCAAGACAGTGAGAAGTACATTGATGAGATGCTTCTTGCAGCAACCAAGCTCTCCAGCAGAGGAGAAGATGGGTGCCAACAGAATGTCGATGGTTGGACACAAGTCACCAGGGCCTGCAAAATCACCAATCCAACTTCTTCAGCCCTTAAATTGAAGAACCATTATGCAGCCCTGGAAGTGGAGGAGGTGAAAGCATCACTGGAAAGGGAAGAACCAAAGCTCAAGTACCCCAAAGTTGCAGAATCAGTGACCACAAGGAAGCGTAGGGTAGTGGTGGTTGGAGACTCTCTTTTGATGGGTACTGAGGTGTCCATCTTCCGACCAGACTTGATGTCCAGAGAGGTATGCTGTCTGCCTGGTACCAAAATCCAAGATGTTACGGAGAGTTTGCCAAGACTCATCAAGCCCACTGATTATTACCCAACGTTGCTAATCCATGTTGGCACAAGTGATACTGCCGGGTATCCCTCATAATGTGTCAAAAATGACTTTATGGCTCTGGGACAGAGGGTGAAGCAGTTAGGTGCACAGGTGGTGTTCTCTTCAATCCTCCCTGCTGAGGGTAAAGGCCAAGGCAGAGAGGCTCGCATCCTGGAGATGAATGCATGGCTGCGTGGATGGTGTCATCGAGAGTGTTTTGTTTTTCCTACACCATGGGATGCTGTTCCAAGGCTTGCAGAGCAGAGACGGCATCCATTTGTCCAAGAAAGATAGTAGATTTATAATGAGGCTTGCAATCAGCCAGACTTGCTGGAATGAATGTGCCTTTCTCCACATCAACGACCTTTTGTAAGTTGCATTGACAAGATTTTTTTAGATAATTTTTTATATTATTTTATATATTTTTTAACCACCATTTATATCTTATTTCTTAAACCTTAAAACTCGTATATTTATAAATGTTAAAGGAATGTCCAAAAAATTATTATAATCACAGTCCATGTAAAACACCATTAACTCCTAATGTCTCTTTTTCTTGAAAGACCTTGTGATGTTCAACTTATACCAAACAACTGTGCTTATCTGTTGTTGCTCTTAGAAGAAGCTCCCATTATTATTTTATATATTTTTTTTAACCACCATTTATATCTTATTTCTTAAACCTTAAAACTCGTATATTTATATTCTTCTATATTATATATTTATATTCTTCTATATTATATATTTATATTCTTCTATATTATATATTCTTCTAAAAGCAACAACAGATAAGCACAGTTGTTTGGTATAAGTTGAACATCACAAGGTCTTTCAAGAAAAAGAGACATTAGGAGTTAATGGTGTTTTACATGGACTGTGATTATAATAATTTTTTGGACATTCTTTTAACATTTATAAATATACGAGTTTTAAGGTTTAAGAAATAAGATATAAATGGTGGTTAAAAAATATATAAAATAATATAAAAAATTATCTAAAAAAATCTTGTCAATGCAACTTATAAAAGGTCGTTGATGTGGAGAAAGGCACATTCATTCCAGCAAGTCTGGCTGATTGCAAGCCTCATTATAAATCTGAGACCTTGTTGCATTACTAGCATATAGAACTCAGGGTTAATAATTGAGCTGGAAATTGATGTTTGCTATATAGCTATATAGGCTCAAAGAGGCGACCACATAGTGATTTGTTGTTTACAAGAAAGATAGTAGGCTGGCTAATCTACTGAAGAGGGCTTTAAACTAGATTCATTGGGGATGGGTGAAGAAAGCCCCCAGGTAGGTGAAAGCCCCCAGGTAGGTGATACATTAAATACCTTTATGGAAATGGGTAATAGGGGTAACATATGGAAAGCAGTATGTATAAATGCCCGTAGCATGGGAAATAAGATCCCTGATGTTGAAGCTTTGGTGGGAGTGGCTGACTTGGATTTAGTGGCAGTTATAGAAACATGGTTCAAGGAAAACCATGATTGGGATGTAACTATACCTCGCTATACTTTATTCAGAAAGGACAGGGTAGGAAGACGGGGAGGAGGAGTGGCACTATATGTAAAAACTACTGTTAAAGCTTTGGAAATACAGAGCTTAAAAGGGAGAGAGGAGGCATTGTGGGTTAAACTAGAAAGAGGGAAAGAGAAATCTATTTGCATTGGTGTGATATACTGACCTCCCTCACAAGAGGAAGAGGTGGACAGAGAGTTAATTAAAGACATGTGCAGCATTGCTAGGAAAGGGGAAGTGCTACTGATAGGAGATTTCAATATGCCAGATGTTGATTGGCACATTCCTGCTGCAGTATCATCTAGAAGTAAGGAGATCCTGGATTATCTACAGGGGGAACTATTCAGGCAATTGGTAACAGACCCCACATGTGAAGGGGCCATACTGGACTTGGTGCTTACCAATGGTGAAAGTGTTTCTGATGTTGTAGTGGGAGATCATTTTGCATCCAGTGATCACCAGATAGTGTGGTTCAAAATTAGGACTAGGGCTGTTAAAATCCATTCAAAGGTGAGGATCTTAGACTTTAGGAAGACTAACTTTGCCAAGAAGGTCCAATACCTCAGGAAGTCGTTACTGGGATGGGAGCAGCTAGGGGATGTAGAAAAACAGTGGGCAAAACTGAAAGGGGATATTTTAAGGGCAGCCAACCTTTTTGTTAAAATGATAAATAAAGGTAAAAGGAAAAGGAGACCACTATGGCTTTCAAAAGAAGTAGCTGAAAAGGTGAAGAAAAAGAGGGAGGCCTTCATGAAATACAAGAGATCACAGAGAGAGGAAGACAGGCATCTATATTTGGAAAAACTTAGAGAAGCTAGCAAAGTAGTCAGGAAGGCAAAGATTCAAAAGGAGGAGGAAATAGCCAATCTATTTATATCCTGCTTTTCACCAGGTCAAAGCAGTCAATTGGGGGATATATTTAACATGAGGGGATATGAGGCACATACACTAATACTTACAGGGAACATGGGCAATGGAGGGTTAAGTGGCTTGCCCAAGACCACAAGGAGTGCCTACAGGACTAGAAATCCCAGTCCCTCCGGCCTGAGATTGCTGTTCCCAGGTGGGACTTGAACCCCCAGCTCTCTGGCCTGAAGTACCTTGTCCTAACCACTAGACCACTCCTCCCTATGCAATAAAATGGGGGGATGAGACATTTTTCAGATATGTTAGTGAGAAGAGGAAGGGCAAAAGTGGTATTGTCAGACTCAAGGGTGCAGGGGAGGAATATATAAAAGCTGATAAGGATAAAGCGGAATTGCTTAACAAATATTTCTGTTCTGTATTCACAGATGAAGAACCAGGAGCAGGACCTTAGAAAACACCCACAAACAGAAACAGAAGTGAGGGACATCTTTTTCAGAATTTCTGAAGACTGTGTTCATGAGAAACTAGCTCAACTTAAAGAAGAAAAAGCGATGGGACCGGATGGGATACACCCTAGAATACTGAGGGAACTTGGGGACTTTCTAGTAGCTCCACTGACTGACCTTTTCAATGCCTCATTGGAGTCTGGAGTGGTGCCAAAGGACTGGAGAGAGGCTCATGTGGTGCCTTTACACAAAAGCGGAAGTAAGGATGTGGTTGAAAACTACAGGCTGGTTAGTTTAACTTCGGTGGTGAGTAAATTTTTGGAAATGCTGCTGAAAGAGAAAATAGTGAGGTTTCTGGAGTCCAGCGGATTATAGGATCCGAGGCAGCATGGATTCACCAGAGGCAGGTCTTGTCAGACAAATCTGATTGATTTCTTTGACTGGGTGACCATGGAGTTGGACCGAGGGAGAGCCCTAGATGTGGTGTATTTAGATTTCAGTAAAGCCTTTGACACTATTCCTCACAGGCGACTTATAAACAAACTGAGCACCCTAGGGATGGACCCTAAATTTACTGCTTGGGTTAGAAATTGGTTGGGTGGGAGGCGACAAAGAGTACAGGTAAATGGAGCTCACTCTGAGGAGAAGGATGTTACCCGTGGTGTGCCCCAGGGATCTGTCCTTGGTCCGATTCTTTTTAACATCTTTGTTAATGATATAGCAGAAGGGCTGTCGGGTAAGGTTTGCCTCTTTGCTGATGATACCAAAATCTGCAAGAGAGTAGACACCCAGGAAGGTATAGTTAACATGAGGAGGGATCTAGCTAAGCTTGAAGAATGGTCTAGAATTTGGCAGCTGGAATTTAATGTTAAAAAATGTAAGGTCATGCATTTGGGCTGCAGCAATCCAAAGGAGCAATATAGTATAGGGGGTGAAGTACTTTTGTCCACTAAAGAAGAGCAGGACCTAGGCGTGGTTGTGTCTGATGATCTTAAAGTAGCTAAACAGGTAGAAAAGGCGTTGGCAAAAGCTAGAAGGATGCTTGGGTGCATACGGAGAGGAATGGCTAGCAGAAAAAAGGAGGTGATTATGCCTCTATATAAGTCTTTGGTGCAACCTCATTTGGAGTATAGTGTGCAATTCTGGAGATCGCACCTTCAGAAGGATTTGAACAGGATGGAGTCAGTGTAGAGGGTGGCTGCTAAAATGATTAGTGGTCTTCATTATAAAGAATATGAGGACAGCCTTAAGGATCTTAATATGTACACCTTTGAGGGAAGACGGGATAGAGGTGATATGATTGAGATGTTTAAATACCTCCGTGGCTTAAATGTTCAGGGAGAGAGCCTCTTTCAATTGAAAGCAAGTTCTGCTATGAGGGGACATGGGATGAGGGTGAAGGGAGATAGATTCAGGAGTGATATGCAAGGAGTAGCCTAGTGGTTAGAACACTGGCTTGGTAACCAAGCAACCAGGGTTTGATTCCCACTAGCATTCCTTGTGGCCTTGGGCAAGTCACTTAACCCTCCATTGCCTCAGAAGAAAGGCCTAGCAATCTACTTCTGGTGACACTGCCAAGAAAACCCTGGAGCTTCTGGGTCACCAGGAGTCAGGACTGACTCAAAGGCACACATTGCATTTGCATGCAGAAATATTTCTTTACAGAATGATCCGTGGAATAGTCTCCCAGTGGAGGTGGTAGAGATGAGGACAATAACTGAATTCAAAAAAGCATGGGACAAACACAGAGAATCTCTAAAGGTAAAAAGTGGACTGTTGTAGTTGTTGATATGGAAGGACAGACTAGATAGGCCATGTGGTCTTTTTTTGTCGTCATATTTCTATGTTTCTATGTCTTTCTAGTTTGGCTGAAGACTTTCAGGGTTCTGGGGTCTTAGGTGTTCTTTTAGGAGAGGGGGCTAGGATGAAGGGACACAGTCCCACATTTTTAATTAGCAGAATAGGAAGAATCAGGAAGGGTGCTCAGGGCTGATGGATTTTTTAATATTGGGCTAAGGAGGGTTAGTCAGAGGTAGAGACAGAGGTATTTTTATATCAGGCATAAGGGGGAGATTTGGGCATCTGAAGGTGTTATATTTAGTTGAAAGAAGAACTAAGAGGGGTGATTGCTACTGATCAGTCTTTTTTAAACTTCATCAGTTAACATTGATTTTGAGCACTGATCTGCTAAGTTTAGCAAGAGGAAGTGAACCCCACTAATCTAGCCTGCCATTATTCAACTCACTAGATTTAGACAAATTTAATAAAAGATGCCTGCGGTGATTATACAGCCTTACAAGGTAATAATTTAAGATGGATGATAGCATAAACATGAAGTTCTAAAGATTAAAGACGTTAGCTTTCGTAGCATCATCTTTCTTCTAAATTCATTATAGTATCTAGCGTCTTTCTTTCCAGATGCCACAGTACATTCAAAGTGATGGACAGCCATGGACATGCCTGAGACAGAGCAGCAAGGAATCTCTCTGGTGTCACTGGGGTATCCCAGAAGACACAACGGGCTCCCTGAGGCATGATCAGAGCTATCTCTGTTAAGTGATCAGCTATGTATATACAGTGCTGTGCTTCAGTGCTGCAGTTTATAGCTCCTTCAGTTCCATGGTTCTACTTGCATGATATTTAAAATAGATATTCAATTGAGTCCAAAAAATATATCTACAAAATTATATCAAAAGGAAGACCATTGCAGATTTGTGTTATAATATAAATTAAGGGGAGAAATTTCAAACTGTCTGCATTAGGTCGAAGACCGCACAAGGGGCCCTTTTATTAAAGGGTGCTAGGTTTTTGTATATAATGCACATTGAAAACAAAAAAACCTAATCTGCGTTAAGTACAAAGCCTACACGGTAACTGTTGGGGGGACATGACAAGCATGTTCCAAACAGTTAATGTGCACATAAGTACCCTAATGTAGGACAATATTACTATAGTGCATTATCTCCACCTACTGAGATGGCGTTATGTGAACCCAGGCTAACAGCAACTTGGACACATGCAATATGTCTCCCCCATGCTAACTTTCTCCCTTAACCCACCTATTCAGTACCCTAACACGCGATTAGCATTTAGTGTGAAAATCAGCATAAATTAACTGTCACATCTCCAGAACAGTCAAATCACATTTTAGTAAAAGGGTCCCATAGTTTTACCTGTGGGTTTTGCACCAATTCTGAAAGCAAAGTTAAGTGTGTAATTTCACCTTGAAAATTGTTACGGGTAGAAGGTACATGCAGTGACTGGTACCTGCTTTTTCTGCATGTAGACTATTTTTGGAAGAGTATGCACATACAAAGGGTAATTTTATAACAAACCGCCTATGTGTGAATACCAAATAGAAGCCTGTTTCTTGGCTATTTTATAAGATACAAAGGCATCTATGTGCCATTATAAAATACTAGAGCTAAAGCATCAAAAATCATGCCTAGATTGAAGTCACAGAAGCAAGCATAAATGTACACCTATAAAGAATGTGCATGCACGAATATTTTATAAACTATGCATGCAAATCGTGATTCTACCCCTACTCCACCTGACCGGCACCTCATAGCAAGCCTATACACTGGTCACAAAAAGTACATGCCTTTCTAGCATCACACATACTTTTATACACATAACCCCTAGGGTAATTTTATAAGAGGTCTTTTATGCACATAAAAAGCCTTTATGCATGAAAAGTCCTTTATAAACTTAACCTCAAAGTTGAAAATGCAATCTCCGTGCATTCTTTTTCTTCCCCAGTCAAAGCATGTCCCTGGTAATACCTGTTCTCAATGCAGCTAAAAGCTGCTGCACAAGTCATGAATTCATCTGCATTCAGGGAGGGCAGTTTTCAGACAGCTAGTTAATGTGGGTAAAATGCTTTTTCACAGCATATATTGCTTTGAAAATTGTCTTCTAAATGAACACTGCACTCCCCATATGGGATAATGAGCTTGGAAATATCAGTTTAAAAGAACAAAAGAATCCTTATTACTTTTTTAAAAGGGTACTGCCATCAAGGAATTGGATATCTGATGTCATTGCAGGAATGAAATCTTGCAGTAATATCACTGGAGTTTTCTATATGGCATCCACGTTCTGCAAAGACATCCCCATTTCTCACTATCATGGCAGTGTCAGAATCAATTATAAGTTCTATGCCTACTGGATGCCAGCGCTGCTTGGCCTCCCTCCATTCCGCTGATGTCATTGTGAGCTTACCTAATAAATCGACCTGCTGAGGAAAGAAGCCAGAGTCCAGATTGTGAGTAGTACTGCATGGAGTTTTCCCCAGATAGCTTCCCCACTGCAAAGAAGATCTCCTCATTCCCTTCAATATAGATGCCTGCCAGATTTCAGCACCACTTGACCCCATCCCCGCCTACTGATAGCATCATGGATTGACCTGAAAGACAAGATGCTTCAAGTGAGACACCTCCAAAATAACAGCCCAAAGGGGCTTATTACTAGGAAGTTAGGACGTTTCAAAAGGAGTGAATGAGAGAGAATGGCTCATTTGTGCTAGCTATTTAGTTATTTGCAAATCGTATATACTACTAGTGGCAAGCGCATTATCACGGTTTACAAAATCCCAAAAGTTAAATGTCAGCAACAGAGAGATACAGACATAAAAATAGGACAGAAGGAAAGCAACTAGGAAATGACAGAAAAGGGAATGGGTAGCACAACAATTTTAACCAAAAAAATCTGTCTGGCTCTTAGATAACATAAGGGAACAGGGTAGATAGTGATAAAAAAAAAAGTCACTCTTTGAAAGCCTGGGTGAAGAATCACATTTTTAACCCCATCTCAAATTTAGTGTATGATGGTTCCACAAGTAGGAGCCTTGGTACATAAAAATCATAGATCTATAAGTTACCAGGCACAAGAAATTCTTTGTTGGAAGCACTAAGTAGTTTTCACTGGAAGGCCAGAGGGTACATCCTGGATGATAGGGGATGAAGTGTTAACATACGTAGGCATGTAAACGAGAATAGAAAGCATGGTGTGTGAACAATAGAATCTTGTATTCAAAGAAAAAAATAACAGGGAGTCAATGTTGTTCATGCAGGAGAGGTGTAGCATGATCAAGACACCAAGCACTAGAAAGCAGTTTAATGGCCATGTTCTATATTACCTGCAGTCTCTTAATTTGCAGTTGAGTTCAGCCAATCAGGTTTATTCATGACAAATGAGTGAAGCAAAGTTTTAACGGACTAATCATCAATAAAAGGCTTTATTGCCTTTATATTCCATAATGAGAAAAATCAGCCTCTCATTACATTGGAAATATGAGGAGAGAAGATGAGCTGCTCCTCTATGATGATGCCTTGAGATTGGATGGAACTTTTAAAGGAGACTAGAGAACCAGATATTTTAGGCAAGTAAGGGAGTGACTTGCCATTATTGATAAGCCAGAGAACCTCTGTTCTATCCAAATTTAGCATCATTTTGTGAGATGTTAGCCAAGTTGCAATTATGTGAAGTTTCTAGTCTAATTCTGCTTTGAAAGAGGAAGAACAAGAGTCATGGGCAATAATCAACTGAATGTCATCAGCATAGAAATACAGCCAATCCTCGGTATTTGCACGTTCCATGTTCACAAATTTTCTTATTCATAGGCTCTTCCTGGCTATTCACGGACATGTGCAGTAGTTTCAATTCTTGGTGAAAAGCCTTGAGGTGGGGTCCAGTAAGGCGACGCTGCTTCCATGCTCTCATTGGATGGTTCAATATTCACATTTTCAGTATTTGAGGCCTTTTCAAGGAACCTATCCCCCACAAATACAGAAAATTGAGTGTATGCACTTATATTTAGGTCCTGAATGAGGAGAGCCAAAGGGGATATAAAGAGATTGAAAAGGGTAGGGGCAAGAATGGACCCTGTGGAACACAGAAAGATTGAGGAAAGGATACAGATAGCTAATTGCCAATACAAGTCTGAAAAGTATGGCCCGAAAGAAATGAGTGAAACCAGTTCTGAGCAGCATTGTTAATAAATGAATCTCTTAGACAGTCTAGTAGGAAAGAGTGATCAATAACATCAGAGGTGGAACTTTGGTCCAACTGAATGATCATAACATCTTTTGAATTGTCTAAATGTACAGCAATTTCATTTAGTATCCCTAATAAGGTGGTCTCTGTACTGTGTAGATGAAAACCAGATGGTTGAGGATGGAATGAGTGGCTGGATTCCCAAAAATGTGAGACTTATTCAAAGAAGGCTTTGAAGAAGAGGAGATTAAATATGGGATGGTAGTTTAGAGAGATTTTAGATTAATATCTATATGCATCTGACCTTAACCTCCAGCTATTATAATCTTTACCTGTGGGAGGAGTAATTTTATGAGGATATCTAATTGAAAAGTCCAAAGAGTCTATTTTAAGGCTATTTTATAAAGGCAACATAGATGCCATTGGATCTATGAGATAGAGCTCCCCACAACAGGCCCCAAGAGTGCACAAATTTAGACTTGCTCCAAAGATGGTGTAAATTTGTGCAGTTATACTATGTGTATACCATCATATATTATAAAATACACACATATATCACAACTCTGATTCTGCGCCATCCCTATTAAGTAGCATTTTACAAATGACATCCAAGTGCAATCTGGGATATCTGACTCCAGAATTCAGACATCTAGGAATAGCCTAATAGTTAGGGTAGTAGCAAGGACCATGGAATCCAGGGTTTGAGTCCCACTGCTGCTTTCATTGTGATTGTATACCGGGGATGTTGGAGTGCAATATCCTCTGGATATTTTATGGCTAAAACAAACACTTTTCCAATGCTTATTCATGTCCAGGATGTTTCTGAGATCCAGAAGGGACATCCAGGTTCCTGGAAATGCCCAGCTGCTCCTCCGCAATGCCCCTATTCAGACTTGGATGTCCTCACACTGGAGATGTCCACAGACCCGGCTTCTAAAATGCCTCGGGAGATGTCTCCATGCTTTGAACATCTTGATTCCTGTTTTCTAAAATAGCCCCCATTATAACTCAGGTTATGCCTATGCACAATTCACAATAAATTAATGTGAATTCTCTTGTTTCAATACTTAACATGCATATTCAATGATGCAATTTTATCAGAGTCCTTTTCTGTATGGAAAAATAGCTATTCATGTCAGAATACTTTATTAAGTTATCCCCCAGTGGTTAGTGATATCTTCTTTCTTAAGCAGGAAGGGTTGTTTAAGGAGTTATGCCTTTAAGTTATGATGATGAGATTGCTCAAAAAAGCTGACTCACTGAAAAGGAAACAAAGCCAGGCAGCCATTTTTACACTCTTAAACACTGCAAGAAGACCACCATCACCCTCAAAGGACTTAAGATAAAAAATCTTTTATCAACACCACACTACTTATTAGTGACACAAGCATGGGTATAGGGGATGATCTTTCCAATGAGTGTATGTTTTTCCTAGTGTTGTCACATTGACTGTTATACAGAGGAGAAACCATAGCAATTGCAGGTGCAGAAAGAGTTCTGTGTCATTTTTCTTATGGAGAGAGAAAAATTGTACAATTCTTTTCCTAGGAAATTGTGTTCATTTTGGCAGCTACTGATTTACTTTTGACTGTTAGCTTTGCTGTGGTCTTTTTTTTTTTTTTTTGAGAGAGAGATAGTTGTTTACCTTGCTTTATTTTTGTTTTCCTTTAACAAAAACTGGCAAATTGGTACTACCAAAATGGACTTGGATTGACTTGGATTTGTTAGGGTCTGACTGAATAATCCAGTGCCTGGTTGGATTAACTGCTATTAAGAATAAAGGAATCTTGCCACTACAGAGAACATCATCTTTTTCCTTGTTCAGTGAAGAAATCATCTTAAGCACAGTCCACCATGCCTCTACTTGACCACCTTTGCAATGTAAAAAGTTGGAAAAATATATATTTGACCTACTTTGGTAGTCAGCGGGGCTCTGTGGCACATGGTATATTAGGTTGATGGCATGCTGAGGCAGTATGAGTGGGCGAAGACTGTGGTAGTGGTCAGATCAACTGGACAAGGATTTGGGAGCTGTGATGATGAGAGTACTGCAGGGCCATGAGTATGCATTTTCAGCCATGTAGTGTGACATGAAAGAGTGGCCATGGTGAGGATGTGAATTGTTGTGGTGTGCTGCTGAATGGAGGTGAGACCAGCAGAAGCAGAGGCAGAAACGGTCAATGTGGTGCTTACAGCACAAACCTGCAGGGTGTCAGGCTGAACCAGTGCTGCCAGTGCCACGTGGGAATACTGGGGCTGTCTGTGAGGCATGCAGGAGATGGCAGGGAACAGCAGTGGCAGTTGCAGTAGAAGCAGGAGCCTTGGGGAAACTCCCATTACTGGAATAAGCTATGTAGGTGGCTCACTGAATGCTATGACCATTCCTGGAAACAGAGGACCATCGCAAGAAGACTTTGTGTAGCTGCAAAGAGCGTGTGCCACAGTGAAAGGAACTGAAAAGAAACTGAGGTCCTAGTCATGCTGCAAAAACATTCCTTCTGCTCAGCATGAGAAGTAGAGCAGCAACTTTCTTTGAGAATGGGAAGGGCTCATGCAGGAAAATTCATTTGGAAAAGATGATTGACAGTTGGGATTGAGTTCCAAAGGGTTTGCAGCCCTGTCAAGGCTGTTTTATGATGATTGGGCGGGCGGGGGGGGGGGGGGGGGGGGGGGGGCAAAGAAAAAAGCCCTGTCTTCAAGGAAAGGAGCAGTGATCAGGATGAGCTACACCAGGAGCTGTCTGTGGTGCTTAAGGGAAAATTCAGTTTAAGTAAGTGAAGTGGATTACAGTTTAAAGGAAATTGGAATTGAGCAGAGGTACAGTATAGTAAGGTGTGTGAATGTGAGCAATTTTAATTTCAGAAGAAACTGCATCAAATAACTTTGCTTTTAGTTGGAATGTGAATTGAGGGTCTGAAGAAGGAATTGGTGGATAAAAGCAATCAAAAATTCAGCTAATACATGTAAATTAAATCCTGACAAAAACCTCAGAGGGGGAAAACAGTAAGGGATAGGGGTGGGGGTGGGCGTACTCAAAGTGATTAACATGGCTAGCTGATCTGCTAACTGCCTTAATATAAGTCACTGGGCTATTCAGCAGAGGCATAACCCGGCAATAACCGTGCAGCTGCAATATTGAGCAGTTGCCTGGTTTTGCTAAGTGGTGAAAGTTAGGCACCTGAAAGGCTGTTCTAATGTTCGCCACAGAAGCTAAAACCAGGCAGGGGCTGAATATTGGCACTGCTTCTGGGCCATCTGACCTACCAGGATATTCCATACCAGTGCCCAGATATGGCTCCAGCATTGAATATCCAGGTCTTTTAGTTCAATGGTGATGACTAGCCGCTTTAGCAACCCTAGCCACTGCCCCTGAATATCAGGCCCTAATAGTATAATTTTGAAAACCTGGTCAGTATACTTTTATTTAAAAACAAGGTTACTACAATTATCTTTGACTTGAAGACAATTCTAATGAGTAAAAGAGACACTGTTGCTCCCAAATTAGAAAATCTAATTATATATTGGAGATGTAGAAGGAGTTGGAGAGCTAAGGTTTAGTTAATAAAGGGGAGAATCAGTGCCAAACTTGCTGGGAAGCTCTTGCCAGATTCCAGCCCTTCATGGCCAATAAACAACTTACTAAAGCAATATTTGTTATTTAAAGACATAAGATTGAAGTTCATATATTTCTAGACAGTTATTATAAGGGAGTGCACATATATTTCTAAGGAGAAATGAAAGCTAATGTGTGTGTGTATGTGTGTGTGTGTGTATGCATGTGTGCACACATATGTGTGTGTTTATGTGTACAACTGAGGAAGGAAAGTCAGAAGCAACCTAATTCTTAAGTAGCCAGGGTGACCGACTTAGTGATGGAAATCTAATAGGACCTGATTTGGACTCAGGGTTTCTTACCCAGAATCATTCTGAAACTTGGTATATAGGCTGAAGGGTTTGCCTGTGATTATAAATGTGGTTACAGTAATAAGGAGCAGTGGAACTCCTTTTCAGGTTGGAGACCTAAATTAAACCACACCCTGTCCTTGCATTTAGACTTAGGGGATGATTTTATAAAAGGTCACTTATGTTCTTATGTTCAAGTAGGTGTCCATTTGTAGCTCATTTTATAAAGACACACTGACACTTATTTGTCTTTATAAGTACAAGGGGTAAACCAGCAGAAAATTGTGTGTATGCACATTAATGGGTATTTTATAAAATATATATGCAGGGGGGCGGAGCCTGATGTCCAGCGGGTAAGACGCTTCGCGCTGAAGCTCCCGAGAGGCCTACTTAGAATCCTGACATAATACCTATACAAACTTACTATTTCACTCCGGGCTGACCGGGGTACCTCGGGGGGGATGGCGGCCCATAAACCAGCGCGCTTGGACTTCGGGTCTCCTTCTTCTTCTCACGGAAAACGCTCCAAAACAGAGGTGTCCTCCCCACAGAAGATGGTTCCATTTCGGGAGAACCCCGAGATGCACCTGGAGATTTTAGAGGAAATACGCGGCGTGAAGGAATTGGTGCAGTCCAATGGAGAAGCGCTTAGAGCCATGCGAGAAGACTTTGGGGTGCTCCAGGACCGACTTGAAAGTCTCTCATTACGGCAGGACAATATGGCGGGGGTCCTCGACTCGCACGCGGTGCGCTTGGGCACACTGGACAAGGCTGAGCGCCAGATACAGAATCTTCAAAAGGAGTTAGAAGATAGCAATAATCGAGCCCGTCGCAACAATGTGAGGCTCATTGGAATACCGGAGGGGGTGGAAGCGGGAGATATGAGAGAATTCCTGCTCAAAACTCTTCCCTCCTTGCTGAAGATCACCTTTCATAAAGAACTGGAAATCGATCGTGCACACCGTGTTCCTACCCACATGGCGCTCAACCGAACGACCCCCCGGCCTATTATCTTTCGCTTGCTACGATATCAACAAGTGGAACAAATTTTAAATGCTGCCCGGGCGAACCATCATTTGGAATTTGAAGGTCACAAAGTCTCCTTCTTCCCTGATCTGGCAAAGCCTACAGTCGACCGACGGAAGAAACTCCTTGCTTTTCGCCCTCGACTTCAACAGCTACAGGCTCGCTTTGGCCTGTTGTATCCCGCGAAGCTCCGAGTGACTCTCCACAACCAAACCAGGACATTCGAAGATCCTGATCTACTATCAACATTTTTAGACTCCAAAGAAGCAGAGCAGATGCGCTAATCCAACGACTTGGACTTTTATTTGCCGGCTCTGTCCGCCATTTTGAAGGGCCCGATGCGGCGGTCATAGTTAAGCACAGAGACTACCTGGACTTTCTTTCTTTCTTTCTATGACTTTGTTTTGTGGTCTCCTATCCCTCCATGATGTGTGCCTCGGTCGGATTCGGAGCACGCACAGTCCTACAGGTTATGTGTTTTTTCAATTTCGGCCTTCTCTGGGGCTTCTCCCCGCAGACACATGGTCGCCAGTAATTTTTGGGGTTCTGCTTCTTCTCTACCGCGCTGCGGTTTTTCTTTTTTAATGTGGGGCGCTTCATTGTATTATCTAAGTTTATTTTCTTTTATGCCATATGTACAGCCAGATACAGTCAATATGAGGGACATTGTGAAACTATGTGCGCTATCATGCTCAGAATTTTTAACTTGTCTGAATGGCTTTATGTAAAATCTTATCACTCAACGTAAAGGGCATTAATAGTCCAATCAAAAGAAAGAAAATCCTTAGCTATCTTAGCCATGAGCATGCTGATTTAGCGTTTCTTCAGGAAACGCACTTAAACTCTGCTGAAACACTGAAACTCAATGTTAAGCCTTACATGGTGGCTGCCTATTCTCCCGCCGTTTCCAAACGGTGCGGGGTAGCCATTCTGGTTAAGAAATCTTTGCAAGCTACTGTAATTGATACTAGCGCTGACAAGGAGGGTAGATGGGCCCGAGTACATCTTAAGGTTGGAGATAGTGAATTTACATGTATTTGCATTTATGCCCCGAATGTGGACAACCCTGCTTACTATGCAAGTATTGCGCAGTTGGCACAGGCCTCTGCCAATACTCCATTAATACTTGGCGGTGATTTTAATCAAGTGTTAGACCCTCTGATAGATAGACAGCCGCCTAGAACGAGTAGTCCACCCAAGAGTCTTGCTACCCTTACAGCTCTGATGCAAGATCTTGCGCTGGTAGATATATGGAGGCTGCTTCACCCCTCCGACTTAGAGTTCACTTTCTTTTCTGCCCCCCATCACTCCCAATCTAGAATAGATTTCTTTCTCATTTCCAAAGCACTGATTTCTCAAGTAGACACGACTAGGACTCATCCTCTCCATATTTCAGATCATGCTGCCATCTCTTTATCATTACGTGTCACTGCGCGGGACGATTCTCCCCGAGCTTGGTTTTTTGATAGATCCCTACTGGGTCAAAAAGATTTTCAGGTTGATATAAAGGCCGCTATCCAAGATTATTTTCATTTTAACTCACCCCATGACACAGCGAGCTGGGCTTGGTGGGAGGGTTTTAAAGCATCTATCCGCGCCACTATAACTAGCTATCAAATTCGGCAGGGGAAACAAAGAAAGCAGCATTTACTGATTCTAGAGCAGCAGATACAAGCTGGGGAACGTCTCCTCACGTCCCGTACTGACCCATGTATTTTACTCCGTTTACAACGCTTGCGTTTTCAATACAATCAGCTTTTGTACACTGCTGCTGTTAAAAATATTGAATCACAGCAAGGGCTATATTATCGGGAAAATAATCGTGCTGGAAAATTATTAGCAAATGCCCTAAAAGGTCAAAAGGAAGCCAAGCGTGTTACCGCCCTCCGTAATCCGTCGGGGGGGGGGCTTGGTCACTAAAGATACCGAAATCTTAGAACTCTTTCGTGATTTTTATACTCGGCTTTATCAATCTGAATGTGATTTTGAGCCAGATGTATTTGAACGCTTACTTTCAGGGGTACAAAGACCGACCCTATCTGACGAAGATAGAGTGGCCTTGGACACACCATTTACTGTCTCAGAAATTCATTCTGCTATCAAGAAATGTGCCTCAGGTCGAGCCGCAGGCCCAGACGGTCTCCCTGCTGAATTCTACAAAACCTTTCACGCTGACTTAGCTCCAGTTTTGAAAATTTATTTTTCTGCTCTGGCCGAGGAGGGTTCTCCTTCTGGGTCCTTTTCAGTGGCAAATGTAGTAGTTTTTGAGAAAGAGGGGAGAGACCCGCAACTAACAGCTAATTATCGTCCAATTTCCCTCCTAAACGCGGACTATAAAATATTTGCCACCATTCTCTCTACCCGGCTCTCGGATAGGATGCCTACCTTAATACACCCAGATCAATGCGGTTTCATTCCTGGTAGATCAACTGCTGACAATGCTCGGACTCTATGCCATGTATTGACTACCGCAGTTAATCTTGATCGCCCATTTGTTGGCCTCTCACTTGATGCTGAGAAGGCCTTTGATCGCTTAGAGTGGCCCTTCCTGTTTGCAGTCCTCCGCTGGTACGGATTCGGGGAAGGATTTCTCCGTTGTCTTCGCACCATGTACGCACAGCCTACAGCCAGTATATGTGCCAATGCTTTAAAGTCTCAGTCTTTTCCCCTTCAACGCGGCACTCGCCAGGGATGCCCACTGTCTCCACTTCTCTTCGATCTTGCACTCGAACCCTTGGCTTTACTAATCCGGCAATCGGAGGAGATTCATGGAGTCCCCTTCACCCATAGGGAAATCAAAATTTCAGCGTATGCTGATGACCTTATGCTTTTTGTCTCTATAGACTCAGTACCGGCTGTCCTAGAGCAAATTGGTAAATACTCACAACTGTCCGGTTATAAGATAAATTGGACCAAGTCGGTAGCCTTTCCATTAAATCCTTTGCTTCATCAGGCAGATATGCAACCCTTCCCCTTTTTATGGCAACCTCGCATGGTCAAATACCTTGGGGTTCACTATTGTTCTCCTTTGGAAGACACTATCTCCTTCAATGCCAAAGATTTAACCTCTAAAGTCCGGGCGCTTACTCACCGCTGGACTCCTTTAGCACTTACCTGGTGGGGTCGATTAGAAACCATAAAAATGATGATTGTTCCGAAAGTGAATTATATCTTAGAAATGTTGCCCTGTCTCTTCCCTCGACGTATATAAAGATATAGAGGGCCTTCTGACTAGATACTTGTGGCAAAACAAGACACCTAGGATAGCGAAACATAAGCTGCAAGCAGATAAGGAAAATGGGGGTGTCAGATTCCCTGATTTCCTGAAGTATCATCAATCTTTTCTTCTCAAACAAGGCGCTCGTTGGCTGGAAGGTCCAGTACCGAGTAGACCTGTGTGGCTAGACATAGAAGAGGACCTTTGCAAAACCGATTCCTCTTACTTTTCTCCCTGGTATGACTCTCCCATCAGACTCCCACTTTCCACCAATGCTTTTAGACACCTTAGGTGCCTTTAATAATCTTATGCACTCTTTAGACTCCCGACTCTGTCCGTTAGACCAGCTCCCACTTTGGTACAACACTCGATTTCGAATACAAAATAAGCCGATGGCGTGGAGCCCCTGGTACACTAGGGGCATTTGGATTCCTAGTCAGTTGTTCCATGAAGGTCGCTGGAAAACTTTTAGTGAATTGCAAATTGAATTTGGTCTCCCAGCGAAACACTACTTTCAGTTGGTGCAACTTCAGCATTGCCTTCGGAGTGCTAAGGTGCTCCCGCCATCGGCCTCCCCTACACAAGGTTGGTTGGAGACTATCCGATCTATCGGTAGTTCACCGGGTGTAGCATCCAATTTTTACAAAACCTTATGTAATGCTATAACTAGAGATACCCCTATAGCGCAGAAAGCATGGGAGAGAGAATTGCATGTGACTTTGACCCCGGAGCAATGGAGCCTTGTCTGGAGTAGAGTGACACGGGTCTCCCGATCCGCCTCACTCACTCAGACACTCTTCTTTCTAGCCCACCGGTGTTTTTACACTCCTGACAGATTAGCCAAATGGAACACTACTCAGGGCAATAGTTGTTGGACATGTCATGCGGCCATTGGTTCACTACCTCATGTTATGTATGAATGTCCCGCACTACAGTATTACTGGCGTCGGGTCTGGGGTCGTATCCAGTCTATTTTGCACTTTCAAGAGCCCCTTTCTTGGAGGATAGTGGGACTTCGCTCAGCTGCGGGGATCCCCTCTCTTCCAAAAACGGCTTACTTCCTTTTGGACTTTATGCTTGGCATTGCTATTTCCCTAATTACGAAATACTGGAAAAATAGCTCCCAGCTGAGCCCCAATGAATGGTGGAATCATGTCTGTCTCTACAGTAAATATGAACAAATACCTCGTATGTTTGCTTCCCCCATTCAGACCCCTCATCATCGGTCTAAATGGAAGATGCTCAATGACTATGTACATTCTGCTCAATGCTCTCATCTGACTGTCTAAATTTGTATATATCTTTGTCCCATGATTATTCTGTATCGCAGATACTCTTTTGATTGTTTTGATGTATAATCGCTGTTGTTTGGAAGCGCTCACATGCTGACATAATCAGCTAGAGAAGAAGCGTGGGGGTGGGGGGTAATTGGGTTTACTTTTCTTTATTGTATACTTGTTTTGTCTCCTTTGGTGTGTTGTTTCTTTTGTTTGTTTGTTGCAAAATGAAAATAAAAGTTTAAAAAAAAAATATATATATGCAATTCATCATTCTGACTATGCTCCATCCTATTTCCACTTCAGAATATGCCTACATATCAGTTTCCTGCCTCCTCATTTATTTTTTATGCATATAGCGCTGGTGTCTTTATCTTTTTTTTTTTCTTTATCTTTATTTTTATTATTTTGCTTGCTTGACCGCCCATACCAGAGCTTCAGGGTGGTTTTCAATCACTAAACAATGGCTGCAATTACAGTAGAAGAGGAAAGGAACGCCAAATATGTAACAGGAAATGCAAGAAAGAAACATCCAAAGCATAGAATAGACAAAACCAAGCATAGACTGGACAAAACCATTTTATAAAAGCCTTTTTACATATGTAAAGCAGAGTTTAACACATAGGAAAGGTTTATAAAATTACCCCTTTAATGTCATTGTTGTCTAGACCATATAGAGGGCAATTTTATTAACCTCTTTCTGAACTTAAAATGCTCTTGTACGTACATAAAAACCCTCATAAATTTAGTGTAAGCCAGCATGCACTTGTAGAGTAAGGAGGTTATTTTAGATGCAACATTTACACATTTAAAAATCAATATGTACACATGTAGATTGGCATACACATATAAATGACATTTTAGAACAGGGGTTTTTCAGATGTGGGAATGCTCACCATGTCTAAATCCCTTGAGGGAGTGGTTTGGGTGCAGACACAAATTCCCCACTTCATATACAGAATCCATGTCTCATTGCCAGTTTTTAGATGTCAGCATTTGTCCCTGTCCCTAAGCATGAATAAGTGCTTGTTGGCAGGGGTAACTGTGAATGTCGAGGTTAGCCTATTTCCCCGATCACTGGTCTGACCTTGGGCATCCCCTTGACAGTCCCATAATCAACCTCCTCCCCTACCTCCCAAAAACACAGTGTCCAATCCCCCTTTTCTCCTGAAGCTGCTCTAATCCCCTCAACTACCCTGCAGAGTAACTTCAATCCCCCCATCCTCCCAAAAGTACATTGCCCAAGTCCTCCTCCCCCCCCCCCAGGTAGCTCCAATTCCCATCCTCCAAGGGCCCCCCTGCAACAAAATACTCCCTACCCCAGCAGCAAACACCCATAACCCCCTTAGTTGTCCCCCAGCAGACTGCCAATCCTCCACCCTCCACCCCTCCTGATCGCCAACCCTGGGCTTACTGGGGGTCAGAACATGGTCTAATCCAAAATGGCGCCATTAGACCACAAGGTAACCTTCTGGTATGCAAGTACCCCAAGATTCCACTTGCGGTCATTGGCAACAGTTTGGATAATACCACATACTGAGCAGCAGTGAGTGGGCATTTCTCCTGCTTCCACTGATCACTGATGACTAGTCTAGGATTAGGGACTGAGAGGTGGGCAATGGGCAGTGTGCTGGGAGGAGCCAGTGGGTGGGGGATGGCTGTTGGGTGGGTTGGATAGAGGAAATTGTTTTTTCAGGGACTCTTGGGGGAGGGGGATAAGAGCTTCCTGGGAATAGGGGCTTGGGAAATATGTTTCTGGATAGGTAGGAAGATCAGAGCTGGATCTGGAGTGGATGGGGATCTGCTTTCAGGTGAGAGTGCTTAGACACTGTGCTTTGGGGATAGGGAAGGAGGTAGAGTCTGAGGTTGGCATGAGGGGTAGCTGAGGTGGGCAGTGATTGGGGAGGGAGGCACTAACCTGAGGTGCTGAGCTAGGTATGCCTTCACTGTAGAAGCCACAGTTTTAAAAGCTGCTCACATACATATATGTGTGTGCGTGTGTGTGGGGAGGGGGGGGGGGCATTCCATAGCTTTTCCCTTCTGCTGCATCTTAAAATTGCTACTCCAGCCAGATGTGGTGAGACATGCGTTCACTTTTCTGCAGCCATTTTACAAAGGGATCTACATTTGGCTGAACCTCTTGTAAAATGATAGCATAATTCTCCACATCCTGACAAACCTTAATGCATACCTTAATAGATTTTGGGTGGAATCCCAATTTCAACAGGAATTTTATAAAATATGTATTAACATTTTTCTCTTCTTTCAAGCAGATGAAATGTTCACACCTTCAATGTAGGTTCTTTCAGTAGGAGTTTTACAAGTAGTTTATTTTTTAAAGAGATGTAGGTGACTATGTATCTTTATAAAATACTTGTAAAAATCCTGCAGAAAGAACACCTACATTGAAATTCCAAGAGACCAGATCCCATGAGTAATGGAAGCCTCCCCATCTGTCTGCACTAATTTTCAGAGTTCTACTCATATCCCTCACCCAATCACTTAGTGGGCTATTCGTGGCCCTCCCTGCCGGTGTCTAACTTCCCCACTGGTTGTATGGGGAAGTTAGATGGGGGCAGGGAGGGGATGGGTTAGATGCAGAGTTAGGGCAGGCAGTGGGTGGTTGCCAGTCCTGTACATCCAGGACTGGCGACTTGTACAGGGAAGTTATTCCACCTCCAAGGTGGAATAACTTTCCCATATGTCCAGGATCATTGGCTTGGGGCATGGATGGGGCGGGAGGGCCTGAAGACATTCTTTGCAGCCCGACCCTGGCCTTAGGAGGCCATATCGGGGGTCAGGCTGCAGGGAATGCACCATTGGATTCTGGTGGCCGGCATCGCAGCTCTTCAATGGAGACGTGGTGCCATGGCAACTTGACGCCATGATGCCATGGCTCCATCTAAAAGCCCTTTCTGAATTAGTCGGGCAAGGCCTGTACATGCAGGCTGGGCTCTGATCCCACAGGGCTAGATGTGTCCCACACGATCAGAATCATGATACCCTCTGTATGTCCATTTCAGAACGGGCTTACAGAGGGCATGTACGTCCAGGACAGAATCAGGACTTTAAAGGGCATGCACGTCCATTTTGGAATCAAGCCTTTAGTCTCAATTGTCCTTCTAATTACAATTCATAAAGAAATCCTGCCACCACAGAGAACATCATTTTCTTAGTCTCCATTGGGATCACACCTGATTCGTAAGTCTCGTAGGAATCGTACCTGATTCCTAAGTCTACTCTCCCATCCTACCCAGTCCCTGTTTTCTCATTCACATTTCCATACAAGCCCAGACTGAGGGTTTGGATATACAGTTGTGGTTCAAAATTATTGGCACCTTTGCATTTTAGGTATGTTGTGTATAATATCTAGAGAAATAATTGGAAATATTCCAACTGTACGTCATTATAATATTTTAACCCTTTCCAGGCCGAGCCCAAAACTCTCGGGATCCAAATTTCTGACTAATTATTCCTATCAAATGGTATATAATACATGACCATAGCAGAAGGAAAATCACTATTAGAACATATTGAATAAGACGGGTACAATTTTCCTGAAATATGCAAAAATTAACCCGGCTGCAGAATGTGGATTAAAAATTTAAATTAGGCCTTCAAAGGGTTAATAGTAAGTTCAAAGTAGTCACTAAAGCCCACCTAACAGACCATGTAACCCCTATACTGCTAGATCTACACTGGCTCCCCATAAATTATCGAATCAAATACAAAATACTACTAACAACCTTCAAACTACTAAACGATATTGCCCCCTCACATCTATCCACACTCCTTCACGTCCCAAATGAATTAAGAGCCCGCAGACTAAATGCAACCCTCTCACTAGAGCTGCCAAAAACATTCACGAGGACCAAAAACTCCACCAGTGCCAGAGCCTTCTCATTCACCGCTCCCACACTTTGGAATGACCTCCCAATAGACATCCGAATCATAAAGGACCTCTCCCAATTCAGGAAAGAACTCAAGACATACCTATTCTCTGAGCACTTCGGAATCCCCTACCCTCCAAGTCCAGACACACAGCGTCCACAGACACACAAACAAAAAAACCCGCAGAAACACAATTAACTGAACACACAACTCCTCTTCTAACAGCCCCCAAAGACACCCCAAACAACCCAAGAAAAAATGGAAATAAATTCCATCACACACAAACCCACTCACATACACACACAAACACACGCACACTTATACACACACACACTCACACATACATACACACACACACACACCTGAATAGCGAATCAGGTATTCTTGTAAATAATTTCTATAAATAGCAATGCCAGCTCTCTGACATTCCCCTGTAAATTCAGCAGTATACAAAAGTATACACCCTGTAAATAGTTCTGACAATTTACTGTTCTGTTATATGTAAAAAGTTAAGAAGTTCTTGTTCTATGTAATGTTATGCAAATGTATGCAATTGTTCCATGTAAACCGCCCCTGATCTCTGGAAGGGGCGGTATAGAAGAAATAGATAAATAAATAAATAAATAAATAAAAGGTATACAACAACAAAAAAATGATGTCTGTGCAATTTAGACATAGTAATTTCTGACAAAAAAAATAAAATATAACCCAGACAAGATTAATGTCACCCTTTACTAATATTTGGTTGCACAAGCCTTTGCAGTGATGACAGCCTCCAAACATTTCTTGTAGCCATCTGTCTGCTGGTAGTTTCTCCCACTCTTCAACTGCGATTTGATCTAGCTCATAAATGTTTCCAGGATTCCTTTTACCAAAGGCAGATTTCATCTCTTTCAAAGGTTCTCAATTTAACCATTCTTAACCATTCTTTTTAAACTGTGGTTGTATCTTTTGGGTCATTGCCCTGCTGGAACACCCATGACCTTTGACCCAGACCTAGCTTTCTGACACTAAGTAGCACATTTTACTCCAAAATACCTTGGTAGTCCTTTGACTTCATGATTCCTTTAATACGTTCCAAGCCTCCAGTTCCTGAGGCAGCAAAACAGTTCAATAACATTATGGAACCTCTATCATATTTAACTGTAGAAAGGGTGTTTTTCCCTTATAAGCTTAATTTCTTCACCTATAAATATATTGTTGGTCTGCATTGCCAAAGAGCTCATTTTGTTACAGAACATTTTCCCAGAATGATTGTGGTTTCTCAAGATCTGTTTGGGCAAAGATCAGGCGTACCGTTTTATGTCTGTCTTTGAGCAGTGGGGTCCTCCTTGGCCTTTGCCTGTGTAGTCCTTCTTTGTGTGGATGCCTATTCTAATTTGGACGTCCCGACCTGCTGTGCATCCGGTCAGAATTGAACACACAGAGATAGATGAGATTCTGATCCTGCAGGGCACGTCTAGCCCCCGTGGGATCAGAATCCCATCTATGCTTTAAAGTGCAGCCTGGGACCCGATTCCAATCGGCCTTCATGTACAGACCCCTGCCCAGCTAACTCAGTCAGACTCCTGATTGGAGCTGCAGCACCATGGTGTCTGGCTGCCATGGCACTGTGGCTCCATTCAGGAGCTGCGATCCCCAGCCACCGCCAAATTTGTTCTTTCCCCAAAGCCTGACCCCCAGATCTGGCCTCCCAAGGCCTGGGTCAGGCTGCGG
The DNA here is from genome assembly GCA_033557465.1 of Ichthyophis bannanicus. Classification (NCBI taxonomy): domain Eukaryota; kingdom Metazoa; phylum Chordata; class Amphibia; order Gymnophiona; family Ichthyophiidae; genus Ichthyophis; species Ichthyophis bannanicus. The sequence goes on along the minus strand of CM066038.1, from coordinate 367,785,217 downwards.
GGAATGTCCTGCACCCCTCCTACCTTTGCAACTGCCTCAGCCTGCCATCCCTCAATGTCTATGGGAACTTATTTCACCCCAGAGGTGGAATAATTTCCCCATCTAATCTGCCGGCCCTGGACATACAGGGCCAACATCAGAATCGGCCCTGTATGTCCGGGACCGCAGACCGCCCACTTCCCACGCTAACTCTGCCTCGGACTGCCCCCTTCCCACCTCCATCTAGTTTCCCCGTACAAACTCCCCTTAGTGCGCGACATATGGTGTGGGTTTAAACCACCAATTCCAAATTGTTCCAGGTCAGCCTTAAACTCTTTGGATGTTGAACATGGTGTTTTTCCAACAGTTTGCACTACCTTTTGAAGACTTCTTTGATTAATTTTCCTCTTCCCACCACATCCTGGGACGTTCTTGACAGTTCCATGAGCAGAAAACTTCTTAATAACATTGTGAACTGTAGACCCAGGAATCCCAAGGTCTTTCAAAATGACCTTATACCTCATTGAAGTTTGATTGATAATGGCTTTTCTGGTGATCTCAGACAGTACTTTTGTCTTCACCATCGTGAAAATGGAACAGGGAGTGAATGTGTCCACTTTAAACATTAGAAACATCGGGTGGCATTTTCAAAGGCATTAATATGGGTAACAGCCCTAGTTACTCATGTAAGTACCTTATTCAGAATTTTTGAAAGGCACCTACATGGGTAGTGCCCTTCCAAAATCCCAGATAAGTCCCTAATGTGCCCAGATGCTATGGGGGTCATTATATCATGTTGGGACATCCATCCCCACTATTCACCCCCCACCAGCCCTGTCAAGGAGCTTGTATGGGGAGGCTTAGACGGGGGTGAGAGGGGGCATTGCAAAGGTGGATTTATGGCGGGCAGTGGGTGGTCCATGACTCTGGACCTACAGTGCCAATTCTGACATCAGGCCTGTACATCTGAGGATGGCAGACTGGATGGGAGACTTATTCCACCTCAAAGGTAGAATAAGTCCCCCTGGACCTCGGGAAATGGCAGGCCTAGGCAGCACAAGGATGAAGGGGGTTCTCCGCAGTCTGACCCTGGCCATGGAAGGCCAGATCGGGGGTTGGGCTGTGGAGAAAAGAAAGAGTGGTTGGCGGCCAGGTATCACGGCTCCTGAATGGAGCTGTAGTGGCATGGCAATGGGATGCCATGGCACAGCGGCTCCATTCAGGGGTCTGACTGATTTAGCTGGGCATGGCTCTGTACATGCAGGCCGATTGGAATCAGATCCTGGTCTGTGCGTACAGACCCTGGACTCGATTATGATCCTGCGAGGCACATCTAGCCCTCGTGAGATCGGAATCAGGTCTATCTCTGTGTGCCCAATTACAATTGGGCACACAGGGGCCAACAGGTCCTCTATGGAATGACCCCCTATGCAGTTAGCATCAGTGTGTGTTGGGGGTGCTTCAGGGCTGAGCAGGTGTGGAGGAATTGGCTAAAAGGCTCATTCCATCCCAGATATAGATCCCCTCTGTATGTCCGGTCTAAGTCTGACGTACAGAGGGGATCACGATTCTGATCCCGCAGGGGCATGTCTAGCCCTCGGGATCAGAATGACAATCAGGCCTGTACATGCAGACCAAGACTGAGATTCAGCCTAGCCTGCATAAACAGGACCTTCCCAGCTAACTCAGTCAAGGCTCTTCAATGGAGCTGTGGCACCATGGCGTCATGTTGCCAAGGCACCGTGGCTCCATTGAAGAGCTGCGATGCCATCCACCAGACTCCAGCACTGCATTCCCCAGAGCCTGACCCCCGATCTGGCTTCCTAAGGCCAGGGTCAGGCTCCGGGAAATGTCTTTGATCCCTCCCTGCCCCATCTGTTCCCCAGGCCGCTGATCCTGGACATATGGGGATGTTATTCCACCTCGGAGGTGGAATAACTTCCTCGTACAAGTCACTGGCCCTGGATGTACAGGGCCAACATTAGAATCGGCCCTGTACGTCGAGGGCTGGCGACCGCCCAATGCCCACCCAGACTCCGCCCCCGAGCTGACTCTTCCCCACCCCATCTAACTTCCCCGTACACCCAACGGGGAGGTTAGATGCAGCGGGGATAGGCACAAATAGCCCCCTAAGTGGGTAGCAGCAATTTTCCTTGCCTGTCTTTCAGGTGCAGGGGCTAAGCGGGTAGCATCGAAAATCGGTGCTACCCGGTTAGCTCCTGTGGCTTCCGTGGTGTGCAGTGAGACCTGGATTTTCAAAGCCAGGGCCGCATATGACCCCGGCATTGAAAATCCAGGTTAGATGGATTGCGAGCAGCACATAGCACCACCCAAATGAAAATCGGGCCCATCATTCATTGGTTGATTCAAGTCATGTGAGTACTGACAATTACAGGTATATCTTATTTTACTGCAATGGGAATGTGGTTCTTCTGTTCAAACTGATTTGAATTGTTTATAAGAGTGTCAATGTCTCATTTTTATAGTATTTCCTTTTTTAATTGGTTTTGTTTTATTTGATTATTTTATGTGTCAAATATGTGTTTGCATGTTTTTTGTTGCTTTTTTCACCCTTTTCTTACAATTCTTTTGCTGTCCTGTTTATATATGGAGTTCTTTTTATTTTTTCTACTGTTTTTTAATTATTGTAAACCACATAAATTGCATGCACTATTGTGGTATATCAAATAAAATTAACCATAACCATTCATCCCTCTTCTCCCTTCACCTTTCCCCTCAGGAGCATTTTCTCTATCGCTTTGTCATAGTATCTGTAATCCTCTCCCTTATCATCTGCCAGCATTGGCCCCTTAACCCCATTCTCTACATTATTATTATTAGCATTTAGCTTATGTGTTTCCAGTAATAGTTCAAAGCACATTACAATCAGGTGCTGCAACAAATTTCCTGTTCCCAGAGAGCTTACAATCTAAGTTTGTTCCTAAGACAATGGAGGGTTAAATGACTTGCTCAAGGCCACAAGGAGTGCTAGTGTGTTTTGATCCTTGGGCTTGTTGGTCTGAGGCAGCTGCCCTAACCACTAGACTACTCCTCCAATCATCTGCCATCTCTTCTCCTACTATCTTCCAACATCATCCCCCTTCTCTCACCCCATACTTAGCAACTTACAGCATAATCACAATTTTCTCATCCCAATTGCCAGCATCTTACAGCATCAGCCCCCTTCTCCCTTCCCACCCCATCCCCATCATTTTACAGCATCAGCAGTTTTCTCTCATACCCATTCCTGGCAACTTCAGTATTAAATCTCTTATATTATCCTGATTCCTACCATCTTCCAGCATCTGTTCTCTCTAAGTGTCAGCATCTGCTCCCTTTTTCCACCCACTCCCAGTCGATGCAGTTGACTCCTCTGTATAGCAGCTTTGTCTGTGCTCAGCTGCCCACTGCCTCCTGTAACAAGGGCACATTTGAAATACAAGGATATCCTAAAAGTAACAAATAATAACATTAGTAAAATCCTTCCAACCTTCAGAAATTTGAGCATAAAATAAGGACAGCCCGTGGTGCCTAGTAACATGTCCAAATATTCTGAGAAAGAATCAGATCACGGCACTCACAAAAGGTCTAGAACAAGATCAGAATAGTAAGATTATCCAGAATGGAAGAGCAGCTGAGTGAATAGAGCAGTATACTGTGAACCAGTGCAACCACTATTCAAATCCCAGTTCTTCCCTGAAAGCTTGCTGTGCATTGAGTGAGTCCTTAATCCTCCTCTGCCTCAGGTGCAAAATTATGACAGCTTGTATGCTCTCTTTGATGGGAGCTCAGAGTTGGAAAGGCAAGTTTTTAAATCTAAAAATCCAGCCAACATTAACACTGAGAAGCTCGCAAATCATTTATTTCACTTCAGCATAACATCACGGTTTTCTTTATTTTGACTCCATACAGCACAGCTAAACAACTGTTACTTTGTGAGAAAAATGGGGTTCCCAAACATCCCTTCCCTATTTATTTATTTATTTTTGTTTAGCGGAACCCTAGGATCTAAACCTGTTCTTCAGGTGCAAAGCTACAAACTGAACTGCAGGTCTCTTAACTTGCATAATCTGGGTTTACCTGTTCCATCCAATGGTAATAGACATAGGGCTTCAGTCTGCTGTCCAGCTGCCTCATGCCTGAAGATGTGAGACATCTCTTTTGCCTTTACACCCTTAGATAATATGCATTTCTACCTGCTTCTGCAGATGTGCCACTCCCAATACAATATAAGGATGCTATTTTTCATCAGTGGTAGCACTAGTACTCCATTTCTGTAAACACAGAAACATGATCACAGAAAAAGACCACATGGCCTATCTAGTCTGCCCTTTCATATCTACTATATGCTATAGGGTATCCCTCTAATTAGATTAATCAAAGCTGGTATAACTGAATCCACAAGGTACAATTAATCATTTCTTAGTAATACGCCAATTGTACTGCTTGTTGCTAACCACTGGTCTCAGACTATAGCGGGCACTGCTCAGGATACAAATCGCAAGAGCTACGTGCTACAGTAACATCAATGACCAGGTTTGTTTGTTTAGAATATGGCTTAAGAATGTCCCGTACCAAATTTTGGGTTTCTCAAATAAACCAGACTTATCTTAAATATTGATCCAGTTTTCATTTTTTGCCAAGATTGCAATTAGCCCAACGCCACCATTCCGGTATCCGATGCACGTTTCGTTGCTTCTTCAAGGGGCTTGCAAACAAGAATTGGCTCTACATACAGAAAAGAATGCGACAGTTACTACACAAAAGTAGTTGCTTCATAAGAGCAGAAGTAAAAGATGACAATCAAACCTGAACTGGAATAGCTCTTAAAACAGGCTTGTGCAGCTAGCTTCACGCTTGATATGGTTGCCTAAGCTTCTCAAAAACGCCGCGCATGCGAGTTTGAGGACTGCTTTGAGTGATTTAAATACCGACTACGAAAGCTGACGTCATACTTGGTGTGTAACCAATCATATTTCACAATGTCATAAGCAAGCTCTCCATTCAATCATACTATTTAATCCTCCAGGGGAAACTGTTTTCAACGTGTAAATCCATTTCTGTTCTTGTAGAAGGAGCGTTTTTTCTCGAGATTTACCGGAGCAGCCTCCCAACACCCGATCTATGCCAAAACAACGGAGGTCTTGAAACCCATGACCTTTTTGCATGCAGTGGGTTACAACTACAATAGTGCCCTTTTTTCCTTTAGAGATCTTTTATGTTTGTCCCATGCTTTTTTGAATTCAGATACTGTCCTTGTCTCTTCCACCTCCACTGGGAGACTATTCCACGCATCTACCACTCTTTCAGTAAAGAAATATTTCCACATATTACTCCTGATTCTATCTCCATTCACCCTCATCCTATGTTCCCTCATAGCAGAGCTTCCCTTCTTTGAAAGAGGCTCTCCTCTTGTGCATTTATGCCATGGAGGTATTTAAATGTCTCTGTCATACCTCTACTATCCCCTATTCCTCTAAAGCATACATATTAAGATTGTTAAGTCTGTCCTCATATGCTTCATAATGAAGACCGCTAACCATTTTAGTAGTCACCTGCTGCACCAACTCCAACCTGCTTATATCCTTTTGAAGGTGCAGTCTCCAGAATTGCACACAATACTCCAGAGACTTATACAGAGGCACTATCACCTCCTTTTTTCTGCTGGAAATTCCTCTCCCTATACACCTAGCTTCCTTCTGGCTTTTGCAGTCACCTTTTCTGCATTTTTAGTTACTTTAAGATCGTCAGACACAATTACGCCCAGGTCCTGCTATTCTTTCATGGAGAGAAGTACCTCACCCCCTACACTGTACCGCTCTTTTGGATTTTTGCAGCCGAAATGCATGACCTTGCATTTTTTAGCATTACATTTCAGCTGCCAAATTCTAGACCATTCTTCAAGCTTAGCTAGATTCCTCCACATGTTATCTATGCCTTCCTGGGTGTCTATTCTATTGCAGATGTTGATGTCCTCCGCAATCAAGCAAACCTCACTTGACAGCCATTCTGCAATATCATGTACAAAGATATTAAAAAGAAATGGACCAAGGACAGATCCCTGAGGCACACCACTGGTAATGTCCTTCTCCACAGAGCGAGCTCCATTTACTAGTAGCCTTTGTTGCCTCCCACTCAATCAATTTCTAATCCAGTCAATAACTTTAGGGTCTATCCTAAGGTACTCAGTTTGTTTATAAGTTGCCTGTGTGGAATGGTGCAAAGGCTTTACTGAAATCAAAGTATACCACATCTAGAGCTCTCCCTCGGTCTGACTCCCTAGTCACCCATTCAAAGAAATCAATCAGATTTGTCTGACAAGACCTGCCTCTAATGAATCCATGCTGCTTTAGATCTGCAATCCATTAGACTCCAAAAACATTGCTATTTTCTCTTTTAGTAGCCTTTCCAATAATTTACTACCCACAGAGGTTAGACTAACCAACCTGTAGTTCTCAACATCATCCTTATGTCTGCTTTTGTGTAAAGGGACCACATGTGCCTTTCTCCAATCTTCTGGAACCACTTCCAACTCCAAAGTAGAATTGAAAAGGTCAGATAGTGGAGCCGCTCAAATGTCCCAAGTTCCCTCAGTATTCTTGGATGTATCCCATCTGGACCCATTGCTTTTAGTTTAGCTAGTTCCTCACATACACAGTCTTCTGAAAATCGTTTGAGATCCCCATCACTTCTGTTCCTATTTGTGGGTGTTTTCTGAGGTCCTGCTCCTGAACACAGGAACAGAAATATTTGTTAAGCAATTCTGTTTTATCCTAATCAGTTTCTACATATTTCTCCCCTTTTTCCCTTGAGTCTGATAATACCACTTTTGCCCTTCCTCCTCTCATTATCTAAAAAATGTCTTATCCGTGCATTTTATTGCTTTGGCTATTATTTTTTTCATTTTGTATCTTTGCTTTCCTGATTACTTTGCTAGCTTCTCTAAGTTTTTCCAAATATAGATGCCTGTCTTCCTCTCTGAGTGATCTCTTGTATTTCATCAAAGCCTCCCTCTTTTTCTTCATCTTTTCAGATACTTCTTTTGAGAACTATAGCAGCCTCCCTTTCCTTTTACATTTATTTGCCTAACAAAAATGTTTGTTGCCCTTAAAATATCCTCTTTCAATTTTGCCCACTGTTTTTCTACATATGCCAGCTGTTCCCATCCCACTAAAGACTCCTGTAGGTATTGTTCCAACATTACAAAGTTAGTTTTCCTAAAGTCTAAGACCTTCGCTTTTGAATGGATTTTATCAGCCCTAGTCCTAATTCTGAACCATACCATCTGGTGATCACTAGATGCAAGATGATCTTCCACTGTAAGATTAGAAACACTTTCCCCATTGGTAAGTACTAAGTCCAGTAGGGCCCCATCATATGTGGGTTCTGTTACCAGTTGCCTGAATAGTTCTCCCTATAGAGAATCCAGGATCTCCTTACTTTTAGATCACACCACAGCAAAGATGTGCCAATCTACATCCGGCATATTGAAATCATCTATCAGTAGCACTTCTTCTTTCATGGCAATACTGTGTATGTCTTCTATTAAATCTTTGTCCACTTCTACTCCCTGTAAGGGGGATCTGTATATAACTCCAATGCAAAAGGATTTCCCTTTCCCTCTGTCTAGTTTAACCCATACTGCCTCCTTTCTTCCTTTTAAGCCCTGCAATTCTAAAGCTTTAATATTATTTTTTATATATAGTACCACTCCACCTCCCCTTCTTCCCACCCTGCCCTTCCTGAATAAAGTATAGCCTGATATAATTACATCTCAGTCATGATTTTCTGTGAACCATGTCTCCGTAACTGCCACTAAATTCAAGTCAGTCTCTTTCATTAAAGCCTCAACATCTGGGATCTTATTTCTCATGCTAGAGGCATTTATACCTACCACTTTGCAGATGTTGTCCCTTTACCCATTTCTACAGAGGTATTTAATGTTTCACTTCTTAATGTATTCTTGCAGTCTAGTAATATTTTCTGAAACAGAAAATTAATTTAAAACTATGCAAAGAGTAAAAACTGTAGTCAGAACAGATTCTCAGAACACAGCATGAGAATCATTTTCTATGCAATTTTCTAAATTTTCTGGTCACTACAGCTTTGTTATACTAATATTTGATTAAACTTTGCAGTGTATATGTAAGTGCTATCATGTTGGACTGCAGGCTGTCAACTTTTTGTGTTGTCCATATTTATTTTAATTCTGCTTCTCTAATTATTTATACTGAAAAGGAGGACTCCCGCAGCAAAGTGTCCTCCATCATTTATTTATTCTTTATTTGAGTTTGCAAAAAGGAAAATAGTTAAACATAAAGGTCAAAAACAATAAGCTTGCTCAAAGGAAAAGAAATACATACAATCCATAAAACTACAAAAACCCAACAAACTAATAAAGATATTCATAAATGTATATATAGAATCAACCCAGAAATAAATGAGGGACAGAAGGCAAAGAAAAATATATAGGAAAACACAATATTTGGAAGGAAGAAAACAAACCTCCCTCCACTTAAACATTACCCAAATGCCCCTCAAATTCCCAGCAGAAATCACATTGTACAAACCAAGAAAAGAAAAACAAATATAACACACCCATTATAAGCCCCTTCATGAGCCTGGAGCAGCGCTAACAATTGTGAAGGTTCAAAAAATACATAATTTTTACCTATATAATCATACACCTCTTAGGATATTTTAAGAAAGAGGTCATTCCGAGTGAGAAAGCACGAGGCTTTAACTGAAGAAATCCCTTGAAAATTTGGTGTGTCCTTAAGGAAACACCTGGATAAATGTGAATTACATGACCATTTGAAGTTATTAGATAATATTGGTCTAGAAAAGCCAGCCAGGTCATGTGAGCAAGTTGCAGCCCAGCCAATTGAATCAGCAGACAAATTGAGTGTTGTAGAAAAGTTAATTACAAAGAAAACTTCTATTCCACAATATCCATAGTAAAACAAAAAGTGTTCAGTGGGGATCACAATCAATAGAAAACTTGTTTGCAATAACAAGCTTATTCTATAGCTACTTCACTCACTAAGAAAAAAAATCACACTTGCATACAAATACAGATAAATCATAAAGATAAATTTGCTACTAAACCCTATTTCTACTTTAATCACCCTCTTTAAAAAGAAACTGAAATCATACCCTTATCCCATTACAAAATAGATTATCTAACTAAAATTGCCCTATTCATTATAAATGGCATTTTAGAAAGGATGTCCAAGTGCAATATGGGATGTCCAGGGCAAAACATTTGAGAAACCCCCAGGGATGTTTACATTTTGGCCCAATTTTAGGAACTTGGATGTCCTCAAATGGGTGACTGTAGAAATGGCTTCTTGGATGTCCCGGCTAGCATTTTCGAAAAGGGAAACGGCCATGTTCAGTGACATTTCAAACACTCAGATATGCACTGATGGGTCAGTTATATGTTTGAGGTTTGTATTTGCATACAGGTTTCTTTACTTAGGAAATACTGACAGTGCCTTGTGCTCTTCCACCTGGTAGCATTGCCACCATGAAATGAATACTTTTTGGGGCCTTATTCATGGTCCTGAGCAGGTATAGGCATGAATGCCTCAACAACCAGAGCCAGATGTGGAATCACTGTGATCTGCATCTTCCTATCTTCAACTAGGCCATCCCTCCAACATGCCCCCGTTCTACTTGGAAGTCCTTAACTTGGGACATCCATACACTTGGCTTCTAAAATGGCTCCAGGGATACCCTTGTGAACTGGACATCTATGCAACCATTTACAGATGTCCAAAACATGAATAAAGCTTCTAAAATAACCCTATATATATATATATATATATATATATATATATATAGTATGCTCATATATGTATATGTATATGTATATATGTATGTGTATATATATATATATGTATATATGTATGTGTATATATATATGTATATATGTATGAGTTTAGGAAAACTCAACCAGCAGTCGGCTTCTTCTAAGTGCTAAAAAAAGACAGAGTGATACAGGAATCATATCAAGACTGTGAGGCTGCTTTTGGATCCTGATCCGCTTAGTCTCCTATGTGTTTCCTCACCATACCCTTGATGTGTCCTTGTCCTCAGCTGTTGTGTTGTCTGTCTTAACTAGATTGTAAGCTCTGAAGAGCAGGGGTCATCTTTTACATGTGCCTGTACAGTGCTGCGTACACCTTGTAGCGCTATACAAATGATCAGTAGTAGTAGTAGTAGCTGGCAACCACACTCAGAATGTTCATTTATGTCTCACACCCCAAGTGAAAATTTAGGGGTGATAATACGTTCCTCTCACAAAATGGCATCAGAACATCATAAGGGTAATATTATAAAAGAGTGACTAGTTAAACACCTTTCAAGGCACCTATGTTAAGCCTAATTTATAAAGACAAGTAGGAAATATGCAAGAATTACTTTGTAAAATTACCTCCCACATGTGCAATTCATGGCACCATCACATTAAGTATGCTGGCTATGGCATGGAAATCCATTTTGATGTCCTGCCGCTATGGCCTCTGTCTAGGAAATTTAATATAATTCTTAACCTGTCTTTGCATACTTTCTAGTACCTTGTGGAAATATCTTGGGAATGAGCTTTGGCCTATTCCATTATAGTGCTTTGAAAATATCCAGAGACAAGAAAATATAATGAGCTTGGGAGCTTGACAAGTCCAAGTATGAAATGCAATTTGACTGGCAGAGAATCAATGCCATATTTAAGATCCTCATATAAGACCTTAATGGCTTCTGAGTTCAAGCAGTACCTGTGGATTGCTTCAACCTCAGAAAATTCCAGCAGGATGGTGCAAGACCTAAATATTATTATCCACCATAAAAATGTCTTTCTATTCTCTTATGTTTGTTCTCTTTCTCTCTTTCTTTCTCCTCTCCGCTTCTTTCTCTATGTTCTGTCCTCTTCTTTTCCTTTCTCTGCCTATTCTGCCTCTTTCCCCACCTATTCTGCCTCTTTCCCCCTTGCCCTTTACTTTAGTCTCACCTATATTTCCTGCTGCGGCATTTTATCCTCTACCATGCTTCCAGCCAGATGGTCTCTTTTATAGTGTATGCATTCACTGGTCAACATCTCCTTCACAGCGGGTACTATAGTTTAGGTGTTAGCGTGGTGTATTAACTAGGGTGACAATTGTAGAGTGCCTATTATGCACTCATTTGCATACCCTTCTGCTAAAGTTTACTATACACATACTAAACTACTAACGGGCACTGTAGCATGACTACTAAGGAGTCAATATTCAAAAGATTTTCCTAACTAAAACTGTCCAGCTGATTTGCTGAACATTGTCTATTACCTTCTAATTAAATTCAAAATGCTTGTTAGGCATAATTTTAATCTGAACAGTCACAATTAGGGGTATGTTTACTAAACTGTCTTAATGTTCCCGGCGCTAGTTGCAATGATAATGTGAAGGATGCCATATAAGGAGTGGGCATTCCAGTCTTAAGGCGGGTTATCGCGCAATAAAGTGCACCGTGTCCGTTATTGTGCGATAGAGAGAGCCGCGCACGTTACCACGTGTTAACCTAAACTTCGCGTGCTGACATGTAACCACAGCAATAAAGGTATAGCACACTGGTTAATACAATAACAGCTGAAACATAAGTCAAGAGTTCAATACCCCAGTGGGCTTAATGAATAAGGGTGCCTAAAACAACTCCTTTTCCTGCTTGTAACAGTCCAACAATCTGTGCTGCCAGCTAAAAATACCCACACTCCAGTGCCATAAACTAAAGAAACCTTTTAGGGCGCACCAGAAGGCACATCCTAAACCACCACGTCAGCCAAGGTGGGTTATAATGTGCCCCAGAGGGCGTGTTGAAAGGTTGTCAACCCCCAAGTCACCATATTAGGCGCCCCATAAGCTGGCTGAATCTAAGGTGTGGCTAAAGATGCCCCAAGGATGTATAGGTCACTCAAGAAATGTTGGCCAAGGGCAGTAAGGTTCCCCAAGTTGAAAAGCAAGAAAGGTATGGGCCAAACACAGATGTAACCCTAACATTGCACAGAGCACAAAGGAAAGACAATGCACAAGTGATGGAAGGAAGTATATCTGAGCTGATGGATCAGACAAATCTGCGTTCAGCCCATGTGGCAGTTTGAAAAATGGACAAACATATCGGGGCCAGCTGTAGTGATGCACAGGGTGATGGTAATGTACCATGCAACAATGACAGTGTGTGGCAGAGGATGGGAAGATGTGTCCAGCAGAGGAGGTAGAGTTGGCAGGATAGGTGCAATGACAGGAGGACAGAGGAGTAGCAGTGCCATGCACAGCACACACAGGAGAGGCAACCAGGAACAGCTGCAATGCAGAAACATGTACCAGTTCAGGACATGGGGTGAGAGCTTGCACATCAGGCACACAGCTGCCAGACACACATAGAAGGACAGAAGAATGGTTGGCAACTGTGATAAGGGTACAATGTGCTAACAGCACAGATCTGCACAGATATGACTGTTACAGGAATGAAAAGTAGCTGTGCAGGACAGGCATACAAATGAAAGAGAACAAAGAGGAATCAAACCTATGACCATTAGCACAAATGTCAGTGCACAAACCATTAGGCTACACCACCAACGTGATGTTATTAGCAAAGGCTGCATACAAGAATACTGCAGGGCATCACACAAGATGTCTGCTAGCTGCCAGGATAGGCAAACCTCCAACAGTAACCATGATGGAATGCATATGCAGATCTGGTGTGTACAGCTCAAATCACAGTCTGTAATTGGGACCAGAATCACATATAACTACATGCACACACACAATGAAATGTTAGGCAGTGGATACAGCATGCAAAAGAGGAAATAATCTAAACCCAAAGGGTGGCAGGGGATGCCCTGTGGAGCAGGGCAAAATATGGAACAGAACAGGAGAATGTGAGAATTGAACCTGCAAACAGGTGTGCCACAGACCAGTTAAACCACAGCAATGCCAATCCCCCAAACAGACAGTCTATGTAAACATTACAAAGAAAGAGACATATGTAACAGCTAATATGTGATGGATAAGCAGCACAGAGGGCACACTTTGGTGTACAGTGAAGAGGTGGAAGGGTCTGTGGATAGGTGATGAACCTGTAGTTAGCTCATGGTCAGGTTAGCACAACACAAAAAAAAAAAAACAACATGCGGGAATCAAACCTGCAACCTATGGTGTTACACCACATATCTGTAACCACGCTCTCAAACAACCACACCAAACTGAATGCAAAGATATTACCTCAAAGGGAATGTGTGTATGGGAACCTGTAACACTCAGTGATGTGGCAGACAGCTGGCAGATAGACAGTTGGCACCGTACAAGGATGTGAGCACAGGTGTGCCATGTACATGACCAGGACATCACTAAATAAGTATGTCAATGTGTTCAAGCAGCAGCAAAGACAAATGTACATCCAACACATATTTTTATTTTGGTTAATCATCAGATAGTGCAGATACCGCCTATCATAATATCAAGGTGATTGGATAACAGGGGAAAAATCAAAAACACATTTTGCAGAGCAGCAACCCACATGTTACAGAAAAGTCATTGGCCCGTCTACAGATGATGGGCAGGAGAGATAATGTGCATTAGGTGCATGGTGTGCAGTATGTATTAGCCCCCCACCCCCCACATGCTGCATGCCCCAAATGCGTTAATTACATATGTGTGCATGTAGACAGTAGGCGGTGCATGATGAGGGCCCAACACACATCAATCATGACCTGTTTATAAAAACATATCTGTTTTCCAACACAGGAGGCACACAAATGAAATAGCATATGTTGTTAAATGTAAGAAAGTGTAAACACAGATATCAAAATATATGTTACAGCTGTCACATAATGCCTGATATAGGAATCAAAGCAGCACCAATGTAACCCAAAACAATTGTCAAATGCAAAATGAGGATATGCTAACAGGTAGCAGAGGCACATGAACACAGAGAATTCAAATGAAACAAATCGCAAAAACATGCAGACATAACACTATGCAGAAGGTCCCCTGCACTGGTTGGTATGGATACAGTGTCTGTACACATATATCATGGTACATGGAATGCACAAATGAAGGAGGAAAATGGACACACACACTGCCACACTCCAAATATAACGGGGCAATGTGAGTGCCAGAACCTCAGGGGATAAATAGGACTGTGCAGACATGCAATGCTAGGTTTGTAAACCAATGCAGAGCCTCATGTCTATACAGTAAACAAACACAATAACCTGTATATAGAGGTAGAAGGAAAGGTCAAACATGTTACAGTAGCCCACACAGAAGCCATATTGCCACATGCTGTGTTGCAACAAAATAGTCAGTCACATGCACATGCACCATGTACTTTAAAACATGATACAGTGATGCCACACATGCACAGTAACACCCTGCACACCAAGCTGCACACCAAGACGTTGGTGTGCAGTAAAGTGGTGTGGTGGCAAATACTGTGTCATGTCAAAGTGGAGGGTAGGCAGACATGGACAAGAGGACCTCTCCAGTGTTCCTCCTGTGCCACATGCATGGCTATATGCTCATGTTGAACCAAACAGATGAGCGTATCCTGCGTCCCATGTCACACACATGGGCAAAACACAACAGCACAATGTCAGAAGGATGCACAACATACAGCGACAATGTCAGTCCCAGCTGCACACGTGGGTACCAGTACACAGTGTCCACAGTGCAAAGGGTGTCTGCAACCCAACAAGTCCCATGAAGACTGTCCTTGAAACCCTGGGCATGCATAGTCAAGTGTGACATCCCAATATGCCACAGTACTGGAAAGGTCAGGTGTGTCTCCTGCGATGAATAGGACACACAGCCAGAGCACGGCAGCAAATGGTGTGTTGGACAGGCCTGTCATGGCCAAAGTAGCAGTCCAACAATAATGTCCATCCTAGGCATGTGTCACACTTGCAGAGGTCAAACATTCTATGGCACCATGTCCCAGGGATAGTTCCATGGTGTTGTTGTGTCCTCCAAAAGGTGGGTGATGGTGATGCCGGATGCACTGTAGTAGATGTGCTTTGTGTGTCATCTGCCCTGTGTCAGAAGAGGATAAACAATGTATTGGTATGCTGCTTGCAACATCAGCCCAAATTGCAGAGTCAAACATCAATATGTATGTAATGAAACGTCACACAGGCAAACATAACATGATCACAACACAGAACACAGTGCATGTTGTGGACATTTGGAATTGGAACCACAAACGAGGGTGTCACATGGATATGGTCATGTTCATGCCCATGTTACACAGGTGTTTCACAGCTCCACCCCATGTGCATCAGCGCTGGTGTACAGAGACTCTACATGAAATGTCCATGAAACAAACAGTAAAACATTAACATTTAAAGGCTGATGTCATTTCCAAAAGACCAAAGGTGCAACCTACCGTGTGTCTACAGCAAGTGTCTGTTTGGGTTCCCTTGAGGCTCTCAAAGGCCACAACACATCACAGTGAAGGGAGAAGATGTCATTGAAATGTGTAGAATCATCATGTCCCCATGTCCAGCCACTGTTGATGCATGTCCAAATTATGGTGATATCTGTGATACAAAAATGCTGTTGTGCAGTGGTCTGTCAGCACACAAGAGATAGGTCAGCTCACAACATACAACACATGGCCACAATGTTCACAAGGTAAACAGCAGTAAGGTAGAGATAGCACCGCCACCACTGCTCCCCAGATGTACAGACCCCTCACACCACATGATAATGCAAAATGCTTGCACGCTGTATCATCACACAGCCAACCCAAAAACACACACCCACACAGTATGCTAAGGTGAGCATGCCAACAGTAGCATACAGCCTTATGTGCACAATTGGAGATACTGGAGATAAAGGCTTGTCAAGTGCAATGATACACTGCTGTTGGATGATGCTGCAATGTCAGGGAAGGATTACGTGCAGCCCACTATCCGGACACCTAGGACATACACACACTCGCAGCTCTATTGTACGTGTCCCAGAGACAGTGTTGGAGAAGACAAACTGGCCAGGAACACATGTTAAATCCCTGTTGTATGTAAATCCATGTTTACCTCCATGTTAAAACCCTGTTCTATGTAAACGACGGCCAAATTTACTTGACCAAGTGTTATATTGTTTCAATGTAAACCGCACTGATAACAAAGAGCGCGGTATATAAGAAATGTTAAATAAATGAATAAATAAATGTGGATATGTGTTCCAATAGCAAAATATGGGGTATGGGAGTGCAGGGAAAAGAGGTGAACAACAACATATGTACAATATGACAGATCCCTGCAGACATGTGCTCCCCCTGACTGTTGTCACAGACAAAGTAGCTGTAGGTCCACCTACCCCAGACTACTGCATGTTGGATGACCTACAGTCACCACAGCATCAGGAGGGTCACCAAGTATGTCCTGTGGATTTCGGAACACAAGAGAAACATACATATGTCATGTTGGAGCTGTGCAACACACACTGCACCTTCACGTCCTCAGCTCGCAGATCCCCCAAGATCCTTTACAGATTGACTGTGCCCCATCACACTGTACAAGATTCCCCTCACGCTAACGTTATCACCGAAGTGTGTGTGGCAAACTACAAGGGCCCGTACTCTGTCTGTCCCCTTCCCCACCTCTCTGCTGCCGTAAAACTGTTGAACAGATCCCTCTCCTCGCTACCGTGTCCCTGCTCGGCTCTAAGGCCGCAGTACTATCCTGCGTACCCCATATCGCTCCCCCTTCCCCTTCTGTGTGTGTTCTGGTGTCTCAGTGTCCACTGCTACCCCGCTGTCAGTTCCTGTACCACAGGGAAATATCCAGGGGCTACTTCCTTATCCTCTGTCGATATATATTTCCTTGCTTTGGCTATCTCTTCCCTTGATGTACTTTACCAGCTGTGTGCTGATGAGTTGCAAAGATATGTCTCCACTCCTGAGTTATATCTGCCAAAACACAGTCCGATGTCTGCCTGCCAACTGACATTGATGGCGGCACGTCCTCAATGTAGGTGTTATCTTGAACTGCACTCTCCTCCTCTACACACATACCCAGCTTGTAGTTGAGGCTTGTGGTTTCTGTCTAGATGTCATTAGTTATATTTCCCCAGTCCTCCCTGAACACACAACTAAAATCCATTTCCAAATCAGCTCCCGGCTTGCCTACTGTAACCCACACTTTGCTGATCTGGCTTTGAATCATCTCTGTCTGCCTGAAAACATGCAACACTGCACTGCATGGCCTTTCCACAGCCACACACATAATGGCAATAATACACCCCCTGTCAGGACACCTCACCAGTTTCCTATCCGTCTCCGCTACCATGTCAAGGCTCTCCTGCTGACCTATACATGCAGGCAAACTGTGGTGTTGCAGTAACATCCCTTACTAATCTCAACTACCAGTAATCCAACTACTACAAAGCATGTATATAGTGCTACATGTCACATGTAGCACTACACAGAAACAACAAACACACAGTCCATGATCATCAGAGCATACCAATCCATCACCTCATATTACAAAATGTACAACACACACGTCTAGGCAGCTGGTCCCATCTATGGGCTGCTCTCCTACTGTTGACCCCATACTACACGCCTTTCACCTTGCTGCACCCAAAGCCTCAAACTAACTACCGGTGGCTGTAAAGCATACCCTATCCCAAACAGCCACAAATCATGTGTGACAGCTTAACACCTCCCCCAAGCCTAATACCCATGACACACATAATCCACCTCCACCCGCTGTTGTGCCCTGCTCACATCTTCTGTGTTTCATTCATGACTAGATTGTAAGCTGGGATGGCAAGGCAGTGTCTGTTATATGTCAGTGCAGTGTTGTATCTTACTGATACTGGGATTCAAATGTTCACTAGTAGTAGTAGTACACACATATCTAAACAAATGTATGTGGCAACATATACATTCCTTACATGAGAAGACCTGCTCAATCACCTGCCACCTGACTGCTGTCCCTCACGTGTGTCACCATGGCCACACACAGGAGGGCACATAGGATCATCCTCCAGATCCTCATTAATTTGGACAGGGATATGGTGCCTGAGAGCAATGTTGTGCAGGATGCAACAGGCTATAATGATCTCTGCCACAGTCTGTGGTTTGTATTGTAAGGCCCCACCTGTCCTATCCAGACACCTGAAGCGACTCTTTAAAATGCCAAAGGTTTGCTCTATGACAGAGCGGCTGGAGGCATGGGCCTCATTGTAACTCCTCTCTGCACTTGTCCGTGGTTGACGCACAGGGGTCAGCAACCAGGGGCGACACCCATATCCTGAATCACCTGCAGAAAGAAATGTGGAATGTTAAAGCAGGAGCTGATGTCCAACCAAATGGACACAAGTATGTACGTGCAAACCAAATGCACAAAACATCCTGACAGAAACATATGACATCACATGATGGGACACCACAACTATGCATCAACGTGTTTATGTTTATGTTTATTAAAACTTTATATACCGCCCATAAACTATTAGCATCTGGGCGGTTTACATACTTTAAAAATAACAAGGAGAGAGGGCTGCGAAAAAGAAAAAGAAAAGGAACGCCATAAAATCCTTTAAAGACGGATAAGGATATGGTCAGAGGATAGAAGGGGAAAAAGGAAGATAACATGGGGGGGGGAAGAAAAACACATTAACATGTCAATAGTGGGGGGATAGCAGGGGGGGAAGGATAGAGAGCAGGAACAGATTACAAAAAAACAGTGGAGGAGAGAGGGAAGTTATGACACACAAAACAAGGGGTAGGTGTAGGGATTGCTATCAACATAATCTGTAACCACGACACAAATGCTAGCATCCTTTCTACCATCATCACACAGCACCATAGCAAGGTAGAGCTGGAGGGCACTACCCACCCCCCCCAATGTTAGATCACACACAGACAGATGAGACACACACACAACTAGGAATACACCTCAAAGACAGACATGTGCACATACGGTTAGTCACAGGATCACCATGTGCATGTCAGAGATGAGAAATACACACCCAGCAGTATACAGTCCTCATACTGGCCTGCCTCAAATTGTATGAATAATGCCGAGTGATGCAGGATATAGGAGTCATGGGTGGACCCTGCAAACCTAGGGACCACATTCAGAATATGCATATTTGCATCACATACAACCTGAACATTCAGGGAATGGTAGTGTTTGCGGTTGCGGAACACTACCACCCTGTCTCTAGGCGGGACCAGGGCAACATGTGTACAATCAATAGCTCCCATCACGTGTGGTATCCTGGCTAACACCTCAAAGGCCTGGTTCAGGATCCCCCACTGTTGCCTTGTGTTGGGAATGGCAATGTAATCATGACATGCAGTACCTGGTGGAGACAGTGTGAGAAGGTGGGGCTGCTCATGCCACCCACTGCGGCCACAGATGACTGGAAACAGCCAGAGGCAAAGAAATGTAGGGCACCAAGGAGCTTGACCAAATCCGGTATGGGATGTGATCGACCAGTCAGGGGCTCGAGGTCAGGTCTTAGATCCTCATAGAGCTCCCTAATAGCCCCCATGCTCAAGCGGTAGAGGGAGATGACCCTGTCCTCACGCATGCCCTGGAGCTGGACCCTGGGCCTGTAGAGGTGAGGCTGGAGAGCCTGCAATTCCGCATGCCTCCTGTGCCATACCGGCACAGCCCCTGCCTGGTCTGCCCCCACAGCTGCAGGTCTGTGTTGCAGCGGGACTACACCCATGCCCTGTGCCTCAGCCCCATGGACACCATCTCCCCCGTCAGGCAACCGCAGCTCCTGCTCACCTCCCACTGCACATGCAGCAACCACAAAACCCGCCATAAACTCCTCCCCTCCAACTCATCTAACTCACTCTAACACAGACACTCAGCTCACCAACCTATCCACACACCTCCCTCACCACACACCAACCCAGCCACACTACCCCACCACCACTCACAAACCCAGCCACTCCCCACGACACACCTGCCTCTGACACTCTCTTTCCTTCACCAACAACCAACAGCACACGCCTTCTCTCCCTCGCCTACACAAACCCCTCAATGTGAACCAGGAGTGCAGGTATATTTATAGGTTATTTTAAGTTGCGTGTGTTGTGCATGCACAGTAGCATGAGCGCATCGACTGTGCACATTGCGCATGTGCCGCGGATACACAGAAGGTGCGTGTGCGGGACACCATGTTACACATGTGCTGTGTTTGAGTGTGAGACATGCGCATGTGGTGCTTGATGTTAGGCGCATGCGCCAAGCCTCATGCTCACGCACAGTGCATGTGTAACATGGTGTTCCACGCACAGACCTTCCATGTCTCTGTGGCGCATGTGCAACAGGCACAGCCAATGCGCTTGTACCACTGCACATGTGCAACGAGCGCAATGTAAAATAACCTATAAATACACCTGCACCCCTGGTTCACGTTGAGGGGTATGTGTAGGCGAGAGAGAGAAGGTGTGCATTGTTAGTGAAGCAAGGAGAGTGTCAGAGGCAGGTGTGTCATGGAGAGTGGTTGGGTCATGAGTGGTGGTGGCGAGTGTCAGAGGCAGGTTTGGTGTGGAGAGGTGTGTGGCAAAGCATGCGAAAGAGAGAGGAGGGGAGGTGAAGAGCAGTCTAGAGAGACAGGAGCAGAGTTGAGGAACAGGCAGCAGGGAGAAGAGGTGGGGCGAGGAGCAGGTGTGAGGTGTAGTAGAGTAGCCAAGGAGCAGGGATGTGTGACAGGGAGGGAGAGGGCCCATAGAGCAGGGAGAAGGAGTGACAGGATATGGCAGGAGGGGAGGAGGGGGGGCACCTGTTCAGCAGGACCCAGAGATGGCAGGGAGTGTTGAACCTTTGGTGGTGGCTGCAGGCCCATCAGGTGTGTCCCAGCTCACACAGGAGCCACCCAGTGCCAAACGAACGCATATACCGGTGCCAGCTGAGGAACGGAGGAGGGCTGTGAGATTCAGTAAGCAAGAAAACCACATCCTGCTGGCCAGTGTGTTGGAGCGGTATGAGGTGCTCTATGGCTGGTTGAGCAACAGCACCACTGTGGCAACACGTACACATGTGTGGGAGGAGGTTCAGGAGGCCATAGCCCAGGCAGGGGTACCTACCAGGGACCTGAACAGCCTGAGAAAGAGATTGAATGACATTCATCATGGTGTGCGTGCACACATGGTGGCTGAGAGGCAACATGCCATGGGCACCGGTGAGGGTGCCCCCTTTGCCCCAACTCTCACACTCCTGGAGCAGGAGCTAGCAGACCATCTTGGGCCCATCTACCTGCGTGGACTGCCAGAAGCGCTGGACACCGCCCATCCACAGGCAGGTAGGTATGCACCTTACACCTTGCTGCTCCTTACGCTTGGAAGAAACACCCTTTGTCTAAGCGTCAGGCATCTTCTCTGCCCCTCCTCATACTTGGGTTCATAGCTCATATCTTTGCCTCTGCCTTTGGCTCATGAGTGTGCTGTTTGCCATTCCACCACTTTTAAATTGCACGTTTCTGTCTTCCTCTCACAAGTGTTCCTACCACCATCCTTTGTTCTGTCTCCCCTGCTCCTGTCTCTTTGCTCCTGTTCCAAACCTCTTTCCACACCTGTTAGTGCTATGTCTATTTAGGTTATAAGCTCCACTGAGCAGGGATTGTCTTTTTGTGTGTTCACTTTCACAGTGATGCGTGCGCTTGGTAGTGCCCTATAAAATGCTTAGTAGCAGTAGTAGGATTAGTAGTAGTAGATATGCAGCACATGTACAGGGCACACCCAAGCAAATGTGGCACATGGAGGGGAATGGTGGGGGACCATGTCCTGAGAACATGTGTGTCCTAACACAGGCAACTGTGGGGTGATGACACAGCAGTACATGGCAGGGTAGGTACAGGTACCTGGACCTGTGTGCGTGATAGACACAGTCCTGAACGTATTCGAGGACCGCAAAGCAATGGGGAAGCAGGGGGCATGGCGGACAAGACCCATATCTGATTCAACACTGCATACATCCATGGTCCAGACAACAGACATGCAAAGCCCAAAGGGTTAAGCTGCATAGCAACAATTCACAGCACCACAGATCATCAATGTAACAGTGATGTAAAGGATCTATCTGAGGAGTTGCTAATGATATCCCACTGTAATCAATGAAAAGCACAGCATACATGAGCAGCAGTGTAACAGTAACAAGCCACATTGGAATATCTTTTGACAGTATGCAGATAACCTCCTGGTATCACTTCTACATTGTTGTTCTCTAGTGCTGTGAAGTCTGGCTGTGCTGCTGGACCCTTATGACCTTTCATATAGCTGTGTTTGGCCACTGATGTATGCAGAGTTCATGCGATTACAGGGCTTGTCTGTCCTTCTAAGTACTTCTCCTCCTAAGGATATGTGGTTGGGGGACTAACTGAGGTCAGATGCCTCTACCACTGGAGTAACCCTACCCAGAATGGTCTAGCGTTCCTTCCTTACATATGGCTTATGAGGGCTTACATTTAATTTTTTTTGTGCCCACTCCATTTTAGGTGTATACTTCATTACCAGCCTGCGTTGTCTGTCCCCCTGAGGTCTACTTGCTAATATAGTACCTGGCATATAGGTCACAGCCAGTCATCATACCTCTGCAGCCAGTCACCAAACACATTGAGACAGGAGGAGACACACAAGAGGGACATACAACTAGCCCAGAACACATTGGCCTGTGGGTACCCATACACACCACCAAAACACATATGACGTCTGTATTCACCTACCTATCCAGGGACATATCCCAGAACAATGACAGGGAAGGGCATAACACACGGGGATGATGACGTAGATGCAAACAAACGGCAGCAAAAACATAACACACGTCACACACTTAACACTCTGTCGGGGCCCACATACAGTGGGGATAATGCCCTCCCACCCTCACCAGACATTGGATGGCACATCGCCACACCCATACCAAATGCACATAGCACAACCCCCACAACACCTGGGATCAGCCCTTATACACGTCCCGCAGTGCCACACACACATTCCCATACACCCGCACACTGTGCAACCCCATACACAGCAATACTCCACCCATCCACCGAGACATCCCGCCACACCCATGGAGTATGTGATAGCTGTCCACCCACACCGCACAGTGTCTTGCAAAGTGGAGGGCCCCCACACACGTCTGACTGACATGGACACATCCTGCAACACCTAACATGCATGCCACTCAGGACAATGCAAGCACATCACTCACACACACAATGACGGCACACAATCCCACTTAGGACTCCCATATGTGCCACGGCCACATGTATTGATGAGACTACATACAAGGTCAGGTGGACAGTCCATACCTGATACTGCAGATAGGGGGCACGGCACTCAACACACCATCCCCCACACACCGCATCCCATGTGTCACAGCTACACCAGGGAATGAGCCTGCTACCCCCCCCCCCCCATCTCCTGCCAGGCACAGCACACTGTAGGCACCTGTGCTGTCCCTATTGTAGGCGCAACAACAGCAGGCATTGGCAGACAACACATTGACTGTGGGGTGGATGTACTACACAGGTATACATAGGTGCACTGTGCAAACTTATCTGTGCTGTGTACCCTTTTCCACAACCCAGGTGACTACAGGACCATGGAGGCACATGAGGAGGAGGATGTGGCAGGGCCTCAGGATGGTGAGGAGCCAGAGGCCACAATGTATGGGGACACCACCAGCAATGGCGAAGGCACAACAGGAAACAATTTGCTGGCCGAGGCAGAGGACATGCCCCCGGATGTCAACGCTTCAGTGGGGGCCACTAGCAGCAACTCACAGGCTCTAGAGGGTGCAGAGATGGAGGGGAATCACCACCCCATTCAGGCACCAGGGACATCAGCCACCTCTCCCACAAGCATGCCTACAATCTTGACGGAGCTGCGGGCCCACAGTGCCTCAGCACGACACGATGCCGAAGGTGGGTAACAGCATATACGATGATCCCCATGGGGGTGGACGTAACATCCACAAAGGGATTGCATGTGCACCACAATATGTTGGCAAGATAGCAGATCGTTTCTTATGTGGGGGGGGGGTGTTCTGTGCCATGTGCATTCCACCCTTTTGTAGCATGGCTCGTCAGGTGTCAGCATGTGTGAGGAGCTTAGACACACGCACACTGTTCACGACCATATACCCCAAGGACGCGCACAGCGGAAAACACCTATCCCAGGTCACCCAGACAGCTTACTTGACTGACACTTCCCCATGGGTATTGTTAGTCAGCATAGTTTGTCAGCATAATCTGTACTGTGCACCAGCGTTATAGAAAAGAGGGCCCCCAGATATATGTATGTGTGCCATGACCCTTCACGTCATCTGACCTATCTCATACGACCAGTGTGCAGATCAAGCATTGACAGATTGAACTGTGACACTGTGCCATGTGTGAGATCTGTGATTCACATGACCTCTCATCAGGACCACTTCCAGGCATGAGAATGGCTCATCGGACACACAGATCTAAACATGGTCATGCGTTGCTAGTTGTTGCATGCATGATTGTTCTGCAGACTGATCTGGTGGGATATGCCTGACGTGCATGTGTCATGGTGGGGGTTGAAACAGGTATCTCACATATCACCTTGTGTCCCACCCACAGGCACTCGCCATTCACCAGGACATCCACCAGCTGCGTGCCACAGCAGACACAATGGCAGGGGCGCTCCTCCGTATTGCAGATGCCCAGGAGGCCATAGCTGCCCGTATACAGCAGCCAGCACCGGCAGCAGAGGCTGCACCAGCAGTCCCGCAACAGAGGGGTGGGTTGGGCCATGGTCACCGTGTCCAGCCACGGAGGATGTGAACATTACAAATAAAAACATCACAACCTATTACAACCTATGTGTTTATTTCCAATGGGTGGCACTGTGGTCCCCTATGTACCCTGCACCCCATGTTGTCTCCCTGCCCACATGTGCCTACCCATGCCCCTCAGGGGTGGGGTGTCTGTACTGCCACCTATCATCACACATAGGTCATACCATGCCCTGTGTGCCATGGACTGTGGCAGGTGGTCACCCTCCTACCTATGTGTGGGGGTAAACCCAACCTCTCCTCTTGCCCAGCAAGATGTTCACGGTAGTATATGTCTGTTGTAAGGATCTGTCACCCTCTCCCACCCCATATACTCTCCATCAATGGACACACATGTATGACCATTCTCCCTGCCCACACCACATAGGCTTGCATGCGGCACAGGCAGACAAAGGTAGCTTGCTTCAGTCAGCTGATCACTGTTCACTAGCGCTTGTAGTCCCCCACTGCTCATCCTCGGGACATGCATCAGCCTGTGTCACCCTCACCAGCTATCCTCCTGTGCAGCTCCTGGGTACAGCATTCCCTCTTAACCTCCATGTCACATACCTGCTGCTAGCCTTTTCCCCTATTGCCCCACAAGCATGGTGCATCAGATATGGTGTCCACACATCACACACAGCATGCATGTGACCATAGCTTTTAGGACACACTCCACATTGGCACATCACAGGGACACCATGGGATACAGATGCCTACGCACATGGGCAGCCCCCATACCTGTGTGTGGAGACGGTCTATATATGTTACCTATGTCTACCACGCATACACATAGGGATCTACACACATGTCCCATGCTCACATACACACTCAGTCTGTGGGGGAGACATGTGACCATTGTGCCGTACGTACAATCTTTTTTATTTGCATATATACATTTGTACATATTTAGAGATGTACCACCGAGATTGAGGGCGTTATATGACCTCACACACATCCTCAAAGACCTCAAGACATTGTTATTTATAGAAACATATGAACATTCAGGCAACATCCTCTCCCCAAACATTAACACTACTACCTCTGCCAATGAGACACATACCTATCCCATCCACACACACATATCTATCATACGACATTCTGAAATACATTTATGTTAAATGTTACGTCCATTGTAGTGTCTACACAATGGTAAGCAACTGTACTGTCTAAATGTTTACACATACCCTAATGTTAAATGAAATCCTCCAATTGTATTGTGACATGACCTCCTTGATTGGAGGAAAAGGTGCCATACACAAATGTCAACATATAAAATCAAAAATTAAAACAACCCATGTTCTGTGCCGGTAGACAGGACAGCACAGGGCATGTGTGTGGGCACCCCTGTGCTCCTTAAATGCTCCAGGGACACCAATCAGGGGATGGCTGTCGAGATGCACCACCCATAGCAGCTGCACGCTGCATGTGCATCTTGGCAGCCAACCACTGAATGGCGCCTGCCAGCCACCGAATGGTGCGGTCCTGGATCTGCTGTTGTTGCAGCACGACACCCACTGCCACATACAAGTCCCGCACACACCTACCACCACATCTATGCCAGGTGGCTGGTGTTTGTGTGGTGGCATGAGCGTGGGTCCTGTCTGTGGCAATGGGTGGGGACGCAACTCACAGGTGGACACCATCTCTGGAAACATGTGGCAGCTGGCAGGGACCCACAGTGCTCTGTGCTGTCCTGAGTCCCCTGCCACCCACAGAGATGCCCTCCCCCCTCCACACACCCCTCCTCCAACCCTGACCCCTCCCCCCACTCTCTCTATTGCCCCTCCACGGTCTCCTCCTCCTCCTCTTCAACCTCCTCAACCTCCCCCTCCCCCTCCTCACCCCCTGCCACATAAAGCTCCCCCTCCCCCTCCCCTCCCTCCCGCACCACCCCACACTCTGCCCCTTCCATGTTGTCCTCTTCTTATTCGCCCTCTGGCCCCTCCTCCTCCTCCTCTTCCTCCTCTGTCTGGAATGGCGCTGTGGGGCATGTTCTGGGGTGCCCCGATGTGGAGGGGCCCTCTCCAGCAGCAGCATCTGCTGTGGGGGAAGACAGTCATTAGCACACTATCATGTGAGTCACATACCACATGTACATAGTTTGGCCTCCCACAGGCTGGTGGGCCACTGTGACATTTTGTACTGCGCTGCAGAGGCCGCAACACTCACCTTTACTTTGCTCCATCACCCCCCTTTGGAGGCGGGCAAGAACCTCCGGGCAGTGCAGCCGCAACTCCTGACCCTTTTTCCATAGATCCTGTACCTGGGGGGGGGGGGGGAAGCAATGGGTGGGAGAATTAAGGGCCATATATCTCTGGTGGGTGCCCAAAACATATTACACATCTCTGTGAGCAGCATCGTGCTGCTCCTGCTCCTCTGGCCAGTGTGTCCTCTACTGTTGCCAGTGCCACCTGCATGTGTGGCTGTGGGTCTGGCCATGTGTGAGGTGCCACTTATGTGTACTGTGCGTAACCCCCCAAGACACCCCATACCCTGTTCCTACACTCTCCTTGCATGACATGGTAGCACCATGCCACGTGTGGTTTGGCCATGCTGGTGTCCAGGGGAGGTCTTCCCTAGCTCCCTGTGTGGTCCAGCAAACACATGTGTGTTTGCCTGACCTACACACATCATCCGACACACCCGCCATGGCACCATGATATCCTACAACGCATGGGTGATGTGTTCTGAGATAGAGTGGAAGGTGGGTGACCCTATACACATTGCCAGGCGCCAATGCCATGACACTTGTCTTTCTACTATAACTCTATGGTCATGACTAAGGCCTCCTGTGAATAGGGCAGTTGTGGCTGACTACAACAGGAGCATGGCCCACCACACCTAGCTGGCCTATTAACATCTGTGATCTGGTCTGGGGTTAGGGCAGAGCTGTGAAACCCCAACAGGTGCAAGTACCCTTACACCAGCATCTATAATGTTCCTCTGCGATCAGGTACGGGACTCCTGGGGAGTGTGACCTGAAACTGCTTACACTTCCATGATATCTGGATTTGTTACAGACCTTTGTAATCAGGTCTCAGGGCTCCTGGGGGTGGGGTGGATTGGAGTACATCCACAGCTGCACCTACCATACCATCAGGATCCATAACAGATGTGTGTAATGATGTCTGGGCCTCTTGGGAATAGGACAAACGTGTGACCTGACCCTGCATAACCTACCACAATCTCTGGATGTCATACCAACCTTTGCAATCAGGTCTCAGGACTCCTGGGAGTAGGGGTGTCTTAGCACACTTCATCAGCAACATAAACCATATCACCAGGGTGACTGACAGACCACCTTGATCATGTCTCAGGACTCCTGGGGGTATGGTGGATTATAACACATTCAGCAGCAACATAAACCATACCACCAGGGTGACTGACAGACCACTTTGATCAGGTCTCAGGACTGCTGGGGGTAGAGTGGATTATAACACATCAACAGCAACATAAACCATACCACCAGGGTGGCTGACTGATCACTTTGATCAGGTCTCAGGACTCCTTGGGGTAGGGTGGATTATAACACCTCAATAGCAACATAAACCATACCACCAGGGTGGCTGACTGATCACTTTAATCAGGTCTCAGGACTCTTGGGGTAGGGCAGATGTTTTAACCTGCAAATGCATACACAACCATATCACCAGGGTGACTGACAAACCACTTTGATCAGGTCTCAGGACTCCTGGGGGTAGGGTGGATTATAACACATCAACTGCAACATAAACCATACCACCAGGGTGACTGACAGACCACCTTGATCATGTCTCAGGACTCCTGGGGGTATGGTGGATGTTTTAACCTGCAAATGCATACACAACCATATCACCAGGGTGATTTACAGACCATTTTGAACACGTCTCAGGACCCCTAGGGGTAGGGCAGATGTGTGACCCTGCAAATGCAGAACCTACCATATCAGCATGCTGTTTACCAGACTGCTTTAGGCAGATCTAGGGGCTCCTTGGGTTAGGGTGGATTTTAACACATCAACAGCAGCAGCTACCATAACACCAGGCTGACAACTGGACCTCTGTGATCAGATCCTTAGCCTCCTGGAGATAGGGCAAACCACTTTGATGTGATAAATAGGCGGTATATCTCATGAGTTTAAATACAAAACATAAATGAGATAAAATGCCTACACACAGCAGCATACACAGCTACAATCAACATTGGATATACCACAGACTGGTGTCTATACCATGTTGTATATGTATGATGTGTGTTTATTGCTGGGTAATGTGTTGAACACCTTGCATTGTGTGACCTGTCCCCATACACATACCTCACGTGGGTAGTCAGCAAGACGATTGTACCACCTCGTGACGTGGTCCCATGCCCTCCTAATGCGCCCGAGGTCCTGACGTTTTGAGGAGCCAGGGAATAATTGATGCTGCCTAGTGCAGATCAGTTCAGCAAGGTGTCACAGCTCCCTATGGGTGAAGGCAGGCTTCCTGGATCACGTCGCCATTTTCACTGATGCCTTGCTGACACACGCACATGCGCCTCAACATGTGCCACCGCTACTACATTCTGACATTCACCAACAGAGGGCAGTCAGTGTGCACCTGCTGCATCCTGCAGAGTGTTGCAGCCATACACATGCTAGCTGCAGACAGTCTGCTGGCACATACATAGTGCATGTTCCAAAAGGAACACTGTGCACCCTGGCGTGGGATCTTGCACACACACCAAGGAGGTATGTCAGTGATTGGGCCCCAAAAAAGGAAACCCATAAACATCACTTGAGAAAAATACTATATAGCACATTGACCCCTCATCTCTGCCCCTGGGGAGCCTTACTCCGTGCTCTGGGGAGCCTTTCTCCACCCTCTGTGCACCTTAACACCGCCACAGACATTATCGCGTGATACGTGATGTTCTCGCACAGTAAAACACCATTATCACGTGATAACGTCACGTATCGCACGATAATGTCAACGCTGCTACGTTAAGACGGTTTAGTAAACATACCCCTTAATTTACCTTTTCCAAAGTAAGGACCTTGCTCTGATGCATTATAATTTATAACATTGTTCACAGTCCTATTTTTCATGTTGCATACTTTGAGGACCAAGTGGAAAAGCAATATGATCAACGGAATAAACACCATCACCAATGACATCATCATTCCATAAAATGGTTCACTGGCTGTCAGGCAGATTGGAAAATGACACAGAATATAAAAATAATTTAAAAAATGGAAGCCAGTTTAACTTTCATTGCATAGTTAATTTTGTCTTGTAATACAATGCATGCCTGATTACAGCCTAAGCATAAGCTGTTTTCCTTTTTAGGAGAACTACCATTTGTCAAGGCTATAATTACTTCGAAGTGTAAGATAAAAGCAACAAATCCCATGCAATAAAATTACAGCTATTTCCCATTTTTCATTATTATGCATTTTCTTTTATCACAGTGGCCTCTCAGCAGCTCTGCTCTTTTTTTCTTTCCAAGAAGCAGGAAAGTTAGAGACATAGAGAAAAGGGTGGTATCACCTATGTACAGCAAAAAAAAGAAAGATTGAACTGCAGCAGAAGTTGCTGAAGGGCTCATTTGGATCCATCTCTGACTGACTGCTGTTGCAAGGGGAACCAAAAAGCTAAAGGACGCCAGCAGACTGATTGTCTAAGGCTTTTTACCCATTCAGAAACCAATGTAATAAAGTGCAGGAGGTTTAGCACACAGTTTAGTGTGGGTTCTGCATACACACTTCTGCATTGTTATGGCCACCCTATGCAAAGAGGATCTTAAAACATGAAAACTGTGTGCAAACAATTGTGTAGCTATCATTGTATTTTTAAGAACATAAGAAAATAAGATATGCCATACTGGGTCAGCCCAACATCCATCAAGCCCAATATCCTGTTTACAATAGTGGCCAATCTAGGTCACAAGTACCTAGCAGTTTACCCAAAGGACACAGGTTCCACAATGCTTGTACTGGGGCAAACAGGGGATTTTCTGGGTCCCCTTTAATAATGGTTTATGGACCTTTCCTCCAGCTACACTAATAATTTTTACTATATCCTCCTGTAACGAGTTCCAGAGTTTGATTACGTGTTGAGTGAAAAAATATTTTCTCTTATTTGTCTTAAATAGGTTATACTGTAGCTTCATTGCATGTTCCCTAGTCTTTCTATATTTTGATGGTGTAAAAATTGATCTACATTTACCCGTTCCACTCCATTCATTAATTTATAGACCTTTATCGTATCTCTCCTCTTCCGTCTCTTTTCCAGGCTGAAGAGCCCTAACCTTTTTAGCCTCTCTTCATAGGGGTATCCTTCCATCCCCTTTACCATTTTGGTGGCTCTTCTCTGTACCTTTTCTAATAATGCTATATCTTTTTTAAGATACAGCGAACAGAATTGCACACAATATTCAAGGCACAGGTGCACCATGGAATGATACAGAGGCATTATAATATCCTTTGTTTTATTCTCCATTCCTTTCCTTATGATTCCTAGCATTCTATTTGCTTTCTTGGCTGCCGCTGCACACTGGGCAGAGGGTTTCAACATGTTATCCATGATGATGCCTAAATATATTTTCTGGGTGGTGGTTCCTAATATGGAACCTTGTATTGTGTAACGATAGTTTGGATTGTTCTTTCCTAGATGCATAACTTTGCACTTGTCCACATTAAATTTAATCTACCATTTGAACATCCAGTCTTCCAATTTATCAAGGTCCTCTTGCAATTTTTCACAAGCCTCTTGGGTTTTAACAACTTTGAATAATTTTGTGTCATCTGCAAAACTGCCTACCTCACTCATTATTTCCATTTCCAGGTCATTTACGAATATGTTAAAAAGCAGCAGACCCAGCACAGATCCCTGAGGTACTCCACTATTCACCTTTCTCCATTGATAAAATTGGCCATTTAGCCCTACCCTCTCTTTCTGTCTTTTAACCAGTTCCTGATCTACAATAGTACACTGCCTCCTATCCTATGACTTTTTAATTTCGTCAAGAGTCTCTCATGAGGAATCTTGTCACTTTTTTAAAAACCAGATACACTATATCAGCTGACTCACCTTTGTCTACCTGTTTATTCATATCTTCAAAAAATATAACAAATTAGTAAGATAAGACCTTCCTTAGCTAAAGCCATGTTGGCTGTCTCCCATTAAGCCATCACTATCTACGTGTTCAGTAATTTTGTTCTTTATAATGGATTCTACCATTGTTCCCAGTACTGACTTCGGGCTCACTGTTCTGTAGTTTCCCGGATCACCCTTGGTACCCTTTTTAAAAATTGGCTTTTCAATGGCCATCCTTCAATCTTCTGGTATTACATGTGATTTTAATGATATTTCACAGATTACTAATGGTAGGTCTGCATTGTTATATGTCAGTTCATTTAAATCCAATGGTAATGAGGACATTAGCTATTATACCTGGATGCAAAGAAGTGCACAAATGACCCAAAAGCTTAACATTTATTTTTTTAACATTGAGGATTTAGCCAGGGTCTGAGGAAGAGTAAAAAATTATCTCACAGTTTTCTGCCAGTATAGTTTCTTCTACTAGCATGAACCATCCACAACTTTTTTTCTTGTTTTATTGCAGGGACTAGATGGATGATTTAGGCCGGCATTCTGGAAAATGAAAAGCGGGGTTGGACGTCTGCAGTGGACGTCCAACCCACACTCAGTCCTGGAGCACGATTCAGTTCCAGTGCTCACCACATATACACAGTGTTTATATGGGGAGCACTGGATGGGGGTGGGAGGGGATAGAACGGAAGCAGAATGAAGGCAGAGTGGGATAGTGGCAAGCATCCGGGATATACAGGGCCTATTCAGGACAGGCCTCTGCATATCCATTGGCACACAGCTGCACGCCTGGCTTATTTCACCCTGAAGGTGGAATAATTCCCAGGTGCCCACCACAATGCTTACCACACTCCCCTACAGCACAGGCATTTGGACATGCTGTGCCCCTGCAGCCATGATCTGTGCCATGGGGTCTCTGGTGCTGGCAGGATCATGGTCTGTAGGGGTGGATTTGGGCTATGGCAATCCAAGTCATCAGCTAGATGGTGCATTGCCATGGTGCCAGGATGCCACTGCTCCCTTGCTCCAGCAGTGGCATTCTGGTGTCGGGATGGGCAGCTCCCAATATGTTAATCTGCTTGGCATACGGGGAGTGCCCATACATCTATGTCCCCGATTTTGCCATGGCGGGTACGTCCGGGCCCTGCAGCGGCAGAATCGGGTCCATTTCTAGCACAGGGACAGGTGAAGACAGACCTCTGGAACCTTTTCTCAAGGCTGATTCCCCCCTTCCCCCTTGGCAGTGGCCCAAACCTGTTTTTCCCTGCTCTGGTCATGGTGGCTGATGCCGTAACTCTTTTATGTAGGATTATTGTTTTAGTGGAGTATCAGAGGCACCAGCCTATTAAGTGCAGACCTCTTCTTATATCCTCATGGTAAGATGCCTATGGGCCAAAGAGAAGAAATCTTTATTTGGGTGAGGTTTTTGACTCACCTGATCATCTTGTTTCTTTACCATTCCCCCTAGATGTATCCCTGTCAACACCTTCTTTGTTGTCTGTCTTCACTAGATTGTAAGCTCTGATGAGCAGGGACTGTCTCTTACATGGCTGTGCAGTGCTCCATACGTCTTGTAGTGCTATACAAATGCTCAGTAGTAGTAGTAGTAGTAATAGTAGTGGTTTTATACTCAGTGGGCTTTTCCCTCCCAGTTTGAAATGACTGGCAGCAGGAATCTCCTCTGCTCTGGTAAATGCTAAACTTTTCTCTCTGTTTCTGGTAATAATTAGTAGGGACACTGGTTGGTGCTACTGCTCCTAGTGTAGCATCTAAGTAGTCGCTACATGTACATTAGGAAACTGTGCACTGGGCTTCAACACACAGCTGCAATGCACAGCTTAATACTGCAGCCCCTCTGTGTCTATGCGTAAAAGATGTGATAATGAATCAGGTTAAAAGAGGAACTGGAGAGACCTCTGTTAGGAACTAAGGTTTATCAAAAAGGCCTGTTCAAGTGCAGAAAGGTAGGCAGAAGCCTGCTTTATGTCAAATGAGATCCACTGGTATCCAGCTAAGTCATATCAAACCACTATCTCTTCTACCTGGGAGGCACCAATCCCCCTTCCTCATAAAAATCCGAAGCCTGATCTCTAAAAAATATTGCAATTACCACCCTCCCCCAAATCTGAATCCCGATCTGATAAACACTTGCAAACATATTGAAAGATGATACTGGGATCTTCCTATTACTACAGAATCTCAGCTTAGATTATGTTTCTATTATTCATTGTGCATTTTATTAATTGGCATTGCATTTGTGACTTTTGTACATCACTTTGAGTTTTTGTAGGTAAGGTGATACATAAATGTAAATAAATATAATAAATAAAAACTTTGAAAATTGACCCATGTTCTTTTTTTGTGTTACCAAAAGATTCTTCTTAATGCATACTCCTTTGTATTTATAGCCATCCTGGATGGAAGTATTACCATGTGCCATCTAACGACATTTAAATCCATTTCAGGGAGAAAAAAATTGATTTCCAGCTTAGAATCATCTGAGTAAATGAATTTCAACCCCCTTTTAAAAAACTATACCAGTGAGTGTTCTGTTCCTGTTTTCTGCATTTACCTCTTGATTTGGATCCCGGTCTCAGCTGCTCTGCACTAGTCTGTGACATGTGGCTATAAGGGCTATTTCATCCAGCCCCACTGTGAGATATTGTGAGTGTTCTGTTCCTGTTTGCTGCATTTACCTCTTGATTTGGATCCCGGTCTCAGCTGCTCTGCACTAGTCTGTGACATGTGGCTATAAGGGCTATTTCATCCAGCCCTACTGTGGGACACAGTCGCGGGCGCGTGGCCGTGGGTGCGTGCTCTGAAGGGGTATGTCCAAAGGGGCAGGATCTGCCCCTTTGGAGCCCCTTCGGAGCACAAAGGAGGAGTAAAGAAGTTGCTTGCTCTCGGCATGGGGAAACAAAAAAAGGAAGCTTTTGTTCCCCCAACGGTGAAAGCTGTTAAGGTTGTTGGTCCTCGACACTTATTTTGGAGTTATGGAGAAAGTTCCTGCAACTTCTGCCACTGGAACGGAGTCTCCAGCTGTGAGTACTGTCTCTTCCTTCTCCTCGACCTTGTTGGGTTTTACTACTCCTAACCTGGAGTGGAGGAGTTGCCTAGTGGTTGGGGCAAGGTACTTCAGGCCAGAAGGTCAGGGGTTCAAATCCCACTAGAAGACAGCAACCTTGGGCCAGAAGGACTGGGGTTTCTAGTCCCACAGGTGCTCCTTGTGGTCTTGAGCAAGCCACTTAACCCTCCATAGCCCATGTTCCCTGTAAAATAGTTATCTCCAAGTTATAATGCCCTGTTCAATGTAATTTCATTTTGTTTAATGTAAACTGCACTGATGCAGAATAGCGTGGTATATAAGAGAATGTAAATAAATAAATAAACCTGAGTAGTAGTTCTGTTAATGCTCTCCCTGCTCTACATCAGAAGAGTGGAGTAACATTGGGACCTATTCCCCTGCCAGATTCTTTCCTACATTTTTGAATCTCTCTCTGACTCTAAATTTGTGTTATCTAAAAAAAAAAAACCAGTTAGTTTCTTAGAGGTTTCTGAGAAACCTGATCCTCCTCATGATATTTTACTTAAAGATATATGGGAAGTGGTGAAATGGACTGAATTATCTTTGCAATCTTCTCTTTATCATATTTCTACTTTCTCTGAGGAGATGGTGGCTGCTCTTGGCGAGCATGAGGTTCAATTTTCTTTATGTGATAATCAATGTTCTAAACTTGAATCTCAAACTTCATTGGTTCAGTCTGCCCTTGCCTCCGCAGTACAAAATTCTCTTGCTTTGCATCATCAGAGTAAATTTTGTGAGAATGCTTTTCATTCAAAAAAAATGAGGTTTGTGAATTTTCTTTGTACTCATTTCTTGTCCTCTGGGATTTTCTTCTCCAGATATCTTAAGGATATCCTACTGCACCCTGATCCTGATTCAATTAACATTTCAAAAATGTATTATTTGCCTAAGGGTGTGAAGGGGACACTTAAGGATGTTTGCTTGCATGGGCAGGAGATGGATCAATTAAGTGGGCCAAGCCTTGATTTGTCTGCTTATTTAGAGACGTCATTGGATGAAATTTCCTCTTTTGGTGACTTTTCTTTTTTTTTTTTTTTTTTGTATTGTGCAGGCCCCTGGCCCAGGCAACAGCCTATAAGCCTAGGGCTGCACTTGTTAGTCCTTTAATTAAAGAGTTTTCTTCCTCATCCAGCGTCGGGGCTGCTGGGATTTGTAGTTGTGTTGTTTAGAAAAAAACAAGTAGTGTGGAGACCGAGGGTTTACAAGGCAAAACACAGGAATTTATTTATTTTCCAAAAGAGCATTAAGGCTCAATGCAAACAAACAGGATTCTCTCTCCAAACAATAATCCATAGGCATTTATACCAAGCTAAACAATGTAGCTGCTTTTAGTAGCCTTTTAACATAGGTTGCTGTTTTTCAAACGATTCAGCAATCAAACATGGTTTTCTCCTTTCTTCAAACCCATAAGAAATATCCTCTCTTCAGCAAACAGGGTTCTTAGCATTCCTGGCTAAACACAATTCTCCCTGTTTTCACACTGCCTTCTAGGACATTCAGGTTATAGCTTTCTCTCTTATTCAAAAACTTTTATTCTGTCTTCTGACATAAAGAACAATCCATTACTGAATCTTCAGAGTTTTCATCAGATTCATAATAGTCTATCTGCTTTTCTTCAGGACCTGTGCCTGGTAAATCTGGCTCTAAACCAGCATGAGAAACTTCAGGCTTAATATTCTCTAAAAGTTCCAGAACCTTTCTCCACTGAGGCTTTTCCCTATGCACAGGGTTTCCACCAGGAACGTGGAGATTCTTCTCTTGTATCAAACGACACAATGCCTCTAACTGGCTCACAGCACTTTTGGCTACACTTTTATTCACGCACCTTTTTGGATGTTGCAGCTCTTTAGCTGTTTCAGGAACAGTTGTCACTGCAGCCTGAATCTTGTCAGCACTTCTCTCTGGCACAGCTCTCCTAGTTTTAAAACCAATTGCAGTTTCCTTGCAATCCTGGCTTTCTTTCTGACTAGGGCTTTCACCTCTGAGAATCCCCCAGAAGTCTCCACCGTTCTCCTCTACGGTGAACTCTCTGGGCCTTTCTCTGGTGCTTCTCTCACCACTGAATTCTCCAGCGTGCTGCTTCCCTGTCTCTCCCTTTCCAGGGTGTCGCTTCGTGTGCTGCCCTCTCGTAGTGCTGCCCCTCTCAAGCTGAATCTGAGACTGAGACTCTCTTCCCGTGGTGCTGCCCTTCTCGAGCTGAATCTGAGACTGAGTCTGAGACTGAGACTGACTTCCTTCTGTTTCCCTGGGTTTATAAGAGTGTCTCTGAACTACCGTGCACTGCCCTTCCCCCAGGTGTGTCTCATTAGTTTCCAAGCCTGCCCTTAGATTAGCAGAGCTTGGGTGTGTCCTGTCCTCAGTAGCTGCGTGTTTTTTTTCTCTGCCTGTAGTTTGAGAGCTACTGATTCCTTGCCTGTCTTTTCCTTTAAAGGTAAATGTCTGTTTTTCTCCCAATTCCATGGGCTCAGCCATACTCTCCTCATCACACTATTTATTAATTATCTAATCATTACATTCAAACAAAATTACAATGAATGAAAGAAACAAATGGAATTATTGTTATACATAACAGGCAATTACATTTAATCAAAAACATAAACAATTATTGTTAGACCACAAAAAAGAAGGAAAAAGGGAAGTACCAGGAAATTCAAACGATAGTTAGGAACCCAAAGGTACAGTTTACACTATCTAAGCATAAATGTTATTTCACAGCAGATTAGAGATTTACACATCAGCCAGATGGGAATGAACCAAAACTTCAACCACACTCCCCTCTCTAGCTTCCAGAAAGGCAAGAAGTTGTTTAGATTCAAAAAACAAATACATTTTCTGTTTAAATCCCACATAATATTTAACTGGAAATTTAAGCTGAAAAGTAGCTCCCAGAGCCAAAACCCTGGGACGAAAGGCCAAAAAGTCCTTCCTTCTCAGTTGTGTAACACGAGCTAAATCAGGAAATGCCCAAACTTTAGAACCCACAAAAACCTCACTAGCATGCCTGAAATACATTCTGAGGATATAAATCTTATCTGACTCCAAAGCTAATGTCACAAGGAGGGCAGTTCTTTCAGTCACGACCTCCAGGGAATTCTTAAGAAACCCAGTAAGGTTTCTAACCCCAGGAGAAGTAGAGGGAGTCGTGCTTACCCTATCCCTACTACCTAGGGACAAATACTGAGCTCTAGTTATAGGGGGAAACTGCTCCGGGGGGATCTTCAAAACCTCCCCGAAGTACTTCCGCACCATCTCCATAGCTGATAATAAAGGAGACCTAGGGAAGTTCAGGAACCGAAGATTACTCCGTCGGACCTGGTTCTCCATCTTCCATCTTCCGACTAGAGACAGCTCTGTCCTTATTCTGGGCAGTAACCAGTTCTCGCATTTCTCCCAACTCATTCTCCAGTTTGGTAATTCTCCCAGTTTGTTCCTCATAAGTATTGGAGACAGTATCACAAGTAGCTTTAACGATTTTTATC
The DNA here is from genome assembly GCA_033557465.1 of Ichthyophis bannanicus. Classification (NCBI taxonomy): domain Eukaryota; kingdom Metazoa; phylum Chordata; class Amphibia; order Gymnophiona; family Ichthyophiidae; genus Ichthyophis; species Ichthyophis bannanicus. The sequence continues at coordinate 367,746,802 of CM066038.1, read as the reverse complement.
TCAGATTCAAACGTCCCACACATTTTTTTTTCATATTTTCAATTTTTATTATAAACAAACTTTAAACCTAGCCAAAAACACTCGTCCATAACATAATAATGCTACTACAACATTGCACCAAAAAACCCCCATCATGTTTTAATCCCTCATAGACCCGTTACATAATGTGCCACCTTCCTCCCTCCAGAACCCACCCCTCATAGGTTTTATACATCCGCCATCTCTTGATACTCACAAGCGTTAAGACCCCTTACTGTCCTCCCGACCTCCCCTAGGCCCCCCTCCCTCCCTTTTAGTCAGTGAGGATCTACTCTCTTACCACCCAGTACCCAAGACCACTCCCCTAGTCCCAACCCCCAACCCCCCCCTTCCCCCCTCATTCCACCCTTCCCCCCCCCATTCTTATCCCAGCCCCAATGCTCGACACAACCTCCCCCACACCGCCATGAACCGCTCCCCCTTTTGCTTTCTGACCACCGTAAGCTTTTCCATAAGAACTATTGCCTTCAGTCTGGTCTCATACTGCTCCAGACCCGGCATCTCTTTTTGCTACCAGGCCCTTGCCACCACCCCCCGCGCTGCACATAGACATGCCACCACCATTTTACCCCCTCGTTGCGCCCATCCCTCCCCCCACCAAGATAATAAGCAAATATTTGCACTAGGTCTACCTCCACCCCTAATTTCCCCTTGATCCACTCCAACACCATCCTCCAGTATGCCTGAGCCTTACTACAACTCCACCATATATGCCAAAAAGTCCCCCTTTCCCCACACTCTCGCCAACACAGGGAAGAGGCCCCAGGGTAAATCTGACTTAATCTCTCTGGTGTGTAGTACCATCTCATCATCACTTTGTAACAATTCTCTTTGATTCGACTCGCACTGGGACCCCGTTTTATTTGATCCCATATCTTTTTCCAATCTGTATCTGCCAGGATCCTCCCCAGATCATTTTCCCACTCAACCATGTACCTATGCTTCCCTGCCTCCTCCCTCTTAACCCCCTTATATAAGCCAGAGATCAAACCCCTCGTGCCCCACTTCCCATACCAAACAGCCTCCAGTCTAGAGACTTCCCATCCCAGCCCCTCCTTCCCCAACTCTTTTAGTAGAAAGGATCACACCTGCGCATAAGCATACCTATCCCCTTCCCCCAATCCAAATTCCAATCGCACCTCCTCAAAGCTCTTTAACGCTCCCTCCTCAATAAGTTGCAACCTACATTCCAGCTCTTTCTCCCGCCAGCTATCAAACCGACCCCCCTCCCACCCTGGTCAAAAGGCTCTCCACCTCCTCCACGGGGTCATAACCGAAAACCCCGTTCCCCTAGGGCCATCATACAGTCCCTGTACCCACTTCAAAAAATTAGCCCCACACCCCACCTTCTCCAACACTTTCATTAGAAACCCCCAATGCACCCTATCAAAGGCCTTCACAGCATCTATGGACATCACTAAGAAATCCTCTGGATCCTGTCTGGCCTCCCATATCACCGCTATAGCCCTCTTAATGTTGTCCCCCGCCTGCCTCCCCATAATAAACCCGGCTTGATCCACCTTGACTATCCCCGGTAACCACCGCGCCAATCACTCCGCTAGGATCTTAGCCAAAATTTTAACATCAACATTAAGGAGAGAAATAGGCCTGTATGAGCTGCAACTCGTGGGGTCCTTCCCCGGTTTCAACAAGACCGTTATCCCTGCAGTCAGCATTCCCTGTGATAACTCCCCCCTTGACCCAATACCCCATTAAATACCCTCCCTAAAAGATCCCCTATCTCTTCTACAAAAATCTTATAAAACAGTCCCGACAAACCGTCTAACCCCGGAGCCTTCCCTCCTACCAACCCCTTAACTACCCTCCCAATTTCTTCCCTTGAAATTAGAGCCTCCAAGTCCCCATGAGTCTCCTCCGGGAGACCTCGTAACTCCATCCCCTCCAGGTAGCCCATAATCTCCCCTTCCCCCACCCCCTCCTCCCCTCTGTATAGCATCTTATAAAATTCCTTGAACTGCTCCCTATTCTCTTCCTCCCCCGACACATAGTACCCTCCCTCCCCTTAATATGATATATCACTGCTGCCCCTTTTTGTTGCTTTAACCTATGGGCTAATAATCTTCCCGCCTTATCCCCGTACTCATAAATCACTTGCCTAGCCCTCTGTAGTGCGAAATCTACCCAAGTCATTTGCAAAGCTCTGAGCTCTTCCCTCACTCTCTCCATCACTTCCCTATCCTTCCGTGACCCCGACGCCCAGAATTTCTCCTCCGCTGCTTTCAACGCTTTCCCCAACTCCCCCTCCCTCCTTACCCTTTCCCTCTTTCTCCTGGCCCCCCACATCACAAACCTCCCTCTTACCACAGCTTTCAGCCCCTCCCACACCATAACCTCCGCCACCTCCCCTGTATCATTAAAGCACAAATACTCCTTTATAACCTCTTTTACATCTTCCACAACCCTCACATCCTTAAGTAAACTCTCATTCATCTTCCAAAACACCGTTCCACCCTTCCCCTGTCTGCGACAACGTATCTCCACCGCACTATGATCCGTCCACCCTACCACCTTGATATCCCCCTCCTCCACCTCCAGCATCCACTCCCTATCCATGAGAAGCATATCTATCCTACTCCAACTTCCATGCAGAGTCGAGTAGAAGGTGTACTCCCGCTTTTTAGGGTTGAGCACTCTCCACGCATCTACCAGGTTAAATTGTTTCATCAAGATCCGCAAACCTTGTCTATTCCTACTCCTCCCTCCATCCCCCTTGGGGGCTCTATCCACTCCAGGGTCCAATACCACGTTGAAGCCCCCCCACCACCACCAGCTTCCCCCCTCCCGCCCCTTCAATTAACCTCCCTACCTCCTTCCAAAGCCCCTCTGATTCCCGTTAGGACCATACACCACCACTATCACTATATCCTCTCCCCCCATTTTCCCTCTTATCCCCACCACCCGCCCCTCTCCATCCTTAAAACTACCCTCCACCTGAATCCCGCTTCCCTGCCGCACCCATAAGGCTACGCCCCCCCTTCTTTACCCCCTCCTTATTACACGAATAATATTGATACGGGTAATGCCTGTTTTTCAGCCTACCCACATCGCTTCTTCGCAAATGAGTCTCCCGCAGCATCACCACATCCCACTGGTACTTCCCCACCTCCCTTACCAGCATACTGCGCTTCGCTGGAGAGTTCAGACCTTTGACATTAACTGTACCTATGTGCAGCATTTTTCCATGCTCTTCCCCCGTTCTTTCCCCCCTGTTGTGCCTTTATTCCTGTCCCCCCTCCCCCCTCTCCTTCCCCTCCCCCCTCCCTCCCCTCCCCACCCCCTCCTCCCCCCTCACCCTCCCCAACACTGCCATCCCGAGACATCTTGTCCTCTCCCAGCACCTCGTACCCCGGTCCAAATGACCCCCTGGTACTCTGGCCCCAACCTCCCTTATCCCAGCCACCTCCATTCCCCCCATCTGAAAGCCGCCTCGAGATCCAAACACCCCGGAGGCCCACCCACCCCCCTCCCCTTCTTCCATCTCCCACCCCCATCTCCCCCTTTACACCCCTCCAAGTCCCCAGTCTCTCACTCGGATGGTTAGGGCTTCATCACCACACACACCGAAGCTCACATCCAGTCCTGGCTTTCACTCTCCCCTCCTCAGGTATCATGCTCATGTGTTGCTCCTTGCTGCTCCTTGGACAGCCATTGCAGCCTCTTCCCCTTTTCTCCTGCTCTCTGCCACTGAGAGTTCATGTGCAGTTTCCCCAGTCCAGAACTGCTTGGCTTCTGCTGATCGCTCACCGCCACTGGGGGGAGGCTGTCACATCCCAGCTCCCGCAACATTTTCCACGCTTCTTCCGCTGTCTTTATTCTCCTGGTCACCCCGTTCGCCGACACCAGCAGTACAAAGGGGAACATCCATCGATAGTGAAATCCCTTCCCCCTCAAGTAAGCAGTGACCTCCTTCATCGCCCTCCTCCTCTCCAGAGTGCCTTTGGACAAATCGTTAAACACCTCCACTTCTCCTCCTTCCCAAGCAATCCACCCGAACATTCTCGCTACCGTTAATATCTGCTCCTTAAGGGGGAAGCTGCTCATACAGGCAATGATATCTCTCGTCTGCTTCTCCCGCCTGGGCCCCAGGCTTCTGTGTGCTCTCTCCACTCTGATTGTGGCGGCCTTTGCACCTGATGCTTTCCCCAGTTGTAAAATATGACTGCACAGTTTTTGCACTACCAAGGCACAGTCTTTATGGGCATCTTCCTCAGGTACCCCCCGAATACGCAAGTTATTCCGTCGAGCTCTATCTTCAAGCTCCTCCATTTTCTCTTGAATCTCCTCGTGCTGCTCCCGCAGTTTACTGTGCTGCAACATGGCTTCACGCACCTCCTCTTCACAGGCCTCCATGTGGCTCTCGAGGTCTTCCACTCTCTGGCCCAGGCATCCCACTTCTTTTTGAATCGCAATCAGTGTTTCCTTCACTTCCTTCCTCATAGCTTAGATTTCGCCCTGCATTTCACTTTTAAAGGCGTTCAGCCATTTTTTTAACGACAGTTCTCCTCGGCCCTCCGCTCCCTCCTCCTCCGAGCTCCCCGCGTCAGCCTCCTCTTCAGAGCCAGCCATCTCCGCGGCCTCTTTCCGTTCTCTCCACACATATGGGGATTGGAAACTGGCCAGTTTTTTCTTCACTGCCATCGCCAGGGTGTACTCTCTCTTCCCTTCCACTTCGTTATCGTTTGGGGCACCGCTTTGTCTCCTCAATCTCGGGATTCGGACAGAGCTAGGCTTCTATGCTGCCATCAGCTCTGTGACATCACCGGAAGTCCCTGTCCCACACATTTTAATCAAGGAGTTTAGAGTCGCAATTCCTTCCCACAGCGTTTCCATTGTATATGCCGCTGGTCTCACCATCATGGGAATCCCAAGAAGAGCCTCCCACTGAGACAGGTCAGCCACCGAAACACGTTCCGATGATAACCTTCCTCCATTTTCATGCCATCCCACACTATCAGGGGAGAAATTCACCTCAGTACTAGCTCCTCCATTGCCCTCAGAGAGAGGCGTACTCACCGTCAAGACCTCTGAGAGAGCAATGCCATCTGAGGTCGAGCTTCCGGGTTGCGGTGGGGGGGGGGTGCGCTGCTCTTGAGAGAGCCACACACCAGACACGCTCTGGAGCGATCCTCCTCCTACTGCCCCAGCTGAAGACACCGCTCCAGCACCAAGCGTAAAGCCACAGTCACCGAGAGTCCGCTGGCTTGCTGGATTCAGCAGGCTCCCGCCAGGAGGTTCGACTGCCTGCTTCCGCTTTCTCCGCCCCATACAAACAACAGGAGCACCTCGAGCACTGGCGATTCACGAAAAAGCAGCTCGCAGCTTGGCTCTTCCGTCCACCATCTTGACTACTTCCCCAGTCCAATAACTACTTCCCCAGTCCAATCGGTAACTTTTCTAATGGAGTCAGATAAAGACTTGATCTTAAAGCTCTATTTTTAAAAAAAGCAGGTGAAATATTTTGGTCAGACTATACAGATATTTCCTGATGTATCACGGGTTACTCAGAAGCGTAGGAAGGCCTTCCTGGAGTTGCAACCTTGGGTCCTGGTTCTGGGGGGCCTTTTTTTATTTAAAGTTTCCCTGTAAATGTAATTTGGTTTATCAAGGAGTGAGGTATGTCTTTTTTGAGCCTTCTCAATTGGAGATTTTCTTGCAGGATAAGGGTTGAATTATCATAATTAGTTTTTTTTTTCTTTTGGATTTTATTTCCTTTGCTGCTCAGGATATGATAAAAGGGGTTAAGTACTTTGTTTTGGGGTGATTCTGGTGTTTTGGGGCTCACAGTTGATGTGGACTGTTTATTATGTATGAATGTATTATGGCATTTGTATATATTTTTCCTTCTTTTATTGTAAAAATATATATTAAAAAAACCCAAAACCTATAACATTCACAATCCCCAAAAAAGATCAGATGCTGGTCTGCTACCACCTAGTATATATTGAAAATTGTTTTCATTAATTCTATATACTATACTGAACTCATTTCATTTTTTGTGGCTGCTCTGTTAGGGCATTTTCTATTAGTAAATATAATCTACTGTACAATTTGGCTAATGTTTCCATTGAGTTTGTTTTGTATATAATATGGCAGGAATTCTATACCATGGTATATTGGTTATGATCAGTCTCTCAAGTTTCATGATAATGTTCTTTCTAGTTCATGCATTGGCCAAGAGCTTCCTTGTGGAACTCATAATGTAATATGAGCAGGCAACGTATCAAAGTGCATTTTACAGTTCTTCTTAAGCCAATGCCAACTAATACAACTGGGATTATTTTTGTATCTTTCTGTAACATTTTTTTGTCTCTGATTGCAGCTCTTAGTACTTGATGATCTTCCGTTCCTCCAGGGGTAGTACTGAATAGTAACTCAGTATTAACACTTTTATTAGCAATGTTCTTCTTATTGTTTTTCTCTATTATCACATGGTCTGGTTTTCTTATGTCAAACTTTTTAACAGTTTGGATAGGAATGTCCCAGGTGATCACAACTTCCTCATTATCTACAATTCTGTCAGGCTCATCGTCAATGTCATAATGTTTCTCTTTCCAGTGGAATACTCATTGTTGTGCTCTTGAGTAAAATTGCCTTCCAATTTTATGACATCACATCAAACAACAAGATGTGAAACTGTTTCCAGTTCTGTATTTATGTGTTTTGCTATTTTTATCTGGCTGGCTATGGATCATCATGACTGTAGTGTTCTGCAATTATCATACTTTCATCTTCAGGTTTAAGTTGTCTTCTTTTCATGCATTCCTGTGTCAGCTTTTAGTTTACATATGTTTGGTGAAGAAACACTTTGGGGCATGTTTACTAAATGTTAGTTTGTGCGCGTTAAGAGCTACCTTAGCCCATAGAAATCAAAGAACTGTGGCAGCACTTAACTCTGTAAGGGTGCATGTAAGACTGAAAGCGCATACAGTGTGGGTGTTCACAAAGGTGAAATTTGGACAGAGCATAGACAGAGTGCAAATTCACATACATAAGGACATCAAAATGCAGTAAGTACAAACTTCCAATAACAGAAAAGGAGGTATCAAACCATACAACTTAAACAACAAAGAGCCACTTTTTTGATACAATATCGGGGTCATTCCGAGCTGCAAATAGCAGGGATGGACGTCCCTTTTGGATGTCCTTTCCCGCTATTCAGCCCCCTCTACATCCTCACCTAACCTCCCCCTACGACCAAGGTGATTGTATGGGGAGGCTAGATGGAGGTGGGAAGGGGCAGGGTAGGGCAGGCAGTGGGAGGTCCACGGCCCCGGACATAGAGGGCCAGTTCTCATGCCAACCCTGAACGTCCAAGGCCAGCAGACTGAATGGGGAACTTATTCCACCACAGAGGTGGGAGACAGCAGGCCCGGGCATTGGAAATGGTAGGAGGGGGTGGAGTGGATTTCCCGCAGCCCGACCCTGGCCTTGGGAGGCCAGATCAGGGGTCAGGCTGCGGGGAATAAAAGAACTGGTCAGCAGCCGTGGATCACGGCTCCTGAATGGGTCCATGGTGCCATGGCAACCGGACGCCATGGCGCCGCGGCTCCATTCAGGAGCCCTGACTGAGTTAGCTGGGTGGAGGCCTGTATGTGCAGGCCAACCAGGATCAGGTCCCAGGCCTGCACAAACAGGCCTAGTCACAATTCTGATCCCACATAATCAGAATCACATCTGCCCCTGTGCGTCCATTTCCGATCGGGTGCACAGAGGCATGGACATCCCAGATGCCACTCTTGTTTGCTTTTATTTGCCAAAAGTCAGGGGTCATAATAAAAGTTATTTCTATGCATAAAACAGCATTTTAAAGCAGAAGTTACCTTTTATGCAATTGCCTAGGGCAGCGATGGCGAACCTATGGCACGCGTGCCAGCTGTGGCATGCGAAGGCCTTGCAGCTGGCACGCGGGAAGGTCCGCAATTAGGTTTTTCTTTTTTTTTTTCAATTTTACTTGTCTGCTGCCGCTGTCGGGGCCACCGCGGCAAAATCGAGCATGCCGCGGGGCCCCCCTGTACCCGGCAGAGCCTGCCCTCCCCGTAGCAGCTCTCTCTTTGGCAGCTCTCTCTTTGGAGCTGCAGTCAGACGCGCCGGCTTGCAGAGCGCGAAGGGAAGAGTTTCCCTTTCGCGACTCTGTTAAGCCCGCGGGGGCTGATGGGAACTTCCCATCAGCCCCCGCGGGTTTAACAGAGCAGCGAGGGAGAAACTCTTCCCTCGCGCTCTGCAAGCCGGCGCGTCTGACTGCAGCTCCAAAGAGAGAGCTGCTACGGGGAGGGCAGGCTCTGCCGGATACAGGGGGGCCCCGCGGCATGCTCGATTCTGCCGCGGCGGCCCCGACAGCGGCAACAGACAGGTTTTCTTTTTTTTTAATTTTCCCTGGGCTGGGGGGGGGGTTAGTAGTGGTGATGTGATGGGCTGGGCTGGGCTGGGGGGGGGTTAGGAGTGGTGATGTGATGGGCTGGGCTGGGGGGGGGGGTTAGGAGTGGTGTTGGGCTGGGCTGGGGGGGTTAGGAGTGGTGATGGGCTGGGGTGGGCTGGGGGGGGTTAGGAGTAGTGATGGGATGGGCTGGGCTGGGGGGTGTTAGGAGTAGTGCTGGGCTGGGGGGATTTAGGAGTGGTGATGGGCACTGGGCTGGGGGGGGGTAGGAGTGGTGATGGGCACTGGGCTGGCTGGGGGGGTTAGGAGTGGTGATGGGCGCTGGGCTGGGGGGGTTAGGAGTGGTGATGGGCGCTGGGGGGGCTTAAACTAAAAATTGGGTGATGGGGGATTAGGACTGGAAATGGGCTGGTGGGATTAGGACTGGAAGTGGGTTGATGGGGGGTTAGGACTGGTAATGGGCTATGGGGGGGCTTAAAGTGAAAATTGGGTGATGGGGGATTAGGACTGGAAATGGGCTGGTGGGATTAGTACTGGAAGTGGGTTGATGTGGGGTTAGGACTGGTAATGGGCTATGGGGGGGCTTAAACTGAAAATTGGGTGATGGGGGCTTAGGACTGGGAGTGGGCTGATGGGGAGGTTAGGACTGGTAATGGGCTATGGGGGGCTTAAACTGAAAATTGGGTGATGGGGGATTAGGACTGGACATGTGCGGGTGGGATAAGGACTGGGTGTGGGCTCTGGGGGGCTAGGTCGGGTATTGGGTTGGGGTTGCTTGGACTGGAAATGGGCTGAGTGGATGGGGGCTTGAACTGCAAATAGCTGTTGGGGATGGGGCTTGGAATGGAAATGGGCTGAGGGGAAGTGGGGGGCTTGAACTGCAAATAGCTGATGGGGCTGGGGCTTGGCATGGAAATGGGCTGAGGGGACGAGGGGGGATTCAACTGCAAATAGCGAATGGGGAGGGGGACTTGGAAGGGAAATGGGCGGAGTGGAAGGGGCTTGAACTGCAAATAACTGAGGGGAAGGGGGGCTTGGAATGGGCTCTTAGGGGAGGGAGCTAGGACAGGAACTGGGCTGATGGATGGGCTAGGATAGAACTGAGAATTGGGTGTTGGGGGAGCTAAGATGGGAAATGGGCTGTGGTGGGGGCGTGGATTGAAATGGACTCATGGAGGGGCTAGAACTGGAGGTAGGCTCATGGGGGCTTGGATTAGAAATGGGCTGAGTGGAGGGGAGCTAGGATTTAACATGGGCTGATGGTGGGGCTAGGAAAGGACTAGAAATGGGCTGATGGGAGGCTGGTATTGGAAATGAGCTGATGAAGGGACTCGGATAGGACTGGAAATGGATGGGGGAGCTAGGACTGGAAATGGACTGATGAGGGGACTAGAAGGGAGCGGATACTGGGTGGGGCTGGAACTAAAAGGGAGCTGATGTTGGGGGAGATTAGAAGGGGATGGGGCTGGGAGAATGAAATGGAGAGGGGATAAATATTTTGTGTGAGGGAAGAAAAATGTACAATTGGCCGGGTATTGGAAGAGTAAGTGGGGATTGAGGATGGAGGGGTAAAATTTGAGTGGATGAAATAGGAATGAGGAAAGAGCAAAGGGAGAAAGATTAGTATGTTAAAGCGGATGTAGAGAGAGAGAATGGAAAAAAAAACTAGAAGAGAGAAGAAAGGACAAATGGACAGCAGATGATGGAGAGTTAGCAGAAAACATGAAGAAACCAGAAGAAAGTGGCTGGAGCAATTGCAACTGTGTAACTGAGCTGAGGTATTCTGTTTATGTAATTCCTTTTTGACATTGCCACTTGTTCTCTTTCCCCAGTAGGTCATGTATTGTTGTTCTCTGAAATGTATTGGTTTAATATTTGCAGTGTTGCCTTTTGATAGGTATGGTATGGTGCTTTGTGACTCCTGGTAGTGCTGTTAGGATACGGCGGGTTTGCTATTGGTTCTAAATGGGCAGTGTTTGTAGTAGTTCCTAATGTGCCTGGCGGTTGGCACTGGATTATAGTAATGTAGAAATCTTTTAGCCTGTCTTTATCCATACACTCATTAAGAGACATGTTTACTAAAAGTTAGTGTATATTAGCATTATGCAAATATTTATGCAAATTGACGTGCTGGCACTTTGAGGAAATTCTTTGGTTTTGTGCGGCAGTTTGGGCACTCGGGCTCAAAAAGGTTAGCCATCACTGGCCTAGGGAATATGTATATAGATATATGCATATATACTCAGCAAATGCATAAGTTTGCCTAACCTGATTGGTAGCACTCCTGAGGGCAAGGATGAGGCAGAGTTTCTAACTATGCATGTATTTGATAAAATATACACAAAAGCTTATAAAAACCCCACAAGAACGGCACTGTTAATAGAAGTGTTGGTTCCAAGTGATTATTCTGTGAATCACGTAGAGAGGCAGAAGATCCTGAACTACCAAGAAATGCAGTCAGAGACCAAGAAAATGTGGCAGAAAGATATAGAAATATTTCCCATCATATTGAGGGCCACAGGCTTGATAAGGAAGAATTTCCAAGCACATCTTGACAAACTACCCATACATATTACATCTTATGAACTCCAGAAGGAAGCTCTCTTTAGCATGATGCAAGTACTACACCGAGCATTAGCAGTAAATTTGAGAGACTGAGATCATACTTCACATACCCTGGCTTAGACTGTCATGGTATGCGCAAAACTAACCCATTTGGAGAAACTGCCACAAGAACATGATTAACTTGTTCATACCTCAGACCAGGTATAAATGTCTGTGGATATTTTCCATGATGGAATTTTAAAAGGGAAAGTATGTGCATGCTGATGAGTTAAGCCAGTAATTAATTTGCCTAGTTTTAAGTGTATAAGTTAGTCTATTAGTGGGAAAATATGTATTTTTTGCTGAGCAACAATTTGACATCCTAGTGACACCATCACCATTTTTCTAGTCAAGAAAGGCTGTCTCGCTAGACCTTGTGCACCTTACCTCAGGCCCTGCTCCTTGTGGTTCATTCAACTGTTTAAAATATGAATAGCACAAATATATCAAGTTCAGAGCAGTGACTTAATTGTTTAATAATTAGCCCATAAATCACAGTGACACAGGTGCATTCTCCAGCTATATCACTACATTCCAAGCAGCAGCATGCTTTATTTACACAATTTGTTGGTCCCTTTCTCATCTTTTCCGGGATTCCCAGGGACAGTGAGCAAACAGAGAGGAAGGAGTACCAGAACCTTCTGCATCCCTGAGTTCTGGTTCCAGATGATTCCTTGAAATAAGATTCCATTTACTCAGAACTTAATGGTTTAAAAATCTTACTACCACTAGCACTACCACTAAACATGTGTATAGTGCTACAAGGTATATGCAACACTATACAGAGACATGTAAGAGACAGTCCCTGTTCATCAGAGCAGACAGTCTAATCAAGACAAAACACCATAACAACTGGGGACCAGGAAGTTCATAAAAGGCGAACAGAAAATGAAGCAGATCAAGATCCAAAGATAACCTTGAAGAAGTGAATTTTTAGCCCAGATCTGAGCTTATTTGTAATGCTTTATCCTTACTCTATATTCCGTTTTATAAACTTCAAAATATATTCACCATTCACTTATGGAATTATTTCACTATTTGATTTGGCATTCATATATTTACTTATATTTATTTGATAGGCCACTTTGCCCAAGGTAAATTACAAGGTAAATTATTTAAAACAGGGCAGGATGTATACAGGTCAAGACATTTGATGAATTAAACACATTAAGCACATTATGGGGGTCTTTTATTAAAGTGTGATATGCAGTTAGTGTGAGTTTCGATGCATGCTAGTGATGCACTGTATAGCGCGAAGTAACTGTTAGCACAGGGCCATCACGATTAGTACAAACCAATTTCCGTACTAACTGTGAATTGTGCGGTGAAGTGAAAAATAGGCAGGTTAGGGGCTGAGAATGGGCGGGGTGAGTGCCCCACTGTCAGCACAGAAAAATGTCTTGGAGTGGAGGAGTGGCCTAGTGGTTGGGGCAAGGTACTTCAGGCCAGAAGGTCAGGAGTTCAAATCCTGTTAGAGGACAGCAACCCTGGGCTGGAAGGACTGGGGTTTCTAGTCCCACAGGTGCTCCTTGTGGTCTTGGACAAGCCACTTAATCCTCCATAGCCCATGTTCACTGTAAAATAGTTATCTCCAAGTTATAATGCCCTGTTCAATGTAAACTGCACTGATGCAGAAATGCATGGTATATAAGAGAATATAGATAAAATATCATGCATTAACTGTAACCCTTGCAGTTAGCTTGGGTGCAATTACTTCTTCCTCTATAGGTGATGTTAACTGCACCTGCACCCATTACCATATCACACTACTTGTTACTTACCAGGGAAGTAATGTGATGGTTTGCCTCATCTTTGCATGCTATTAGCTCATTAGGTATAAAACCACAGCACACTTTAGTAAAAGGGCGTCTAACAGTGAGTAAACAAAAGAACATTAGGGATATGCAAGGCAAAATTTTTCATTTCATTTTGGGGTTTGTTTTTGTTTTTTTGTCTTGGTTTTGATTTTTTTTAATTGTACATTCTTGCACAATAGGGCACACAATTGCACAATAGTGCACCCTATTGCACAACAGAGTGCACTATTGCATAATAACATGTGGTATTCGTGCATGTGCAAACAGTGCATGTTATTGCACAATACAGCACACTATTGTGCAATAGTGTGTCCGATTGTGGAACAGAGTGCACTATTGCCGCTTTCATTTCAAAACAAAAGCTTGTCCTTAAAGAACATAAGATTTACCAAACCAGGTTAGAACAAAAGCCCATCAAGCCCAGTATCCTGTTTCCAGTAGTGGACAATTCAGGCCACAAGTATGGGGTAGGATCCCAAAAAGTAATAGTATTCCATCCTACATACCCCAGGGATAGAGTGACTGTTGCCAAGTCTACCTTGAAAATGATTTGCTGACTTTTCCTACAAAAAAGATTTGGACAAGTTCCTGAAGATACAGTAGAGAAAACATTTAAGAAAGTGACTAATAAACAATAGTTTTGGTGCAGATGGAGTAATAATGAGGGAAGTCTCTGCTAAATGTTCTGGGGAAGGCCTAGCCAAACTGACAACTTTTGAGGATTTTTTTGCAGAAGATGAATTACAATTATTATAAAATTAAACTTATGTATAATTATTTAAAAATGTCCTTCCTAGTTAGGTAGAAAGCAGTTGAATGCATGAGGCTTCATGCATGTTAGTATGGCTGAGAAGGAGAACTGGAAGGCCAGTTGTGGTGACCAACTTTTCCTTTATGTTCTCTTCCCTCTCTCTTTCCTTTGCACTCATTCCCTCTTCCTGCCCCCTTCTCCTCAAACTTGTTATTTTCTTTTACAGCTGTAGGGCTCTCCCACCACTGCTGTGAGAGGCTTCCTCTTCTTGTGCCATTGAAGGTTGGGCATCTGATGGCACCCTGCTCTCTTTTCTATCATCACCAAGGAAGGCCTTGGGAGTATCTGGGAATCCTAGGAAGGTCATCTGGAGACATGTGAAGGTAGTCAGAATCAGGGAGCAGATGCACAGGTTATCACTTGAGAGAGAGTATAGGTACTAAAATCTCTGAGGGTGAGTAATGCAGATGTTGTCATTAAGATTTGGTGTACAAAATGTGTGATGGTTGAGGGGGTGACATAATGCAAACATGGGGTGTGGTAGATAAGGATTGAGGTTTATGGTGGGAGAGAGGTTGACTCTACTATGTGCAGGCAAACAGTGCATGTAAGCCATGTGGAGTCTGTGATAGGTGAGGAGTGGTATCTAAGAAAATATGTTTCCAAATGGGTTACTTTTGCGCGTACCATGATAGTCATGAACCTCACTCCTAAGTCAGGGTATGTGGAGTATGATCTCAGTCACTCAAATTTATTGCATAGTACTTGCAAAGAGAGCTTTCTTCTACCAAAAGCAGAGAGGTTCCAAAAAAGAGTAAAGTAGCCCAAATGCCCTTGAGTATGGAGCAGACAGAGCTTAAAGATCCCAAATTACCCATGTCTACCAATAGCCAAATTAATATGAATAAAATACAGTCTCTAAAATGCTTGTATGCAAATGCTAGAAATCTAAAAAATAAGATGGGAGAGTTAGAATATATAGCACTAAATGAGAGGTTAGATATGATTGGAATATCAGAGACATGGTGGAAGGAGGACAACCAGTGGGGCACTGTGATACCTGGGTACAAACTATATCGCAATAATAGAGCTGATAAAATTGGTGGAGGGGTTGCGCTCTATGTTAGAGAGGGAATTGAGTCAGAAAGGATTAAAGTTTTGCAGGAAACAAAATTTGCTGTAGAATCTCTATGGATTGAAATTCCATGTAAAAAGGGGAAGGCGATGGCAGTGGGGGTGTACTATCGACCACCGGGCCAGAATGAACAAATGGATGATGAAATGCTCAAAGAAATCAAGGAAGCTAACAAAAGTTACAGCGCAGTAATAATAATGGGTGATTTCAATTACCCCGGTATCGACTGGGTCAGTGTCACGGCAGGACATGCTAGGGAGATAAAGTTCCTAGATGACATAAATGACTGCTTCTTGGAGCAGCTGGTTCATGAACCGACCAGAGGGGAAGCCATATTAGACCTAGTCCTTAGTGGAACACCAGATCTAGTGCAAGAGATAAGGGTGTTGGGGCCACTTGGCAATAGTGATCATAGCATGTTCGCCTTTGATTTAATTAGTGGAGGAGGGATAGTACGGAAATCCACAGTACTACCTTTTAACTTTCGAAAGGGAGACTATGATAAAATGAGGAAAATAGTTAAGAAAAAACTAAAAGGAGCAGTTGCAAAGGTTAAAGACTTACATCAAGCTTGGGTGTTATTGAAAAATACTATCTTGGCAGCCCAGACCAGCTGTATTCCACGCTTTAAGAAAAGTGGAAGGAAGTCCAAAAAACTGCCAGCATGGTTTAAAGGTGAGGTCAGAGAGGCTGTTGTTGCCAAAAAAGCATCTTTCAGGAAATGGAAAAAAGAACTAAACGACGAAACCTGGAAACAGCACAAGCACTGGCAAATCAAATGCAAGGCATTCATAAAGCAGGCAATGGGAGAATTTGAGAAGAAGCTTGCTGTGGAAGTAAAAACGCGAAATGAAGATTTTTTCAAGTACATTCGTAGCAAAAAACCTGTGAGAGAGTCAGTTGATCCATTAGATGATAGAGGAGTTAAACGGGCACTAAGAGGCGACAAGGCGATAGCGGAGAGACAGTAAAGGTACAGATGTCCATATAAAGGCGTGGGTGGTACATCTCTACAGCAAGTTGTATCAGCTAACGCACGTTACAAGGCGCTTTAGACTAACGCGCATTACAAGGCGCCTTATAAGGCACCTTACAAAGCACTTTACAAGGCACCCTATAAGGCGCCTTGTAAGGTGTCTTGTAAGATGCATTATAAGGTGCCTTGTTAGGTGCCTCATAAGGCACCTTCTAAGGTGCCCTATATGGCTCCTTCGGCTAAACGCCGTATTAGACACCCCTGGACAAGGCACCTTAGAAGGCACCCTGGGCTATGGAACCATAGGTTAAGGTGGCCTAACAAGGTTACGGTGCCCTAGGTTAGTGTGCCCTAAGGGCTGCAAGTTGCTTCAGGATGACATGCGTGACCTGTGAGGCACAGAGACAGATGTAGCCCTAACACTAGATAGAGCACTGAGGAAAGGCAATGATTAGGTGAGTGAAGGAGGGAGAGCTGGGAGCCGCTGGACCTGCCATATCTGCGGGCAGCCCATGTGGCTGCCAGTACTGTTGACAAACATGGTGGGGCATCTGTACCACAGCACAGGTAAATGTAAAGTCCTGGAAAGACAGTGGCAGACGACGGGAATATGTATCCACCAGTGGAGGTGGAGGTGGCAGGATAGTTACAATGATGGGTGGATAGATGAGTGGTGGTGTCATGAAGATCAGGCACAGGCGCAAAGCAGGAAAGGGTAGCAGTGGAGGACATGGGGTGGCAGGAAAGGGTAGCAGTGGAGGACATGGGGTGGCAGCCTGCACAGGCAGACAGGACTCTACAGAGCTGACAGATGCAGATAGACGGACCGAAGGAATGTTGGCAATTGTGGCGAGGGTATTATGGGCTGGAAGCACAGATCTGCAAAAATATGACTGTTACAGGCATGCAAACTATTTGAGTGGGACAGGCATGAAAGGAGGGAACAATGAGGAATTGAACCCATGAACACTGCTGAGAATGGCATTGTACTAACCAGTAGGCTATACCTCTGTGGCATATGGCACATCAATGGCAGGGTACAGAAGGACTGCAGGTCATCGCACAAACTGTCTGCTCTGAGTGCCAGGATAGGGTAACCCCACCAGTACCCATAATGCAATGCACATGCTGAATAGCTGTCTACTCTATTTCAATATTTCTCAATTACAAGCTCTTCGTGTGATTTCCCAATTATCTCTTGACTTGCCATCAAGATTGCACTGGTCAACAAATTTTTACAAAAGTCATGTTTTATATGCTGAACATGAATATGACAGTGAAATTGCAAAGTTGGCTCTAGTTTTTTTGTAATCTACAAGAATTAATGTTTACATCATGAAATGCATGTCAATAGTAAATATAATATGCCTTTGGTTCAATCAATCAATGTGTGCCTTCAAGTCAGTCCTGATTCCTGGTGACCCAGAAGCTCCTGGGTTTTCTTGGCAGTGTCACCAGAAGTAGATTGCCAGGCCTTTCTTCCAAGGCAATGGAGGGTTAAGTGACTTGCCCAAGGCCACAAGGAGTGCTAGTGGGAATTGAACCCTGGCTACTTGGTTATCAAGCCAGTGTTCTAACCACTAGGCTACTCCTCCACTCCTATGCCTTTGGCTAATACCTGTAAAAAAACAAGTCATAGACTACTTCTTAGATTTTTTTCGCCTGTCTCTTGTACAGCTGTTCAGGAGCTTCTCTGGGGAGTGTCCAGCAGTAGTCAGCCAGCATTGTAGTGGACCATTTTCCCTGGTATCTTTGCTCCGTCGTTGCGATATCCTGGTGAAAACGTTTGCCCTGTTCATCACTAACAATACCATAGTTGTCAGGAAAGAAATCGAAATGGGAATCAAGGAAATGGATCTTTAGAGACATATTGCAGCCAAGTTTATAACATAAGAACATAAGATATGCCATACTGGGTCAGACCAAGGTCCATCAAGCCCAGTATTCTGTTTCCAACAGTGGCCAATCTAGGTCATACGTACCTAGCAGTTTCCCCAAGGGACACAGGTTCCACAATGCTTGTATTGGTTCAAGCATTGATATCCTGGGTCCCTTCTTAATAATGGTTTATGGACCTTTCCTCCAGGAACTTGTCCAAACCTTTTTTAAACCCAGCTACACTAACAGCCTTTACTACATCCTCCGGTAACAAATTCCAGAGTTTGATTACACGTTGAGTGAAAAAATATTTTCTTTTATTAGTCTTAAATAGTTTACCCTGTAGCTTCATTGCATGTCCCCTAGTCTTTCTATATTCTGATAATGTAAACAATCGATCTACGTTTACCCGTTCCACTCCGTTCATTAATTTATAGACTTCTATCATATCTCCCCTCAGCCGTCTCTTTTCCAGGTTAAAGAGCCCCAACCTTTTTAGCCTTTCTTCATAGGAGTAGCCTTCCATCCCCTTTACCATTTTGGTGGCTCTTCTCTGAACCTTTTCTAAAATTGCTATATCCTTTTTAAGATATGGCGACCAGAATTGCACACAATATTCAAGGTGCGGTCTCACCATGGAACGATATAGAGGCATTATAATATCTTTTGTTTTATTTTCCATTCCTTTCCTTATCATACCTAGCATTCTATTTGCTCTCTTGGCCGCCGCTGCACACTGGGCCGAGGGTTTTAACATGGTATCCACAAGGACGCCTAAATCTTTTTCTTGGGTGGTGGTTCCTAATGTGGAACCTTGCATCGTGTAACCATAGTTTGGGTTGTTCTTCCCTAGGTGCATAACCTTGCACTTCTCCACATTAAATTTCATCTGCCATTTTGATGCCCAGTCTTCCAATTTATCAAGATCCTCTTGCAATTTTCCACAATCCTCCTGGGTTTTAACAACTTTAAATAGTTTTGTGTCATCAGCAAATTTGATAACCTCACTCGTTATTCCACTTTCCAGGTCATTTATGAATATGTCAAAAAGCAGCGGACCCAGCACAGATCCCTGGGGTACACCACTATTCACCTTTCTCCATTGGGAAAATTGGCCATTTAGCCCTACCCTCTGCTTTCTATCTTTTAGCCAGTTCCTGATCCACAGTAGTACACTGCCTCCTATCCCATGACTCTTTAGTTTTGCCAAAAGTCTCTCATGAGGGACCTTGTCAAAGGCTTTCTGAAAGTCCAGATACACAATATCAACCGACTCACCTTTGTCCACCTGTTTATTCACTCCTTCAAAAAAACATAACAGATTAGTAAGACAAGATCTTCCTTGTCTAAAGCCAGCATGTCTTCTACTAGTTCCTTGTAGTTTTCTGCCCTAACATTCCCGAGAAAGTTTGTTGACACTAGGTGAAAAGCATTCCATGCTTGTTTCGCATCACCCTGTGGCAAGTTGTTGAACCGGTCATCTTTGAAGTGCTCTCGAATATGAGGACCCACAAAAACTCCCTCTTTAATCTTTGCTGCACTGAGTCGAGGGAATTTTTCATGCAGGTATCGGAAAGCTGGAGAAGTGCGACCATGGCTTTCACAAAGTTTTTCATCAAACCTAGTTTGATGTGAAGGGATGGTAGCAGGATTTTGTGAGCCTCAACCAGAGCTGGGTGCTGGATATTCTTCTCTCCAACTGTCACATTTTGTCTGTGATTCCATTCCTTCCGCAATCAGTGCCAATCCCTTGCTTGGCTATCCCACTCACATAAGAAACACATGTATTTTATATATCCCTGCTGCAGTCCCATTAAAAGGGCAACTACCTTCAAGTCACCACAGAGGTGCCAGCTGTACTTGTTATAGTTAATGGAAGTCAGTAGATGCTTTAAGTTATCGTATGTCTCTTTCATGTGGACGGCATGCGCTACTGGAATAGATGAAAGACAGTTTCCATTGTTCAAAAGCACAGCCTTCAGACTCAGTTTCGAAGAATCTATAAATAGTCTCCAGTCTTGTGGGTCATGAGTGATTTTTAAGGCACTCATGAGGCTTTCAATATCGGAACAGAATACCAGATTGCTTTCCTTTCCGACTGCGTATAGTACACTGCTGACGTCAGATGGCTTCAGCAGCCGTCTGGCAGTAGTATTGCATTGCATCAGAAAATGATGCAATCAACTCTGGATGTTGTGTGCATGCTGGTATTATGCAATGTGATGCAATATTACATCATTCAAGGCTTATTTGGGATGTTGTTGATGTCCTACTGGATAAATTTACATGGTGAAACGTCAAAATTGAACTACATGCAATATCTTCAAAACGAGAGCCAATATCATTTTTTTAATGTTATATTTGTGTTCAGCTCACCAAGATACTACATATTAGGGCCTTTTAAAGTCAGTAATGATTTTAATGTTGACCAGTGTTGCCACAACATTTTGTTTTATCTTTACTATGCTTGGTGCTGGAGAAGATTTATTTTCTTTATGATGGTGTATTCTATCTACAGATCTTCGGTGTGGCCATGGGAGCCACAGTGGCCCCCTCTATAGCTACTTTATTTATGGCTGATTTTGAGGAACAATTTGTTTATCCATCTTCAGCCTTTAAGGAGGTACTCCTATGGAAAAGATTTTTAGATGACATCTTTCTTCTGTGGGGAGTAGAGGTCACTGCTCTCGAGTAGTTTGTTCAAATTTGTAATCAGTCAGACCCTTATATTAAGTTCACTTTGAAATATGATTTTCATACGATTGAATTTTTGGATGTTTTGGTCACACTTTCAAATCAGGGGGTGACCCCATCTTTCTTTAGAAAGCCAGTATAGCGTAATACCCTCCTTCAGCTTTCAAGTTTCCATCCACCTTCACTGAAGCGGGGTTTACCGTTTGGAAAATTTTTGCGTTTGCGAAGAATTTGTTCTTCACATGAGGATTTCAAATTACATGCTAAAGAATTAATTTGTAGATTAAAGACTCGTGGATATCCCAAATATCTTATTCATCATGCTTATAAATGAGTTTTATATAACCATCGTGAGTGGTTACTAACTCCCTCCTCTCAATAAAATAAAAGAAATAATAATAATAATATTTCGGAGGAGAAGATTGTTGGTGTATTACCTTTCAATAGTCAATCTCGTTTCATACACTTGATCTTGCATAAATATTGGCATGTACTTTCACTCCATGAATGTTTTCAAAAGCGCTTATGTGTAGCCTACAAACGGGGGAAGAATCTTCACGAGTGGTTAGTCCAGACGTCCCCTAAAATGATCCAGGTTTCCCCGGATCCAGTTGGTCACTTCCCATGTGGGCGGTGCTCCTTCTGTTCTGGTACCCTGGTGGGAAATACCTGCACTGACCCTTTGACAACAAAGGTGTGGCCTTTTAATTTCCGAACTACCTGTGATTCATCATATGTTGTGTATTTGTTATGCTGCCCCTGCGGTCTTAGGTATGTAGGTCGCACCATTCACCCATTTAAAGTACATTTGATGGAGCATGCCTCACGTATTCGCACAAAGGTCTTATCGGCCCCTTTGGTCCAACATGCAATTGATTTGGGGCACTCTTTTGACCAATTTACTTTGCGGGTCATTGATTGGATTCCCCCTTCTTCTTTGGGGGGTAACAGAACATTCAAACTACAATATGCAGAACAATGCTGGATTTTCAGATTGGATACTGTTGCCCCTAAAGGTCTTAATTTGGAATTGGACTGGCATAGCTTGCTATGACTCTCACATTGGGGGCGTTAACATGCAGTGCTTCCGGCCACTGCTGAATGAGCAGGTAGCAGGTGATTGGTCCTTTTATGTCAGACGCTGGGTTTTTAAAGTGGCTTCCTGGAAGTTCTTGGATTATGGCATTTCCTGAGCCAGTAAGGAGAAGTGTTGTGCCTGAAGCAGGGTCTTTGAAGTATTGACCCGAAACACAGTACTGTTTCGACAAACCCTTGCTGTGAGATTTTCGCCGTTAGATCAGCTAAGTAAAAAAAATGCAATGTGTGCCTTTGAGTCAGTCCTGACTCCTGGTGACCCAGAAGCTCCTGGGTTTTCTTGGCAGTGTCACTGGAAGTAGATTGCCAGGCCTTTCTTCTGAGGCAATGGAGATTTAAGTGACTTGCCCAAGGCCACAAGGAATGCTAGTGGGAATCAAACCCTGGTTGCTTGGTTACCAAGCCAGTGTTCTAACTACTAGGCTACTCCTCCACTCTGTTCAGCTAAGTACTGGACTTATACAAAGATTTTTTTTTCATTAATTAGTTGGCTTTTTCAAAGGTTTTGAATCACCAGGCTTAACTACTCTTCTCTTATGAATAAAAGGATATGTCTGTCCCACTGGAGTTTAAATCTTTCTCTTGGTTGGTGGAGGGACGTTTGTCCGACAAAAAAAAATATTTTTTGATTCTGGGAAGTTTCTATTGATGGGAGTTCTATCTTTCTAGTGTTTTGTGTTTTCCGGGCTAGGTGGAGCTCTTTAGTTTCCCGGGGGGAGTATTTTTGGAGGTATATATTTTACATTTGTTCCTTCTTAATTTACTCTGGCGGATTCACCATCTGACATATTTACCTTTTCGGATAAGCAACGTACTCGTATTTTGAAACATGTGGTGTTGTTTGAGGATGATACCTTGCGTTTTGTTCGAGCGCAATTACATGGAGCATATTTAACATAGCACCTACGGACTAGGACAATCCCAAGGGGGTTACGAATCAACAAACCTCCTAAATTATTTTATGATGAATCTGATTTCTTGGCCAAATGGAATGGAATCTTGAATAAATGTGATTTTGATCTCATGACTCTCCTGGTGGAACGCACCACCACGGAAGAGGAGTTATTTCGCTTCAATTGATTGAATTGCAGGATAAATATAAATCTTCCTGTGAAACTGATATGGATAAATACAAGTCCTCTTTAGCTGATATGGAATCCAAATTGTCATCTTTTAGGGACAATTTGAGGAATTATAAAATTAGGAAATTTAAACGAGACCAGATGGACTACCAGAATGATAATGTATATTCTTGGATGTCAAAATCTGAACCGCACACAATTAAGAAAGTGTCTTTTGATGATGTGTCTGACACGTTTACTGAATCGGAAGGGGAGAAACCACATGATAAGTAGACTTATACAAAACCTAAATCCAAATCTAAACCTTCCTTTCAACATAAGGGATCATCTAATATAGAAGATTGGGAGGAGCAATATGATTTGGCCCCCCAACAGGATTTTCAGGAGGGACGGTACCGGGGATCGACCCGTCCCCGATACCAGCAAGACCCATGGAGGGGTCCAATTATCAGACAACAACGCAAAAATCAGTCTTCAACCTCAGTGGAAAATCTTTAACTGCAGATCAATTGGAAGTGTTATCTTTGGGTTTGTCTTTTGTTCCTATGGTATGATATGATTTTTTTAAAGTTCATTTGGCTCTATACAAATTGTTTAGGAAATTGCAAATAACACTTTTCTTTTTGAACAAAGAAACGAAAGATGATTCAGTTCTCTTTCGCCCATCTAATTGGACCCCTCCGGGCCCTATTGATTCAGTTATTTCGACTTTTCAGTGTTTGGTTTTGGCTGATTTGGATCGTATGAAACATTCTTTATCACCCCCTAATCAAAATATGTCTCTAGCACACAAAAAAAGCTTTGTTGGAGCTGGTTGATGATTCTGATATGATCGTCAGAACAGCGGATAAGGGAGGAGCCATTGTCCTCCAATCCATGGAAGATTATCACACGGAGATTATGAGGCAACTTTCTGACTTGCATTATTATCAACCTTTTGGATTCGGATCCTACTGCTCTTTTGTTATCTGATATTACCAAGTTGTGCAATCAAGCTTTTATGGATGGATGGATCACACGACGTGAGTATTGTTTTTTGATACAGGACCACCCAAGAATCCCAGTGTTTTACACAGTACATAATATTCATAAATCATTGGACCATCCCCCGGGACATCCTATTGTATCATGTTGTGGCTTGGTTCTTGAGCCTCTTTCAAAATTTTGTGCTTCATTTTTGCAGCCTTTAGCTGGCCATGTTTGTTCCTTTATTCGCAACACTTCGCATTTTTTGTCAATCTTGCATTCATTGGCTATACCTACATCCCCATTGTTACTGGTTACACTGGATGTAGTGACTCTTTATTCCAATATTTCTCAATTACAAGCTCTTCGTGTGATTTCCCAATTATCTCTTGACATGCCATGAAGATTGCCACAACATTTTGTTTTATCTTTACTACGCTTGGTGCTGGAGAAGAATTATTTTCTTTATGATGGTGTATTCTATCTACAGGTCTCTGGTGTGGCAATGAGAGCCACAGTGGCCCCCTCTATAGCTACTTTATTTATGGCAGATTTTGAGGAACGATTTGTGTATCCATCTTCAGCCTTTAAGGAGGTACTCCTATGGAAAAGATTTTTAGATGACATCTTTCTTCTGTGGGGAGGAGAGGTGACTGCTCTAGAGGAGTTTGTTTAAATTCTTAATCAGTCAGACCCTTATATTAAGTTCATGTTGAAATATGATTTTCATACGATTGTGATTTTTGGATGTTTTGGTCACACTTTCAGATCAGGGGGTGACCACATCTTTGTTTAGAAAGCCACTACAGCGTAATACTCTCCTTCAGTTTTCTAGTTTCCATCCACCTTCACTGAAGCGGGGTTTACCGTTTGGACAATTTTTGCATTTGCGAAGAATTTGTTCTTTACATGAGGATTTCAAATTACATGCTAAAGAATTAATTTGTAGAATAAAGGCTCGTGGATATCCCAAATATCTTATTCATCATGCTTATAAACGAGTTTTATATAACCATCGTGAGTGGTTACTAACTCCCTCCTCTCAATACAATAAAGGAAATAATAATAATAATATTTCGGAGGAGAAGATTGTTGGTGTATTACCTTTCAATAGTCAATCTTGTTTCATAAAATTGATCTTACATAAACATTGGCATGTACTTTCACTCCATGAATGTTTTAAAAAGCGCTTATGTGTAGCCTACAAACGGGGGAAGAATCTTTGCGAGTGGTTAGTCCAGACATCCCCTAAAATGATCCAGGTTTCTCCGGATCAGTTGGTCACTTCCCATGTGGGTGGAGCTCCTACTGTTCTGGTACCCTGGTGGGTAATACCTGGACTGACCCTTTGATGACAAAGGTGTGGACTTTTAATTTCCAAACTACCTGTAATTATGTTTTATGTTTTATGTTTTATTTCACTTGATAAAAACCGCCTTTCATTGGCAGGCAAAGCGGTGTACAATAAAACCAAAAATTTTTAAAAAAGGCCAAGGCCAATAAAAAGAAAGGAAATACACTTTCTGGACAGAAAAGCAATAAAAACAGGAGAGACAAAGCTAACCATAAACAAAGACAAATCACAAAGAGAACACAGGATAATACAAATGGGATTCACACGAACGGGGAGGGGACATCAAACGCAAGGGAAAAGAGGTGGGTTTTGAGGTTTTGTTTAAATGAGGGGTGGTGAGGGTCCAGACGGAGTGAAGAGGGAAGGGAGTTCCAGAGGGCAGGGCCAGCAAAAAAGAAAGCAGAGAAACGAGTAGATTGTAAGTGGGCGTGGGAAGGGGAGGGAAGAGTGAAGCGGTTAAGATGGAAGGAGCGAGGGGTGTACCTGGGGGAGTGAAAGGAAAGAAGGTCCGTTAGGTATTGGGGGGTGCCTGTATGAAGAGCTTTATGAACCAGGATGAGCAGCTTGAAATGAGCACGTTGGGGGAAGGGCAACCAGTGAAGATGAAACAGTAGGGGTGTTATGTGATCACGGGGGGAGGAATTGGTGACTAGGCGTGCGGCAGTATTCTGAATACGTTGTAACCGGGACTGTTGCTTCTTGGAAAGACCGACGAAAAGTGAGTTTGCGAAATCTACTCGGGACATGACCAGGGATAGCAACAAAGTGGTGAGAGCGGATGGGGATAGAAAGGGACGGACTGCACGGATTTGTCGAAGAAAAAAGAAAGAGGACTTGGTGATATGAGATACATGAGCCTGGAAGGAAAGGTCAGATTCGAAGTGAACCCCAAGATAACGAAAGGAAGAGACCAAGGGTACCGGGGAGCCAGAGAAGGAGGGGGCCAGTGTGGGGGAAGGGTTGTTGTGGGAGAACCAGATAGCAACAGTCTTGGTGAGATTAAGGTGAAGGCAATTACGAGTCAACCAATCACCAACAGTGGAAAGACAAGAATTAAGAGTGGAGAGATCAGGACAGGATGGGGAAGTGTGATGAAGTAATAAAATGTCGTCAGCGTAGAGAAAAGCAGATATTCCAGATTGTTGAATTAAGAGGGCTAAGGGGGCTAAGAAAAGGTTAAAAAGGAGGGGAGCCAGGACAGAACCCTGAGGGACCCCACAAGAAAGAGGAAAGGAATGCGAGGGAGGGGCAGAGGAGGAGGGAGGTGGCAGGACTGCACATGAACGGGAGGAGAGAAAAGAGTGAAACCACCGGTGAACAGTACTGCAAAGACCCGCTTCCCGCAGACGAAGAAGAAGGAGGGAATGATCAACTAAATCAAAAGCAGCTGAAAGATCAAGTGCAACCGCCACCGAAATATCACCGCGATCATGAGCTACATGCAGTGCATCAGTAAAGGCAAGAAGGATAGTTTCAACACTGTGACCCTGATGGGGTCATCATATGTTGTGTATTTGTTATGCTGCCCCTGCTGTCTTAGGTATGTAGGTCTCACTATTCACCCATTTAAAGTACGTTTGATGGAGCATGCCTCACACATTCGCACAAAGGTCTTATCGGCCCCTTTGGTCCAACATGCAATTGATTTGGGGCACTCTTTTGACCAATTTACTTTGCGGGTCATTGATTGGATTTCCCCCTTCTTCTTTGGGGGGTAATAGAACATTCCAACTACAATATGCAGAACAACGCTGGATTTTCAGATTGGATACTGTTGCCCCTAAAGGTCTTAATTTTGAATTGGACTGGCATAGCTTGCTATGACTCTCACATCGGGGGCGTTAGCATGCAGTGCTTCCGGCCCCTGCTGAATGAGCAGGTAGCAGGTGATTGGTCCTTTTATGTCAGACAACAAGTTTTTAAAGTGGCTTCCTGGAAGTTCTTGGATTATGGCGTTTCCTGAGCCAGTAAGGAGAAGTGTTGTGCCTGAAGCAGGTTCTTTGAAGTATTGACCCGAAACACAGGACTGTGTCGACAAACCCTTGCTGTGAGATTTTCGCCATGAGATCAGCTACGTACTGGACTTAAAAAATGATTTTTTTTCATTAATTATTTGGCTTTTTCAAAGGTTTTGAATCACCAGACTTAACTGTTCTTCTCTTATGAACAAAAGGACATGTCTGCCCCACCAGAGTTTAAATCTTTCTCTTGGTTGGTGGAGGGGCGTTTGTCCGACAAAAAAAAATATTTTTTGATTCTGGGAAGTTTCTCTTGATGGGAGTTCTACCTTTCTAGTGTTTTGTGGTTTCCGGGCTAGGTGGAGCTCTTTAGTTTCTCGGGGGGAGTATTTTTGGAGGAATAGCTGTCTACTGCTGATCACCAAATGGGGTCTGCACCTCTCCGGTACCTCAGCTTGGAAAGATGAACTGACAGTGCGGGATACTGGCACAGAGTAGCTACAGACCATGCCATTGTGTAGTTTCTGTGTTCACCCTGAGGGATAGGATGGGTGCCCAGCACTAGGTCTGCAGTACATGTGGTGCTAGTGATAGGTCCTGCTGTACATCCCCAACACTACCAGTGTGTGACAGATGTTCCTTGCAGTGCATCGGAAGATAATTCGGTGGCCCTCTGGGACCAGTCACCACTCAGATTAGTGTGTACCCTGTGTTAGGGTTTGGCTGACATGGGCACCTGTTATCAGGGCAGAGGGGTTTCTAGACTTGCATGAGGTTTGTGCAGCAGTGCCTTTATAGGTCAAGAGGTACACATTACATACCCCAAAGAGCCCACAATCACCCCTTTTTGTAGGTAAGGGACAGGTGCCTGTCCCAGTGAAGCAACTGCCATCCTGCTGGTATAAGACAGCCCTTCAGGGTTGTTAGGCCAGGACCATGCCTGTGACTGAGGCAGTAGCAGAACCACAGTAATGCTGGGGTTAGGCCTGGAAAACCACAACTGCTGCACATCACTGTCTGCCAGACACCAACAGACTGCACCTTATAGGTGTTCCAACCATGCACAGTCTAACTGCAGACAGTCCATAGTACATGCTCACAGATAAACTATGCATACCAAGCAAGCATCTCAGTGATTGAGGCCCCAGCACTGGGGGGAAAAAAAGCATCACTTAAGGTGTAGAGTGCTATGTGGGAACCTAGACATGCCATGGTCACTGCTCGTTCAGAGTGAGTGCCCTCCCAGTATGCTATGCTGTGGCCACCCTGTCCATGCAGGTGGTGGTCAGGCACTACAGTGTCCCAGCCATTTCCCCACACCCTGTGAAGATGCATCCTGGCCAATCTGCCCTGTCCGGGCCATACCCACAATACCTTGCTCCTCATTATGCACATATTCAGGCTAACGCTGGTAACAGTTGGACATTGTGGGCCCAGTGAGGTGTGGGCAGCCACAGAACAATGGATAGACATACACACGCACACACTCCTATTGCAGCATTGTGCAAAGATAGGGGTGGTTGGCAACCCTGCCCGCCACACTGGTCCTGATCACTGTGCTAGCATTGATAAACTGTGCAGGGGGTAGTAGTAGTGCTCTGGTGATAACTGCAGTTCATTGCTGACTCTCCATGCAGCTTTGGATTGTGGAGCCTGTGTGAGTGGCTGCTTGTACCCCTGTTCTCCGCTGCTTTGGGCTTTGCACATGTTGCTGTTGTATCTGCATTGTAGGGTAAAATATAGGGTTATGCTCTGAAGGAACCACAGCTGGGACTTGAACCTATGATCCTCTGCTTCTGGACACACTGGCTGGGTGTACTGCACCACACTGTTGCTACAGATGCATGGTAGTCCCTGTACTTTTCCTCAGCCAGAGCTTTTATGTTGCACTGCACACCACATACTGGTACAGGGCATGGTCTAGGTCCACTGCAGGCAGGTGCCACTGCCCCCTCCAGCACAGGCACACACCCCCTGCCATGTTGACACAACCATATGCTGTCAGTGCTGGTAGTTCGCAGTCCCAGGCCATCCACTGTGTGGGTAGGCGGTCGCCTAGTGAGCGTGGTCTGGGGTGTGGGGCATACATGAACATCCTCACATTCCCCCCATCACCGCCTACCAATAGTATGTCCCTTCCACTTGGGGGGGAGGGTTGGCTGGGGGGATGTCAGGCAATGCCCTGGCAACTGTTAGCTCGGGTGGACCAGGTAGATGTAGGTGGATTGTGTTTGGCCTTTGTCATCTGCTGTCTTGCTGATTTCCGGTTTCTATGTTCCTATGTGCCACCTAGGCGCCTGCCTAGTCTACCCTGTGCCCCAGCTGCCCCTGTTACATATCCCACCTGTAGCCCCCTATGCCCCTTTTGCACCATCGCCATAGTGGCCTTTCATACTTGGGCACTATGCTGTTGCTGCAAATGGAGCACTACTGTCACTTTTCTTGGGCTCGCTGCCTGTGCTGTACATTGCTGACACTGAAATGGTTTCTCTCTCCTGTAAATGTGCATTTAACAACAGGTTTTTATTCATGGTACTTTTCAACTCTTCAGTTCCCCGTGTTAGTGTAAAAGGAACCTCTCCCTGCCCACTCCCCACCCATTGACCCCTTCTCTCTGCCCTCTGCCGTGTTTACTGCGGCCGGGAACGCTAACACTCGTTAGGTAACGTTAACATGCGTTAACGTTACATAGCGTGCATTAACGTTACCTAACGATCGTTAACGTAGCCGCTGCTACGTTACCTCAGTTTAGTAAACATACCCCTTTGTCTTTCCTTAGGATGTCTTCTCACCTTACCGCACTTGGTCCTGTTAGCTCATGTTAAATGGCCCAAGGCACCCTAATGCCGGCATGCCCCTTACCCACCTACTGCCTTATATGACTTCAGACACCTTAATGTTGCCCTTATCGCCGGTGACTTTACCGTGTTTTAGTAAACATACTCCATAGAAACATGATAGAAGAAAAAGACCACATGACCTATCTATTCTGCCTTTTCATCTCAACCACAATAATCTCCTTTTTTCCTCTGTGTTTATCCCATGCTTTCTTGAATTCAGATACTTTCCTTGTTTCTACTACCTTCACTGGGAGACCATTTCATGCATCTACCACTCTTTCCATAAAGAAATATTTCCACATATTAATACTGAGTCTATCCCCTTTTTACCCCTTTCACAGCTTAGTAAACTGAGTACAAACATCATTCACAACCTGTTCACAGCCTTCCTGTTTCATATGCTTTTATTTTTGCTTTTAACATGTTCTTATTTGTTGTATATTTGTCTTTTATATAGGCTTAACTGTATGTATTTATTAATTGATTTATTCATCGTATTATTTGTGTCCACGTATTTGATATTTTTAATGATGTTATGTTATATTTTTATAATTTTATTTGAGCTAGGGCCCCCTGAAGAAGGCGTTCATCCAAAACGCGTTGGTGTTTCTTAATAAATTTGCTCAAACCTGCCACTGTTTGATGGACCTGTTCCTTGCTGTGCTCTATATCACGTATGGGTGCCTGCACTCTGTTTTGGACTTCTATTCTTAGATTGCTAAATAACCTTTACTGTGTTGTACTTTTTATTTTATTACCTTGAGAAAACAACATACAAGATCTTAGCTGCATCCTTCCATGAAGCCAAACAATGGATTCTCTGATAGGAGTGGGTAACTAAAAGATTGTAGGCTCGTTTCAGGTCATTTGTGGATTTTATTTCCCCAATACTCTACCACTTTTTTCAGTTTGTTTGACACATTCATTTTAATAAAAACTTTTTAATGCATATTAGAATTTTTTTTACAAACATTTATTGACCTAGAGGTCCTTTTACAGAAGTATACAAAGCAGTTATAAGGGATTTAAAGCCACATTGGTAGCACATGATTGTGGCAAAGTATCAGTACAGAGGCCTTCAGTAAGGTTTGTGGGCATGTGCTTCCATTCCCCATGCTGATAGCATGATGAAATTGTGTGGCACTGTATTAAATGCTAACTGTCAAAATTAAAAAGTCATGGGATAGGAGGCAGAGTACTATTGTGGATCAGGAACTGGTTAAAATATAGAATGCAGAGGGTAGAGCTAAATGGCCAGTTTTCCCAATGGAGAAAGGTGAATAGTGGAGTACCCCAGGGATCTTTCCTGGGTCCGCTGCTGTTTAACCTATTCATAAATGACTTGGAAATGGGAATAATGAGTGAGGTAATCAATTTTGCAGATGATACAAAATTATACAAAGATATTAAAACCCAAGAGGATTGTGAAAAATTGCAAAAGGATCTTGATAAACTGGAAGATTGGACGTCCAAAGTGCAAAGTTATGCATCCAGGAAAGAACAAGCCAAAGTATGGTTACATGATGCAAGGTTCCACATTAGGAACTATCACTTAGGAAAATGATTTAGGCATCATCATGGATAACATGTTGAAACCCTCCACCCAGTGTGCAGTGGCAGTGCAGTGCAGTGGCAGTGTGCAGTGGCAGTGGCAGTGTGCAGTGGCAGTGTACAGTGGCAGTGGCAAGAAAGCAAATAGAATGCTACGTATTATAAGAAAAGGAATGGAGAATAAAACAAAGGATATTATAATGCCTATGTATCATTCCATGGTGCTATCGCACCTTGAATATTGTGTACAATTCTGGTTGCGATATCTTTAAAAGGATATAACAGAATTAGGAAAGTAACAGAAAAGAGCCACCAAGATGGTAAAGGGGATAGAAGGACACCCCTAGGAGGAAAGGCTTAAAAGGTTAGAGCTCTTCAACTTGGAAAAACAGATGTCTGAGGGGAGAAATGATACAGGTCTATAAATTAATGAATGTGCTGGAACAGGTAAACATAGATTGGTTGTTTATGCCATCAAAAAGTAGAAAGTCTAGGGGACATGCAATGAAGCTACAATGAAACCCATTTAAGACTAATAAGAGAAAATATTTTTTCACTCAGTGCGTAATCAAACACTGGAATTTGTTACCGAAGGATGTCGTAAAAGCTGTTAGTGTAGTTGGGTTTAAAAAAGGTTTGGATGGGCAAGATGGCGGCAGGTACCTGATCGCTGATTGCTGCTCCACGTTGTTCCTGTGTGTTCTTGTTCTGGCAGTGAACTCCTGTTCTATCGAATGATGGGACGGAGAAAAAGAAAACAAATGGGCTTTCCTGCTGCTCCACTGCAAGTTTCCAACACCAGCCAGAGAACCCTTGAGCACTGCGGTTTTGCAGACGTCGGGTCACTAGCAGCGTCTTTGACAGTATGGCAGGAGGAGTCCGTGCTGGACGCATCAGGAGTGAGTTTATCTCCTGATCAGCGGGCGCTGCCAACACAACCCGGAAGTATACTATCTCCGGACGGTGCTTGCTCCTCTGTGTCGCCGGGCTTTCAGGTGAGCACTCTGTTGCCCGGTGATGAGGGACAAGTCCTGCAACGGTCGGCCCTGGACTCCGGAAGGGAGATTCTGCTAGAGAGACGGGACATGGTTGTACTGTTCTCTCATGTGGTGTTTCCACGGCAGGTGGAGCCTGGAGGTGGGCTGATGCCACTGAGTCGGTTGGAAAAGCCTGTGGTTATCACTATGGAAGTGCTGTGGGATGCCATATCTGCTCTAACAACTACCCTCTCTACTGTTATGTGTTCCGTAAGTACTGAGATATCTAATATTAAATTGGAGGCCTCTAAAAATTCGGAGTTGCAAGCTGGTTCTTTGGTACAAGTTAAGGAGGATATTGTCCATCTTAAAGAGGAGCATGTGGCTCTGATGAAAGAAAGGACTGTGCTGATAAGGAGAACTGAGCACCTTGAAAATCTAGCACGAAGGAATAATCTCTGCCTGATAAACTTTCCAAGGTCTCCTCTCATGTCCCCGGTGGAAATGATGTGGAAGTACCTGAAAGAGGTGCTTAAAATACCAAGAGCATATATCCCACTCACTAGGGCACAATATTTGTCAGTTAACATCTGTGAAGCAAGGAGGAGGAATGTGGAGGCTTCCGTGAGTGGAATGGGGGACCTGACAGGATTCCTTGAGAGTTCTCTCAACGTGGTTACAGAAAGAACTACTATGCTTGAGACTCTGGCATGAGAGTCTGTCAAAGCTTTAATTCTTCAATCTTTTTCTAAGAATATTAATGAGAAGTTCTTAGGGCCATTTCCTTGGGTGCTTCATTTGTGTTAAAGTATCCATGTAGGTGTTATGTTTCCTATCAGGATAAGAATTTCCTTTTTTTTATCCTAAGCAGCTCTCAGAATTTATATCTGCAAGGCAAGTGGTTGGAGTAGGGGTGGGCCCCATTAAGGCTGTCGCGTAAGTCTTATCCTGCTTGTATTTTCATTTCTTAACTTGTTTCGCTCTTGTTAGGAGTGTAAATGTTTTATTTCCTGTTGCCTCCTAATTTATATTGTGGACTAAATTTTGGAATGTACCTTCTTTAAAATGTAAGAGTTTCCTTTAAGATGTAAGAGTTGTATTACATTTTTTTGTTTTTTTTTGTTTTTGTTTGGTATCCCATAATTTTGTATTCTCATTTATGTATATACCTGAGTGATTATTATAAATACCAATAAAGAATTAAATTTAAAAAAAGGTTTAGACAAATTCCTGGAGGAAAAGTCCATATACCATTATTAAAGAGGACCTGTGAAATCCACTGCTTGCCCCCGGACAAGCATTGTGGAACCTGCATGTCTTTTTGGGAACCTGCTAGATACTTGTGATCACTGTTCCCTCTAAGTTGTGAGCGTGTGCACACGCACACACCTCGCCGAGCGAGCGAACATACTTTACAACAGAGCGCACACAAATTACGGCTCTGATTCTGATAGAAAACAACACAGGCGTCTTAAAATTTAAAAGTTATGATTGTAATTACTAGAAATTTCCCGCTTCATTTAGTAATCGTCTATTTTCATTTAATTTGATTAAAATCAATGTTGTGTACATACTGTATTCTGACGTGTAGTCAAATTTTAAAGTATATAACTCCGAGTGTCGTTATGTGGCGCACAAAAATTTAACCTTCCTTCAAAAGCTGCACACAGCTGATATTTTATGCACACACAGCCTACAGAAAATTAGAGGGAACATTGCTTGTGATCTGGATTGGTCACTGTTTGAAACAGGATACTCGGCTTGATGGATCTTGGTCTGACCCAGTATAGCATATCTTATGTATGCAAGTGCAGTTAACGTCACCCATTGAAGGGTGTTAGGTGCAACAAACTGACAGCAACACCCATAAGGCTTGCACTAAGCATGATGGAATTAACTCCATGTCATGCCTCTATCCCACCCTGTTCCACGCACTAACGGCCTAATCTGTTAGCATGGGGTCATTAGCACTATGCCCTGTACTAAATGTCAGTATGACACACTTTGCACACACTGAAACACATGCTACTTGATAGCGTATTTTTGAAAATATGCCCCTTAGTGCTGTGTGGGGTGGGGGCTGGGAAGGTTATTGTTAGAGATAGCAGTTAGCACACCCCTGCAATTGATAAAGGCCATGGTGAAGTTCTTCATGGTCCCACTGTGGCAGGAGATAAACCACAGAAATTAATGAAAAATGTATGAGGACTATCTACAGTCAAGTGGATCCATACTGATAGAGAGGATACATGTTGTGCTACCTATATGTTACAAACCCTATATTTCAACCAAGAGGATAACATAGAGAAAAACTGGTGTAGAAAGAGAAAAAGGGAGTTTGGTTCACATCAATCATAGAAAAAACTGGAAATGTTTCTCATCTCATAGCTGGCTGAAAAGTTCTGATGGCAAAGGTTTTCTACACAGAAAGGCACAAAACAAGGGGGTGCTGATACGTCTTTGGCTTTGTAAAGAAAACCAAAAGCTACAGGTTTGACAATATGTATTAATTCAACATATTCACCCCTCATCTCCACACACTTATTACTTCATTGTTCCAACTTCTTCAAGCCCTGCAAATAAATCTCTGATGTTTGCTCTGCAAACAACTCATCAGCAGCTGATGCAGCCTCCTCAGTGCTTGAAAACGTTCTTCCTTTCAAGTGTTTTTTGGGGTTAGGGAATAGGTAATTGTCAGGAAACAGGTCAGGTGAGTATGCGGGTGTTTCAGCACTTCAAAGTATAGATCAACCAATTTCTGCTGTGTCATAGCTGCAGTGTAAG
Organism: Ichthyophis bannanicus; assembly: GCA_033557465.1. Classification (NCBI taxonomy): domain Eukaryota; kingdom Metazoa; phylum Chordata; class Amphibia; order Gymnophiona; family Ichthyophiidae; genus Ichthyophis; species Ichthyophis bannanicus. Next base: position 367,711,906 of record CM066038.1, on the reverse strand, counting down.
GAGAGGCATTTCTCTGCAGAAACAAGACACCTTTTGAAAGCTTACCTCGATATTTGGAGACCAGTTCCCACTTCAATTTGTCCAGAGGTGAAACACTGTAATTTGCCATAATGGTTGTACCATTTTGCAGGTAATCTACAAGCAAAATTCCATCTTTGTCCCAGAAGACAAACACCATCACCTTGCTTGCTGATTTCAGAGTCTTGAACTTCTGATGATATGGGGAACTACTGAGTCTCCACTTTTTGGATTGTTCTTTGGTCTCTGGATCATACATATGGATCCAAGTTTCACCCACAGTGACAAGACGATCCAAAAGTCCCACAGCATTCCTATGAAATGGGTCCAAAATTGGATGTGAAGCAACCACCTGATCACACTTCTGGTCAACATAGAGGGATTTGGGAACCCATTAGGCTGAGAGCTTCCACATGTCTAAAATGTCATGGATGATATAGCCTACACGTTCTCGGAATATCTTCAGTGCCTCTGCTATCGTTTTAGCTGATATTCTTCAATCCTCCACAATCATGGTTATTTTGTGGATCACACTGAGAGGGAGAAGATCCTCAAGTACCAAGAAATAAAGTCAGAGACCAAGAAAATGTGGCAGGAAGATACAGAGATATTCCTCCTTGTGTTGGATGCCACAGGCATAATTAAGAGGAATTTTCAAGTTTGAAAAATTGCCTATACATGTACATCTTATGAACTCCAGATGAAGGATCTCTTCGGCACAATGAATATACTATATTAAGCATTAGCAGTACATTTGAGAGACTGAGATTGTTCTCTATATACCTTGGATTAGGAGTGAGGTTAATTACTGTCATAGTATGTGCAAAATGAATTCATCTGGAGATATAGTCCAGAAGAAGCCATTTAATTATTGTGCTTTCTCATTTGTACAGTTAGCATGAGTGCACTTAATGCCTCCTCAAGGAGAAGCGTGATCTACAATTAATTGCAAATGAAAACGTGCGGTAAAGAACTTTTCAGTATGATAACTGTAGGGGATATGCTGGGCACTCCCCCAGCAGTTAGCATATGGTCTTTGAACGGACCGTACACTAATCTTTGCTGTTAAAGCACTGTAAGTGCACAAACTTACCGTACTTCAGTAAAATGACCCTTAATGTACACTAATTGGTAGGCTAATGTGTTTTAAATTGATTTAGTGCATGTTATATTTTTTCCGGCATGCTAATGAAATGAATGCACATCCCTATTCTCTAAGGATCCCATGATTAGGCAGCACAGAGACTGAGCTTAACAATGCTTCTATAGTGATTTAAACCAGTGCATTTGAAGTAAACTAAACAGATGGGATCTACAATTCATGAGACTAGAACACATAAGCAACCCTGTGTTTTCAGTGTTTAAAAATGGCTTTTAGCAATATACAGAAACAAAAAAACACAATTTGATTGATTACAGAAACAAAGAATTTTGAAATAAGTGCTGACCAACATAAACTCATATAACACATGCAATCCTTTATTTCAAATGAGATCTGGCATTTATGCTACTTACTTCTCATTTTTATTAACTAAAAACTGGAGACTGTAATAAGTTAACCCAGACTCGGTTTCTCCAGGACCAATAAGGCTATCAAAATTGCACTATTTAAAACTAAAAACAAACTTAGCTAATTTCTATAGAGTAAGATTGATGACAAAAGGCTACATTTGATCATCCTTAAACGTGCGGCAATAAAATATTTTATTTCTGATTTTAAAGAGGTGATAAAAATGTCTTGTGACTGTCAGATCTGCTCATATTTTTTAACCGTAATAAAAATGAATTAACAATTGCAACCAAGTACTTTCTCTGAAGACAGTGGAAAAATTGAGATTCTTTATAAAGGAATTGGGTTTTCTCTACCCTAATAAAGCTTTCAGTAGTATGTTTTGGTATCCAGATAAATAGAATAACAATAGTAATTCCAAATGTTGGCTAAGGATCTTAATGCTAAATTATCCTATTACTGTACTAGCCCTTAACTGGTGATAATTTGAATTCACAAAATGAGGCCATTAGTATGCAAGCTTGTTTCTTTTCAGGCAGAGAGAATGAACGGTACAGCTTTATTAATGATTTAGTTTTTTCATTGTTATTTTGTATGTGTGGTAGAGGGGGCAACGACCTAACAGTGAATTCTGAAAAAAACCAGTGAATTTTTTAAGCAAACCTGCAGCTTATTGGTAAGCAGACTAATTTTATTTATTTATTTATTTGGGGTTTTTTTTATACTACCTTATCTTAAATCAAAGCGGTTTACAGAGGACCATAACCTTTATAGAGAACAGTGAACATGACTAAAATATTGAATCACATTTCGTACAGGGTAATTTGTATTAACTTATTTACAATCATAAACATATTTACAGTGATTATTTGGCAGACATATTTACAGAGAGATTATGAGACAGTTTACAGCATTACATTTGAGTTAACTACATTGGTGGCAGCAGGTGAGTGTGCGTGTTAGATGAGTGTTGAACATTTTTCATTTATGTTGGTAGAGCATCTGTTTCTGTTTGTATATTTCCATAATGTTCTGAAAAGAGTAATGCCTTGATCATTTTCCAGAATGTGGATAGGTCATTTATGTTTCTTATTCTGGCTGGGAGGGTGTTCCATAGTATGGGGGCATAGAAAGAAAAGGTTCTTTTGCTTGTTGATTGATTGATCCGTCTGAATTCAGTTGGGATGGACAGGGAGTTTTTCGTAATTTCTCTTCTTTGTTATTTGGGATCTTGTCAATTAAAGTTCCGAAGTGTGATGGGGCTATGTCATGGATTATTTTGAAAGTGATGATCAAGTATTTGTACTGGATTTGTCTGTGTATGGGGAGCCAGTGTAGTTGTCTCATAATGGGAGTGATATGTTCAGATCTGTGAGCCCTCTGGATTACACGAGCTGCCATGTGTTGTGCCATCTGCAGAGGCATCATTAGGGAGTCCCTGTAATATACTATTGCAAAAGTCAGATGATGTAACATACTTATTTTTCTGAAGATGGCTTGGGTTGTGTTGCTAATGTGGGATGTTAGGTTTAGGTTTTGGTCTAATGTGATGATACCTAGATACCTTACTTCAAGGGTGACGTCTTTTACTTGGATTTTTGGTGGAGGTTTGAATTCTTTGTTTTTGGTGATAAAGAGAACTTCAGTTTTATGGAAGTTTATTTTGAGGTTGTATGATCAGAGACATTGTGAGGTTTTATTAAAGCATTTTAATATTTGCTGAAAGTCAAGGTTGTCTGTATTGATTGGGAGGTATATCATTATGTCACCCGCGTAAATGTGATAAATCACTTTGTGCTTTTGAAAAATGCTGTATATTGTAAATGTTAAACAACAAGTCAGAAAAGACGATCCTGCATCAGGTTAAAAAAGAAGTTCTCATAACTACAGGATCTTTTTCAACCTGATGCAGGGTCATCTTTTCAGACCCGAAACGGGCCATGTCATTACTTATGGACTCTGTGGTGTTTCTCAGCTCAGGAAAAAGTTTCAGCTAAGCGTTTTAAATTGATACACTGTTTTTGAAATTATTAAAAGGAGAGACCACAGCGAGAGGAAGGATTTAATTCCTCCTACTTTTGTGTGATTACTCCGACAAAAAAGACATACGGGTTCTTCACTTTTATATCAGGGTTTCTGTTTAGATTATTGTTTCACTCTGATTGGGGGTTCCTTTCTATTCATTTAAACAACAAGTCATACAACGGCAAGCCTTGAAGGATACCTTGTTGTTGGGTATATGTGTTAGAGCTGGTTTGCCCAATTTTTACCTGCTGGGTGTGGTTTATTAGGTAGGATTCCAACCATTGAAGGGGATAGCCAACAATTCCGAGTTGTTTCAGTCTTGATAATAAGATGGAGTGGTTAAGGGAGTCAAACACTGCAGCTAAATCAAGGAAGATCAGAATAAAGGATTGTTTGGTACTTGCTATTCCTTTAATGAGGATATCAAACAAGGCCAGTAGGAGTGTTTCCACTCTGTGATATGGTCCAAACCATATTGTTGTGGGTCTAGGGGGGCATGAGTATCTAAGTGGTCTTGTAATTGATGTTCGACTATCTTCTTGATTATTTTTGCCATAAATGGTAGGCTTGAAATAGGTCTGTAGGAATTGCGGTTGGCTTTGTCTTATGAGCTCTGTTTAAGGATTGGTCTAATCGAAGCTCCCTTTAATGCTACAGGCATATATCCACAGACTAGTCAGAGATTGACCATTTTGAGTATATACAGTATGGTGCTATTTCTGTTTGTGGCATTTTTAACCAGCTGACAGGGCATGGGTTGGTTGGTAATGTGGTGGTGTTAATGGCCAAGATGTTCTAAATTGATTTGAGAAAACGAGTGCCATGGAGTGATGGTACTGTTGGTTGGGAGGGAGTTGGGCAGTGTAGTATCTGATTAAGACCGCAGTTTGATCATGTAGTGATTAGCCAACACTTGTGGGTGGATTAGGTTTGTACTGTCCTCCTTATTAAGGGATCACGGCAGGGATCTCACATTCCCAAAGAGTTCTCTTGGATTATTCAGGGATTTTAGTAATAATTTGGTGTGGTTCTTTTTATTGTGTTTGTTTATGTTTTCTCAGTAGACTTGGAGGGTGTTCATGTAGCTATTCCTGTCCTCTGGAAGTTTTGGTCGTCTCGATTTTTGTTCTAAGATTCTTAGTTTTCTCTATATTTTTCTAAGTTCCTGTGTGCACCATGTATTTGAGTGGGTATGGTGATTGTTAGTCTTAGGTGGGGGGACAGATGATGCATTGTTGATAACAGAGTTCCATTTATCTAGCCGTTCATCCAGATCATTTGAATCAGAATTTAGTTGTGGCACTGTTTCCTTTAAGAATGTGTTTTTGCTGAATTGCTTAAAGCATGGCTGTGTGATGGTATTTTTGTTTTTCCTATTTATGGAGAGTTGTTTTGGGATTGTGAATTTGAGGATATAATGATCTGTCCAAGGCACAGATTGTGATGAGGTCATAGGGTTAGTTACACAAATTAAATTGTTGGGTAGGAATATTGGGCCCAGTATTCGAAGGCCTTTACACAGGTAACTTCCTTAGTTACCCTTGTAAAGGCCTTATCTGGGATTTTTGAAGGGCAACTACATGGCTAGTGTCCTTCAAAAATCCCGGCTAAGTCCCTAACGCACCCAGATGCTATCTAGATAGCATCGGGCATGTTAGGGGCATTCTGGATTGGAGGAAGAGGCTACACAGGTAGCAGCAATTTTTGATGCTACCTGCATAGCCATCTGCGCCTTAAAGATAGGTGAGGTTTTCCCTTGCCTATCTTTAAGACGCAGAGGCTATGCGGGTAGCATCGAAAATCGCTGCAATCTGTGTAGCCTCTGCGGCTGCCGGGGCATCCAGGCTAACCCAGATTTTCACTTCTGCTGACCGAGTTAAGGGGCCAATATCGGGCCCATTAAGTCTAGTATATTACCTTTTTCGTGCGTGAATGTGTGAGTTATCTCTTGATATTCCATATGTTGCATGGTTTTAAGAAAAGAGTCTGCATGATTGCCAGATATGGATGCTAGATTAAAGTCACCCAGGACTACTATCTGTTTATTGATTGGGGTGCTTGAGCATACAGTTTCCAAGTGGGGCCCTATCAATGAGACAGAATATATATTGCTTGGTTTCAATTATTAGGCTATCTATGCCCTCCACACTTATGGCCATTTCTTGGGTTCTAATTTAGCTGTAAATGTATTAAATGTATTTAATTAAGTACATTTCATATATTTAATTAAGTACATTTATTTATTAAAATGCATGTATTTCATTAAATAATTTTCTACCAGTTGGATCTGTAATTCATAGAAATACTGGGTGTAGCTCCACTGCACTGTAAATTTCCTAGTGAACATCAGTAAAAAACCATTAAATATGAACAAAACAAGTAAATTCCCCCAAAAACTGAAACAAAGGGCATGTTTACTAAATTGTAGTGTTTGCACTTACCACGCCTTAACTGGTAAGTTGGAGTGGAGGAGTAGCTTAGTGGCTAAAGCAACAGCTTCGCACCCAAGTGATCACTGGTACTCTTTGTGACCTTGGGCAAGTCACTTTACCCTCCCTTGCCTTGGAAGAAAAGGTCTAACAATCTACCTACGGTCATACTTTACCAAGAAAACCCAGGTATTGCTGGGTTGCGAGGAGTTGGTATTAACAGCCATTAAAAAAAAAAAAAGTACAGACCTTGTACAGTAAAAGCTGGGGCTGTGCCCAGAAACTACCCTCCATTTAGCATCCAGGGTACAATTGCTATCCATGGGAGCTGTGTTTTCTGCCTCAGAGGCAGGAGCAGGGAATGGCAACCCAGTACCCAGATAAAGGAGACTGGCTTTACAGGTGTGGTCACAATATCTTCCCCTCCCAAGTGCTAATCTCCCACAATATGTGAACCCACAGAATGGCAACCTCCACCAATGACCCACCTCCCCTGGTTCAGAACCCCCTGTGCATGCTCCCCTCTACAGCATACCCTTCCACAGAACAGTAGATAGTATCCTCAGGAGGTCATTCCCCCAAATCACAAAGAGAAAAGAGCAACAAAAATGACATGGAATGGAACAATTCTTCCATTAGGTTAAGGCTTTCTAGTTTGGAGAAGAAACAGCTGAGGGGAGATATAATAGAGGTCCATAAAATACTGAATGGAGTAGAATTGGTAGATGTGAATTCATTGTTTACTTTCAAAAATGTCAAGAATTAGGGAATGAAACATGCCAGGAAGTTACAAATATATTTTCTCTTAATGTATAATTAAGCTTTGAAACTCAAAGGAGGAGCAGGAGAATGTGCTGAAAGCAGCTACTGTAGCTGGATTTAAAAATGATTTGGACAAATTCTTGGAGGAAAATTATTATTAAAGGTAGAATGAGATAAAACTACTGATTATTCTTAAAGATAAGTAGCATGGAGGTGGCTACTTTGGGGGTATGCCAGGTACTTATGATCTGGATTGGCCACTCTTGGAAACAGGGCACTAGGCTTGATGGGCCTTTGGTCTGATCCAGTATGGCACTTCTTTTATTCTTATATTCAAATCCCAACCCTCACTCTACTTCCTAAGCCCTACCAGGTATTAGTTAGGGCTCCCTGGTGGTATTATCTATCAACAGGTAGAAGTAGTCTTCCTCTACTTCTATTCCAGCTCTAGCAACTCTCAAAATGGTGCTGGTAACCCCTAGGAGTAGTACCACAAGACTACTGCTAGGGGTTACTGGTGACATTTTGAGAACTGCCAGTGCTGATGCAGGAATGTAGGTCTTGGAGAGGAGGAGGAGGAGATTTAAATTATGTGTTATTATAACTAGAACAAAGATACATATTCTTTATCGTCCTGCTAGACCAGTCCAGACAAGTGGATTGTGTTCTCCAACAAGCAGATTGGTGGAGACAGATAACCAATGAAATGCCCAGGTGTCTATGACATCACTACCATGCCTTTATCAGTCTGAGCCACTAGAGGGCAACTCAGTATTTTTCTGTCTCCAGCAGATGGTAGTTTGATTTTCTCAGCTCTGATAAAAATCTGAACAAATGAAGATTGATTTCCCTCATGAACGACCACCTTGAGGATGACTCTCTCACTTGACCATGAAGTGGGAGGTTCCACTAGACGGGTATTTTTGGCAGCCACAAGAAGAGGGAAAATTGGTTCAGCACTGTGCTCTTATCCTGTTAAGAGCCTGTTGAGTAGCCAGAATATTGGAAGGATTTGGAAGGAATTCAGCTACCTCACACAACCACAGCACCCCTCCCTCCTCCTCCTCTCCCCTGAAGACGGAATATGGCTCAGAGGTATATGGTTGTATGCCTGTATTAAAAAGAGAAAGAACAACAGTGTCTGGGGAGTTTGCCCTGCCTGAGGCTCCTAGGGAGTGAGTACCAAGGCTTGACCTTGTCATTGTCCTGTTGGGGGGCTCCAAAATTTGTCTGTTTTTGGGGCATATGTCAGGGTGGACCGCAGATGATTGTTAGCTTGGCATCAGGGGTTTCCGTCATTTTCCAACGTGTACTGTTAGCATTTTCTGTTTTGTGTGCCTTGTGCTCCGGCTGTCCCAGTACATGTTCTGTTTGAGTGACTCCAAAGCATGTTCCTGCCCAAGCGCCTATAACATACACTCATGTACATGCTCCATTAGGGCATGTTCATGTGCCTATGTGGCCTCAGCATGTGCAAATGTTTGCCTTGCCTTAACTCTTTCTGCCGTCTACTAGGAAGCATTGTTTGATGTGTGACAAATGAAAAGCCTCATCGCTGGATTCATCTTGCATGGTAGCCTCTGACTGCTCACTGGTGGGCAGGTCTCCCTGCTTCTAATGGATGATTTGGTTGGCCAGTCATCTTCCGCCTCAAGGTGGGAGGTTACTGAGGGCACTGTGGGTAAGAATCATAGTCTGGTTTTGAGATCCATGACCAATTTGACCATGCTTCTAACTGCTCCTCTTCTTCGGAGGGTTCAGATACAGCTGTGCCCCCTGTGATTGGGGATCATTCTCAGGGATGGGAACTCTGGGAATCCAGGTTGTCCTCCCAGAAAAGCCTGTTTTTTTTGACGCAGAAATTCAGACCTTACAGCCTTTGGATTCTCTTGAGCTAAGTCATGTGAGGGACAGACATAGTGTAGAAGCCTGGCTTGAGTGCCTTCTTCTAAGTGACCCATGCAGAGGGTGCATTATGGAGATGTGGATCGACTGGGTCTGTCCAAGACTTGGACTTGAGTGCTGGCTCTGACGCCACAGTTGAGGAGTCTGATGCAGAGAAAGAAGTGGGGGGTTTCCCCTTCAGAGGATTATGTGAAGGCTGGCCTTTTCCAGCTGTCCTGAAATAGAGATCTGGCAGCATTGATTGCTCAAGTTTCATTTGCCTGATACAGTGACAGAACAGGGGCTGCATGTTCCCCACATCTACAGGTGGTGAGGATATTCATGGTAGTCTTTTTATTTCCGGAAATAATCAAGAACATCTTCTAGACAAAATTGGTCCTTCCTTGTTTCCCACCTAGGGGTAATAAGGTGTGTCAAAGGAGGTGCACTCTCCTGGAGTGGAGTGAGTCATGTGGTCTGGCCCATCCAAGGTAGAGGCACAGGTCATGGCAGTCATGGAGCGGGCCTCCATGCCTGTGGAAGTTGAATTGGCTTTAAAGTACGCTATGGATAGAAAGTTGGGCTCTCTGCTGAAAAGTTAATTTGCAGCAGCAGCTGCTATTCTACAGCTGGCAATGTGTTTGCAGGCTTGATGTCTCCTACTCCTGGATAATGTTACCCCACCTTTGGAGTCACTTACTCCCTCCCTTCTGATGCTATGTATGTTCTAGTATGCTTGGTGGCTAAAGGTATTGCCCTATCAGCAGTGTTGTGGGGTTGGATATGGTTTCCCCACTGGGCAGCAGATACATTTTCCAAAGTCTCGCTAACTCAATTGGCCTTTCATGGAAAGCTCCCTTGTGGGGCTGATTGAAAGAGTTAGTGGAGGACTTTGCCAAGGTCAAGTCTCATCACCTTTCAGGACCGAGAGGACCTAGGAAGCATGCTGGGTTGTTTTCCCTCTTCGGCTTCAGCTCGTTCATTGCAGGCCCACAGGACTGACTTCTGGGGCTCTTGAGACTCTTGGTATTGTTGTTCCGGAAAGCCTAGCTTCTCTGTTTCTGTATTTTGGATCCATATTTAACCCTTTCAAGGGGCTTTTGGACCCAGAGACTTGGGCACCTCCAGAGAGGGTTCCTCTTGCTCATCGTAAAAAAGGTTTGGGGGCCTCATTCCTGGATGTCACCAAGGCTTGCTGGGTGCTAGACATCATTCAAAGCAGCTATATCCTGGACTGCAATCAGCTGCTCATGGAGGCATTTGTTATCTCTCTTGTTGTTCAGCAAACATGAAAGCCACCATAAGGCTCTTGTTGGACAAGTTACTGTGCCTGAAGGTGGTGGTGCCAGTGCCCCCAGCCGAACGGGGCAAGAACAGATATTCCATTTATTTTGGGATGCCAAAGAAGGATGGCTTCTTCCAACCGATTCTCAGTCTCATGGGGGTCAATGCTCATTTGCGTGTATTGTGCTTCTGAATGGAATCTCTATGATCTGTGGTTTTGGTGCTGTGCCGAAAAGAGTTCCTAGCATCTCTGGTTTTGACTGAGGCTTCCTTTCTTATCCTGATCTGAGAGGATCAGCAAAGATGTCTGAGTTTGCTGTTTTTGACTCATACCTTCAGTTCACTACCCTCTCTTTGGCCTTCCATTGCCCCAAGCACATTCACCAAGGTCATGGCAGTAGTGGCTGCTGCACTATGGTGCTAAGGATTATGTGTACACCCATTTCTGGATGACTGGCTCATCTAAGACCATTCTCTGTCAGAGGCATCATGGGTTTTGGCCTTAATGGTGTCCTTCTGAAAGGTCTCAGCTGTGTGGTCAATCAGGGAAGCATCTGTTGGAGCTTTCCCAATCCCTGGAATTCCTGGGAGCACAGTTTGATGTTTGAGTGGGCAGAGTCTTCCTGCCAGAGATCAAAGTGCAGAGATTGTTGGAATGACTTGAGCTGTTCTGTTTTCAACAGGTTCCCAGGGTTTGGGACTATCTATAGCTTCTTGGCTTGATGAAGGCAATCAAGATGGTGCCATGTGCATCTGCTCATATGAGCCCACTCTAGCAGTTCTTCCTGACTGAAGTTCGAGCTCAGACTTCCACCCTAGCTGGGAGTGAGAGTCAGCTTGAGGTGGTGCTATGCTATGCTCACATTATTTGAAGAGGGGCATGCTGCTGGATGTCCCCTTGTGGGTTCTTCTGGCAACAGACACTAGTCTTATGGGCTGGGGAGCCCTTGTCAAGACCGGATAGACCGGGGTGGTTGGAGACACAGGGAGGCAGTATAGTCCATCAACCATCTCAAAGCAAGGGTTGTCCAATGGGCTTTCTTGTGTTCCAAACCCTTTTTTAAGGGCAGAGCAGTGTGAGTGTTTTTGGACAACACCAAAGCAGTGGTATATGTCAATCACCAAGGTGTCATGAGGTGTGCATGAGTGTATGGGGATGGCTCTCTGGTTCACTTGGGTGAACATGAGTCTCCTAGCTCTGTCTGCTCAGCTCATTGCCAGGGTAGGCATTGTGGAAGTGGTTTTCCTCCATTGTCACTCTATCCCGGAGAGTAGAACTTGAGTCAAGAGACATTTCAGGTGTTTTTCCACTGTTGGGGTCGCTCTATGATGGACATAATGGTGTCCCACTCCAATGAGAAAATGTGCCATTTTTTCAGTCGCTACATGGCTACTGGGTCCAAGGACATGGTTGCCTTGGTACAATCCTGGCAATGGCAATGCCTACTGTGTGTGCTTTCTCCAGGGCTGCTGCTGGGGCATGCGCTCCAGCACATGAATTGCCATCTGGGATGGATTGTTCTGATGGGACCAGATTGGCTGAGGACAGAGTTGTTCAGGGACCTGCTGCAGTTCCTGCAGGTGCTTCCTCTTTACCTATCCCATTTTGGGGATGGATGCATCAGGGGTCGATTTTCCTTCTCACTCATGGCTTGACTCTTGAAGGGCATCAGCTGATGTGTAAGTACTATTATCCTGTGGTAGTTTCTGTTCAACCTGCCATATGTGCGAGTCTGGTATCTCTTTGAGCGTGGGTGTGCACATGACAGCTTGTTCCTAAGGCTGTCAAGGTGCCATTTCTATTGACCTTTCTGCAGAACATTCTGGAAAAGGGCCTTACTTTACCTCTCCGAATGTCTAGGTGGCAGCTTTGTCCTGTTTTAGAGGTCTGGTGCCTAGAAAGTCCTTTGACCTGCATCTGAATATTTGACATTTTTCTTCAAGAGGTTTGGCATCTGCGTCCTCTCCTCCAGTCATTTATCCCTTCCTGGGATCTCTGTCTGGTGCTCAGGGCCTTGTTGTTGGAGTCCTTTGAGCTTTTGAAGGGTGTGACTCTGAAGGATTGACTCAAAAGGCTGTTTTCTTATTCGCAATTGTTCAGCAAGGCGGATTTCTGAGCTGCAGGCTCTGGCTTGCCGGGATACATATCTGTCTTTATAGGAGAAGGCCATCTCCATTCAATCTATGTTTTCCTTTGCCCCAAGGTGATAGCTCCCTTTCATGTGAACCAAGTAGTTGGCCTGCCCTCCTACTCTAAGAAACAGTTTTGAGAGAAAACTAAGGATCTTCGCCTTGTGGCGCCCGGAGAGGTGCTTTTCTGGTACTTGGAGGTTACAAATTCCTCATAAACTGGATCATCTTTTGTGTCATTTCCTAGCCCACACAAGCTATCATGGCAACCAAGTCTAAATTGGGGTCCAGGATCAAGGAGGCTATTGCCTTGGCATATCTTTAGTGCTGTTTGCTGGCATGCAAAACCTCTGGCTGGTTACAGAAAGTTTGTGAGCCCATTCTACCTGAGCACAAGCATGCTCACAAGTGGAGTGTAGCTTGGTAGATCCATCAGACATTTTCAGGCAGCAATGTGGGCATCACTTTCCACTCTTGTTAAGCATTATTGCTTGGATGTCCATGATCAGGCGGACATAGCCTTTAACTCTGAGGTTTTGCAAGCTGATGATTTTCTTCCCACCCAGTGGAGGAGTAGCTTTGGTATGTCTAACTTGTCTGGACTGGTCTAGCAAGAAGATATGGAAGGTGACATTTTACTTACCAGATAATGTCCTTTCCTTGAGTCCTGCTAGATCAATCCAGGACCCTCCCCTGTAACTGTTTTTGATCTGTTATGTTGTGGCAGTACCTTTGGGATCTATATGCTTAGTTTTGCAGGCTCATATCTTACTGACAGACTTCTATTCAATCTCTCCTATAGATTGTTTCTTTACTGTAGATTAATCATTGTTGCCCTACTGAGGTTGTGTGAGGTTGGCCAGGCTTTCCCATATATTATGGGATGAATAATGAGTTGCCCTTAACTGGCTCAGGCTGATAGAGGCATGGGAGTGATGTCATTGAAATCTGGCCATTTCATTGGTTCTCTGTCTCCTCCAATCTGCTGGTAGGGGAACACAACCTACTTGTCTGCCTGGTTTAGCAGGACTTAAGGAAACATAGAAACACGATGGCAAAAAAAGACCACATGGCCTATCGTCTGCTCTTCTATAGCAACCACAACCTTTTTACCCTTTTGAGATCCTCTGTGTTTGTCTCATGCTTTTTTGAATTCAGATACTGTCCTCATCTCTACCACCTCCACTGGGAGACTATTCCATACATCCACCACTCATTCTGTAAAGAAATATTTCTGCATATTACTCCTGTGTCTATCCCCTTTCACCTCACAGGTGTAATATTTCCGCATATTACACCTGTGTCTATCCCCTCATCCTATGTCCCCTCGTAGCAGAGCTTGCTTTCAATTGAAAGAAGCTCTCCTTCTATGCATTTACTGGTAAGTAAAATGTCACCTTTGATTTTAATACAGTAATACTACATAGTTCGAACCAAGAGAGAGATTATGCCAGTTATGGCATTTTAATTTGATTATCTGTCTGTGTTGGATTCGGAACCTTTTTATATACTGCTTGATGGGTTCCTATATGTGTAACATGTGTAAATCACTGAACATAGGTGATATACATAATTTTACACAGCACCCAGGGGCAGAGGTAGGATGGATCAGAGGTGGAGTTGCAATGTACACATTTGCATGAACAAAATTCACACTTTCTTTGGAACAGTATATTTGTGCAAGAGAATGAAGCTGATTTGGATTTTGATACCGGGACAGCTGGCTTTGCTCCAGCCCAAGAGACCCTCCTGTAGTCCTGGGAGAAAGGGAAAATGGGAGCTGTACCATTTTGAATTTTGGCATCAATAGAGCTGGCATTGCTGCAACCCAGGAGACCCTTCTACTAACTTGGGCGAAAGGGGAACATGAAGGGGGCCTAGGATAACATGGGGATTTTTTTACAGTATCCATGTGAAGAGCAAAGTTTGGAATCAGAAGACAGGGGTACTTAGGACTAGTTCTCCTTTTAAAAATCATGACCTGGCTGGCCAGGGAACACATGTTGCTGGCGCAGAAACATACATGATCACAAATGATGGATTTATTAAGAGCTAAACATCATTGGAGTGGAGGAGTGGCCTAGTGGTTGGGGCAAGGTTCTTCAGGCCAGAAGGTGAGGGGTTCAAATCCCACTAGAGGACAGCAACCTTGGGCTGGAAGGACTGGGGTTTCTAGTCCCACAGGTGCTCCTTGTGGTCTTGGGCAAGCCACTTACCCCTCCATAGCCCATGTTCCCTGTAAAAGAGTTATCTCCAAGTTGTAATGCCCTGTTCAGTGTAATTTCAGTTTGTTCAATGTAAACCGCACTGATGCAGAATAGCACAGTATATAAGAGAATTAAAAATAAATAAAATTCACTGAAGCCATAAAACACATTCAAAATATGTGTTAATTTGTAAATAGGCTTTTTTTAGTGAACAGACTCAAGACCTCTGCATACGCCTCCACCTTCATTTTATAATAATTTAATTTGACCATTACGCTATTGATGAGCATGCAAAGTTAGACTTTGCTTGGATTTAGTATCCATTCCATAAAAGACCTGACTGTGCAAAGATAATGCAAGTTACTTTGAAGTTCTACTAATGACCTATCAGCTACTAAGAACCTTCTTTGCCATCTGTTTTATTTATAAATGTTTTCATTTTGCTATAGCCTTTTGTGTTGCAGTAAATTACTTTCTTTGTCCAAAAGAAGATCTAGAAACAAATTTGTCTTTTGAACATCTTTGCTTTTAATGAGGTTTATGTCATCAGATGGGAAAAAAAATAACTTTTATCACTCTTTAACCAGAATTTATTACAAACGGAGTTGACCTTTATTGTACATTGAAAGAGTCACTCATAAAAGGCTCCTGAGGAAATTAAAAAAAACATTGGAAAGAAGGCAATGCCTAACTGAGGTTTGGAAACTAGTTAAAAAATAGGAAATCAAAAGTAGGGCTAAATTGTCAGTACTGAGGATCTGTTCCAAGACCAGTTCTTTTTAATATATTTATAAAAGATCTGGAAAATGAAGCAATGAATGAGGTTATTGGAATTTGCAGATGATGCAAAATTATTAAGCCAATAGCAGTTTGTGAGGAGGATCTGCTGAGACCAATTTGATTTAGGGGTATGTTTACTAAACCGCGTTAACGTTACCTAACGCGCGTTAACGTAACCGGCCACGGTAAATCCCGCAGAGGGTGGAGAGAGGGTGGAGAGAAGAGGGTAAATGGGCGGGGAGTGGTCAGGAAGAGGCTCCTTTCACATTAATGCGTAGAAAATAAGGGCCGAACATTACCGGGATTGAAAACCTGTCGTTAGATACACATTTGCAGGAGGGTGAAACCATTTCAGCGTCAGCAATGTACAACAAAGGGGTATGTTTACTAAACCGTCTTAACATCTCAGCGGTGGTATTATCACGCAATAAGTGACATTATCGCGCAATAACATCACTTATCGTGCAATAACACAGCAGCGGCATTAAGGCACACTAACGTTGTGAAATCCGGGCCTGAAGGGTGGAGTAAGGCTTTCCAGAGGGCGGAGAGAAAGGGGCAATGGACGGAGAGTGGGAGGGGAGAGGCACCAGGTACACTAACGCTGTGAAATCCGGGTCTGAACACTAACGCCAGTGAAACCCTCGCATTAAGGCACATTTGCAGGAAAGAGAAACCATTTCAGTCAGCAATGTGCAGCAAAGGCAGGGAAACTCAGAAAAATGATAGTTGTGATGCATGTGCAGGGACCAAAAAGGCAAATAAACATATAAAAGGACCAGAACCACATTTAAAATCCAAATAACCAAGCTGGCCAATAGTGATATCAATGATAAACATAAAGAAACACTACTGACAAAGCATATAAATTAAGATATCATGTTTGGAAGGGTCTATGCTCTGTCCCCCTACAAAGTGAATGATCCAACATTGAAATAGCGCTGATCAGGGTTTCTGTCATTTAGATTGGGCAGGTTTGTTATGGCGTGCACATGTGCAGCATCAGCAGAGTGGGCACGTAGGAAACGGCAACTGTAATAATGCTGTAAATGGGATACAGGGGGCTGCAGGCGGCACATGCTGTGGTCCAGTTGGGGCACAGTGCGGGCTAGGCAGATGCCTAGCTGGCACATAGGAATGCCGAAACTGTAAAGCAGCAAGACAGCAACTGACGAGGGTCCAACATGGGCATGAGTGTGTGTCCCACAGTGTCACAGGGGAGATTACCCAGAAGGTACCCCCAAGGGCACATAACATTGGCAGGCGGTGGGGGGGGGGGGGGGTTAGCATGTGTATGGCTGGAACACCTTGCAGGGTGCTGTGGCTGGAGACTGTCAGATAGTGGTGGGGTGCAACTGAGCATTTCCTGGCCTACTGTCTGTCTGCCATTGCCTTATGGATGTGTACAGATCTGCACTAATTGCCCTGTAGGGTGCCTGTTCCCCAGCAGGACTGGGGTTGATGGTCCCCTCTACTGCCACCATTGCAGGGATGTAGAATGTGGATTTGTTGGTGGGAGATCCCATCCCCCACCCTGAGCCCCAGAGGGCGGGTTGGGTGGTGCTACATAATCTGCCTATGGGTCCACAACCCCCCCCCCCTCCACTTATATCATGTGACCATGGCACCCACACAGAGTATGCGCTATTCAGGGTACATCATAATCCACAAGGGCTAGACGTGACTGGGAAATACAGATGGACACAGGTGTATCCTAGGTGTGTCTGCAAGGACTACCTATCACACACTGGAACTGATAGTGATCTGTACAATAACCTATCTCAACTAAGCCAGGTGCTGTGGACCTGGTGCTGGGCACCCCACCTCGCCCTCAGGGTGAGCACAGTACCCCCACAATGTGTTGGTCTGTAGTTACTCTGTGCCAGTAACACACATGGTCAGTTCCCCCTACCAGGCCAAGGTGTTGTGGGGGTGCATACCCCATCTTGTGATCATCTGTAGACTGCTGATCTGCATGTGCAGTGCATCATGGGTACGGGTGGGTTAACCCTATCCTGGTAACCACAACAGACAGTTTGTGTGGTGACCTGCAGTCCTTCTGTAGCCAGCCAGTGGTTTGTTAGTAGCTATAGGGATGTAATCCACTGGTTACTTCACTGACTGTGGAGGCAGAGGTCATGGGTTTGATCCCACAGTGGTGTTATTTGATAGTGCTGTCTGAGGCATTTCCTTTTTTAATTTAAATTAGTGCTGCCAGCAAAAACACCCTCACAGTGCTGTAACCTTAAGGTGCCTCATAAGGCGCCCTATAGGGAACATTATAAGGTGCCTTGGCAGACAGTGCACTTTATAATGTGCCCTCTGGAGTGCCTTATAGGATGCCTTATGCGGCACCTTAGGTTATGGCACTGTGAGGGTGTGTTTGCTGGCAGCACTAATTTAAATAAAAAAAAATGCCTCAGACAGCACTGATTTAAAGTAAAGGGTAACACCTCAGACAGGCTTACTCATTAAGCCCACTGGAGAATCAAACTCATGACCCCTGTTTCATTCATCAATGTATTAACCATTGTACTACACCTCTGTCGCTGTGGTTGTTGGTCAGTGCGCCTAACCCAAAATGCTACCTTACGACCGGAACGCCCACTACCTTATATGGCATTCGTCACAGTAAGACTGCAACTAACGCCGATAACATTAAGATGGTTTAGTAAATATACCCCAAAGGCAAGGAGCCCAAGACAAGTGATAGTAGTGCTCCATTTACAGCAACAGCATAGTGCACAAGTATGAAAGGTCACTATGGTGATGGTGCAAATGGGGCATAGGGGGCTGCAGGCGGGACATGTAGTGGGGGCAGCTGGGGCACAGGGTGGACTAGGCAGTAGCCTAGGTAGCACATAGGAACATAGAAACCAGAAATCAGCAAGACAGCAGCTGACAAAGGCCAAACACAATCCACCTACATCTACCTGGTCTACCCTAGCTAACAGTTGCCAGGGTACTGACCTGACATCCCCCCAGCTAACCCTCCCCCAAGCAGAGGGACATAATATTGGTAGGCAGTGATAGGGGGGATATGAGGATACCCATGTATGCCTCCCCACCCTAGACCCTGCTCCCTAGGTGACCGCCTACCCACACAGAGGATGGCCTGGGACTGCGCACTACCAGCACCGACAGCATATTGTCATGTCAGCATGGCAGGGGGGGGGGATCGGTGCTTGAGTGGACAGTGGCATCTGCCTTCAGTGGACCTAGGCCATTTCCTGTACCAGTATGTGGTGTACAGTGCAACATAAAAGGTCTGGCTGAGGCAAAGTACAGGTAGCTCCAGGGACTACTGTGCATCTGTGGCAACAGTGTGGTGAAGTACACACAGCCAGTGTGTCCAAAAAATGAGGGTCATAGGTTCATGTCCCAGCTGTGGATCCTGCAGAGCATGTCCCTATATTTTATCTTACAATGCAGATACAACAGCAACATGTGCAAAGCCCAAAGCAGGGGCGAACTGGGGTACAAACACCCACTCACACAGGCTCCACAATCTATAGTTGCATGGAGAGTCAGGCTGTTGGCCCCAGAACAGAGCTGCAGTTATCACCAGAGCACTACTACTACTACCTCCTGCACAGTTTATCAATGTCAGCATTGTGATCAGGACCAGTGTGGCAGGCAGGGTTGCCAACCACCCCTATCTTTGCACAATGCTGCAATAGGAGTGTGTGTGTATGTCTATCCATTGTTTTGTGGCTGCCCACACCTCACTAGGCCCACAATGTCCCACTGTTACCAGTGTTAGCCTGAATATCTGCATAATGAGGAGCAAGGTATTGTGGGTATGGCCCGGACAGAGCAGATTGGCCAGGATGTGGGACAATGGCTGGGACGCTGCAGTACCCAACCACCGCCTGCATGGACAGGGTGGCCACAGCATGTCATGCTGGGAGGACACTTTCACTCTGACCGAGCAGTGACCATGACATGTCTAGGTTCGCACATAGCACTCTACACACTATCTGTTTCTAGTGGTACCTGTGTGTTCCCAGTGCTGGGGGCTCAATCACTGAGATACCTACTTGGTGCACATAGTTTCTCTGTGAGCATGCATTATGGACTGGCTAGTGGACTGTTTGCAGTTAGTTTGTGCATGGTTGGAGCACCTTGTAGGGTCCTGCATGTCCAGTCTGACTGTGCTGTCTGCTGGTGAATGACAGACTGTGGTGTGAGGCAGTTGAGGTTTTCCTGACCTAGCCCCAGCATTACTGCTGTTCTGCCACTGCCCCAGTCACAGGTATGGCTCTGGCCCACCAATCCTGGAGGGCTGTCTTATACTAGCAGGATTGAGGTTGTTTCACTGGGGCTCAGGCACTTGTCCCTCCCCTCCCTATAAAAAGGGTGATTGTGGGCCCTTTGGGGTATGTACCACATTGACCTGTTGAGGCACTACTACACAAAGCTCATGCGAGTCTAGAAACCCCTCTGCCTTGTTAACAGGTGTGCATGGCAGCCAGACCCTAACACCAGGTATGCACTAATCTGGGTTGGGTCTGATCCCAGTGGGCCACTAGTGAGTGTGGAATACAGATGGACACCCAATTACCTTCAGCTGCACTGCAAGGCACACCTATCACACACTGGTGATGATGGAGATGTACAGCAGGACCTATCTCTAGCACCACATGTAGTGCGGACGCAGGGCTGGGCGCCCATCCTATCCCTCAGGGTGAACACAGAACCTGCACAATGGCATGATCTGTAGCTACTCCGTGCCAGTATCACACACTGTCAGTTCATATTTTCAAGCTGAGGTACCAGAGAGGTGCAGACCCCATTTGGTGATCAGCTGTAGACAGCTATTCAGCATATGCATTGCATCATGGGTGCTGGTGGGGTTACCCTATCCTGGCACTCAGAGCACACAGTTTGTGTGGGGACCTGCAGTCCTTCTGTACCCAGCCATTGCTATGAGATATGCCATGGAGGTATAGCTTAGTGGTTAGTACAATGACGTTTTTGACAGTGGTCATGGGTTCCTTTCCTTCTTTTCATGCTTGTCCTACTCAAATAGTTTGCATGCCTGTAACAGTCATATTTTTGCAGATCTGTGCTGCCAGCCCATAATACCCTTGCCACAGTTGCCAACATTCCTTCAGTCCGTCTATCTGCGTCTGTCAGCTGTGTAGAGTCCTGTCTGCCTGTGCAGGCAGCCACCCTATGTCCTGCACTGCTACCCTTTCCTGCCTTGTGCCTCTTCATGTTTGCCTCACCTGTGCCTGATCTGCATGGCACCACCACTCCTCTGTCCACCCATCATTGTAACTATCCTGCTACCTCCGCCTCCACTGGGGGACACGTATTCCCATCATCTGCCACCCACTGTCTTTCCAGTACTTTACATTGCCAACATCCTGTGCCGTGGTACAGTTGCCCCAAACATGTTTGTCAACAGTACTGGCAGCACATGGGATGCCCACAGATATGGCAGGTCCAGCAGCTCCCAGCTCTCCCTCCTTCACTCACCTGTTCATTGCCTTTCCTCAGTGCTCTATCTAGTGTTAGGGCTACATCAATTTCTATGCCTCACATGTCATCCTGAAGCACCTTGCAGTCCTTAGGGCACACTAACTTAGGGCACCGTAACCTTCTTAGGCCACCTTAACCTATGGTTCCATAACCCAGGGTGCCCTCTAAGGTGCCTTATCCAAGGGTGCCTAACACGGTGCTTAGCCTAAGGAGCCCTATAGGGTGCCTTACATAGGGCCTTATAAGGCACCTTACAAGGTGCCTTATACGGCACATTACAAGGCACCTTATAAGGTACATTACAAGGCACCTTATATGGCACCTAACAATGTACCTTATAAGGCACCTAACAAGGCACCTTATAAGGCACATTACAAGGCACCTTATAAGGCACATTACAATGCACCTTATAAGGCACCTAACAAGGCACTTTATAAGGCACCTTACAAGGCACCTTATAAGGCACCTTACAAGGCGCCTTGTAATGTGCCTTATAAGGTGCCTTATAAGTAAGGTGCCTTATAATGCACGTTAGTCTAAGGCGCCTTGTAACACGCGTTACCTGACACGGCTTGCCATAATGATGCAACGCCCATGCCTTTATATGGGCATCTGTAACACTACCAGGGAACTTAACGCGGGTAACATTACCGGAGTTTAATAAACATACCCCTTAGTATATGCCCTTCCAGTAGTAGTTCAGGACAATTTACATTAAAGTATCCTAGCTACTTTCCTGCTCCTGGCGAACTTACAATCTAAAGACGTACCTGAGACAACAGAGGGTTAAGTGACTTGCCTAAAGTCACAAGGTATGTCAGTGGGATTTGAACTCTGGCTTCAACTCACAACTCTGTGTAATAGGTTACTGGGGCACTGGGCATTTAGATAGCAGATGAAATTAAATGAGGACAAAAGTAAAATTATGCATAAGGGAAAACCATTCTAAACTAATAGGTACATGATCCTAGGCTTCATATTAGGGAGTCACTACCCAGGAAAAGGATCTTTGAGTAGACAAAATGTTGAATTTTTCATTTCAGTGCATGGCAGTGGTCAAAAAAGCAAACAAAATGTTAGGATTTTTTTAAAAAAGGGATTGAGAATACAACAAAAATATTATGTTGCCTCTGTATTGATCCACTGTGCAATCGTAGCAGGGGTGGGTTGCACTTTCAGGCATATGGACATCAGGGGTGGCCAAAGGAGGGTGCGGGGCCATGTGCAGAGACTCAGTGCGGGGCCTCATTTGCATAAGTGGCCTTATTTGCATAAATATTTGCATAATGTTACCATACACTAACTTTTAGTAAACATGTCTCTTAATGAGTGTATGGATAAAGAAAGACTAAAAGATTTCTACATTACTATAATCCAGTGCCAACCGCCAGGCACATTAGGAACTACTACAAACGCTGCCCATTTAGAACCCATAGCAAACCCGCCGTATCCTGACAGCACTACCAGAACTCACAAAGCACCATACCCTACCTATCAAAAGGCAACACTGCAAATATTAAACCAATACATTTCAGAGAATACTGGGGAAAGAGAACAAGTGGCAATGTCAAATAGGAATTACATAAATAGAATACCTCAGCTCAGTTACACATGCAGAACATAGACCATCACCAAACAAGGAATCACAATTTAGAAACAGGAAGGCAATAATTAAACTGGGTACCCCAAAAGCCAAACTTGGAATGTACAACAACACTGTAGAAATAAAACTATAAATTAATTTCCTCTTGTACCAAACAAAGCGCAAACATTAATGATGCACATTTCCCAGAGCTTTCATATTCCAGTTAATAAATTCAAAATAAAGAGATATCTTTTTACCTTTTGTGCATTTTTTTCAGTTGCAATTGCTCCAGCCACTTTCTTCTGGTTTCTTCATGTTTTCTGCTAACTGTCCATCGTCTGCTGTCCATTTGTTCTTTCTTCTCTCTTCTAGGTTTTTTTTTTCCATTCTCTCTCTCTACATCTGCTTTGACATACTAATCTTTCTCCATTTGCTCTTTCCTCATTCCTATTTCATCCACACAAATTTTACCCCTCCATCCTCAATCCCCACTTACTCTCCCAATACTCGGCCAATTGTAGATTTTTCATCCCTCCCACACAAAATATTTTTCCCCTCTCCAATTTACTCTCCAAGCCCCATCCCATTCTAATCCTCCCCCAACATCAGCTCCCTTCTAGTTCCATTCACACCCAGCATCCATTACCTTCTAGTCCCTGCATCAGCCCATTTCCAGTCCTAGCCCCCCATCAACCCATTTCCAGTCCTAGCTCCCCCATCCATTTTCAGTCTGAGTCCCTTCATTAGCTCATTTCCTATCCTAGCCCCCATCAGCCCATTTCTAGTCATTTCCTAGCCCCACCATCAGTCCATGTTAAATTCTAGCTCCCCTCCACTCAGCCCAATTCCAGTCCAAGACCCCCATGAGCCTACTTCCAGTTCTAGCCCCTCCATGAGTACATTTCAATTCAAGCCCCCACCACAGCCCATTTCCAATCTTAGCTCCCCCCAACAGCCCATTTCCAGTCCTATCCTAGCTGCTCCATCAGCCCATTTTCAGTCCTAGCTCCCTTCCCTCACAGCCCATTTCCATTCCAAGCTCCCTTCCCATCAGCTATTTGCAGTTCAAACCTCCCCTTCCACTCAGCCCATTTCCAGTCATAGCAACCCCCCAACCAATTACCAGTCCTAGCCCCCCATCAACCCACTTCCAGTCCTAACCCCCCATCACCCCATTTTCAGTTTAAGCCCCCTCTATAACCCATTACCAGTCCTAACCCCCCATCAGCCCACTTCCAGTCTTAACCCCATCAGCCCATTTCCAGTCAGCCCCCCATAGCTCATTGCCAGTCCTAACCCCCCCTCCATCAGCCCACAGCCCATTACCAGTCCTAACCACATTAGCCCTCCTCAAGTCCTAACCCCTCCCCATCAGCCCATTTCCTGTCCTAGCCCCCCACAACCCATTATCAGTCCTAACCCCCCCATATCCCATTAGCAGTCCTAACCCCCCATCACCTCATTTCCAGACAGCCACCATCAGCCCACAGCCCATTACCAGTCTTAACCCCCCACCCCATAGCCCACTACCACTCCTAACCCCCCCAACAGCCCACAGCCCATTACCTTTCCTAACCACTCCCCATCCGCCCTTTTCCTGTCCTAGCCCTCCCCCCATAGCCCATTATCAATCCTAACCCCCCCATAGCCCATTACCAGTCCTAACCCCCCATCGCCCCATTTCCAGACAGCCCCCATCAGCCCACAGCCCATTGCCAGTCTTAAACCCCCCCCCCCATCGGCTTATGGCAAAATAAAAAAAAAAAAAAAAAAAGCTAGCTCTGGCTGCTCCCGCCGTCGCGGCAGCGGCAGAATGAAGTGTCCCGCGGGGCCTCCTCTGCTCGCTGAGCCCCTCTGCAAGGGCTTTCAGATTCGCGAAGGGAGAGTGTCTCCCTCGCGTCTCTGTTAAGCCCGCAGGGGCTAATGGGAAATTTCCCATCTGCCCCTTTAGATGTAAAATCCTGAAGCCAGGCTCAGTTTGCTACTGAGCATGCGTTGGCGTTCTTTTGAGTGGTGTGAAGACGAAGACAGAAGTTTGTCGGTACAGAGTGCTGAGCGTTGAAGCAGGGTGTATAAATATTGTTCGCCCGAAACGCAGTACTGTGTCTGCTATCTTGTGAAATTTGTGCTGGCAACATCACCAGAAGTCTATCTGGATGGACTTTAAAATCTGCTACTACGGATTGCTGCTCATCGTCGGACTTGGTTGGATTCAGATAAGATATTTTTTTCCAAATTCTGGCTGTTTTGAGCTCCAGCATAGACTTTTCGTGGTTCATCTTATCCTGACAAATTAATCATTTTGCATGAAGATTATTGGTTGCACTTTTGTAGTGTTTTAACCTTATTTATTGTTAGCTCTTTAATGGGCTCAATCATAATTGAGTAAAATGGAAGATTAGCTTCAAGAGGTGAATCTCGCTTCATGGCTATACTTCCGACATTATATCACATTATATCACAATATACTCACACACGCTAGCTCTGAATAGCTATTCTCTCAATTTGTTTTTGGATTTTATCAAAGAACAAAGCACTAGGCATTGATAGCATTCCCATAGAAGTATTACAGCAATCTGATACAGCTATTACCGTACTTACAAGGCTCTGCCAAGAAATATGGAAGACAACATCATGGCCAACTGACTGGAAAAGATCTGTGTTTATACCAATACTAAAGAAAGGTGATCCAACTGACTGAAAATTATTGCACAATCACTCTGATCCCACATGCCAGCAAAATTCTACTGAAGATTATTCAAAAGAGACTACAACCATACCTGGAACAAGAACTACCTGAAGTGCAAGCAGGGTTCAGGAAAGGGCGAGGAACAAGAGACATCATTGCGGATGTGAGATGGATACTTGAAAAGACTAAAGAATACCAAAAGGATATCTATTTGTGCTTTATCGACTATAGTAAGGCTTTTGACTGTGTAAACCATGAGAAACTCTGGGCCACATTAAGAAGCATGGATATACCAGAACACCTGATCGTTCTCTTGCACAATCTGTACATTGATCAAGAAGCAACAGTTCAAACGGAACAAGGAGAAACAGAATGGTTTAAAATAAGCAAAGGTGTAAGACAAGGCTGCATACTTTCCCCTTACCTGTTTAATTTATATGCAGAACAACTCATCAGAGAAGCAGGATTGTATGAAGACAACAGAGGTG
The DNA here is from genome assembly GCA_033557465.1 of Ichthyophis bannanicus. Lineage (NCBI taxonomy): Eukaryota > Metazoa > Chordata > Amphibia > Gymnophiona > Ichthyophiidae > Ichthyophis > Ichthyophis bannanicus. The sequence goes on along the minus strand of CM066038.1, from coordinate 367,686,628 downwards.
TGAAGATTGGTGGAAGACTCATCAACAACCTTCGCTTACTAATCTGATCTGTTTTTTTGAAGGTGTGCATAAACAGGTAGACAAAGGTGAGTCGGTTGATATAGTGTATCTGGACTTTCAGAAAGCTTTTGACAAGGTCCCCCATCAGAGACTTTTGGCGAAGCTAAAAAGTCATGGGATAGGAGGCAGTGTACTATTGTGGATCGGGAACTGGTTAAAAGATAGAAAGCAGAGGGTAGGGCTAAATGGCCAATATTCCCAATGGAAAAAGGTGAATAGTGGAGTACCCCAGGGATCTGTACTGAGTCCGCTACTTTTTGACATATTCATAAATGACCTGGAAAAGGGAATAACTAGTGAGGTTATCAAATTTGCAGATGACACAAAACTGTTTAAAGTTGTTAAAACCCAAGAGGATTGTGGAAAACTGCAGGAGGATCTGGATAAATTGGAAGACTGGGCATCCAAATGGCAGATGAAATTTAATGTGGACAAGTGCAAAGTTATGCACCTAGGAAAGAACAACCCACACTATAGTTACACGATGCAAGGCTCCACATTAGAAACCACCACCCAGGAAAAAGATTTAGGAGTCATCGTGGATAACATGTTAAAACCCTCCGCCCAGTGTGCAGCGGCGGCCAAGAAAGCAAATAGAATGCTAGGTATCATAAGGAAAGGGATGGAGAATAAAACAAAGGATATTATAATGCCTCTGTATCGCTCCATGGTACGACCGCACCTTGAATATTGTGTGCAATTCTGGTCACCGTATCTTAAAAAGGACATAGAGTTATTAGAAAAAGTACAGAGAAGAGCCACCAAATTGGTGAAGGGGATGGAAGGCTACTCCTATGAAGAGAGGCTAAAAAGGTTAGGGCTCTTTAACCTAGAAAAGAGACGGCTGAGGGGAGATATGATAGAGGTGTATAAATTAATGAATGGAGTGGAACGGATAAACGTGGATCAATTGTTTACGCTATCAGAATATAGAAAGACTAGGGGACATGTAATGAAGCTACAGGGTAAACTATTTAAGACAAATAGGAGAAAATATTTCTTCACTCAACGTGTAATCAAACTCTGGAATCTGTTACTGGAGGATGTAGTAAGGGCTGTTAGTATAGCTGGGTTTAAAAAAGGTTTGGACAAGTTCCTGGGGGAAAGGTCCATAAACCACTATTAAAAAGGGACCCAGGATATCAATGCTTGGCCTAGTACAAGCACTGCAGAACCTGTGTCTTTTGGGGAAACTGCTAGGTACGTATGACCTAGATTGGCCACTGTTGGAAACAGGATACTGGGCTTGATGGACCTCGGTCTGACCCAGTATGGCATTTCTTATGTTCTTATGCTATGCTGATGATACCACATTACTGGCTGAAAGTGAAAGTGATCTGAAACATTTGCTTCTCATAATCAAAGAACATAGTCTCAAAATGGGCCTGCACCTTAATGTAAAGAAGACAAAGATCATGACAACTGGCATAATCAACAGGTTCATTGTTGAAGGAGAAGAAATTGAAATTGTGAACAACTTTACCCTACTTGGATCAACTATCAATAAAGAAGCAACAAGCAGTCAAGAAATCAGACGACACATTACTCTTGGCAGAATGACAATGAAAGAGATGTCTCTCTCCATACAAAGATTCAACTTGTTTAGGCCATGGTATTTTCAATAACATCATATGGATGTGAAAGCTGGACAGTGAAAAAGATAGAAAGAAAATTGATGCTTTTGAATTATGGTGCTGGCGGCGAATACTGTGTATACCATGGACTGCCTGAAGAACAAACCAGTCGGTACTAGAGGAGATCAAATCTAAGCATTCTTTAGAAGCTCAGATGACAAGTATTTTAATGAGGGTTTACAGGTGCAGGGCTGATTGGTTGTTAAGTGTTTTGAATATCATTAGGAGGATTTTGTATTGTATTTTGCTCTGTAGAGGGAGCCAGTAAAGTTGTTGAAGGATGAGTGTGATATGTTCATATCTTGAAGCTCCTTGAATGATCTGGGTTGTTGTGTGGAAAGCTGTTTGTAGAGGTAAGAGAGTTGAGTGGGGTAATCCATGGTAGATGGAGTTTGTCAGACGGCTGCCTGGGTGAGAATGTTCACAGTCTTGGCAAGTGAATATATCAATATGATTTGCAAGGGATTGTGGGCAATGCAGTTCATTCACACCAGACACAACTGCTCACAATAATTAGTTCTGCTTGATGGTAAAGCCAATAAGATATTTATTTATGGGGTTATTTCTCCCAACACAGATATGCTTGGTAGCACATAAAACAGGATACTTGCTTTCAGTGTTAAACTTAGAAAAACAAAATCAGGAAAACAACAGTTGAACTTGTCAGGCAATCAAATCAAAAGAATAAAGACCTGGTTGGTAACAAACTGGTCTTTTCTGTAGGCTTTAGCTAATATTTTCTTAGCAGTGTTTCAAACAACAAGCAAAACCCACAAAGAAGGGAAAAACTGTTCTTTTCAGGTTAACTTCTTATATCTTCACACATAGATTCAGAAGTGATTCCCTCAGAGCTCACAAGCAATTAGGTAAGGCTCAATTGCTAGCAGTTATCCAGCTGAAACTCCTTAGCTGGCTTAATTTCTACTGCATGGCTCAAAATCCTACGCAGGAGCTTTTCTGAGTAGATTAAAGAACAAGTTTGTATTTCTTTGTGATGGTCGTTGTACTTTGTAACAGTAAATTACCAAAGGAGTTTAGACAGAGAGCAATCCATATATTCACAGCCTGTATCTAAGACTTCTCCCCCTTCCTCAACAATCATCGGTTCAATATCATGGATTGGCACAGAAGAATTTCTCAATGGAGCACTTTCAGGAGAATACTTGTTTCCCTGCTGTCTTTCAAGGTTATAGCTAGGGCATAGATCAGTGTTCATACCTGAGCTTCCATTGCTGTTAGAGTTCCTCTCTAAATAGCCTGGCCAGTATGTAGTCCAGTTCTTATGTCCAGCCTTCCAATCCAGATCCCTGGACACTGGATCTCTCTTCACATACCTTCTGGCACGGGTCCTAGGGTCCCTTCCACGTGCAGCTGTCTTCCTCACAGGTACCGTCTGGAGATTCCTAGCCCTGCAGCACCATTCCTCTGGCTTTCCCCAGTCCAATGGTGTATGCTGGCCCTTGGAATGCCTTCCAGTATACGTACTGCTCTGAACTCCTTTAGACCTCCCAAAGGCTTTTCTCTTCTTTCTTCCAAAGGGTTTCTTGCCCTCTCTGTCCGTCCGGTTTGGCTTCTGCTTCTGATGATCCTCCAGATGATGAAGATGTCCAAGCTGAGGATATCCAAGCTGATTCTGAGGATGAGGATAATTCTCTGTAGAATAAACTCTACCTTTATTCTGCTTTGATGAGTGCTCCACCTTAGCACAGCGCAGCTGTGCTGAATCAGGCCCTGCCCTTTGAGATGAGTGCTTAGGGATTACCTCATAGCCCTCCTGAATGAACAAACGTTTCCCCACTTCAGCTCCTCTAATGGCTGTTGGAAACCTGGTGCATTCTGGGACTGGTAGTCTTTTATAGAAAAATTCTGTTTTCTTATTTCTACCAGAACTGACAGGTTGCTTGTTCAGAGTCACTTCACCTTTTCTATAGCTCCTTCCTGAGCTATGATAAGCTTCCTTATCACAAGTTGCAGTAGTCAATGTGGGGAATGATCAGAGCTTGTAGGGCTGAGCAGAAGTTTGATGGTTCAAGTAGCTGGTAGAGATGTTGTAGGTTTTGGGTCTTATAGTAAATTGCTTTCATTGTGTTCTTTATCTGTATCTTCAGGGTGAGGTGGTGGTTTAGGGGAACTCCCAGATATTTTATTTTGGACTGGACTTGGATTTTGGTTTTATTTAAGCAGTTTTTGGACTACCTTTTTAATAATTATTGTTTCAATAAATCTACTTTTTATTCTGTTTTTGTTGTATAGATGTTGCACACTGCTTTGCTGGTTCCCAGAAAGCAGTTGAGAAATGTATAAATATAAATATTTTAGTTTGTTTGTATTATAATTTGAAATCTGATGGGTTAGTACGAAAACAACCAGGAGCTGATATTTTTTCTAAAGTTTGCCTCTGGGTCATACCTTGAGTACTGTGTGATGTTCTGGTTGCCCCATTTCTAAAAAGATATAGCAGAACTGAAAAAAGTACAGAGAAGGACAACCAAATTGTTCAGTGGATGGAACATTATCCCTATTAAGAAATGCCAAACAAGTTAATTTTCTTCAGTTTTAAACAAAAGTCAGGTGAGAGGAGATATGATAAAGGTCTATCAAATCATGAGTGAGGTGGGATGGGTAAATGCCAAACAGTTGTTTACCCCTTCAAATAGTACTAGGACACGAGGATACTCCATGAAACGAATGGATAGTAAATTTGTTTACTGGTATGGTGAGTAAAAGTAATCTTTCACTTACTATACCAGTAAACAATGGAACTTATTGCTGAAAAATAAGATCATAAGAACATAAAATATGCCATACTGAGTCAGGTTCATCAAGTCCAGTATCCTGTTTCCAACAGTGGCCAATCTAGGTCATAAGTACCTAGCAGTTTCCCCAAAGACACAGGTTCCTCAATGCTTGTATTGGGTCAAGCAGTGATATCACAGGTCCCTTTTAATAATGTTTTATGGACCTTTCCTCCAGGAACTTGTCCAAACCTTTTTTAAACCCAGCTATACTAATAGCTCTTACTACATCCTCCGGTAACAAATTCCAGAGTTTGATTATACGTTGAGTGAAAAAATATTTTCTCTTATTAGTTTTAAATAGGTTACCCTGTAGTTTCATTGCATGTCCCCTAGTCTTTTTATGTTCTGATGACGTAAACAATCGATCTACGTTTACCCGTTCCACTCCATTCATTAATTTATAGACCTCTATCATATCTCCCCTCAGCCGTCTATTTTCCAGGTTGAAGAGCCCTAACCTTTTTAGCCTCTCTTCATAGGAGTAGCCTTCCATTCCATTTACCATTTTGCTGGCCCTTCTCTGTACCTTTTCTAATAATGCTATAGCCTTTTTAAGATACGGTGACCAGAATTGCACACAATATTCAAGGTGCAGTCACACTATGGAATGATATAAAAGGCATTATAATATCCTTTGTTTTATTTTCCATTCCTTTCCTTATGATAATCGCGAGGCCGCGGGCAGGGTCCCGGCAGCCGATTCTAACCGGGTGCGCGGTCCGGCGCGGGGACTCTGTGCGCGGCCTCGACGGAGAGCGCGAGTGCACCTTTTAAATTGATTGGCTCACCGCGGCCTGTGCCGTTCGGGAGCCAATCATTGGGTTTGTTGCTGGGGGGTGGGGGGGGAGTTGCGGCCAGCAGCCTCCGCGTGGCAGTTAGAGCAGAAGCTGCTTTGGGGTTGCCGGCGTCATTGGAAGCTCCGGGAGCAGGCATTCTTTGGGCGGCAATCAGGAGCAGCGGAGCTTCGGGGTCTGGTTGTCTTCGGGTGTGCTGGCAAGTGCGGGCTGGGAGTGCGGGCAAGTACGGGCCCTGGGTACTTCTGTGAGGGCCGGGTGTTCCTGAAGGGTGGGGGAGGAGATTTAAGGCAGCATAACTCATCCGTTTAAAAAAAAAAAATAGGAATCCAAGTAGAGGGAAATAACAGGGGTCACTTAACCAAAAAAAAAAAAAAAACATAAGCAGGCAGCCACCGCTGTTTTGTAGTCCCGGTTGCTTTTGGGGGATTATTCGGCCTAGAGGGGTGGTTCTGGCCCTTGGGGATGCCTGCACTGCGCGGTTCATAGGGTGCTGCCCTGGGGAGTGCTGTTGGGTTGTCTGTACGTGGGTGTGGGCGATCTCGGTCTCAAGGGGCGGCGGGGACGGGCAGGGGGTTGCGCAGCCCTGGTGGGGGGGTGGGGGGGTCATGGGGTTTCTGCTGGAGGTGCCGCCCGTGGTCAAAAGGGGTCCCAAAAGGCTCGGCGTCCCGGGGGGGGTGCTGGGGCCGGCAGGGGTGTTGCGCCCCCCAGTGGCACCCTGGAGGTGCTCGAGGGGCTTCGGGTACTGCGGAAGCGGCTGGGGGTGTGAATGTGGGGGGCGAGGGAGGTGCTGCCTGTCCAGCGGGGGGTCTGGGGGTGGCGGTTGGGGTGTTGGGGGTTCAGGGGCTTGTGGGAGGAGTGCGGCCTGAGGGGTCTCAGTGGGTCAGTGGCTATGGGGTGCCCGCTGGATGGCTCCCTAGGCCCGGTAGCTTTGGGGCAGCGGGGGGCCTGTCCCCGTGGGACCAGTGGTTGAGTGGGGGGCAGGGTCCATCTCGGACGGATTGGGGTGGGCCTTGGTCGCAGGCTTGGTAAAGGCCAATTTCCCCCCCTGTTTTTCCTTTTCTGTCTCCACAGGGGCCGATTATGGCACAGCCCACATGGCAGTTGAGTGCCGCTGGGTGCGAGGGCTGGTTGCCTTCGGCAGCAGGAGCGTCGACACATTATGGAGCAGCGGCTGCGTTGGCACATGGACGGCCCGAGGATAGCGTGGGTGCCGAAGGTGCAGATGGTCCAGCTGCTGACGGGACAACTGCGGTGTCGGTGCCTGCTCCTGGTGAGACTGGTGAGTTGCTTGGGGGTGCGGGCGATGGGGGCGGGCGGTCGCTGGAGGCGAAGGCGGGGGGTGGTACGCGGAGAAAGCGCAGGCGGTCTTGTCGGCGTCGTCGGAGATTTGACTCATCCTCCTCTTCTTCCTCTTTGAGTGGTTCGTCTGGGGGGTCTGGTGGGTTGCCTTGTCGGCGGGACGGGGAAGGCGTGGGGACGGTGGGCTCTAGTTCGGGTGGTGGTGCCGCTTCGGTGGTGTTTTTTCCGGAATTGTGGGAGGGAGTGCCGCGTAAGCTGCGGCACAAGATTAGGAAGCGCCGTTATATCTATATCTTCCGCTTGCTTGAGGGGAGGAAGCGCTCCAGGGAGAGTCGGAAGAGGAGGAAGGAGGATGAGAAGGTGGGTAGGGTTCGGAAGGTGGCGCGTAATGTGGTGAACTGGACGCGCGCCTTTCTGCGGTTGGCTGGTGTATGGGGCCACCACGATCCGGGCCAGTATGGGATGTTGTTAGCATACGCCGATTCCATCTTGGAGGCGTCTCAGACGCACGACGGCTGGGCTTGGCTGAACTATGATGAGAAGTTCAGGGATAGGATGGAAGAGAGCCGATTACTGTCCTGGGGCACGCAGGACATTAACCTTTGGCTGACTCAGATGTCGGCTAGGTCTAGTGCCGGAGGGGGGGTGGGGGTAAGGGTAGTAGCGGGGCGGTGGTGGGGGCGGTGCGTTCTTTTCTTCCAGGGGCAGGCGGAGTACTGCCGAAGGTGGGCCCGGCGGCGGGTGGTGATGTGTGCTGGCGCTTCAACCGGTCCACTTGCCCTTTCCAGACTGCAAATTCCAGCACGTTTGTTCCTTGTGCGGAGATACTCACTCGGCCACCAGGTGCATTAAAAAAGGTGCCGCTGGTGTTGCCGGACCCTCGGCGAAAGGGCAGTGAGTGGTGGGGGCGTGCGCCCTTGCCGATACGGGTTGAGGCCTTTTTGGGGTCGCTGAGTCGATACCCTAGGAGGCGGGAGGCGATGATTTTGTCGTTTGGTTTTCAGTTTGGTTTCGTTATCCCGGTGCATGGTGTGGTGTTGGCTCCGAATGCGCAGAACTCCCCGTTGGTACGGCGTTGGGCTGCGGTCGTTCAAGACAAGTTAGCGGGGGAATTGCGGTTGGGGAGAGTGGCGGTCCTTTCCCGGAGCCCCCTTTTCCGGGCCTAGTGATTTCTCCATTGGGTGTCGTACCCAAGAAGGAGCCGGGGAAGTTCCGCTTGATTCATAATCTGTCCTGTCTAATCGGCGCTTCTGTTAATGATTGCATTCCGCGTGAGTTTTGTACGGTGTGGTACGCTTCCTTTGACAAGGTGGCGCAGATGGTTAGGGGGGCCGGTCGGGCTGCCCTTCTGGCTAAGGTTGATATTGAATCTGCGTTTCGCCTATTACCTTTCCACCCGTCTGCTTTTCCTTTCTTAGGTTTTTGTTTTCAAGGGGGGTATTATTTTGACAAGTGTATGCCGATGGGCTGTTCCGTCTCTTGCGCTTATTTTGAGATGTTCAGCACCTTCCTGCAGTGGGTGCTGGTTCAGTCGTCAGGCTTGTCTTCTGTGGTGCATTACCTGGACGATTTTTAGTTTGTGGGTACTGTGCAGTCGGGGGAATGCCAGGAGCTGTTGTCTGCGTTTGTTCGGCTGGCGCAGGAGTTCGGTGTACCGTTGGCGGCGGGCAAAACGGAAGGTCCGACGACACGACTGACATTTTTGGGGGTGGAGTTGGATTCTGAGGCGATGGTGGCGCGTTTGCTGCAGGAAAAGGTGACCCGCTTGTGGGTTTCGGTGGCTAACGTATTGTCGTCTCGCAAGATTTCCTTGAAGGAGCTGCAGGCGTTGTTAGGGTCCTTAAACTTTGCGTGTCGAGTGATTCCGATGGGGAGGGTGTTTTCACGCCGGCTGGCTTGTGTCACGGCCGGGGTGAGGAAGCCTCACCACCGCATTAGGGTCACGGGGGCCATGCGTGCAGATCTGATGGTGTGGAGTCGTTTTCTGGAGGACTTCAATGGGACTTCGGTTTTGATGGAGTCTGAAGTTTCCAGCGATGCCTTGCAGTTATACACGGATGCGGCGGGGGGGGGGGGGGGGGTTGGGGTTAGGTGTGTATTTCAGTGGGGCCTGGTGCGCGGATCGTTGGCTGGAGTCGTGGCACGTCGAGGGTTTGACCAAGAACATCACCTTTTTGGAGCTCTTTCCGATTCGTGTGGTTTTGGGGCTCTGGCCGGAACGGCTTCGGAACCGTAGGGTTCTGTGGTGGTGTAATAATGAGGCAGTGGTCAGTGTGGTCAATTGTTACTCTCCTAAGTGCTTAAGGGTGACGGGCTTGATGCGGGAGGTGGTGTTAGCTTGTCTCCGGCTGAATGTGTCGGTCAAGGCACGGCATATCCCGGGGTGCACTAACGAGATCGCTGATGCTCTTTCTCGTTTTCAGTGGGATCGGTTCCGGGCTCTCGCCCCCGAAGCGGACCGGGAAGGATCTGTGGTCCCAGAGAGCTTGTGGAGCGTTGGCCTCCGGAGATGCTAGAGTTGTTGTAGAATTCTGTGTCTGCAGGGACTTGGTCAGCGTATCAGCGAGGCTGTGACCGGGTGGTTGCCTTTTTGGTGGCTCATGGGTGGCAGCCGGGCGGGGTTACAGCAGGATTGATTGGTCGATATATTGTGGAGGCGAAGCTCGCCGGTTTCTCGCGATCGGCGGTGCATGGGCACCTGGCTGGGTTTAACTTTTTTGCGAGCGCAGTTGGTTGGGGCTCTCCTGCTGGGGGGGTTTTGCCGCAGCAGTTGTTGCAAGGCTGGGAGAGGGTTCAGCCTGCACCGCGAGACTCCCGGTTGCCCATTACACCTGGCCTATTGGTGAGGGTTTGCGGGGCCTTAGCGCAAGTGGCGGCGTCTGCGTACGAAGCCACTTTGTTTTGGGCGGTTTTTTGCATTGCTTTTTTGGGGCTTTTTGAATCGGGGAGTTGGTTGCGGGTTCTGGCCGGGGGGGGGGTGGGGGGCTGCAGGCGCATCATGTGCGGGTGGAAGGGGGGCGGTTGCGGATCCTGTTGGCAAAATCCAAGACGGATCCGCTGGGGAGAGGTTTGTGGGTGTGGTTGGGTGAGCTTGGGGATCCCCGGGCTTGCCCGGTGCGTGCGGTACGGCAGTATTTGTTGGTGCGGCCGTGGCTGGCTGGGGGTTTTTTCGTACCCGCGGATGCCCGGGTCCTAACTCATTTTCAGGCGATGGTGGTGCTGCGCCTGGCATTGCGAGCAGTGGGTGAGGATCCTCTGCGGTTCGCGCCCCACTCCTTTCGAATTGGGGCTGCCACTAGTGCGGCGGCGGCGGGGTTGTCTAAGCAGGTTATTCAGGGTATCGGGAGGTGGCGCTCCCGGGCGTTTAGAGGTTATGTTTGGCTGTAAGGGTTCAGGTTGTGGGGTGGGGTCTTTAACTGTTTATTTCTGTTGCAGATGGGGGTGCCCAGCCTGGTGGCTGTTGGGTTGCTGGCCACTCTTTTGTCCACTGGGCGGAGCTAATTTGGGACTGGACCCGTCGGTGGTGGCTGTGACATGGCTGGGTGTGAGAGGACTTCGCTGGTCTCAATTTCTACCTTTGCTGCAGCGCCATGGGAGGACACTCCGGTGGCCGAGAGCCCTGCTGGTGCATCTTGGGGGCAATGACTTGGTATCCTGGTCCTGCCGGCAGCTGATCCGGGCGGTGCAGGATGATCTGGGGGTGGTGCTTAGGATGTTTCCTGGTATTGTCTTGCTGTAGTCTGCAATTATTCCAAGGCCGAATAATTGCGAGGCCGCGGGTAGGGTCCCGGGGCTTGACTAAGATTAATCGACAGATTGGTCGATGGGTTTGTCGGAGGGGGGGTTATCAGATATTGCATGATTAGGTGGATGCTACATGTTCGGGGCTGTATCGGGATGACGGAGTTCATTTGTCGCCAGTTGGTATGGACCTACTCCTTAACGACTGGCAGGAGGCCTTGGAATATATGTCTGTCCATGATGTTCGCTGGTCGCAGCTTCGGGTTGGGGGGGGGCGGCACATGAACAGAGTTCTGTGCCGGTGGCGGAATCCCGGAGGTTTCCGGGGTCAGGAGCAGCAGGCTTCATTTGGGCAGGGGTGGGGTGCCCCTGACCCGGTTGAACCCCTGCCGACTTTTGCTATGGCATGGCGAAGTCGGGGAGAGGGGCATGGCAACTTGCCAGGAGGCAAGTTATGGCATTAGCGGTGGCAGGCACTTTGCTAAGGTATGGCTGGTGCAGCCGGGTTCCGCTAATGGGGGTTTTGAAAGTTGATGTTGTTTTGTTCTAATTGTTAATGGTTAATAAAGCTGCGACCAGTTGTGTTCCATGAAACTATTGGTGTCATGTCTTGTTTTAGGGGGGGGGAGGATGAGTGTGTGGGGGGGGAATGGTAGGGCCTGAAGCGCCGGGTCCGCCTGCCTCGGTTATCGCGAGGCCGCGGGTAGGGTCCCGGCGGCCGATTCTAACCGGGCAAGCGGCCCGGCGCGGGGACCCTGTGCGTGGCCTCGACAGAGAGTGCGAGTGCGCCTTTTAAATTGATTGGCTCCCCGCAGCCTGTTCTGTTCGGGAGCCAATCGTTGGGTTTGTTGCTGGGGGGTGGGGGGGGGGGAGTTGCGGCCAGCAGCCTCCGCGGGGCAGTTAGAGCGGAGGCTGCTTTGGGGTTGCCGGCGTCCCTCCCTCCCTCCCGCTCAGTGGAGGCTTGGTCTGGGGTGTTGCAGCTTGGGGGGGTGGCGGATTCCAGGAGGTTTCCGGGGTCCGGAGCAGCAGGCTTCATTTGGGCGGGGGCGGGGTGCCCCTGACCCGGTTGAACCCCTGCTGACTTTTGCTATGGAATGGCGAAGTCGGGGAGAGGGGCATGGCAACTTGCCGGGAGGCAAGTTATGGCATTAGCGGTGGCAGGCACTTTGCTAAGGTATGGCTGGTGCAGCCGGGTTCCGCTAATGGGGGTTTTGAAAGTTGATGTTGTTTTGTTCTAATTGTTAATGGTTAATAAAGCTGCGACCAGTTGTGTTCCATGAAACTATTGGCATCATGTCTTGTTTTAGGGGGGGGAGGATGAGTGTGTGGGGGGGGAATGGTAGGGCCTGAAGCGCCGGGTCCGCCTGCCTCGGTTATCGCGAGGCCGCGGGTAGGGTCCCGGCGGCCGATTCTAACCGGGCGCGCGGCCCGGCGCGGGGACCCTGTGCGCGGCCTCGACAGAGAGCACGAGTGCGCCTTTTAAATTGATTGGCTCCCCGCGGCCTGTTCTGTTCGGGAGCCAATCGTTGGGTTTGTTGCTGGGGGGGTGGGGGGGGGAGTTGCGGCCAGCAGCCTCCGCGTGGCAGTTAGAGCGGAGGCTGCTTTGGGGTTGCCGGCGTCCCTCCCTCCCTCCTGCTCAGTGGAGGCTTGGTCTGGGGTGTTGCAGCTTGCGGGGGTGGCGGAATCCCGGAGGTTTCCGGGGTCCGGAGCAGCAGGCTTCATTTGGGCGGGGCGGGGTGCCCCTGACCCGGTTGAACCCCTGCCGACTTTTGCTATGGCATGGCGAAGTCGGGGAGAGGGGCATGGCAACTTGCCGGGAGGCAAGTTATGGCATTAGCGGTGGCGGGCACTTTGCTAAGGTATGGCTGGTGCAGCCGGGTTCCGCTAATGGGGGTTTTGAAAGTTAATGTTATTTTGTTCTAATTGTTAATGGTTAATAAAGCTGCGACCAGTTGTGTTCCATGAAACTATTGGTGTCATGTCTTGTTTTAGGGGGGGGGATGAGTGTGGGGGGGGTGGAATGGTAGGGCCTGAAGCACCGGGTCCGCCTGCCTCGGTTACTAGCATTCTATTTACTCTTTTGGCCATCACTGCACACTGGGTGGAGGGTTTAAACATGTTATCCACAATGACGCCTAAATCTTTTTCCTAGGTGGTGGTTCCCAATGTGGAACCTTGCATCGTGTAACCATAGTTTGGGTTGTTCTTTCCTAGGTGAATAACTTTTCATTTGTCCACATTAAATTTCATCTGCCATTTGGATGCCCAGTCTTCCAATTTATCAAGATCCTCTTGCAATTTTCCACAATCCGCTTGGGTTTTAACATCTTAAAATAGTTTTGTGTCATCTGCAAATTTAATAACCTCACTCGTTATTCCCTTTTCCAGGTCATTTATGAATATGTCAAAAAGCAGTGTACCCAGCACAGATCCCTGGGGTACTCCACTATTCATCTTTTTCCATTGGGAAAATTGGCCATTTAGCCCTACCCTCTGCTTTCTATCTTTTAACCAGTTCCTGATCCACAATAGTACATTACCTCCTATCTCATGGCTTTTTAGTTTTTCCAAAAGTCTCTGATGAGGAGCCTTGTCAAAGGCTTTCTTAAAGTCGAGATACACTATGGGGCTTGTTTACAAAGCCGCGGTAGCGGTTTCCAATTGTTATCGGAGCTGCGGCCCCATTGATTTCAATGGGGCCGCGGCTCCGATAACGATCGGAAACCGCTACCACGGCTTTGTAAACAAGCCCCTATATCAACCGACTCACCTTTGTCTACCTGTCAAAGTAGTCATATTTATTTATGTATTAAAAATATGTATATTCTGCTAATAAGAATGTATTTTCCTGAAGGTCAAGTAGCATAAATGACTTTAACTTTTTTTTCTTAGAACTAAAACAATTGGAGGAGCTTATTACTGTCCAGGAAAGTGCCCCTATTGAAGATGCTATGGTTACCAGCAATGCTGTATGAGATTGGGGGGATATATGAGGGTTTAAAATGGTATTTACCAGATTTTGAAACTTTGAATATTTTTCTTTTCCTCTAACGTTTGCTTACAGTTGATCTCGCCCTTATTTCCTTAGTGAATTCTGGCAGGTGTGGAAGTTTTTTCTTTCTTATATTTCATTTGTTGTTATTTGTTTGATTACCTATCAGTTTATTACTATGTTGTTATTTGTACTTTTGTTTTTATTTTCATGTTGTATATTGTGTTGAAAATGCAATAAATATTAAATTAAAGAAAAAATTGCTATACAAGTTTCTGGAGGCAAAGTCCGTGAGTCTTGGGAAAACTATCAAATATCTGGATATAAAAAATATGGAATGGATCTGCTCTTTAGGATCTTGTCAGGTACTGCCTAGACTAGTCACTGTTTGAGACAGAATCCTGGACTTTACGGAACTTGCATGTCTTATGGTCTAATGGGATTGTAAGACTCAAAGATGAAGGCTACCAAAAGGGAATGCTATAGCTGGAAAGAAATCTGAACTTGAAAGTATTTACCTTCTGGGAAATTCTCTAAATCTTGGGGGAAACAGAATTTTTTAGTTTAAAGGTGATAAATTGTGTATTTTATAATTCAGTGTTTTTGTTAAGTCAGTCAGGGCTTAGTATCACCAGAGAGTTTTAATTTAAATTTAAAGTCAGTCAGGGCTTAGTACCACCAAAAAGTTTTTTATTGAAATCAAATCAGAATATAATGTAGCATAGAAGGTTGAATAGGGTAAATTTTCTTTAAGTAGAAATAAATTGATTCTAGAGTCCTTTACCAAGAGGCCTTCCAGTTTTAAATAGGTGTTAAAGCCAAGTGACGTATCAACGGGCAATTTGAAATAATCCCTCTATCAAACCAAGGGCTGTGTGAATCACACAGGAAATTGTTGAGATTACTTTAAAGACTAGCTTTAACTTAGGGGCATGTTTGCTAAACTGCGGTAATGTAGCAGCGGCTAAGTTAAGGCACATTATGTAACGTTAACGCACGTTAACATAACGCAATGTTAACGCGCCTTAATGTTACATAACGCGACTTAACATTCCCGGCCGCGGTAAGTCCCGCAGAGGGTGGAGAGAGGGCAGAGAGAAGGGGTCAATGGGCAGGGAGTGGGCGTGGAGAGGCCCCTTCCACACTAACGTGGGGAAATGAAGGGCTGAATCCTAACGCAACTGAAAACCTGACGTTAGCACACATTTGCAAGAGAGAGAAACAATTTCAGTGTCAGCAATGTACAGCATAGGCAGGGAGCCCAAGAAGGTGATAGTAGTGCTCCATTTGCAGCAACAGCATAGTGCCCAGGTATGAAAGGCCACTATGGTGATGGCGCAAATGGAGCATGGGGGCTGTAGGTGGAACATGTAGTGGGGGCAATTGGGGTACAGGGTGGACTAGGCGGATGCCTTGGTGGCACATAGGAACGCAGAAAATGGAAACCAGCAAGACAGCAACTGGCCAGGGTCAAACATGCCCATGAGTCTGTGTTCGACAGTGTCCCATCAAGGGGACATTACCCAGCAGGTAACCCAAGGGGCACATAACATTGACAGGTGGTGCCGGAGGAAGCATGGACATCTATGTAGGCACCCCTACCCCAGAACTCACACCTTAGGCAGCTGCCTACCTGCCCCCTGTATGGCCTGGGATGGTGCACCACTGGCACCAACAGCATATTGCCATGGCGGCATGGCAGAGGGGGTGGGTGATTGTGCTGGAGGGAGCAGTGGCACCTGCCTGCAATGGACCTAGGCCATGCCCTGTACCAGTACATGGTGTGCAGTGCAACAGAAGAGGTCTGGCCGAGGAATGTAAGGGTAGCCCCAGGGACCACTATGCTGCTGTGGCAACAGTGTGGTGCAGTACACTCAGCCAGCATGTCCAGGAGCAGAGGGTCATAGTTTCAGGTCCCATCTGTGGATCCTGCAGAGCATCTCCCCATATTTTTAGCCCACAATGCAGCCACAACAACAACATGGGTAAACCCCAATGCAGCGGTGCACAGGGGTACAGACACCCACTCAAAAGGGCTCCACTATCCACAGCTTCATGGAGTGTCAGGCTGTTGGCCCCAGCACAGAGCTGCAGTTATCACCAGAGCACTACTACTACCCCCTGTACAGATTAGCAATATCGGTACTGTGATCAGGACCAGTGCGACGGGTAGGGCTGTCAACCACCTCCATCTCTGCACAATGCTGAGATAGGTGTGGGAGTGTGCGTATGTCTCTTCATTCTTTTGTGTCTGCCAACACCTCACTGAACCCACATTGCTCACACTGCTTCCAGCGTTAGCCTGCAAATATACATAATGAGGAGCAAGGTATTGTGGGTATGGCCCAGACAGGGCGGATTGGCCAGGATACATCTGCACAGGGTGGAGGGCAATGGCTGGGACACTGTAGTGCTCGACCACCACCTGCATGGACAGGGTGGCCACAGCATGTCATGCTGGGGGAGGGGGGGGTCACTCTCACTTTGACCGAGCAGTGACCATGGCATGTCTATGTTCCCACATTATTTGTTTCCAGTGAAACCTGTGTGTTCCTGGTTCTGGGGCCCAATCACAGAGATACCTGCTTGGTGTCTGTGTTGTGCATCCCATTTCTGGGTGCACAAGGTTCCCCTGTGAGCATGGACTATGGACTGGTTAGTGGGCTGACTGCAGTTTGCCTGTGCATGGTGGTAGCACCTTGTAGGTTATTTCAGGTGCAGTCTGACTGTTTTGTCTGTTGATGAATGGCAGACTGTGGCATGGGGCAGTTAAGCATTCTTCTGCCTATCCCAAGCACCACTGCAGGTCTGCAGTGGTCACAGGTATGACACTGGCCCTGGAGGGCTGTCATCCACCAGCAGGACTGTGGTTGCTGGTACTACAGCCATTCTGCAGGGTGCAGGCACCTGTCCCACCACACCCTCATCTACAACAGGGTTTTTTGAGGCCCCTTGGGGGTATATAGTGCATACCACTTAGACCCATAGTGGTAGTGCTACATAACCCTCATGCGAGTCTAGACAGCCCACTGCCCTGATAACAAGTAACGATGGCCGCCAGACCTTAACACCGGGTATGAACTAATCTGGGTGGTGTCCGGTCCCACAGGGCCACATGTGCCTTCAGTTGCACTACTGGGAACACCTGTCACACACTGGTAGCAATGGGGATGTGCAGAAGGAACTATCTCTAGCACCACATGTACTGTGGACCTACTGCTGGGCACCCATCCTATCCCTCAGGGTGAACATGGAACCTACACAATGGCATGGTGTGTAGCTACTCTGTGCCAGTATCATGCACTGTCAATCCGTCTTACCACGGTGCAGTACCGGAGAGGTGCAGACTCCATTTGGTGGTCAGCTGTAGGCCGCTGTTCTGCATGTGCAATGCATCATGGGTGCTGGTGGGGTTACCCTATCCTGGCACACAGAGCAGACGGTTTGTGGGGTGACCTGCAGTTCTTCTGTACCCAGCCATTGCTATACAACAAGCCATAGAGGTATAGCCTACTGGTTAGTACACTGACGGTCTAGGTGGAGGTCATGGGTTTGATTCCTTGTTGTTCTCTCCTGTCCAAAGCAGATATTTTGCTTGCCTGTGACAGTCATATCTTTGCAGATCCCTGCTGCCAGCCAATAGTACCCTCACCACAATTGCCAACAATCCTTATAAGGCGTTATAAGGCTCCTAATTATGCACAGTACAAGGCACATTATAAGGCACGTTACAAGGCACCTTATTAGGCACAGTACAAGGCACGTTAAGGCCTTATAACGCACCTTATAACGCACGTTACCTGACATGGCTTGCCATATTGATGCCCTGCCCACACCTTTATATGGGTATCTGTACCTTTACCGTGGAACCTAACGCGAGTGACATTACCGCAGTTTAGTAAACATACCCCTAAGTGTTCTGTCTCTCCTACACATGACAGACATAATCTTAGCTTTATAGTCTCATAAACCTATTAAAGTGAAAGAGGTGGTCAAATTCACGTTCCCATTCAGCTGACTATCCTCATCAGTAATAGATTAATCAAGGCCCTGAAATTAGTTAATCTTGAGGGGAACAAAGTCCTGTAAACTTAGAATAACCCCATTAGGTATAGTTGTATTAGTACACATATCCCTAGCAACTTTAATTAAGTAAACAACTTAAATAGCTAAATAAAACCTTAAAACTAAGATGCAAACAGCAGTCCAGCAGCAAAATGTGGGCTATCCATTCTTTTGCATTGAGTGTCACATGTACAATTTTCGCCCAGTTAGTGAGGGGTCTTTTGTGTGCACTAGGTGCAAGGAGTTCTTTGCTTTCAGGGAATGACTATGATCTCTGGAGGCTAGAGTAGCAGACTTGAAGGAGCATCAATGGAATGAGCATTTGTACCTGGCAGGATGATGAACGTGATTTTCTGGGAGGGAGAAGGGCTAATAGGGTGGGAGGCTGTTCTTGAAGGAGGGATGTCAGGTGCAAGATGAGTCCTGCTGTGGGTCAAGTGGCTGATCTGTGCTGAAGTGTTCCTTAAAGAGGTAAGTCTTCAGGTTATTTCTGAATGTTTGGTGTGCCTGGATACTCCATAGTGTGGGGGTAAGGCATTCCAGAGGGTAGGGGTGTATAGCATGAAAGTTCTTAGTTGGGCACATTGGGTGCTCTTGCAGATCTGAGAGGGTAAGTTAAGTAGGTTCCGGGTTCTCTACCTTCGTTGTCTGTTGGTCTTGGGGCTGCTGCTAAGTGTCTGAAGGTAAATGGAGATAATGTAGTAGCAGGCTTTGTGTGTGATGGTGAGAGCTTTGTATTTGATTCTAGCAGCAATTGGGAGCCAGTGGAAAGTTTTCAATATGAGAGTGATGTGGGTGTGTCTGGAAGCTTTGAAGATGGTGCGTGCAACTGTGTTTTAGGCAAGCAGTTGTGGAAGGACGGTGGTTTTGGGGAGCCATAATAAATAGAGTTACAGTAGTCGAGTATGGGGGTGATGGAGGCTTGGCATACTGAACGAAAGTGCTCTGAGGCTAGGATGTGTCATATGTTGCATGGGGTTCTGAGTTTGAAGTAGATTGACTTGGTGGTGTTCAGTTGCTGAACTTCCAAACCCAAGTTTGGAAGTTCAGTTGCTGATCCATGGTGATGCCAAAATATCTGACCTCAGTTTTGATTGAAGATCAAAGTTATCAACTCTGATTGATAATGAGGGTGTAAAAGTGGGGTCCTTTGTGATGTGCAGGATCTCCGTCTTGCTGAAGTTGACTGATAAATTGTAGAGCTGGAGCCAACTGACTATTTCTTTGAAGCAGGCATTGAGTTCTGAGTAGTTGTCAGTGTAGATGCAATAACTGATGTGGAAGCTCTGGATGGTCTCGCACAATGGTCAGATGTATATATTGAAGAATAGAGAGGAGAGAAAGGATCCTTGGGGTACTCCTTGAGGCAGGGTAAAGGGGGCTGATGTGAACTGTCCGATTCTTAACTGTTGGGTACGCTGAGAAAGGTACGATTGGAACCATGTGAGAGGCTTGTCTGTATATCAATACTGTGGAGTTGGTTGAGTAGCATTTGGTGGGAGACCATGTCAAAGGCTGCAGAGATGTCTAAAAATAGTAGAATGAAGTCACTAGTGGTTCTTTCCATTCAAGTAATGAGGATTGATAGTAAGGAGGTCAACAAGGTTTCTGCACTGTGAAACTGGCAGAACCCATGTTGATGTTCTTCAAGGTGCGATTATAGGTCAATGTGTTCTTGCAACTGGATTTGGACAGCCTTTTATATGATCTTTGCAAGAAAAGGTATGCTGGCTATGGGTCTGTATGATGCAGGTGAGCTGCAGTCTAAGTGGGGTTTCTTTAGGAGAAGTCTGACTGAGGCCTACTTTAGGGTAGGTGGGAAGCTGGCATGAGAGAGGGAAGCATGGAGAATATGTGATATGATTGGTAGGAGAGCTGCTCTTGTAGATTTCACCCATGCGACCAGGCAAGGGTCTAGTGGGAAAGTGGTTGTGTTGATGTGTGAGATGATGGTGTTGAGTTCTTTGCATGTCACTTCTCTAAATGTGGTCCATAGTTGTGTGGTCTCAGGCATGTTGTCCATTGTAGGTATGAGAAGCATGGCATGTGTGATTGAGCTGTGCTTGACTTTTAAGAAGTTTGCCATGTCCTATGGGTTCAGAGTGTTGTCTTGTTGTGGTTTGGTAGGGTCCCTGATGAGGGATTTCACCAGATCAAAAAGCTCTCGGGGTTTGTTGAGTGCACGGAGGAGTATGTTGCTGTAGTATCCACATTTGGAATTGATGGTGCAGCCTCGTTGCATGGGGTGTAGATGATGCGTGGTCGGGGTAATGTGAGTGTGATAATGCGTTGGTCTGGATAATGTAAGTGTGATGAGGGGATGGGTGTATTAGTGGGTGGAATGTGCTTTGATGTGTTGAGCAGGGAGGTGGGGTAGAAGACCAGGTCAAGGATTCCTCCTTTTATATGAGTTGAGGTATTGATGATCTGCATATAGTGCAAGTTGCTCATTGCCTGGAGGATGGGGAACTGTGCCTTCGTTGATGGGGGCTGAAGGGAGGTTCAGGTCTCTGAGGAGGATGAGATGCCTCTGGTGTGATATGTGGGAGCAGACTGTGTTGAGCAGTGTGTCCAGATCCTTGGCCCTGTTATGTGGAGTCCTATATATGAGGCAGATAGTGAATGCTTGTTACCGTGAGAATGTCCATGTCAGGTGAGGAGCTGGAGTTGACTGTGGTGAGGTTCAGGTTCATGTTTGAGAGTATACAAACACCACTTCCTCTGTTGTTGCTGCGCATGTAGATAGGTAGGTAGCTGGTGGGCATAAGGGTCATCTAGTAACATGCCTGCCTGGTGTGAAGATAGCGGACCTCACGTGCCACCTAGACAAGGTTTTAGATAGTGATGGGGAAGAGCCTGCTGTCTTGGTATATGTTGGTACCAATGACATAGGAAAATGTGATAAGGAGGTTCTGGAGGCCAAATTTAGGATTTTAATTAGGAAGTTGAAATCCAGAACTTCCAGGGTACCAATCTCTGAAATGCTTCCCATTCCATGCGCAGGACTCAAAAGGCAGGCAGAGTGCTGGAGTCTCAATTCATGGATGAGACAATGGTGCAAAGAAGAGGTTTTTAGATTCATTAGGAACTGGACAACATTCTGGGGAAGGGAAAGGGGGACAGGGTTCCGAAAGCATGGATTCCACCTGAACCAGGATGGAAAAGGAGATTAAACTAGATAATAGCAGAAAGCCAACAGTCACTCAAGAGCACATGATTCAGAAGATTGTATCCTTGAAGGATACTTTCAAAAGAGGAAGGTTAGGGAATCCCAACAAAGAGGTTCCAATAAAGCCAGATTCCCTTAAGTACAGAGCAGACAGAACTGAAAGATTCCAAATTACCCCTATCAACCGATAACCAGATTAATATGTATAAACTACAGCCTACATAAGAAATGCCTTATTGGGTCAGACCAAGGTCCATCAAGCCCAGTATCCTGCTTCCAACAGTGTCCAATCCAGGCCACAATTACCTGGCAGTTTCCTAAAGATGCACACAGGTTCCCCAATGCTTGCCCTGGTGCAAGCAGTGGATTTTCTGAGTCCTCTTTAATAATGGCTTATAGACTCTTCCTCCAGGAACTTGTCCAAAGCTTTTTGAAACCCAGCTACACTAACAGCTTTTATTGCATTCTCCAGTAAATAATTCTAAAGTTTGATTATGTGTTGAGTAAAAAAAAAAAAATTATCTTATTAGTCTTCAGTAGGTTGTATTGTAGCTTCATTGTGCGTCCTCTAGTCTCATATCCATTCATTAATTTATAGATATCTATCATATCCCCCCTCAGTCATCTCTTTTCCAAGTTGAAGAGCCCCAACCCATTAACCCTCTCCTCATAGGGGTATCTTTCCATTCCCTTTACCATTTTTGTTGTTCTTCTTTGTGCCTCTAAAATGCCTGTATGCAAATGCTAGAAGTTAAAAAAATGGGAGTTAGACTATATAGCACTAAATGAAAGGTTAGATATGATTGGCATCTCAGAGACCTGGTGGAAGGAGGTCAACCAATGGGACACGTATAACTGGGTACAAACTGTATCACAATGACAAGGTAGATCAATTTGGTGGAGGGGTTGTGTTCTATATTAGAGAGGGCATTGAGTCATACTGGATTGAAGTTTTGCAGGAAACAAAATACACTGTAGAATCTCTATGGATAGAAATTCCATGTAAAAAGGGGAAGATGATGGCAATGGGGTTGTACTACCAACCGCCAGGCCAGAATAAACATAAGGATGATGAAATGCTAAAAGAAATCAGGGAAGCTAACAAAAGTTACAACATAGTAATAATGGGTGATTTCAATTATACCAGTAAGGACTAGGTCAGTGTTACAGCAGGACATGCTAGAGAGATATCTCACTCATAACAAGCCTAGACGACATGATCAGAAAATGGAATTCTATCATATTCAATGCTGCTGCAGCATACCCATTTTCAGATGTCCAAAACATGAGTTGGGCTTCTAAAATAGTGCCCCCATTATATATTGTATAATGGATGTAGCTCACAGATACATTAACACTTTTTATTTCTTTCCAGTGAGATTCTTATTTTCCCAAACAGCTTTTTGGAGTTAAAAGCTTTTCAGGTCTTGAAAGCCTCCAAAGATAATTTGATTTTTTGTAGTGAACTCTCTAGAATACCAATATCCTTTAAATAAGCTTGTATTGATTCCCAATGGTTTTGTATCTTTACAGGTCCAGAATAACCGTGGCAGGTTGCATCCGGTGCCCTATGCCCGTCCTTACTCATCCCCCACCTCCTTCATTCTTCTCAACCCCTCCCACACCCTTTTCCCAGATTTACAAATTACACAGACACAATTTTCTTATTGGAAGTACCAACCGGTCGCAGCTTTATTATAATTCAAACAATTAACTTTACAATATCAAACCGTTCTATAAACAATCTCCCACCAGCGGAGTGATACCCCCCAGCCATAATTAGCAAAGTGGGGTCGCATCCGCTCCGGCCGTGTCTGACCACCGGCCAATTTCCTACCGCCCTTTCCCCGACCTCGCCATATGACTAGCAAAGGCCAGCAGGGCTTATCCGGGTCGGGGCACCCCGCCCCCGCCCAAGTATGACCAAACGGCTCCGGGCCCCGGAAACCTCCGGGATCCCGCCTTGTCAACCCCCCCCCACTGCGACACCCCAAAACCCCCCCCCCCTTACACACCAAAACGTGGTGGGTGGGGGGGGGGCAAGGCTTACCGCTCCGGAATCGCTGCCGACGAAAAAGGGGGGGGTGAGCATCAGTGGCTCCTTCTTAAAACCTTCGTCTAACGCCGGCAGCTCTGATTGGCTCCGCTCTCCCCATCTGCGGAGCCAATCCATTTAAACGTTGCTGCCGGCGTCAGCAGCCTCCACGCTCCTTCTTCATCCCTCCCCCCCCCCCCTTTCCTTCTTTGAAGCCGGAAGGACGGACCGGGACCGGGCCGACCGCCCGGTTACCGGCGTCCCTCGCGACTCCGCGCTCGGACTTAAATTAACCGTGGAAGGTTGCATCCGGTGCCCTATGCCCGTCCTTACTCATCCCCCACCTCCTTCATTCTTCTCAACCCCTCCCACACCCTTTTCCCAGATTTACAAATTACACAGACACAATTTTCTTATTGGAAGTACCAACCGGTCGCAGCTTTATTATAATTCAAACAATTAACTTTACAATATCAAACCGTTCTATAAACAATCTCCCACCAGCGGAGTGATACCCCCCCAGCCATAATTAGCAAAGTGGGGTCGCATCCGCTCCGGCCGTGTCTGACCACCGGCCAATTTCCTACCGCCCTTTCCCCGACCTCGCCATATGACTAGCAAAGGCCAGCAGGGCTTATCCGGGTCGGGGCACCCCGCCCCCGCCCAAGTATGACCAAACGGCTCCGGGCCCCGGAAACCTCCGGGATCCCGCCACCGGCACTGGCATTTTAATGCCCTTGTGCCGCCCCCCCTATGCCCTGCTGCGACCAGTTGGCATCCCCGTGTAAAACACCTTCCAAGGCCTCTTGCCAATCATTCAACAGTAGATCTACACCCACAGGTGACAAATGAACACCATCAATCCTGTACAACCCCGTACAAGTCACTTCCACCCACGGGTGAAGAACTTGAATCCCACCTTGTCCCATTAACCACCTTCCTATTTGACGATTTATTTTTGTAAGACCCCGCGACCAACGCCGCTGGGCCGCACAAACAGGCCTTGGAATGATGTCCGACCAAATTAACTGAATTCCCGGGAACATATGCAGTAACATAGTTAAGTCTTTGATAACAAGTCGTATGAATTGCTTACAAGTCCATGTAACTAGGTCGTTGCCACCTAAATGCAACAGCAGCAGCCGTGGCTTGCCCCTCACTCGCTCATGGTGCCGGAGCAAAGGCAGGAGCTGAGACCACCTCAACCCTCTCTCACCCAGCCATAGCAGCGACACTTGAGCAGGATCCAGCCCCAGATTAGTCCCCAATGGCCGCTCAGCGCCGCTCGCCGGCCGGCCCAGTACATGAAAGAGTGCCCTATCATCCAACCGCTCTGGACACTCCCTCCTGCAACTGCAAAAGAAAACAAGAGTTAATCCATATTTCGCTTTGTTATTATTATTATTATGTTTTTTTTTTTTTTTTATAAACGAACATAACCCCGGAAAGCCTGAGAACGCCACCTCCCAATACTCTGAATGTCCTGCTGGGACAAGCCTGCCGCAGCAGCGCTGGAGGCCGCGCCAATACGAAAAGAATGAGCTGCATAATGTTCAGGGGGCTCCCCTACAGCCTTCAATGCCAACCGCAGAACTGCTACCACCTGAAAACGTGTAAGCAGCCGCCCGTCCGCATGCAGAAACAACCCCCCAACCCGCAATGGGGGGTACCGTAAGAAAGCACTCATTGCGCTCACCGGACAAGTGTGAAACCCTGGAATCCCACTCAGCCATACCCACAAACCTTTGCCTTGGGGATCAGTCTTAGATTTTGCTAACAAAATTCTCAATCGCCCTTTTTCAAAGCAAACATGCTGACGCTGCAGAATCCCCACATCTCCTGCCCTGGACGATCGCGCCACCAGCTCACCCATGCGAAAAGCCCCAAAAAATGCTAAAGTAAAAACAGCTCGAAAAAGCGTCACCTCATACTGCGACGAGGCCACCACCGCCAAGGACTTGCATATCTTTCTAGTAAATCATGCGTGATGGGACGCCGAGCATCGAAATGTACAGGCACTGCCCGACCCCATCCTTGCAAGAGCCGACGGGCTAAGGCACCCCCTGACGGGAAATCCCAACCCACTGCCTTCGCAAAGTACTCGAAGTCTGCCAAATGACTGCGCACTGCCGAGCGAGTCACTCCATTCTCTTTCGCCCATACCACATATTGCCCCAGCAACTGAGGTGAAACCGGCCCAGACCACCAACCCGATCGCTCCAAAAATTCCACCACCTTCTGACATCCTCGCCGATACGCCGCCCAGGTGCCAGCTGCTACAGAACACCGCAACAAGTCTTTCATTCCGGATGGCCAAGACTCCATAACTTCCAAGGGACCGCACTTCCTTCTGCATCTGCTTGTGGTGCCAATCGACGGAATTGCTCGAACTTGAAACGGGAAAGAGAATCAGCGATGGAATTAGCATACCCCGGAATATGTTGAGCTCTCAAGTACACATTTAACCGCAAACAAGCCAAAATCACTTCCCTCATCAAGTTAGCCACCAAAAGACAGTGCGGTGAATAATGGTTCACTACCTGGACTACTGACTCATTATCACACCACCACAAAACCTTTTTGTTAGCAAATCTATCAGGCCACAATTCCAAGGCAACTAAGATGGGAAACAGTTCCAAAAAAGTTATGTTACTGGTAAGCTGCGACTCGCACCAGGATTGCGGCCAACGCTCCGCACACCAAGCCCCAGCGAAGTAAATGCCCAAACCTATGCCCCCCGCCGCGTCAGTATACAATTGCAAATCCGCACTACTGAGCTCCGGTTCCAGTAAAACTGTGGTCCCATTAAATTCTTCCAAAAAGACCTGCCAAATCCGCAAATCCGCCTTAATTGACTTCGAGACTCTCAGATGATGATGAGGCTTACGCACCCCCGCGGTAACTGCCGCCAAACGCCTCAAAAATACCCGGCCCATCGGTATCACCCGACAAGCAAAATTTAACGAGCCTAACAAAGCTTGCACCTCCTTCAGTGTCAAGGACGATGATGCCAGCACATTGGCCACCAACACCCGCAATCCGCGAATTTTTTCCTGTGGAAGCCGTGCCACCATGAAGTCTGAATCAAGCTCCACCCCCAAAAAAGTAATCCGCGTAGTAGGACCTTCCGTCTTTTCTTTTGCCAACGGTACTCCCAATTCCCTGGACAAATCCACAAAACCATCCAGCAATACACGACATTCCTCAGAGTGTTCCGATCCCACAAATAAGAAATCATCCAAGTAATGCACCACTTGCTCTATACCAACTTTACGTTCAAGTGCCCACTGTAGAAAAGTACTAAACTTCTCGAAGTATGAACACGAGATGGCACAGCCCATAGGCATGCATTTATCAAAATATATACCATCCTCGAAGCAAAAACCCAACAAGTAAAACGACGCCGGGTGCACTGGAAGTAGCCGGAACGCCGACTCAATATCTACCTTTGCCATCTGTGCCCCACGCCCGGCGGATCGTACGAGGTTCACTGCCTTGTCAAAAGATGCATATCGCACGGAACATAATTCTCGCGGAATACAGTCATTGACCGAAGCTCCTATGGGGCTGGACAAGTTATGTATCAGGCGGAATTTCCCCGGCTCCTTCTTTGGTATGATACCCAATGGAGAAATCACCATTCCTTCAAATGGCTGACTGACAAATGGGCCCGCTACCCTACCAAGCGACAATTCCGCCGCCAACTTTTCTCTCACCACCGAGGCGAATCGCTTCACAGACACTGAATTCCGCCCCACCGACCCCCCCACCTGTCCACATACCGGGATTACAAAACCATAATTAAAACCAAAATATAAAGCCTCTCTATCGGTTTGTCGAGGGTACCGGCCCAACCACGCATTCAATATTGACACTCTAACAGGCGTAGGGGCGAGGCCAAACCTCGCATTATTTTGTGCCAGAGGTAGGGGGCAGGGAGCTCCCTTTTTTGACACATTTAACGGCTGGATGCGCTCCCCCGCAAAGGGAACAGACGTGCCGGAATTTGCAATCTGGGAAAGGGCACGAGGTCTTGTTGAACCTCCAGCAAAGGTCACCTGCCCCATTGCCCCCTGTACGCTGCT
This sequence comes from Ichthyophis bannanicus, assembly GCA_033557465.1. Classification (NCBI taxonomy): domain Eukaryota; kingdom Metazoa; phylum Chordata; class Amphibia; order Gymnophiona; family Ichthyophiidae; genus Ichthyophis; species Ichthyophis bannanicus. The sequence continues at coordinate 367,659,953 of CM066038.1, read as the reverse complement.
GTACGAAACTCGCTCCCCCACGAAAGGACCGACCCGTCCCCCCCCCGCTGACGACTGCCCCTTTTACCCCTCCTCCGACACCACTCCTGGCCGACATCTGTGTCAACCACAAATTAATGTCCTGCATACCCCAAGACACAAGTCTATTCCCTTCCATCTTGTCTCTAAATTTCTCGTCATAGTTTAACCATGACCATCCTTCATGCGTCTGCGACGCCTCCAAGATTGAATCCGCGTAGGATAAAAGCCTCTCGTATTGTCCCGGGTAATGTTGTCCCCAAACACTAATCAAACGCAAAAAAGCCCGTGTCCAATTGACCACATTTCTCGAAACTTTCTTAATACGCCCCGCCTTTTCATCCTCCTTACGTTTTTTCCTACTTTCGCCCGATCGTTTGCGACCGTCTAGCAACCGGAAAATATCTATATAACGCCGTTTTTTAATTTTTTGTCGCAACTTCCGTGGCACTCCCTCCCATAACTCAGAAATTACCACAGCCGAAGGCAAACCACCCTCTGTACCCCTTCCTGAGACCGTTGCGTCACCCTTCCCCTGCCGACACATACTATCTTCCGATGACGTCACCGAAGAAGACGAATCCGAGGACGAAGCCGACGAAGAACTGTCCCTGTGACGCCTTCTACAGGAATGTTTCCGTTTTGCTGTCCTTTTTGCACCCTTTTTACCACTCCCTTTACTCCTCTCACCCGAGTCCACCTGTAACTCACCTGCAACACCAGTCGCCGACGCCACCACCTCATCGGGGCCCACATCCACGGTACTGAGCCCCGCATCCTGCTCCTGTCCGCCAGCTTCTCGCACCGCACCTTCACTGGGCATCTCCCGCTGCCGTATCAAAGTCGAATTCACTCGCTCTACTCACCGCATTCCACTGTCGGTCCTCCCTGATAATGGCGGTGGACCCTGTGGAGATATAATAGGAAAAAGAGGGGGAGGGGGAACAGGCGAAGACCACCCCGGCTGCCATGCATCCAACCATTCAGCTCGGGAAGAACCTTGCCCACCCCCTAACCAGTGTCCCCATGGAGAGGGACCACCCCATGCCCCATAGGCACCATGGCCCCGTTGCACACTCTCCCAGTACGCCCTGTCGCTAGTATTTATGGGCTGTGCACCCGCTGGCCCGACCATAGGTCCAACTCCCATAGACCCATAGCCCCATCCCCCCGCGTTAAACACCCTTGCTCCTGCTCATGCCCCCCCCACTAATTCCTCCCCATCCCAGCAGATCCAAGTTCATTTGCAACCCCAGGCGAAGTCCCGGGATCAGCTCCCACACCACCCCTTTGAGACTGTCCCCGCCTAGCTTGCCGCTTCGCACTGGGTCCCACAGCCCCCCTTTCCTGCAGCGATGACAACCCTTCTCCCCGACCACGCGGAGGTGCCTTTGCCCGAGGAAGCCTCCGACTGGCCGTGCCTCGCTGACCCCGGCCCCCCCCGCTACCCCCCCTCCCTGTAGCCCCAGCCCTATTACCCGCTTGAGCCCCCTTTGCCTGCGCCGCCCTATCAGGGCCAGCTGCCCCAGCCCTCACTCCACGTGCCATTCAACAATGAGGACCAGCCCCCAGCAAAACTCTTATTGAGCTTAATTATTCTGTTTCTTTGATTTTTTTTTTTTTTTAAGTTACTGCCCCGAAGACCCCTTGAACCCTTTGCAAATCGAGCCCTCAGCTGACCAGACCGCCGCCGCAAAAAACCGTAGAGCGCACCAAGCCCGCAGCTACACCCCCAGCTAACACCACACAGGCCCCATAAATGTCCCCGGCTGTCCCAACCAGCGTGCACCCGCTTCCCACGCTGCCCGATTTTTATTTGCCCGGCACTCTCTCTACAAGGCTTACCGCTCCGGAATCGCTGCCGACGAAAAAGGGGGGGGTGAGCATCAGTGGCTCCTTCTTAAAACCTTCGTCTAACGCCGGCAGCTCTGATTGGCTCCGCTCTCCCCATCTGCGGAGCCAATCCATTTAAACGTTGCTGCCGGCGTCAGCAGCCTCCACGCTCCTTCTTCATCCCTCCCCCCCCCCCTTTCCTTCTTTGAAGCCGGAAGGACGGACCGGGACCGGGCCGACCGCCCGGTTACCGGCGTCCCTCGCGACTCCGCGCTCGGACTTAAATGTATTGAAATATAGAGCTAGTCTCAGTCTTATATTTAAGGCATTTGTTTCAATTCAAAAAACCCTGTTACAAAACCTCTCCCTGGAACAATTGAACATCTTTGAAGCAATATGAAAGTGTGCTTTCTTAACATATAGGAAATTGGATTTTGAAAATTGCCTAAAATCCGTTTGGGTAAATTTATTCCATTATCTTTGATCTTCTATTTTCCGACCATTTATTTACAAAGAGGGTCATTTTAGATGCTCTAATCGTGATTTGCACATCTGAAAATATCCATTTAGAGTTGCCAACCACATTCACACACCAAGAACCATTTTATCAAGTAATACATTTACACAGTGTGATCACATCTATGTCACATGGGGACATGATAAAGGTGTGTCCAGGGTGTCAATAAAAAGATCCACATGCATCTCTGATTTCAGTATGGTTCTGCACATTTAAAACTAGAACTCATCCACAAAGCCCCCAAAGGATATATAAGTGATATCACAACCTCAGTTGAAAAGAGATTTTTGATGGACCTCAGAATAGTTGTTAACAACAATTTATGCCAACATATTTACCTGGCCCATTTTATTCTTTCTTGTACAAGATATACAAAGTGAAGTTAAGTGCAACGGATATTTAATATTTTGTTACAGATTGTGGGTGTCTTGGAAACACTATATATATATATACAAAAAGGCAATAAAAAGAGACTGTTTGGGCCGGTGGACTGTCATTGATGCTATCGAGGCACTGAATGATACATTGTGTCTGTGTTTTGTGCCGATTAGTCTGAGACGTCCCCGTGCTATTTTATGGAGATGCACCTACTTTTCTACCTTTACTTATATTAAGTGCTGTTACTAATAGAGTAATTATTATATTTTCTGGCCATTTTATTCTTTGACAGTATAATAATCTTCAATAAATTCTTCAATAAATAAATCATTTATCATTTTAAGAAACAATGTGTAAGCATCAGTTTTGAGGAAAATTATTCAGAAAATCAGCTGACATAATGCCATGTTTCAAACTCCACAGAAATATCAATATAAGGGTTCTGCATCAGGGATGAAACAATCACTTCAGAGCTTTTAAAAAAGTCATTCTTCTTATTCATCACTTCTTTAAAGATGGCGGTGGGGTCTTCCTAAGGGACTCTCAATGTAAACTCCAACATCATTCAATCCACAGCCAATCAAAATTAGATCCAGCTCAGCCAAACAAAATTAGATCAAGCTCAGCCAATCGTGTTTTTCAATGTCATTCATTGATAATAATGTTAACCTTTCAACTTCTGAATTTAGTCCAATCGTATGAAGTAAATATCCAGAATTGCTCTCTGAAATTCAACAGTGCATTTCTGTCCCCACCTTCCCCTGCCATGTTCATCAGGAGACATAAAATCTATATTCTCCAATGTAAATGTTCAAAAGAATTGGACAATTCTAAACAATGATTTACAATCAGCACAGCAGTATTTATACTGGATAACCATGATCTATATTCCCATTAATGGGTCAAAAATGCCCTTCTTGTCCACCCACATATAAACAGGGACATGGACATATTAGGACATAAACAACATATTGAAAATGACAGATAGTATGATATCTTGATTGAACTACCTGTGAAGATAAAGGATCTGCCCAATGTTTGGAGAGGAGGTGGCCTAGTGGTTAGAGCAGCAGCCTAAAGCTAGAAAAGCCAGGGTTCAAATCCTACTGGTGTTCCTTGTGGCCTTGGACAAGCCACTTAACCCTCTATTGCCTCAGGTATAGTGCAAACTTAGATTGCAAGCCCTTTGGGGACAGGGAAATACTTACTATACCTGAATATGCCTCACATTGATCTTCTCCTGGAAAGGCATGAGCTAACTATTATAAATAAATAATTATGTTCAGTTGTATGCATTCACATCTCACAAGTTCCACATACAAATATCCACTAGGTTCAGAATCCACATTAGGTACTGAGTGCCATGTGATGATCTTTACCAGGCAATCTATCAAATTGCATCCTTTATTAAAAGCTACCATAGGATCCATATCAAAGCATTGATATAGTGGTTAACCCACACCAATGAGTATAAGTAACTGGTTATTCTGGTCCACTGATTTCCTAAACAAAGAGGTATAAATTCTGTGATCTTCATTCATGAAATTTAATCTGAAATTTAAGATTTGGCTTATAATTATTAGTCAATTCATTAAATTTCAAGTTATGTAATCAACCCTATCCAAACAAAAAAAGATATCCAAATATTGATGCCAAGTAGGAATCTTATGACACCGTTCTGAAGGATATACAAATTGTTGTTCAAAGTCAGCCATATAAAGGATAGCTACAGACAGAGCCACCATAGCCCCCATGACAACCCCAAATACTTGTATATAAAACTGAGCATAATAGCAAACATAATTCTGATTCAATATCATATCCCAAAACAAAAGAAGAACCGAGCCAGGTATATCCAGCATTAAATGGGCTACCAGGTTTAAACCTCATTTTGATTTATATTGATATATGATGAGGTTGCACCCAAAGTTACTAAGAGTGAATGATCAGGAATCATATCTAAACCATCCAACAAAGTCACCATTTGTGAAGAGTCCCTTACATAAGATTGAGTCTTCATTGCCAGTGGTTTCAAAAAGGTATCCAATAAAATTGACAGAGATTCTAATACTGAATCTCGACTGGAGACAATAGGTCTCCCTAGAGGAGCACATCAAGATCTACTGTATGTACCTTTGGCAAAGTCCGGGCTGTGCCGCCGGGCCCCGGTCCCGCGGCCGGCCCAGTAACCGGGTTCCCGGGGCCTGACCGCGTGGTAGGCCTGTTGCTTGGGGGGGGGGGGGTCTTCAGCCCCGGATTGCTGTGGGCGGGGCTTCCGCACTCGGGCTCCACGCTCGAAGGTGGAGCCCGGTGATTGGACCGCGCGGGCGGTCGGGGGGCGGAGTCAGCGCGAGCAACGAGGGAGCGCCGGCTGGCGTTCCCCCTCTTCCTCGTTGCTCGCGTTTCTGGCAGGTTTCCCTCCCTCCCTCCCGTTATTTAGGTTGGGGGGTGTAAAACAAATGAGAAACAAAAAAAAAAAAAGAAGGGTGTTGCAGCTGGTGGGGGGACTCATCGCTTAGTGCTGTGGCGGGGTGGCGAGCAGGTGCTCGCTGACCCGGGGGGCATTTCAGCTTTATGCCGCGGTCCACAGGAGCGGCACTATTCTTTTTTGGGGGGAGACGCCCCGGCTGGGGGTCTCTGCCCGGAAATTGGCAACCCTGGAGCCGGCCTTTGCTTATAACATGGCGAGGCGGGCGGTAGGGGGAAACAGGGGGTGTGGATGATGCACCACTTTGCTAGAAATGGCTGGTGGGAGCGTCATCCGGAGGACGGGTGGGGGGGGGGTGTTTTGGTTACTGTTATGAATGTTGATTTGGGCCCATGTTGGGCCGGTGTTTTAATACCTTTAAATAAAAGCTGCGACCAAGCAATTGCACCATTCTCTGATGTCCGCCTGTATTTGTCAAGGGTTAAGTGGTGGTGGAAGGTGAGAGAGGTTAAGGGGGGGGGAAGGGGTGGGGGTGGATGACAGGTTGCGGCATCCGGATACCTCAGTTAGTAGAAAAAATCAGAATCTTTGATGTCTCATTAATCAAAAATTGTCATGTCCATTTTTAAACCTACCGCTTGGCATGAATAGGAATTTGAAAAATGTTTGTTTCAGCCAGCTTTCAACAATAAAGATAATAGGGCCATTTCCTCTTGTCACCAAAATATTTTTTCCCTCACATAGAAGGATAACAGGTGAAAACCAAGGTCCCTTTGAATACTGCTATGGCACTGCACTTCTCTGTTTCTAAAATCGCTCAACAAAGTGAATAACCCCCACAATTAGATGCTTTTGAAAATTAGTTTTTTGATGGACCGCCTTATCTACTTTGCTTGTTATCCAAAGCCAATGTCACCATAAGGTCCTTTTTAAATCTTTTTTTTATATATGTAGAAACTTAAGGAAGTAAACTTATCTTGGCATGTAGTAGCATCCAATTATATTGTCAACCCAGCACTGTGTTTCGAACCAACCAATTCAGTTCTGCATCAGAGAACTGAAATGGAACCTCATACTGCCACAAAATTCCTTCATTTGAAATCACTGCTTGATGACTGTTACCAAAGTATAACAACATTCATACTCTGGCCATCCTGTTTGATGTGTCATCTCCTTGTGTGATCTAAAATAGCCAATGTTTCATTAAGTCATCTGGTTCATGCAAACATTCATCAAATCAGAGAATACCAATCAATATCCAAATTAAGGGCACTGAGTTATACTGAATTAAAGCGGAATATCCAAAACTGCTCACTACGATTAAGGTTGGCTAATGATAGAGAAGCCAAATTAGACAGAATATCCGAGACTGCTCATTCCTATTAAGGTCGGCTTCCAATAGGGCAGTCTGGGATATTACACTTTAATTCGGTACAAAACAATGGTCTTAATTTGGATATTAACTGGTATTCTCTGATTTGACGAGTGTTGGCACTCCTTGTGACCTTGGGCAAGTCACTTTACCCTCCATTGCCTTGGATGAAAAGGCCTGGCAATCTACTTCCCGTCATACTTTGCCAAGAAACCCCAGTGGTTGCTGGGTCGACAGGAGCCAGCATTGACTTGATGGCACTTAGAAAAAAAAAAGAGATTGACATGAAAGATATGAGCTATAGAGTACCACTCTGTTCTTGAACACTAATTTGATGGTCCTTTATTCCTAAATATTATATTGTTGGATGCTGGCTATTTATTTGTGAAGGTATTTGATTTTCCTCGGTAAACTCTTTTGAATTATAATTATATTTTATAAATGCAAAATAGATGCTCATGTGTCTGTACTAAAACTGATTCCAGAACTATGGCCAGTAGCACACAAATCCTCTCATACATATTTGCACCTCTCCAAGGAAGATCAACTATGTGCAGGTACTCAATGTATGTATACACATATCTAAAAATATGTCACAAACTTCCCCAGCTCCACCCAAATGTTACCCTGCAAACATCTATGCACATACCAGGTAAAATACATATGCTCCTTGCCTGCATGTATACTTGTAGGCTCTTGTATGTGTATATTCACCCATTCGTTTAATAAAATATGCTATGGTTGTGGTCAACATTATTGGCACCCTTGCAGTCCATCCCTTTAATGTCCAATGTCTCCTAAAAAAAAAGTGGCCAGTGAAATGGCTTTGGACTATATATACTCACATACTTGACACATAAAAGAATGAAATAAAAAAGATCAATTAAAAAAGGAAATAGTAGGAAATGGTATAAAAACTAGGACATTGCTGGGACATGATTATTGAGGGTTGATAGTCCCTCGATCCTTTCCTAGGGTTATATCCCTAGTTTTTTAAAAAAGAAAAAAATGGAACAACACACTACAAGAAGGGGATTTTCTTTTCCTTCCTTCCAGGTGTGCATTCCAACAAAAATGTGTTAAAGCTTTTTCTCTCTAATTTTTTGATTTGATTAACGTGTGGGAGATTAGTAGGTTTTTGATTTTGGGACATGATTATTGGCACTCTTATAAACAATTGAAATCTGTTTGAACAGAAGAACCACTTTCCCACTGCAGTAAACTTAGACATATCTGTGATCAATTGTTAGTATTCACATGATTTGAATCAACCAATAAATAATGCCTCTAACATTTAAAATGGCCACATTCACTCCCTGTTCCATTTTCACAATGGTGAAGACAAGAGAGCTGTCTAAGACCATCAGAAAAGCCATTATCATCAAATTTCAAAGGGGTACAAGGTCATCTCCAAAGTCCTTGGAATTCCTGTCTACAGTTTACAATGTTATTAAGAAGTTTTATGCTTATGAAACTGTCAAGAACCTCCCAGGATGTGGTGGGAAGAGGAAAATTAATCCAGTATTTATTTATTTATTTATTTAACTGTATTTATATCCCGCTTTTAACCGGGTCAAAGCGGTGGAACATATAACCAGGGGGGGGGAATCAAATGTGGGGGGGGGGGCATCACCGGAGGTTCAACATTGATGATTTTTGGGGTGAACATTGAAAGTCTTTGAAAGTTAGTGTGAACTGTTGAAAAATATCACGTACAACATCCAAAGAGCTTAAGGCTGACCTGGAGCAATCTGGAGTGGTGGTTTCAACCTGCACCATATGCCATACACTAAACAAACAAGGACTTTATGGGTGAAAGCCAAGGAGAACCCAACTGTTCAAAGTCAGACATAAAAAGGCATACCTTATCTTTGCCCAAACCCACCTTGAGAAACCACAGTCCTTTTGGGAAAATGTTCTATGGACAGATTTAATTGACAGATGAAGCCAAACTTAAGTTCTTTGGCAATGCAGGCCAGCGATATATTTACAGGTGAAGAAATTAAGCTTATAAGGGAAAAAACACCCTTCCTACAGCTAAATATGGTGCAGGTTCCATAATGTTGTAGGACTGTTTTGCTGCCTCAGAAACTGGAGTCCTGTAACGTATTAAAGAATTATGAAGTCAGAGGACTACCAAGGTATTTTGGAGCAAATTATGCTACCTAGTGTCAGAAAGTTATGTCTGGGTTGCAGGTCATGGGTCCTCCAGCAGTACAATAGCTCAAAACATACATCCAAAAATACAAAAGAACAGTTAAAAAGGAAAACAAATGGACTGTTTTAAACTGGCCAACAATGGGTTTCTAAAGAGCTGAAATCTACCATTGGTAAAAAGAATCCTGGAAACATTCATGAGCTAGAACAAATCACAGTTGAAGAATGGGAGAAACTACCAGAAAAAAAGATGTACGAAACTTATAGATGGCTATAAGAAACATTTGGAGGATGTCATCACTGCCAAGGGTTGTGCAATCAAATATTAATGAAGAGTGCTGTTATTCCTCTCCAAGTCGTATTTTGTTTTTTTCCTCAGAAATTACTATGTCTAAATTGCACAGACATCTATATTTTTGCAGTATACCTTTGAAAGTACTATTGAAATATTATGATGACATATAGTTGGAATATTTCCAATTATTTCTCAAGATATTGTGCACAGCATACCTAAAATGGAAGGATTGCAATAATGTTGAACCCCAGCTGTATATGGATGGAGAGTGCTTTATTAAATTTCTTCCTATGTATCTCCTTAGAGAGCTGTGAATACATTGTTTGTGCACTTATAAATGAATAAGAACATAAAATATGCCATACTAGGTCAGACCAAGGGTCCATCAAGCCCAATATCGTGTTTTCAAAAGTGGCCAATCCATATCACAACATAAGAACATAAGAACATAAGATATGCCATACTGGGTCAGACCAAGGTCCATCAAGCCCAGTATCCTGTTTCCAACAGTGGCCAATCTAGGTCATACGTACCTAGCAGTTTCCCCAAAAGACACAGGTTCCACAATGCTTGTACTGGGTCAAGCATTGATATCCTGGGTCCCTTCTTAATAATGGTTTATGGACCTTTCCTCCAGGAACTTGTCCAAACCTTTTTTAAATCCAGCTAACAGCCTTTACTACATCCTCCGGTAACAAATTCCAGAGTTTGATTACACGTTAAGTGAAAACATATTTTCTTTTATTAGTCTTAAATAGTTTACCCTGTAGCTTCATTGCATGTCCCCTAGTCTTTCTATATTCTGATAACGTAAACAATCGATCTACGTTTACCCGTTCCACTCCATTCATTAATTTATAGACTTCTATCATATCTCCCCTCAGCCATCTCTTTTCCAGGTTAAAGAGCCCTAACCTTTTTAGCCTTTCTTCATAGGAGTATCCTTCCATCCCCTTTACCATTTTGGTGGCTCTTCTAATAACGCTATATTCTTTTTAAGATACGGCGACCAGAACTGCACACAATATTCAAGGTGCGGTCTCACCATGGAATGGTATAGAGGCATTATAATATCTTTTGTTTTATTTCCCATTCCTGTCCTTATGATACCTAGCATTCTATTTGCTCTCTTGGCCGCCGCTACACACTGGGCCGAGGGTTTTAACATGTTATCCACAATGACGCCTAAATCTTTTTCCTGGATGGTGGTTCCTAATGTGGAACCTTGCATTGTGTAACTATAGTTTGGATTGTTCTTCCCTAGGTGCATAACTTTGCACTTGTCCACATTAAATTTCATCTGCCATTTTGATGCCCAGTCTTCCAATTTATCAAGATCCTCTTGCAATTTTCCACAATCCTCTTCGGTTTTAACAACTTCAAATAGTTTTGTGTCATCTGCAAATTTGATAACCTCACTCGTTATTCCACTTTCCAGGTCATTTATGAATATGTCAAAAAGCAACGGACCCAGCACAGATCCCTGGGGTACACCACTATTCACCTTTCTCCACTGGGAAAATTGGCCATTTAGCCCAACCCTCTGCTTTCTATCTTTTAACCAGTTCCTGATCCATTGTAGTACACTGCCTCCTATCCAATGACTCTTTAGTTTTGCCAAAAGTCTCTGATGAGGGACCTTGTCAAAGGCTTTCTGAAAGTCCAGATACACTATCAACCGACTCACCTTTGTCCAGCTGTATATTCACACTTTCAAAAAAACCATAACAGATTAGTAAGACAAGATCTTCCTTGTCTAAAGCCATGTTGGCTGTCTCCCATTAGGCCATGACTATGTACATGCTGAGTAATTTTTTTCTTTATGATGGTTTCTTCCGTTTTTCCCGGTACTGACGTCAGGCTCACTGGTCTGTAGTTTCCAGGATCACCCCTGGAACCCTTTTTAAAAATTGGTGTTACATTGGCGATCCTCCAATCTTCAGGTATAAGAGATGATTTTAATGATAGTTCACAGATTACTAATAGCAGGTCTGCAATCTCAATATTTCAGTTCTTTCAACACCCTTGGATGTATACCATCCGGCCCAGGTGATTTGCTACTCTTCAGTTTATCTAATAGTTGTAATACATCTTCCCGATGTATCGATATTTCCTTCAATTCTTCCGCACCTTTAAATACCACTTCAGTCATGGGTAACATCCCTACATCTTCCTCAGTAAAGACCAAAGCAAAGAATTCATTCAGTCTCTCCACTATCGCTTTGTTGCCTTTTAGTGCCCCTTTAACTCCTCTATCATCTAATGGACCAACTGACTCTCTCACAGGTTTTTTGCTACGAATGTACTTGAAAACATCTTTATTTCGTGTTTTTGCTTCCACAGCAAGCTTCTTCTCAAATTCTCCCTTTGCCTGCTTTATCAGTGCTTTGCATTTGACCTGCCAGTGTTTGTGCTGTTTCCAGGTTTCGTCGTTTGGCTCTTTTTTCCATTTCCTGAAAGATGCTTTTTTGGCAACAACAGCCTCTCTGACCTCACCTTTAAACCATGCTGGCAGTTTTTTGGACTTCCACTTTTCTTTAAGCGTGGCATACAGCTGGTCTGGGCTTCCAAGATAGTATTTTTCAACAACACCCAAGCTTGATGTAAGTCTTTAACCTTTGCAACTGCTCCTTTTAGTTTTTTCTTAACTATTTTCCTCATTTTATCATAGTCTCCCTTTCGAAAGTTAAAAGGTAGTACTGTGGATTTTCTTACTATCCCTCCTCCACTAATTAAATCAAAGGCGATCATGCTATGATCACTATTGCCAAGTGGCCCCAACACCCTTATCTCTTGCACTAGATCTGGTTTTCCACTAAGGACTAGGTCTAATATGGCTTCCCCTCTGGTCGGTTCATGAACCAGCTGCTCCAAGAAGCAGTCATTTATGTCATCTAGGAACTTTATCTCCCTCCACAAGTACATACCTTCTGGGATCTTACCTGTGACCTGGATTGGCCATTTTTGGAAAAAGGACACTGGGCTAGATGGACCTTTGGTCTGACCTGGTGTGGCAATTATGTTCCTATGTTATCTTATTTTGAAAAGCTTAACTGAAAAAGTTTCTTTAAGGGGTTACTCACTACCAAAGGGATGTCCACTTTTAGACTTTCTCCAGGCACAAGCAGGAATTAGGAAAGTGCTTATCATGGCCTTAAAACATCCAAAGGGTGTAGAGCATTATGTGAATAGCTGAAGATCAGAAAGGCCCACACAGGGTCTTGAAACCTAACCACCCTGCTCGTAGCCCACTACCTTAATCATTAGGCTAGTAGTTGTCCCTGTTTAGAATTGCTATTCTGGAGACCTCTATGCAGATGTTTCCATAGACATCCATATCAGGCACATCCATGTTTCTGAAATCATGCCTGCTTTTTGTTTTCAGACGTTCTGACTCTGACGTCCCAGATTGTACTGGGACATCCTTTGCAAAAGGTGCTTTTATGGGTACAAAATCTTAAATCTGGTCCTGAATATGCATTCAATTGATTGTGATATTCTAACTTTGGGCATGCACTGTATGAATATCCCAAATGAACACAACGACAACAAAAAAAAAAAAATCTGAAATAATTCATTAGAAGTGAGCATGAACCAAACATTTTTTTGGCTGTGCAAACCCCTAAAATACATGCCCTCTTTCATTTTGAAACTTGCTGAAGTACTCAAGGTTATTAGCAGCTGCTTTTCGTAGAGCCACGCTTTCACTGAAAATAGCATGCATAGATTTGAAAATACAATCTATGTATGTAATGTTCCTTCGCTGATGTAAGCACCAGCCATGCTCCCTTCCCCTGAAGTCTTTACTCTGAATATGACTATAGATGTACATAATTTAGACATGCAAACTAGACCTGTATCTTCCTCTCCTCTCACCCATTCTCAGACTCTGCAGCTTCTCCAGCCCTTATCATCCCAAGGAGCAACACACTATCCAGTACTTTGCATATTCTAAGAATATGAAATCTACTGGTTGATACATTCATAAAAGAAATCCTCCGTTTTAAATATAGCAACTTTTTTTTTAAGCTTAGAGATTCATAAAGGTTTTGGAAAACTTCACTGAGTTCTTTTGTATGGTTTTGTTTGAACCCTTGCCCTCCCATGGGATGGTTTATAGCTGAAACACCAGTAGACTGTCATAATGGTTTAGGCAAGTCTAGAAAATAATTTGCTGTGTTTGTTACAATACATGAAAAATCGGTGTCTGTCAAATTTGGCTGCAATAAGTGCTCTTTCATGTGTAACTGTGTTATAAGCTCTTCTAGCTGTATCTAGCAATTATTTTCCCATGAGGATTTTGATAGATGATGGTGGGGTTTTTGTATTTTTTTTTTGGGGGGGGGGGGGGAAGCTATCCAGATTCTAAAAGATTAGAGCAGGGCTCCATTTCTTTCCTTTTGGCAGATGAAGAGATTATTTCTCCCATGATAACCATTTTGCAAGTTTCCTAGAACAGCGCTGCACTTGGCTTGTGCTTCTCATGTTTGGCTACATAAGCAGACCAGCTGTACACCAATAACCGAGGTAGATTGGACCGGTGCTCCAGGCCCCTTCTACCAACTACCCCCCCCCCCCCACACACACACACACTTTTAGGGGTATGCTTACTAAACCATCTTAACATCGCAGCGGTGGTATTATCATGCGATAAGTGACGTTATCGCGCGATAACGCGGCGGTGGCGTTGAGGCACACTAACGCTGTGAAATCCGGATCTGAAGGGTGGAGTAAGGCTTCCCAGAGGGCAGAGAGAAGGGGGTCAATGGGCAGAGAGTGAGAGGGGAGATACTCCAGGCACACTAACGCTGTGAAATATGAGTGTGAACACTAACGCCAGTGAAACCCTCGCGTTAAGGCACATTTGCAAGAAAGAGAAACCATTTCAGTCAGCAATGTGCAGCAAAGGCAGGAAAACTCAGAAAAGTGATAGTTGTGATGCATGTGCAGGGACCAAAAAGGCAAATAAACATATAAAAGGACCAGAACCACATCTAAAATCCCAATAACCAACCTGGCCAATAGTGATATTAATGATAAACATAAAGCAACACTACTGACAAAGCGTATAAATTAAGATATCATATTTGGAAGGGTCTATGCTCTGTCCCCCTACAAAGAGAATGATACCACATTGAAATAGTGCTGATCAGGGTTTCTCTTGTTTAGATTGGGCAGGTTTGTTATGGCGTGCACATGTGCAGCAACAGCAGAGTAGGCACATAGGAAATGGCAACTGTACTGATGCTGTAAGTGGCATACAGGGGGCTGCAGGCGGCACATGCTGTGGTCCAGCTGGGGCACAGTGTGGTCTAGGCAGATGCCTAGGTGGCACATAGGAATGCAGAAACTGTAAAGCAGCAGGACAGCAACTGACGAGGGTCCAACATGGGCACGAGTGTGTGTCCCACAGTGTCACAGGGGAGATTACCCAGTAGGTACCCCCAAGGGCACATAACACTGGCAGGCGGTGTGTGTGTGTGGGGGGGGAAGTGCATGTCCATATAGGCACCCCTATCCGAGAACCCACCCCATAGGCAGCTGCCTACTGGCATACTGAATGGCCTGGGACTGCGCACCACCAGCACCAACGGCATAATGGCATGGCAGCATGGTGGTGGAGGGGTGCTGGTGGCGGAGGGGGCAGTGGCATCTGCCCACAGCAGACCATGGCCTAGCCACATTTTGGTGGGTGCCGTGCAATGCAACAGTCTGTCTGACGAACAGTCATGGTATCCCCAGGGAAAGAACTGTCCCTGTGGCAACAGTGTGGTGCAGTACACACAGCCGGTGTGTTCAGAAGCAGAAGGTCACAAGTTCAAGTCCCAGCTGTGACTCCTGCCAACCTTTTCCCCATATTTTACCCAGTACTAAACCGTGGTAATAAAGATGGAACCTTTATTGCAGATAAAATAAACATGCCTGAAACGCCTATATTTTACCCTACAGAGCACAGACACCATAAACATGTGCAATCCCTAGAGCAGAGTTTCCCAACTCCAGTCCTGGAGGGCCAAACACCATTCAGGTTTCATGCTGTCCCTAATAAATATGCCTGTGTTGCATTAGTATGCGCCGTCCCCATTGTATGCAAATGTATTCCCTGCATATTCATTAGGGAAAGCATGAAATCCTGAATGGTGTTTGGCCCACCAGGACCGGTGTTGGGAACCTCTGCCCTAGAGCAGTGGCCAACAGGACATAAACACCCACACCCACAGGCTCCACTATCCAAAGCATCATGGAGAGTCAGGCTGTTGGGCCCTGCACGCAGCAGCATCTCCCAATACTAGCACTTGCATACCTTAACAATGCCGCCCTTATCTTGGGAATACATTACACATATATCAAAAGGTTGCTATGATTAATGGCAGATAAAAATTCCTAAGTTAAGCACAATTTGATTATAGAGCTGCATCATAGCAACCTTTCTGATATCTGTGGAGTGTGTTTCAGTTTTGGTTTCTGACAGTGTTTACCACCCCGGGGAGTGACCCCAACAGTATTGCGTACCATAGCCATGCCTGCGCTGTGCCCAGGAATGGTATGGCGGCCAGGGCTGCCAAAAGCTTCTATATTTGCACAATGCTGGCATAGGTGTGGGAGTGTGTGTCTGTCTATCCAGTGTGTTGTGGCTGCCTACACCTTACTGAGCCCACACTGCTTGCACTGTTTCCAGTGTTAGCCTGCCAATGTGCATAATGAGGAGCAAGGTACTGTGGGTATGGCCCGGACAGAATGGCCTGGGCAGGATGCATCTGCACAGGGCATAGGGCAATGGCTGGGACATTGCAGTGCCCAGCCACCACCTGCACGGACAGGGTGGCCACAGCATGTCTTGCTGGGAGGTCACTCTCACCCTGACTGAGCAGTGACCACGGCATGGCTAGGTTCCCCCATACTGTTATATAGTATTTCTCTCAAGTGACTTTTGTTGGTTGTATTGTCTGGGGCCTAATCACTGACTTATCTGCTTGGTGTGTGTGTTCGCATTTCAGTTTTGGGTGCACGCATCTCCTCCAGGAACATGCACTATGGATTAGCTAGCAGACTGTCTGCAGTTAGCATGTGTATGGCTGGAACACCTTGCAGGGTGCAGCGGCTAGAAACTCACTGTGCATGCTGTTGGAGAATGTCAGATAGTGGTGGGGGGCAGCTGAGCATTTCCAGGCCTACTGTCTGTCTGCCATTGCCTTATGGATGTGTACAGATCTGCATTGACTGCCCTGTAGGGTGCCTGTTCCCCAGCAGGACTGGGATTGATGGTCCCCGCTACTGCCACCATTGCAGGGATGTAGAATATGGATCTGTTGGTGGGAGATCCTGTCCCCCATCCTGAACCCCAGAGGGTGGGTTGGGTGGTGCTACATAATACGCCTATGGGTCCACACACCCCTTCACTTAAACCATGTGACCATGGCACCAACACAGGATGTGCACTATTCTGGGTGTATCATAGCCCCCAAGGGCTAGATGTGACTGGGAAATACAGATTGACACAGGTGTATCTGCAAAGACTACCTATCACACACTGGCACTGATGGCAACCTGAAGCATAGCCTATCTAAGCTAAGGCAGGTGCTGCGGACCTGGTGCTGGGCACCCCACCTCGCCCTCAGGGTGAGCACAGTACCCGCACAATGTGATGGTCTGTAGCTACTCTGTGCCAGTAACACACACAGTCAGTTCCCCCTACCAGGCTGAGGTGCTGTGGGGGTGCATACCCCATCTTGTGATCATCTGTAGATTGCTGATCTGCATGTGCAGTGCGTCATGGGTATGGGTGGGTTAACCCTATACTGGTAACCACAACAGACAGTTTGTATGGTGACCTGCAGTCCTTCTGTAGCCATCCAGGGGCTTCTTAATATCTATAGAGATGTAGCCCACTGGTTACTTCACTGACTGTGGAGGCAGAGGTCATGGTTTTGATCCCACAGTGATGTTATTTGATAGGGCTGTCTTAGGCATTTCCTTTTTTAATTTAAATTAGTGCTGCCAGCAAAAACACCCTCACAGTGCTGCAACCAAAAGCTGCCTCATAAGGCACCCTATAAAGCACCCTATAAAGGCCCTATAAGGTGCCTTATAAGGCGCCCTATAGGGAACATTATAAGGTGTCTTGGTGGACAGTGCACTGCCCTGTTCATGCTTTCCTACAGGAGCTCTCCAGATCAACCAACAGTAAGGATTTAAGGGTTTGTTTTATTATATTAAATTGTTAGCTCTCTGACTGGGAGCTCTTAAAGGGGGTTTTTTGTACATTTTTAAAGCAAGGTTACTTTCTTTTTGGTGCTCTAGTGGGACTTTCCTTGAGCACAGTAGGTGGTTGAACTCCAGTAACCTCTTCAGCTTTGGGAACTGCTAACACCTAATCAGGTGTTAGTTCCCTCCCTCCCCACCCCGACTCCCACCCACCCCTAGCGAGTAGTCTTGCTTTATAGGGCACCTAACCATTTGATAAAGCACAGAGAATTGGTCCAGCACATTTTGAATATAATTAAGGAGATTTAACAGCTTTTTCTCTGAAAGGACAGCTGAGAAACCGGCTGGTACTTGGTAGATCTTTCTCTTTTGCTTTAACAGATACCTAAGCTCCACAAACAGAACAATGGCTGGGAAAAATCGCATCACTAAAGCTGTTGCCCCCGTTAATGCTTTTGCCTCGGTCCAGACAGAGGTCATAATGCCAGTTGAAGGACCGGTTCAATGTGCAGGGTGCCTGCATGCTGAAGCTCTGAGGAAACAAGTGGAGGAACTCAGAGAGGAGGTGGCGAGGCTGAGGAGCATTCAAGACAGTGAGAAGTACATTGATGAGATGCTTCTTGCAGCAACCATGCTCTCCAGCAGAGGAGAAGATGGGTGCCAACAGAATGTCGATGGTTGGACACAAGTCACCAGGGCCTGCAAAATCACCAATCCAACTTCTCCAGCCCTTGAATTGAAGAACCATTATGCAGCCCTGGAAGTGGAGGAGGTGAAAGCATCCCTGGAAAGGGAAGAACCAGAGCTCAAGTACGCCAAAGTTGCAGAATCAGTGACTACAAGGAAACAAAGGGTAGTGGTGGTTGGAAAATCTCTTCTGAGGGGTACTGAGGCGTCCATCTGCCGACCAGACTTGATGTCCAGAGAGGTATGCTGTCTGCCTGGTGCCAAAATCCAAGATGTTACGGAGAGTTTGCCGAGACTCATCAAGCCCACTGACTATTACCCAATATTGCTAATCCATGTTGGAACAAATGATACTGCCAGGTATACCTCGGAACGTATCAAAAGTGACTTCATGGCTCTGGGACAGAGGGTGAAGCAGTTAGGTGCACAGGTGGTGTTCTCTTCAATCCTCCCTGTTGAGGGTAAAGGCCAAGGCAGAGAGGCTTGCATCCTGGAGATGAATGCATAGCTGCATGGATGGTGTCATCGAGAGCATTTTGGTTTCTTAGACCATGGGATGCTGTTCCAACGTTTGCAGAGCAGAGATGGCATCCATCTGTCCAAGAAAGGTCAACGCGTCTTCAGTAGTAGACTGGCTAATCTACTGAAGAGGGCTTTAAACTAGATTCGTTGGGGATGGGTGAAGAAAGCCCCCAGGTAAATGAAAGCCCCCTGGTAGGTGATACATTAAATACCTTTATGAAAATGGGTAACAGGGGTAACATATGGAAAGCAGTGTGTATAAATGCCCGTAGCATGGGAAATAAGATCCCTGATGTTGAAGCTTTGGTGGGAGTGGCTGACTTGGATTTAGTGGCAGTTACAGAAACATGGTTCACAGAAAACCATGATTGGGATGTAACTATACCTGGCTATACTTTATTCAGAAAGGAAAGGGTAGGAAGTAGGGGAGGAGGAGTGGCACTATATGTAAAAACTACTATTAAAGCTTTGGAATTACAGAGCTTAAAAGGGAGAGGGGAGGCACTGTGGGTTAAACTAGAAAGAGGGAAAGAGAAATCAGTTTACATTGGTGTGATATACAGACCTCCATCACAAGAGGAAGAGGTGGACAGAGAGTTAATTGAAGACATGCGCAGCATTGCTAGGAAAGGGGAAGTGCTACTGATAGGAGATTTCAATATGCCAGATGTTGATTGGCACATTCCTGCTGCAGTATCATCTAGAAGTAAGGAGATCCTGGATTCTCTACAGGGAGAACTATTCAGGCAATTGGTAACAGACCCCCCACGTGAAGGGGCCATACTGGACTTGGTGCTTACCAATGGTGAAAGTGTTTCTGATGTTGTAGTGGGAGATCATTTTGCATCCAGTGATCACCAGATGGTGTGGTTCAGTATTAGGACTAGGGCTGTTAGAATCCATTCAAAGGCGAGGATCTTAGACTTTAGGAAGACTAACTTTGCGAAGATGGGCCAATACCTCAGGGAGTCGTTAGTTGGATGGGAACAGCTGAGGGATGTAGAAAAACAGTGGGAAAAACTGAAAGGGATATTTTAAGGGCAACCAATCTTTTTGTTAAAATGGTAAATAAAGGTAAAAGGAAAAGGAGACCGCTATGGTTTTCGAAAGAAGTAGCTGAAAAAGTGAAGAAAAAGAGGGAGGCCTTCATGAAATACAAGAGATCACAGAGAGAGGAAGATAGGCATCTGTATTTGGAAAATCTTATAGCAAAGTAGTCAAGAAGGCAAAGATTCAAAAGGAGGAGGAAATAGCCAATGCAATAAAATGGGGGGATAAGACATTTTTCAGATATATTAGTGAGAAGAGGAAGGGCAAGAGTGGTATTGTCAGATTCAAGGGTGCAGGGGAGGAATATGTAGAAGCTGATAAGGATAAAGCAGAATTGCTTAACAAATATTTTTGTTCTGTGTTCACAGATGAAGAACCAGGAACAGGACCTCAGAAAACACCCACAAATAGGAACAGAAGCAAAGGACATCTTGAACAATTTTCAAAAGACTGTATTCGTGAGAAACTATCTCAACTTAAAGTAGACAAAACGATGGGACCGGATGAGATACACCCGAGAATACTGAGGGAACTTGGGGACGTTCTAGCAGCTCCACTGACTGACCTTTTCAATGCCTTGTTGGAGTCGAGAGTGGTGCCAAAGGACTAGAGAGAGGCTCATGTGGTGCCTTTACACAAAAGAGGAAGTAAGGATGCGGTTGAAAACTACAGGCCGGTTAGTTTAACTTCAGTGGTGAGTAAATTATTGGAAACGCTGTTGAAAGAGAAAATAGTGAGGTTTCTGGAGTCCAGCGGATTACAGGATCCAAGGCAGCATGGATTCACCAGAGGCAGGTCTTGTCAGACAAATCTGATTGATTTCTTTGACTGGGTGACCAGGGAGTTGGACCGAGGGAGAGCCCTAGATGTGGTGTATTTAGATTTCAGTAAAGCTTTTGACACTGTTCTTCACAGGTGACTTATAAACAAACTGAGCACCCTAGGGATGACCCTAAAGTTACTGCTTGGGTTAGACATTGGTTGTGTGGGAGGCGACAAAGATTACAAGTAAATGGAGCTCACTCTGGGGAGAAGGATGTTATCAGTGGTGTGCCCTAGGGATCTGTCCTTGGTCCGATTCTTTTTAACATCTTTGTTAGTGATATAGCGGAAGGGCTGTCGGGTAAGGTTTGCCTCTTTGCGGATGATACCAAAATCTGCAATAGAGTAGACACCCAGGAAGGGGTAGATAACATGAGGAGGGATCTAGCTAAGCTTGAAGAATGGTCTAGAATTTGGCAGCTGGGATTTAATGTTAAAAAATGTAAGGTCATGCATTTGGGCTGCAGCAATCCAAGGGAGCAATATAGTATAGGGGGTGAAGTACTTTTGTCCACTAAAGAAGAGCGGGACCTAGGTGTGGTTGTGTCTGATGACCTTAAAGTAGCTAAACAGGTAGAAAAGTCGACGGCAAAAGCTAGAAGGATGCTTGGGTGCATACGGAGAGGAATGGCTAGCAGAAAAAAGGAGGTGATAATGCCTCTGTATAAGTCTTTGGTGCGACCTCATTTGGAGGATAGTATGCAATTCTGGAGACCGCACCTTCAAAAGGATGTGAACAGGATGGAGTCGGTGCAGAGGGTGGCTACTAAAATGATTTGTGGTCTTCATTATAAAGCATATGAGGACAGACTGAAGGATCTTAATATGTACACCTTAGAGGAAAGGCGGGATAGAGGTGATATGATTGAGATGTTTAAATAACTCTGTGGCATAAATGTTCAGGGAGAGAGCCTCTTTCAATTGAAAGCAAGTTCTGCTACGAGGGGACATGGCATGAGGGTGAAGGGAGATAGATTCAGGAGTGATATGTGGAAATATTTCTTTACAGAAAGAGTAGTGAATCCATGGAATAGTCTCCCAGTGGAGGTGGTAGAGATGAGGACAGTAACTGAATTCAAAAAAGCATGGGACAAACACAGAGGATCTCTAAAGTTAAAAAGGGGACTGTTGTAGTTGTTATGGAAGGACAGACTAGATAGGCCATGTGGTCTTTTTCTGTCGTCATATTTCTATGTTTCTATGTTTATAATGTGCCCTCCGGAGTGCCTTATAGGGCGTCTTATGCGGCACCTTAGGTTACGGCACTGTGAGGGTGTGTTTGCTGGCAGCACTTATTTAATTTAAAAAAGAAAATGCCTCAGACAGCACTGATTTAAAGTAAAGGGTAATGCCTCAGACAGCCTTACTCTTTAAGCCCACTAGGAGATTGAACTCATGACCCCTGTTTTATCAGTCAATGTATTAACCATTGTACTACACCTCTGTTGCTGTGCTTTCAGATCAGCGTGCCTAATTAAGGCTAACGCACGTTAACGTGCCACAGCTCCCTCTATCGCACGATAACGGACTTTATCGCGCGATAACCCGAAATGCTACCTTAAGACCGGAATGCCCATTACCTTATATGGCATTCGTCACAGTAAGACTGCAACTAACACCGGTAGCATTAAGACGGTTTAGTAAACATACCCCTTAGTCCACCTTTTTCTTCCACCAACAAAATACACACATAGCTCTTGGGAAAACCACCAGTCACAGCTTTATTAACTTTTATAACATACCGAACATTACAGTCCAAGAATAATCCTCTTAACAATCCAACAGCGGAACAATGCCTCACCAGCCATGCAATTATCAAGGTGACACCACCTCCGCTTCTGCCACGGTCATGCCAATGGCAATCTTCCTAATCCCCTTTCCCGACCTCGCCATGTAATTAGCAAAAGTCAGCCAGGGGTTGTCCGGGTTGGGAGCATCCAGCCCCAGGCCCAAGTATAGCCTAATGCTCTGGTCCCCAGAAACCTCCGGGATCCCACCACCGGCACAGAGGACATTAATGTAGGGTCGAGGGCACCCCGCCCCCAACCCCCAGTACAACTGCAAGCTCCGGACCCCGAAAACCTCCGGGATCCCTCCACCGGCACCGGTGACATTAATGTTCCGAAGCCGTCCCCCCCCAAAAGCTGCGACCAGTGACCCCCACGCCATGCACATCTCCCCAGGCCTCCCACCCGTTGGTGAGCAATCCCCACACCCCTTGGAATGAGCGACCCTCATACCCTATCCAACCCTGCACCTCGCTCACACTCACGAATGTATGCTGCGATATCGTCCTAGATCACAGACACCCCCCCCCACGAGCTGCCAATTCCTTGCCTTGTTTTTTTTTTTAATATTAGTCAGCCGACATGCCTTGAAATAGCTGCCCTCACACCCCATGTACATTTATGTATTTTGTTTTGTTTATCCAGTTTTCTAGGCAACAGATGGATAAGCAGGACTCTGAACCTCCAGCCCTCCGGCCTGAAGTACTGTATCCGACCTCAATGCCACTCCTCCCCATTAGCAATGTAGGCCTGCTCCTTTCCTGCTCATAGTGTCCAAGCAAAAGCATGACCTGCAGCCAAATGAGACTGCGCTCGCCTAGCCAATAACCAACAATGCCGCCGGATCCCAACCCCGGGAGTCCACTCTGGCAGCACCAATTTTCTCTCCCCATCCCCATAAACAATGGAATGACCTATCCGCCCCCCCCCCCCGACCATATGGCTTTATCCCACATCTGAAAGCAAACCGTGTAGTTTCTATCATTGATCATCCCCTCCCCCCCTCAAGCCACACCTAACCCGAAAGCCCTAAATCGCCATCTGCCCATGCTTTTATCGCCTATTCTGGCCACCCCACCATGACCACACAGGTCGATGCCCCACTGCCGGAAGAGTGAGCAGTGCCCTGCCTCGAGCCTTCTCCTACGCGCCGCGGCACCCTCCTCAGCACAGCTGAACTTAAAATACGTCACTAGCCATGCCTCCTCCTCCCTGACGATTCCCCCTCCAGCGTGAGGCATCGCTGCAAATATACCTTCGAGGTGTCCCCCGGGCATGACCCGAATCCAACAAGCTCCTTCCATACCTGGTCAGAATTTGATTTTGCTCGAAGGCCGTAAAAGCCCTTCCTCTGCCCATACCCACAGTCACCGTATAGCTCCTCCGACTCTATACTTGCTGAAGTTCACTACTAACCCACCAATCCAGAAAGCGCCAAAAACTACCAGGCATAACCGCCGTCATAGGGAGGCTTCAAACCATAACAGCGCCCCCAGAGTAAGGCAGCACCACGTCTCCCAAGTAACCCATGTGTCATAGGCCTCCCGCATCGAGAGACGTTGGCCACGAATGCTCCCCACCCCTGTCCTATCATTGCCTTCTCCTTTCTCTCGGCCAATGCCCCTTCATCTTTACAGGATCCCAAATCCTCCCAGTCCCCTTCTGGAGCCACAACCTGAAACCGTTCCCATTTGAACGGAAACGAGCATCCATGATCCCATTAGTACATTCTAGTCTATGCCGGGACTTATCCTACACCTTCCAGCACAAACCTGCTAATAGGACCACCTTCAGTAAAGGCTGCCACCCGAATACAACGTGGAGCGTACCTCTTGCTACGCTGACCACCGTTGCCTTATCGCCCCGCCATATGACCCTGCGGTTGTAAAGCTTATCAAGCCCCAACTCCCAAGCCCCAAAAAACTTGGAAACACTTCTTGGAAGGCTACCAGCCCGTTAGGTTGGCTTCCCACCTAGCCTGCTACTAGCTGTCCACACGCCCCACTCCCTGTAATTAATTCCCATACTTTTAGACTGGCACCCACAGCCTACATCATCATAGTATTCCCGCTAAAGTCTATCCAAAACCTCCCCCGTCCTCCATACTGCACGTGTAACCATTGAACCACGAATACAAGGGCGCAATTTACGCACTCCCGAAGTTGCCGCCGCCAACTGATGCAGCAACCCCGCCTTCCGGGAGCCTGCATTGCCTCCGTCGTTACTTACCCAGCAACCCCGACCGCAGGTCGCCTGCCTTGCCTTCAAAGATATTTACCATGAAGCCAACACGTTAACCCCCAACCTGCACTCTCGACACCTTATCCAGAGGAAGACCGGCCACACACACACACACACCCCCCCCCCCGACATCCAAATCCCACACCACAAGGTAATCCTCATCACCGGGTCTTCTGTCTTACCCACCACTCACGGCACCCCCGTTCACGCTGCCTTTTAACCTCGCCTAACACCACCTGCTTGCACCATTCCCACGACAATATCTAACTCCTGAAACACCTTCCCACGTCCTCCCTTCCGCTGGAACCCCCTAGCCGGACAGTACTAACTATTTCGAAGTATGCACAAGAACTGAACATCCCACAGGAATGCAGTTCCGAAATAACTGCCTTCATCAAAGCTAACCCAGCCATTGACACGCCGACCGGTGTCCTGTCCACAAGGAAAAAAAAAAAAAAGAATTCACAATTGCCATGCTATTGATGCCCGGTGACCCAATTTGCAGCCCAATTCCCGGCCCAATCAAAAGCAGAATGAACCATACCCTGCTCCACATGATGCGAGCATGGTCCTATGAGACCCATAAAGGTGCTGAGATTCTGCCCAAAGGTCCGCTCTACCTCCAATTTATACTGAACCATGTGTGTAAGGCGCCACCCCAAAGGCAAATTCTGCGCCTCGGATGCTACCACCTTTCCATGTACCGGAGGGACGAAAAAACCCTCCTAGAACCCCCCCCCCCCGTAATACCTCATTATCTCTCTGCATCGGGTATTGCCGCAACCCAATCCTTAAGGCCTCTCACCAAATTAGTGTAGAGGTCGGGCCGCCAACCATCTTATTGCTTAGGGGGCCAGCCCGAGGCCCACCGTGCCCTTTTCCTCTACATTTACTGCCGAGTGTCCACCTCTCCAGACAAAGTACCCTTATCGCTATTCGCAGTGGAAGAACGGGTAAGAGGTCTTGTTAAACTCCCGCCCTACGCACCTGTCCCACTGCCTCCGATCTGCTGCATGACCGCCGCTCCTGCACAAAAGGGATGACCCCCACCCACCTTTTCCCCCAGTCCCTCCTTTAGCCCACCAGAGCGCGCAGTACCTGCCCTGTCTGACGTTTCATCAGCCACAGGTTAATCCTGCGCCCTGCTCTCTCCTAACCGTCTTCTGCCCTCTAGAAGTCTGAAATGATCTATATCGACGCCCCCACATTCCCCAGGCACAAATTCAGCAGAACTCCCTCCCCTAATTCTGCAACTGTTATGGATGGAGCTCCCCCTCCCCAGCCTATTCTTTGCTAGCATGCTGTTCCTGCCCCAACGGCCATGACTAAGCGCCGGTGAACAAGGCGGGGGATGACTCCACGCCGTGACGCTGCCAACACGAATGCCTCCTTTTCTTGCACGCTATTTTTTTTTAATCTTCTCAGCCGCCCCCTCTGTAATTCACCAGCTGCCCCATATCCACCCCCATTCTGCCAATGGACACGTCCGCAAATGGCCAACATCCTTGGGTTGCCGATGCCGCCTGTCCCTAAACAAGCTGGTATCCTTGTCCGGCCACTCTCACCTCGCTGTTACTCCTGCGTCCATAATCTCGGCTCGCTTCGGGCATCCTCCACCATACCTTGCAGTGTGCTGAGTTCTTTATTGCCACCTGCGGGACATAAAAGCAAAAACCAGGAGGGGGGACCACAGGAAACCCCCAAAGGCTGCCCTGCTCCCCACCACTCCACCCCGACTGTACCTTGGCCCACCCCAAGTCAAGTTCCCCTGTAACATCCTCCTATTGGTGAGACTTAAGTTTTTCTTTCTTCCTTTTTTTTTAATTCCCCCCCCCCCCAAGCCTCAAACCCACAACCCCTTATATTGGAGTGATGTCTTCTAGTCTGAGCCCCAGTCAGCCACTCCATAGCCTCCTTAAACTGCTTGCCAGCCCACAATAGAATTTAGGATTTGTCCTTGAATGCTGTGGGCCCTTCAAACCAGCCCACTTCTGCCCCCAAAACCTTTGTCCCCCATTCTGACCCCAAGGCATAGAATCCCATTGCGCCCCATGCTCTTAGCGTCTTCCACCACTCCCCCCCAACCCACTCTCCAAACCATTGGCCCACAAACCACTGGTACCCGACTCCCCCATACTTCTAGGTGCCCCCACCCGAGCCCCCAGGCCTATGCCCCTCAAGCCCCCCAGCAGGCCTACCCACAGGGCCGGCCCGTCCATTGAGCAAGAATGTTTTTTGCACAGGGCTCCACATTTCAGGGGGCCCCGCGCAAAAAACATTCTACATTAGCAAAAGCAGATTTTAAAAAAAAATGGCTGCTGCTGCCGCT
Organism: Ichthyophis bannanicus; assembly: GCA_033557465.1. Taxonomy (NCBI): domain Eukaryota; kingdom Metazoa; phylum Chordata; class Amphibia; order Gymnophiona; family Ichthyophiidae; genus Ichthyophis; species Ichthyophis bannanicus. Next base: position 367,633,312 of record CM066038.1, on the reverse strand, counting down.
GCCGCCGTGGCAGCGGCAGAATCAAATGTCCCGCTGCGGGGCCCCACCTGTCCGGCAGAACCTCCCTTCACCATCAGCTCTGGAGTCCCTCCCAATGCACGGGCTTTCAGAGCCGTGAGAGCTTCTCTGACCTCTCGCGGCTCTGTTAATCCTGTCGGGGATGATGGGAAATCCCATCAGCCCTGGCGAGATTAACAGAGCCGCGAGAAGAAAGGGAAACTCTCGTGGCTCTGATTCTGCCGCTGCCATGGCAGCGGCGGCAGCAGCAGCCATTTTTTTTAAATCTGTTATGGCTAAAGGGGGGAGGGGGGTTAGGGCTGGTAATGGGCTGGGGGGGGGCTAAGACTGGAAGTGGGTTGATGGGGGAGGGGGGTTAGGACTGGTAATGGGCTATGGGGGTGGTTAGGACTACTAATGGGCTATGGGGGAGGCTAAGACTGGAAGTGGGTTGATGGTGGGAGGGGGGTTACGTCTGGTAATGGGCTATGGGGGGGTTAGGACTACTAATGGGCTATGGGGGCTAAGACTGGAACTGGGTAGAAGAGGGATGAAGTAAAGACAGCAACAGGTCTATGGGTGGGTTAGGACTACTAATGGGCTATGGGGAGCAAAGATTGGAAGTGGGCTGATGGGGGGTTAGGACTGGAAATGGGCTGATGGGTTAGGATGTAATGGGCTATGGGGGGCTAAGACTGGAAATGGGCTGATGCGGGGGTTAGGACTGGTAATGGGCTATGGGGTGCTAAGACTGGAAATGGGCTGATGGGGGGTTAGAACTAGTAATGGGCTATGGGGGGGGGGGGCTAAGACTGAAAATGGGGTGTTGGGGGGCTTAGGACTGGAAGTGGGCTGATGGGGGGCTTAGGACTGGTAATGGGCTGGGGGGTGGCTAGGACTGGAAATGGGCTGTGTGGAAGAAGGGCTTGAACTACAAATAGCTGATGGGGAGGGGGGTTTGGAATGGAAATGGGCTTTAAGGGGAGGGAGCTAGGACTGGAAATGGGCTGAGCGAGGGGGGCTAGGACAGGAAATGGGCTGATGGAGGGCTAGGATAGGACTGGAAATGGGCTGTTGGGGGGGCTTGGATTGAAATGGACTCATGGGGGGGCTAGAACTAAAAGTAGGCTCATGGGGGCTTGGATTGGAAATGGGCTGAGTGGAGGGAAGCTAGGATTTGACATGGGCTGATGATGGTGGGGCTACGAAAGGACTAGAAATGGGCTGATGGGGGCTGGGATTAGAAATGGGCTGATGGGGGGCTGGGATCGGAAATGAGCTGATGGAGGGACTCGGATGGGGGAGCTAGGACTTGAAATGGGCTGATGGAGGTTAGGACTGGTAATGGGCTATGGGGGACTATGACTGAAAATGGGGTGATGGGGGGCTTAGGACTGGAAGTGGGTTGATGGGGGGCTTAGAACTGGTAATGGGTTATGGGGGGCTTAGGACTGGTAATGGGCTATGGGGAGGCTAGGACTGGTAATGGGCTGGGGGGGTGGCTAGGACTGGAAATGGGCTGAGTGGAAGGAGGGCTTGAACTGCAAATAGCTGATGGGGACGGGGGTTTGGAATGGAAATGGGCTAAGTGGAAGGAAGGCTTGAACTACAAATAGCTGATGGAGAGGGGGGCTTGGAATGGAAATGGGCTGTGAGGGGAGGGAGCTAGGACAGGAAATGGGCTGAGTGAGGGGGGGCTAGGACAGGAAATGGGCTGATGGAGGGCTAGGATAGGACTGGAAAAGGGCTGTTGGGGGGCTGGGATTGGAAATGAGCTGATGGAGGGACTCGGATGGGGGAGCTAGGACTGGAAATGGGCTGATGGTGGGACTAGGATAGGACTAGAAATGGGCTTATGGGGGGTTGGGATTGGAAATGAGCTGATGGAGGGACTCGGATGGGGAAGCTAGGACTGGAAATGGGCTGATGCGGGGACTAGAAGGGAGCGGATGCTGGGTGGGGCTGGAACTAGAAGGGAGCTGATGTTGGGGGAGGATTAGAATGGGATAGAGTTGGGAGAGTGAAATGGAGAGGGAAAAAATATTTTGTGTGGGAGGGAAGAAAAATCTACAATTGGCCGGATATTCGGAGAGTAAGTGGGGATTGAGGACGGCGGGGTAAAATTTGAGTGGATGAAATAGGAATGAGGAAAGAGCAAAAGGAGAGAGATTAGTATATTAAAGCAGATGTAGAGAGAGAATGGAAAAAAACTAGAAGAGTGAAGAAAGGACAAATGGACAGCAGACGATGGAGAGTTAGCAGAAAAAAACAGAAGAAAGTGGTTGGAGCAATAGCAACTGAAAAAAAATGCACAAAAGGTAGAAAAATATCTCTTTATTGAATTTATTAACTGAAATATGCCAGCTCTGGGAAATGTGCATCATTAACGTCTGCGCTTTGTTTAGTACAAGAGGAAATTAATTTATAGTTTTATTTCTACAGTGTTGTTGGACTTTTGGGGTTCCCAGTTTAATTATTGTCTTCCTGTTTCTACATTGTGATTTCTTGTTTGGTGACGGTCTATGTTCTGCACGTGTAACTGAGCTGAGATATTCTGTTTATGTAATTCCTATTTGATATTGCCACTTGTTCTCTTTCCCAAGTAGGTCATGTATTGTTGTTCTCTGAAATGTATTGGTTTAATATTTGTAGTGTTGCCTTTTGATAGGTAGGGTCTTGTGCTTTGTGAGTCCTGGTAGTGCTGTTATGATACGGCGGGTTTGCTATGGGTTCTAAATGGGCAGTGTTTGTAGTAGTTCCTAATGTGCCTGGCAGTTGACACTGAATTATAGTAATGTAGAAATCTTTTAGTCTTTCTTTATCCATACACTCATTAAGAGGCATGTTTACTAAAAGTTAGTGTATGGTAACATTATGCAAATATTTATACAAATGAGGCCCTTATGCAAATGAGGCCCCGCACCGAGTCTCCGCACGTGGCCCCGCACCCCCCTTGGGCCGCCCCTGCCTACCCATCCTGCTACAAGCTATAATCCCCCTTCGCTCAGAGGCCCCAGCTGACCCTTCACCCCCCGAGGACTCGCTCCCTTCCCCTAATCCTTTTTTTTTAAATTTCAAAGTATCTTTAAAATTCCCTTACCGTTCCCTTACCCATTTTTCCGCATCCCAAAAACAACCCCCCCCCCTCGCCAGTAAGACGGCGTAAACTCTACCTCCTGCATGCTGCCACCCCGTGCAGGCATAGTCCCCTCAGTATCCTGCCTTCCGAGGCCGCGAGGGCACGAACTGCCACGCAGCTGCCCTCCACCACACTATCTCACCTCCTCTAGCGTCGAGGCTTCCGCAGCTACGAGGGCCCGAGTTATCAGGCGGCTGCCCCACCTTCTCGCCGCCGTCTCTCTCTTCTCACGTCCTGAAGCAAGTGAGCAATCTTCCCCCGCGACACAGGTAAGTAATGTACCCTGCTTAGCCCCAGAGTGCTCCACCTCAAAGCGGCAGCCTGGCGCGTCCACTGCCTCGCGCTCCACCATTGAAGAGGACTTCTGCGCATCTGTCCCACTCTACAGCCTGTGCCCCGGAAGGATTAAAATTAACTGCCATTATAGCCAACTAAAGCCGGCACCGATCCCGCGAAGGCTCTGGAGTGAAGGCCCCCATTGCCTCCTCCTGGCTCCTCCCCTCCGCGTCACGCCGCCTTCCGCATCCCAAGCCCCACCGCGCTCCTAAACGCTGGTGGAGCCAATCCCCACACATGTGCACTTCTTCGCGCCTCTGCTCCATGACGACGGCCACGAGCCAGGGTCTCCACACCGGTCAATCACCTGGATACGAGTGGCCGCCGGGACCCTGCCCCACGGCCTTACATCTACTGCATGAGGTTTTTATCATTATACAGTCATGAGTTTTCTCTCCAAGTGAACAATTCTACATTATAAAAAAAGATGGGTTTAGCCCAAACCACATAAGAGAACATAAGAAATGCCATACTGGGTCAGAACAAGGTTCATCAAGCCCAGTATCCTGTGTCCAACAGTGGCCAGTCCAGGTCATAAGTACCTGGCAGGTTCCCAAAAAGATACACAAATTCCACGATACTTAGCTTGGGCTAAGCAGTGGGTTTTGTTGGTCCTCCTTATTAATGGTTTATGGACTTTTCCTCCAGGAGCTTCTCCAAACCTTTTTTAAACCCAGCTACACTAACAGCTTTTACCACATCCTCTTATAACATTTTCCAGAGTTAGATTACATGTTGAGTGAAAAAATACTTTCTCTTATTAGCCTTAAATGGGTTACATCAAAGCTTCATTGCATGTCCCCTAGTCTTCCTACTTTTTGATGGAGTAAACAACCAATCTATCTCGTACATTGACCTATTCAACTCCATTCATTAACTTATAGATCTCTATCATATCTCCCCTCAGCCATATTTTTTTCAAGTTGAAGAGCCCTAACCTTTTAAGCCTTCCCTCATAAGGGTATCCTTCCATTCCCTTTATAATTTTGGTGGCTCTTCTCTGTACCTTTTCTAATTCTGCTATATCCTTTTTAAGGTTTGGTGACCAGACTTGCACACACTATTCAAAGCACAGTCATACCATTGAATATAACTGAGGCAACCCGGACCCTGTGCTCCCCCCTTTCCCCTTTTCTACCCCCTGCAACACCCCCCCCCCCCCCAGATCCTGTCTTCCCTCTTCCCTCCATCTATTTCCCCCCTCCCCCCCCCCCACGCTCGTCACAAAAAACTCCAGACAGGGCAATTGTGAATAAACCAGTCGCAGCTTTATTAACATCCATAACTTTTTCAACCACATTAGAATATAACAATAATCCTCATTACAACCCAACTAGCGGATCAAATACCTCACCAGCCATGCTATTAGCAAGGTGACATTGTCTCTGCTTCCGCCGCAGACAAGCCAACGGCAAGCTTACCTATCCCACCTGCATCCAACCTCGCCATATCATTAGCAAAGGCCAGCTAGGTGTTGTCCTGGTCAGGGGTACTCAAACCCCGCCCAAAGTATTGCCCAAAATCTTCGGAACTCGGAAACCTCCAGAATCCCGCTCCCCCTCCACTGCAATAACCCCACGCTAACCAACCACCCCTACACCCAATAAGGGTGGGAGGACGGGAAGCCTGCACCGGGGCACAACACACGGGCAGGCAGGGAGACTGCCGATGTGATTGCTCGGCCCCTCCCCCACCTCCTGGCAGCTGCTCACTCCTCCTCATTGGCTCCCCTTGTGCACATGCGCTCAGGGAAGCCAATGAATTTAAACTATCCGCTGCCACCAGCATGCTGCTTGGCCACGGTAGCCTGCCACCCCGCCACCGCCTCCCTCCCCGCTGCATGCTAGGCACCCGGTTATGGGCGGCTGCCCAGGGACCCTGCCCTGTGGCCTTATTTTAACTGAGGCAACCTGGATCTGGTGATCCCCCCTTTCCCCTTATCCACCCCCTGCAACACACACCCAGATCCTGCCCTCCCTCCAACTATTTGTCCCCCCAACACTTGTCACAAAAATCTCCAGACAGGCCAATTGGGAATAAACTGGTCACAGCTTTATTAACATCCATAACTTTTTCAACCACATTAGAATACAACAATAATCCTCATAACAACCCAACTAGCGGATCCAATATCACACCAGCCATGCTATTAGCAAGATGACATTGTCTCCGCTTTCGCCGCGGGCAAGCCAATGGCAAGCTTATCTACCCCCCCCACCCCCGCATCCGACCTCGCCATATCATTAGCAAAGGCTGGCCAGGGGTTGTCCGGGTTGGAGGCACCCAACCCTCAGCCAAAGTATTGACCAAAGTCTCCGGACCCCGGAAACCTCCAGGATCCCACCACCGGTGCAGGTAACATCAACGACCCTGCGCTGCCCCCCAAAATTGCAACCAGCGAGTATTCTGCCGAACCATCCATTCCAAGGCCTTCTGCCAGTCATTGAGCAACAAATCCAGCCCCATTGGGGATAAATGCACTCCATCCTGCCGATACAAACCCGCACAGTCAATCTCCGCCCAGGAATGCATAATCTGATAACACCCTTGCTCACAGATCCAGTGGCCAATCTGGCGATTGATCTTCGCTAATCCCCTTGACCAGTGCCACTGATCCCTGCATGCAAGCCTTAGAATGATGTTGGACCATAACAACACAACATCATGGAACATTTTCAGAACTTCCGCCAGATCCTTCTTCGCTGCTCTTACAATCTGCTTGCACATCCATGAGACCAGGTCATTGCCCCCCAAATGGAGCAGTATCACTGATGGACTACTCCTCACCCGCTCGTGATGCCACAGCAAAGGCAGTAGCTAAGTCCAACATAGACCACACTCACCCAGCCATAGAACGGAACCACCGCTGGATCAAGTCCCAGATTACGCCCCAATGGCGCACCACTGCTCTCTGGCCAGCCCAATGCACGAATGAATGACCAATCAGCCAACAGCACTGATGGCTCAGCCCCCACCTGCAAAAGAAAATACAATAAGGAGCACTCAACGGTCGCTGCCCCATCAAACTCATACCCGCACATAGCCCAGAAAAGCCTGTGAATACCATCTGCCGATGCGCCGTATTTCATGCTCGGTGAACAGGCTAGGATCCTCGCTTATATGCCGCAACACCATCTGCAGCACCACTGAAACTTGAAAACAAGTCAAAGGGCGTGAATACTTATGCACAAACACCAATCTCTCGGTCGCAGGCCACCCCACCAAGTATGCTCCTAAGCTGGCCACTGGACAGGTAGGAAGGCTATCGATTGCCTTCAAGACCACCCACAGTCCTTTTCCCAACTGGTCCTTCTTAGATCTAGCCAGCAGGATCCGGAGCTGCCCCTTTTCTGCCCGCACATGCTGGCGCAACATACCCAAGCCGACCAAAGCCCGGGTGGAGTTCGCCACCAACTCGCTGATCCGAAAAGCCCAAAAGAATGCCAAACAAAACACTGCCTGGAAAAGAGCGGCCTCATAAGTTGACTCCGCTACCGTGGGTAACTCTGCACAGAGTCTCAGGAGCAGGTCATGCAAAATCGGATGCCTGGTGTCCCAAGGGGTTGGCTGAGAATGTCCCCAACCCTGCAGCAGCCTGCGGGCCAAAAACCCATTCACCGGGTAGCCCCAGCTCACAGTTCTGCCAAAAACGCAAACCCAGCCAAATGAGTTTGCACGGCCGATCTCGAGACCCCATTGGCCTTAGCATACACGATATACTGTCCAATAAGTTGGCACCAGGTCATACTGCCAACCTCGTGCCACCAAGAAGTCTGCTACTTTGTTGAAACCATGACAATACGTCAACCACGTCGCTAGCGACATGGACCTCCTCAGCAGATTCAGCATTTCCATTGACCAACTTGCCACAAATGCTCCAGGACCACAAAACCCTCGGTGTCCTCTTCTGGTGCCAGAGTCCGGAACAGGTCCCACTTGAAACGGGAAAGAGAGTCAGAAGTCTTGTTAATATATCTCAGAATATGCCAACCCTCACGGACACGTTCAGACAAAACAGGCTAATACAAAATCCCTCATTAACGCTGCCACGTGGGCACAATGTGGTGCATAGTGATTAATCACACTGACCACCGCCACATTATCGCACCACAAAATTACCCTGCGGTTGCGAAGCCTGTCTGGCCACAACTCCAATGCCACCACAATGGGAAAAAGTTCAAGGAACACAATGTTGCTGGTTAGACTAGATTCATGCCAAGCCTGCAGCCAATGATCAGTGCACCATGACCCACGGAAATAAATGCCAAAGCCCAAACCGCCTTCTGCATCCATGAATAGCTGCAAATCTACATTGGAGACCTCAGCTTCCAGCAAAACCGACGTCCCATTGAAGTCTGCCAAAAAGACAGGCTTGGAGACAGGCAAAGGGGCCACCGGGGCCCCTTTTTTACTGCACTTGACTACTGGGTATCCTCCGCTACACATGGAGCACGCGTGACAGAAATTGCAGACGGGAAATGGACAAGTGGACTTGTTAAACCTCCAACAAATGTCCCCTGCCCCACCTCTCCCCATTCTCTGCAGCAGCACGATCAACCCCTACAGTGGATGCCGCACCCCTTTTGCCCCACCAACCCCTGCAGAACCTGCCCTGGCCGACATGTGCATCAGCCACAAGTTAATGTCTTGCGTACCCCACGACAATAGTTTATTCTACTCCATCTTGTCCCAAAACCTTTCATCATAATTCAGCCAGGCCCACCCGTCATGCATCTGAGATGCCTCCAAAATCGAAGCCGCATATGCCAGCAACATCCCATACTGCTCCGGAGCATGGTGCCCCCATACACTGGCTAAGCGCAAAAAGGCTCTAGTCCAATTCACCACATTACGCGACACCTTCTTGATCCGACCCGCCTTCTCATCTTCCTTCCTCTTTTTTCTGCCCTCGCCCGACCACTGCCTACCCTCTATCAGACGGAAAATATCTATATAAAGCCGCTTCCGAATCTTACGGTGCAAGGCACGAGGAACTCCCTCACATAACTATGAAAATGCCGCTAACGTAGGGGCTCCCACCTCCACTCTGGCCACCGCAGCTGGACTGACACCTGCCACCTGCCCTGCCCCTTCAGACCCTGCGGAAGATGATGACGTGTATGAAGATGATGAGGAAGACGAAGCATAGGCATGTCGAAGGCGACGCAAACACTTTCCTTTCTTATTCGCCTTACGCCTCAGAACCTTCCCCATGCTATTCCCATGCTCCTCTGTGGCCTCCCCCTCCCCCTCTCCCATCGATAACTCACCCACAGCAACCGGAGCTGCAGAAGGTGCTACAACTGGGAGGACTGCCGGCTCCTGGAAATCTGCTTCCCACTGAGGCTGAATATCACTTCCTGCGCTGGCCTCCACCTCCAAATGGTGCTGCCCTGTTGGTGCCATCGCTCCCAGACTCAACAACCTCGATTGGCCTCCCCCCTCTTGACCCAAGGGGTGCTGAAAAACTGCAGCTACCTGTGGAGGAATAAAATGAAAAGCAGGGGGGGAACCGCCGGAGGCCAAGGGAATGGCCACGCCCCCAGTCACTCTGCCCTGGATGGACCCTGGCCTTCCCCCCCAGCCAATGCTCCCATGCCATGGGCCACCCTACCGGGAGATAACCACCCTGAACTGTCGGCCAGCCAACAGGAAAGGCTACACCCCAACTCCTGGAACTGGGGGCCTCCTGAACTGGCGCAACCCCACCCCCAACCCCGACCCTACTTCTGCACAAGGTAGGAGGTGACTCCCCTTGACAATGCCCTGCAACTCCCCAACTGGGGTCCCCCTGGGCCCTGGACCTACCCCTACCCTGCCGAGGCAGGGCTACTGACCCCCCATGCCCCCTTACCAACCCCCTAGCTCTTGAGGGGCCCCGCATAGGACCCTACCGGCCTGACATACCCCCAGTAACTGCCGCTTTTACTCTTTCCACCAAAGGACCCTCGGCCACATGACCTGCTACCCTCCCACCCCACCCCAAAGGGAAGGAAGCGGACAGTTGGCCCGGAGCCCCCAAAGCCCTGCCGGACCCCACCGCCCAGACCGCACGGCCTCTGTGAGGAGGCATCATCCACAGGACCCACAGCTGGCTTCAAGGCCCCCTCCTCAGCCCTATTTTGTTCTTGCTTTTTTTTTCTAAAACCCCACACACTTACCCAAACCTATGCCTCCTCACCTAGAGCCTCAGCTGCAGCACGCTGCTCCTCCAGCCTGCCCATCACTCTCAATCAATTGTTCCATTTTATTCATTTATTTTTTAAAAAGACGCGACCGCGAATGGAAGCCGGCACCAGGACCCAACACGCAGGCAGGCAGGGAGACGGCCGACGCAACGAGCAGTTAGCTGTCACTCAGCCCATCCCCTGCCTCCTGGCAGCCGCTCCCTCCTCCTCATTGGCTCCCCTCGCGCACACGCGCACAGGAGAGCCAATGAATTTAAACTCCCTGCCACCGCCAGCATGCTGCCTGGCCACCACAGCCCACCGCCCTGCCACCGCCTACACTCAGCATTCTATTTGCTTTCTTGACTGCCACTGCATATTGGGCAGAGAGTTTCATTGTATTATCCAGTAGAAAGTCGATATAAAAAAAAAAAACACCTAGATCCTTTTCCTGGGTGGTGGTTCCTAATATGGAATCTATCATTGTGTAACCATAGTTTGGGTTGTTCTTCCCTAAGTGCATAACTTTGCAGTTCACATTAAATTTCAAGAAGGTAAAAGTAGGCATTGTACTTTGTTACTCTTTGAATGAAATCTTGAGATAATAAAGTAGTCCATTAGTTTAAAATAAATGATTTATAATGGTGTGAGAAAAAAAGAAGAAATCATTCTCTTGTAAGTGCATCTGTTAAATGTGAATGTGTTAGGATTAGCTTCTTTTGAGCTTGTAGTGGAGGTTTCCCTATTGATTGATACCTGTAGAGAACTACTTCTGACATCTGGGGGGAATGTTTCCCTAGCCCTGTCTTGGAGGCACATTTATGCAATGAATATGTATGAGATAGATTTGCATTTACTGGAGACGTGGAGGCCTAATCCCTTCTGGGCGTCGAGCCCCTTGTTGAGCCGGACAGAATCAGAGTGTACAGCGGTAGACCTAATTCTGGGATTGGGTCTACCGGCCTGGACGTGCAGGCCAGCCCCAATTCTGATCAGCCACATGCCTAGCCGCATACCCGGCTAACTCAGCCTGGCTCCATAATAGAGCTGCAGTGCCATGGCATCCTGTTGCCATGGCACCACGGCTCCATTACAGAGCTGCAAACGCCAGCCACTGCTGAGATTGTCCTTTCCCTTCAGCCAGACCTCCCACGGCCAGGGTCCAACTGCAGGGAACTTCCTACACGCTTCCTAGTCTTGTCCCTGCTAGCTGACACTACCACCCTGTGTCCAGGGAGACTTATTCCACCTCTGAGGTAGAATAAGTCCCCCATCTAACCGGTCTACCCTTGATGTACAGGACTGATCTCAGAATCTCAGAATTGGCCAAAGGGATGGGCTTCACCTTAACCGGGATGGAACCAGGCTGCTGGCATTAACCTTTAAAAAGGAGATAGAGCAGTTTTAAAACTAGATATTAGGGGAAAGCCGACAGTCACCCAAGAGCGGATGGTTCGGAAGAATGTATCTTTGAAGGATACTATCAAAAGCAGAGAGGTTCCACAAAAGAGTAAAGTAGCCCAAAAGCCCTCAAGTATGGAGCAGACAGAGCTTAAAGATCCCAAATTACCCATGTCTAACAATAGCCAAATTAATATGAATAAAATACATTCTCTAAAATGCTTGTATGCAAATGCTAGAAGTCTAAAAAATAAGATGGGAGAGTTAGAATATATAGCACTAAATGAAAGGTTAGATATGATTGGAATATCAGAGACATGGTGGAAGGAGGACAACCAGTGGGACACTGTGATAACTGGGTACAAACTATATCATAATGATAGAGCTGATCAAATTGGTGGAGGGGTTGCTCTCTATGTTAGAGAGGGCATTGAGTCAGAAAGGATTAAAGTTTTGCAGGAAACAAAATCTGCTGTAGAATCTATATGGATTGAAATTCCATGTAAAAGGGGGAAGGCAATGGCAGTGGGGGTGTACTATCGAGCGCCTGGCCAGAATGAACAAATGGATGATGAAATGCTCAAAGAAATCAAGGACACTAACAAAAGTTACAGCGCAGTAATAGCAATGGGTGATTTCAACTACCCCGGTATCGACTGGGTCAGTGTCACGTCAGGACATGCTAGGGAGATAATGTTCCTAGATGAAATAAATGACTGCTTCTTGGAGCAGCTGGTTCATGAACTGACCAGAGGAGAAGCCATATTAGACCTAGTCCTTAGTGGAACACCAGATCTAGTGCAAGAGATAAGGTTGTTGGGGCCGCTTGGCAATAGTGATCATAGCATGATCGCCTTTGATTTAATTGGTGGAGGAGGAATAGTAAGGAAATCCACAATACTACCTTTTAACTTTCAAAAGGGAGACTATGATAAAATGAGGAAAATAGTTAAGAAAAAACTAAAAGGAGCAGTTGCAAATGTTAAAGACGTACTTCAGGCTTGGCTGTTGTTGAAAAATACTATCTTGGAAGCCCAGACCAGCTGTATTCCACGCTTTAAGAAAAGTGGAAGTAAGTCCAAAAAACTGCCAGCATGGTTTAAAGGTGAGGTCAGAGAGGCTGTTGTTGCCAAAAAAGCATCTTTCAGGAAATGGAAAAAAGAGCCAAACGACGAAACCTGGAAACAGCACAAGCACTGGCAAGTCAAATGAAAGGCATTGATAAGGCAGGCAAAGGGAGAGTTTGAGAAGAAGATTGCTGCGGAAGCAAAAATGCGAAGTAAAGACCTTTTCAAGTACATTCGTAGCAAAAAACCTGTGAGAGAGTCAGTTGGTCCATTAGATGATAAAGAAGTTAAAGGAGCACTAAGAGACTGAATGAATTCTTTGCTTCAGTCTTTACTGAGGAAGATGTAGGGATGTTACCCATGACTGAAGTGGTATTTAAAGGTGCGGAAGAATTGAAGGAAATATTGAAACATCGGGAAGATGTATTACAACTATTAGATAAACTGAAGAGTAGCAAATCACCTGGGCCGGATGGTATACATCCAAGGGTGTTGAAAGAACTGAAATATGAGATTGCAGACCTGCTATTAGTAATCTGTGAACTATCATTAAAATCATCTCTAATACCTGAAGATTGGAGGTTCGCCAATGTAACACCAATTTTTAAAAAGGGTTCCAGGGGTGATCCAGGAAACTACAGACCGGTGAGCCTGACATCAGTACCAGGAAAAATGGTAGAAACCATCATGAAGAATAAAATTACTCAGCATGTAGATAGTCATGACCTAATGGGAGACAGCCAACATGGCTTTAGACAAGGAAGATCTTGTCTTACTAATCTGTTATGTTTTTTTTGAAGGAGTGAATAATCAGGTGGACAAAGGTGAGGCGGTTGATATTGTGTATCTGGACTTTCAGAAAGCCTTTGACAAAGTCCCTCATGAGAGACTTTTGGCAAAACTAAAGAGTCATGGGATAGGAGGCAGTGTACTATTGTGGATCAGGAACTGGTTAAAAGATAAAAAGCAGAGGGTAGGGCTAAATGGCCAATTTTCCCAATGGAGAAAGGTGAATAGTGGTGTACCCCAGGGAGCTGTGCTGGGTCCGCTGCTTTTTGATATATTCATAAATGACCTAGAAAGTGGAATAACGAGTGAGGTTATCAAATTTGCAGATGACACAAAACTATTTAAAGTTGTTAAAACCCAAGAGGATTGTGGAAAATTGCAAGAGGATCTTGATAAATTGGAAGACTGGGCATCAAAATGGTAGATGAAATTTAATGTGGACAAGTGCAAGGTTATGCACCTAGGGAAGAACAACCCAAACTATGGTTACACGATGCAAGGTTCCACATTAGGAACTACCACCCAGGAAAAAGATTTAGGCTTCATTGTGGATACCATGTTAAAACCCTCGGCTCAGTGTGCAGCAGCGGCCAAGAGAGCAAATAGAATGCTAGGTATGATAAGGAAAGGAATGGAAAATAAAACAAAAGATATTATAATGCCTCTATATCGTTCCATGGTGAGACCGCACCTTGAATATTGTGTGCAATTCTGGTCGCCGTATCTTAAAAAGGATATAGCGATTTTAGAAAAGGTTCAGAGAAGAGCCACCAAAATGGTAAAGGGGATTGAAGGATACTCCAATGAAGAAAGGCTAAAAAGGTTAGGGCTCTTTAACCTGGAAAAGAGACGGAACGAGGGGAGATATGATAGAAGTCTATAAATTGATGAACGGAGTGGAACGGGTAAACGTACATCGATTGTTTACCTTATCAGAATATAGAAAGACTAGGGGACATGCAATGAAGCTACAGGGTAAACTATTTAAGACTAATAAAAGAAAATATTTTTTCACTCAACGTGTAATCAAACTCTGGAATTTGTTACTGGAGGATGTAGTAAAGGCTGTTAGTGTAGCTGAGTTTAAAAAAGGTTTGGACAAGTTCCTGGAGGAAAGGTCCATAAACCATTATTAAGAAGTGACCCAGGATATCAATGCTTGAACCAATACAAGCATTGTGGAACCTGTGTCCCTTGGGGAAACTGCTAGGTACATATGACCTAGATTGGCCACTGTTGGAAACAGAATACTGGGCTTGATGGACCTTGGTCTGACCCAGTATGGCATATCTTATGTTCTTATGTTCTTATGGCCCTGTACATCCAGGTGACAGCCTGACGATACACCGCCCTCGCTTCGCCTTCCGCCCACCCCCTCCTGGCCTCATCTAAGGCTCCTCATACAACTCCACTGTTCTTACAGGGAGCCTTGCACGGGGACGGCAAGGGGGACGAATAGTGGGTATGTACATCCAGTCACGGCATTCTTCCTGCTATTCATAGCTCAGACTAGACCTCTTACTGTATTGATGCAAATCTATCTCATGCATTTTCACTGTGGCACTCCTGGAAACTTGACTGGCTAAATATGCCCTAGGATAAGGATGGGAAATACCGATCTAAGGTACCTACTCTTCTGGTTCATTTCATATCATGTCCTGGCCTCTGATTGCTGATTGGATCAGTAGGAACCAGCCCTGACTGGTTAGTGTATTGAACTTCCTTTTTGGCCTGATCTCCTTGCCAGTACATTCAATCACATTCTGTTTCCAGCTTTGATGTAATGTTTTGTATTTCTTCTCTATTCCTGTCTCGTGCTTAGCTTTTGTTCATGTTCTGTTCCTTGCTTCCATTCCACTCCCCATCCCAGTTTATTTCTGCAGGCATCCTGAGATCTCATGCCCCGGCTTCACATCTGTATTTCTGGACATCTTTAGCATATTTTAAATGGCAGTGTTATTATAAACTTGACTGTTCTCTGAGTACCAACCATTACAAAATGTTGTAGTCCCTGATAAGCACATGATTTAGTTGCCTTACTAATGACAAGTAACCTAATGGATAATTGAAGCCTCTATCCAGACATCAAGGGACTACACTTTATTCCACAGTTCTGCAGTGAAAGACTGAGAAAATATTTGGTGCATACATACTGCATAGCAAAATACTTTTCCATATGGGGTAATTTTATAGCAGGGCACCTCTGATAAAGTTTGAAAAGAACATGTATTTTATGGCTTTTTCTATTGGCCTTAATGAAATAGGCACACATTCTCTCATACAAATATACTCATGTTCTGAGGAAGGTATACACTTATACATGTACGAGTACTCACATATTTTATAAAATACAAGTGTATACTGCAGCTCTGCCCTTAACGCTGCTGAAAGTATATCCCAGGAACACCTATGAACAATACACATAAAAGTATGTACATTCTTGTCAGCATGCATACTTACCTGCATTTGGATACACAGTTTTATAAGGGACCTTTTCCAAATGTAAAGCATTGTTTACATATGGAAATGCTTTATATAATTGTTCCCATTATATCCTTCTGATTATAATAGAATGACCTTTATTCAAGACTCTACAACTGGCTTCCATTCATTTCACTAAAGATTAAGGGTCTGCTGGCAAACAAAAAATAGTTTTTGTTTAGTTCTCTGTGTCATTTGCAGATATCTTCATTTTGTTTTGTTGCTATAAACTTTCATTTCAGAACAATTGTGTTAATTTAGAGGTGGCCGTGGCTGCTGTCCAAAAAACAAGCTGAAAGGTTACTAGAGGTTTCCAGGCACAGGAGCTAATTTACTAGGGATTTATATTCATTTGAAATGACATGGGAAGTTAAAAAAATTTGGTTTTCTTTATTTACAGTTTTCATGTCATGAGCTAGCGTCAAACTGGTGATCTTTTAGGAGGAGCTCCTTGGGGTAGTTGATAAATCAAGTCAGCTTATTTTTAGCTACTGTATGTCGTATAGTTCTGGTGACATTAGTTATTTTTTCCTGACTACTCCAATGTTTCCTTGTCTTGTCTTGACTTCTGTAGAAAGCCTTTCCTGGATTTTTATCTTGTGAATCTATTGACTCCTGCATTTTAGACTTATTCCAAATGTGCTTCTTGTGCTATGTTCCTAGCCCTGTAAGTTCTGGAACCCATGTTAAAAAATTTTCACAAGGCACAAACTTCAGGAAAGGTTCTCCATAGAGTTTAAGACCAGAGAAGAAAAATTTGAGCCAATTAGAAAACAGGAACTATTATTACCAGAAATACAATGCACAGTTAAGGAGGGGCAATTACACCTCTTGGTCTTCCAGGAGATATAATAGTCCCTCCTGGAAGACCAGTGTTCTCCAACCCCTTGGGACAGTGGTTGAAAGTCATGACATGATGACACTAGGTAAAAAACTCATTTTTTTCATGTTGTTTCGCATTAAAAATTATATGATATGACATGTTCTTCAGGCAGTAGTCCTGGAGCATCAGCAGGAAAGAGGATCTGAGACCTGGCTCTCTCTTCTCCTATGAGAAGACAGTACACAAAGTTCCTTCCATAGTGTGAAGTGATAGAGCCGCCATGCATAGTCTAGCAGGACTCTGGGATACCGTACACCCACATATACATGATTGAGCTTACTCTCCCTCCAGCTGCCACAGCCAGGATGAGCCATCAAGTAATCAGAGCCAACCTCAACATCAGCTATTACGGATCTTAACTTCCTGCTGGTGGACAAAGTTTTGGTGGGGCCGAGGTCCTTGTAGCCCACCCCACTCTGATATCTATGAATTTAAGAAATTCCAGTTAGTCCAGTGTTATTTTTCTGTCCTCTATTTTGAAAACCATCTGTTCTTTCCACCAGGACATTTATTTTCTTTCCCATGTCTTCTATTTTTCCTTACATAGTCTCTGCTGTGGCCTCCTGTATAGATGTTCTCTGGTTTGATGTTTGTATTCTTGTGATATGGCTAAAGGAAGGTCTGGTTTATTTGATTCATCTATCAAAATTTTGTCTAGTATATTGTATTTGTTTTAATTGTTTCTCAGAATATTTTGACTATTGATTCTTTGCTTCCTACTTTACCCTAATACCATCTTGGATTCTTCAGTATTTTTTTTGCCTATATAGGATCTGAAGTACTAAAGGATTTTACCATTTTGTATCTTTTGGAAAAAAGGCTTAATACACTAGTTCTTTAAACTTTGTCAATGGCATATATACTCAGGGCTGGTGGAATGCTGTTTTCCTTGGGGGTGGACAAGCTCCTCCCCCAGGCCAACCAAACTCCATGAATCTACAATCACCAGCCTTCCCTTCCTGTCTGTCCGTGAGAATCTGATCTTCCAGGGCAAACAGGAGGGATGTTCAGACCGCAGGGGATGGGATCCCCACAGGCAGCCTGCTGTTTGCCAGGTAGCAATTGCTGGCCTTCCCTTACTTCTGCCCACGGATCCCCATGGGCTGAAGTAAGGAAAGGCCATGATTTCAGCAGCAAAGGTTTGTTGGTGCAAGGGCCCGTAGAGCCTACCCATTTCCAACACCTATGTATAAATTTCTTTTGGCACTACAAAAGAACATCCTTCAATATAATTAATGCAAGTTCCTTTTGTGGATTTTATTTTGATGTTTAACATTTTAAAACATATCTAAAATCATAAGGGTTGATAGCCAGCTCAAGGATATGCAGTTAAAGATAACTATATATCTCACTGGCAGTTAATTGGAGAAATCAGAATCTTTTGAGTATCGACCCCTGACTTTATTGAGGCTGCTTCTTAGAAAATGGAATGGCCCATTATCACATAACCACCTTTATCATGCAATCTAATAGAAATATTCTTGCAGAAATAGGGGGAGGATGGCAACATCTACCCTTTCAATTCATTTGCAAAGTTTTCTCTCCCTCATTCCCTCCTTCCTGCCCCAACCTACACATATTTTAACAAAGAAAAGCATTAGAATTGCAGGAATGCATTACTTTTCTCATTGAAATGGACATTCTCTTGAGGTCTGTGGCAAATAAGATCTAAAGTTTGCAAATTCTTCAAAATTCATATAGAAAAATTACACATTTTGCATACCATTAGATAGAAGACCAATGTGTCCCTATAGGCTACCATATAAAGCGCAAGGAGATATAGAGGTGGCTTGAAGACATGCATGAGCCAAAATAATCTTTTCTACCCCATAGGGACTGTTTCAATATCGGTGCATACCTTTCAGGTTACATGAGGCAGCAGCCACCTGCCAATACCTAATACAAATTATACTGCGACACCACACCGAATATGCAGTGGCCTATCTAGATGACATTGTCATCTTTAGTCCAGACTGCAAGAGTTATTTCCCCAGATAGCTGCAGTCCTAGAAGCCCTAAGAAGGGCTATTGTTACCATATGAGAAAGTACATTTTGCCCAAGAGAAGTAAAATACCTGGGGTACATGGTTGGAAAACAAGGATGTTCATCCTTTGCTGGACAATATTAACAGCATCAGGTCAGCATCAGCATCAGGTTAAGAAACAGTTGAGAAGTTTCCTTGAATTGGTAGATTACTACCCATTCACTTTTGCTCTAAGAGCTACAGATTTAACAGACGTGTTAAAAGCCTCGCATCCAAACCAGTTTTGATGGGTGCCCAAAGCTCCCCAATCTTTTAAAAAATTACAAGATTGTTTATGCAAGGAGCCAGTTTTAAAAGGGCTAAATTTCTCAAGAGAGTTCATTCTACAGTCTGACTCAACTAAGCCTTCATCAGGGATCAGACTTTCAAAAGGTAAGTACATAAACACATGAAGGAATCTGTATGAAGATCACTCAACGTCTCAGGGCACAGAATTAGCAACGAAATAGGAACCAGTTTTAAAAGTGTGGATTTCTCAAGAGTTTATTCTACAGTCTGACACCTCGAACATTTTAGAAATGGCCTAATTCACATATGGATGCCCTTAACACATGGAAACTTTGAGGGGGTATGTCAGAGGCGTGGTGGAGGAGGTTAAAAGTCTATGTGTATCCTCGATTTCCCTATTTCGTATAGCGTCATCTGTAGTTAAGTAGCAACGTCTGCACATTGGCTCACATGCCAACTTTTACAAGAACAAGTTATAAATTGCTGCACTTATATGTATAAGTTGACAGCTCCACTGGCTGACCTTTTCAATGATTCTTTAGAGTTGGGAGTGATCCCAGAGCACTAGAGATGGCTGAATGTGGTTCCTGCCCACAAAAGCAGAAGTAAGGAAGAGGTTGGGAACTACAGGCTGACCAGCCTGACTTCTGTAGTGAGTAAATTAATGGAAACACTGCTAATACAGACAATGATGCTATTTCTAGAACGGAAGGCATAACAGGATCTGAAATAGCATGGTTTTACTAGAGGTAGGACTTGTCAGACAACTCTGATTGATTTCCTTGATTGGATGACCAGAGAATTGGATTGGGGAGAATGCTAGATGTGGTATACTTAGACCTCAGCAAGGCCTTCCATATATTCCACATCACTGACTTATAAATAAATGCTGTGTCCTTCAGATAGACCTTAAAAAGACTGAGTGCGTAAAGAAACTGGTTGAGTTGGAGACAACAGAGGATAGTAGAAGATGGAATTCATTCACAAGATAAGGGTGTAATCATTGGTATGCTACATGGAGCAGTCCTTTATCTTTGTCTTTTTAACATTTTTATAAGTAATTTTGCAGAAGGTCTATTGGGAAAGGTATACCTCCTTATAGAGGATATCATAATCTTAAACAGTCTATAAACCCTGAAAGGTGTGAATAACATGAGGAGGGTTCTGGCAAAGCTTGAAGAATGGTTGAGAATTTGGCAGCCAAGATTTAATGCTAAAAAATTCAAGGTCATGCATTTGGGTAGCAAAAACCCAAGGAATTGGTACATTATAGAGAATAAAGTACTTCAATTCATGCAAGAAGAGTAGGACTCAAGAGTATTCATATCAGATAATCTTAAAGTGGCCAAAGGGGAAGAAAAGGCAATGGCAAAATCCAGAAGGATGCTTTGGTGCCAGAAAGAAAAAGGAGGTGATTATAGTGCCATTATATAAGTCTCTAGTGAGACTTTATTTGGAGTACTGTGTACAGCTCTGGAGAACATATCTTTAGAAGGACATAAAAATGATGTAGTTGATTTAGAGGTCAGTTACTAAAATAGTCAATGATCTTCATCCTATGGCAAAGCTTAAGAAACACCATGGGGTCATTCTGTCCTGCAAATAGCGGGGATGGATGTCCCTTTGGGACAACCATCCTCGCTATTTGTCCCTCTCCTGGCTCCATCAATACCCTTCCTGTACGTACAGCGGGTTTGTATGGAAAGGCCTAGATGGGGGCAGGAGGGGAAATTCTGGAGGTGGAGTGAGGGCGGAGCATGGGTGGGCCATGACCCTGGATGTGCAGGGATGATTCAGAGGTTGGCCCTGTATGTCCAGGGCTTTGAATCTAGATGGGGGCCTTATTCCTGAATGGAGGGACTTATTACTGGATGGAGGGGGATCACAACGCGGGACCCAGGAATGCAGGAGAGGAGGCGCAGGGGATTCATCGCAGCCCAACCCAGGCCTTGGAAGGCCATATCGGAGGTCAGGCTGTGGGGAACAAACATCCAGGTTCGGTGGGCCAGGATCGCAGCTTGTGAATGGAGTCACGGTACCATTGCAATGGGACAGCACTGGCTGAGTCAGCTGGACAGTCTATTGGACATATGGCCAGGCAGAATTGGGTCCAGGCCTGCATGTCTGTGGGGGCTGCGGGATCAGAATTGGGTCTAACTTTGCATGCCCGATTCTGCCTGGTTATACAGGGGGCTGGACGTGCATTAATGGAATTGGCTTCCATGTGCCAAGTTTCCATGGCATGTAAAAAAAATTGGACCTGGCGCCTGGGGCTCAGAGCACATATGCAGCAGCATGAAGACCGCAAAGGCTGAAATCATGACAAGTACCAGCTCTGGCTGCCTGTGGGGATCCCATCTCCAACAGACAGAAGAGAAGGGAAGTGCATGATTATGGCACAGGGACAAGCTGTCTGTCTGTGGAACATGGGATCCCCATGGGCGGACAGCTTGAATCTGGGCTGTGATCACAGCCTTCCCCTTCTGTTTATCCCATGGGAGATCAGATCCCCACAAGCAGAACAGGAAGGAAGGTCTATAATCGCTGCCTGGAAGGCAGAAGGTTTCCCGCAGAGATCCCATCTCCTGTGAGCAGAAGAGAGGAGTCAGTTGGGCCTGCACTTAAAAAGATAAAAAGATAAGGGAAGGAGAGTGAACTACTAAAATTTAAAGGCCAGTAACTAAAAAACAAACAAACAAACAATAAAAAGGAAAGAGGATGAGGGGGGATGGAGGGCAGAGGGGTGGAAATTCTATGGGGGAGGTGGAGGGGGAGGGGAAAGAGAGTGAGAAGAGGTTGGAGGGGGAAGAAAGAGTGCAAAGCTAAAGGTATGAATGCATGGTATATTCCCCTTCCCCAAAAACACACACATACACAAGCTCCCCATATGACACACTCAGGCACCCCACCTTCGAAGGACAGACACATACCTCAGCTCTATGCTACATACACATGCACATATAGGAACTTCACTTTCGCCGTGCACACACAAAAGCTCTCCATCTCTACAGCACCCCCCCCCCCACACACACACACACACAAACACACACACACATGTGTGCAGCAGTCCTGAACCCTACCTACCCAAAAAGCCATCCATCACCATATCCCAGGCATAGACTGGCACACCACCATTGCACCAAACACCCACACAGATATTTGCTATCTGCCGCTATATCTGTTGTTATCTAAAGACGTATGGTGTAGGAACTTTGGCTCTAGTCTCACGAGATTTGAAAACAAGAGACCAGTGTGAGACTACTGGAGATGGGGGGCACGAGGAGGTCATGAGCACTGACTCCTAAAATTTTGGCCTGGCTCCTAAATCCACACAAAATTTGTCAAGGCCTGTACTAAGGCATATGAAGATAGTCTTAAATATTTCCATATGCATACTTTGGAGGAAAGGCAGGAGAGGAGAGAGATATTTGAAGTAGTTAAATACCTCTGTGGTATAAAAGTATCGAAGTTGACCCTCTTTCTGTTGAAAGCAAGCTCTGGAATAAGGAGTCAAAGGATGAAGGTAAAAAGGGCTAGGAATAATCTGAGGAAATATTTCTTTATGGAAAGGATGGTGGATGTGTGAAGCAGCCTCCCAGTGAAGGTAGTGGAGACAACATCTCTGAATTCAAGAAATCATGGGAAAAATACAGAGGATCTCCTTGGGAGAGAAAAAGATTGCATAAATTACTAGTTCTTATGGTTGGGTAGACTGGATAGACTTTATGATCATTAGCTGCCATCAGTTTTATGTTTTTGTGTTACCTCTGTTGATTTTCCTGCATAATAATTTGTAAAATGGTGCCTTCCACTACACATGGATATCAATCCATGTGAGTTCCTGCACTTTCTTCTATGTATTTTAAAAACAGCTCCAAGTTTAGCAGAGTCGCTTCTAAAATAATGTCAGAATTCTGATTTCCAATTATATACTGTAAACATGAAGGCTAAAATCAGGGATAATTCAATTTACTGAGTGTAAAACAATATGGCACCAGGGATGTATCGTGATGACCCAGATTTTATGGCAAATTGGATAAAAATGTTAAATAAATGTTCAATAGATCTTATGATCCTTTTAATAAATACTTCACGTCACAAGGCTGACACTTTACGTGTTGGAATAGATTCGAAACTGTCTGCTTTGAAAGAGGCAGATAGCAATTATGAGGAATCTAAAAATGAATATGATATGAATGTTCAAGAGTACAAAAAAGTGATAAAAGATAGGAAACTGAAAAAGTTCAGAAGGGATGAGGAAGACTACAATTCAGGTAATGCTTATTTTTGGTCTAACGAAACTGGCCCCTCCAGAAGTATTTCTAGAAAAAGGAAGTTTGACTCAAAATCAATAGATCTCGTTGTCCTTCTACTAATGAGAGTCCTGAACATTACAGGAAGAGGAGTTGAAGTAATCAGTTAGATCCCCCTGAATCATCTGCCTCCCTCTTTTCTTCTTTTTCCTCTCCGAATCAACAACAAAAAAAATGTGATTTTTCAATGGAGAGTCTATGGAAGGGGGGAGGGTCCAAACAAAAGAAAGATCCACTACCACAAGAATATCCTTACCCACCATGAGATCCTCCCCACATGTCACGGAATTATCAAGAATTCCATCCCAGAGGGAGAAGCAGAGGGAGAGGTCAGGGTTATCGGCACCCCTCCAGAGATTTCTGTTTTACAAAGAGGCTTGTCCTTTGTTCCCACCAAAACCCATGACCCATTTAATACTCAAGTTGAGCTTTTTAAGTTTTTTAGGAAGTTACAGATTAGAGATTTCTTCAATGATCACTCAGATGCTCAATAGCGCCGGATGAGGCGAATTTATACGTATCCAATTTCGAAAAAAAATTTTTGACCAGACATCTGTTTCAGGCACAGGTCCATATGTGGAAACGCTACATAGACAACATCTTTCTGATTTGGAAAGGTACTCATGAACAGCTGCTTGATTTTTTTTTATGGCTTAATTCTTTAGATTCTCACTTACAATTTGAATCTACATGCAGTCCTGACCAGATTTCCTATTTGGACATCTTAATTAAAAATACCCCTCATGGGTTTACCACCTCAATATACAGGAAGCCCACTGACCGCAAATCTATGTTACATTTTAATAGCTTTCATAATAGATCACTGAAAGAAAATTTGCCCACCAGTCAATTTTTACGGGTACAAAGATTGTGCACAACAGACGCTGATTTTGAACAACATGCAAGGGATATGAGCAAAAGGTTTTCTGAACCAGGATATCCCTCTGTTTGCATTAAGAAAGCCCTGCTATGTGCTCAGTCCTCCAGTAGATCTGATCTTTTACAGAGTCATCCTTAGACACAGAGTGACCACATTGTTTGTTCTTTGACCTTTTCAGAACATTCCAAAGACATTGTTCGTATTATACTATTATAATTTGTAATATCAAGTTTCAGATATTAAAGTCAACATATAATAATTTGATTTTAGTGTTGAGAACAAGAGACGATAATAGAGATTATATAGCCTTGGAGGATTGGAGGGATTTATCCTTATTCAGCTCTAGTCGTATTATAAGAAAAGCATGGCATATTTTAGATTCAGGTCCATCTCTGGAAAATAATAGGCTTCTTATAACTTATAAAAGGAATCCTAATCTTAAGAATATTTTAGTACCCTCTGCCCTCAATAAGCCTAAATTTGTTCCTAAAGCGTGTGCCCATTTTAAATGAGGTAAGTGTAGCGTTTGTGATAACGCCTTGGTCACTAAAGTCTGCTTTATACACCCAATTTATATCTTAATGATTTTTCGAACTGCGATACTGCACAAGTTAGTGTCAAACCCTTAGTGTCACATTGGATCCAGGCCCAACATAAAGTGTCCGATCTTTGCTTTTTGGATCTGAAAGTGATACGGTCACATTGGCGTGGTGGTGACATAGATAAGTTACTATTGCAGATTGAACAACGTCTTATATATGAATTACAAACATTGCATCCTTTGGGTCTTTATCAAGATGTGGACCTTTCTGTTTTTTTATGATGGGTTATATTTGTTTATGATGTTTTTTTAAGTGGGCGATCTGAGTGTTAGACTGAGTGTTTTTTTCCTCCTTCCTTCCCCCTCCCCTCGTCTCCTTCCCCGCTCCCCCTTTTCCCCTTCCCCCTTCCCCCCTTTCCTTCTTTTCCACTCCCCCCTTCCCCCTTCCCCCCTCTCTTCTCCCTCCTCCCCTTTCCCCCCTCCTTTCCTCGCCTCCTTTCCTCAACCCCTTCCCCTTCTCTGCCCCCCTTTTTTCCTCTCCATCCTCTCCTCCCCCATCCTTCCCCCTCACCTCCCCCTTCCCCCTCCTCCTTCCCTCTCCCCCCCCTATTTTCCCTCTCCTTCCTCCCTTTATTTGTCTTATTATTTTTGAGGTTTCATTCCATTCCATTCCTCTTTGACTATAGTTAAGTAATCAGTTTTCATTGGTGGTTAAGTACCATTATTCTGGTCCATGCATGATGCAAAACTGATGATGACCTTTGATATTTCCATGGCGGGAGACTGTGTCTTTAAAATGCCTATGAGCAGCAGTACACAACTTCCATTAGTCACTGGATGACTGCATCAGCTATATTGTAAAGTAATGGTGAGTCTTCACATGAGTGGGGCGATTTTGATGGCTTCATTGTAATATATAAAGCGAGTTAAGTGCATTTGTATTATTAAATTTGGTAGTTTTATAATACTTGTGTTTGGGTTTTTTATTGTGATCCGATGTGGAGTCTGTCTTCCGCGACTCTCCGTTTTTCCTACAGTGTTGAACTTTGCGAAAGGTTTTTAGCCTTTGCACCTTTAATGTATGTAGCTAATGCGGCTTTAGTTTTTGATGGTCTTTATAAGAATAATGATATGATTGTATGGAGGTTGAAGGATTTGATTTCATCTTATAAGGTTTGACTATGGACCTATGCTTATTTGGTAATTTCGTTCTTTTTCACCCTTCCCTCCCTCCCCCCCCCACTCCCCTCCCCCTCCCTGGTCTGTCCCATAGTATCACACAAATCAATTTTGTCTTGACTTTTATTTTGACTTTGATTTTTTATGGTGCATTTGTATTATATCTAATTATGGCCAAGCATTCATTTTCACTGATGATCGAGTACAATCCTTTTGGTTTATGCATGATGAGAAACTGACGATGACCTTTGACATTCCCATGGTGGGAGATTGTGTCTTTAAAACGTTGACGAGCAATAGTATACATTTTATGTTAGTCATTCTGACTGCATCAGCTATATTGTAAAGTGATGGTAAGTTTTTATACGATCGGGGCGATTTTGATGGTTCCATTTGTTTATGTGCAAGCGTGATGAGCGCATTTTTTTATTATTAAAATAGTAAGACTGATTCAAAGCTATACATCCCTTGTATTATGATCCATTGTCGAGGCTGTTTCCCATGACCCTCTGTTTCCTACAATTTTAGGGTTTGCCAAAAGGTTTTTAGCCTTTGCACCTTTAATATATATAGCTAATGCAGTTTCATTTGTTGATATTTTTAACGGCGTTCATACATGCCTTCCCATCTTCCCCCTTTCCCCCTCCCTTCCTCCCTCCCTTCCTCCTCCCCTTCCCTCTTCCCCCTTCCCCCTCCCCCCTCCCTCCCCCCTTTTTTGGAGATAAAAGAATTACGTGACAACTGCACGGAGGTAAAAGGATTTTCCCTGCAAGATTTCTCTGTTCAATTTGATTTTGGATTTTATTCCACTTTACAAGGTTCGATAATGGACCTATGCCTATTTGGAACTCTGGTCACGAATGTTTTTTGAAATATGACAATTTGTATTGTCTCAATTATAATTCTGATATTACACATATATACTAGTCTGTTCCGTTGACGCTCCCCATGGTTTTAGCTTAGATTGTTTTTTAGCTATGTAATACATATATTTTTTGTCCTTCTCACAATTTTGGACCTTTATTTTTACCTATCTGTAATCAATTTGGTGTTTTTAACATCTTCCATAAATGGTTTGCCTGGTGGTGTTTCAATGTTAGAGTTTCATTTTCTCTTATGACACATTTTTCAAATACTCCTTCTTTTTTAATAGTGAGGCTGCCGAAATATCAAAGTATTGATTTTGCACATACGTATTGTGTGGCTCCCTTGATGCTTCCACTTTAAGTTTTTATTGCATTTTTTTGCCATGTCATATTTATATTTATATTTTATATATTAATATTGTTGTTTTGCTGTCCACGTTTTAATTTTGATTTTTGCTGATTTGCAATGTTTTTGATCTTTTTATATATGGTTCGTCTGGTGGTGTTCTAATATGAGAGTTTTTTCCGATGATATAATTTTAAAACATTCTCCCTTGTTCTTCAGCTGTGAGGCTGATAAATTCGCTCTCGTTGTGCTGTCCCCTATCACTGATGTATTTATGTATTTATTTATTCATGCATTAATTTATTTATTTATCTCCCTTCCAGTGCATTTACATTATAGACAGTCTGGATCTTTGAAGGTACCATATATGTCTTCCTTATCTCCTTTTATCACTCTTTTTATTTTTTTAAATCATTTTAGATCATATCACTGTTATATTTATATTTTATTTACGTCATATTTATATGTTAGTAAGTTATTTATTACTTGTTGTACATTCATAGTATTCAAATAGATGTCTATGTGCATTATGTTTATATACATCATCCTTGCACTTTTTAATGTTCTTATCAATTTCAGTCATTTATATTTCTTATATTTATCTATTACTCCTAATTATTTTATGAGTTTGAGTTTTGTATTTTTAATGTTATCATTTATTAATTAGCTTTTGTTTTATGATTTTATATTTGTTGGATGTTATATGTATATGATATTATGTGTTTTCATTTGTACATTGTATTTTTTGAGGCCTGTTACTCATACCCCCTGAAAAGGCCCAGGCCGAAACACGTTGGGGACAATAAAGGAAGAATTGAATACTTGAACAGTTGCCAGTCTTTGGTACCAGCTCTTTTTCTCTAGTTTGGTTGCTACAGGTACTGTGTGCTCTATATTGTCGGGACCAGCACTCGGACATTCAGGGCCGATTCCAGTCATGGCCCTATACGTCCTGGGGGCACCAGGGGAATGGCCAGATTATTCCACCTTGGAAGTGGAATAAGCACTGGCTGCCCCTCCAGATCGACCGGCCAGGCCTTCAGAGGCAACAAAGGCATGCCATTTGGGTCCCCACCACCAGATCCGGGGCCTTGCTGCACTGTCGGGGATCAGGCAGCAGGGAAGCAGGGTGTTGTTGGCTGTGGGCAAGCTGTGCTGCGGGGAAGACATCCCTGTGGTGATGCAGGGGCATGCTGGGCCGTCGCCCAGGGCCCGATCCTACTCCCACGGGAATGTCTTGCTTCCACATTGCAGAATCAGGTCTTGATGGCCCCGCCCTGCTCGGGGCTGTTCAGATGGCGCAGATGTGCCCCTTGCTGAATCAGGCTCCATGTGAAATATGGAGACCATACCTTGCAAAGAATATAAAAAGATTTGAAATAGTTAAGAGGAAGGCAACCAAAATGATATGGAAACTGCACAACTGTAAATACTTAGGAGTATGTTTACTAAACTTTTTTAACGTGCGCGCCACGTTAGTGTGCAGGATGCCATATAAGGAGTGGGCGTTTCAGTTTAAAGTAACAAAACGGGATTAGCACGCGCGCTCTTGTGCGCCACGCGCTCTTGTGCGCCGCACACATTAGCGCATGAGTAACACACGCGGGAAGCATAAGCAGGCGCGCTGATGTGCAAACAGAAGAACAGGGCTGCAGAACAATGGTGAAGACACTGACAAATGGTACAGAGGTCATGGGTTCAATCCCCCACTGTGCCTAATGAATAAGGCTGACTGAGGCACTACCATTTATGTGTAATATTGCATTATGAGGCATTTTAATTTTATTTTAATTACTGCTGCTAGCAAACGCACTCTCAAAGAGCTGTAATATAAGTTGCTGCATAAGGCACCCCATAAGGTACCCCAGAGGGCACATTTTAAAGTGCACTGTCCGCCACGGCACCCTACAATGTTGCTTAAAGGGTGGCCTATAGGGCGCCATATAGGGTGCCCTATGAGGCACGGCAAGGTCATAGCACTGTTTTTGATGGCAGCACTGTGCATTGTAACGCATGAAAATGTTCAGTAGGTGCACTGACATGCAAGGAGAAACAGCAGTGTAGCACAATGGTTAAGACACTGACTGATGGTGTAGGTGTTATGGGTTCAATCCCCCACTGTGCCCAGTGAATAAGGTTGGCTGAGGCACTACCTGTTATGTGTAATATTGCATTATGAGGCAATTTAATATTGTTTTAATTAGTGCTGCTAGAAAACACACTCTCAAAGTGCTGTAACATAAGGTGCCGCATCAGCCTCCCCATAAGGCACTCCAGAGGGCATACTAAAAAGTGCACTGTCCACCCAGGCACCCTAGAATGTTCCTTATAGTGTGCTTTATAGGGTGCCGTATGAGGCCCCGCAAGGTCATAGCACTGTTTCTGATGGCAGCACTGTGCATTTTAACACATGAAAATCTTAAGTAGGTGCGCTGACTTACAAGGAGGAACAGCAGTGTAGCACAATGGTTAAAACATTGACTGATTAAATTTTCCTGTTTGCCATTTACTCTCTCCTGAAATTCTTCTTTTGAAGTATTTTAGAGAAGTGTTGGGATTAGCTACTGCTGATTCAATTGCTATCTCTAAATTATATTACCTGACGGGGCGTGGGGTTGTACCTAATTCTTCGGGAGAATTTGATGTGGTTCAGGCCCGTCCTGAGCTTGAGCTCACCAAATTTCTTGAAGACTCTCAGGATACTATAACATCACGAGCTACTCTGATAGTGACCTTTATTTCTGATAAGGATAAGGTTTTGGTACTACGTAGTTATTTTAAGAAAATGTCTTCTTTATTTTGTGGTGAAAAAATACAGATATTTCCAGATGTATGTAGGACTACACAGGTTAGGAGACAGGCCTTTTTGGCATTGAAACCTAGAGTGTTAGCCCTTACTGCTTCTTTTTTTCTTCGTTATCCCTGCAAATGTTTAATCACTTTGCAGGGTTCTAAATTTACTTTTATGGAACCTTTACAATTGGAATTATTTTTGGTTGGTAAGGAGAGTCAGAGTAAAGGGTAGGGAAGGTTTTGGAGTGATTGTTTAATTGCTGTTTAATAACTAGAGTGACTCAACTCTTAATGTTTTTTCCTTATTTTTATTTCTTATATTCTTTGTATCTCCCCAGTATAGAGGGCTAGAAATAAGTGATGTTAGTTAGTATGGATTTCCTTTAATGGAATGTATTGTAATGTTTTTTTACTTGTATAATGCCACTTCAAGTTGCTTGTACTTTGCTTTTGTAAGTCGGTTGAAAAATTTATAAAAAAAAAAAAAAAAAAAAAAAAAAAAAAAAATTTGACTGATGATGCAGGGGTCATGAGTTCAAATCCCCAGTGTACCTAATGAATAAGTTTGCCTGAGGTAATTCCTTTTTCTGCTTGCAACTGTACAACAATCTGTGCTGCCATCTAAAAAGAACCCCACCTTAGTGCCATAAAGTAATGCACCTTTTAGGGTGCACCAGAAGGCATATCCTAAACAACCACGTCAGCAAAGGTGAGTTATAATGTTCCCCAGAGGCCATGTTGAAAGGCTGCCAACTACCAAGGCACCATAGTAGGCACCCCATAAGCTGCCTGAATCGAAGGTGTGGCATAAGATGCCCCAAGGATGTATAGGTGAACCCAAAAATGTTGGCCAAGAGCATTAAGGTCCCCCAATTTGAAGGGCAAGAGAGGTATGTGCCAAACACACACGTAACCCAAACACTGCACAGAGCAGAAAGGAAAGACAATGCATAAGGAAAAGAAGGATGTAGATCAGAGCTGATGGACCACACAAATCAGCTCCAGCCCATGTGGCAGCTAGAAAAATGGACAAACATATCGGGGGCAGCTGTAGCTATGCACA
Source organism: Ichthyophis bannanicus (assembly GCA_033557465.1). NCBI lineage: Eukaryota > Metazoa > Chordata > Amphibia > Gymnophiona > Ichthyophiidae > Ichthyophis > Ichthyophis bannanicus. Next base: position 367,602,798 of record CM066038.1, on the reverse strand, counting down.
GAGTGATGGTAATGTACCATGCTATAATGACAGTGTGTGACAGAGGATGGGAAGATGTGTGCAGCAGAGGAGCCTGAAATGGCAGGATAGGTGAAATATCAGGATGACAGTGGAGTAGCAGTGCTATGCAGAGCACACACAGGAGAGGCAACCAGGGAGAGCTGCAATGCAGGAATGTGTAGGAGTGCAGGATGTGGGGTAGCAGCATGCACATCAGGGTAGGATGGCACACAGCTGGCAGACAGAAGATGGACAGAAGGATGGTTCACAACTCTGATGAGGGTACAATGTGCTCACAGCACAGATCTGCACAGATATGACTGTCACACGAATGAAAACTAGTTCTGCAGGACAAGCATACAAATCAAAGAGAACAGAGAGGAATCACACCTATGACCACTACCACAAATGGCAATGCACAAACCGGTAGGCCACACCACCAACGTGAGCTCATTAGCAAAGGCTGCATACAAAAATAGTGCAAGGCATCACACAAGACGCCTGCTGGCTGTCAGGACAGGCAAATCCCCAACAGTAGCCATGACCAAATGCACATGCAGATCTGCTGTGTACAGATCAGATCACAGTCTGTAATTGGGACCAGAGACACATGCACACACACAATGAAATGTTATGCAGTGGATACAGCATGAAAAAGAGGAAAGAAACTAAACCCTAAGGGCAGCAGAGGATGCTCTGTGGAGCTGGTTAAAAATCTGGAACAGGGAGGCGGAGCTAACCGCGACGGAAGATGGCTGCCTGAGAGTCCTGCTCCCGCCCGAGCTCGAGAATCCTGGCCACCCTCACTACTTAGAAATTGTTGGAATACAAAAAACTATCTCTCAAGGGTCGTGAAAGATGTCAGCGCTGAAGCCTGCAAAGTTAGATTTCACTCCGGCGGCAGGGCACGCAGTAAAGCGTACGAAGCAGGAGGCAGTCTCCCCACAAAAGATGGAGTCTGACAAAGTGAATGCAGCCGGAATACGTGAGATACTACAAGAGCTCCGTAATGTGAAAGAGATGATCGCCTCCAGTAACGGGACTCTAGTACAACTGCAGGAAGACATGCAAGAGGTGAAAGAAAAACTGACTGGTGTAAATGATAGATTGCATATCATTGAGGAAACGGTGGGAAAGCACAAGATGCTGCTGACACAGTTAGGCCCGCTGAACACCAGAGTAACAGCGCTAGAAGAGCAAATCGAGGACCACAGTAATAGAGCAAGGCGTAACAATGTACGAATTACAGGAATACCGGAGGGACGAGAAGGGACGCGACTGGAGGAGTATATACAAAAATTGATACCAGAACTGCTCCAATTACACTTTGCCTTACCCCTTGAGATAGAACGGGCTCATAGTGTTCCATCGCAGCGGACAGGTCGCAGCCAGCACCCACGTCCCATTATTGTCAAGGTGTTGCGTTATCCGCAAGTGCTCCAAATCTTGCAGGCGGCAAAGCAGAAGTCCACATTGCAAATAGACGGATCGAAAATAGCTTTCTTTCCAGATTTGTGCAAAAAGACCGTGGAGAAGCGGAAAGCTTTGCTTGAGTGCAGGCCTGAACTTCAGAAATTACAAGCGCGCTATGGCCTATACTACCCCGCTAGGATGAAGGTAACATTGGGAAACAGTACCAAGACATTTGACACCGCGGAGAATTTGCGAAAATATCTGCAAGAGCACAGTTGCATGGAGGTGGGGACATAGACTGGTCAGCTAAGAGTCTGCTGCTGGTGGTTTAAAGGCGGAGGGTGGAGGGAAGGCTAATCAGTAGAAAGCTGGTACTGTGGATAATGATAACTGTTGTTTACAAATTGACCATGGAGTAGTAGTAACAAATTATATGTATATTCTGATATGTCTGCTAGATAACTGCTTGAAGAGGGATGGTTAAGAGATGATAAACATGTACAGGGTGGGTGGGGGGGGGGCACAGGGCAGAGGGGTTGCAAGAGGAGCGGGTAGAGCTTCACTATATAAGAAATGAAGTTTTGTTCTAACCATGTAAACATAGAGAGTGTGATGTTTGAAAATAAATTGTATATATGTATCCCAGGTCAGTTAGAGACGAGTGCCATCACCATGGGGGCGAGCGATGCCTGGTATGGCTAGCAAAAGTATTCGAGTGGTATCCCTTAATGTGCAAGGAATAAATAACCCGATAAAGAGAAGGAAAATCCTGAACTACTGTAAACAGCAGCGAGCAGATATAATATATTTGCAAGAATCCCATCTATCACTGTTTGAATCCAATAAGGTAAATGGTATGGGGTATCAAACTATACTGGTAGCTCCTGCTCTTAAAAAGAAGGGTGGAGTAATCATCTTAGCTAGAAAAGCGTTACAACCTGAGATAGGAGAGACGGCCATAGATCCTGGAGGAAGATGGGCCAGAGCGAAAGTCCAGATTGCAGAAACTAAGTACACCCTCATGGCCGTCTATGGCCCTACACAAGATGACCCCCGGTTCTTTGACGCTGTGGCACAGGAACTGTTGCAGGTCGGGGCAACGAATGCGATCATAGGAGGTGATTTCAATTTAATACAGGATCCTCTATTGGATCGTATACCCTATAAACCACAACACAAGCCGAGCGCTTGGGGTATTGTTAAAAGTATGGGAGAAGAGTTAGGGCTGGTAGATCCATGGCGGCTCCTTCACCCGGATGAAAGAGCATATACCTACTACTCTATGCCTCACAACACGCAAACTCGTATAGATTTCTTTCTGGTCTCTAAATCATTGATACCTGCAGTGGTTGAGACGGAGATACTACCTAAAGTGGTTTCCGATCACGCAGCAGTGCTAGTAGAGATTAAGCTCGATCAGAGCAAGAGTTCCCAACTAAGATGGCACTTCGACCGGTCATGGCTGCAGAAGAAGGAGATAGTGGAGGCTGTTCGTCAAGACATCGTGGAGTATTTTGGGCACAATCAGTTGCATGAAACCTCGACGTGGGCCTGGTGGGAAGCCTTTAAAGCTACCATTCGGGGCAGCTTGACGAAGTACAACATCCAAGATAAAAGAGCGGCAGTAAACCGGAAAAAAGATCTAGAAAATGAGATACAGGTGGGGGAACGGCTCCTAACCAAACGTACGGACCCGCTCATATTGCTCAGATTGCGAAGACTGCGATACCAATACAACACCATTCTCAATGAAGAAGCAGTTAAACAGATTAGAACCCAGCAGGGAGTATACTATCATGAGAGCAATCGGGCGAGTGCGCTGTTGGCTCGTTCGCTACATGCCAGAAAAACTAAGACTCGTATCGCAGGGCTGAAGGATGACAATGGACAGCTGCATACAAAAGATGAAGACATTCAACAGCAGTGTGAGAAGTTTTACGCCCAATTATATAGGTCAGAAGGTGGCTTTACTGAGGAAGCGTTCGACCAATTCATGGCAGGGGTGGAAGGCCCTAAGCTTACGGATGCCCAGCGACGTGGATTGTCCGAGGATATTACGTGTAAAGAAATACAGATAGCGATGCGGCAATTAGCCAAAGGGAAAGCTAGTGGACCAGATGGCCTACCAGTGGAATTCTACACGACCTTTGCGCAAGACTTGATTCCTGAACTATACCTATATTACACTGAGCTCAAGAAGGAGTGTCCGAACGTAGGATCCCTGGCGGCTGCTACGATAGTGATCCACCCCAAACCGGGGAAAGATGAGCAACTTGTGAGCAGTTACAGACCAATCTCATTGCTCAATGCCGACTACAAGATCTACGCTAAAATCCTAACTAACAGACTCCGGAAGGTGCTGGTGACACTGATCATGCCGGACCAGTGTGGATTCATGCCTGGAAGGTCGACAACTGACAACGGCCGGCTACTAGCACATCTTCTACTTCAAGTGCAGTGTCAGAGAGGGTCGGTAGTAGGTCTTGCCTTGGATGCCGAAAAGGCATTCGATAGAGTGGAGCTTCCTTACCTCTATAAGGTTATGGAATGGTATGGCATGCCTCGTGAGTTTCTCGCCAGTGTTCAAATGCTGTATGAACGACCCACAGCTCGGGTGGCTGCGAATGGCGGACTCTCTACGGAATTTAAACTAACGAGAGGGACGCGACAAGGTTGCCCGTTATCGCCCTTGTTATTTAACCTGGCGCTAGAGCCCTTGATGATAAAGATACGGCAACAAGGGGGGCGGAGCCTGATGTCCAGCGGGTAAGACGCTTCGCGCTGAAGCTCCCGAGAGGCCTACTTAGAATCCTGACTTAATACCTATACAAACTTACTATTTCGCTCCGGGTTGACCGGGGTACCTCGGGGGGGATGGCGGCCCATAAACCAGCGCGCTTGGACTTCGGGTCTCCTTCTTCTTCTCACGGAAAACGCTCCAAATCAGAGGTGTCCTCCCCACAGAAGATGGTTCCATTTCGTGAAAACCCCGAAATGCACCTGGAGATTTTGGAGGAACTACGCGGCGTGAAGGAATTGGTGCAGTCCAATGGAGAAGCGCTTAGAGCCCTGCGAGAAGACTTTGGGGTGCTCCAGGACCGACTTGAAAGACTCTCATTACGGCAGGACAATATGGCGGGGGTCCTCGATTCGCACGCGGTGCGCTTGGGCGCACTGGACAAGGCCGAGCGCCAGATACAGAATCTGCAAAAGGAGTTAGAAGATAGCAATAATCGAGCCCGTCGCAACAATGTGAGGCTCATTGGAATACCGGAGGGGGCGGAAGCGGGAGATATGAGAGAATTCCTGCTCAAAATTCTTCCCTCCTTGCTGAAGATCACCTTTCATAAAGAATTGGAAATCGATCGTGCACACCGTGCTCCTACCCACATGGCGCTCAACCGAACGACCCCCGGCCTATTATCTTTCGCTTGCTACGATATCAACAAGTGGAACAAATTTTAAATGCTGCCCGGGCGAACCATCATTTGGAATTTGAAGGTCACAAAGTCTCCTTCTTCCCTGACTTGGCAAAGCCTACCGTTGACCGACGGAAGAAACTCCTTGCTTTTCGCCCTCGACTTCAACAGCTACAGGCTCGCTTTGGCCTGTTGTATCCCGCGAAACTCCGAGTGACTCTCCACAACCAAACCAGGACATTCGAAGATCCTGACCTACTATCAACATTTTTAGACTCCAAAGAGGCAGAGCAGATGCGCTAATCCAACGACGTGGACTTTTATTCGCCGGCTCTGTCCGCCATTTTGAAGGGCCCGATGCGGCGGTCATAGTCAAGCACAGAGACTTCCTGGACTTTCTTTCTTTCTTTCTATGACTCTTGTTTTGTGGTCTCCTCTCCCTCCATGATGTGTGCCTCGGTCGGATTCGGAGCACGCACAGTCCTACAGGTTATGTGTTTTTCCATTTTGGCCTTCTCTGGGGCTTCTCCCCGCAGACACATGGTCGCCAGTAATTTTTGGGGTTTTGCTTCTTCTCTACCGCGCTGCGGTTTTTCTTTTTTAATGTGGGGCGCTTCATTGTGTTATCTAAGCTTAGTTTCTTTTATGCCATATGTACAGCCTGATACAGTCAATATGAGGGACATTGTGAAATTAGGTGCGCTATCATGCTCAGAATTTTTAACTTGTCTGAATGGCTTTATGTAAAATTTTATCACTCAACGTAAAGGGCATTAATAGTCCAATCAAAAGAAAGAAAATCCTTAGCTATCTTAGCCATGAGCATGCTGATTTAGCGTTTCTTCAGGAAACACACTTAAACTCTGCTGAAACACTGAAACTCAATGTTAAGCCTTACATGGTGGCTGCCTATTCTCCCGCCGTTTCTAAACGGTGCGGGGTTGCCATCCTGGTTAAGAAATCTTTGCAAGCTACTGTAATTGATACTAGCGCTGACAAGGAGGGCAGATGGGCCCGAGTACATCTTAAGGTCGGAGATAGTGAATTTACATGTATTTGCATTTATGCCCCGAATGTGGACAACCCTGCTTACTATGCAAGTATTGCGCATTTGGCACAGGCCTCTGCCAATACTCCATTAATACTTGGTGGTGACTTTAATCAAGTGTTAGACCCTCTGATAGATAGACAGCCGCCAAGAACGAGTAGTCCACCCAAGAGTCTTGCTACCCTTACAGCTCTGATGCAAGATCTTGCGCTGGTAGATATATGGAGGCTGCTTCACCCCTCCGACTTAGAGTTCACTTTCTTTTTCTGCCCCCCATCACTCCCAATCTAGAATAGATTTCTTTCTCATTTCCAAAGCACTGATTTCTCAAGTAGACACGACTAGGACTCATCCTCTCCATATTTCAGATCATGCTGCCATATCTTTATCATTACGTGTCACTGCGCGGGACGATTCTCCCCAAGCTTGGTTTTTTGATAGATCCCTACTGGGTCAAAAAGATTTTCAGATCGATATAAAGGCCGCTATCCAAGATTATTTTCATTTTAACTCACCCCATGATACAGCGGGCTGGGCTTGGTGGGAGGGTTTTAAAGCATCTATCCGTGCCACTATAACTAGCTATCAAATTCGGCAGGGGAAACAAAGAAAACAGCTTTTACTGACTCTAGAGCAGCAGATACAAGCTGGGGAGCGTCTCCTTACGTCCCGTACTGACCCATGTATTTTACTCCGTTTACAACGCTTGCGTTTTCAATACAATCAGCTTTTGCACACTGCTGCTGTTAAAAATATTGAATCACAACAAGGGCTTTATTATCGGGAAAATAATCGTGCTGGCAAATTATTAGCAAATGCCCTAAAAGGTCGAAAAGAAGCCAAGCGTGTTACCGCCCTCCGCAATCCGTCAGGGGGGGGCTTGGTCACTAAAGATACCGAAATCTTAGACCTCTTTCGTGACTTTTATACTCGGCTTTATCAATCTGAATGTGATTTTGAGCCAGATGTATTTGAATGCTTACTTTCAGGAGTACAAAGACCGACCCTATCTGACGAAGATAGAGTGGCCTTAGACACACCATTTACTGTCTCAGACATTCATTCTGCTATCAAGAAATGTGCCTCAGGTCGAGCCGCAGGCCCAGACGGTCTCCCCGCTGAATTCTACAAAACCTTTCACGCTGATTTAGCTCCAGCTTTGAAAATTTATTTTTCTGCTCTGGCCGAGGAGGGTTCTCCTTCTGGGTCCTTTTCAATGGCAAATGTAGTAGTTTTTGAGAAAGAGGGGAGAGACCCGCAACTAACAGCTAATTATCGTCCAATTTCCCTCCTAAACGCGGACTATAAAATCTTTGCCACCATTCTCTCTACCCGGCTCTCGGATAGGATGCCTACCTTAATACACCCAGATCAATGCGGTTTCATTCCTGGTAGATCGACTGCTGACAATGCTCGGACTCTCTGCCATGTATTGACTACCGCAGTTAATCTTGATCGCCCATTTGTTGGCCTCTCACTTGATGCTGAGAAGGCCTTTGATCGCTTAGAGTGGCCCTTCCTATTTGCAGTCCTCCGCTGGTACGGATTCGGGGAAGGTTTTCTCCGTTGTCTTCGCACCATGTACGCTCAGCCTACAGCCAGTATATGTGCAAATGCTTTAAAGTCTCAACCTTTTCCCCTTCAACGCGGCACTCGCCAGGGATGCCCACTGTCCCCACTCCTCTTCGATCTTGCACTCGAACCCTTGGCTTTACTAATCCGGCAATCGGAGGAGATTCATGGAGTCCCCTTCACCCACAGGGAAATCAAAATTTCAGCGTATGCTGATGATCTTATGCTCTTTGTCTCTATAGACTCAGTACCGGCTGTCTTAGAGCAAATTGGTAAATACTCACAACTGTCCGGTTATAAGATAAATTGGACCAAGTCGGTAGCCTTTCCATTAAATCCTCTGCTTCATCAGGCAGATATGCAATCCTTCCCCTTTTTATGGCAACCTCGCATGGTCAAATACCTTGGGGTTCACTATTGTTCTCCTTTGGAAGACACTATCTCCTTCAATGCCAAAGACTTAATCTCTAAAGTCCGGGCGCTTACTCACCGCTGGACTCCTTTAACGCTTACCTGGTGGGGTCGATTAGAAACCATAAAAATGATGATTGTTCCGAAAGTGAATTATATCTTAGAAATGGTGCCTTGTCTCTTCCCTCGACGTATATATAAAGATATCGAGGGCCTTCTGACTAGATACTTGTGGCAAAATAAGACACCTAGGATAGCGAAACATAAGCTGCAAGCAGATAAGGAATATGGGGGTGTCAGATTCCCTGATTTCCTGAAGTATCATCAATCTTTTCTTCTCAAACAAGGTGCTCGTTGGCTGGAAGATCCAGTACCGAGTAGACCTGTGTGGCTAGACATAGAAGAGGACCTTTGCAAACCGATTCCTCTTACTTTTCTCCCTGGTATGACTCTCCCATCAGACTCTCACTTCCCACCAATGCTTTTAGACACCTTAGGTGCCTATAATAATCTCATGCAATCTTTAGACTCCCGACTCTGTCCGTTAGACAAACTCCCACTTTGGTACAACACTCGATTTCGAATACAAAATAAGCCGATGGCGTGGAGCCCCTGGTACACTAGGGGCATTTGGATTCCTAGCCAATTGTTCCATGAAGGTCGCTGGAAAACTTTTAGTGAATTGCAAATTGAATTTGGTCTCCCAGCGAAACACTACTTTCAGTTGGTGCAACTTCAGCATTGCCTTAGGAGTGCTAAGGTGCTCCCGCCATCGGCCTCCCCTACACAAGGTTGGTTGGAGACTATCCGATCTATCGGTAGTTCACCGGGTGTAGCATCCAATTTTTACAAAACCTTATGTAATGCTATAACTAGGGATACCCCCATAGCGCAGAAAGCATGGGAGAGAACTGCATGTGACTTTGACCCCGGAGCAATGGAGCCTTGTCTGGAGTAGAGTGACACGGGTCTCCCGATCCGCCTCACTCACTCAGACACTCTTCTTTCTAGCCCACCGGTGTTTTTACACTCCTGACAGATTAGCCAAATGGAACACTGCTCAGGGCAATAATTGTTGGACATGTCATGCGGCCATTGGTTCACTACCTCATGTTATGTATGAATGTCCCGCACTACAGTATTACTGGAGTCGGGTCTGGGGCCGTATCCAGTCTATTTTGCACTTTCAAGAGCCCCTTTCTTGGAGGATAGTGGGACTTCGCTCAGCAGCGGGGATCCCCTCTCTTCCAAAAACGGCTTACTTCCTTTTGGACTTTATGCTAGGTATTGCTATTTCCCTAATTACGAAATACTGGAAAAATAGCTCCCAGTTGAGCCCCAATGAATGGTGGAATCATGTCTGTCTCTACAGTAAATATGAACAAATACCTCGTATGTTTGCTTCCCCCATTCAGACTCCTTATCATCGGTCTAAATGGAAGATGCTCAATGATTATGTACATTCTGCTCAATGCTCTCATCTGACTGTCTAAATTTATATATATCTTTGTCTCATGATTATTCTGTATCGCAGATACTCTTTTGATTGTTTTGATGTACAGTCACGTTTGTTTGGAAGCGCTCACATGCTGACATAATCAGCTAGAGAAGAAGCGTGGGGGTGGGGGGTAATTGGGTTTACTTTTCTTTATTGTATAATTGTATTGTTTCCTTTGGTGTGTTGTTTCTTTTGTTTGTTGCAAAATGAAAATAAAAGTTTCAAAAAAAAAAAAAAAGATACGGCAACAAGAGGACATTGAGGGTATTCAAATAGCGGAATATCAAGTTAAACTATCAGCATACGCGGACGACCTTTTTTTATTCCTAAAGCCAACGTCACTGCCGGCCACGCTGGAAGTCATCTCAGAATACTCTAAAATATCCGGTTATAAGTTGAATATGTCTAAAACAACAATAATACCCTTGAAAGGCCAGATAGCACCGTCCCTCCTACGGACCTATCCGTTTCAACTGGAAACGACAACCTTCAAGTACCTTGGAGTTACATACGGGGTCACAATGCAAGACACGCAGCGCTGCTGTATGGTGCAATGTGAAAATATCATTCGAGACTGCGTGAGCAAATGGTCCCCACTAAATCTGACCTGGTGGGGTAGGCTTGAAACTATCAAAATGGTTGTAATACCTAAAATTAATTATATACTCAGTATGATCCCGATGCTGTTGGACCGGAAATTCTACAAGAAGCTGGAGAAATTATTGGTAGTTTTTTTGTGGCGTAACAAGCCGCCTAGAATTGCGACATGGAAGCTCAAATCTCCTAATAAGCAAGGTGGAGTACACTTCCCTGACTTTTACTGGTATCATATAGCAGCTTTGTTAAAACAAGGAGCATTTTGGAGTGAGATGGACATAGAGGTCGACGATCCAATCTGGCTTCAGCTTGAGGCCACGTTGAGTAAAACAACACCCTTGTGGCTACGGCTGGGAGCAGAGTATGCTGCATCTAGTGATGGCAATGATATCATGCGAGACACACAGCGGGCATATCAGGTGCTTGAACCTTGTCTTCAAGATCGACAGGAATATTCTGAAAGCACTGTCATATGGCATAATGCCAGATTTCGGGTGGATGGCAGTAGTTTCCTATGGGCCCCCTGGATTACGAAGGGCATATACAATCTGGGACAATTAGTGCACAACAAAAGTTTCAAGTCTTTTCAGACGCTACAGCAAGAATTTGGCCTGTCCCAACAGTGCCTATTCCAGTGGTTCCAACTACGATATTGCTTAAGCAAAGCGGGTGTGAGGGCCGAGCTGCTGGGGTCTGACCGCCCTTTACACCAGATCATACAGGAGATCAAGATGGGAGGGAAACTTCACTCCCAATTCGTCTCCATCCTTCGAAATGGAGAAAGAAAGAGATGTACTAAGCTCCAATCGTGCTGGGAGACTGAAATTGGAGGATTAACCGAGCCGGAAATGTGGGACATTATGTGGAAAACGCAGATCAGAATAACGAGAGCGGCCTCGCTTACTCAGATGTTATACTTTTTAGCCCATCGCGCTTATCTGACACCAGCCCGCATAGCCAAGTGGTCCGCAGACAAGGAAGCGGCATGTTGGTCGTGTAAAGGTGAAAGAGGTACGCTGGCCCACATGCTGTATTACTGTACAGAGTTACAGAAGTACTGGAGACAAGTCTGGACTCGAATCAAACAGCTGTTGGATATCAATACTCCTCTGACATACCGTATAGTGATATACAAATCACTGGCGGATATTCCAGATCTAAAAAAGCGAAATTATACTGTATTTGACCTGCTGTTGAGCTTAGCGCTCAAAGCCATATTGTGTCATTGGAAAAACTTTAGCAATCTGACCATGGAATACTGGTGGAGTCTAGTCTGCTATCATCACTCATGCGAAACAGCTTATGCACGCCAAAACCCAGCGTTTAAGTCCGTGTTACAAAAATGGGATGCCCTCGATCAACTGTTAAGATACTGATAATGATTAAACCTTGTTGGGATGGCACTCGTCGTAAGGGGATACCAAGTGTTATATATAGGTAGACAAGTGAGGATAACATGTTGCTGACGGATGGTTGGGACGTGTTACTGTTGATTATGTATCAGACTTTGCAATGTTTTGTATATTGTTGAGTTGATTGTTGTGTTTAAAAATTAAAATAAAATTTAAAAAAAAAAAAAATCTGGAACAGGACAGGAGAGAATTCAACATGCAAACAGGTGTACCACACACCAGCTGAACCACAGCAATACAAAACCCCCAAGTGCACTGCCATGTAAACACCATAAAGAAAGAGACCTATGTAACAGATAATATCTGATGGCTAGGCAGCACAGAGGGCATACCTTGGTGTACAGTGAAGAGAGGGAAGAGTGTGTGTAGAGGTGATGAACCTGCTGGTACCTAATGGTCCAGTTAGCACAACAGAAAAGAAAAAGATAAACCACATGTGGGGATCAAACCTGCAAACTAGGGAGTTAGAACACATGCCTCTAACCACTCCCACAAAAAGCACACTGAGCACAATGCAAAACAAATACCCCAAAGGGAGGGTGTGTATGGGAACCTGTAATACACAGTGATGTGGCAAATGGCTGGTAGAAACACAGCTGCCACCGTACAAGGATGTGAGCACAGGTGGGCCATGTACATGACCAGCAAATCAGTAGATACAAGTGTCAATGTGCTCAAAGAGTGGAGGAGTAGCCTAGTGGTTAGGAAACTGGCTTGGACACCAAGCAACCAGGACTCAATTCACACTAGCACTCCATGTGGCCTTGGGCAAGTCACGTAACCCTCCATTACCTTGGAAGAAAGACCTGACAATCTACATCCAGTGACACTGACAAGAAAACCCTGGAGTCTCTGGGTCACAAGGAGTTAGGACTGACTCAAAGGCACGCATTGTATTGCACGTTTGTCACCATGATCAAGCAGCAGCAGAGACAAATGTATATCAAACACATATGTGTATTTGGGTTCATCTTCACAGTTAGTGTAGATCCCGCCATCATAATATCAAGGTGAGTGGATCCAAGGTGAAAGACAGAAAGGTCACTGGCCCGTCTACAAATGAAGGGCAGGAGACATAATGTGCAGCACTATGCATTAGGCCCCCACCCCCCACATGCTGCCGCACGCCTCAAATGTGTTACTCACATATGAGTGCATGTAGACAGTAGGCAGTGCATGATGAGGGACAACACACATCAATCATGATCTGTTCCCTAAAATAAATCTATCTGGCAACACAGGAGGCACACAAATGAAAAGAGCATATGTTGTTGAAACGTTGTAACTGTAGAACCACAGATTGAAAATAATGTTACAGCTATCACATAATGCCTGATATAGGAATCCAAGCTGCAACAATGTAACCCTAAACAATCATCACATGCACAATGAGGATATGCTAACAGGTAGCAGAGGCACATGAACACAGACAGAATTCAATTGAAAAATACCTGCAGAAACATGCAGAGATAACACCATGCAGGAGGTCCCCCTGCACCGCTTGGTGTGTAGACAGTGTCTGTACACAGATATCACCGTACATGGAATGCACAATTGAAGGAAGACAACGGACACTCACACTGCAACACTCCAAATATAACGTGGCAATGTGAGTGTCGTTACCTCAGGGGATAAATAGGACTGTGCAGACATGCAATGCAAGGTTTGTAAATCAATGCAGAGCGTCACGTCTGTACAGTAAACAAACACAAGAAACAGTATATAGAGAGGGAAATTAAGGGCAAACATGTTACAGTAAACCACACAGAAGCCATATTGCCACGTGCTGTGTTTTGCCAACATAGTCAGTCATATGCACATTCACCATTGATATTTCAACATGATTCAGTGATGCCACACATGCACGCAAAGACCCTTGGTGATTGAGAACATCAATCCAGGATGCTAGTGTGCATTAAAGTGGTGTTGTGGCAAAACCTGTATCATGTCCAGGTGGAGATTAGGTGGACATAGACAACAGGACCTCTCCATCGCTACCCCTATGCCACAAGTATGGCTGTATGCTTGTGTTGAAACAAACAGATGAGCATATCCTGTGTTCCATGTCACATACATGGCCAAAAGAAACAACTGTGGAGGACTGAGCAAAATACAGTGACAATGGCAGTCCCTGATTCACACGTGGGGACCATTACACAGTGTGCAAAGTCCAAAGCATATCTGCAATCCAACATGTCAGATGAAGACTATCCTTGCAACCCTTGGCATGCATAGTCAAGTGTCACATCCCAATATGCCACAGTACGTGAAAGGTCCTGTATGTCTCCTGCGATAAGCATGACTTCCAACCAAAGCACGGCAGCAACAATGTGTTGGACAGGTCTGTCATGGGCATAGTAGCAATTCAAAAATAATACTGTCCATCCTAGGCATGTGTCGCCCTCGCAGAGGTCAAACATCCAATGGCACCATTTTCCAGGGAAAGTTCCATGGTGTTGTGTCCCCCAACAGGTGGGTGATGGCGATGCCACATGCACTGTAATAGATGTGTCTGGTTTGTTCTGTGCCCTGTGTCAGAAGAGGAGAAATATTGTATTGGTATGCGCCTTGCAACATCAGCACAAATTGCAGAGTCAATCATTAGGAAACACATCATGAAGGGACACACAGGCAAACATGACATGATCACAACACAATAAACATTGCATGTTGGGGACATTTACAATTGGAAGCATACACACGGGTGTCACATGGATATGTTTCTGTCCATGCCCATGTGACACAGGCGTTTCAGAGCTCCATCCTATGTGCATCAGCGTTCGTGAACAGAGAGCCAACATGAAATGTATATGACACAAACAGTAAATCATTAACATGTAAAGGCTGATGTCATTTCCAAAACAACAAAGGTGCAAACTACCTTGTGCTTGCATCAGGTGTATGTCTTGGATCCTCTGAGCCACTCAAAGGCCATAACAGGTCACAGTGAAAGGACACAATGTCAGCAAAATATGAAGAATCTCCATGTCACCATGTCATGCCGATATCTGCGATACAAAAAGCAGGTCCACAGTGGTATGTCAGAACACAAGACACAGTTCTGTTCCCAACACACAACACATGTCCACAATGGTTACACGGTAAACACCAGTAAGGTAGAGATAGCACAGTCACCAGCGCCCCCCAGGTGTACAGACCCCTCACAACACATGATAATGTAAACAGCCTGAACACTGTATCATCACACAGCCAACACAAGAACACACACACACACAGTATGCTAAGGGCAGCGTACCAGCAGTAGCACATGGCCTGTATGTCCACAAGTAGAGATTTGTACACATAAAGGCCCTGTGAAATGCAATGATACCCTGGTGTTGGCTCATGGTACAATGTCGGGGAAGGGTGCACGTGTAGGCCACCACCCATAAACCTACAACCTCCACACACATGCAGCTCTGTTGGACATGTCCCAGAGACAGTGTTGCTGAAGACATACTGGAATAGGAACACATGGGGATATGTGTGTTAACAGCAAAATATGGTTTAGGGAGGTGCAGGGAAAAGAGGTGAACCACAACATCTGGACAATAGGAAAGATCACCGAGGACATGTGTTCCCCCTGACTGCTAGCACAGACAATATAGCTGAAGGTCCACCTACCCCAGACCACAGCATGTTGGCTGATGTACAGTCCCCTGCCAATGCACCACAGCACCAGGAGCTTCAACAACTATGTCCTGTGCATTGGGAAACACAAGGAAAACATACATATGTCATGTTCTAGCTGTGCAACACACACTGCACCTTCCTGTCCCCAGCTTCCCCCCGCCCAACATCCTTTACAGACTCACTGTTCACCATCACACTGTACACATCTCTCCCATGTGAGAGGCATCAAGGACATGTCTTTGCCAAACTACAGGGGTCTGTTCTCTGTCTGTCCCCTCCCTCACCTTCCTGTTGTCGCACACACTGGTGAACATAAGTGTTTTCTCCCTACCGTGTTCCCAAATCACTCCAAGGCTGCAGTATTATCCTGGGTTCCCCATGTTGCTCAGAATGGCCCTTCACTGTGTGTACTGGTGTCCCAATGTGGTCTGCTACTCCGCTGTCAATTGCTGTCACACATGGAAATATGCAGGAGCACCTCCGGGATCCTCTTTCCAAACACATTTCCGTGTGTGTATATCTCATACCTTGACTAACATTAACAGCTGTGTGCTACTGAGTTGCTAAACATATCTCTCAATGTCTGCATTATGTCAACTAAACCACACCCCGATGTCTGCTTTTGACCTGACCTTGATGGTTGCATGTCAGCCCACTGTGTGAAAGTGATAATGGCAAAGCATTGATAGCCTATATGTGCACCTAATAACCCCCCCTCCCATCACAGCCTCTTTGTGTATGTGGCCATTACGTTCCTTCTCTACGGTATGCAATGTAGTTGGTGTCTTGGCATGCACTCTCCTCCTCTATGCACTTATACAGCCTGTAGTTGAGTCATGGGTTTATGTCGACATGTCATCAGCTAGATTTGTTGAAAAAATTTGATGAAAAAATTAAAACATTTCCCTGAAAACAACCCTAAGACCCAATCCACCCCCACATTGATCTCTCTGCTTGCCTACTGTAACCTACACCTTGTTGATCTTGCCTGAATCACTTCTGTGTGTACATATGCAACACTGCACTGCATGTCTATTCTGCAATGGAAAAAAAAAAAACCCCTGGCTGGACAATGCACAATTTCCCTATCCTTCTCCGCATCCATGTTAGGGCTATGTGATGACTTATACAGTCTGCCACACTGTGTTGTTCCACTAACTCCCTGTAAGGATTTCAATTACCATTATGACAGATAGTACTGAGCATGTATATAGTGCTACATAGCACATGTAGCGCTATACAAAAATTACAGACCCACACATCCAGCTTACAAGAGCATACCACACACACAATCAGCCAAAATACCAAATGAAAAACACGCACAGCTGGACAAGTGGCCCCAAACATGGTCCTCTCTCCCAGTGTGAAACCCACACCACATGCCTCTCACCTTGCTGCAGCCAAAGCATAACACAAACTAACTGTGGTTGCACAGCATCCGCTATCACAATCATCCACAAACCACCAATGTCACCCCAAAACCTCCCACAAGCCTAAAACCACCCACCCACATCATCCACCTCAACCCTCTGTTCTGCCCTTCCCCCATCGTTTGGTTCACAGTCATGCTTATATTTGACGTTGGGATGGCCAGCCAGTGTCTGTTACATGTCAGTGCAGTGTTGCATACTACTGATATTGGTCTACAAATGTTAATCTGTATTAGCACTACACACATATAGCAACAAATGTGGGAACATATGCAGTACGTACATGAGAAGAGCTGTGCAATCACCTGCCACCTGATTGCTGTGCCCTCACGTGTATCCTCACGGGCACGTACAGGGGGGCACGTCGGATCATCCTCTAGACCCTCATTAATCTCTGCAGGAATATTGTGCCTGAGAGCAATGTTGTGCAGGATGCAACAGGCTATGATGATCTCTGCCACAGTCTGTGGAGTATATTGTAAGGTGCCGCCTGTCCTATCCAGACACCTGAAGCGACTCTTCAAAACGCCAAAGGTGCACTCTATGACAGAGCGGCTGATGGCATGGGCCTCATTGTACCTCTGCTCTGCACGTGTCCGTGGTTGACGCACAGGGGTCAGCAACCAGGGGCGACACCCATATCCTGCATCACCTGTAAAATGAAATGAGGTAAGTTAAAGCATGAGCTCATGTCCCCTCAAATGGACACAGGTATATATGTGCAAAACAAATGCAAAACACAATCTGAAAGAAACATATGACATCACAACTTTGCAGCATTGCAACATTGAAATATGATAACACAAAAGGACCACATGGCCTATCTAGTCTGTCCGTTCATATCAACAGGTACAACAGTCCCCTTTTTACCTTTATAGATCCTCTGTGTTTGTCCTATGCTGTTTGGAATGCAGTTACTGTCCTCCTCTCTACCACCTACACTGTGAGAGTATTCCATGGATCCATCACCTATTCAGTAAAGAAATATGGTGGCATATCACCCCTGAATCTATCTCCCTCCACCCTCATCCCATGTTCCCTCGTAGCTGAACCTACATACAATTTGCAGAGGTTCTCTCCCTCAACATATATGCCACGGAGGTATTTCTACATCTCCATCATATCATCTCTATCCCTCCTTTCCCCAAGGCGTACATCCTAAGATCCTTCAGTCTGTCTTCATATGCTGTATAATGAAGACCACTAATCATTTTAGTAGCCACCCTCTGCTCCGACCCCATCCTGTGCACATCCTTTTGAAGGTGCAGTCTCCAGAATTGCACACTCTACTCCAAATGAGGTCACACAAAAGACATATACAGAGGCATTCTCCCTTCCTGTTTTATGCTAGCCATTCATCTCTGTATGCACCCAGCCAGCCTTCTAGCTTTTTCCCTCGCCTTTTCAATCTGTTTAGCTACTTTGACATCAGCAGACACAACCACACCTAGGTCCCACTCTTCTGTAGTGCACAAGAGTACTTCACCCCCTATACAATAGTGCTCCCTTGGATTGCTTCAGGCCAAAAGCCTGACCTCACATTTCCTACCATGACATCCCAGCTGGCCAATATAAGACCATTCATCAAGCTTAGCTAGATCACTCCTCATGTTTTTTACAGCTTCCTGGGTGTCTACCCTATTACAGAATGAGTGGGGGAACCTAAGAAACACCAGACAAGGGGTAGCTGTATGGGTTGGCGACAACATAATATGTAACAACCACACAAATGCTCGCATCCAATCAACCAGCATCACACAGCACCATAGCAGGGCGCATTTGGAGGGCAAACCCCCCCTTCCCCTTATATCCAACTGCGCATGTGCAACTATGCAGCCAACGTGCTCACGCAACTGCGCACGCGCAACATAAAAAACCCTATAAAGAAACCTCTACACATGCTGCACATTGAGGGGTTGTTGGTAGGCGAGGGAGAGAGAAGGTGTCAGAGAGAGAGAGAGAGAGAAGCAGGTGTCTAGGAGAGCTAAGGTTTTGTGGTGCGGGTCAGAGTGTTAGAGGCTTGGTTGTGGAGGATAGGTGTGAGGTACAGCAGGGGATACAGAGAGGAGGGGAGGCAAGGAGCAGGTGAGTGAGAAAGGAGGTGAGATAAAGAGCAGATAGCAGGGAGAGGAGGGAGGTGTGAGGTGGAGCAGAGAAGGGCAAGAGAAGGAATGTCTGACAGGGAGGGAGAGGACAGGGAGATGGAGCCACAGGACAGGGCAGGAGTGGAGAGGGAGAGGGACAGGGAGAGGGAGAGGGAGAGGGAGGTGGGGCCACCTGTTGGGGAGTAGACAGATATGGCAGGGAGTGTGGTGGAGGCTGCAGGCCCATCGGCCCAGCCCACACAGGGTCTTCTCACTGCAAAACGTAAACGCATACCGGTGCCAGCTCTGCAAAAGGAAGAGGGCCCAGAAATTCACACCACAGGAAAATCACATCCTGCTGGCGTCTGTTCTAGAAAATTATGATGTCCTATATGGACGACTAAGCAACACCACCACTGTTGCAACACGCACCCAGGTGTGGGAGGAGGTGCATGAGGCGGTGGCACAAGCAGGGGGCCCAAGCAGAGACCTCGACAGCCTCAGGAAGAGGTTTAACGACATAAAGAGGGGTGTGCGTGCACACATGATGGCAGAGCGGCAGCATGCCGTGGGCACTGGAGGGGGAGGCCCCTTTACACCCTCCCTAACACCCCTGGAGCAGGAGTTGGCAGAGAGGCTAGGGCCAATATACCTCTATGGACTGCCAGAGGCACTGGACACTGCCCATCCCAGGCAGGTAGGTACCCAAATCACACCTTGCTGCTCTCAACCCATTGAGTACCTGCCCTTTGGATGTGCATCAGGCTTCTTATTAACACCTCCTCATACCTGCTGCCCTGGATCATCTCCCACCCTCTGCCTTTGGCTCATTAGTGTCCTGTCCCCCATTCCACGCCTTTTACTCTGTGTTTTGCTGCCCTCCAAACACATGTTTCAGTAGCATCATCGCTTTTTATATCTGCTCTGCACATGTGGCTACATGTCTGCTACAAGCCCCCTCTCAGACCTATACGTGTTATGTCTGTGTCTAATCTAAGCACTGCTGAGCAGGGATGGTCCTTCTGTGGGATAATGCACACCAGGGGTCCTCAAACATTCCAAACAGGGGGCCAGTTCACTGTCCCTCAGACCATTGGAGGCCCGCAATATAGTGGTAGAAAAAAATATGAACAAACCCCAAAGAACACTGCAGAAATACAAAAAACAGAGAATGTTTCCAAACATTTTGGTTTTGTTTTTCCAGTGGCAATTGCTCTAGCCACATTAGTCTGGTTACTTTGGGTCTTCTGCTAACTCCCCATCATCTGCTTTCCATTTGTCCTTTCGTCACACATCTAGTATTGTTTCCATTCTCTGTCTACATCTGCTTTAACATAGTAATCTTTCTCCTTGTGCTCTTTCTGCATTCCTAGGTCATCCACTCAAATGTTAGACCCCCATCCTCAATCCCCACTATTTGTCCAATTGTAGATATCTCTTACCTCCCTCAAAATGTGTTTTTCCCTCACCATTTCATTTGTCCAGCTCCATCACATTCTGATCCTCGCACAACCTCACCTCCCATCTATTTCCAGCCACACCCAGCATCCGCTCCCCTGTAGTCCATGCATCAGCCCATTTGCAGTCCTAGCCCCCCATCAGCCCATTTCTAATCCCATCCCTGGGCCAACATCAGCCCAGTACCAGTCCAAGCTCCACACCCAGGTCGAGTCCTATCCAAGTTCCTCCAGAATTGCATTTCCAAACCCCAGCCCCCCCCCAAAGCTTATTGATAGCCCTCTCCTAGCCCCACCATCTGCCCATTTGCAATCTTAGCACCCCCAACAGCACATATTGAGCCCTATCCTAGGCTCCCCATCATCCCACTTCCAATCGTACCACCACCCATAGGCCATGACCTGTCCTAAACCCCTCCCCCACATCAGCACACTTCCAGTCTTACCTCTCCCCCCCATAGCCAATTACCACTCCAAACCTCCTCCACCCCCATCAGGCAAGATAGGGTACGACATAACCCAAGAACGCCTACTGCTGCTGCTTCCACTGTGGCAGCAGGAGATTCAAGCATCCCGTGGGCCCCCCTGCTCTGCAGCATCCTCCATGCAGCTTCAGTGTGGGCTTGTCAGAGCCGCGGAAAGGGAGAGTATCCCTTTCTCACGGCCATGTCAATGCCGCCACGGGCCTTATGGAAAATACCATCAGGCCCATGGCGGGATTAACAGAGCCACGAGAGGAGAAGCTCTTTCTGTTTGTGCGGCTCTGACAGCCAACACATGGAGAACACTGCAGAGCAGGGGGAGGCCCGCGGGATGCTGGATTAATCTGCTGGCATGGCGGCAGCGGCAGCAGCAGGTTTGTAAGGTGTTAACTTAGCTGGGTTGCTGATAAATGAATGCTGCGGTCCTGTGTAGAGCTGCCCCTGAGGACAGGCAGCGGTGGCAAAAACACCCGTCGGGCTGCATACATCTCCTTGGCGGCCCACATGTGGCCCTCGTGCCATAGTTTGAGGACCCCTGATGTACACATCGATGTGTCTGCTAGGTACTGGCCTATATATGCCTAATAGTGGTAGCAGGAGCTGTAGTGGTAGCTATTTAGCACATGTACAGGCCACGGCCAAACACACATTGATTGTGGGGTGGATGTGTTAAACAGTTGTATGTAGTTGAACCATGCAAACCAATCTGTGCTGTGTATGGTTTCCACATCCCAGGTGACTACACAACCATGGCCCCAGCTGAGGAGGAGGAGGTGGAATTGGCCGAGGATGTGGCAGAGCCCCAGCCCACAATGTCTGGGGGCAGTACCAGCAATGGTGACGGGACACCAAGCACCCACGTACAGCCTGAGCCACAGGACCGCACCCCAGACGTCACTGCCACAGAGGGCTCCGAGGAGATCAGAAGACAACACCCCAGTCATGCACCAGCGCCAGATGAAAACCCTCCACCAGACATGGACCCAATCGTTGAAGAGCTGTGCACACACACTGCTGCAGCACAGCACAATGCAGAATGTGGGTAACAGCATACCCCACGATCCCGACGGGGTTGTCCTATCATCCCCAAAATTATTGCATATTGCCCACATAGCATAGAGTTCTGATTTTGGGGGGTTGTCTTCTGTGCTCTGTGATTCTACCTCCTGTAGCATGTCTTGGCAGGTGTCAGCATTTGTGAGGGGCTCACACACATGCACACTGTGCTTGCCCATATACCCCACATAAGCCCAAAGAGAAGAGCAATGATCGCAGGTCACCCAGACACCCTATGTGACAGAGACCTCATCATGGGTATTGTCACGCAGTATCGTTTGACAACATAATCTGCAGTGTGCGCCAGCAGTATAGAAATTGGGGCACCCCAGATATGTGTATGTGTGTCTTAGGCCCCCTCAGATCATCTGACCAAATCCAGACAAGCAGTGTGCAGACCTGGCATAGTCATATTTAACTGTGGCAATGTTCCATGTGTGAGATCTGTGTTTCTCACAACCCCACATCCAGATCCTTTCCAGACATGTGGATGGCTCATGGGAGACACAGATGTAAACGTTGGTAGGTCTGGCAGGCATGACTGTTCTGCAGACTGCTCTTCTGGGATATGTGTGACATGTATATGTGTGACAGCTGGTAATGGAGAGGAAGCTCACATATCACCCTCTGTCCCACCCACAGGCACTCATCAGGCACTCCAGCGTCTGTACATGGCAATTGGAGAAAATACCAGGGAGCTGAGGATGATCCGGGAGGAGGTGTGGTCGGGGGCGCTTGCCCGCATTGCGGATGCCATGGAGGACATTGTGGGGCTAATGCAGCAGCAAGCACCAGCACCAGTTCCAGCGCCAGCACCAGCACCAGCACCGGCACCGGCACCGGCACCTGAGGCACCAGGACAAGGTTCAGTTCCGCGGGGGGTGGTGTGCCATGGGAGGTGCGGGCAGCCAAGCAGGAGGTGACTCCGGGTCCAATAAACAGCTGTTAACCAGTACATACGTGTGTTTGCCAATGTGTGTCCCTGTGCTCCCCTTAGGTAGTGTTCAAATGCATGTTGTATCGCGCACACAGGCCCCTCAATGGTGGGGTGTCTGTACTGGCAGGTATCACTGCACAGACACCATCACATGCCATGTGTGCCATGCACTGTGTCAGATCCCAGCCCCTGGGCTGCAGTGTGGCGGTTTACATATCCTCCCGGGTTGCACAGGGGGAATGTCCTTGAGCTACATGTCCAGTGTTGGGAGCCGTCACAGTTAAAATCCTGTCATACCCCCTACATTGGACGCACATGTGTGACCCTTGTCCCTGCCTGCAACACTGCCTACGTGCCTGCCCCCCCACAAACGTATACGGTTACTCACCAACCATCCCTGTGACATGTATTGTCCCAGGACACACTCAACAGCTTTACCCCTGAGTAGCTCCTGGGCTCATCAGTACATCTTACCCTGCCAGCACAGATGTACTGGTTTGGAAGTTGTACTACTGTCACACAGGAATGTTGCATCAGAAACGGTTCCCACACATTGCACACAGCATGCACGTGCCTCAGTATACTGGGCCGTCGTCTACATTTCTGCATCTCAGGGTCCACCCTGGTCTCACACACCTACACACATGGTCATCCCCCACGACTGCATGTGGAGCCAGTCCATGCATGATATCCATGTCTACCTTTACAACACATACCTGTCTACACACATCCCATGCTTGCATCCATAGTGTGTTGCTAAGTAAGACACGTGACCATTTTGAATTAACAAACAGTGTGTATATTTTCAAAAACGTAGGGGATATAATACAATGTTAGGGATGGGGACAATACCCATCACCCTCCCCCCCAAACACCCCCCTCCTCCACCCTGCCACCCCCACCCGCCCTATACACCCTCCTCCACCCCTCCCCCACCCCCACATCAGACACACTCTCTCCCTGCATGCTGCATGCCCAGTGATGGAACACAGGACAGCACAGGGCGCATGTGTGGATGTCACAGGAGTCATCAATGATGACTCCTGTGATGCTCTTCAGGGGATGGCCGCTGACATGGCAGCCGCTCCACTTTGGCGGCCACCTGCTGAATGGCTCCCGCCAGCCACTGGTGCGAGTGCACTAGGAGGTGCACACGCCGCTCCAAGGCATCCAGGGCCACATACAGGTCCGCCACACACCTGCCACCACACACACACACACACACACATAGTCCCAGGGGTCTGGGTGGTGGCATGTGCATGCAACCTGTGTGTGGCCCTGGATGGTGGAGCAACATGGCATGGCTGGCAGGAGCCCACAGTGCCCTGTGCTGCACTGTGTTCCCCATCACTCTCCCACCCCCACACATCCCCCTCCTCCCCCCTTCCACCTCCCACCCACCCTCCACACCCTCCTCCACCCCTCCCCCCACACCCACATCAGACACACCCTCTCCCTTCCCTGCCACCCCGCCACCCACCCCTTCCATGCCCCCATCAGCCCCCTCCTCTGCCGCAGTGTGGGCCGGCTCTTCTGCCTCCTCCTCTTCTGGCTCGCCTCCCACCTCGTCATCGTCCTCCACCAACACCACCTCCATCTCTGGCATGGGGGGCAGGGGGGAGCCTCAGCACATATGCTGCTGTTGTGGCCTCATCATCATTGTCAACACCCTCTGTGGAAGATGACAGTCATCAGCACATTAGTATGTCTGTAACATGGCACATGTACCTATGCAGGCACCACGCAGGCTACTGGGCCAATGTAACATATGTTACTGGGCAGCCAGGTCACCAATACTCACCATCACCCTGTGACAGGGCCTCCCTCTGGAGGCAGTCAAGGTACTGCTGGTGGTGGAGGCGCAACTCTCGCCCCTTCTTCCGGAGATCCTCTACCTGTGGATGTGAAAAGTATGGGTGGGGGCATCAGTGACCATGTATCTCTGGTGGGTGGCCAACATAAACAAACATCTGTGTGGCCAGCATCTTGCTGCTCCTGCTCCACTGCTGTGTGTGTCATGTACAGCATACTTACACACCTGTAACAGGTGATCTCCAGAAACAAGTCTGCACATGTGGGTATCGTCGGGACCAACTGAGCCTGTGTGGAAATCCTCCCCAGCGTCCTATAGGAAACCTTTTGGGAGCATCCCACAGCGCCAGCTTGCTGCCTTCCCACCTTTCACACCTGCCTCTCTCATGCTGAGCTTAAAGCTCATACAAAGGGACATAGATAGATAGGGAATGAGAGAGAGAGAGAGAGACACAACCCCTAGGGGAGATGGGTGGGTTGTGAAGGCTTATTCCTGCTGTTCCCGAAGATCACCTGTTACAGGTGAGTGACTATGTCATCTCCACGAACAAGCAGCAATTAGTCATCACATGTGAGGACACCCTAGATGTCGATGCCAGGGAAGGATCCCCAGGGCTGTGAGGCCCTGTGGAGGGGTTCCACCTCCTCCCATGGATCTCTGGCATCCTGTAAGAGAGGCGGCTAGGATTTGATTATGTATGGGTGATGTTTTGGAGAGCAGCCTGACCAACCAGAGCATCCCTGCGGGATCCTTTATCCAAGCAGTAGTGGACTGTGAACTGATGACAAGGTAGCTGCTCCACAACTGTCGTTAATACAGACGGAATGGAGGTGCACCCTAGAGGCTGCCATGACTCTCATATTGTGAGCAGGACCATGGGCCTCCAATACATTGTGCAATCCAGTTGGATAGTGTCACATGCCCCCTCTGCGCACCTGTAGGTTCAGCAGGGTACTGCACTGGGGCCTTAATATAACTGGCCTTCTGGTAGTTGTAGTTGTGCTGCCAGTTAAAAATCAGTCGTGGAATCGATGGTAAGGTTATAAGGGCTTTATTTTCCTTTTCCAAAAGGACTTCTTATCATGTACAAAACAAAATAAACATAACCCTTCTTGGGCATATAACAAAAGGAAAAATTGTAACCAAAAATAGCTTCCTTTCAGCTTCTTAACCAGAAACAAATGTATTTAAAACACAGACTTGCAGAGATAGGAATAAGCCTTCCTTTCACACTGTCAGGCTTCTTATTTCTCTTTACCTTAGTGAGAATATGTTATCAGCCACAGAAATACTACAGTCCATCTGCTCAACATTATTCTCCACTTCAGACGGTTCACATTGCATGAATTCTTCAGCAGGGATTAACACATCTTTACCTTCCTCATGTGGGAGCTTTTCAAACAGTCCGTCTTGGCTGTGACGTACTTTCCGTTCTCTGAGAGTAAACCACATTCACTGGGGTTCTGTTGGTAAGAGCCTCTCCCCTGCTGGTGCCTGGTAGGCAAGCTAAAATATTCTCTTGCACTCCTATTAGAAGGAATTGATTCACCTCTAGCCTCTGCTTGGCTCAGGACCCTGTGGATAGCTGGAGCTTTGAATGGCAGCCTTTCTGAGATTCTGTTCCTTACGTTTCTCTCAGAATGATTAACTTCTGCAGGTAAAAAGCCTTTAACTTTCTCTTGCTTATAATAAGGGTAGTGAAGCTTCTCTGCTTCCCTTAAGCTGGCTTCATATGGCTTTTGTACTTCAATGAACTGTTTCCTATAGCCAAGCCCTGTGCTTCCCCTCTTAGGATAAGAGTAAAACTTTTCGGCTTGTACCTTTCTCCTCCTGGCTCCGTTCCAACCTGGGCTGTTATACTCAGGGGCGGCCCAAGGGGGGTGCGGGGCCATGTGCGGAGACTCGGTGTGGGGCCTCATTTGCATAAGTGGCCTTATTTGCATAAATATTTGCATAATGTTACCATACACTAACTTTTAGTAAACATGTCTCTTAATGAGTGTATGGATAAAGAAAGACTAAAAGATTTCTACATTACTATAATCCAGTGCCAACCGCCAGGCACATTAGGAACTACTACAAAAGTTGCCCATTTAGAACCCATAGCAAACCCGCTGTATCCTGACAGCATTACCAGGACTCACAAAGCACCAGACCCTACCTATCAAAAGGAAACACTGCAAATATTAAACCAGTACATTTCAGAGAATACTGGGGAAAGAGAACAAGTGGCAATGTCAAATAGGAATTACATAAACAGAATACCTCAGCTCAGTTACACATGCAGAACATAGACCATCACCAAACAAGGAATCGCAATTTAGAAACAGGAAGGCAATAATTAAACTGGGAACCCCAAAAGCCAAACTTGGAATGTACAACAACACTGTAGAAATAAAACTATAAATCAATTTCCTCTTGTACCAAACAAAGCGCAGACGTTAATGATGCACATTTCCCAGAGCTTTCATATTCCAGTTAATAAATTCAAAATAAAGAGATATATTTCTACCTTTTGTGCATTTTTTTTCAGTTGCAATTGCTCCAGCCACTTTCTTCTGGTTTCTTCATGTTTTCTGCTAACTCTCCATCGTCTGCTGTCCATTTGTCCTTTCTTCTCTCTTCTAGTTTTCTTTCCATCCTCTCTCTCTACATCTGCTTTAACATACTAATCTTTATCCTTTTGCTCTTTCCTCATTCTTATTTCATCCACACAAATTTTACCCCTCCATCCTCAATCCCCACTTACTCTCCCAATACCCGGCCAATTGTAGATTTTTCATCCCTCCCACACAAAATATTTTTCCCCTCTCCATTTTACTCTCCCAGCCCCATCCCATTCTAATCCTCCCCCAACATCAGCTCCCTTCTAGTTCCAGTCTCACCCAGCATCCATTCCCTTCTAGTCCCTGCATCAGCCCATTTCCAGTCCTAGCCCCCCATCAACCCATTTCCAGTCCTAGCTCCCCCATCCATTTTCAGTCTGAGTCCCTTCATCAGCTCATTTCCAATCCTAGCCCCCATCAGCCCATTTCTAGTCATTTCCTAGCCCCACCATCAGCCCATGTCAAATCCTAGCTCCCCTCCACTCAGCCCAATTCCAGTCCAAGCCCCCCCATGAGCCTACTTCCAGTTCTAGCCCCTCCATGAGTCCATTTCAATTCAAGCCCCCACCACAGCCCATTTCCAATCTTAGCTCCCCCCAACAGCCCATTTCCAGTCCTATCCTAGCTGCTCCATCAGCCCATTTTCAGTTCTAGCTCGCGTCTAAAGGGGCAGATGGGAAATTTCCCATTAGCCCCTGCGGGCTTTACAGAGACGCGAGGGAGCACTCTCCCTTCGCGAATCTGAAAGCCCTTGCAGAGGGCTCGACGAGGAGAGGGGGCCCCGCGGGACACGCCATTCTGCCGCTGCTGCGACGGACGCGGCAGCAGCCAGAGACAGTTTTTTTTTAAAAATGTAATGTAAAAAAAAAGCAGAATGTTCTTTGCGCGGGGCCCCCTGAAACGCGGGGCCCTGTGCAAAAAACATTCTTGCTCAATGGACGGGCCGGCCCTGGTTATACTCAATCTCACTCTCTCTGCGTCCAGCTATCTTTGCCTCTCACTCAAGCACTCATTGGACTCACTCAGACCTCCGTTCAGGCTTCCAAAGTGGTAGTCAGACACGCTTTCTTAACAGCTATCTCTCCAGCTTCTCTCGTCCTCTCTGTTCACCCAGTTTCTTCTGTTTCTGCTTTCGTTCTGAATCTTAGGCTCCCTTTGAGACTTGGACTCAACCTTCATCTCCCTAACTGCTTGTGAGCTGTGCTTATCTAGGTATCTTTATTTATTTATTTTATTTATTTATTTATAGTCTCTTATATACCGCACTATTCGGCATCAGCGCGGTTTACATGGAACAAAAATGCTCAGTACAGTTAACATGTAAGAGTTTACAGATAACAGGGCAAGTAACTTGGATAACAGGGGTAAGCTATTTACAGCATTTGCTACATAAACTTGTATAACAGTGGCAAACTATTTACAAATATTGCTACATAAAGTCGTATGATCATGAATACCATAGAAACAAATGCACCACTAAGGGTTAGGGAATCTTTCTTAGCATGTTGTTGGGAAACCATATAATTGCCTAGCGGGTTGCATCTCTGTCTCAGTGGGTGAGGTTGGGTTCTATGAGGTACTTATTGAAAAGATGGTATTTAAGGGCTTTCCTAAACTGTGTGAGGCTCTTAATCGCCCGGATATCTGGAGGTAATGCGTTCCAGCATCTTGGTGCACTGATACTAAACGCCCTATTGGCTGTAGATGTTGTGCACGCTGTTAATGCTTTCGGGACTTTTAGGGTGTTTGTAGCTGTGGATCTCCTTGCTCTATTAGGAGATGTGATATGGATGAGGGCCGATATTGACTCAGGGGAGAGCTTGTTAATAGCTTTAAAAGTGATTAACAGTGTCTTGAAGACGATTCTAGCCTGGATAGGTAGCCAATGTAATTGTATCAGCAGAGGTGTCACGTGGTCACTTCTGGAGGCTCCATGGATGACCCTTGCTGCAGCGTTCATGGCGAGCTGCTCTGCTTGGCTCAGGACCCTGTGGATAGCTGGAGCTTTGAATGGCAGCCTTTCTGAGATTCTGTTCCTTACGTTTCTCTCAGAATGATTAACTTCTGCAGGTAAAAAGCCTTTAACTTTCTCTTGCTTATAATAAGGGTAGTGAAGCTTCTCTGCTTCCCTTAAGCTGGCTTCATATGGCTTTTGTACTTCAATGAACTGTTTCCTATAGCCAAGCCCTGTGCTTCCCCTCTTAGGATAAGAGTAAAACTTTTCGGCTTGTACCTTTCTCCTCCTGGCTCCGTTCCAACCTGGGCTGTTATACTCAGGGGCGGCCCAAGGGGGTGCGGGGCCATGTGCGGAGACTCGGTGCGGGGCCTCATTTGCATAAGTGGCCTTATTTGCATAAATATTTGCATAATGTTACCATACACTAACTTTTAGTAAACATGTCTCTTAATGAGTGTATGGATAAAGAAAGACTAAAAGATTTCTACATTACTATAATCCAGTGCCAACCGCCAGGCACATTAGGAACTACTACAAACGTTGCCCATTTAGAACCCATAGCAAACCCGCTGTATCCTGACAGCATTACCAGGACTCACAAAGCACCAGACCCTACCTATCAAAAGGAAACACTGCAAATATTAAACCAGTACATTTCAGAGAATACTGGGGAAAGAGAACAAGTGGCAATGTCAAATAGGAATTACATAAACAGAATACCTCAGCTCAGTTACACATGCAGAACATAGACCATCACCAAACAAGGAATCGCAATTTAGAAACAGGAAGGCAATAATTAAACTGGGAACCCCAAAAGCCAAACTTGGAATGTACAACAACACTGTAGAAATAAAACTATAAATCAATTTCCTCTTGTACCAAACAAAGCGCAGACGTTAATGATGCACATTTCCCAGAGCTTTCATATTCCAGTTAATAAATTCAAAATAAAGATATATTTCTACCTTTTGTGCATTTTTTTTCAGTTGCAATTGCTCCAGCCACTTTCTTCTGGTTTCTTTCATGTTTTCTGCTAACTCTCCATCGTCTGCTGTCCATTTGTCCTTTCTTCTCTCTTCTAGTTTTCTTTCCATCCTCTCTCTCTACATCTGCTTTAACATACTAATCTTTATCCTTTTGCTCTTTCCTCATTCTTATTTCATCCACACAAATTTTACCCCTCCATCCTCAATCCCCACTTACTCTCCCAATACCCGGCCAATTGTAGATTTTTCATCCCTCCCACACAAAATATTTTTCCCCTCTCCATTTTACTCTCCCAGCCCCATCCCATTCTAATCCTCCCCCAACATCAGCTCCCTTCTAGTTCCAGTCTCACCCAGCATCCATTCCCTTCTAGTCCCTGCATCAGCCCATTTCCAGTCCTAGCCCCCCATCAACCCATTTCCAGTCCTAGCTCCCCCATCCATTTTCAGTCTGAGTCCCTTCATCAGCTCATTTCCAATCCTAGCCCCCCATCAGCCCATTTCTAGTCATTTCCTAGCCCCACCATCAGCCCATGTCAAATCCTAGCTCCCCTCCACTCAGCCCAATTCCAGTCCAAGCCCCCCCATGAGCCTACTTCCAGTTCTAGCCCCTCCATGAGTCCATTTCAATTCAAGCCCCCTCCACAGCCCATTTCCAAACTAAGCTCCCCCCACCAGCCCAGATCCAGGCGTATCCTCGCTGCTCCATCAGCCCATTTTCAGTTTCTAGCTCGCGTCTAAAGGGGCAGATGGGAAATTTCCCATTAGCCCCTGCGGGCTTTACAGAGACGCGAGGGAGCACTCTCCCTTCGCGAATCTGAAAGCCCTTGCAGAGGGCTCGACGAGGAGAGGGGGCCCCGCGGGACACGCCATTCTGCCGCTGCTGCGACGGACGCGGCAGCAGCCAGAGACAGTTTTTTTTTAAAAATGTAATGTAAAAAAAAAGCAGAATGTTCTTTGCGCGGGGCCCCCTGAAACGCGGGGCCCTGTGCAAAAAACATTCTTGCTCAATGGACGGGCCGGCCCTGGTTATACTCAATCTCACTCTCTGCGTCCAGCTATCTTTGCCTCTCACTCAAGCACTCATTGGACTCACTCAGACCTCCGTTCAGGCTTCCAAAGTGGTAGTCAGACACGCTTTCTTAACAGCTATCTCTCCAGCTTCTCTCGTCCTCTCTGTTCACCCAGTTTCTTCTGTTTCTGCTTTCGTTCTGAATCTTAGGCTCCCTTTGAGACTTGGACTCAACCTTCATCTCCCTAACTGCTTGTGAGCTGTGCTTATCTAGGTATCTCCGAGCAGCACCTCCCCCCAGCTGATTTGTATCAGGTGAGAATCTCCTAGATTCTCTGCTGGCTGGGTGTGCCTCTCTAGCTCGTGACCTCATTTGCTTTCGTTGCTCATGGCAACTTTCTAACATGTGCTCTCCCCAAACGTCAGTGTCTTCCTGATCTGCTATTTCATCCATCTCCATAGGGTCCGCTAGTGAGTCTGCTCTGTGACAATAGACATATGTTGGAAATTGCTGTACCCAATTGTGATGGATCAGAGGCTATGAATAGCTGAGAGGACCTTCTGTGTTGCTGGGTCCTCTGCAGATGAACAGCCACAGCTCTTTTACAGACCAAAGTATGAGGAGTTTTATCTGCATTTGAAGCATGAGGCTTCTGAATGACTGCAGTTAACTAACCCTCTTGGTTCAAATGCAAGGTGGAAACCACCTTAGGCATGAAGTGTGGATGTGTCCTTAGGACTACCTTATCATGGTGAAACAGCATGTAAGGTGGATCAGCCACTAGAGCTTGCAAATCACTGATACAACTTGCTGATGTGCTTGCAAGACGGAATATTACTTACCAGGACAGACACTTCAAGGAAGTAGTGGCTAAGGGCTCAAGAGGCAGCAGCATAAGCTGGCCTAGCAGCACATTGAGACCCCATGCCACTGGAGGTGGTCTAAGGGGAGGTTTCGTTAGCTGCAGGCCTCTCATGATTCTAGATATGAGAGGATGGGATGAAATGGGTTGTCCATTGATGGGGTCCGAAGAAGCAGCAATGGCACATGCATGGGCTCTGACTGACTCAGGTTGGAGACCAGTGTTTGAAATGGAAAGGAGTGAGTCCACAAATGTGTTTATATTTATTTATTTATTTATTTTTATTTATTTAACTGTATTTATATCCCGCTTTTCACCGGGTCAAAGTGGTGTTACATATAAGGGTGGGGAGAATTAAGTATCAGGGTAGGACCATCACCAGGTAGGCAACATTGATGATTTCAACATAAGACAGACTTTAGACATGGACAGTACAGAGCAGTTGCTGTTCAGAGGTACAAGATGAGGGAGTTCAGGAGTTGGTGCATTTTTTGGTGGGGGTTGTCTTGAAGTATTCTTGGAATAGGATGGTTTTTAGCTGTTTTCTGAATGACGGTAGATCGTTATTGTTTCTGAGGTGGCTCGGTAGTGAGTTCCATAAGGAAGGTGCATAAAGTTCAAATGCTCGGTTGCATGTCCGTTGAGAGCATTTGGTTCTTTTGTGGGGGACTGTGAGGTAGTTGCTGGAGGCTTGTCTAGTTGCTTTGCCGTGGGGCTGGACGGTTTAGTAGGGTGCGAAGTTGGGTATTCTGTGCTTGATGGATGGCTTTGTGGGTGAGTAGGATGGATTTGTACTTAGTTCTTGCTTCTAAGGGAAGTATGTGTAGGTCTCTTAGAATTGGAGTGATGTGGTCGCTTTTCTTTGCTTTGTGGATGATTCTTGCTGTGGTGTTCAGTGCAGTTCGGAGGGGGTTGGTCTGTGTGGCTTGTAGTCCATGGTAGATTATGTTGCAGTAATCCAGATGTGGGAGTGTCATAGCTTGCATCGCCGTCCTGAAGTCTTGAGGTTCGAGGAGGGGTCTGAGCCGTTGTATTGTTTTTGCTTTATGGAATATATTTCCTGAGGTTTTGGTAATTTGTTGCTTGAGGGTAAGAGCTTGGTCAATGATAATGCCTAGATATCTTATGTGTGGCTGTATTTGAATGCTTGTGGGTCCTATGTTGAGGTGTGTGGGTGGTGTGAAGTCTGGGTCTTTTGTTACTATGAGGGCTTCAGTTTTCTTTATGTTTATGGATAGGTTGTTCTCTTGTAGCCAGTGTGACACTTCGGAGAAGCATGCTGAAAGATGAGTATTTGTTGGGCTTGTGGTTGTAATTGGGGCATAGAGCATGATATTGTCAGCATATATATGGAAGTTGATGTTGTGGGTACGTATGACTGAACAGAGTGGTTGTAGGTAGATGTTGAAGAGCATGGCTGAGAGCGTAGATCCTTGGGGTACTCCTTGGTGTTGCTGAAAAGGGGGCGAGATCGAGGTGCTAGTACGGATCAGTTGTTGTCTGTTGGTTAGGTAGGATTGAAACCATTGGAGTACGGTGTCTTTAATCCCAATTGACTGCAATCTTCTTAAGAGGATGTTGTGGGAGATGGTGTCAAAGGCTGCGGAGATGTCAAGGAAGATCATGGCATATCCAGAGTGTTTTTCTTGGGTTCCTATGGTGAGGGTGTTCATCAGTGTGGTCATGAGGGTCTCGACTCCATGTAGTGGGCGGAAGCCGTGCTGTTGTGGGTCCAGTATGTTGTTGATGTTTAGGTGTTCTTGAAGCTGCTGCTGAACTATCTTTTCGATTATCTTGGCGGTAAATGGTAGGCTTGCTATCGGTCTGTAGGATGCAGGGTCTAGGGGATCCAGGTTTTGTTTTTTTAAATATGGACGTATAATTGTAGTTTTAAGGATGTCTGGCATGTGGCCTTGGGAGAAGGATTCGTTGACAATATGGGTTAGTGGTGTGCTCAGGTCTTCTTTGGATTTCGTTATCCAGTCAGTGGGGCAGGGGTCAAGCGGAGAGGTGGTGGTGTTTAGCCGGGAGATGGTGGACGATATTTCTTCTGCAGTGGTTCCCTTGAAGGTAGTCCAGTCATTGTGTATGTTGGGGTGGTGGTTTGTTGTAGTTGTCTCGGAGTTCAGATGTGGGTTTTGTGGTTGTTGGAGCCAATGTTCCCTCTAATTTTCTGTAGGCTGTGTGCGCATAAAATATCAGCTGTGCAGCTTTTGAAGGAAGGTTAAATTTTTGTGTGCCACATAACGACCCTCGGAGTTATATACTTTAAAATTTGACTACACATCAGAATACAGTATGTACACCACATTGATTGCACTAGAAAATATTGTAGAACTTGTGAAAACCATAAATACACAACAACTTTTCAATTTTAAGAACGTCTGTGTTGTTTTCTATCAGAATCAGAACCGTAATTTTTGTGCGCTCTGTTATAAAGTATGTGCGCTCACTCGGCGAGGTGTGTGCGTGCGCACATGCGCACAGCTTAGAGGGAACAGTGGTTGCTGCTGTTTGTATTGTCGGGCCAGTATCTCTGGTGGGATCTTCGGTAGTTGGTCAGAGTTATTGGGTGCTTTTGTCAATTGTTTGACAATCTGAAAGAGTTCACGAGGTTTATTTATGGATGCGTTTATGATTTTCGTGTGGTAGGTTTTCTTTGCTTTGTCAGGCTCAGAATGGTATGCTTTGAGTTCATATAAGTATTTTGTTTTGTCGCTGTCATTTTTGGTTTTTCTCCATTTTCTTTCTGTTCTTCTGAGTTTTGTTTTTAGTTTGCGGAGAGTGGGAGTGAACCATCTGGCTTTTTTGGAAAGATGCCTTGTTCTGGTTTTGTTTGCTGTTGCTTTGGACGCAGTGGAGATCGTGGTATTCCAGTTGAGAATTAGGTCATCAATGTTATTGGAGTTTGTTTGTAGTTTGGGCATAGTTTGTGCTAAGAAGTCGTCTTTGTTGAAGTTTTAAATCTTCTAGCGTGATGTGTGTCTTCCTTGTTGGTTATAGGTTGGTAGGCGTGGGATATGGCAATGAGGTAGTGGTCGGACCAAGGTACTGGTGAGATCCGCAGGTTCTTGTATGAGGAGGCAGTTAGGGAGTTTAGGAATATGAGGTCCAGTGTGTTTCCTTTTTCATGTGTGGGTTCTTGTATGATTTGTATCATGTCCATTGCTGTCATGGCAGTGGTGAAGGTTTCTGCTTGTTCCTCTTGAAGTGAAGGGAGGTTAAAGTCACCTAGGATGATTTGTTCCTTTGCAGAGCTGGTGCTCTCAGATATGAATTGTAGCATTCTTGATAGGTCGGTGTTCGTGGTAGGT
The DNA here is from genome assembly GCA_033557465.1 of Ichthyophis bannanicus. Lineage (NCBI taxonomy): Eukaryota > Metazoa > Chordata > Amphibia > Gymnophiona > Ichthyophiidae > Ichthyophis > Ichthyophis bannanicus. The sequence goes on along the minus strand of CM066038.1, from coordinate 367,567,798 downwards.
GGACGGTAGATTAAACATATCGAAAGGTGTTTGTTGGTGAGGGTGAGGAGATCTGCTTCATTGGTGGTTTCTGAAGAGTGGGTTCTAAGATGGAGGTCAGCTTTTGCTACGATGGCTACACCTCCATCTTTGGAGTGTGCTCAGGAGCAGTGATGGAGGTTGTATCCTTTTGGGGTTAGCTGATTCATTATCACTGTGTCGCTATCTGTTAGCCAGGTTTCTGTTAGACATAGGATGTCGATCTTCTTAGCTGTGATTAGGTCCTGGAGTAAGTGATATTTGTTCCTAACTGAGCGTGCGTTTATTAAGGAGATGGAGAGGTGGTGGCAGTTTGGGGTGTTGAGGGTATGGGTTGATGTGTGCTGTGTGTGAGAGTGGAATTGTTTAGGGTTGCAGGTGGGTGTGGGTTGTGCTGTTGTGATATTAGGCATAAGTAGGTTATTGGGTATGCCTGTGGGGGAGGGGTAGAGGGTCAGGAGAGGAGTGAGGAGGTAGATGGGGGCTAGTAAGGGTGGCATGATAGGTGAGAGTACCTGGTGCTTGGGGGCCAGGTGCGTTTCAGTGTTGTTCCCTTGAGGTGGTGGGATCTTTATTCGTCATATTTCTTCTGCTGTAGTGGGTTGGCGTGTTCCTCATTGCTGCGAATGCTGCGGTGGTGGTGTTTGTTTCGCCGTTTCGGGACTCACAGGTCTGTCGGGTATGGCCCTGTTTGCGCCTCCGTGCCGCGCCTAAGGGCCATGCCAAAGGGCCCTCTGGCCGGGCACGCCCTGTAGGGACACCGCTTTTATGTATGCTGAGGCTGCCGCGGGCTTCTCTTCCTCTGCCCCGATTGGGCAGGAGCTCAGCGATGGATTTTGTCAGCAGCAGCTCCCTCGGTGTAGGGACGCCGCTTTTATGTGTGCTGAGGATGCCGCGGGCTTCTCTCCCACTGCCCCGATTGGGCAGGAGCTCAGCGATGGATTTTGTCAGCAGCGGCTCCCTCGGTGTAGGGACACCGCTTTTATGTGTGCTGAGGCTGCCGCGGGCTTCTCTCCCACTGCCCCGATTGGGCAGGAGCTCAGCGATGGATTTTGTCAGCAGCGGCTCCCTCGGTGTAGGGACACCACTTTTATGTGTGCTGAGGCTGCCGCGGGCTTCTCTCCCACTGCCCCGATTGGGCAGGAGCTCAGCGATGGATTTTGTCAGCAGCGGCTCCCTCGGTGTAGGGCAACTGGTCTATAGGGATGACAAGAGGGTTGACACCCTTTTGTGATCAGCAAATGGAAACTGTCTTCCACTTGACGGCATTAGATTGCCTTGTGGAAGGTTTCCTGGAAGCATAACGGACATCTCGCACTTCCTGAGTGAGGGGACGGACAAAGCATTTACAGCCTTCAGTAGCCAGGCTCTGAGGTGCAGACACTGGGGGTTTGGATGCCATACTTTCCCCTCCTCCTGCGACCATATGTCTGGAGCTGACCCTATGTCCAGGGGTGGAACCTGGGACAGATGTTGAAGCAGAGGGTACCACACATGGTTTTGCCAGTGTGGGGCTATGAGGATCATGTTGCCTCTGTCCCTCAGGAGCTTTAATAGGGTCTTGGCAATCAAGGGAATGGGAGGAACGGCATATAGGACTTCCTGCCCCCAGTTGAGGTGGAAAGCATCCCTCACTTGGCAGCCCTGAGCCTGAATCTGTGAACAGAACTGGGTAGGTTTGCCATATGAAGGACTTGCAAAGAGGTCTACATCTTGACTTCCCCTGAGTTGCAATACTCTGGAGAGTTGGTCCATGTGTACAGACCATTTCTGCGGAGGCAGAACACGACTGTGTGTGTCTGGCCAAGAGTCCTGATTGCCAGGGAGATAGCCTGGCAGGAGATGGATCCGCTGCTCTCTGGCAAATGCCCACAGTTGAAGATCTTCGTAGCAAAGGGTCAGAGAGCCTGTTCCTCCTTCTTCCCTCACATAGACCATGGCTACATGATTGTCTGCGTGACGTAGTATTCTCTTGGCCTGTAGAAGGGAATGGAATAGGTGAGGAGCTAGGCGAATTGTTCTGAGCTCCAACAGATTGATGTGGAAATCAATCTTCTGACAATTCCAAGGTGGCTTGGGTGGAGGTGTCCAGTAGATGTGCACCCCACCCCATTTTGGAGGCATCTGTTGTTAATGTGATCTGAGGAGGGGGTTGCAGGAAAGGTGTCCCCTCCAACAGGTGTTGTGCTGACCGCCAACAGTCCAGGGACACGGTACCGTGGTCTGAGCTAACTATCAGATCTGTGAGACAGCATGTTGCTTGCATCCACTGGGAAGAGAGGGCCCACTGGGCTGTTCTCATGTGGAGACAAGCATAGGGGACCACATGCACCGTAGATGCCAGGTGACCCAGCAGCTGATGCATCTTTCGAGTCGAGAGGTGGGTCTTTCGTAGTGCTTAAGAAACCAGTTGCACAATGCAAGGACAGCGAGGCTGAGGCAGGTAGGTCTTTGGCAGTCTGGTAAATAGCATTGCTCCTAGGAGCTCCAGCGATTGCGTGGGAGTCAGAAAGGATTCCTGGAGATTTATGACAGGGCCTAGATATTGAAGTGCACGCATTGTGTAGGAGAGAGAGGCCTGGGCATGTGTTTGTGACTCTGCCCGGATGAGGCAATCGTCCAAGTAAGGGCAGACAAAGATTCCCCTGGTATGCAATACACACGCTGCCACAGCCATGCACCTTGTGACTACTCTGGGTGCTGAGGCAAGGCTGAAGGGAAATCTTTGTTTTGATAGTGCTGTCCCAGATGGTGTAACCAAAGGGACTTTCAGTGAGATTGTTGGCTGCGAAGATGGGTGTACGCATCCTTGTGATCTACAGAACAAAGTCAGTTCTGGCTGTGTAGGTCAGGAAGTACTGTTCATAGAGAAACCATTTTGAATGTCTGTTGGAACAGGAACTTGTTCAGTTCTCAGAGATCCATTATGGGTCTGTGACCTCCTGTTTTTGTAGGTTTGAGGACATTTGGGGGGAAGAACCCAGAACCCTGTTGGAGGTGAGGTACCTCTTCCATTGCTCCTTGAGGTAATAGATGTTTTACCTCTGGATTCAGTTGGGGGGACCTTCGAGAACTGACTGTCCTTATTATGGTAGGAGGCGGCAGGCTATGTGAATGACGCCTGTACTCTCTTCTATGTTGGACAGAGTCCAGGGTTCTGATGTTATTTGCCTCCATCTGCGGATGAGGTGACCTAATCTTCCTGGGATTGGTGAAGGTTGTTTTCCCTGGAGGGCCTGGAAGGGCAGGTACTCTATCACAGAGTCAAAGGCCCTGTGGGGGCTGAGGCTGCTGGGTCTCCTGAGGCAAAGTAGCTCTCGGCTTTCTCTGCTTAGTAGATTGTTGACCATTTTTAACAGCTTGTACTGCAGGTTGTCCTTGCTGAGCATAGGACTGATAGTATCCTTTCTTTCTGGAGAGGAAGGGCTTTTCTAAGGCTCTCATCTTTGCAGGATCTACAATATTTGAAAGCCTTGCCAAGGTAGAATTGTCCTGCCGGTTCTTCCAAAAATGTTTTCACCAGTACAGGAGATGTTGGCCAGTTTATCCTGTACCCAGTGTTCCAGGTGAGAGGCTTGCAGCCAGCCAAGTTTCCTTGCCCCAAAACCAATGGCAGAGACTCTGCCTATGCATGACAAACAGTCAAAAGCTGCCCTGTTCACAACTTGTGAAATGTTCTGGCCATGCTTGACAGGTGCTACATAGTCGTGACCTCTGGGATCTGGGAGATGTGGACTTACCAGTTGTAGATCTCCTGTGACCTCCGTCAGGAACATTCCCATCTACGTGATATAGGAACCTGTCCTACATGACAGCATGGATGTTTGGAGGACACAGCGACCAAAGGCATCTAATGTCTTACACTCCCTACCAGAAGGGTTGGTGGCATGTTGTTTGTAACGTTTAATTCTCCTCATAGCAGACTCCACCATGATGGAGTGATCAGGGAGGTGTCCTTTCTGCAAACCAGGGGAGGGAGGCACACGATACAGAGTAGGCACCTGTGAGAATGTGGAGAGGTGGTAAGAGGAATCCCCCACATTCTCAAAAGAGGATTCCTTAAGATCTGATGTATTGGCAGGATGTCTGCCTCCTTTGAAGTTTGGTGATATTGTTCAATCTCTAGCTCCCGTGGCCTGTGCTCACATTGAGTTACTAATGAAATGGAGAGGCCCTTGACTACATGTGTTGAGGTCCAGGAAGGACATATCCTGAGGAGGGGACAATCTCCTCTTGGGAGAGGCAGGCTTGTCCTACAGAGGTACATCGTTACCCTCTGAGCTGTCAGAGTCATCAGACCCCTCAGGAGATTGGATGTATCTTCTCTACGGAGGCTCAGGTAACGTGTGGTACTGGTACCGATTGGCGTCAGTATCGGAGTGACCCAATGTGGATACTGGTACTCATCAGCACCAATGGTGCAGTTGCCAATGTCGGTCCTGCAATTGCTGCACATACCGGTGCTGGACTTTGCAGGGTCTGGGGTGCAACCAAGGTCTTTGATGCCACAAGGAGAGCTGCCAGACTGCGTTCGATGGCCACGATCCTCTGGTCTATCAACACTGCCAATGTCTGTGTATGAGTACTGGCCAAAGCCAGGACCCCAGAGCATAGCACCAGGTGGTCGGACCAGGTTGAGGCCTCCAGAACTTCATGGTGTCCCAAAGTGGCTTTGGAGGCTAGGCACTCCCACCGGGGCTGTTTTCCCAGAGCGTGCTCCTCAAGGGCAATGCCAGTCACAGTCCGATATTTGGAGGGGGATCTACCCTTTGAGGAACGGACACATTTGTGTTTGGTTACCTGCGAACCACGGGAGGAAGAGGAAGCCCTTGACAACATGGCTGCCACCGAGGCCACATTGGAGGGAAAGAGGGTACCGAGCTTGGCTGCTCTGTTCTGCCAACCACTCTTGGATACCATCCCACAGGCTAAACATTCAGACATGGATTGATCCGGGCATGAACATTTGCAACACCAATCATGGTTGTCAGTGCCGGAGAAGGTACCGGCACATTAACAGCATATTTTCTGAACCCGAGGAGTGCATTTCCATGATGGAGGAGGGATTAGGGCCTAATGGCAAACCGGGGGGAGACCTACAAAGGGGATTTTGCCTCTTTTGTTAAAAAGCTTTGTTTGTGTGAGGGAATCAGACCATTTTTAAAAGAAAATTACAGGACCGGTGGTACCAGTAAAGAAAAACAGGCAGACACTGCCACAGGAGTGGCACTACAATAGCTGTTTTTCAGCAATGACAGGAACAATGACCTGCTGGCTCTGTGGAAAACAATGAACTGGAGAGAGGCATTTGGGAAAGGCAAGATGGCAGCACACAGGCCCTGTGGGATGCTTCCAATAGCTTTCCTATTGGACACTGGGAAGCGTTCCCATGCAGGCTCCATCAGTACCAATGATACCCACATGTGAGGACTACTTCCTGATTGTTCCAGGAGATTACCTGTTCCCAGTGCCACCTGCATGCGTAGCTGTGTCTCTGGGCATGAGTGCAGTGACACCTATGTGCAGTGTGCCTGGCACCCTGAACACATCATTCCAGTCCCCTGTGGCGCCCTTTCATGGCAATGCATGATCATGCCACATTTGGATTGCCAATGATGGTGTCCATGGTAACCCCCCTAACCCCGTATGTGGTCTGGTGATCACATTTATTTATTTATTTATTTATTTAACAGTATTTCTAAACCGCCTTATCTTAAAAATCAAGGTGGTATCACGGCAAACAATCAGGTCAGGTGAGTGTGTTATACATGCAGTGGGGGGAAATTGAGTGTGTGTCGTGTTGTGTGTTAGATTGGTATGAGCTATTTACAGAGTGGGCTATATACAGAGGTGCAAAAACAAATTCCATGCATACATTGGTTAGGCGGGATCATGCGCTGTTGTTCATTCTCTGAAGTTATGTGATGTGTCCATAGTGTTCTATGAACAGTATGGTTTTTAGCTGTTTTCTGAAGTCTTTTAGGTCTGTAGCGGCCCTCAAGTCGTCCGGGAGTTTGTTCCATATTGTTGGAGCGGCCATTGAGAGTGCTCTGTCTGTTGTGTCCTTGCGTGTGTGTTTGTATTCACTGGGGGTGCTGACTCTGTTGTGGGTTTGTTTTCTTCTGGGACGCGTACTGGTGTCTGATTGTATGAGTGTGTGTAGGCTGTTGGCTGATGTGTGGTGTTTGATCTTGAATATGTTTATGATAGTTTTGTATTTGATGCGTGCACCGATTGGAAGCCAGTGTAAGTCTTTTAAGGTGGGTGTGATGTGCTCCTGTCTTGCCGTTCCTGTTATGATTCGTGCAGCAGTGTTTTGTGCTAGTTGTAGAGGTTTGAGGGCTTGTTTCGGTAGGCCGAGGTATATCGGATTGCAGAAGTCCAGTAGTGGGGTTATCAGTGCTTGACAGACGGTACGGAAGTGTTCCGGGGCAAGGAGCGGCTTTAGTCTCCTGATGATTCGCATCTTGTAGTAGGCTTTTTGGGTTGTTTTGTCTATGTGTGGTTTGAGATTGAGTTTATTGTCCAGAGTAACTCCGAGGTATCTCACTTCTGATCTTATTGGTATAGTGGTGCTTTGTATCTTTAGATTTGTGTTGTCATGATCTACGCACATCCTCGGACCCAAACCCACTGGCAACATGATATTCTAACAATCATGGGTGCTGTGTCCATACATGGAACATTGTGTGGGTGGCCCTATTCACCTTGCCAGGGGCCACTACCATGACATTTGGGTTTCTACAAGGCCCAGGAAAGCAATGCTTGACCCACTACAAGCATTGTGTAACGTGTCTCTCTTGGGGATACTGCTAGGTACGTATAACCTGGTTTGTCCACTGTTGCAAAGAGCATACTGGGCATGAAGGATGAGGGTGTGACCCAGTATGGGCTATCTTATGTTGTTATGTTCCTATGACCTGGGCCTTGTATGCTTACAGCAGGTGTGGTTGCCAACACCAGGGCCAGGGGCCATTGCACCTGAATAGGCTATTGCCACCTGTGCTCATTTCAGGGTTTCTGTCTGTGCTGTGCAACCACAACAGGTGCATGTATCCTTCCAACACCATCAGTAATGTTCATCTGCATCAAGGTTTGGGATTAGTAGAAAGTGGGCAGATGTGTGACCTGACTCAGCATACAGTTATGGGAACATGGCTCTGTTACAGGCCTTTGTAATCAGATCTCATAGCTCATGGGGGTGGGGTGCTGTTACACACATCCACATCTGCACCTAGCATACCATCTGGATACATCAAAGACGTGTGTGATGAGGTGATGACCTCACAGACTACGTGAGATGTGCAACCTACCTGCCATAACCTAACACAATATCTGAATGTCATACCCACCATTGCAATCAGGTCTCTGGCCCCCTGGGGGTTGTGTGTCCTAGCACACATCATCAGCTCCATACACCATAGCAACAGGGTGACTGACAGTACACCTTACGCAGGTCTCAGGACTCCTGGGGATAGGGAGAATGTATTGAACTGTTTAGGCACACAGGACCATATCACCAGGGTGAGTGATAGCCCACTTTGATGGGCTCTCAGGGCTCCTGGGGATAGGGAGAATGTATTCAACTGTTTAGGCACACAGAACTATATCACCAGGGTGAGTGATAGCCCACTTTGATGGGCTCTCAGGGCTCCTGGGGATAGGGAGAATATATTCAACTGTTTAGGCACACACAACCACATCACCAGGGTGCCTGACAGCCCACTTTGATGGGCTCTCATAGCTCCTGGGGATAGGGAGAATGTATTCAACTGTTTAGGCACACAGAACCATATCAACAGGGTGAGTGATAGCCCACTTTGATGGGCTCTCAGGACTCCTGGGGATAGGGAGAATGTATTCAACTGTCTAGGCACACAGAACCATATCACCAGGGTGCCTGACAGCCCACTTTGATGGGCTCTCAGGGCTCCTGGGGATAGGGAGAATGTATTCAACTGTTTAGGCACACAGAACCATATCACCAGGGTGAGTGATAGCCCACTTTGATGGGCTCTCAGGACTCCTGGGGATAGGGAGAATGTATTCAACTGTCTAGACACACAGAACCATATCACCAGGGTGCCTGACAGCCCACTTTCATGGGCTCTCAGGGCTCTTGGGGATAGGGAGAATGTATTCAACTGTTTAGGCACACAGAACCATATCACCAGGGTGAGTGATAGCCCACTTTGATGGGCTCTCAGTGCTCCTGGGGATAGGGAGAATGTATTCAACTGTTTAGGCACACAGAACCATATCACCAGGGTGAGTGATAGCCCACTTTGATGGGCTCTCAGGACTCCTGGGGATAGGGAGAATGTATTCAACTGTCTAGGCACACAGAACCATATCACCAGGGTGCCTGACAGCCCACTTTGATGGGCTCTCAGTGCTCCTGGGGATAGGGAGAATGTATTAAACTATTTAGGCACACAGAACCATATCACCAGGGTGAGTGATAGCCCACTTTGATGGGCTCTCAGTGCTCCTGGGGATAGGGAGAATGTATTCAACTGTTTAGGCACACAGAACCATATCACCAGGGTGAGTGATAGCCCACTTTGATGGGCTCTCAGGGCTCCTGGGGATAGGGAGAATGTATTCAACTGTTTAGGCACACAGAACCATATCACCAGGGTGAGTGATAGCCCACTTTGATGGGCTCTCAGGACTCCTGGGGATAGGGAGAATGTATTCAACTGTCTAGACACACAGAACCATATCACCAGGGTGCCTGACAGCCCACTTTCATGGGCTCTCAGGGCTCTTGGGGATAGGGAGAATGTATTCAACTGTTTAGGCACACAGAACCATATCACCAGGGTGAGTGATAGCCCACTTTGATGGGCTCTCAGTGCTCCTGGGGATAGGGAGAATGTATTCAACTGTTTAGGCACACAGAACCATATCACCAGGGTGAGTGATAGCCCACTTTGATGGGCTCTCAGGACTCCTGGGGATAGGGAGAATGTATTCAACTGTCTAGGCACACAGAACCATATCACCAGGGTGCCTGACAGCCCACTTTGATGGGCTCTCAGGGCTCCTGGGGATAGGGAGAATGTATTCAACTGTTTAGGCACACAGAACCATATCACCAGGGTGAGTGATAGCCCACTTTGATGGGCTCTCAGGACTCCTGGGGATAGGGAGAATGTATTCAACTGTCTAGGCACACAGAACCATATCACCAGGGTGCCTGACAGCCCACTTTCATGGGCTCTCAGGGCTCCTGGGGATAGGGAGAATGTATTCAACTGTTTAGGCACACAGAACCATATCACCAGGGTGAGTGATAGCCCACTTTGATGGGCTCTCAGTGCTCCTGGGGATAGGGAGAATGTATTAAACTATTTAGGCACACAGAACCATATCACCAGGGTGAGTGATAGCCCACTTTGATGGGCTCTCAGGACTCCTGGGGATAGGGAGAATGTATTCAACTGTCTAGGCACACAGAACCATATCACCAGGGTGCCTGATAGCCCACTTTGATGGGCTCTCAGGGCTCCTGGGGATAGGGAGAATGTATTCAACTGAATGAAGGCACTGGCTGTGTGCACTGTTCCACTGTCTTGGCACAGAAACAGTGCATTCCCTGTGGAGTCCATAGCTGTTCATCAGACAGGGCCTGTCTATTGCAGTGCACGGCACCCATGTGAAGAGGGCTAGGCCATGGTGTGCTGTGGGCAGCAGAAACTGCCCCCTTCACCTCCGGTACCCCTCTGCCACCATGCTGACATGGCCTTATATTGGAGACAGCATCAAACCTGAATGATTTGTGGCCCTCCAGGGCTGCATTTGGGGGAATGTGCTCCAGTTAATGTCCATGTTTCTGGTGTCTGTGCTCTGTAGGGTAAAATATAGGCGTTAGAACCATGCTTATGTTCTCTGCAATAACGGTTCGTCTGTACTATTTATTTATTTATTTAGCTGTATTTATATCCCGCTTTTCACCGGGTCAAAGCGGTCAATTGGGAGATACATTTAACATGAGGGGATATGAGACACATACGCTAATACTTACAGGGAACATGGGCAATGGAGGGTTAAGTGGCTTGCCCAAGACCACAAGGAGTGCCTACAGGACTAGAAATCCCAGTCCCTCCGGCCTGAGATTGCTGTCCCCAGGTGGGACTTGAACCCCCGGCCCTCCGGCCTGAAGTACCTTGTCTTAACCACTAGACCACTCCTCCCTCGCGGTTATCATGGTTTAGTAGTGGTTAAAATATGGGGATGGGATTGACAGGCACCCCAGCTGGGACTTGAACCGGTGACCTTTTGCTCTTGAAAGCACTGGCTGTTTGTGCTGCACCACCGTCTTGGCACAAAAACAGTGTGTTCCCTGGGAAGTCCATGGCTGTTCGTCAGACAGGGCCTGTCTATTGCAGTGCATGGCACCCACGTGAAGAGGGCTAGGCCATGGTGTGCTGTGGGCAGCAGACACTGCCCCCTCCACCACCGGTACCCCTCTGCCACCATGCTGACATGCCGTTCTGCTGGTGGTGCACAGTCTCGGGCCATCCAGTGTGCGGGTAGGTGGCTGCCTATGGTGCGGGTTCTGGGGTAGGGGTGCCTACATAGACGTCCACGCTTCCCCCCCAGCACCTCCTGCCACTGCTCTGTGCCCTTGGGGGTACCTGCTGGGTACTATCCCCCATGACACTGTGATAAACACTCTCGTGCCCATGTTGGGCCCTCATCAGTTGCTGTCTGGCTGCTGTTCAGTTTCAGCATTCCTAGGTGCCACCTAGGCATCTGCCTAGTCCGCACTGTGCCCCAGCTGCACCACAGCATGTGCCGCCTGCAGCCCTCAGTATCCCCTTTCCCAGCATCTGTCCAGTTGCCCATTCCGACATGCCCGCCCTGCTGTTGTGGAACATGTGCATGCCATAGGTAACCTGTCCAATTGAGAGAGAAAAACCCTGATCAGTGCTATTTCACTGTGGGATTATTCACCTTGTATGGGGACGGAGTGTAGACCCTTCCAAAATTCATATTTATTATTTGGGGCTTTCTTGGGAGTGTTTTTTGATGTTTCCCATTACTATCCCTATTGCCCAGCTTGATTATGATTTTTTTTATTTTGTTGGGGTCATTTTCAATGTTTATTTGCACTTTGTTCCGTGCACATGTATCACACATCACTTTTTTATAGGTTTCTCTGGTTTTGCTGTACATTGCTGACATAAATGGTTTCTTTTCCCTTTAAATCAGCTCTAACGCGAGGTTTTCACTTGCATTCGTTTTGGCCTTGAATTTCACATCGTTAGTGTGCGGGGAGCCTCTCCCCTCCTACTCTCCACCCATTGACCCCTTCTCTCCGCCCCTGGGGAGCCTTCTTCCGCCCTCCGGGAGCCTTTCCCCGCCATCAGCACTCGTTTGCGCCACTGCGCGCGTGAGCACACACTACAGTGCATTTTTTGCCCCGTAAAGCGTCATTAGCATGCGCTAAGGTACCTTAGTGCGCGCTAATTGCGCGGCGTGCACATTAAGAAAGTTTAGTAAACATACCCCTTAGATTATTAATAACAAGCAAAAGCTTTTTCAAAAATGGGGAAGCTGTAGAACTAGAGGACATAAAATAAAGCTAAGGTCACATGATGCTGGGCTGAGAGAATGACGCGTGGCGGCTGCTCGCCCAGGTCCCGTTGGCTTAGTGCTGATAATTTTTAGTTAATTCCTGCCGAAAGTCAAGTGCCAGTGAGGGGAAGTATGGCAGCAAAAGCAGACTCCAAGAAAGTGGCAAAAAGTCAGACGGGGGCGGCGAAAACAGCGTGCACTTCGAGGCAGCCGACCATGCCGGAGTGTCTAATGAGCCAAGATGGAGGTGAGGTGCACATGTCGGAGGGCCTGGCAGCAGCAGTGCAGGCAGTGGAGAAAACGGTAGAAGCCAGGCAACTGTTACTGCTGGAAACGGCTTTAATTTTAGCTGCGATCAAGGAAAGCAGCAGCGATCTGGTGGGCAAGTTAACCGCTATTCAAGGGGAGCTGTAGGAAGTGCGTAGAGAGATCCAGGCCACAGTGGGTCACATTGAGCAAGTGGAGCAGAAGATTTCTGAGGTGGAAGATGAGGTGTTGATCTTAAAAAGAGGTGATTTGGACCAGTTTGAACAGTTGAAAAAAATGTGGGCTAAGGTGGATGATCTGGAGACGTGCTCTAGGAGATCAAACCAGCAGATCCTGGGCTTGCCTGAGGGGGGAGGAGAATAAGGCATGTCGGAGTATGTAGAGCAGCTACTGCAGGACTGGTTCCAGGAACTCCCTTCCTGATGGGCCTAGTTGTGGAGTGGGCTCACAGAGTGCCTGGGGGTAAGACCCAGGCACGGGACAGACCGTGACCAGTGCTGGCTAAAATCCTGAACTATTGCCATCGGGACTGGATTTTGCGGCAGGTCTGGAAGGTTGGGCCTATTTTGTACCAGAACAAGAAAGTGCGGATATTCCCAGACTATAGTGCTGAACTGGATAAGAAGTGTCAGGCCTTCAGAGATATTAAGCGCTGCCTAGCTAGCCATGGACTACCGCAGGCGCTGCTTTACCCAGCATGGCTGCGGGTGGACTGGAAAGGAGAATGGATTTATTTAGAGGAACCTAAGGAGGTGAAGGAATTCTTGCAGCACCACTTTCTGGATGATCCCCGTTTGCTGGAGAGAGGCCGAGGAGCAGAGAGAGGAGGAAGCGCGAGCTTAATAATGATGCCCTCATTTGTAATTATGAAAGAAATCACCGCAGGGTGGTGGAAGCGTTTGTGCAGAGTGATGGAGAAGAAGGTGAAACATCAGCTTCGGCCCCAAATTGAATTGAAGTGAACTGAAGTGCTCTGTATTAGCATTCTTAAATCTGTAAGCAATGGTGGGTGGCGGGTTTTATTTGGCTTTTGTTTTTGGTATGTTGGAATGGGGCTGGCAGGTCCGGGAGGGGCAGGGGCCAAGAAAGGGGATTGCTGGACTTCACGCGATCCTCCGTGGACAGTTATATGATCCAGACAATAAGCTGCTGGGACCCGGTTTTGTTTTTTGGGTCACCAGAGGAGGATTTGTGTAAACTGCACTCCGAGGGTTGTCAGGGGTGGTGGTGGTAAACCACAGGAGTCCCCTCACAGAGATGGGGCAGGCTCACTGATGTTACCAGGAGGGTGCCCTCCAATTTCTGTTTGAGTTATAATTGAGTTAGGTTGTATGTTTGTTATGTTTATGTGAATTGCTGTGGGCTCTCTGCACGCGGGGGAGGGGGAGGAGGGAGGGGGATAGGATAGACTGTGAGTGAAGCCAATGAGTATTAAAATAACCTCCCTTAATGTTAGAAGGATGCAGACCCTGTGGAGGAGGAGATTGGTACTTAAGGAGCTGCCCACCCACTCTGCTGATATATATTTGCTTCAAGAAACTCATCTGACCAGGCAAGATGTAGGCAGGTTGCATATTAAGTGGGCTGCTGAAGTATACCATTCACTTGGGAAGACTTATAATGCTGGGGTGGTGGTGGTGCTTAGGAGAGGGCTCCCATATCAAATTAAGAGGAAGTGGAAAGATGCGCAGGGTAGGGTGATGGCATTGGAGATGCAGCTTCCGGGATTATGTTTTTGCCTGGTTAATATATATGCACCTAACATGGGACAGAGGGGCTTTTTGCTACATCTTTTTCAGAAGCTTAGGAGCTGGATCACCTATGCGATTCTATATGGGGGAGATTTCAATGTGGTGATTAGCAGAGATGAGGATCGGTTGTTGCAGACTGCTACCTCTCGAGGAGAGGGGGTTTCAATTTGATCATTTCTGCTCTTTGTCATGGGGGCTACCAGTTCTCCAACTCTCCTCGGCCTACTGGTCGTGGTGGGGGTATTGGGCTTCTTCTGTCTCCCTCTTGTCATTTCCATTCTCTCATCCTACCTCAATCTCATTTCCCTCTCTCTTTTGAACTCCACTCAATTCGCCTCTTCGCTCCTCTCCCACTCCAAGTAGCTGTTCTCTACCGTCCTCCTGATACTTCTATTTCCACTTTTCTTTCTGACTTTGATTCTTGGCCATCTACCTTTCTTAACCCCTCCTCCCCCACCCTTATTCTCGGCGACTTTAACATACATGTTGATGACCCCTCCAATCACCATGTTCTAAAACTCCTCTCTCTTACCTCCTCGTATAACCTTCAACTCTCTTCCACTGCTCCTACTCACCAACATGGTCATTGCCTTGACCTAATTTTCTTCTCTAACTGCTCACCCTCCAACTTCTCTAACTCTGTCCTTCCTTTATCTGACCACCACCTTTTAAGTCTTATTATTCATCATCCTCCACCTCAGCCTCGTCCTGTTTCCTCTAATCTATTTAGAAACCTTCTTGCTATTGATCCCTTAGCTCTCTCCTACACTATTTCCTCACCCCTTTTATACACTCTTTCTTCTACTTCTATTGATGAGGCTGTGACCTCCTATAATGCTGTACTCTCTTCTGCTTTGGATTCTCTTGCTCCCCTCATCTCACATCCTGTTAGGCGTTCCCCTCCACAGCTTTGGCTCTCTCCTTTTGCCTGCTATTTGCGCTCCTGTGCCCGCTCTGCTGAGCATGCCTGGCTCAAATCTCACTCTCATGCTGACTTTCTCCACTTTAAATTCATGCTCTTCTCCTTTCAATCAGCTATTGCACTTGCCAAACAAATTTACTTCACCAATCTGACTAACTCTCTTGTCTCTAATCCTCGTTGTCTCTTTTATACACTCAATTCTCTCCTCAGTGTGCCCCCACCTCTGGCTCCTACCTCCCTTCCTGCCCAAATCTTGGCACAGTACTTCCATGACAAAATCCATAAAATTACCCTCCAGTTCACTAGCATCCCTTCCTCGATGAGGAAACAAAACTCCTCCTTTCTTCCTCTAAGCTGACTACCTGCCCTTCTGATCCTATGCCCACCCACCTCCTTAGCTACATTTCTTCCACTATTGTCCCCTCCATCACTCATATTCTCAACCTATTGTTCTTTACCGCTACCTTCCCTTCTGACTTCAAGCATGCTATTGTCACACCCCTCCTCAAGAAACCCTCACTCGATCCCACCTGTCCTTCTAACTACCATCCCATCTCTCTCCTTCCCTTTATTTCTAAATTACTTGCGCGTGCTGTCTACCACTGCTGTCTCAACTTCCTTTCTTCTCATGCCCTCCTAGATCCTTTACAATCCGGTTTCTGTCCCCTACATTCTACAGAAACTGCTCTTACCAAAGTCTCCAATGATTTGTTTCTGGCTAAGTCCAAAGGCTTTTATTCTGTTCTCATTCTTCTGGATCTCTCTGCTGCCTTTGACACCATTACCTCAATCTTCTTCTTATCACCCTGTCTTCACTCGGTTTCAAAGGCTCTGTACTTTCTTGGTTCTCCTCCTATCTCTCCCACCGCTCTTTCAGTGTGTACTTTGGTGGCTCCTCCTCCTCTTCTACCCCTTTACCTGTGGGTGTACCTCAAGGTTCTGTCTTAGATCCGCTCCTCTTCTCTCTCTATACCCAATCCCTTGGTGCCTTTATCTCTTCCCATGGCTTTCACTATCATCTCTATGCTGACGAATCTACCTCTCTATGCCTGTTATCTCTCCTGAAATTCAAGCTAAGATCTCGGACTGCCTCTCTGACATTGCTTCCTGCATGTCTTACTGCCGCTTGAAGCTGAAAATGGCCAAAACTGAACTCCTTGTCTTTCCCCCTAATGCCTCCCCTCCTCCTTCCCTTTTCTCAATCTCTGTGGATAAATCTGTTATCCTTCCTGTCTCTTCAGCACGGAACCTTGGTGTTATCTTTGACTCATCTCTCTCCTTCTCTTTACGTATCCAAAACATCGCTAAAACATGCCGTTTCTTTCTTTACAATATCTCCAAAATTTGCCCCTTTCTCTCTGATAACACTACTAAACTGATTGTCCAATCTTTAATCACCTCCCGCCTTGATTACTGTAACCTTCTCCTTGCTGGCCTCCGTGAAACCACCTCTTTCCTCGCCAGTCTATTCAACATTCTGCAGCGCGTCTGATTTTCCGTCAGTCTCGTTTTTTACACATTACTCCTCTCCTCATGTAACTTCACTGGCTCCCCATCTGCTTCCGTATCCAGTTCAAACTCCTCCTTCTAACCTATAAATGTATTCATTCTTCTGCCCCTCATTACCTTTCTTCCCTCATCTCTACCTACACCCCCTCTCGCCTACTCCGCTCATTTTATTGTCTTCGTTTGTCTGTGCCTTTTACTCATACTGCTGATTCTAGACTTCGCTCCTTTCAACTAGCTGCACCCTTTTCCTGGAAGGCTCTGCCTGTCTCTGTCCGCCAGGTCTCCTCCCTGGCCATCTTCAAATCCAAATTGGAATCCCATTTCTCCACTATTGCTTTTTGTTCCTAATTCATCCTTTCTTGTTCTCTCCATAAACATTTGTTCTTGTCTTGTTAATTTGTTTTTTGTATTATCTAATTTATTTCATATTTTGTCTTAACTAGATTGTGAGCTCTAACGAGCAGGGACTGTCTCTCTTTATATTTGTACAGCGCTTTGTATGTTGCAGCACTTTATAAATGCTTAGTAATGATAATAATAATAATCATTGTTAAGTAGGGTCAGCGTGGGGGATATATGGTGATGGCGGCACCCTGGGAAGAAGGGGTACACATGCTACTCAGCAGTGCATGGATCTTATTCTCGCATAGATCTTTTACTGAGGGAGGCTCCAGTATGCCCTCGGGTGGTTCAGTGCAAAATAGGTAGTGTTACTTTGTCGTATCATGAGCAGCTACATTTGTGGCTAGGACTTGAAGGAGTGTTGGCTAGGCCAAGATGGAGTTGGAGGTTAAATGTTTCTTTGATAGTGAGAGGAGAGGGAGAAAAAGAAATAGCGGAAGCAATCAAGGATTATTTGCAGCATAATGATATTGAAGGAATCTCCCTGCTGATTCTATGGGACGCCTTAAAGGCTGTAATATGGGGGCTGCTTATAGCCCATGGACGCTGTCAGAAGAAAGAGAAGGGCAAACACAATGAGAGATTGGAGGTGGAAATTAGGAAATTGGAGAGTGTGTTTACACAGTCCCCCCTCATAAGGGGTTGCGAGTGCTCTAGAGCTTAAAAGGGGTGAGCTTAACAGTTTTATTAGAGAGGAAATAGAGGTACAAGTTAGGAGGATCAACTGTGTATATTATGTTAGAGCGAGGAAAATAGATGGCTTGTTGGTGCACCAGTTGAAACAGAGACAGGTGCAGAACATCATTTTACAGGTGAGAGATGTGGAGGGGCGGTTGAGACAAGACCAAGGGGGTATAGAGGAGGTCTTTGTGCAATATTATACAAAGCTATATTTGTCTGAGTTTGGGGAGGTAGAGGAGAAGTTAGAAGAGTATCTGCAGGGGAAGATTGTTCAGGGCCTGTCAGAAGAACAGCAGAAGGGGCTGAATAGTCCAGTTACAGTGGCGGAAGGTGATGACGGTCATACAAGGCCTGCCTCTGCATAAGACCGCAGGACCGGATGGATTTCCATCAGAGTTTTTTAAAGTGTTTGGAAATATACTCTCTCCCATTTTGAGTAGAGCATTCAATAGGTCCAGAGAGGAGGGTTGAGTGCCGGTGTTATTTCTGGAAGCGCACATTACCCTGATTCATAAGAAGGATCCTTGCCGCCTGGGTCATATTGACCAATCTCACTATTGAACACTGATGCAGAGCTATTTTTGCTAAACTTTTTGCGCTGTGTCTCAATAAGCTGGCTCCAGAGCTTATGCATATAGACCAAACTAGTTTTATAGCGGGCTGGAATGGGGTTGATAATGTAAGGAGAGTTTTAAGTATGGTTTATCAATGTGCAGAACTCGAACCGCAACCAGCCGCCTTACTGGCCTTGGACGCAGAAAAGGCTTTTGATCATGTCCAGTGGCCGTTTCTGCAGAACGTGTTGCGGGCTTATTTTGGACAGAGTTTTTCACGGGTTATCTCAGCACTTTACAGTAGGCCCACAGCAAGGATGTGGATTAATGGGTCGCTTTCCTTCAGTTTTGAGTTGCGTAGAGGGACACGGCAGGGGTGCCTTCTCTACCTGTTGCTGTTTGCCATCTCTCTGGAGCCCTTCGCGCAGGTGACTCGTCTTAACCCAGGGATTCAGGGTATACGGGTGGGATAAGTTAAACATAAGGTGGCAATGTATGCTGTGATACACTTCTATTTCTGTCCAGCCTGGAAAGCTCCTTAGCTGTGTTTCAACAGGAGTATCAAGAGTTTGCGAGGATGTCAGGCTACAAATTGAATGTTTCCAAATCAATAATCCAAATCAGGTCTGCAAAAAAATTTTTTTCGAGAGCTGTTTTGGTTATTCCACATAATCGTTATGTTTTTTGGTGCGCTGAATCCGAAAATGACCTCCGTTTTGTCATAGGACATCACGTTTCCTGACAATTTAGGTAACTATGTTAAATAAGGCAATACCTCAAAATAAATGGAAATAGACTTATAAAATTAAAGTTTTATTATAATATTTTAATGAAAATCCTTTTTTGAACTGAAATGAGCTCACCTAAACACACTAAACTCGATTATTCTTCCTTGTGAGGCTCCTCTTGGTTCATTTATGCTTGTGAGTAGCATCTGGAATATCTCTCTGAAGCATCCAACTGTAGTCTGCCATCATTGTAATGCTCCATTTTCCCTGGTATCTCCTTTCCATCTCTTTAATGTCTTGGTGGAATCGTTCACCTTGTTCCTCACTCACAGCTCCCAAATTTTCAGGAAAGTAGTCAAGGTGGGACTGGAGGAAATGCACTTTCAAACTCATCAGGCAACCTAAAGCTTGAAATGCTTTCAGCATTCGTCCGACGATCTTTTTGTAGTGAGGATCTTTGTTAATGCCTAAAAATTTCTGTACGACTTCTTTAAATGCAATCCACCCTTCTTTCTGAGGATCCGTCATGGTATTGACAAACTCTTGATCAACTATAAGCCTTCTAATGTCTGGTCCGACGAACACACCTTCCTTCAATTTTGCCTCCGACAGGCCTGGAAACTTGGTGACCAAGTATTTGAAGCATTCTCCATCTCTTGGAAGTGATTTTATGAATTGCTTCATCAATCCCAATTTTATGTGGAGAGGTGGTAGAAGAACTTTATGGGAAGGTACCAAAGTTTCTCGGAGGACATTTTTTTCACTGACTTAGCACCCTCGGCTGCCAACTATTCTTGGTCCAGTGATTTTGTCGGTCTCGACTGTCCCATAGACACAGAAAACAAGGATATTTGGTATACCCAGCTTGTTGTCTGAGCAGCATGCACAAGACCTTCGAGTCCCCACACACTTGCCAACCATGGTCTTCATATTTAAGTTTACGAAGAACCAATTCCAAGTTCTCGTAGGTTTCCTTCAAGTGTACGGAATGACCTACAGGTATGGAAGCGTAAAAACCGTTGTGGAGTAAAACTGCTTTGAGACTTCTTTTTGATGAATCTATAAAAAGACACCATTTCTCTGAATCATATTGGATTTTAAATTGACCCATCAGACCTTCGACATCAATGCAATAAACCAACTTGTCTTCCTGGGCGAAGTAAGGAACAAACTCCTTTTCAGGATGTCTGAACCATGAAGATGACACTCCTGGCAACAATAAATTCCTGCTTTTCAGCCTTGATCCGAGTAACTCAGTGGCATCTTTGGGAAGATTCAAGTCTCTTACCAAATCATTCATCTCCTCCTGAGAAAACAATTTCGGTCTTGTATCATCTTCAAAGTCAGAACTTGATTCGTCATCTGGTTCAGGTATGACTTCACCTTCATTGGAGCTAGGTATCTCTTCCAAGGTAGCAGGGGGCTTGGGTACTGGTATATCTGTGCCATGGGGGATGGGACGAATTGCCGAGTGAAGATTGGGGTATGAAATGGAATGCTTCCTTTTGGAATTAAACCCTTTCACATCGCATGAACAAAAGTAACAGTCATCACTATGGTTCTTTTGCTCTCTCCATACCATAGGAATCCCATAACGGAAAGATTTTTTCTTACCCTTGAACCAGTTTCGGAGGTCCTCAACACACCGTTTGCACACTTTATGAGGCTCTCAGACTGTATCTTGATCTCCAATTTTTAGTCTAAAGTATGCAAAGTATACTTTTTTCACAAAGTCTGTAATATTCTGCTGTTGCTTCAACACAGGTACAAAGGCAAATTCAAGATCATATAGATTCTGAAGCTCCCCTTGATCATTGCCAACATGGGTTCAGAGAATGTCATGGAGTCAAAACCCTCCTCACTATCCTTTTCAACAATATAATCACAGGCATTGACAACATCCGACAAGGTTTTGTGCTCATCTTCTTAGACATCGCTGCGGCGTTCGACTCGATGAGTCATGAAATTCTCCTCGGGCGATTGAAAGAGAAGGGCGTCTGCAACACTGCACTTGAATGGTGCAAGTCCTGTCTGGATGGAAGATGGCAATATGTAAAATCAGGATCAGAAGAATCAAAACGCTTCCATCAAAAACAAGGTGTGCCTCAAGGTTCCTCGTTGTCATCTCTCTTGTTCAATATTTACATGCAACCCATCTGCAATATCATTAGATCATTTAGCGTGAACTGTTTGATATATGCTGATGACATACTCCTATACATGCCGTTCTCTACAGTTCAAATGGACCTGACACCACTGGTAGATTGTTTCAATGAGGTCTCAGAATGGCTCCAATCCCAAAATCTCCACATACAACACAAGAATACGGAGGTGCTTTTCATCGCGAGAGACCCCAACTTTATTCCTCCGTCCCATGTAAGTGTCAAGGAAGCTGATTTGCAAACTAAAGAAACAATTAAATACCTTGGAGTCACCTTGGACCAACGTCTGGATATGAAATCTCACATAGGCAATATAGTCAAAGCTGTATATTTCAAAATCCGTACGCTCAGGCATCTGCGCTCCCTATTGGACCCAGACGATTTCCGGACTATATACCAGGCACTAATCCTACCCCATTTTGACTTTGCAAATGCCATCTTACAAGGTCTCCCTCAATCTACACTGAGCCCATTACAGCTGGCTATGAATGCTGCAGCAAGAGTCCTCCACGGAGCCTCCAGAAGTGACCATGTGACTCCTATTCTCAAAAAGCTTCACTGGCTCCCTATTGTGGTAAGGAGAGTGTAGCACAGCCCTGGGAAATAGAGGAAAATGAACTTTTCCTTCTTTAAGGGGGATGGGCTCACCTAAACACATGTGCAAAAGTAAAAGCAGTGAAAGAAACCACGCTTGCAGAGCTAGGCTGAAGCCACACCCAGACTCCATGGCAACCCTAAGTAAGGATAAGGGACACCTGTGGATGGAGCCAGAGGTGGAGGCTCACTGCCCAGCATTTAAGGTTAAGCAAACAGAAAGTGATAGACTCAGTAGAACTGTTAGAAGCCTTGGAGGTGTTGGAAGCCACGGGAACAGCTTGAGAAGCAGCAGCTGGGGAAAGGCCAGAGGACAGGGCAAGTACTTTCCTTCTAGGAGAGAGAAGGGCAAAAGGCTGGCTGTAAGAAAGCTAGAACAGGAAGGCTCAGCTTCTTCTGAAGAAAGACAAATCTTCAGGCTGTGAAAGCCCAGGAAAGCTGGAAGAAAATCCTGCAGTGATTCCCTGAGCAGCTCTGACTCAGAGGACGCTACCTCCAACAGATGTCACAGCTGGGAAACTCCCACAGTTAAGCTCCAAGGTAGGAGAGGAAAGTTGGAAAGAGTTAATGCTTATAACTCTGACTCAGATACTGAGGAGATAGTTATACCTGCTAGCACGCAGAACAGGAAGAAGGGTTTTGTAGATAAAGCCAAGCAAACAAAGCCTGTTAATGTTTTACCAAGAGAAAGAAAGGCAGTTCAATGGGAGAAACTGTTTAAGCTGTTAAAGCATATAAACCTTAAAGTACCTGAACGTATTCAAGTTCCACAATCAGGCAGTGCAGAGGAAGAAATGGAGGTGGATTATAAGGAAGATGACCCTGATTCCACTTGCTCTGAAATGGAATGTGCTCTATGTGTTACTGCTGATTGAAAGAAGTAAAATACTAGGAAGAATCTCAGGAAGCAGTTCTCAGGTTCATGATAGCTGAAAGCTTTGAAAAGAGAGAAAGGAAATCTCTTAGTCTAAAACTTGCAAAGCTCTGTCTGTTGAAGAGAAGTAGATGATGCAATTGAGTTCTGTGCTGACCAGCTGAGAAGTGATTTAAACTGAAGCAGCTAAAGGGAGCCGACAGAATTACTGAGTTCCGTTGTGTGCTTTAACTGCAAATAAAGCTGTTGTTTCTGAGATGAGAAATTTCCTAATGAAAGAAGTAAAGACATTTACTTGTAAATAATACCACTGAAACACACTGTTTGTAAAGAACTTTATTTGGGAGAAAATATCCTTGTTTTCTGTTTCTGAGTTTGGAATCTTCTACGAAGGACTGTTACTAAACTGCACCAAGTTAAAAATCAATAAAAATTCCTGTATTGCTTTAAAACAACTTGGACTGCTTTTATACACAACTACACGTTTAAAGCTAAAAGATACAAGATGGTAGCCCGTCTTTACTAGGCGACCGCCTAGTGGAGGTGCGCCCGCCACAGGTGGCATAGTTCTTTGGATTTTTCTTTTTCCTATGGTCAAGCTTGGTACACCTTGAAGTTCCATACTTTTGGAGCAAGGAAAAGACCCAAGAAAGGATGGTATCAACAAGAGTTGGTGGAACGGAAGGAAGATCCGGAGTGGCATCGGAGCCGGAGTCCGTATCAAAGTGGTGGCAAAGCGAAGTCCTGCACCAGAGCCAGGTAACCCGTATGCTAGAGGGGTTAAGGCTCGGATTTTGGTGTAAGGGGGAGGCTACCTTAGTTCTCACCAAGGGAGAAAGGGGAGCATAAAAAGTGCTGCACTTTGTGTTTTCTTGTGTGTTTGTTTGTCTTCACAGCATCAGCCCAGCGATGGAGAGTGCTGATATTCTGGCTTGGGTGGCAGATCAATTCGCCAAACAGAGGGAGATGGCAGCAGTGAGCCAAGAACAGGCAACAGCCATGCTCCGATCCCAACAACAACCACTACTACAGATGATGGTGAAATGGATTGAAACACAGGAGAAAGCGACCGAAGCTGCAAAGACAGTACCAGGTGCACAGAGTGTTTTTCCAGGATGGGAAAGCCCTACTGCTGGAACTTTTTCCTGTGGGTGCCTTACCAAAGAGGAGGATGTCGATGATTTCATCGAAGCATTTGAAAGAATAGCTCTACTGGCTAGATGGCCTAGAGAACAGTGGGCATTAAGATTTGCTACTACTCTTACAGGGGAGGCTCTAGCAGCCTACAGGGCAATGCCCGTGACATTGGTCACGGATTATGAAAAAGTAAAAAGCGCTATTAAAGATCGGATGGGATTAAATCCCACGGTCTATCGCAGGCTTCTGCGATCATGTATGATAAAGGTGGGTGAAACACCCCAAGCTCTCTATCATAGGATAAAGAGTTTGGTCTGTAAATGGCTTACACCCGAAACTAAGGATGTAGAATCTATTTTGGATGCTGTAATTCTAGAGCAGTTTGCAGAGGCTCTACCTAAGGAGTTGCAAACTTTTCTAGTGCTACAAAAGTGCAAAAATACCCAGGAAGCCATTGCTCTGGCTGAACGCTTTCTGGAGGCTAATAAGTTAAGCCTCGAGAAAGAGGGGTTTTTTAAGAAGGCAGGTATGGAGGCGCTAGAAAAGAAGGCAACATTTGCAAGCCTTAGGAAAGAAAAGAATGTACCCGTGGATAGGATGTGTAACATGCAGAGGAAATGTTTCTCTTGTGGGGAAATAGGTCATCTTAAGAGAAATTGCAAGACTAAAAAAGCTTTTGTAACCTCCCATCCCAAAGATACAGGTGAAGGGTTCCTTTTAACAGTTGAAGTGGAAGGGATACCCACAGAAGCTTTATTAGACTCGGGGGCTGACCAGTGCATGATTTCTCAGGGGCTTTGGAGAAAGATAGAGGCCCAGCAGCAGTCCTTACAGGAATCCTCTAGAGGGCATGTTAGGATCCGGTGTGTCCATGGGGCCGCCTCCACCTATCCTGTACAGTATGTCAAAATAAAGGGATTAGGTAGCGGGAAAGAAATAGCGGTAGCCGTAGTACCTAGACTCATGCATGACATTATACTGGGCCGCGATTGGTCCCAGTTCAGAAAAGGCTTAACAGAAGAGCTACAGGAAAAAGCAGGCATGATAACTACCTGTGCAGGCCCTAAGCCTTCAGGGGAAGAAGCAGATTTTCAGGAAGACCCGGTACCGGGGACCTCCTTTCATGAGGATTTAATAACCCTGGCCAAGGATGTCCCTAAGAAGGGAAAGGCAGAAAAGCGGCGAGAGAGGCGGACCAGGGCCAGGAATAGGGATGAGCTAATGACTGGACAGGAGTTGCCCTGGGTTCCTGAGGAGTTAATGAAAAAATTTCCCTCATTTCCAGACAAGCAAATAGCAGATCCCGCTTTGGTGTGAGCATTTGAGTTCGCACGGAAAGGATCTGAGGCTCTGCCTAGGTTTCTCTTGGATGGTAACCTGCTTTACCGGGAGAGTTCAGATCCCTGGACAGGTGATCTAAGGAAACAATTGGTAATACCTTCCTCTTTCAGGAACGTAGTCCTGAGATTGGCACATGATCACCCGGTAGGGGGGCACAAAGGTATACAAGGCATATTAGATCAGATCTTAGCTAGGTTTTATTGGCCTG
The DNA here is from genome assembly GCA_033557465.1 of Ichthyophis bannanicus. Taxonomy (NCBI): domain Eukaryota; kingdom Metazoa; phylum Chordata; class Amphibia; order Gymnophiona; family Ichthyophiidae; genus Ichthyophis; species Ichthyophis bannanicus. The sequence goes on along the minus strand of CM066038.1, from coordinate 367,543,064 downwards.
GGGTTTACAGGGAGACCACAAGATTCTGTGCATCTTGTCCGGTCTGCAAAAGGGTCTCAGCGAACCACCCGCCGGAAGTACCTCTGATCCCACTGCCAATCATAACCAAACCGGTACATAGGCTGGTGGTTGATATAGTAGGGCCTTTGATAAAAACGCCCCGGGGCCACCAGTACATATTGGTCATAATGGACCATGCTACTCGGTTTCCCTGGGCCGTCCCGCTAAGAAATACATCCGCACGAGTTATAGCCATAGAATTAATAAAATTATTCTGTGAAGTAGGGTTCCCTCGCGAGGTCCTAACGGATAGTGGAACTAACTTCATGTCCCGATACCTGGCCCAGGTATGGGACGCGTTCGGTATCCAGCATGTCCGAACGGCAGCCTATCATCCACAAACCAACGGCCTGGTAGAAAGGTTTAACCAGACTTTAAAGAACCTGTTGAGGAGAAGTCTGGAGGGTAGGATGGGTGAATGGGATACAATGCTTCCCTTCGTGCTATATGCAAGTTAAAAATCAATAAAAATTCCTGTGTTGCTTTAAAACCACTTGGACTGCTTTTATACACCACTACACGTTTAAAGCTATAAGATACAAGATGGGAGCCCGTCTTCACTAGGCAACTGCCTAGTGGAGGTGCACCCGCCACACTATCCATGGAAGGCTTATCTTTAAAACCTTACTCCTCTCATTCAAGGCCATCAATGGCTTTTCATCTTCCTCACTCACGGAATTCATTCACACAGTGCCCCCCAACAGATCCAGAAGAGCAACAGCTGTAAACCTGCTAATAACCCCGAAGGCATTGACAAAATGCAACATTACAACGGCAAATAGGGCCTTCAGTCTCTACGTCCCCAAATGCTGGAATGCTCTTCCATCCGACATTCGGGCCATTGTAGACCTAACTCAATTCAGGAAGGCACTCAAATATCTCCTTTTCCTCCAATACTACCCAGTCAGCAACGAAATTTAGGTAACCCCACCTAAGAAAGTAACCATTGTTAGTTCTGAGACAGTGCCAGCACCCCGCCTGCAATTTATGCACATATTTTCCTTATGTTATTGTTGCTTAATCTTGTTCTTTGTAATTATTTCATGTACATAGTTCACCCCTGTTATCCAAGTTTGTACTCCTGTTCTATGTAAAACCAAACAGCTTGTTGTTATGGTCTTTTTGTTATAGTGTAAACCGCGCTGATATCGAATAGTGCGGTATATAAGAAACTGTAATAAATAAATAAAATAAAACACTGTATATTCACCACAGATGAAACAGAAACTGTCTGGCGAATTAATACACTTTCGCGGAGCCATAACATAACGGTTGAAGAATGACGAGCTAACACGAATTGCGATGAAAAAGTGTGAATAGCCTAGAACCAAGAACCTGATGATGATTCATGCACAAGTGTGGCATGCAGGACAGAGCAGCTCTGTGTCTGTACACGAGACGTCACAGTGCTGGCCACGCCCCACTGCACTGACCGGAGCTGCTGCTATCTGCCCTGTGTCTCCCTCCCACTGGATTCTTCAGGAAAGATTAACCCCTTCTACCATTAGAAGCATGGACTTAAAACTTGCTTAGCTTATGTATATATTGCTGACCATCAGATTTACAGTGCTATATTTTTTTTTACATAACTCGGACAACCCCTTTAAGGTTTTTTTGGCATTTTATATCTTAAATGCACTTATGTGAATTAATTAATAGTAATTTGAAAAAAATTGATAAATTTGAAGACAATTTTGCATGTTGTGGCAAATCATGATGTCTAGAAGTTTTTTCAATATTTTATTTGTTTTCAGCACACCAAAATACATGGAAATTAGATGAAAATAATCAAACAGCTTTTTAGTCGCAGACCTGCCATTTCATGGCATCCGGACTCTAGGAAGCTATTGAAAGGGCAGTATCCATACCAGTGGGAGCAGAAGTGTTTAGGCTACTTAGGGGTGAAAATCCCAAGTCAGATCTTCCAGTTCTTTCAGTTGCACTACCCCCCACTACTACGGAAAATTCGGGAGGAAGTACATACCTGGTCCTCTTTGGCTTCCTTCCTACTGGTCAGGACTAATGTGGTGAAAATGAGTGTGCTTCCAAGGCTTATGTATTTATTCCTGATGCTGCTGTGCAAAATACCAGATGCCTGTTTTAAAGAATTGAACAGGATCATAGCATCATTTATATGGAATGGGAAGAGGGCGTTAATTTGAGATTCTTGATGACCCCGAGGGCAGCAGGGAGTTTAGCACTTCCAAACTGCAAGTTGTATTATTGGGTGGCTCAATTAAGGTCAGTTTATTTTTGTGGAAGGCCTACCTGCATCAACGCTGGATCCCTTTAGAAGCAGCTCAGGTAGGTCTACCTAGTTTGGGAGCATTACTTTTCTCAGCTTCATTAGGGCGGGGAGATAGGGTTCAATCGCACCCCTATGTTTTTCCAAATATAGATGCATGTATTCCTTTCTCTGTGATCTCTTGTATTTCCTGAAAGCCTCCCTCTTTTCTTCACTTTTTTAGCTACTTCTTTTGAGAATGATAGCAGCCTCTTTTTCTTTTACATTTGTTTACCTTTCTAACAAAAAGGTTGGTTGCCCTTAAAATAGTCCCTTTCAGTTTTGCCCACTGTTTTTCTACATCCCCCAGCTGTTCCCATCCCACTAACAACTCCTTGAGGTATTGTTCCATCTTGGCCTAGTTAATTTTCCTAAAATCTAAGACTCTCGCTTTTAAATGGATTTTATCAGCCCTAGTCCTAGTCTGGTGATCACTGGATGTGAGATGATCTCCCACTTTAAAATCAGAAACACTTTCCCCATTGATAAGCACCCAGATCCAGTATGGCCCCTTCAAGGGTTCTGTTACAAGTTGCCTGAATAGTTCAGGCAACATGGTCTGATTTTTCATTCTGTTTTCAGAAAAAACCTCCATTCAGTAATAGTTAATTTTAATTAATCAAAGTGCCCACATGACGAAGGTCTTCATTTCACAGTCTATGGCTTCCTTAGGGATGTGGAAAGGAAAGGTTAACTAAAGACTGAGAAAGCTAGGAAAAAACCTTGGAAATAACTCTTTCTGTAAGAGCCTATACTAATTGTAGGAAAATCCTTGGAAGATTACAAAAGAAAAAAATAGTTTGTTAGTTTTTCTCAAGGTTCCTGCTATAGTTTTCCAAGCTAATAAAATATATATTGCTTTCTTTAAGTAATCCAGGGGGTCAGTCAAGTTTGCAGGGTGAATGCTTTTCCAGAAAAAAATCATTTTTTCGATAAGATAAGGTGTAATAATGGCAGATGTCTGGGCATAAATCATCTGTAAGCTTTGATCTTTTTTTGTATTTAAGGCAGAGTGGCTCAAATGTATGCCCAGAGAAGGCATTCAATCTTTATACTGACTGTTTTCTCTCATTTCCGGCAATAAAAACATAAGGTGATGCTCAAAGTGGGCATTGTGTAGAGTAATCTTTATTTCAGGATCCACAGGGGTATATCATTAAATTCTAAAAAATATATTTTCCCAACCACAGTATAACTGCAAGACTACTGCTAGGGTTTATGGGTGCCATTTTGAAACCAATGCTAGCCTGGCTGGGTTGAGTTGGGGGTCTCTCCCATCCAGTTCTCAATATATCATCAAGCCATCATTAAGGCCTGGGAGGGTCTTAAGGGAGTAGGAGGATTGGATATGGGTCCGTGAGGGTGTCTTGGGGGGCTAGGGGTATGGAATGCACCTTTGGGGGGGGGGATCAGACATGTGCAGTGAGGGGGCTTATTTGGTGGTGTTGGTGAGTGTCCACTCCTCTTAGGATGGGCAACTTCTTTAAAACTGCAGCCAATGTTCTTGGTTGGTGAAAAATAACATCAACTTTGAGGTGGTGTTATTTTTCCCTTGGAATGATTCAACTTGGGCTGCCATATTCCCTTACCACAGGATTCACTAACCTGCAGTACTGAGGTGACTCCAGTGGTTAAGTAAGCCATAATAAGATCCAATATTTTATTGCAACTTAGTAACTAATCAGTGGTAGCAGCTTCCCTGCGATAACGAAGCTGAGGCCCCATTGACATACTTATTTTCATCAAATTTCCATTTACCTTTGAAAAGAGCATTCCAATCAGTGTACAAATCCCACTTTAAAGTTGAAGGAAATATTTTAAAAATTAGAGCAATGTGACTATCCAAAAAAAATAAATAATTTAAAAAACTGTATTATAGCAAAGACATCCATACCTTAGCTGAGAATAAGGTAAATTTTTCTTCAAAGAGATTGAATGTGAACTATCATAAAATATTCCAATTCATGCTTTTTATAAAAGTCATGATGACAAATTTCTGATCAGAATGGAATATGCACATGCTCAAAAAGTTAATTGTATTCTTACTATAATTTGGAACAAAATGAATCCTCTCATTGCAAGCATTTAACCATTTAAACCTGGAATTACTAAAAAATTTTTGCACACACTGAATACCATTGGGGTCATAAATGACCCTACGATGAATTTTAATTGTTAACCATGAAAAATTTTAACTAAACAGACAAAATATTATTCCAAATGAATTATTTATTATAGGAAGGTTAAATGTTTTGAAATGTAATGCTTTATCATAAAATTACATGAAGAAGAGTTGCCATGAAAGCAGTTTTTGCATGCACTTGATGAACACACTAAAGTAGTACAGTCATTTGCATGAGACACAGACAATTTCTGAATGTTCTTTACAAACATTGCGCTTGCAGGAGGTGCAAACTATGTTGCTCTTCTTGTCTTTTTCTCTGGAACAGCAGTGACACCTCGCCCTTTTCTTTGGCATCCCGACATTGCAAACAGCATCAGTGGCTTCTTCAATGCTGGAAGAAGTCTCCCTGCAATTACTCTGAAGCAGCTGCTTTCCTAATTCCAAGAGGAATAGACGACGTCTGTGCTTTGAATTGGACTGCCATTCTGGATTTAGTGACATCCAAACAATGAAGGCTTTCAAAGCACTGATGTCCAACATGTTGTAGAAGATTGTCACTGGCCAGCGTCTTGTCATTCGTTTTGTGGTATACGTGCGCAACATTTGATCTGCCGTATCTACTCCACCTTTACTAGAATTATAGTCCAAGATCATGCATGGTTTTTTGTCTGGACGTGTGTTATCTACTTCTTCTTGATCATGCAAACTGCTCAGAAAAACAACCACTTTTCCTTTCTTCGGGCAATAGGAAACCAGAGTGGCGTCATCGCGAAAGGCAAACAATGAAGTGAATACCTCTTGGCCCTTTGCTGTTACAAATTCTGGAGGTAATTCTTTTCTGTTCTTTCAAATTGTCCCCAAAAGTGTCATTTGTTTTTCTAGCAATTTCCATGACAGGGATAAACTGCAGAAGAAATTGTCAACAGTAACATTTCTGCCAGATTGCGTCAATCCTTCAGTGAATTGCAGCACAACCCTTTCACCCTGATTCTGTTCCCTGTTTTGTCTGAGTTCCCTTCCTGAATATACTTGAAGACTCAGAACATATGACGTTGCACTGTCACAAAACATCCGTAGCTTTATGCCATATTTCTCAGGTTTGCTGGGAATATATTGTCTGTATGGAACACAACCACAAAATGTAAGCAGTTGCTCATCCACGGTAACATTTTCACCAGGAACAAAGGCGTCACTTAGAGTTGCTTCCCAGGTATCAAAAACATGTCTGATTGGAGCAAGCTTATCCACGCCTCGTTGTTCAGGTCTGTTGGTTGCATCATGAAATCTGAGAGCACATGAAATTTGCTGAAAACAGTTACGGGCCATATTTTTGCCAAAAACAGAATGACCATCTTCAAAGTTCCACAACTGAACTATGAATTCATTTTGTGACTTGTACACGCCTGAGAGGATCAGAAGTCCAAGAAAACATTGAAATTCTCTGTCTGTCATATCTTTCCAGGTGTCATCATAAATGTGTCTTCTTTGTTTGCTCGTCCACCACATGATTTCATTCAAGAAGTTCTTCCTCATGAACAAGGGGAATGCTGTGAGAGGGCCATCAACATTTCGTACAACATGCCTTGTAGGACATTGTTGTACGGGCATGACATTAGCTCTGGCGTATCTTCCAGCAGCTTGCTTTATAGGTTTCCTGTTCCATGATGTGGCATCCTTAGATACATAGGCTTCAATGGCAACATTTGTGCTTATAGTTGATGACCTCTTAGCTCCTCTACAACCACAACTAAGATTCCTCACAGACAATACTGACACCGAGGACTCCTGCCTTCTTCCCCGTCCAGCACAGCCTCGACCTTTGCCTCGACCTGTAACTTGACTCTTTGCTGCAGGCGATGTTACCGGCTCAACATCAGTCTCACATTCACTTGGTGACCAACTGCTGTCGCCATCTGAATCATGACTGTCATCATCAGATTTATCACCCGAACTTGGCAGATATGCTTCTTTGCTTACTGAATATGCTGCATCATCAGACGACTCAGAGCCGTCACTGTCAGCATCTCGTTGCAATATTTCTCTTACTTGGGCAGCTGAATATTTTCATTTTGACATCATAAAAAATAACTTAAAATAAATAAACAAAGATAAAGTTGAATAAAACGCAAAGCAGTTTTACTATAGGTGTACAATAATCGTGATAAATGAGCTTAAAGCCTTTAGATTTCATCAGAAATAATGAGAGAACGTATGATATCAATTATAGAAAATGTGTAATTTTCATAAAATAAGAGTACAAAAGATAAATGATACATAATTAATGATAAATACCTTTGTCAGATCAAAAAATTCACAAAACTGCAAATTGTATCACTATCCAAACCGGATGTAAGCAACTGGGGTCAAAAATGACCCTACTGGTACTCTGTGCTGCAATTCATCACTAGCATCACCTAGCGGATGAAAATTATTCCTCTCATGGCACAATATAAAGAGAATATTTACATGTGAAAAGTCATAAAAAGATTGCATTCTTGAACAACTAGTTACCGAGTGCAAAAGATAAATGATACATAATTAATGATAAATATCTTTGTCAGATCAAAAAATTCACAAAACTACAAATTGTATCATGATCCAAACCGGACGTAAGCAACTGGTGTCAAAAATGACCCTACTGGTACTCTGTGCTGCAATTCATCACTAGCGTCACCTAGCGGATGAAAATTATTCCTCTCATGACGCAATATAAAGAGAATATTGACATGTGAAAAGTCATAAAAAGATTGCATTCTTGATCAACTAGTTTCCGAGATACACCTTGTGAAACTTTCAATGGGGTCACTTTTGACCCCATTGGTACTCCCAGGGTTAAAAAACCTCTCCAATTCCATGCATATCATAAAACAAAAATATCATCCATGTACCTGCACCATAGATATAATTTCACTACAAAGGGATAATTCACTATCAAAGGCCTTTCAAACTTTGCATATATAGATTTGCTATCAAAGAAATCAATGTTGCTCCCATGGATGTACCCAATGTCAGCAGATATGTATGATCTTGAAATAAAAAATAATTTTCCTTAATGTCATAGATGTTAAAGACATCAGAAAATCTGATACTGTTTGAGGACTGTTTAAGGTTTCATCCTTTGGTCTAATTATTTGGCCACAACCTTGAGTGTTTCAGCCTGAGGAATGGATGTATACAAGGCTAATACATCTAATGTCAACATAATAACAGGTCATTTTTCTTCTGGAACTTCTCCTAATATTATTAATACATTGTATCCCTAATGTAAGAAGAAATTGTAGACACAAATGGCTTAAAAAAATTTATCCCAGCCTAGGAGCAGAGAGAAACCACAGCCGCACCAGTTGTATCTTCACAAACCAAAATGTTTATTAAAAGGACCTGACTAGGCTAAATTTAGGCACAAAGGCCTACATCAGGGGTCTAAAAACATTATATATATATATAATAAAGCTATGCCTATTGTCGCCAGGGATTCTGGGACTTGTAGTTTTGCTTATTTCTTTAAGGACAAAATTGTAGTTATGACACGAGTGTTTCAAGGCTGCAAGAATATTTATTGTGGGGAATTTCCAGCGCATCAAAGCTCAATCACAAACAAGCATAAAGGATGCATCTCCAACATATAGGTATTTCAGGAACAGAAGAAAAACGTAACAGAAATATCTCAGCACTGCTCAGCTGTTTCTTAGTCCCATAAACTTTCCACAGGACACTGCCCTGGGTGGTTATTCAATGGAAAACCCTTAAACTGCAACAGCTGATTTTCTTTCTCACAGCACGGCTTCTTATCCTCAGAAGACAATTAAGCTTATTAAACATAAAACAAGCCTTTCCAATTCTTCAGCAGATATGGCAAGTACTTTCTATATTATTTCATACAGTTTCAGTGCTGTTCAACAATGCCTTCTTCCTTTAAACATAAAGAGCAATCCATGGGAGAAGGTTCATTTTCTAAAGCTGGCAAACAAGAGTCTATTTGCATTCTTTCAACAGTATTAGAATTACTGGCATCTCTATCAGGTTTAACAGTTCTCCCTGACTTTCTTTCCTCCAGAAATTCCTTGAACTGGTTCAGGAGCAATTCAGCGTGTACAGGCACATTAGCATTAGGAGAGAAAATGTTTCCTTCTGACAACAGCTTGCTTATATCTTCTAACTCTGAAGGCTCGGCTGTCTTGCTTTTGTCAGTGTTATAGTTTTCCCTGTATGTAAGACTCTCCCCCCACCTATTATCAGTTAAAGGTGTTGGGTCTGCCTTCGGGACAGTAGCAAAGGCAAATGGCTTCTCTATCAATCATTCAGCATTAGAAATGCTAGCTTTACCTTTGGCAGGATTTCTTAGACAACTGCTGAACCCTTTTCTCCTGCTATCCTCCAGGTTCTGGAATTCTGCTTCCTTATGTCTATTTCCAGTGCCAGTTAGGTACCTGCTCTGAAGAGACTTTTCTTCCTTCTTTCCTCTACAGCTGCTATAGCCCTTGTTGCTGTATGTCCAATTGCCGTCTCTCCAATGGCTTCCCTTGCTAGCTCTCTTGCTCCAAGGTTCTGCTTTGCTGTAACATCCTCTCCAAGGCTCTCTCTCTCCTTCACCTTCTTCATAAGGTTCCTTTCTTGCTTGCTCTTTTCCTTCCTCTCCACTTCCCTTGCCACTTCTCGTGCCTCTTCCCGTGCTCCTTCCCGTCCTCACGCTCTGCTCTGTTTGTGGATTTAAAAAGCATTTGCTTCCCGGCATTCCCTGTCCTTCCCCCAGGTGTGACCAATCCATGAGGAAGCCTGTCTCTCCCTCTGTGCTGGGGCGTGGCCTGAGCTCAGCAGAGAGCTGTGTTTTTTTCTTATCTGGCTTAGAAATCCTGTGCACAAGTGCAGTATCATTTATTTCAACAGGATTTTCCTTCACCTCCATCTCCTCCTGGGACTTTCACCATTACACATCCCCCCCCCTTAAGATATCACGGGCTGGCCTACTGTCAGTGGCACAGCTCATGATACAACACAAGGGCTCTGTGGTTTTGTGTATCCTTTCTGACCTCTCCATTCCCGGGTCTATTGTGGCCATATGGGCTAAAGCTACCCTCTCATGCCAGGGCTTCAAAACATTTACATGATAGACTTGCCTACGGCCTTTTCTATTCTCAACCAGGTAGGACACTGGTCCCACAGGCTTCACCACCCTATAAGGCCATTTCCACTGGCTCTCAAACTTAGGTGCGGGACCTGCTACCATCACAATGACTTTTTCCCCCATCTGCAACTGGCGAGGCCGTGTACCACGATTGTAGTAGGTTTTCTGCTTGGTTTGGCTATCTTTTAAATTGTCCTCCGCGACACGGGAGGTGTGGCGCAACCAGCCCTTCAAGTCCCTTAAAAACTCAGGCACTCCTACCTCTTTCACATCGGGTTCTACCCACTGTTCCCGTAAAATGTCTAATACGCCGCGAGGGTTTCGACCATACATTAATTCATATGGCGCCGTCCCTAGGGATGCTTGTTTTCTTTCCCTGCAAGCATAAAGGACAAATGTGAGCATTGTGTCCCAGTTAGCCATATTGCCCTCTAAACTGTGGCATAACATTCTCTTCAGAGTCTGATTTTGTCTCTCTACCAGACCGTTTGTTTGGGGATGGTAGACTGAAGTCTTAATATGGCGAATGCCGAACGCGTCCCATATTTGCGCTAAATATCTAGACATGAAGTTGCTTCCTCGATCCGTAAGGACTTTGCGAGGAAAGCCGACTTCACAGAACAACTTTATCAGCTCTCCTGCCACTGCTTTTGCTGATATGGTTCGCAGAGGCATAGCCCAAGGGAATCTTGTTGCCTGGTCCACGACTACTAGTATATACTGAAACCCACGGGGCATTTTTGTTAGGGGTCCTACAATATCCATAGCTATTCTACGGACGGGTTCTGAAATCACAGGTGAGGGTACCATCGGTACCTCTTTTGGGTGAGCTGCAGAAACCCGTTGGCATGCCGGACAAGCTTCACAAAATTTGTCCGTTTCTTTAAAGACGCCAGGCCAAAAGAAACGTGCCAAAATTTGGTCCAAGGTTCCTTGAATGCCCTTATGGCCCCCAACTGGGTGGTCGTGTGCCAGCCTTAGAACTAAAGTTTTAAACGTTGCTGGCACCACCAACTGATTACGCTCATTTCCTGTATGGGGATCCTTACTCTCCCTGTAGAGTATCCCTGCGTCTAGAAGGAACCTGGGTAGGGTGTCTTTTTCACTCTGGGCATACTTAAATGCCTGAGTGAGAGCGGGATCATCTTGCTGCTCTTTGGGGAAAGTGGGAAATTTTTCAACTAATTCCGCCGGTACCCACGGCAATCCTTGTCCCGCTTGTGCTTCCGCCCTATGTTGAGCGCGAGAGCGCCTCTCTCTATGCTTCTCCCCTTTTCCCTTCTTATTCTTATCCCCTGGGGTAGCTATCAAAACCTCATGTGAGGGAAGAATTTCCACAGGATCTTCTGGGGATTCCTCATCATCCCCTAGGGGTTTTAACTGGGACCTCATAGAAATCATAGCTCCTTTCGAAAGCAGGCTCTGTTCCATACCCCTATGAAATTGTGGCCAGTCCCTCCCCAGTACTACACTATGGGGCAGCCTGGGTACCACAGCTATGGGGATTTTTCTCCTTACCCCTAACCCATTCACTTGCAGTTTATAGAGTAAAGGGAGGTGCCTCCATGGACACATTTGATTTTAACAGTGCTTACAGGCTCAATTGCTACTTTCTTATTCCTGGCCTCAATCTGCCACCAGAGCACTTTAGACAACATGTTCTGTTCAGCACCAGAGTCTAACAGCACCGTGGTAGCAATTCCCTGCACTTCCACTGAGAGCAGGAATCCTTCTCTAACTTTCTGCGAGTTTTCTGCTACCAGTGCTGTCTTTACATAACAGTCTCTCTGAAAATGGCCCTCTTTACCGCACTTGAAACATTTCTTTCTTGTTACATGACCCTTCAACATTGTCATACACATTCTCAGTGAATCATCATTTAACCCCATCCTCCTTTCTGATACACCAGTAACTGCTACCCTGGAAGCACTGCCGCCTTCATGTGCAGTTATCTCTGCCTCCATAAAGCGTTCAGAAAGCATAACAGCTTCTTGAGGGGTTTTGCAGTTCTGTAATATAAGAAAGGTATGGATTTCTCGAGGTAATGCAGTCATGTATTGCTCCAATACCAGACTATCTAGAATAGCCTCAACAGACTTCCCTTCGGGAGTCAGCCATTTGTTTAATAAGCTACGGACTCTCTGACATAGGGCTTTGGGAGTCTCGCCTGGCTTTAGTTTTACGGCCCTTAGTAGGCGGTGGTAAACTAGAGGTGTTAGCCCTAGCCTTTCTCTAACCGCTTTTTTAAGCTCGTCATAATTGTTAGCGAGCGCGGGTGGCATTGCTCGGTAAGCGGATAAAGCCTCCCCAGTAAGGGATGCCACAAAGCGTACTTCCCAGTGCTCCTTAGGCCAAGCACTGAGGTAAGCCACTCATTCAAAACTCTCAGTGAAGTCATCTATGTCATCCCTCTCTGTGAGCTGACCAAAATTGAATGTCCCGGCAGCTTGGAAACCAAGTGCACTTAAAGCCGTTGGTGTATTGAAACCTGGAGGTGCCACCGGTGGTTCAGTCCGCTTCCTCTGATCCTCCAGCCATGCATCCAGCATTTCCAGTAGCAGTTTCTGTTGGGCTTGTATATGCACAGCATTCCACTCCTGCGCCTCCAATGACAAGTCCCTCTGCCGCTCGAATTGTGCTGCCATCCATTTAAACACGTCCTGGGACTCAAAAGTCATCCTGGAACTCTGTAAGCACAAAACACACAGACCAAAGTGCGATACAAAAAAAAAAGATTTCCACCTCTTTTTTTTTTTTTTCAACCAGCTTAGCTTTCACGCTTGCCCTGGTATCCTAACCAGCCCCGGCTAGATACCCTTTACCTGGCTTAGGTGAAGCTTCAAGCTTATCACCAATGAAGGTTTCTGTCGTCTTCTCTGTACTGCCTTTTCCACTTCTCGGATGCTCCTCTGCTTGGATCCTCAGGGAAGTGACTTCGAGCAGATGTCCTGACGTTTGCACCTTTGCGCATGCGTGGAATCCTCAATACTATGCCACTTGCGATGCTTCCGCTGGGGCCCGAGAGCTTACCAGCTGGAAGTGGCCTTTGAATGTCCTCTTCTGAATAAAGCTATGCCTATTGTCGCCAGGGATTCTGGGACTTGTAGTTTTGCTTATTTCTTTAAGGACAAAATTGTAGTTATGACACGAGTGTTTCAAGGCTGCAAGAATATTTATTGTGGGGAATTTCCAGCGCATCAAAGCTCAATCACAAACAAGCATAAAGGATGCATCTCCAACATATAGGTATTTCAGGAACAGAAGAAAAACGTAACAGAAATATCTCAGCACTGCTCAGCTGTTTCTTAGTCCCATAAACTTTCCACAGGACACTGCCCCGGGTGGTTATTCAATGGAAAACCCTTAAACTGCAACAGCTGATTTTCTTTCTCACAGCACGGCTTCTTATCCTCAGAAGACAATTAAGTTTATTAAACATAAAACAAGCCTTTCCAAATCTTCAGCAGATATGGCAAGTACTTTCTATATTATTTCATACAGTTTCAGTGCTGTTCAACAATGCCTTCTTCCTTTAAACATAAAGAGCAATCCATGGGAGAAGGTTCATTTTCTAAAGCTGGCAAACAAGAGTCTATTTGCATTCTTTCAACAGTATTAGAATTACTGGCATCTCTATCAGGTTTAACAGTTCTCCCTGACTTTCTTTCTTCCAGAAATTCCTTGAACTGGTTCAGGAGCAATTCAGCGTGTACGGGCACATTAGTATTAGGAGAGAAAACGTTTCCTTCTGACAACAGCTTGCTTATAGCTTCTAACTCTGAAGGCTCGGCTGTCTTGCTTTTGTCAGTGTTATAGTTTTCCCTGTATGTAAGACTCTCCCCCCACCTATTATCAGTTAAAGGTGTTGGGTCTGCCTTCGGGACAGTAGCAAAGGCAAATGGCTTCTCTATCAATCATTCAGCATTAGAAATGCTAGCTTTACCTTTGGCAGGGTTTCTTAGACAACTGCTGAACCCTTTTCTCCTGCTATCCTCCAGGTTCTGGAATTCTGCTTCCTTATGTCTATTTCCAGTGCCAGTTAGGTACCTGCTCTGAAGAGGCTTTTCTTCCTTCTTTCCTCTACAGCTGCTATAGCCCTGGTTGCTGTATGTCCATTTGCCGTCTCTCCAATGGCTTCCCTTGCTAGCTCTCTTGCTCCAAGGTTCTGCTTTGCTGTAACATCCTCTCCAAGGCTCTCTTTCTCTTTCACCTTCTTCATAAGGTTCCTTTCTTGCTTGCTCTTTTCCTTCCTCTCCACTTCCCTTGCCACTTCTCGTGCCTCTTCCCGTGCTCCTTCCCATCCTCACTCTCTGCTCTGTTTGTGGATTTAAAAAGCATTTGCTTCCCGGCATTCCCTGTCCTTCCCCCAGGTGTGACCAATCCGTGAGGAAGCCTGTCTCTCCCTCTGAGCTGGGGCGTGGCCTGAGCTCAGCAGAGAGCTGTGTTTTTTTCTTATCTGGCTTGGAAATCCTGTGCACAAGCGCAGTATCATTTATTTCAACAGGATTTTCCTCCACCTCCATCTCCTCCTGGGGACTTTCACCATTACAATATATATATATATATATATATATATATATATATATATATATAGTCACCCCTTTGTCATGCAGCACCTCCTGCTGGTCACAGCTGGCACTGCACCCGGGTGTATTGTACTGGCCTTTTCAATGTTTGATAGTCCTTGCCAGTACACAAATAAGTTGTGACACCGAAATCGGTTTAACTGGGTTTTATTCCCCGTCCCGTAGGATTCTTTCAAAAGTATAATAAACAAATCAACATAACCCTTCTTGGGTAAACAAAAAGAATTATAACAAAAATAGCTTTCCTTTCAGCAAACAAAATATGCAATGGAAACAGAAATACAGCTTGTCAGGTTTCCAGATAAAGGCTTCTCTGGAGCAGTTCAGCCTTCTATCTGAGAGACTCTATTTGGTCAGCTAATATCAAACTACAGTCCATCTGTTCAACAGGCAATTCAATGTTATCCTCTATTGCATAAGGCTCATACTGCATTGGAACACTGTCCTGTACAGATGCTTCGTCACTTCTCTCCTGAGGTAGTTTGTTCAACAAACTTTCCAGCTTGTGACGTACTTGACTCTCTACAGAATGTATCTGTTTGGCTTTACCATATTCTCTGGAGTTGCTCAACCAGGAGCCTTTCCTCTGCCTCTGGTTATCAGGCAGAGTAAAGCAGTTAGCTGCCCAGCTATTAGAGAGTGGAACCTTTGTTCGGGGTTTTGTTTTAACAGGAGCTTTACAAACAGCTGTTATCTCCAACGGCAGTTTCTGAGAAAGCTTATGCCAGTTATATCCCTCTGCAGGGTTCTCTCTCACAGGTAACAAGCTTTGTTCTATATTCTGTCTGTAGCCCAGACTCTGGAGTTTTCCTGCTTTCATTAAGTTAACATTATAGGGCTTTTGTTTCTCATACAAATGCCTCTCATAGCTCAGCTTAGCATTTCTCCTCTCTGGCTCAGAATAGCTTTTCCTAGCTTGTAACTTGTGTCTTAGGGCATAGCTTCTATCAAGGCTGCTGCATACACTGTCCCTGTCTGAATTCAGTTGCTCATCTCTTTCACTTAATTGTTCATCAGACTCACTCAGACTTTCATTCAGCCAGTGCCTTCTGCCTTGCTGTAGAGACCTGGGAGGTCTGTGTTCTTCCCACTCTGGGTATCTCCTCTGCCTGGGAATATCCTTTCTCCTTGGGTCTTTCAACTCCCTTGGTTGCCTCCTTCGTCTCTCCGGTCTCCCAGCTTCTTCGGCTCTTTCTGCCTTGCTTCCCTCCTGTGAGCTGTGCTGATTATTTACGTAATCCCCAGCTGCACCACACCCTAGCCTATTGGGGTCAGGTGGGACCTTCCTTGCCTCCCCACTGGCTGGGTGATAATTCCAGGCTTGTGACCTCACTCCCTTATACCTATTCTGATACCCTTGTGTCATGTGCTCTCTCCACACGTCACTGTTTACTTGAGGAGTAGTGTTTTTTAGCTCCTCAGGGGGCTCTAGAGAGTCTGCTCTGTGACAATATATATATATATATATATATATATTAACTCTCTTAGAGCTGGGGGAAATATAATAAAGCTGAGAAACCTCTATGGAGTCAGTAAATAAAAGCACTTCTTTAAGGTACTTATCTAATAAGATTTTTGGAGCGAGGAGTTTAGAAGTAGGAAAATTTAAGAAACGGAGATTACAGGAACGTGCTAAGTTCTCCATCGCTTCAAGTTTATTATGAAGAACCAGTGAGTCTTTAATACTCGCAGCCTGAGCAGCATGTATAGAGACAATCTGGCCCTCCAATTTAGAAACAGCAGTATCAAGCAAAACTGTCTTACCATCTAATTGCTGTAAAGAGACTACAGTCTCTTGGGAAAATTTAGACAAGGAGCCTAAGGTACCAGAAATCTTATCGTCAATAGACTTCAAAACTCCCCAGATATCTTTCAATGTAATCTCACTGCCTTCTTAGAGGACTCCCTGGATA
The DNA here is from genome assembly GCA_033557465.1 of Ichthyophis bannanicus. Taxonomy (NCBI): domain Eukaryota; kingdom Metazoa; phylum Chordata; class Amphibia; order Gymnophiona; family Ichthyophiidae; genus Ichthyophis; species Ichthyophis bannanicus. Next base: position 367,526,971 of record CM066038.1, on the reverse strand, counting down.
TAATTGACAACCGTTTCACTTTGTTAGTGACTTTTTTGTCTAGGGATGTTAAGCAGCGTGCACTTTATGCGTTTTTTAAGTATAAGACTACTAAGTTTTGTGGTCATATTGTTAATGTCTTTCCTGATGTATCACGAAATACCCAGCTTAGGCGAAGGCTGTCTTTGGCCTTAAAGCCTCAGGTATTATCTTTGGGAGATGCTTCCTTTTTTCTTTGTTTCCCGTGTAAATGTATTATTACTTTAAAGGATGTCTCCTATGTTTTCACTGATGTCACTCATTTGGAAATTTTTTTGATAGAGAAGCGGAAGGCATTGGTAGAAGCCCAGGGCGTCCATGAATAATGTCGCCTCCTTTCTATGGGCCTTGTGTCTTATTTTCCTGATTATTTAGTGATGTTTTTTTGTTCATACTGTCACACCCCCTTTCTCTGTTTATAGGTGGTTGCCTGGAAGAGTGGGAAACGTGCCAGATTATCCTTGTAAGTGCTGATGTTTGGGGTTTCCGTGTAGTTGTGGGCCAAACGAAGACAGCCAAGATTTTTAATGTGATAACAAAAACTTTATTTGTTGCACAGGATTCTGTCATCTACCATCCCCTAACCAGAAACAAAAAGTGGATACTTTCTTATGCCAAAATAAAGTCCAGAATGATACAAAGTCCAACCTGATCCTTCTCAGGGTTTGTCAGTTTATATACAAGGTTAATTCAACTTCTCTTCAGTTATGAACAGCTTTAGTTGCAGCTAATCATTTCCATAGCATTCACAATTCCCAGTTGCTTAAAGACGTTGAGTTTCACTCCAGCAGAACGCTGCTTCTCTCCGTGCAAACTCAATAGCATGAAATAACTTCTCAGCACTTATCGTATACATTAATATCAACAGCTTCACTCTTGGCAACAAACAGCACAGTCTGCCTCCATCTCAGAATAGGAGCTATCTGATTTAGTTGATCCCAACTGCATTGATTCAACATCAGAGTTAGACATCTCATGATTCAATTCAGGGTACTGCAGATCAACAGGCTTCCATTGTTCCAAATGGTGTCTAAGCTGTTTCCACTTATTATTCCTTTCCCTTTGTGGTATCTGAGGGTAACTAGAATCAGCAGCCTCCTTTAAAGTAGTGTTAAAGGAATCCAACTGACTTAATCTTCTTCTAGTGTGTCTGGCTTGTAAAGGTTGGTAAAAAAGGCAAGTCTCTGTCTTTGCACTGCTTCCGTATCTTTGGCTCAGCATGGGCTAGCTTTAGCTTTCGTCTGCATAGCATATAATCAGCTGGTGAGTTAAGAACAGCTTGGCTACTCTCTAAGCTTTTGCTAGTAACTGGCTGCCTGCACTTGGAACGTTTATGCAGCTTATCATACAGAACTTTATACTTGCTCAAACTCTCACCTTTGTTCACAGCTTCTAGGGAAGACTCTAGGGTAGAAGTGCTATCTCTTCTGGGTAAGGGTTCCAGCCTCTCCCCGTGAGAATGAACGTAGCTTCTAACCTGCTTCTCCTGGCTGTCTGGTTCGTGGCGACCTCTCTCTCTCTCAGAGGAAGCTCTCTCCACTGCTTTCCCAGAGACCTCCGTGTCTCTAAGCAGTCTGGATGGCAACTCTCCCTGCACTGTGTGCTATCCTGGCAATGGTTGCTCCTTCCTTTGCTTCTCTCTGAAACTTGGTCAGAGCCAGGTCCTGAGTCTCCTACACGAACACTTCCTGTTCTCTTAGGAACTCCTCCTGCTCCCACACGAACTCTCTTCCTTCCAAGATCAGTGTTGCTCAGACTCGAGCTTCTACTCAGACTCCCTCCTGAACTAACTCTCCCTGTTACTTCCTGGTTAAGAGCATAGGGCTGCCGTATCCGGTTTGACTCCGCCCCCTTGCCTCTTACGTCAGCTCCCCTGGTTGTCATGGAGCTGGTGTGTGGCTCTCTCACTGCCTTTCTGTGCAGAGAGTTTCTCTGGGCTTGTGCTTTAACCCCTTCCTTGCCTGCATTAATGTGTGCATTTGAGGAAAACTGCTGTTTTAAACCCCTTTTCTTGCTGTTTAAGCCCTCTGCATCATCACAATACTCAGCCAAGTTTCTTAACGTGGGCTATATCGGAGTTATTTTTCCTGCTTGATGTTTTGTACATCTGATGTGATAGTTTGTTCTGGATTGTCCTTGTTTGTATTGTTGAAATGCATTTTGGAAATCAATTAAAAAACAACAACAACAAAAAAAAACAACCCCCCCAATATATATATATATATATATATATACATATACATATATAATTACATAAAATATCACACAAAATATTCCAAAAAGATAACTGATTGATTGAATAAAGTAATATACATTAAAAGAGAATAGAAATTGTACATAGATATAATAAAAACATACAAGTATAAAGTGTGAACAGACACTAATCAAAAATGTATTGTCAAGTAATAATGGAAAACCAATTACCAGTCATATATACTGGAATTGTTCACTTGCAATTCACAGTGCTAGTGAATAATAATCAAAAGTTAAATACGGCCTACAAAATAAGAAAATATGTCATCGATAATTAACACAATCAATAAATTGCAAATCAGTAAAAGACTTGCTACAGATAAATTACTGGCAACTCTCACTTAAGGGGTATGTTTACTAAACCATCTTAATTTTACTGGCGCTAGTTGCAGCATTACTGTAAGGAATGCCATATAAGGTAGTGGGCATTCTGGTCTTACGGTAGCAATCACGGGTTATCGCACAATAAAGTGCACCATGTCCGTTATCTTGCGATAGAGGGAGCCGTGTACGTTACTGCGCGTCAACCTTAACTTCGCGCGCTGACCTGCAATCACAGCAGCAGAGGTGTAGCACACTAGTTAATACAATGACTGCTAAGACAGGGGTCAAGAGTTTGATTTCCCCCCCTCCCCCAAAGATTCATTTATTCTCATTAATGAATAAGGGTGGCCAAGGTGATTCCTTTCCCTGCATGTAGCAGACAGAAACATTCCAACAATCTGTGCTGCCAGCTAAAAATGCCTGCACCCCCAGTGCCATAATCTAATGCACCTTTTAGGGTGCACCAGAAGGCACATCATAAACTGCCAAGGCGGGTGATAATGTGCCCCAGAGGGCGTGACAAAAGGTTGGCACCATATTAGGCGCCCCATAAGCTGGCTGAATCTAAGGTGTGGCTAAAGATGCCCCAAGGATGTACAGGTGACTCAAAAAATGTTGCCCAAGGGCAGTAAGGCCCCCCAAGTTGAAAAGCAAGAAAGGTATGGGCCAAACACAGATGTAACCCTAACACTGCACAGAGCACCAAGGAAAGACAATGCATAAGTGATGGAAGGAAGTAGATCAGAGCTGATGGACAAGACAAATCTGTGTCCAGTCCATGTGGCAGCTGGAAAAATGGACAAACATATCGGGGGCAGCTGTAGCGATGCACAGGGTGATGATAATGTACCATGCAACAATGACAGTGTGTGGCAGAGGATGGGAAGACGTGTCCAGCAGAGGAGGTAGAGGAGGCAGGATAGGTGCAATGACAGGAGGACAAAGGAGTAGCAGTGCCATGCAGAGCACACACAGGAAAGGCAACTAGGAAGAGCTGCAATGCAGAAACGTGTACCAGTGCATGACATAGGGTAGCAGCTTGCACATCAGGGCAGGACGGCACACAGCTGGCAGACACACATAGACAGACAGAAGGATGGTTGGCAACTGTGATAAGGGTACAATGTGCTAACAGCACAGATCTGCACAGATATGACTGTTACAGGAATGAAAAGTAGATGTGCAGGACAGGCATACAAATGAAAGAGAACAAAGGAATCAAACCTATGACCATTAGCATAAATGTCAATGCACAAACCGGTAGGGTACACCACCAACATGAGGTCATTAGCAAAGGCTGCATACAAGAATACTGCAGGGCATCACACAAGATGTCTGCTGTCTGCCAGGATAGGCAAACCTCCAACAGTAACCATGATGGAATGCACATGCAGATCTGGTGTATACAACTCAGATCACAGTCTGTAATTGGGACCAGAGTCACATATAACTACATGCACACACACAATGAAATGTTATGCAGTGGATACAACATGCAAAAGAGGAAAGAACCTAAACCCAAAGGGTGGCAGGGGATGCTCTGTGGAGCAGGGCAAAATATGGAATAGAACAGAAAAGGAGCATGTGAGAATTGAACCTGTAAAGAGGTGTGGTACAGACCAGCTGAACCACAGCAATGGCAATCCCCCAAGCGGACTGCCTATGTGAACACTACAAAGAAAAAGACATATATAACAGCTAATATGTGATGGATAGGCAGCACAGAGGGCACACTTTGGACAGTGAAGAGATGGAAGGGTGTGTGGATAGGTGATGAACCAGCAGGCAGCTCATGGTCAGGTTAGCACAACACAATAAAATAATAAAACCCAATGTGGGAATCAAACCTGCAACCTATGGTGTTCTACCACATGTCCCTAATCACTATCCCAAACAACCACAGCAAGAACAATGGAAAGAAATTACCTCAAAGGGAATGTGTGTATGGGAACCCGTAACACCCAGCGATGTGGCAGACGGCTAGCAGATAGACAGCTGGCACCGTACAAGGATGTGAGCACAGGTGGGCCATATACATCACCAGGAAATCACTAAATACATATGTCAGTGTGGTCAAGCAGCAGCAGAGACAAATGTACGTCAAACACATATTTTTATTTTGGTTAATCATCAGAGATAGCGTAGATACCACCTTTCATAATATCAAGGTGATTGGATAACAGGGGAAAAATCGAAAACACATTTTGCAGGGCAGCAACCCACATGTTACAGAAAGGTCACCGGCCCATCTACAGATGATGGGCAGGAGAGATAATGTGCATTAGGTGCATGGTGTGCAGTATGCATTAACCCCCCATCCCCCACATGCTGCTGCATGCCTCAAATGCGTTAGTTAAATATATGTGCATGTAGACAGTAGGCGGTGCATGATGAGGGCCCAACACACATCATTCATGATCTGTTCATAAAAATAGATCTGTCTGCCAACACAGGAAGCACACAAATGAAACAGCATATGTTGTTAAAAGTAAGAAAGTATAAACACAGATATCAAAATATATGTTACAGCTGTCACATAATGCCTGATATAGGAATCAAAGCAGCACCAATGTAACCCAAAACAATCGTCAAATGCAAAATGAGGATATGCTAACAGGTAGTAGAGGCACATGAACACAGAGAATTCAAATGAAACAAACCACAGAAACATGCAGAGATAATACTATGCAGAAGGTCCCCTGCACTGGTTGGTGTGGATACAGTGTCTGTACACATATATCATGGTACATGGAATGCACAAATGAAGGAAGAAAATGGACACTCACACTGCCACACTCCAAATATAATGGGGAAATGTGAGTGCCAGAACCTCAGGGGATAAATAGGACTGTGCAGACATGCAATGCTAGGTTTGTAAATCAATGTAGAGCATCACGTCGGTACAGTAAACAAACACAATAACCTGTATATAGAGATGGAAAGAAAGGTCAAAAATGTTACAGTAACCCACACAGAAACCATATTGCCACATGCTGCCAACATAGTCAGTCAAATGCACATGCATCGTGTACATTGAAACATGATACAGTGATGCCACACATGCACTGTAACACCCTTGGTGAGTGCAAGCATCAATCCAAAATGTTGGTGTGCAGCAAAGTGGTATGGTGGCAAATACTGTGTCATGTCCAAGTGGAGGGTAGGCAGACATGGACAAGAGGACCTCTCCAATGTTCCCCCTGTGCCACATGCATGGCTGTATGCTCGTGATGAACTAAACAGATGAGCGTATCCTGCGTTCCATGTCACACACATGGGCAAAACACAACAACACAATGTCAGGATGTACAACATACAGCTACAATGTCAGTCCCTGCTTCACACGTAGGGACCAGTACACAGTGTCCACAGTGCAAAGGGTGTCTGCAACCCAACAAGTCCCGTTAAGACTGTCCTTGAAACCCTGAGCATGCATAGTCAAGTATGACATCTCAATATGCCACAGTACTGGAAAGGTCATGTGTGTCTCCTGCAATGAACCCGACACCCAGCCAGAGAACGGCAGCAATGGTGTGTTGGACAGGCCTGTCATGCTCAAAGTAGCAGTCCAACAATAATGTCCATCCTAGGCATGTGTCCCACTCGCAGAGGTCAAACATCCTATGGCACCATTTCCCAGAGATAGTTCCATGGTGTTGTTGTGTCCTCCAACAGGTGGGTGATGGTGATGCCAGATGCACTGTAGTAGATGTGCTGTGTGTATCCTCTACCCTGTGTCAGAAGAGGATAAACAATGTATTGGTATGCTGCTTGCAACATCAGCCTAAATTGCCGAGAGTCAAACATCTATATGTATGTAATGAAACGTCACACAGGCAAACATAACTTGATCAGAACACAGAACACAGTGCATGTTGTGGACATTTGGAATTGGAACTGCAGACGAGGGTGTCACATGGATATTTTCATGTCCATGCCCATGTTACACAGGCGTTTCACAGCTCTACCCCATGTGCATCAGCATTGGTGTACAGAGACTCAACATGAAAGGTCCATGAAACAAACAGTAAATCATTAACATGTAAAGGCTGATGTCATTCCCAAAAGACCAAAGGTGCAACCTACCGTGTGTTTGCAGCAAGTGTCTGTTCGGGATCCTCTGAGGCTCTCAAAGGCCACAACACGTCACAGTGAAGGGAGAAAATGTCATTGAAATGTGTAGAATCACCATGTCCCCATGTCCAGCCACTGTTGATGCATGTCCAAATTATGGTGATATCCGTGATACAAAAATGCTGTTGCGCAGTGGTCTGTCAGCACACAAGAGATAGGTCAGCTCACAACATACAACACTTGGCCACAATGTTCACAAGGTAAACAGCAGTAAGGTAGAGATAGCACAGTCACCACCGCTCCCCGGGTGTACAGACCCCTCACACCACATGATAATGCAAAATGCCTGCACGCAGCCAACCCAAAAGCATCCACCCACACAGTATGCTAAGGTGAGTGTGCCAGCAGTAGTAAACAAAAATAGAGTGAAACATGTAAATTTATGAGCCAGCGTATATGTAAATGTTATGTTTATGTCGGAAAATTAGCCATGAGGTTTGAATAGCCTCTCAAAGCTACACTTCCATTTTGCTCAAATGTTAATGAGCCCACTTCGGAGCCATAGGTAAACCACCATAATAAAATGTTACCTACATAAAGATACCATGTTCGTGATCCAAAAAAAACCTGTGTAAAAATCCAGACAGAAAAAACAGAAGAGTACTTATCTCGACTGTTCATTTCAAATTTCTTCACAGACTTCACACAGAAGAAATCGCAGTTATAAACAAGTACACAGTACTGCGTTTCGGGCAAATGCAAACTCCCTGCCCTGTCTCAACGCTTCAGTTAACTGCAACAATAGAATGGTCTCCCGGCTTGTCCTCTCCTTCAAGACGCCGGCGCATGCTCATTAGCAATCAGAACCACGCAGGAAAAGACTGATGACTTTTATGCCACAAATGTCCAATCACAGCCGGATGAATGATGTTATCATGAATGCCAGTACAATGATCACAGAGCAAATGGATGCAAACAAAACAGCTAAAGAATGCTTGTCCAATCCAGTTCCCTATTAAGACCCAACGGCTCAACAGTGGAACATCGAAATATCCATTGATGTTCTAGCGTTTGAAGTAATTGTTCACGATCTCCACCCCGTGGGTTTTTAGGTACATGATCAAGCACCCTCCAGGCCAATTGCCCAAATGTATGATGAAAAGCCAAACAATGTTGAACAACCGGGGCTGACACGACTGAATTCCTAATTCTAGATGCATGTTCACTTAGACATATTTTTATTGAACGAATGGTCCTACCAATATATAAAAGATGACACGGACAGACCAAAACGTATACCACATATGATGTCAAACAAGTGGTGTACCATCTGGATTTGTGAACCAAATGTGAGCTAGGGATTCGCCATTCATGTCCAGTAATAGATTGCAAACAATAATTACAGGAAGAACAGGTAAAATGACCCACTGTAAGAGACTTGCTAGAGCCAAGTCTATCCTGAGGAGAAGAGGTAACACCAACAAAATCTCGAAGGTTGGGGACTCTAGAATTGGCTATTTGTAATCTCTTCTGAAAACATGGATGCAATTGTAAAATATGCCAATGTTTAGCAAGAATTTTCCTGATGTGATCAGTATGTGACATATACGGTAACACTCCCACAAATGTGTCAGAGTGGGTGACAGAAACTAAAGCGTTAACTTGATCAGAAGTACTTGAGGGAAACAGCCATTCACGATGGGTGTATTTCACCCTCAAGAACGCTTGTCTGAAGACAGTCTTAGGGTAACCCCTTTGAGCAAGACGGATGGACAGATCATGTGCATGCTTCAAAAAATCTTCATAATTGGAGCAAATCCGCCGTATTCTGAGAAATTGTAGCTTCGAGAGGCTTCGAGAGGCTATTCAAACCTCATGGCTAATCTTCCGACATAAACATACATTTAAATACATGCTGGCTCATAAATTTACATGTTTCACTCTATTTTTGTTTTTCGGTTATTTAGTGTAGAGTGTTAGTTACTTTGTTTGTTAGCAGTAGTAAATGGCCTTTATGTGCACAATTGGAGATTAGTGGAGATAAAGGCTTGTTAAATGCAATGATACACTGCTGTTGGCTGATGCTACAATGTCAGGGAAGGGTGTACGTGCAGCCCACCACCCGAACACCTAGGACCTGCACACACAGGTGTTGGACGTGTCCCAGAGACAGTGTTGGAGAAGACGAACTGGCCAGGAACACATGTGGATATGTGTGCCAACAGCAACATAAGGGGTATGGGGGTGCAGGGCAAAGAGGTGAACAACAACATATGTACAATATGACAGATCACTGCAGACATGTGCTCCCCCTGATTGTCATCACAGGCAAAGTAGCTGTAGGTCCACCTACCCCAGATTACTGCATGTTGGATGACGTACAGTCAGCTGCCACTGCACCACAGCACCAGAAGGGTCACCAAGTATGTCCTGTGGATTGAGGAACACAAGTGAAACATACATATGTCATGTTGGAGCTGTGCAACACACACTGCACCTTCACATCCTCAGCTCGCAGACCCCCCGAGATCCTTTACAGACTGACTGTTCCCCATTACACTGTTCAGACTCGCTTCATGCTAAAGTCATCACTGAAGTGTGTGTGGCAAAATACAAGGGCCCTTACTCTGTCCGTCCCCTTCCTCACCTCTCTGCTGCCTTCAAAACTGTTGAACAGAACCGCCTCCTCGCTACCGTGTCCCTGCTTGGCTCTAAGGCCGCAGTACTATCCTACGCCCCCCCCCCCCCCCCATATCGCTCCCACTGCCCCTTTAGTGTGTGTTCTGGTGTCTCAATGTCCTCTGCTACCCTGCTATCAGTTCCTGTACCACAGGGAAATATCCAGGGGCTTCTTCCTTATCCTCTGTCGATATACATTTCATTGGTGTGGCTATCTCATCCCTTGACTTACATTACCAGCTGTGTGCTGATGAGTTGCAAATATATCTCTCCACGCATGAGCTATGTCTGCCAAAACACACCCCGATGTCTGCTTGCCACCTGACATTGATGGCTGCATGTCATCCCACTGTGTGAAATTGACAATGGCAAAGCATGGATATCCCATATGTGCACCTAAACCCGCCCCTCCAATCAGAGAGTTTGTGTGTGTGTGTGGCCATACCTTCCTTTCTCCAGGGTCCGCAATGTAGGTGTTGTATTGGACTCCACTCTCCTCCTCTACACACATAACCAGCTTGTAGCTGAGGCTTGTGGTTTCTGTCTTGATGTCATCAGCTATATTTCCCCAGTCTTCACTGAACACACAACTAAAACCCCAATCCACCCCCTAATCAGCTCCCGGCTTGCCTACTGTAACCTACACCTTGCTGATCTGCCTTTGAATCATCTCTGTCTGCCTTGAAATATGCAACACTGCACTGCATGGCCAATCAACAGCCACACACATAATGGCAATAATACTCCCCCTGTCAGGACACCTCACAGATTCCCTATCAGTCTCTGAATCCATGTCAAGGCTCTCCTGCTGACCTGTACATGCAGGCACACTGTGGTGTTGCAGTAACTTCCCTTACTGATCTCAACTACCACTAATACAACTACTACTGAGCATGTATATAGTGCTACTTGTCATATCTAGCGCTATACAGAAACAAGTAACACACAGTCCCTGCTCATCAGAGCATACAAACCAATCAATCAACTCATATTTCAAAATGTGAAGCACACACGTCTAGGCAACTGGTCCCATCTATGGACCGTTCTCCTACTGTTGACAAAAGACTACATGCCTTTCACCTTGCTGCACCCAAAGCCTCAAACTAACTACCTGTGGCTGTACAGCAGCCCCTTTCCCAATCAGCCACAAATCATGTGTGGCAGCTTACCACCTCCCCCAAGCCTACTAATCCTGACATACATAATTCACCACCACCCACTGTTGTGCCCTGCTCACATCTTCTGCATGTCAGTCATGACTAGATTGTAAGCTAGGATGGCCAGGCAGTGTCTGTTTTATGTCAGTGTAGTGTTGCATCTTACTGCTATTGGGATACAAATGTTCACTAGTAGTAGTAGTATACACATATCTAAAAAATGTATGTGGCAACATATGCAGTACTGCAAGAGACAAAGATCGTCAGGATAAATCCAAAGTTCTTTTATTGAAGTAGTCCCCAACGCGTTTTGGCATGAAATGCCTTCCTCAGGGGGTAACAGCTAAAATTCATAACAATAATAATAAATGACATTAATAGTAAGAAAAGCCCTATTAACACTAAAGACTTAAAGCTCAATTTGAACCTTAAACTACAAACTTCTTGCTCCATACTTAAATGTAAATGCAGGACAAAAGAATATACATAGGGAAATAAAAGAATGATTATTATATATGAAAACATAAATATGTATGAAAACTGTATAACAAAGGAAATGTATAAAAAAAGGAAAATGTATAAAAAAAAAGGAAAATGTATAAAAAACACATCTAGAAAGGACAGTGTTAAAGACATGATACTTAAATATGTACTCACATTAGACCAATTCTAAATTTCCTAGTATATTGTGGATAAATGGTGATGTCGTACTGCTGCTGAAGCGCTAGTGCAGCAGGGCTTCAATCATGTATGCACAGAAGATAAATCATCTTTGTATGATGAGAAAACTAAAAAACATATGTACACTAAGACAATTACTCTAAATAAACAATATTATCTAAAGGTAGAATAATGAAGAATAGTTGAAAATACACCGGTTTATACATTGGATAATAGTAAATAATGAATAATACTAAACAATTCCTTTATAGATGTAATTGCATTAAATACAGTAACGATCAATAAACTGTGTAACCGACGCAAGCGTACCCAGTGCTCCGGGCCCTGCCACAAATATCCCCCTCCCCCCCCGCCACTACACCACTTTTATGGGAACAAAAACTGGTCACAGCTTTATTAAATATTAACCATTAACAATATTCAAACCGCATAAACCATAACCAGCCCCATAGCGGAGTAGTACCACACCAGCCATGCCTTAGCAAAGTGCCTACCACTGCTACGGCCCTACACTTGCCCCCCGGCAAGTTTCCTATCCCTTTCCCCGACTTCGCCATGCCCATAGCAAAAGTCGGCCAGGGTTTATCCAGGTCAGGGGCACCCCACCCCCGCCCAAGTGTACCTTGAGGCACCGGACCCCGGAACCTCCGGGATCCCGCCCACCCCCCCCCCCCCAAGCTGCAACACCCCAGAGCTACAACCCCCACACTGAACCCCCAAGGGAGGGCGGGAAGGAAGCCGGCACCTCTCAGGACTCCATGCCACGACTGACCACGCGGAGTCCGCCAGTCTATACTTCCCCCCCAAGCCGCGCTCCCCCGGCAGCTTCCTATTGGCTCCCATGCGGCTGCATTCGCTGGGAGCAAATGGGTTCAAACTTTGCCTGCCCACACGCCTTCAGCCGCGGCCGCGCGCAGGGTCCCCGCACCGGGCCGCGCACAGGGTCCCCGCACCGGGCCGCGCGCAGGGTCCCCGCACCGGGCCGCGCGCAGGGTCCCCGCACCGGGCCGCGCGCAGAGTCCCCGCACCGGGCCGCGCGCAGGGTCCCCGCACCGGGCCGCGTGCCCGGCTACCATCGGCCGCCGGGACCCTGCCCGCGGCCTCACTAATTACCGCAAATTGTAAGCCATGGGCATAATAGTACGTTACTGTTGAACAATGTTCTGAATGCATACTGGAGACTAAACACCACGGGTCTGTCACATTTTAACATGTTGCCAATTTATGGAGGGTGCAGATAGAGTACATTATGTGCTATATTAATGCTATTGTTCTAACCCAACTTATAGTACATACTGTGGCACATGGGTAACCAAAAAACTATTAACTACTTCTATTCATAAAATTTATAAAACTATATGAAATCAGAAGGACAAGTAATTGTAGATCTAATATTTTCAATATAAACTAAAACATGGGGAATAGTTGAGCTTACTTAAAATAAGGTTATCATAGTCGAAGATATGATTCCAAACTATTATTGTTTGTTATAGATTAAAAATGTGAATGTTTCTTACTAAAAACACCCAAATTAAATACTAAAAATTTGGCGTTTGATTACCCATGTGCCATAGTATGTACTATAAGTTGGGTTAGAACAATAGCACTAATATAGCACGTAATGTACTCTATCTGCACGCTCCATAAATTGGCAACATGTTAAAATGTGACAGACCCGCGGTGTTTAGTCTCCAGTATGCATTCAGAACATTGTTCAACAGTAATGTACTATTATGCCCATGGCTTACAATTTGCGGTAACACAGTTTATTGATCGTTACTGTATTTAATGCAATTACATCTATAAAGGAATTGTTTAGTATTATTCATTATTTATTATTATCCAATGTATAAACCAGTGTATTTTCAACTATTCTTCATTATTCTACCTTTAGATAATATTGTTTATTTAGAGTAATTGTCTTAGTGTACGTATGTTTTTTAGTTTTCTCATCATACAAAGACGATTTATCTTCTGTGCATACATGATTGAAGCCCTGCTGCACTAGCGCTTCAGCAGCAGTACGACATCACCATTTATCCACGATATACTAGGAAGTTTAGAATTGGTCTAATGTGAGTACATATTTAAGTATCATGTCTTTAACACTGTCCTTTCTAGATGTTTTTTTTTTATACATTTTCCTTTTTTTTATACATTTTCCTTTTTTTATACATTTCCTTTGTTATACAGTTTTCATACATATTTATGTTTTCATATTTAATAATTCATTCTTTTATTTCCCTATGTATATTCTTTTGTCCTGCGTTTACGTTTAAGTATGGAGCAAGAAGTTTGTAGTTTAAGGTTCAAATTGAGCTTTAAGTCTTTAGTGTTATTAGGGCTTTTCTTACTATTAATGTCATTTATTATTATTGTTATGAATTTTTATGTTTGATGTTTTAGCTGTTACCCCCTGAGGAAGGCATTTCATGCCGAAATGCGTTGGGGACTACTTCAATGAAAGAACTTTGGATTTATCCTGACGATCTTTGTCTCTTGCTCTTTGTGCATCCTGTGGCTAGTTGCAAGAGCGGTGCTCCTTGTTTTGTTTGGAACATATGCAGTACTTACATGAGAAGACCTCCTCAATCACCTGCCGCCTGACTGCTGTGCCCTCACGTGTGTCACCATGGCCACGTACAGGAGTGCACGCAGGATCATCCTCCAGATCCTCATTAATTTGGACAGGGATATGGTGCCTGAGAGCAATGTTGTGCAGGATGCAACAGGCTATAATGGTTTCTGCCATAGTCTGTGCTTTGTATTGTAAGGCCCCGCCTGTCCTATCCAGATACCTGAAGCAACTCTTTAAAACGCCAAAGGTGCGCTCTATGATGGAGCGGCTGGAGGGATGGGCCTCATTGTAACTCCTCTCTGTACGTGTCCGTGGTTGACACACAGGGGTCAGCAACCAGGGGTGACACCCATATCTGAATCACCTGCAGAAAGAAATGTGGAACGTTAAAGCAGGAGCTTATGTCCACCCATATACATGCAAACCAAATGCACAAAACATCCTGACACAAACATATGACATCACATGATGGGACACCACAACTATGCATCAGCGTGTGAAGTTATGACACACAAAACAAGGGGTAGCTGTAAGGATTGCAATCAACATAATCTGTAACTACGACACAAATGCTAGCGTTCATTCTACCATCAATACACAGCACTGTAGCAAGGTAGAGATGGAGAGCACTCCCCTCCCCCCCAACGTTAGATCACACACAAACAGATGAGACACACACACAACTAGGGATACACCTCAAAGACAGACATGTGCACATACGGTTAGTCAGAGGATCACCATGTGCATGTCAGAGATGAGAAATACACACCCAGCAGTATACAGTCCTCATACTGGCCTGCCTCAAATTGTCTGAATAGTGCCGAGTGATGCAGGATATAGGAGTCATGGGTGGACCCTGCAAACCTATGTACCACATTCAGAATATGTATATTTGCATCACATACAACCTGAACATTCAGGGAATGGTAGTGTTTGCGGTTGCGGAACACTTCCTCCCTGTCTCTGGGCGGGACCAGGGCAACATGTGTGCAATCAATAACTCCCATCACGTGTGGTATCCTGACAAATGCCTCAAAGGCCTGGTTCAGGGTCCCCCACTGTTGCCTAGTGTTAGGAATGGCAATGTAATTCCACACCCGGCTGATCATGGCATGCAGTACCTGGTGGAGACAGTGTGAGAAGGTGGGGCGGCTCATGCCACCCACTGCAGCCACAGATGACTGGAAACAGCCAGAGGCAAAGAAATGTAGGGCACCAAGGAGCTTGACCAAACCCGGTATGGCATGTGACCGACCAGTCAGGAGCTCGAGGTCAGCTCATAGATCCTCATATGCGGAGGGAGGAGTGGCCTAGTGGTTGGGGCAAGGTACTACAGGCCGGAAGGTTGGTGGTTCAAATCCCACTAGAGGACAGCAACCTTGGGCCGGAAGGACTGGGGTTTGTAGTCCCACATGTGCTCCTTGTGGTCTTGGGCAAGCCACTTAATCCTCCATTGCCCATGTTCCCTGTAAGTATTAGTGTATGTGTCTCATATCCCCTTGTGTTAAATGTATCCCCCCAACCGCTTTGACCCGGTGAAAAGCGGGATATAAATGCAGCTAAATAAATAAATAAATAAATAAAAATAGCGCTCCCTAATAGCCCCCATGCTCAGGCGGTTGATGGAGATGACCTGGTCCTCATGCATGCCCTAGAGCTGGGCCCTGGGCCTGTAGAGTCGAGGCTGGTGAGCCTGCAACTCCACATGCCTCCTGTGCCATGCCGGCACAGCCCCTGCCTGGTCTGCCCCCACAGCTGCAGGTCTGTGTTGCAGCGGGACTAAACCCATGCTCTGTGCCTCAACCCCACGGACACCATTTCCCCCGTCAGGCAACCGCAGCCCCTGCTCACCTTCCACTGCACATGCAGCAATCACAAAGCCCGCCATAAACTCCACCCCCTCAACTCCTCTTACTCACTCAAACTCAGACACTCACCTCACCAACCTACCACACACCTCCCCCACTCCTCACCAACCCTGCGAGTCACCTTACCCACCACACACCAACCCAGCCACACAACCCCACCACCACTCACCAATCCAGCCATTCTCCACACCAAACCTGACTCTGACACTCTCTTTGCTTCAGCAACAACCAACAGTGCACCCCTTGTCTCCCTCATCTACACAAATCCCTCAGCGTGTACCAGGTGTGCATGTGTATTTATGTGTTTTTTTCCCCCAAGTGTGTTTATTTATTTATTTAACATGTTTTGTATCCCGCCTTTTCCTTCAATCAAAGCGGTTAATACAGCACAAAGTTAAACAAAGGTGAGGGAAACATACATTGCATTATCATTACATCACAACAAAACACTAGGAGTACAAACAGGGAACACAGTACATAACTTACATTACATTACCTTACATTAACTACAAACAGCATATCGCTGAACAGAATGAGCATATAGAATAAGCATATAGCAGCAGATAGTGGGTCCCGCACGGTCCACCGCCTAAGGGCCACGCCAAAGGGCCCTCTTGCGAGGCCCTCAGGCACGGGCCCGCAAGGCACGGGCGCGCCATTGCTGAAGGGATTCTAAATGATTTGAAAAGTGCTCAGATTGGCTGCAGTTTTCTCTCACACACAGTTCCCAACCAAGTAGGCACAGCTGACTCTCACTCACTGCTCACAGGATCGCAGTGGCATGCAGCACATGCACATGTCTCACGCTCACGCATAGCACATTCCGCATCTCTGTGGCACATGCGCAACTCGCTCAGCCAACATGCTCACACCACTGCGCATGCGCAACATGCGCAGCTGAAAAAAAACCATAAATACACATGCACACCTGGTACATGTTGAAGGGTTTGTGTAGGCGAGGGAGACAAGGCATGCGCTGTTGATTGTTGGTGAAGCAAGGAGAGTGTCAGAAGCAGGTTTGTCGTGGAGAGTGGCTGGGTTGGTGAGTGGTGGTGGAGAGTGTCAGAGGCAGGTTTGGTGTGGATTGGTGTGTGGCAAAGCAGGCGAGAGAGAGAGGAGGGGAGGCGAGGAGCAGGCGAGAGAGACAGGAGCTGAGTTGAGGAGCAGGTGGCAGGGAGAGAAGGGGGGCGAGGAGCAGGCGGGAGGTGGAGCAGAGGAGTCAAGGTGCAGGGATGTGTGACAGGGAGGGAGAGGGCACAGAGGGCAGGGAGATGGAGTGACAGGATATGGCAGGAGGGGAGGAGGGGGGCACCTGTTCAGCAGGTCCCAGAGCTGGCAGGGAGTGTTGGGCCTGTGGTGGTGGTTGCAGGCCCATCGGGTGTGTCTCAGCCAACCCAGGGGCCACCCAGTGCCAAACGGAGGCGTAAACTGGCACCAGTTGAGGAACGGAGGAGGGCTGTGAGATTGAGTCAGCAAGAAAACCATATCCTGCTGGCCACTGTGTTGAAGCGGTATGAGGTGCTCTATGGCCAGCTGATCAACAGCACCACTGTGGCCACACGTATACATGTGTGGGAGGAGGTACAGGAGGCTGTAGCCCAGGCAGGGGGGACCAACCAGGGACCTGGACAGCCTGAGAAAGAGATTCAATGACATTAAGCGTGGTGTCCGTGCACACATGGTGGCGAAGAGGCAACATGCCATGGGCACCGGTGGGGGTGCCCCCTTTCCCCAATTCTCACACCCCTGGAGCAGGAGCTCGCAGACCATCTTGGGCCCATCTACCTGCATGGACTGCCAGAAGCGGAGGACACCTCCCATCCATAGGCAGGTAGGTCTGCACTTTTCACCTTGCTGCTCCTTCCGCTTGGAATAAATGTCCTTCGTCTATACTTCAGGCATCTTCTTTGCCCCTCCTCAAACTCAAGTTAAAAGCTCATCTTTTCGCCTCTGCCTTTGGCTCATGAGTTTGCTGTTCTCCTTCCTTTCCCTCTTTTATTTCACCTTTCTGTCTTTCTCTCACACTTGTTCCTACCTCTTTCCCTTGTCCTGTCTCTCCTGCTCTTGTCTCTTTGCTCTTGTTCCTAACTTTTCTCTCCACCTTTTATTGCTTTGTCTTTTTAGATTGTAAGCTCCGTTGAGCAGGGACTGTCTTTTTGTGTTTTCACTTTTACAGCGCTGCGTGTGCCTGGTAGCGCCTTATAAATGCTTAGTAGTAGTAGTAGTAGTAGTAGATATGCAGCACACGTACAGGGCATTGCCAAGCACATGCAGCACATGAAGGGGATTGGTGGGGGA
Organism: Ichthyophis bannanicus; assembly: GCA_033557465.1. Lineage (NCBI taxonomy): Eukaryota > Metazoa > Chordata > Amphibia > Gymnophiona > Ichthyophiidae > Ichthyophis > Ichthyophis bannanicus. The sequence continues at coordinate 367,509,041 of CM066038.1, read as the reverse complement.
CCATGTCCTGAGAGCATGCGTGCCCTACCAAAGGGAACTGTGGGGTGATGACACAGCAGCACATGGCAGGGTAGGTACAGGGTGTGTGTGACAGGTATCTGGGCCTGTGTGCATGATAGACACAGTCCTGAAGGTAGTTGAGGATGGCAAAGCTGTGGAGAAGCAGGAGGCGTGGTGGACAAGGCCCATATCTGATTGAACACTGCATACATCAATGGTCCAGACAACCTCCACGCAAAGCCCAGAGGGTTAAGATACACAGCAACAATTCACAGCACTACAGATCAGCAATGTAATAGTGATCTAAAAGACCTATCTGAGGAGTAGCTAATGATATCCCATTGTAATCAAAGAGGATCACAGCATACATGAGCAGCAATGTAACAGTAAAGAGCCCCATTGGGATATCATTTGCCACTATTCAGATAACCTCTTTGTATTACTATTACATTGGTGCTCTCTAGTGCTGTGAAGTGTTGCTGTGCTGCTGGACCCTCTGGCCTTTTCATATACGTGATTTTGGCCACTGATGTATGCAGAGTTCATGTGATTACAGGGCTTGTCTGCCCTTCGAAGTACTCCTCCTAAGGATTTGTGGTTGGGAGACTAACTGAGGTCTGTTTCCTCTACTACTGGAGTTATCCTACCCAGATTGGTCTAGCGTTACCTCCTCACATACGGCTTATGAGGGTTTATATTGATTTGTTTATTTGTACCTACACCTTTTGGGGTGTGTTCATTATTATCAGCCTGATTTCTCTGTCCTCCTGAGGTCTACTTGCTAAAATAGTACCTGGCATATAGGTCACAACCATTCATCATACCTCTGCAGCTAGTCACCCAACACATTGTGACAGGGGGAGACATACAAGAGGGACATATAACTAGCCCAGAACACATTGGCCTGTGGGTACCCACACATACCACCAAAACACATATGACGTCTGTATGCTCCTACCTATCCAGGGACATATCACAGACCACTGACAGGGAAGGGCCTAACACACGGGGATGATGACGTAGATGCAAACAAACGCCAGCAAAAACATCACACACATGTCACACACTTAACACTCTGTCGGGGCCCACATACAGTCGGGATCCCCCACTCACCCTCACCAGTCATTGGTGTGCACATTGCCACACCTGTACCAACTGCACATAGCACAGCCCCCACACCACCTGGGATGAGCCCTTATACTTGTCCCACAGTGCCACAGACACATTCCCATACCCCCACACATGGTGCCCCCCACATTCCCATACCCCCCACATGGTGCAACCCCATGCCCAGCAGTACTCCACCCATCCCCCGAGACACCCCACCACACCTACAGAGTATGGGATAGCTGTCCACCCACACCGAACAGTGTCTTGCAAAGAGGAGGGCCCCACATATGTCTGGCTGACACGTACACATCCTGCAACACCTAACGTGCATACCACTCAGGGCAATGCAAGCACATCGCTCACACATTCAATAATGGCACACAATCTCACTCAGGGCTCCCACATGCACCACAGCCACATGTATTGCTGAGGCCACATCCAAGGTCAGGTGGCCAGTCCATACCTGATACTGCAGATAGGGGGTGCGGCACTCAGCACACCATCCCCCACACACCGCATCCCATGTGGCACAGCTACACCAGGGAATGAGGCTTCTCCCCCCACCCCCTGCCAGGCACAGCACACTGTAGGCACATGTGCTGTCCCCATTGTAGGCACACCAACATCAGGCACAGGCAGACAACACATTGATTTTGGCAGAGTTGTACTACACAGGTATACATAGGTGCACTGCACAAACTCATCTGTGCTGTGTACCCTTTTCCATCTCCCCAGGTGACTACCGGACCATGGAGGCACTTGAGGAGGAAGATGTGGCAGGGCCTCAGGATGCTGAGGGGCCAGAGGCCGCAGTGTGCGGGGACACCGCCAGCAATGGCAAGGGCGCAACAGGAAACAATGTGCTGCCCGAGGCAGAGGACATGCCACCAGATGTCAACGCTACAGTGGGAGCCACTAGCAGCAACTCACAGGCTGTAGAGGGTATGGATATGGAGGGGAGTCACCACACCGTGCAGGTGCCAGGGACATCAGCCACCCCTCCCACCAGCATGGCTATGATCCTGGCGGAGCTGCGGGCCCACAGTGCCTCAGCAAGGCACAATGCTGAAGGTGGGTAACAGCATACACAACAATCCTCATGGGGGTTGATGTAACATCCACAATGATATTGCATGTGCACCACAATATGTTGTCAACATAGCAGATCGTTTCTTATGTGGTGGAGGGGGGGTCTATGCCATGTGCGTTCCCCCCTCTTGTAGCATGGCTTGTCAAGTGTCAGCATGTTGAGGAGCTCAGACATACGCACACTGTTCACGGCCATATAACCCAAGGAAGCGCACAGCGGTAAACACCTATCCCAGGTCACCTAGACAGCTTACTTGACTGACCCCTCACCATGGGTATTGGTACCTAGCATAGCTTTTCAGCATAATCTATACTGTGTGCCAGCATTATAGAAAACAGCCCCCCCCCCAGATATATGTATGTGTGTGGCATGACTCCCCACGTCATCTGGCTTATCTCATATGACCAGTGCGCAGATCAAGCATTGACTCATTGAGCTGCGACACTGTACCATGTGTGATCTGTGATTCACATGACCCCTCAGAACCCTTTCCTGGCATGAGAATGGCTCAAGGGACACACAGATGTAAACATGGTCATGCATTGCTAGTCGTCATGTGCATGATTTTTCTGCAGACTGGTCTGGTGGGATATGCCTGGCATGTGCATGTGTCACAGTGGGGGTTGTAACAGGTGTCTCACACGTCACCTTGTGTCCCACCCACAGGCACTCGACAGGCTCTGCTGGCCATTCACCAGGAGATCCACCAGGTGTGTGCCACAGCAGACACAATGGCAGGGCGCTACTCCATATTGTGGATGCCCAGGAGGCCATGGCTGTCAGTACACAGCCGCCAGCATCGGCACCAGAGGCGGCACCAGCAGTCCCGGGACAGAGGGGTGGGTTGGGCCGTGGTTGCCGTGGCCAGCCACGGAGGATGTGAACATTGTAAATAAAGACATCACAACCTATTACTACCTATGTGTTTGTTTACAATGTGTGGCACTGTGATCCCCTGAGTACCCTGCACTCCATGTTGTCACCCTGCCCACATGTGCCTACCCATATCCCTCAGGGGTGTGGTTTCTGCACTGCCACCAATCAACGCACATAGGTTATACCATGCCCTGTGTGCCATGGACTGTGCCAGATGGTCACCCTCCTACCTATACATGGGGGTATACCCAACTTCACCCGTTGCTCAGCAAGATGTTCACGGTGGTACATGTCTGTTGACAGGATCTATCACCATCTCCCACCCCATATGCTCTCCATTATTATGCACACATGTGTGACCATTCTCCCTGCCCTCACCAGGGCCTATGTGGCTGTCTACCCACATAGGCTTGCATGCAGCACAGGCAAACAAAGATAGCTCACTACAGTCAGCTGATCACTCTTCCCCAGAGCTTGTAGTTCCCCACCGCTCATTCTCGGAACCTGCATCGACCTGTCTCGCCCTCACCAGCTATCCCCCTGTGCAGCTCCTGGGTACAGCAGTCCCTCTTACCCTTCCTGCCACATACCTGCTGCTAGCCTTTTCCCCTATTGCCCCACGAGCCTGGTGCATCAGATATGCAGCCTACACATCACAGGCAGCATGCATGTGACCATAGCTGTTGGGACACACTGCACATCGGCACATCACAGGGGCACCAGGAGACACAGACGCCTACACACATGGGCAGCCCCCATACCTGCATGTGGAGACGGTCCATGTATGTTAACTATGTCTACCACGCATACACATAGGGATCTAAACACATGTCCCATGCTCACGTCCACAGCCTGTCTGTAAGGGAGACACATGACTATTGTGCCATATGTACAAACTTGTTTATTTACACATTTATATTGGTTAATATTTTCAGAACACCCCATGTTCTGTTCCAGTTGACAGGACAGCACAGGGCACGTGTGTGGGCGCCCCTGTGGCCCTTAAATGCTCCAGGGATGCCCATCAGGGGATGGCTGTCGAGATGCACCACCCATAGCAGCTGTACGCTGCATGTGTATCTCGGCAGCGAACCACTGAATGGTGCCTGTCAGCCACCGGATGGTGAGGTCCTGAGTCCGCTGGCTTTGCAGCACACCACCCACTGCCATATACAGGTCCTGCACACACCTGCACACACCTGCCACTACATCCACGCCAGGTGCCTGGTGTTTGTGTGGTGGCATGAGCGTGGGTCCTGTCTGTGGCAATGGGTGGGGATGCTACTCCCAGGCTAACACCATCACCGCACACATGTGGCAGCTGGCAAGGACCCAAAGTGCCCTGTGTTGTCCTGTGTCCCCTCCCACCCACAGAGCCACCCTCCCTCTCCATACCCCCCTCTTCCCCCCCTGACCACTCCCATCCACCCTCTCTCTCTCTCTCTCTCCCCACCTCCCCACTCTCCTCCTCCTCCTCTTCCTCCACCGCCTCCTCCTCCACCACCTCCTCCACTTCCCCCTCACCCTCCTCACCCCCTGCAGCATACAACTCACCGTCCCCCTCCCCTCCCTCCCACCCCACCCCACACCACCCCACCCCACCCTCCACCCCCTCCATGTTTTCCTCTTCCTCTTTGCCCTCTGCCCCCTCCTCCTCCTCCTCCTCTGGCTGTACTGGCACTGTGGGGCATGTTCTGGGGGGCCCCGATGTAGATGGGCCTTCACCATCAGCAGCATCCTCTGTGGGGGAAGACAGTCATTAGCACACCATCATGTGAATCGCATACCACATGTACATAGTTTGGCCTCCCACAGGCTGTTGGGCCACTGTGACATGCTGTACTGTGCTGCAGAGGCCACAACACTCACCACCACTTTGCTCCAGTGCCCTCCTTTGGATGCGGGCAAGGACCTCCAGGCAGTGCAGCTGCAACTCCTGACCCGTTTTCCGTAGATCCTCTACCTGTGGGGGAAGCAATGGGTGGGAGCATTATGGGCCAGATATCTCTGGTGGGTGCCCAACGCATATCACACATCTCTGTGAGCATCAGCATGCTGCTGCTGCTGCTGCTCTGGCCAGTGTGTCCTCTACCACCTGTTGCCAACACACCCTGCATTTGTGTCTGTGGGTCTGGGCATGTGAGGTGCCATCTATGTGTACTGTGCATAATCTCCCCCGGACCCCCCATACCCTGTTCCTACACTCTCCTTGCATGACATGGCAGCACCATGCCATGTGTGGTTTGGCCATGCTGGTGTCAAGGGGAGGTATTCCCTAACTCCCTATGTGTTTGGCACACACCTGTGTGTTTGCCTGACCTACACACATCATCCGACACACCCGCCATGGCACCATGATATCCTTACAACACATGTGTGATGTGTTCTGAGAGAGAGCGGGAGGAGGGTGGCCCTGAACACATCACCAGGCACCACTACCATGACACTAGGCTTTCTACTATACCTCTATGGTCACGACTAAAGCCTCCTATGAATAGGGCAGTTGTGGGTGACTGCAACAGGAGCATGGCCCACCACACCTAGCTGAGCTATTAACATCTGTGATCTGGTCTTGGCCCTCTTGGAGTTAGGGCAGAGCTATGAAACCCCAACAGGTGCAGGTACCCTAACACCAGCATCTATAATGGTCCTCTGCAATCAGGTACGGGCCTCCTGGGGAGAGGGCAGATGTGTGACCTGAAACTGCATATACTACAATAATATCTGGATTTATTACAGACCTTTGTACTCAGGTCTCAGGGCTCCTGGGGGTGGGGTGGATTGGAATACAACCACAGCTGCACCTACCATACCATCAGGATCCATAACAGACCTGTGTAATCAGGTCTGGGCCTCTTGGGAATAGGGCAGATATGTGACCTGACCCTGCATAACCTACCACAATATCTGGATTTCATACAGACCTTTGTAATCAGGTCTCAGGATTCCTGGAGGTAGGGTGGATTAGAACACATCAACAGCAGCACATACCATAACACTAGGGTGACTGACAGACCACTTTGATCAGGTCTCAGGCCCCCTGGGGATAGGGCAGATGTTTTAACCTGCAACTACATAAACGACCATAACACCAGGATGGATAACAGACCACTTTGAGCAGGTCTCAGGACTCCTGGGAGTAGGGTGGATTAGAACACATCAACAGCAACAAATACCATAACACCAGGGTGACAGACAGAACACTTTGATCAGGTATCAGGCCCCCTGGGGGTAGGGCAGATGTTTTAACCTTCAACTGCATAAACGACCATACCACCAGGATGGATTACAGACCACCTTGATCAGGTCACAGGACTCATGGGGGTGGGCAGATGTGTGAACCTGCAACTGCATACACTACCATACTAACAGGATTTATTACAGACCTGTGTAATCAGGTCTGGGCCTCCTGGGGGTAGGGCTGATGTGTGACCTGACCCTGCATAAACTACCACAATATCTGGATTTATTACAGACCTGTGTAATCAGGTCTCAGGACTCCTGGGGGGTAGGGCAGATGTGTAAACCTGCAACTGCAGAACCTACCATGTCAGCATGCTGTTTACCAGACCTCTTTAGGCAGATCTAAGGGCTCCTGGGGTTAGGGTGGATTTTAACACATCAACAGCAGCAGGTACAAAACACCAGGCTGACAACTGGACCTCTGTGATCAGGTCCTTAGCCTCCTTGGGATAGGGCATACCTACACACAAAAGCATATGCAGCTACATTCAGCACTGGATGCATTTCATCATCCATTTGTTCATTCTGGCCAGGCGGTCGATAGTACACTCCCACTGCCATCGCCTTCCCTTTTTTACATGGAATTTCAATCCATAGAGATTCTACAGCAAATTTTGTTTCCTGCAAAACTTTAATCCTTTCTGACTCAATGCCCTCTCTAACATAGAGCGCAACTCCTCCACCAATTTGATCAGTTCTATCATTATGATATAGTTTGTATCCAGGTATCACAGTGTCCCACTGGTTATCCTCCTTCCACCATGTCTCTGAGATTGCAATCATATCTAACCTCTCATTTAGTGCTATATATTCTAACTCTCCCATCTTATTGTTTAGACTTCTAGCATTTGCATACAAGCATTTTAGAGACTGTATTTTATTAATATTAATCTGGCTATTGGTAGGCATGGGTAATTTGGAATCTTTACGGTCTGTCTGCACCTTACTCAAGGGCATTTGGGCTACTATACTCTTTTTTGGAACCTCACTGCTTTTGTTAGTATCCTTCAAGGATACCTTCGTCCGAACCATGCGCTCCTGGGCGACTGTCGGCTTTCCCCTATTTTCTAGTTTAAAAGCTTCTCTATCTCCTTTTTAAAGGTTAATGCCAGCAGTCTGGTTCCATCCTGATTAAGGTGAAGCCCATCCCTTCAGAAGAGCCCCTCCTTTCCCCAGAATGTTCCCCAGTTCCTAACAAATCCAAAACCCTCATCCTTGCACCATTGTCTCATCCACGAATTGAGACTCCGGAGCTCTGCCTGCCTTTTGGGTCCTGCACGTGGAACAGGAAGCATTTCGGAGAACGCTATCCTGGAAGTTCTGGATTTCAACTTCCTACCTAAAAACTTAAATTTAGCCTCCAGAACTTCCCTACCACATTTTCCTATGTCATTGGTACCAACATGTACCAAGACAGCAGACTCCTCCCCAGCACTATCTATGATCCTATCTAGGCAGTGCGTGAGGTCCGCTACCTTCGCACCAGGCAGGCATGTTACCAGGCGATCCTCACGTCCACCAGCCACCCAGCTATCTACATTCCTAATGATTGAATCACCAACTATGACAGCTGTCCTGAATCTCCTCTCATGGTGACATGGCCCAGGAGAAACGTCCTCGGTGCGAGAGGGTTTTACATCACCTGGAGGACAGGTCCTAGTTACAGGATCACTTCCTGCCACACCAGGGTGATGCCCTCCTGTCACGTGACCTCTCTCCTCCATGGCAACAGGGATGCTGCCAGAATGGAGGTGGGACTTCAGGTCTATATCCCTGTAGGTCTCGTCCATGTACTTCTCTGTCTTTCTTATGCCTTCCAGGTCTGCTACTCTAGCCTCTAGAGAACGGACTTGTTCCCTGAGAGGAAACAGCTCCTTGCACTTAGTGCATACTTAAGACCTCTCACCAACTGGGAGAAAATCATACATGTGACACTCAATGCAAAAGACCGGAAAGCCCCCATCTCGCTGCTGGACATTTGTCTGCAACTTTTGTCTGTAACTATGTTAAATAAGGCAATACCTCAAAATAAATGGAAATAGACATAAAATTAAAGTTCTATTACAATATTTTCATGAAAATCCTTTTTTGAACTAAAATGAGCTCACCTACACACACTAAACTTGATTCTTCTTTCTTGTGAGGCTCCTCTTGGTACATTTACGCTTGTGAGTAGCATCTGGAATGTCTCTCTGAAGCATCCAACAGTAGTCTGCCATCATTGTAATGCTCCATTTTCCCTGGTATCTCCTTTCCATCTCTTTAATGTCTTGGTGGAATCATTCACCTTGTTTCTCACTCACAGCTCCCAAATATTCAGGAAAGTAGTCAAGATGGGACTGGAGGAAATGCACTTTCAAACTCATCAGGCAACCTAAAGCTTTCAGCATTCGTCCGACGATCTTTTTGTAGTGAGGATCTTTGTTATTGCCTAAAATTTTCTGTACAACTTCTTTAAATGCAATCCACCCTTCTTTTTGAGGATCTGTCATGGTATTGACAAACTCTTGATCAACTATAAGCCTTCTAATGTCTGGTCCGACGAACACACCTTCCTTCAATTTTGCATCCAACAGGCCTGGAAACTTGGTGACCAAGTATTTGAAGCATTCTCCATCTCTTGGAAGTGATTTTATGAATTGCTTCATCAATCCCAATTTTATGTGGAGAGGTGGTAGAAGAACTTTATGGGAAGGTACCAAAGTTTCTCGGAGGACATTTTTTTCACTGACTGTTAGCACCCTCGGCTGCCAACTCTTCTTGGTCCAGTGATTTTGTCGGTCTCAACTGTCCCATAGACACAGAAAACAAGGATATTTGGTATACCCAGCTTGTTGCCCGAGCAGCATGCACAAGACCTTCAAGTCCCCACACACTTGCCAACCATGGTCTTCATATTTAAGCTTACGAAGAACCAATTTCAAGTTCTCGTAGGTTTCCTTCAAGTGTACGGAATGACCTACAGGTATGGAAGCGTAAAAACCGTTGTGGAGTAAAACTGCTTTGAGACTTCTTTTTGAGGAATCTATAAAAATATGCCATTGCTCTGAATCATATTGGATTTTAAATTGACCCATCAGACCTTTGACATCGATGCAATAAACCAACTTGTCTTCCTGGGCGAAGTAAGGAACGAACTCCTTTTCAGGATGTCTGAACTATGAAGATGACACTCCTGGCAACAATAAATTCCTGCTTTTCAGCCTTGATCCGAGTAACTCAGCGGCGTCTTTGGGAAGATTCAAGTCTCTTACCAAATCATTCATCTCCTCCTGAGAAAACAATTTTGGTCTTGTATCATCTTCAAAGTCAGAACTTGATTCGTCATCTGGTTCAGGTATGACTTCATCTTCATCGGAGCTAGGTATCTCTTCCAAGGTAGCAGGGGGCTTGGGTACTGGTATATCTGTGCCATGGGGGATGGGACGAATTGCCGAGTGAAGATTGGGGTATGAAATGGAATGCTTCCATTTGGAATTAAACCCTTTCACATCGCATGAACAAAAGTAACAGTTGTCACTATGGTTCTTTTGTTCTCGCCATACCATAGGAATCCCATAACGGAAAGATTTTTTCTTACCCTTGAACCAGTTTCGGAGGTCCTTAACACACCGTTTGCACACTTTATGAGGTGCCCAGACTTTATCTTGATCTCCAATTTTTAGTCCAAAATATGCAAAGTATACTTTTTTCACAAAGTCTGTAATATTCTGCTGTTGCTTCAACACTGTATATTCACCACAGATGAAACAGAAACTGTCTGGTGAATTAATACACTTTCGCGGAGCCATAACATAATGGTTGAAGAATGACGAGCTAACACTAATTGCGATGAAAAAGTATGAACAGCCTAGAACCAAGAACCTGATGATGATTCATGCACAAGCGTGGCATGCAGGAGAGAACAGCTCTGTGTCTGTACACGAGACGTCACAGTGCTGGCCACGCCCCCCTGCACTGACCGGAGCTGCTACTATCTGCCCTGTGTCTCCCTCCCACTGGATTCTTCAGGAAAGAGTAACCCCTTCTACCATTAGAAGCACGGACTTAAAACTTGCTTAGCTTATGTATATATTGCTGACCATCAGATTTACAGTGCTATATTTATTTTTACATAACTCGGACAACCCCTTTAAGGTTTTTTTTTAGCATTTTATATCTTAAATGCACTTATGTGAATTAATTAATAGTAATTTGAATTAGTTAATAGTAATTTGAAAAAAATTGATAAATTTGAAGACAATTTTGCATGTTGTGGCAAATCATGCCGTCTAGGAGTTTTTTCAATATCTTATTTGTTTTCATCACCCCAAAATACATGGAAATCAGATGAAAATAATCAAACAGCTTTTTTGTCGCAGACCTGTGTTACCATGATATATGTCTTAGGCATTTATCTTGATGTTGAAGCACTGGGGTCTCAAACCCCTCACCACTAGGATGTGAAGGCATTGTATGAACCAGTGTGCTATGCCTTTTCACATAGCAATGGCTGACTACACAGCTACAGCTGGTCATCTACATACACTTTCTACTCTACTTACCAGGCTAGTGTAAGAACACAGCTAGGGCACTTTACAGGGCACCTTAGTTTGGCCAACTGAGCTGAGGTTGCTTTGGGGTGTGCACACTGATTTCAGATCTATGTCAGACTGTTGCAGGCATAAGCGGCCATAGCCTCGAACAGTTTTACTGATGGACGCATTTTGTATATAGCTCACCAGCTAATCTAGCAACCAGCAGCCCACACCACTCTTCCAACATACCCACTGCATGTGACTGGCCACACTTTTAAACAATTTTTCATGTGGTAAAAGGCTCTGATGTAATGATAATATGGTATATCATATCCATCCAGATACATCAATATACATGCCCACTGGAGTATTGAACCCATAACCTCTCCCACTGAGGTTATTATATTAACCATAGTCCTACATCTATATTGGTTGTAAGTAAACTATGGCTAGCTACTGAACCAGTGCAGGACACCAGACACTGGACAGGATAGGTTAGCCCCAAGAGTACCCATGATGCAATTCACATGCAGAACAGCAGTCTACATCTGCTCACCAGATGGGGTTTGCACCCCTGCAGCACGTCAACTGGGACTGACGTGTGTGTTACTGGCACAGTGTTCCTACTGACCATGCCATTGTGCATGTTCTGTGATCACCCTGATGGTAAAGTCGTGTGGACAGCACCAGGTCCAGAGTACCCAGGTTGTTTGTAGTAGGTTTTGCTGCAGTTTACCATTGCTGCTAGTGTGTGTGGTATTCTTTGCAGACAGCCTTTGGAAGTTTTCTATTTCCATTTCTGTTTGCTAGTAATGTGTAGCCTGTTTTTGACCATGATGCTTGCAACATAATGCATATTTAGTGAGGTTGCCATGGACACCTGTTTTTGGAGCAGGGGTGTGTCTGGACGCACATGATGAAAATATACATAGCAAGCCCGCCCTCTGTGGGTCAGGGTAGGGAACATGATCTGCGAACAAAAGACACATACTATCACTGTTTGTAATAGGGCCAGTTGAGGTAAATGATGACAGATTGTGGGACCAGCAACCCCCAGCCAACTGGAAAACAGAGAGCTGATGCAGATCTGCACATGGAACTGGACCACTGGCAGTATGCCTGGTCAGCTCAGCTGCCCCCCCATTACATTCTGACATGCACCAGCATGGGGCAGTCAGTATGCACCTGCTGCATCCTGCACAGTGGTGCAGACATAGACATGATAACTGCAGACAGTCTGCTAGCACATACATAGTGCATGTTCCAAAAGGAACACTGTGCACCCAGGTGTGGGATCCGACACACACACACACACTTTGTCATTGATTGGCCCCCAGAAATGGGAACCTCACGTACAGAAAGCATGTATAGCATTTTGTGGAAACCTGGACATGCTGTGGTCACTACTCAATCAGAGTGGGACTGACCTCCCAGCATGACATGCTGTGGCCACTGTGTCCTTGCAGGTGGTGAATGTGCACTACAATATCCCAGCTATTGCCCTATGCCCTGTACACATGCATCCTGCCCAGACCACCCTGTCCGGCCCATACCCACAATACCTTGGCCCTCATTATGCACTATGGAAGGCTAACGTTGGAAACTGCAAGCATTGTGGGCTCAGTAAGGTGTAGGCATCCGCAAAACACTGGATAGACATATACACACTCCAACACCTATTTCTGCATTGTGCAACAGTAGAGGTGGCTGCCAGCCCTGGCCGCCACACCAGTCCTGGGCACTGTGGAGGCAGTGCGAAGGTATGCAATGCTATTAATGTCACTCTCCAGGTTGGTAGACAGTGTTGCAAACACATATCCAGCACACTCCACAGATATCAGAAAGGTTGGTATGATGAATCTATTTTACAAAATTGTTTTAAGTTAGGTTTTGTGATCTCACATTAATCATAGCAAGTTTTTGATACATTATATACTAATCACACCCACACAGAGTAAGCATCTAAGAGGTATGTAATACCTAAAATACTGGCAAACTCATAACATGACCCACAAATACAAACACAAAGCATAAAATAAAATCCTGTAAAGAACATAAGGAAGGGTGATGAATGTGTCCCTTCAAAGTAACTGCAAAATACTTTAGAAGATCTTTAAAAAAAATACTGAAATTAATTATTGCTGTTGTTGTTAAGTGCCATTGAGTTGTGACCCTCTGGATAGCTATCCTAAACTGTGTTCGGCCTTCAGTCAGGTGGCTAATTGTTGATAGAGTGGCATTCATAGCTGCTGTTATTGTATTGATCCATCACATTGCCGGCCTTCCTTTTTTGCATTGACCTTCAACCTTCCCAAGCATGATGTCTTTCTCAAATGATCTCTCTCTTCCCATGATGTGTCCAAAGTAGGAAAGTCAAAGTCTCATCATCTGAGCTTAGGTTTGATCTCCTCTAGTAACTAAAAAATAAAATAAAAAATATATATTGAAATGTTTGGCCTTTTCTGATTTAATTATAAATGAGCATTTAAACATATGGGTGGATGGAGTTATTTTATTTCAGGGTGGGGTGTTTAATGCAATATTTCAAAAAATGTGTAACAAAAATGCATCTTGGAAGTACTGTAATTTGGCCAATCATTTGAGGCTCCAGGGAGCCTTTTTCATAAACAGCCCGTTTCTGTCCCGGACGTAGAACCCTCTGTACATCTGATCTGAACCAGACGTACAGAGGGCATCGCAATTCTGATCCCACGGGGCACATTTAGCCCCGCGAGATCAGAATTGCGATCAGTCCTGTATGTGCAGGCCGGGACTGCGATTCAGCCCGGTCTGCATGTACAAGACAAGCCTGACTAACTCAGTCAGGGCTTTTAAATGGAGCTGCAGTGGCACCACGGCTCCATTTAAAAGCCATGATCTCGGCCTCTGGAACACACAGTTTATTCCCTGCAGCCCAACCCCCCAATTTGGCCTCCCATGGTCAGGGTTGGGTTGCAGGAAATGCTCTCTGCCCCCTGCTGCCCTTTCCCAGCTCCGGGTCTGCCGATCACTGATGTCCAGGGAAGTTATTCCACCTCTGAGGTGGAATAACTTCCCCATTCAAGTCACCAGACATGGACATACAGGGCCAACATTAGAATCAGCTCTGTGCATCAGGGCCAGTGACTGCCCACTGCCAGCCCTAACACTGTCCCTGATCCTCTCCTTTCCCGCCCTGTCTAGCTTCCCCGTACAACCAGCGGGAAAACTAGATGCTGGCGGGAGGGGGCACAAATAGCGGGGATGAACATCCCATTAGGACGTCCATCCCCGCTATTCATGGCTCAGAATGAGCCTGAAAGTGTGCTAAGCAGTTAGCCCCATTTTAGCTCACAGGATCTGTATGCTCAGACCCATGATAACTCTTACCACTGGGACATGACAGATACCATGCAGTAATTCCCATGGTATCTGCAAATTACGTGATGGGGCAGGGAATGAGTCAATTAGCAGCAGAGAGTAGACATGGGAACATATTGCAATTAACATGGGGGAGCATAGTATGCACTGTCAATGTTATTAGCACAGGCCCACTTAAAGATATCTGAATTGGTGGCATTAGCTACACACCCATTAATTGCATAGCATGTTAGGGTATACATTCTCATACTGACTGCTGGGAACATGCTGGCCACTCCCCCTTACTGAATGTTAGCTTTAGTGCTAAATCTGTGTTAAGTGCAAAAGCCTAATGTGCTTTAGTAAAAAGGTCTCCTAATATAAGGCTTATATTTTGTATTTTTTGTTACTTAATGTATTTTTACCTCTATTTCGATCCACTGAAGTTGACTATCATGGAAACCACACTACTTTCTCTATAATGTATTTTGAAAATTATATTAAAAATAACCTTTATAATATGGAACACTGACAATATGCTATGCATAAGCAAACTTGATAAAGTTAGAAAGTAGTACATTTAAAATAAATAGGAAAACATATTTTTCTCTCATTTTAAAATTGAGCTTTGGAACTTCTTGCTGGAGGATGTGGTAAAAGCAGTTAGGAGGCTTTTACTAAAGTATATTAGTGTTTTGCACTTAATGTGCATTTAGCATGAAAACTAATGTGTGTTAAGTGTAAAGCCTCCATGGTGATTGTGGGGGGTGTCAAGAGCATATTCCCGGCAGTTACCATATGGACAACATGTGATGCAATTAACACAGGTGCACCTAATACCACCCATAGGGGTATTGTTATGTGCACCCATAATAATTGCCACATTGACAGCACATAACATGTACCCCAACACTAACTGTTATGTGCTCTCCATCACCATTCTCTGCCTATAACCTGCCCATTTCCAACCCCTTTGCAATTACTGCACATTTTAGCGTCTGGTAGCTGTCATACCCATGCATTAACTGTCATACAGGTCATTGCCACCTGCTAAAAGATGTGCTAACCACTTAGCGGAATTTAGAAAAAGAGTCCCTTAGGGGTATGTTTACTAAACGGCGCTAACGTGCGCCCGGCGATAATGTGCAGGATGCCATAAAAGGAGTGGGCGTTCCAGTCTAAACGTAGCAAACCGGCATTATCGGGTGATAATGAGCGCTGCGCAAATTATCGGGTGAAAAATGGAGCTATGTGCGTTAACGCGCGTTACTCTTAAGTAGGCGCGCTGACATACAAACAGAGAAGCAGAGGTGTAGCACAATGGTTAATACACTGACTGATGGTACGGGGTCATAGGTTCAATCCCCCAAGGTGCCCAATGAATAAGGCTTGCTGAAGCATTACCCTTAACATTTAAGCAATGCTTTGCGAGGCATGTTATTTTTATCTTAATTAGTGCTGCCAGAAAACACACCTTCACAGTTCCATAACCTAAGGTGTCGCATAAGGCACCCTATAAAGCACTCCAGAGGGCACATTATAAAGTTCACTGTCCGCCAAGGCACCCTATAATGTCCCCTATAGGATGCCTTATAAGGCGCTTTATAAGGCACTTTATGGGGCGCCCTATGAGGCACCTTAAGGTTACAGCACTGTGAGGGTGTTTTGGCTGGCAGCACTACTTTACATTAAAAATAGACAATGCCTTGTACAGCCCTATCAAATAACCCATGACCTCTGGCTCCACAGGCCATGAAGTAACCAGTGGGCTACATCTCAATTGCTACTAGCAAATCCCTGGCTGGCTACTGAAGGACTTCAGGTCACCACACAAACTGTCTGCTGTGATTACCAGGATAGGGTTAACCCACCCATACCCATGATGCACTGCACATGCAGATCAGCAGTCTACAGATGATCACAAGATGGGGTATGCACCCCCACAGCACCTCGGCCTGGTAGGGGGAACTGACCGTGTGTACCCCCACAGCACCTCAGCCTGGTAGGGGGTACTGACCGTGTGTGTTACTGACACAGAGTAGCTACAGACCATCACGTTGTGCGGGTACTGTGCTCACCCAGAGGGCGAGGTGGGGTGCACAGCACCAGGTCCACAGCACCTGGCTTAGGTGAGATAGGCTATGCTGCTGGTCACCATCAGGGCCAGTGTGTGATAAGTAGCCTTTGCAGATGCACCTAGGGTTCACCTGTGTCCATCTTTATGTCCAAGTCACGTCTAGCCCTTGTGGACTATGATGCACCCAGAATAGTGCATATCCTGTGTGGGTGCCATGGTCACATGATTTAGGTGACTGGGGAGGGGGGCTGTTTGGACCCATAGGCAGATTATGTAGTACCACCCCACCTGCCCTCTGGGGATCAGGGTGGGGGATGGGATCTCCCAACAACACATTCACATTCTACATCCCTGCAATGGTGGTGGTAGAGGGGACCATCAACCTCAGTCCTGCTGGGGAACAGACACCCTACAGGGCAGTCAATGCAGATCTGTACACATCCATAAGGCAATAGCAGACAAGCAGTAGGCCTGGAAATGCTCAGCTGCCCCCCACCACTATCTGATATTCTCCAGCAGCAAGCACAGTGAGTCTCCAGCTGCTGCACCCTGCAAGGTGTTCCAGCTATACACATACTAACTGCAGACAGTCTGCTAGCTAGTCCATGGTGCATGTTACTGGAGGAGATATGTGCACACAAAACTGGGATGTTAGCACACCCACCAAGCAGATAAGTCAGTGTTTGGTCCCCAGAAAAAAAAAACCATATATATCACTTGAGAGAAATACTATATTGCACTATGGGAGAACCTAGCCATGCCATGGTCACTGCTCATTCAGGGGGAGTGTGACCTCCCAGCAGGACATGCTGTGGCCACCCTGTTGGTGCAGGTTGTGGCCGGGCACTACAATGTCAGAGCCATTGCCCTATGCCCTGTCTGATTCATCCAGGCCAGGCCACCTTGTCCAGGCTATACCCACAGTACCTTGCTCCTCATTATGCACATTGGCAGGCCAAAACTGGCAACAGTTCTAGCAGTGTGGGCTGAGGAAGGTGTTAGCAGCCACCACACACTGGATAGACAGACACACACTCCCCACACCTATGCCAACATTGTGCAACTATAGAGGTGTTTGGCAGCCCTGGCCACCGCACCAGTCCTGGGCACAGTGCAGGCATGGCTATGGTACATCATACTGTTGGGGTCACTCCCCAGGGTGGTACACATTGTCAGACACAAGACCTGAAGCACACTCCACAGACATCAGAAAGGTTGCTATGATGCAGCTCAATCAGCAAATTGTGCTTAACTTAGGACTTGCTATCTGCCAGTAATCATAGCAACCTTTTGATTGATGTGTACCGTATTCCCAGGTTTAGGGTGGCATTGCTAAGGTATGCAAGTGCTAGTATTGGGAGATGCACACAGGGCCCAACATCCTGCCTCTCCAGGAGGCTTTGGATAATGGAGCCTGTGGGTGAGGTTGTGTCTGCCCCTGTTGGCCGCTGCTCTAGGACAGAGGTGCCCAACTCCAGTCCTGGTGGGCCAAACACTGTTCGGGTTTTCATGCTGTCCCTAATGAATATGCATGAGATACATCTGCATGCCATGGGGGCGGTGCATAGACATGCAGCACAGCCATATTTATTAGAGGCAGCATGGAATCTGAATGGTGTTTGGCCCTCCAGGACTGCATTTGGGAAACTCTGCTCTAGGTATTGCACATGTCTATGGTGTCTGTACTCTGTAGGGTAAAATATAGGCATTTCAGACATGTTTATGTTATCTGAAATAAAGGTTCCCTCTTTATTAACATGGTTTTGTACTGAGTAAAATATGGGGACTGGGTTGGGGGAGGTACAGCTGGGACTTGAACCTGTGACCTTTTGCTCCTGAACACACTGGCTGTGCATACTGCACCACACTGTTGCCACAGGGACAGTTCATTCCCTGGGGATACCATGACTGTTCGTTAGACAGAGCCTATCTGTTGCAGTGCATGGCACCCACCTACACAGGGCTAGGCCATGGTCTGCTCTGGGCAGCTGCCACTGCCCCCTCCACCACCAGTACCCCTCCGCCACCATGCTGACATGCCCTTCTGCTGGTGGTGCTGGTGGTGCGCAGTCTCAGGTCATCCAGTGTAGGGGTAGGCGGCTGCCTATGGTGCGGGTTCTGGGGTAGAGGTGCCTGCATAGCTGTCCATGCTTCCCCCCAGCGCCGCCTGCCAATGTTCTGTGGGGTACTATCCCCTGTGACACTGTGGGAAACACACTTGTGCCCATGTTGGGCCCTCATCAGTTGCTGTCTGGCTGCTCTACGGTTTCAGCATTCCTATGGGCCACCTAGGCATCACCCTAGTCCGCACTGTGGCCCAGCTGCACCATAGCATGTGCTGCCTGCAGCCCTCTCTGTCCCCTTTTCCAGCATCTGTCCAGTTGCCCATTCCGACATGCCTGCCCTGCTGTTTTGGAACATGTGCATGCCTTAAGAAACCTGTCCAATGGAAAGGGAAAACCCTGATCAGCGCTATTTCACTGTGGGATCATTCACCTTGTATGGGGACAGAGCATAGACCCTTCCAAAATTAATATCTTTATTTTGGAGCTTTTTTGGTAGTGTTTTTGCTGTTTCCCATTAATATCACTATTGGCCAGCTTGGTTATGTTTGTTTTACATTTTCTTCTGGTCATTTTCAATGTTTATTTGCCATTTTGTTTCGTGCACATGTATCACACTTATCACTTTTTATAGGTTTCCCTGGTGTTGCTGAACATTGCTGATGGAAATGGTTTATTTTCCCTTTAAATCTGCTCTAACGCCAGGGTTTCACTGGTGTTAGTTTTCAGCCCCGGATTCCACAGCGTTAGTGTGCAGGGAGCCTCTCCCCTCCCACTCTCCACCCATTGACCCTCTCTCTCTGCCCCCTGGGGAGCCTTTCTCCGCCTTCAGTGCTCGTTTGCGCCACTGCACGCATTATTGCGTGATAATGTACCTTATCGCCCGGTAACATGCCTTCATCGGGTGATAAGGTACCTTATCACCCGATAACATGGCAGCAGTGCAAATAGCGCCCTTTAGTAAACATACCCCTTAATGTACCTGGACTTTAAAAAGTGTGGGACAAATTCCTGGAGGAAAAAAATCCATAAATTGTTTTCTTGTACCATGCCTTGAACATTTTGCATAGGCATGCAATAAAATGCTGTAAATAAATAAATAAATAAATATAGAACTGTTTATCCTTGGGGATAGGTAACATAGCATCTGGCTACTTTTGGGCTTTACCAGGTACTTGTGACTTGGATTGGCCACTGTTGGAAACAGGATACTGGGCCAGATAGTACTTTTGATCTGACTCAGTATGGCAGTCCTTATATTTATATATTGATAGTATAGGTTATTCAACTTTAACTACTCAGTTCTGACATCTCCTGACAACTTGCAGGGAAGGTAATCTATTGGATTAAATAAAATTACAGGTTTACATGTTTACTCACTGATCTCAGATTGGGTTTTTTAGCCTAAGCTGTTCAATATGATTAGTTATGATGTCCAGAAGCTTATTTTCATTTAAGAGGAACTGGGCACTTTGAAGATAATGGTAATGTACCCATGTTATAGCGATTACTGTGCATGAGATAAAGAAATGATGGATGATGGCTGTGATGTAGAAGAGCTAATGAGAATTTGTTGGGGGTTTTTACAGATTGACCATCATTTTCTGTTTCAACACAATTTAGACAACTCCTTCTGCTAAGAAACAGATTGTCTGGACAGGGGATGGGCATATAATTAATAGACTATGAAATGTTGCAGTGAGATTGACTAAGTGTGCGCTGGTGTTCAAGGCACATACTGATGTTATTACATCATGGTGAAGGATATATTTTCAGATATGAAATGTAAACATGGTCATTAGCCAGGAGTGGAGGAGTGGCCTAGTGGTTGGGGGCAAGGTACTTCAGGCCGGAAGGTCAGGGGTTCAAATCCCACTAAAGGACAGCAACCTTGGGCTGGAAGGACTGGGGTTTCTAGTCCCACAGGTGTTCCTTGTGGTCCTGGGCAAGCCACTTAATCCTCCACAGCCCATGTTCCCTGTAAAATAGTTATCTCCAAGTTATAATGCCCTGTTCAATGTAAGTTCAATGTAAACCACACTGATGCAGTATATAAGAGAATGTAAACATGGTCATTAATCCCAAGTCAGATTTAGCTGAACAGAGAGGCAACATTATTTACCTGATAGAATATCCTGTGACTTTAACATGAAAGTCTGCAACATGATTATTATGATGTACTAATTTATATTTGTGAACATTCTAGTGGAAAGACAATTCCACACTCTGGCTTTTTAAATTAAGCATATGGACCATGCAATGCAATGTGTGTCTTTGAGTCAGTCCTGACTCCTGGTGACCCAGATGTTCCTGGCAGCATTGCTGGAAGTAGATTGTCAGGCCTTTTTTCCAAGGCAATGGAGGGTTAAGTGACTTGCCAAAGGTCACAAGGAGTGCTAGTGGGGCTTGAACCCTGGTTGCTTGGTTACCAAGGCAGTGTTCTAACTACTAGGCTACTCCTCCACTCCATGTGGACCATAGACACCATAAAATGTGGATCCATACAATTATCTACAAGTAACGTCTATATTGCTGTCTGTCCTCATTCCTGACAATAAATCTGAGGAACTTTACTAGTATGGGAGTACAAAATAATGGGCTGAGAAAAAAAATTAAAATATGACAGTTCTGAAACTTTTTTATAGAAATGTTTTTATTTAAAGTTAACTGTGCAGGGCTTGTCATGCTCCTCTATCACTTTGGGCTAGGGCTAAATTCTGTGAACCAAGGATACATGATGTTGGCATGTCAGTTTTCCATGTGACCACATCCTCCCAAATATCTTGTTTCTGTCTAACAGGTTAAATTTACTGACTAGTACTGTATATTGTTTATAAATTGAAATAGATTGTAGCATGATAGGGATGATTTTAGCATACTGGACTTATCTCTACCATATAAGTTTTATATAATGGACAAAAAAAGAATTCCATAGTTTGTGCTTACCAAGTCTAAAATCAATGAATATGAAATGGTTTATACATTAAACCATACATGAATATGAAATGGTTTATATATTAAAACTCACATTTATAACATTAAAAGAAAAGTAATAATCACCAATTTGCAGACTCTTAAATGTCAGAGCATTCCATCTGCAAAATCTATCACCTTATCGTCTGTCAAAGCAAAGAGATTTCATTCTTCCATTGACGTAAAAGCATTACTAGTTAAGGAGGTGATTTTAGAAGGGGTAAATTAAAAAGTAGATTTACACGAGTAAATTGGCGTGTATGTATAAGGAATTATTTTGGAAAAGGCACTGCATATACATGAAAGAAGCAGCATGTAGAAATTTTAAGAGCACACGTTCCTGGTAGCCCTTCAAAGTGCATGTCTACTTCATATTTTACAACTAAAGTACACATATGCCATGGAAAATGTCCACATTGCACCAGCATTTACACCAGCTTCAAATTATGAATAACCCCTGGCTAACCACTCTTTTGGACCTGGGGTTTGAAGTGATGACCTCTCAGATAAAATTGACCTTGAAATGCTAATGCTTAAGGGTCAGAGTTCAGCTCCTTAATTAGCCCCCCTCTGGCTTGCCGTTTTACAAAGACTATCACTTTCTCCAGGACCAAGCAGGAAGTCAGTCCTCACATATGGGTGACGTCGGCGCCGACGGAGTCCTCGCGGAGCAATTTCCCCAGCTTTCAAAGAAAGCCTTTTGGAATTGCAGCGCGCATGCGCGGTCCCCTTCCCGCCCAAGGGTGCCATCTTGCTCAATCTTCTTTTTTCCGCGGAGCCCTACAGACGCTGTTTGTGATCGCCGCTGAAAAAGTTGATTTTATTTACTATTCTTTTCTCGGTTCGACGCCGGATCTTTTTCCCGCCCGGACCCGATACGCCGTATCGAGTCCGTTCTTTATTTTTTCGGTTTTTGTCCTTCATGACTGGCGTTCCCACCATTTTTTCTTTTTTCACTGGCAGCCCTGTCTTTTGACCTCGCAGGGGCCATTTTTCCCCCGATGGCTGCCAGCGGGTTTAAGAAGTGTGATCGGTGTAAGAAACTTATGTCTCTTACCGACATACACGACTGCTGCCTCCACTGCCTCGGACCCGATCATGACCCGATGATCTGTGGTCCGTGTGGCAAAATGTCCTCAAAAGCGTTGAGGAGTCGGCAGCATCAAAGAGAATGAATCTTCTCAGAATCCGTGTCTGGCCGGGTCCGGACCTCGTCAGAGGCTTCGACGTCCCGGGACTCCGGTCCTGAGCATCGTCGAAGTTCCTCTGAGCGGGGGTCTCCTGCCCGGGAACATCATAGGAAGAAGAAACCCACGAGGGCATCGTCGGTGGATGCTCCTGGTTCCTCGAGGGCCAGGTCGCATAGCCCCGATAGCCATCACGGGTCCTCGGAATCGGAGAGGCCTTTGAAACATCCTCATCTAGAGATGGAGTCTCCTGGACACGTGAGTACTGTAGTCCTCGTGGACTCGCCTCCGAAGGAGCCGACGTCGGGCCCGATGCCGTCGGGGCCCGAGTCAGGGGCTGCTGGGTCTCCTGAGCTTGGACTCAGGTTGACAGCCTTGGAGAGCAGTTTCGCTGCCTTCATGGACCAGCAGCGGGCATTGATCGCTGGCCTCGCCGGTGCATCTGCCCCGACCACCGGGACATCGACGTCTAAGTCGACCCCGGAGACCGAGCCGATCCTCGAGTCCATGCGAGCTCGAGTCAATCCTCGGTCGCGGTCTCCCTCGGCCTCCCGTTCGGGACCAAGGTCATCGACGCCGGCCTCTGCATCGGGGCGGAGGGCATCGGTGCCCGCCCGACTGGAGCCGCTTGATTCCTCCACCGAGGAGTCGGGCTGGGAGACGGAGGACGAAGAATCCCCAGGTACTTTTCGGACTCAGTGCGTCCCTTCGGACTCACACGAGTCCGAACCTCGGAGACGGTTCCCCCCCCGGAGGACACACGGTTCTCGGACTTCGTGCGGGATATGGCCAAGGCCTTGGCATTCCCCACGGATCCCGAGGAGGAGCCTCGAGCTGAAGAGCTCGATGCCCTCCAGTATGACTCTCCCCCGAAGGAGGCCTTTACTGTAGCGGTTCCTCCGATGCTGGAGCGACTTCTCTTCCGCATGTGGGAGAGCCCGGCATCGGCGCCAGTGTTAAGCAAGCGGGTCGATTCCATTTATCGAGTCCGCAAGAGCCCCGGGTTCCAAAAGGCACAACTACCGCACCATTCCATGGTGGTGGAATCGGCCATGCATCGACTCAAGAGTCAGAAGATGCACTCCTCGGTGCCTCCCGGCCAGGAGGCCCAGAACTGGATGCCCTCGGTAGGAAGTGCTTCCAGGGCTCTATGCTTGCTTGTCGAGTCCTGACCTACCAGCTCTATATGGGCATGTATCTCCGAGACCTGGCAAAAGAAATTGCCGGGTTCTCTGCTGGTCTCTCCGAGGAACCTTTGCAGAGGTTCCAGGCCTTGTCCACTGGTATTCGAGAGTGCTCGAAGTTTATCTCTCGAGCAGCCTACGATGGCTTCGAAGCATCGGCCCGAGTAGCCGGAGCCGGCATCGGTGCCCACTGACAGGCTTGGCTTCAGTCATCCAACCTCGAGCCATGGGTACAGGACAAATTGGTCAATGTCCCCTGCAGAGGTGAAAACCTCTTTGGCAAGCCCATGGCTGAAAAGGCTGCACAGATCGAGACCGAGACTCTGACCAGGACTCGGCTGTCCAGAAAAACCTCTGCCCCTTCTCAGAAGAAGAAGGACTTGGGGAAAAAGCATTTTTACCCGAGGAAGGCAGCTGCCTATAAACACTACCCCCATTATCAGGCCTCAGCAGCTCCCCAACAGGGTCAGCAGGCCAAGGGACGGGGTAATGGGTCCCATAGGCAGCAGGCCCCCAAGCCCACAACACCGGCCCCTGCTCAGCGGGGTGGGGTTTTTTGACTCCGTCAGCATAGCTTCTTCCCCTCCGCTTGTTTCTTTCAGCACAGGAGGCCGGCTGGTCCACTTTGCCCACAGGTGGTCAGCCATCACATCAGATACCTGGGTGCTTCATATAGTTCAAAAAGGCTATCTTCCACATTTTCACCAGGTACCTCCCTCCTACTTTCCAGGGGAGCCTCTAAGACTCCCTCTGCACAGGGACTTACTCCTTCAGGAGTTGGCAAGTCTTCTTCAGGAACAGGCTGTGGAACCGGTGCCCCACCATCTGAGAGGTCGCGGCTTTTATTCCAGGTACTTTCTGATACCAAAAAGAATAGGAGGCCTCAGACCCATCCTGGACTTGCGAAACCTAAACAAGTTCCTGGCAAGGGAAAAGTTCAAGATGCTTACCCTTGGAATCCTGCTGCCCTACCTCCAGCAGGGAGACTGGCTATGCTCCTTAGATCTAAAGGATGACTATACTCACATCCTTATTCATACAGACCACAGACAATATCTCAGGTTTGTTGTGGGAGGAAATCATTACCAGTACAGAGTACTGCCCTTTGGCCTATCCTCTGCCCCCAGGGTGTTCACCAAATGCCTAGCAGTGGTGGCGGCCTATCTAAGACTTCAAGGCCTTTTTGTGTTTCCATACCTGGACGACTGGCTCACCAGAGCCCAGTCTTCCCAAGAGGCCATTCAGGCCACTCATCGCACTGTGACTCTGCTCCAGCACTTGGGATTTGTCGTAAACTTTGCAAAGTCCACTTTACTCCCCTCTCAAAATCTCAAATTCATAGGTGCCAGGTTGAACACACTTCAGGTGCGGGCCTTCCTGCCTCTAGACAGTGCACACAGGCTCATGGATCTCGCCAGCCACTTTCACAGCAATTCCCTGGTCTCTGCCAGGCAATTTCTGAGACTGCTCGGCCATATGGCTTCCATGGTCCATGTGACCCCCAATGCCCGCCTGAACATGCGACCTGCTCAGTGGTGCCTTCGCACTCAATGGCATCAGGCCACGGGGAGCCTGGCGGACTCAGTACAGGTATCCGACCTGCTGGTCTCTTCTCTGCGGTGGTGGCTTCATCTGCCAAACCTGGTGTTGGGAGTGGCTTTTCAATCTCCTCCACCTTCTCAGGTGCTGACAACCAATGCTTCTCTCCTGGGTTGGGGAGCACATTGCCAAGGGACATGTACTCAAGGCCTCTGGACTCCTTGGGAGTCTGCTCAGCAGATAAACTTCCTGGAGCTCAGAGCCATCCGCCTAGCTCTGAGAGCCTTCTCCCACCTCACTTCTCACCAGTCTGTGCTGGTCCAGACGGACAATCAAGTTGCAATGTTCTACGTGAACAAACAAGGAGGCACAGGCTCCTTCCTTCTTTGTCAGGAGGCACAAAAACTGTGCTCTTGGGCCGTCCTTTACGGCATCCTCCTCAAAGCTGTCTATCTCCCAGGTCAAGAAAATTACCTGGCAGACAAGCTGAGCAGGATCCTCCAACCACATGAGTGGAGATTGGATCCGTTGGTGGTTCATCAGATCTTTCTCAAGTGGGGCCTCCCCACCATGGATCTACTTGCCAGTCCCCTGAACCAGCAGCTTCCCAGATTCTGCTCTCGACAACCGCATCCTCTCAGAGTAGCGGCGGATGCTTTTCTGATTCCATAATCCACAGGCCTCTTGTATGCCTTTCCTCCCATGCCACTGGTGTCTCGGACGCTCTTCAAAGTTCTCAGAGACAGAGCCTCGATGATCCTAGTGGCTCCCCGGTGGCTGAGACAGTCCTGGTTCCCGCTTCTAATGCAGCTGGCAGTGGACACTCCTCTTCTTCTGGGGTTTCAACCCAATCTCCTGTCACAGGATCAGGGCACTCTCCTACACCCCAACCTCCGGACCCTTCATCTGATTGGCTGGCTGCTGAAAGGGTAGTCCTTGCTCCCCTCCTGCTGCCTCGGGAGGTGGAAGAGGTCGTCTTGGCCTCCAGACGGCCATCCACCCAGAAGTCCTACGCTCTTAAGTGGCATCGGTTCTCCGTGTGGTGTGCTCAGCAGTCTGAGAATCCCTTCTCCTGCTTGGTGTCAGTGGTCTTGCAATATTTGCTTTACCTCTCCAATCTTGGCCTTAAGTCCAACTCTGTCAGAGTCCACCTCAGTGCTCTCTCTGCGCATCACACACCGGTGGATTGCAGGCCTCTTTCCAACCACCCTTTGGTGGCTCGTTTTCTCTGAGGCCTCCTTCTCCTTAAGCCTCCTTTGCGCCCACTAACCCCTGAATGGGATCTGAATGTGATCTTGCAGCGGCTTACCTGTCCGCCCTTTGAACCTATGGCTACCTGCCCTCTTCGTTTTCTTTCCTGGAAAACCTTGTTCTTGGTAGCCCTTACCTCTGCTAGGTGCATTAGTGAACTGCAGGTCCTAGTGTCTGATCCTCCTTACACTAGGTTCTACAGGAATAGGGTAGTCTTACGGACTCACCCTAAGTTTCTTCCAAAAGTGGTTTCTCCTTTTCATCTCAACCAGGAGGTGGTTCTTCCGACCTTCTTTCCCAGGCCGCACACAAGCCGGGCTGAGATGGTCCTGCATACCCTGGACTGTAGGAGGGCCTTGTCCTTCTACCTTGACCGTACGCGGGAGCATAGGAGGGCTGTTCAGCTCTTTGTTTCTTTTGACCCCAATAAATTGGGGCTACCTGTCTCCAAGCATACTTTGTCCATATGGGTCACTGACTGTATCGCCTGGGCTTATGGGGCAGCCGGCCTCTCGTTGGAGGGTCGAGTCACGGCTCATCATGTCAGGGCGAAGGCTGTGTCAGTGGCTCATCTCCGCTCTGTTCCATTGGCAGACATCTGCCGGGCCGCTACTTGGTCTTCAAGCCAGACTTTTGCGGCCCATTACTGCCTTGAGAGGGAGTCCCGCAGGGACAGTGCTTTTGGTCAGGCAGTCCTCCATAATCTCTTTGAGGTTTAGGCAACTCCTACCCTCCGGCCCTGGTGTTGGGCTACCGGTCGGGGGCGTTTTCGGAGAAGATTCCTTCCTTCTGTGCTACTGAGCTAGAGGGAGCTCATTTTTCCACTTGAGGTCTCCGGTAGCCTTAAGCTAGGGAGTCCCATATGTGAGGACTGACTTCCTGCTTGGTCCTGGAGAAAGAGTAGTTACTCATCTGTAACAGGTGTTCTCCAGGAGCAGCAGGAATCAGTCCTCACAACCCTCCCTCCTCCCCTTGGAGTTGCAGTCCTATCATTTCGTTTTTGCTAATTTTTTTGCTGTCTTTTAGCTATGTCATCAGACTGAGCAAGATGGCACCCTTGGGCGGGAAGGGGACCGCGCATGTGCGCTGCAATTCCCAAAGGCTTTCTTTGAAAGCTGGGGAAATTGCTCCGCGAGGGCTCCGTCAGCGCCGACGTCACCCATATGTGAGGACTGATTCCTGCTGCTCCTGGAGAACACCTGTTACAGGTGAGTAACTACTCTTACTCATGTAAAGGGCACCATTGACATAGCTAAGGCCTGATTTTATAACTGAACTGTAAGAAGTCAAAAAAGCACTGCTTCGAAGTTAAGAAGCCCCCTTGTATATCATATAAAATAAGGATAGATCCCTTATGTTTCAAAACATCAATACATCAGTATTGCGCATTTGTTAAAATACATAAATAGCACAATTATGATACAAAATCACAAATATCTAGTACAAAATACTGTAATATAAAATTTCAAAGCTAAAAAGCAGTATACAGTTCTTTATGCAGATCATCCACCACAGCCCCTGTTCAAAAACAGGCTCACATTATAACAGCTACCGTAGCAACAAAGTTACAAACAAGCATAGCACTATAACAGAAATGTAACAAATGCAACAAAATGTTGCCACAACAGCGCTTGAGTCTTAATGGAAAAAGCAGTCCTTAGAGCAAAACGTAATAGTCAGAGAACTGCAATAATTATATACAAAGTGCTCTCTAAGCGCAATAAAATCATTTAGCTGTGGGTTGAGACAGTTGCTCAGTTCATAACTTTTTTCATTGCCAATGCTCCAGGTGTTAAGTAACAGGTAATGTCTTCGCAACACAGCAACGCCACAAATAGTGGATGACTTCCTTCACCCAACCTGCCCACAGGTTTGGCATCACTGCTTCAGGGGTACGGCGGTCTCCTAGTATAATCCAGTGTACAGCTGGATATACATTCAAAGGATAAGTTAGAAAGTAACCAGGAGGTAGTTGGAGCTATTGGTAGGTTAACAGGCTCTTCCCTTGTTTGGTTTTGTATTATAGCCAGTGCAGTTCATTCTAGGGGAGGTCTTTTTTTTTTTTTGTTATTTTGGATACTATTTTCTCTCCTTGCTGAGTTCTTTTGGGGAATCAAAGTTAAGAAGGCCATATTAGAACACTTATTTAGCATTTACACATGTAAATAATGACATTTATGCCTGTAAATGTCCTATGCATACAAGCAGCAAATTTGGCAAGCTGCTACTTAGAACTGCACAGTTTCTATGAGAATCATCCAATATTGAAAATGTAATAGAAACATAGAAAATGACAGCATATCCATTCTACCCATCCATGAGAACTATTACTTTTTATACTACCTCCTCTCCCTCAGAGATCCTCTGTATTTGTCCCATACTTTCTTTAATTCAAGTATAGTTCTCATCTTCACCACTTCCACTGAGAGGCTATTCCACACATTCACCACCTTTTCTGTAAAATAATATTTCCTCAGATACTCAAGTCTATCCCTTTTCACCTTCATCCTATGACCCCTGATTCCAGAATTTCCTTTCATCTGGAAGAGAACCAGCTCCTGTGCGTTTATTCCATAGCGATATTTAAATGTCTCTACCATATCACTCTTCTCCCTCCTTTCCTCAAAAGTATGCATATTGAGATATTTGTCTATCTTTTTATGCCTTATGATGAAGACCACTGACCATTTTAGTAGTTGTTGAAGAAGGTCTTGAAGATCTTGTTGTTAGGATGCTAAGCAGTAAGGAGCTCAAATAATTCTGGCACTGTGAGGGCCAAGAACACTCCATTGGTAGATCAGACAGACAAGTGGAAAGGATGCACCTGGGCTTTCATTCTCTCCTCCATCCTCAGCCCCAGGTTCAACAGCAGCAGCAGCAGCAGCAGCAGCAGCAGCAGCAATATCAGCAGTCCCAACAAAGGAAGTAGAAAGAAAGTCTCATGAAACTTCAGAATTATGCAGAATGCAATTAAAATTACCATAGGTAGGCCATTAGTCGAGGGAAGCTGATGGGTCATCTTATCTATGCCAAAAATGATGTTTGAAGAGATGAATAAGAGGTATTGAAACAAATATTAGTGAACCTAGATGTAGTAGAGCAATCTGACAAACTAAAGTGTAGCAAATCACCTGGAGCAGATGATATACATCCCAAAGTGTTGAAAGAACTCAAAAATAAAATTGCAAATTTACCATTAGTAATTTGTAAGCTATCTTTAAAATCATGTATCGTACCTGAAGATGGGAGAATGGCCAATGTAATGCCAATTTTTAAAAATGCCTACAGGTGTGATCCAGGAAACTACAGGCCAATAACCTGACATCATTGCCAGGCAAAATGGTAGGAATCCTTATAAAGAACAAAATTACCAAACATACAGATATACATAGTTTAATGGTGCAAAGTCAACATCGATTTAAGCAAAGGAAGTCATGCCTCATCAGTTTGCTACATTTTTTGAAGGCGTGAATAAATAGCTACTGTAAATAAAGGTGAGCTAGTGGATATACTGGGAGGCATATTCAGTGGCTGGTGGGACTGAATATCCACTGTCCAGATAGCTAAACAGGCAACAGTTGGGTCAACTTCATTTTTGGCCTAACTTTAGCCAGTTAGGATTAACTGGCCAATGGCTCAATATTGCTGCTGACTGGCTAACCCCCAGTGCTGCCCTCAATTTGTCCCTGGAATGCCCTGAACCTAAATGGTTAGCATCAAGGTGTTTGGTGACATTAAGAGGGGATAGTCAGCATCACAAGCCAGGTATGTTCCGCTGGATATCTGACTCAGCTGGAGTAACACAGTTAACAGGTCTGCTAACCTTGTTGCTCCCTTTCAAATATGCTTCCCAGTGTATCTGGGTTTTCAGAAAGCTTTTGACAAGACCCCTCGTGAGATTCTTAAGGAAATTAAAGAGTCATGGGATAGAGGCAGTATCCTATGGTGGATTGGGAATTGGCTGAAAGATAAAAAGACAGAGACAGTAGGGCTAGTCATTGTTTGAAATGAAAAAAGTGGACAGTGGAGTATCCCCGGGGGGGCCCACCACTTTTTAACATATTTCTAAATGACATGGAAATGGGAATGAGTGACGTGATCAAATTTGCAGATGACACAAAATTATTCAAAGTTGTTAAATCACAAGTGGATTGTGAAAAATTGCAAGAAGATCTTAAGAAACTGGGAGATGGGGGAGGGGATCATTTTAAAAGCCTTAATCATGATTTGAATGTCTGAAAACGTGCATGTAGATGTCCTCACTTGAGTTCAGAAATGTCTGGCATGAATAAGCATTGGGAAAGTGCACGTTTTGGCTGTAAAAGCTCTGGCGGGTGTAGAGTTACATGACTTGTCCAAGATCACAAACAGCAGCAGTGAGATTTGAACCTAAGATCCTGGTCTAAACCTGTTACTCTAACCATTAGGCATCCTCAGTCTTGAATATTCTTCCAGCATGCTTTTAATACAGCTTTATAATTTCAGTCAAAGCAGTTTGTTTTGCAACTTAAACTTGGTAATGTATGTTAAAAAAGGACATCAATAACTTGTTTTTTTATGAGGCAATGGAGAGTTAAGTGACTTGCTCAAGGCCACAAGGAGTGTTAGTAGGACTTGAACCCTGGTTTGTTTTAGGTTCCAAGCCACAGCTCTAGCCACTAGGCTATTCCTCCACTCCAATAGCTATTCATATTGGATGTTTCCATGTTTGTGAAATCGTGCCTGAACTTGAATGTGCCTCCTTTTGACTAGGATGTAATTTGTAAAATATAAAATGTTTCTACTATGTAAATAACTATTCATTATATGTTTTTTGTTAAAATGTTATTTGTTTTATATAATATTTAATGGCTCTATGTAATATCTAATCATTCTATGTAAACCTCTTTGATTTATTGACAGGGCAGTATATAAAAACAAACAAACAAACAAATAAATAAATATATAAATAAAATGTGTCTTTGAGTGGCCAAATGGCAGATGGAATTTACTGTGGAAAATTGTAAGTTATGAACTCAGAGAACAATCTAAACTATAGTTACACAGTTCAAAGTTCCACATTAGGAGCCACCATTCGGGAAAAGATCTAGGTGTCATTGCATTGAATACATTGAAACCCTCTGTTCAGTGTGCAACAGCAGCGAAGAAAACAAATAGAATGCTAGGAATTATAAGGAAAGGATGGAGAATAAAACAAAGGATATCGCAATGCCTCTGTATCGCTCCATGGTGCAACCACACCTGGAATATTGCCTGCTCTCTGGCATTGGCCAGGTTTTATTCCTACCATTGGTGAGGTTTCCCCCTACACCTAGAACATTTGTTTTCCTCATAATTTAAAAGTACCTTACAAATACAAGGCTTTTTTTTCAGTGCCTTTCAATATTGATGATCATGTTGTAGGGCTTTACAACCTCTCTAGGGCTGTGCTAGCAGTCCTCAGGTGTTTTATAGCCTTCTAGTCTGTCTGTGTGCTGTGTTGGCTTTGCTTATGTATTTTAAGTTCTTTCAGTCTATGCTGCTGTTACATTGACACTCCTTGGGTGATTTAGGCCCTTCCATCCTGTGTTGCTACTACTGTATATTGAAACTTGTCAGTTGTTTCGGGGCCTTCCAGCCTGTCTAGATGCTGTGTTGACACTATTCAGGTGTATCAGGGCCTTCCAACAAAACTGGGTACCATATTGACTCTCTTCTGGTATCCCTGGCCCTCCAATCAATGCTATTGCTATGTTAATTCATTCACTCTACCTTGAGGTCTTACAGACAGTGGTGTCACTGCTGTACCCCTCTGCTTATGTCTTGTAATCTTCCTGCCAATGTTTGTGCCTTTATACTCCTCTCAAGAGCTTGTTGTTCTGCCACCAGTTTGGTGGTGCTTTGCCCTTTTCTGTTACCTCTGGTGTTCATTCTGTTCTGTGTCCTTCTGATGGTAGCTCCTTGTAGTCTTTCTGCCAATCGTTTTTTGCTCTTCTTCTGGTTCCCTGGGGTGTTTGTGACATTCTATAGTTTGTAGTGCTTTTGCCTCCGTTACAGTATATATGATACCAGCAAATTTCGAGCATGTTACACTGAAAATGGATGGCAGTCCCCTCTGTTATATTTTAAAATCCCTTGCCTCATCTTCAATGTATGAATGATTTGGTGTATACCAGAGTAACTGAATTGATTACAGCGTTGAATACTAACCAACACAAAAATATTTTACATGCACATTCCCCATCTTTATACAGAAAACCAGCTGAGAGATGCTGAAATTTACACCTCTTCTGTTACCACCCTTCCAGTATACAAAAGTCCATTCTACACAGCCAAGACATATGGTACCACCGCATATGCTCCGACCTAACAGACACTTCACTTCAAAATCCTTGCTTACAGCTAGTTACTGACGTGCTCTCCCCTATTAGCAAGCACTAATGCAGTTAACGTGCTTTATTGTACTGCAGGTAGCACCAGAATGTAACTAATTGTTAATCTGTCAAACAGGGCAATAAACCTAAAATAATGAAAATCGTACCTTCATTTAAGATACTCACAGAAAGCCTACTGCAATACACAGAGAGGAAACCGGAGTGGAATAAAAAAACTAAGAAAAGTCATATGAATCTAATAACCACTTCTATTGGAACATGAAGCACTGAAAGAAATATTCTCTGCTCTTCCAGGTCCAACTTTTGGGCAATTACCTACTCTGAAGGAAAAATTAGTAAAACTCAAGCTTCAACCGGAAATGCATAAAGAAGAAAATGGCATAAAACCCTGTATGATAACATGCTGCAAATTCTGCCATTAAATCACAGGACTCTGTGGTTACCCATATGGGAAAGATAATTCCGCAGAAGGTGTCACTTTTATGCTCCTCCACTAATATTCTATATATTATCCAGTGCAGAAAATGGGAAAAAGGAGCAACATTAGTAAAACAGGTTGGAAATTAAAGATACAAGATAACAAATAATAGAGAAAATCTAAGTGATAGCTCTGTAGGGGAGCATTTCTGCAAGGTAAAATTGAGCTTGCAGCGGTCAGTGTTTTAAACAATGGACGCTGTGGGCAAAAAAAGCCAGATATTTAGATGCTTATGTTTATTTTATTTGATATACCACCTTTCAATAAATGCAAGGCTGCGGGGCAGGGTCCCGGCGGCCACCCGCAACCGGGTGTTCGGCCGGTGTGGGGACCCTGCACGCGGCCATCGGTGATGAGGATAGAGGCGGGCGGACACGAATGGGCATCTTTGAACCCATTGGTTCCACCCACAGGCAAGAGCGCAGCAGAGCCAATGAGGGCTGAAGGCGGCTGCAGACTGAGGGGGAGGAGCCAGGAGTCAGCAATGGTTGCCTTCACTCCTGCGCTTCCTTGGATGCTTTTGCCTGCTTGCAGCTGCCCACAAAGAAGTTTAGGCGGGCCGAAGTGGAGCAACAGGTTGGCAGCATTGATCTGGTGCGGAGTGGCGAGTTGAGGCACGGGAGCCGGCGGGAGTGTGTAGAGCTGAGGCGCCAGTTCAGGGCTGTGAGCGTGGGAAGCGGCCCTCTTCCTCGACAGCATTAATAGGGGGCAGGGCTGTGCAGAGCGGTGCATAGAAGCTGGGAGCTATTAGGTGTCTGCCAGAGCTGTGGAGACAGTTGGGGCTGTTGAGCACTGAGCGAGGTGCAGCAGGATCTCTTCCTTGCCAGCATTACCGGACGACTTCAGGATTGCGCTGTGCAGGATACAGGAGAGGCGAGTGTTATCCAAGTGGGGGCAGATAAAAAAAATGAAAATTAATTAAGCAATTGGGGGTGCAGAGTTAGCTTTGAGGCTTAGTATTGTTGTTGGAGGGCTGGGTCCTGTGGCTGCAGTGTGCGGATTACATTTTCTCAGCTCCTTCTGTAGTATAGCCTGGGGGGGGGGGAGTTAGAGTATCGTGGTGGATTGGGTCATTTCCCAATAGCACCTCGGGCCATTGGGCTGGTCAATTAACCGTAATTGCTTTGGCACCATAAAAAACAAAAACAAAAAAGGAATTTAAATAAATAAATAAAAACAAGGGGTCTAGCCTGATGCCTGTGCGTCCGCTGGTGCTCTTCTTTACCCTACTTTTCCATCTGTTACTGTAAGTATCCTGGCTTTTTTCAAATGATTAGGTTTACAAGTCATTGCAGTTTTTTTGTTCATTTTGACGTGGATAATTTTTGTTATACTTTTTAGATCAGCGTTGTCCGGATCTGCTTGCAGGCTCGGCACAAGCTTTGGAGCTCCCTGAGGAAGCCGTGAGGCGAAACATCTGATGTCGGGGCTCCTACTTCATTGTTTGTTCCTGCCATTTGACAACTGAGCTTTTCGATTCATCTTGTGTTGATTGGAGCAGCAGATTGGAGCAGCAGATAAGTTCCAGTGTCGTTGTTTTACACTGCATTGGACTGTTACACCACGCTGAGCACAACGCTGTGCATAATCTGTACCTATGTTAGGCAGCATCAGTCTGGAATTTTTGTAGAGGTTTTTTTTCTTTGACCGTTGATGTAAGCCGAGTCTTTACACTATTGTGGCTTTGTTGTCCTGTGTGAGACTCGAGTCCTCCCGTTTGTAGGTTGGGGGCTGCTGAGGTCTTTTTTCCTCTACTTTTCATTATATTTATATTTTTTCCCAGACTGGCCTGTCTTTCATTGGGGTATTCACGTCTTTTTTTTTGTCTTTTTGATTTTTGATATTTGTGTGCCTTTTTTGGTGTTTTTTTTTTTGTTAGTATCTGTTGATATTGGCCCCTTGAGGGAATTTATTTTATAGTATGTGTAAGAGCTGGCAGGGCCGGGCGGAAGAGCCTGGCAGGGCAGGCAGGGCGTCAAGATGGGTTGAAGGTGGGGTGACGGAGGAGAATTTGGGGGAGGGGGTGAGTCCTCTAGGGGTTAGGGGTCAGCTGTGGCCTATAAGGGGGAAAATGGGGATTATAGCTTGAAGCAGGATGGGTAGGAATGATGATAGGGCTTGAGGAGCATGGGCTCAGGGACAGGGGAGGCCAACTAGAGGTATGAGGGGGTCACGTACTGATGTTTTGCGGGCCAGGGGTTCAGAGAGTGGGACGGATGGGGTAGCAGAGGATGCTAATCCAATGCACAGTGCAGAAACGGGTATTAGCAGGGAGGTGGATGCAGCAGGCAACTTCACGGGTGGGGGAGGGGTGTGGGTGCATTGGGATCCTATGTCTGTCGGCTGGAGGGGGAATATAGGGTTTGGGGGCAGGGTAAGGTCTGTTTAAGGGGCCCCCAGCTTTAGAGAGCAAATTATAAGCTCTCCTGTGGGCTGGCTGGCAGTTCAAGGAGGGTATGCACCAGTAGGGGGATCTGCTTCATGGGAACATGGGCTTGGGGGGGGGCAAGGTCCATCCGGGGCTGAATGGTTGGGGGCTTCCCCCCTCTGTTTTTTCTTTTATGTCTCCACAGGTGCCGACAAGGAATCAGCACACTGTAAGGCATAGAGGAGGACGCCAACTGTGATCAGAGAGCATGGACACAGGAGTAACAGCAAGGCAGGAGTGGTCAGAAAATGATACCAGCACGAGAAGGGACAGGCTGCATCAGCAGAACGAGGATAGCGGCCACTCAATGACTCGTCCATTGGCAGCATTGGGGGCGGATATGGGGGCAGCAGGTGAGTTGCAGGTTGGGGAGCTGAGCAGTTCATGGGAAGGAACAGGGGGTAAAGCACGCAAGAAAAGGAAGCATTTGTGTCGGCGGTGCCACGGTTCAGAGTCATCCTCCTCCTCATCCACCAACTCTTTGTCATCGTCATTTGGTGCAGATACTGCAGAGCAAGGGGTAGGAAGCAGTGTGACAGTGGGGAATAGGTTGGGGAGTGGAGCTATGTCGATAGCGTTTTTTTCGGAATTATGAGAGGGAGTTCTGAAGAATTTGCATCGGAAGAATAGGAGGCGGTGATATATAGATATTTTCCGCTTTTTAGAGGGCAAGAAATGGTCAGGAGAGTAGGAAGAAGAGGAAAGAAGACAAGAAGGCGGGCCACGTCAAAAAGGTATCGCATAATGTGGTGACCTGGACGAGAGCCTTTTTGCGCTTACAAAGCGTATGGCGTCTTCTTTATCCTGACCATTATGGGATGTTGTTGGCGTACGCGGATTCAATTTTGGAGGTGTCACAGACACAAGATGGAGGGGCATGCTTAAATTATGATGAGAAGTTTTGGGAAAAAATGGAGGGGAACAAATTGTTGTCCTGGGGCACTCAGGATATTAACCTTTGGCTGATGCAGATGTCAGTCAGGGAAGGTTCTGGGGGAGTGGGTGGGGCAAAAGGAGGGACAGGGGCCAATGTGGGTTGGGGTCATTCCTTTCATGCTGGGGGGCCATGCCACAGCAGAGATTGGGGGGAAGTGGAGCAGGGATTCGTGCTGGAGGTTTAACAAGTCTTCTGGCCCATTCCCAGACTGCAAATTTCGACATGTGCGCTCTATCTGTAGCGGAGGGCACTCGGCAGCAAAATATGTTAAAAAAAGGGCCCCTCTTTCATCAGTGCCTTCCCTCAAGCAATAATGATATAAGCGGCCTCATCCCTACAACAATATGGGTAGAGGCTTTAAGGACATGGCTTTGGCATTACTCGAAGTGGGGACATAAGGAGGTATTAAAGTTGGGGTTTCAGGAGGGTTTTGTTATACCAGTACATGGAAATGTTATAGCATCCAATGCGCAAAATTCACTCTCAGTGCAGCGCTTTGCACACATGGTTAAGGATAAGTTGGAAGCAGAGCTGACTTTAGGTAGAATTGTGGGTCCCTTTATAGAACAGCCGTTCCTGAATTTGGTGGTATCACCATTGGGTATCATACCTAAAAAAGAACCGGGGAAGTTTCGGCTGATTCATAACTTGTCTTTTCCATTGGGAGAATCGATGAATGATCACATCCCTCAGGAGTTGTGTACAGTTCGCTACACTTCTTTTGATTGGGCGGTTGAGTTGGTCAGAAAAGCAAGTCACAGGGCATTGATGGCGAAAGTAGATATCAAATCCGCTTTCCATTTGTTGCCTGTACACCCTTCAGCGTTTCATTTGCTCGGTTTCAGCTTTGATGGGGGAATTTATTTTGATAAATGCATGCCTATGGGCTGCTCGGTTTCTTGTGCATACTTTGAAAAATGTAGTACTTTTCTGTAATGGGCATTAGTGCAGAAAGTAGGCTGTATGAATGTTGTGCATTATTTGGATGACTTTTTGTTCGTGGGAGCAGCAGAATCAGGTGTGTGTCTTCAGCTATTAGAAGGCTTTGTGGAGTTGTCTCGAGAACTGGGTGTGCCATTGGCGGCGGGTAAGACAGAAGGCACGGCGATGACGATTACCTTTTTGGGTGTGGAGTTGAATTCTGTGGAGATGGTGGCTCATCTCCCTCTTGAGAAAGTGTCGAAATTGCGGGTGTTGGTAGCTAACGTGTTGGCTTCATCTAAATTAACGTTGAAGGAAATGCAGGCTTTGATAGGCTCTTCAAATTTCTCGTGCAGGGTTATTCCTATGGGGCGGGTGTTTCTTCATCAGCTCGCGGCGTCCACATCTGGAGTCCGCAAACTGCATCACCGTATTAGAGTTTCAAAGGTTGTGCATGCCGATTTGCTGATCTGGGGTGTCTTATTAAGAGATTTTAATGGGACTTCTGTGATGATGGAGACTGAGATCTCCAGTGTAGATTTGCAGCTATACATGGATGCAGCAGGGGGGCGGGGGGTCTTGGAATTTACTTCGGGGGAGCGTGGTGTGCGGACAGCTGGCCGCATGCTTGGCGCGAATCCAGTCTAACCAACAATATAACCTTCCTAGAATTGTTTCCCATTCTAGTGGCATTGGAGTTGCGGCCCGATAAGCTGCACAATCACAGGATAGTGTGGTGGTGTGACAATGCAGCAGTAGTCAGCGTGATCAATAATTATACTCCACATTGTATTTGGGTGGCAACCTTAATGAGGGAAGTGGTATTAGCATGTTTGCATCTGAATGTCAATGTAAAAGCCCGTTATATCCCAGTATGTACTAATGAGATTGCTGACGCTCTTTCCTGTTTCAAGTGGGATTGGTTTCGGACTTTGGCTCCAGAAGTGGACATGGATGAGTTCGTGGGCCCACTGAAATTATGGAGCGTTGGCCAAGAGTGATTCTGAATCTACTGCGGAGTTCGGTGTCGACGGCGACATGGGCAGCATATCGGTCAGGGGGATTTCTGGTCCGCAGGTCGCTACAAGGTGAGGAGCATGCGAGGTCAACTCCTCGCGACTCCAGGCAGCCGATTACGCACAAGTTGATTGTGAGACTCTGCGCTGCCTTACCCCTGGCAGCAATGTCACGGGATGAGGCCACCCTATTCCGGGTGGTTCTTTGCTTGGAATGTTTCAGAGCCTTCGGTATCGGGGAGTTAGTAGCGAACTCCAGCAAGTCTGGGGTCGGAGGCAGTATACAGCTTCAGCATGTACGGGTGGAGGAAGGGCTGCTGCGGGTCCTCCTAGCAAAATCTAAGATGGAATAGCAAGGGAAAGGATTGTGGGGGTCTAGAAAGAGACTGTGGGCCACGTAACATGCCCGGTGGACACATTGAGGGTCTATTTGAGTTTGGGTCCCATACAAGAGGGAGGACTATTCGTGCTTGAGGATGCAAGGCTATTGACACGTTTTCAAGGATCAGCAGTGCTGAGGATGGTGCTGCAGCATGTAGGAGAGGAACCATGTGAGTTTGCAGCACACTCATTCCACATTGGTGCAGCAACCAGCGCAGCCGCAGCGGGTTTGCTGGAACAAGAGATACAAAGCATCAGCAGATGGCATTCTCGGGCTTTTTTGGGCTATGTTCCTCTTTGAGAAGGTGATGGGGGCAAGAAATGGATGGATGTTAACTGGTATTTTCTTTTTCAGATGGGGGACAAGGCACTAGGGTCTGTTGGCTGATTGGTCATTCCTTCATTTATTGGGCTGGCAAGCGAGCAGTGGTGAGGCAGGTGGGGCCTAATTTGGGTCTGGATCCCTTTGGGGTGTCGGTTGTATGGCTAGGTGAGTACAGTCTCCATGGGACTCAGGTAATGCCTTTGCTTTGACACCATGAGCAATTTAGGAGCAAGCCTACAGTGATACTGTTGCATTTGGGGGGCAACGACCTGGTATCGGGGACCTGTAAGCAAGTGATAAGAGTGACAAAGAGGGATCTTGCTATGGTTCTGCGAATGTTCCAAGGCGTGCTGTTGATGTGGTTGGATATCATTCCAAGGCCTGCCTGTAGGGATCAAAGGTGTTGGTTGCGGGAACTGTGGATTTGCTCCTGAACGACTGGCAGGAGACCTTGGAATGCGTTGTCAGAGGGGATGCTCACTGGTCGCAGCTTGGTGGGGGGGGGAGTGGTGTAGGGACATTAATGTCACCTGTACCGGTGGCGGGATCCCGGAGATTTCCATGGTCCGGAGCCTTAGGCTATACTGGGGCCGGGGGCGGGGTGCCCCCGACCCGAACATCCCCTTGCTGACTTTTGCTAATTACATGGCGAGGTCAGGGAAAAGGGGATTAGGATGATTGCCATTGGCATGACCACAGCAGAAGCGGAGGCAGTGTCACCTTGCTAACAGCATGACTGGTGAGGCACGGTTCCGCTGTTTCGATTGTTAAGAGGATTCTTATTGGACTGTAATGTTCTATATGTTATAAAAGTTAATAAAGCTGCAATCAGTTGTTTTCCCAAGAGTGGTGGTGTGTCTGTAGTTTGTGGGAAAAGGAGGTCGGAGCAAAAGGGGGTGGGAAGGGTAAGGGGTGGATTTTTAGAGGGGCCTGGAGCACCGGGTCCAATCTACCTCGGTTAAAAAAAAACAAAGTGGTGTACAATTTCAATATGACAAGAAGGGACAGTTGCCAAGAAAATGAAAGGAAGTTACAATAAATGACAGGACAGAGGATAGTACAATCAAGCATACCAGACAGAAGGAGTAGACAATATTGAGAGACAGGGAAAGACAGGATCACATAGGGGGAGTAAGGAGGTCAAACACAGAGGAGAATAGATAAGTTTTCAAGTGTATTTTAAAAGTACTGTGGTTTTGTTCCAGTCTAAGGGAGGTGGGTAGGGAATTCCAGAGTGCAGGTCCGACAAAGAAAAAGGCAGAGGTGCGGGTTGATTGTAGATGGGCACGGGAGGGAGAGGGCAGGTGAAGGCAATTATGTGCAGTGACTGTAGAGAACGACTGGGAGTGTGAAACTGAATGAGATCTGCCAAATATTGAGGGTGTGAGTGCAAAGAACCTGATGGACCAAGGTGAAGAATTTAAAGCAAATACTAAATGGGGAGCCATTGAAGGTGAATGAAAAGAGGGGTTACATGCTCCTGACAAGTAGTGGGAAATGATGCATGCTGCCGTGTTTTGAATATGTTGTAGTCTGTGCAACTGGGACTGGGGAATACCGGCAAGGGCAGAGTTACAAAAGCCAAGAAGTGACATAACAAAGGACAGCATACGAGTGGTAAGGGCCTGCGGGGTAAGAAATGGGGATCTGATGGAGAAAGAAAAAAGAGGTTTTAGTGATATGGGAGATGTGATCCCAAAAAGAAATATCAGAGTCAAGGAAAACATCAAGGTAGAAAAAACAGGAGACCAAGGGGATGGGTGAACCAGAGACAGATGGGGTTGCCTGAAATACCGGATTGGTGTGGTCATTCATTTTCAGCTGCTATCCAGATAGCACTTAGGACAGCACTTCACCTGTCCTAAGTTATCCAAATAACTTATTCAGATAGCGGCTAAAACTCGCTACCATCTGGATAATTCATTTCCCCCCGCCCCAGCTCCACCTCTGGACTGCTCTAGCAGTACCTGTATAGCGCTCTGGAGAGTGCTGATGAATATGAGCTTCTGTGACATTCATACGGGTAGCAGGTGCTGCTATTCAGATAAATGCTTTTAAATATTGTCTCCCAAAGTTTTTTTAAGCAGATAAAACTCTTGGGAGCTGTTTCAGCCTAGGTGAGTTTAGAGCTGTGGAATACAAGAGGTCTGAGCCATACACTCTGCATGTGAGAAGTTGATTTCAAGGAGAGCTCCTGTTGACAGTGATTCCTAACTATGGAGCAGCTCACAGCTGCTGAACAGTTTGTGCTAGTGCATGGGTGTAATACAAGAAATAGTGGAAGAGCAACATATACCATATAACAGAGAGGAGCTGGTAGCTGAGGATTTTTACAATGATAAAAGAGAAGGTCACATTGTTTAAAGAAAAAAGTAATATTGTGCTGGGCTCTGAATTTGCACTCGAGGTTGCAATGCAAGAAATAGTGGAAGAGCAACAAAAATATGTCCCATATACAACTAAAGTGTAACAACATATCTGCTTTCACCTGCAGTTAAGTTGAGGGAGTGAAAAGTACATATGGAGATTTCATTTTCAAATCTCTGCATGTGCTTACAGGTACAAGGCACACAGCTGCAAACATAACGGCCCCATTTTTAAAAGAAAACTCCTGCGGATGCAAAGTAAGTGTGGAACTGCAAGCCCTGAACGCAGCATAAATATTGCTCTCCAAGAGGCTTAATATGGACATGGGTTTCCTCACCCACACTAGCAAACATAATCATTCTGTGTCTGTCAGGCTGCTATGACTTTCTCTTCTATTTTTCACCTACCCTTTTATTTTATTTATAACTGTCCCCTTTCTCTAAAACATACCTTTAAATATTTAGGTATTTTCATTGATTCAGATCTATCCTTTGCTGCCCAAATTTCCCACTTGACTAAGTCTGCATTCAAAGCTCTTCATCAATTCCCAGCTCTGTGTCCACTTTTAGACCCTGTTGTACAGACTTCCATTCTTCTCAGTACCGTCATCACTCGACTTGATTATTGTAACACTGTCTTTGTCAGACTTCCTGCCTATCAAATAAAAAGACTTCAGACAATTCAAAACACAGCGATTCACATTTTGTCACAAGCTAAGAAATTTGACCACATAACCCCTCGGTTAATTCAGCATCATTGGCTACCTCTTCTCTTTTGCGGGGTAAGAAAGGGACGAACAGCGTGGATCTGATGGTACAAAATGCTCTCGTTAACTTATAAAGCTATTCACCATGAAGCCCCTACATACCTCTCAGCTCTTAGAAATCCTTACACACCTCCCTGTTGTCTTCACTCACTACATGGAAATCAGTTACAGCATTTTGGACCGGGGCAGACTGGGAACAAGTGTGACAAAATAGTGTCAGTGGTCCCTGTTCTATGTAATATACATATTTTTTAAATTTCCTTCAAATTTTCCCCAAATCAATAGACAAATTCCTCCAGCAAATCTGGGGAAAATCCTAAAATTCTGTCAAACTGAAAACCACCAAATCTATCTCGTTTGAGTCTGACTTCCAGTTATTTGCTTATCCTTAGTACATGCTTATTTTCATTTATCTTTTTTGATTATTTAGTCTCATACTTAGGAGCCCTTTTACTAAAGTGTGGTAAGCAGTTAACATATATTTTCATGCATATAACTCCTGTCCGGGCCCATGGTAACTGTTACCACAGGGCCATTACAGTTACCACATGCTGATTTGTGCACTAACTGTCATTTATGTGTTGGGGTGCTAAATGGCCAGAGTAAGGGTAGAGAGTAGGCATGGTGAGAACACTGCAGTTAGAGTGGGGGAACATATCGCGTGGGATCAATGTTGCCATTAGTATGAGTGTATCTAATGCCACTTCAATCTTCTGGGGCCAAAAAAGAGCTGCAGAGTCCTGGTTAGGAGTACATCTGGGTATTCAAATTTGATGACGGGGAATTCAGGACATGCTGTGGAGTCAGCTCATCCCCTCCCTCTTACAAGCAAGACATGTTTCCTCCCTGCAACTGATATTGATTCATCTGGGGGAGAATGACCTTTGTATGGTAAAGAGTATGGACCTGATTTGACAAATGAAGAGGGATTTTTTGATAGTGAAGTGTTCTTTTCCAATTGTCCACATAATATGGTCTCAGATCATTCCCAGGTTGGTTTGGAGGGATGCTCAGTGGCCCAAGGTCAGTGGAGAATAGATGCAGAGGTGCTAACTCTGTGGTTTCATTGGAGGGGTTGGTACTATT
Source organism: Ichthyophis bannanicus (assembly GCA_033557465.1). Lineage (NCBI taxonomy): Eukaryota > Metazoa > Chordata > Amphibia > Gymnophiona > Ichthyophiidae > Ichthyophis > Ichthyophis bannanicus. The sequence continues at coordinate 367,465,513 of CM066038.1, read as the reverse complement.
GCATCAGTGTGATAGAGCCCCTACAGATGGAGTCTACCTCTCGGATATCAGTTTAGATATATTTCTGAATACAGTTCAGGATGTTTCGGAAGCTTCTTAAGGTAGCAAAGAGGCTGCAGCTTGCGTGGGGAGTGAATACTAGCTGGAGACTGTCACCAGTTATGGCAGAGATGAGTGGGGTCTGCTTACTTTTTATTTTTTTTTTTATTTTTTTTTATTTAACTATTTCTTTTATACCGCCCCTTCCAGAGATCAAGGGCGGTTTACATATAACAAGTCAACAGTCATGTACACAGTTTGTATACATTTTACATAGAACATAGAACAATAGAAATCAACTATTTACATTAAACAGTAAATATACCATTTATAGGTATTAAAGCAAACATATTAAACTTTATACAAATGAATATTTACAGTGTGTGGTGTGTGTGGTGTGTGGGGCAGGAATTGGTGTAGGTGCTGGAATTTAGTTCCTTTTTTCGTCTTCAGGTGTGAGGGAGGGGGGAAAGTCTTGTGGATACATTGTTGGGTTAGGGGATTAAGGGAGTCTGTGTATGTGTGACCATGTTTGTTGTGGAGCTGGTCTTGGGGGAATAGGGGATTTCGAAGTGTTCAGTGAATAGGTAGGTCTTTAATTCTTTTCTGAATTGGGTGAGGTCTCTTATGGTGCGAAGTTCAATAGGGAGGTCGTTCCAGAGTGTAGGGGCAGTGAATGAGTATGCTCTGGAGCTAGTGGAATTCTTAGTTTTACGGATGGCTTTTGGTGTGATGAGGGAGTGGGCCGCGTTCTGTCTGAGGGTCCTTGTCGATGTTGGAGATTGGAGTAATGTGGATAGGTGTGAAGGGGTTATGTCATTTATAAGTTTATAGGTTGTTAGGATAATCTTATATTTGATTCGGCTGTTTATAGGGAGCCAGTGGAGTTCCAGTAGTATTGGGGTCACGTGGTCAGTTAGGCGAGCTTTAGAGATTACCTTTGCACAAATGTTTTGTGCTCTTTGGAGAAGGTATATGCTCTTTTGGGGGAGGCCTATTAGGAGACTATTGCAATAGTCGAAGTGCGGGGTGATCAGTGTACTTACTACGGATCTAAAGTCTTGTGTTTCAAGAAGTGGCCTTAGGTGCTGAATAGTTTTGAGTTTATAGAAGATGGTTTTTACTATTTGTTTTATGTGAGGTAGCATGGTGAGGGTGTGGTCTATTATTACTCCTAAGTATTTTACCTGTTTTCTGACGGGTATGGAGGTTTTGTTGATTGTGATTGTTTCTGGGTATGAGTTCTCAGTCGTGGGTGGTCTTGTCACAAACATTGCCTCAGTTTTTTTGAGGTTTATGCTAAGGTGGTTAGTTTCCATCCAGGAGGAGGTCTCAGCCATGCATTTGGATAGCGAGTCATATGTAGGGTTTTTAGCATTTATGGGGATAGCTAACATGATGTCATCGGCATCTAAAATTGGATTGAGTGTGTATGGGGGGGTGGGGATAATAGGCATGGAAAGGGAGGGAAAGGATATAGAAGCTTGCGTGCAACAATGCTGCCTGCTTCGAGATACAGCTTGGCATCATTACAGGCTGTGTTGAGGAGGGGGAAAAAGAGATGGGCATGCTACAGGGTTCAGTGGGACCTCATCATGGCTAGATCACCACCAACTGGCAAGGTGGCTTAGTATGGCTGTGGAGTCAGGAGGAACAGGGGTTTTAATGACAAGCAGTTGAAGTGTTATGTAATATAGAAGAATCTGATCGGGAAGACGTCATGTTTGTATACAGTATTGTTAGAGTTACTTGTCAGAGTATTCATTGGTGGTAGGTGAAGTAAGGATGGAAGTGTGAGTGCCTATTTATAATAAGTGCATATCTTTTATTCTTTAAAAAAATATATACATATATCTAAAATAAAAAATAGTACTGAGACAAGAAAAAAGGAAATAGTAAAAAGATCAAAAGAAAAAATAGTTGAAACAGGCACACTGATACTATGACCAAGAAGCTGGCACTGAGTTTGAGCAATCTAGATACAATAGTGCCTCTGCTCTAAGTGTGAGGCACCTTCCCTTGCTTCTCTATTAGACACCATACAATCATTCTGGCTAATGTGAGCCTGAAAATCAGGGAAGAAAGTTTACCTTGTTTGCATCCATACAGAATTGCTGCAGCCCCATCAGTTTCACCCCACTATTTCATACAGACTCAGACACTTGCTATAGGAACCTCCAGCACACACATGTGTTATGATAATGAGTTTGCCTTCCCCTTCCCCCAACATACAAATACAATCACATACTATCACGCATCCTTATCAGAAAAATTAGAGTCTACTGCAAAAGGATTTCCATATCTCATGGATTCAGAAAGAAACACCCTTGTCCTCGCTAACAATCTTCCCATCCGTCATCACCAAGCTCAGTCGAAGCTGTTTAAGAACTCTGCAGGAACTACTACTCACTAAACCAATATAGCTAGCCAGCTATTGACAGAAATAGTGATTTATTCATGGTCTGAGCAATGCAGGCCAAGAAAAGATGCTGTGTGGCTCTTAAAATACAGACAAGAAAAAAAAGTGCATAAAAATAGACACGATGGAAGGTTTAGGCATTAACCACTCATTGGGAAACGACAGCTGTTATTGTGACAAGCTCTGAGAATGACACACCGGGTAACTAGGTCGATAAATAATTCATCCCTTTCTTTAAATTACATTCTATTAAAGGACAATAATGAGTTTTCTCCTGCCATCTTCAGCCATTCATTATGACCAGCCCCCTCCCTGCTCCCCCTCCTTTGTTGCCCCTTACTACAGTCATTTGGTTGTCTCTAATTGCAGTAGGATTTGCAAAACTATTTACCCATCTCTTAGAAAGGAAGAGGGTAATAAAGGAAGAAATAAAAAACTAGACAATATTCATTAAATACACAACCATGCTGCATTCATTGAACTGTTTTCTGGGCCCACAAAGAATCATTTACAGTACACGTAGAGTTGCTTAGGCAATAAAACCTGTGCTAAACCAAATTTTTAATGGGCTCGTTAAAAAACCACTTAATGAGCTATACAAAAAGATTTAGAATACTTGCAGTAAAAATGTCAGAAAGAGAAAGAACATAAATGAGGAAAAACCTAGTATAAAAGTAGTATTAAAATTGAATGTCTGGAAAAAGAAAAACAACTTGGGACTGATGTGCAACAGATTTACCCTGCTATTCAGAGCTAACTGAACCAGTCTTTACTTTTGAAATTTCAGGGCAGCCTACCAGTTATCTTTTGTCTGAAGAGCTCGATATCTGGGCAAAACATAGCCGGTAGAAAAAGGAGGGCCTGAAAACATATTGTGGGCATGCTGGGATATCTTTTCACCAAATAGCACCAATATCAGGACTAATCTGGTTGAAGATAACCAGTTAAAGCTTCATCAAAACAATTTCTGGTCTTAAGTTGACCAGGTATCTTTAACAAGTGATTTTTAGCTCTATATATTTAACTGGTTAAATCTGGAATATTTGGTTAAAGAAAAGTTATCCAATTATCTTCAAACTGAAATCTCGTAGCTATCAACCTCCCCCCTCCCACCCCCCGAAGGACAGAATTTGCACTGTCAATGGATTAAAAACATGGAGATGTGTGACTTCTTTGGTACACAAGTTTACACATGATTATGATATAATTAATGCACATCATTGAGCATTAGAGGCCATTTCTACATATAACTCATGATAAGAGAAAGTCAGCTAGTGACCTCAGCAACTAACCAATTGCAAGACAGTTTTAAAAGGACTCAGTGAAATTACAGTGGGTTCTGATTGCTCTAAACTCCAACTGAACAGAGTGGAAATGGTTTGTCTCCCATTTGGGGGTAATTCTATAAGAGAATACGTACGCCAAAGTAACAAAAAGGCACCTGTTTTTCTAATTTATAAAGGCAACATGTTGTTAAGTTCCATCAAGTCGATGTCAACTCCTGGCAACACTATGAATAGTTGTCCATGCTATGAATATCACCTGTTTTTTTTTTGTTTTTTTGGCAAAGTGCAAATTGAAGTAGATTGTCAGGCCTTTCTTTCATGCAGTAAACCTATAGTGCCTGGGATACCAAGGTGGTCTTCCCAGGCCTGACTCTCCTTAGATTCAGAGATCAGACAAAAACAGGCACACTCGTAGTGGTGCAGCAATAAAAGACAATATAGGATTAGCCTAATGGTTAGAGCAGTGGTCTGAGAACCAGGGAAGTCCGATTTGAAACCCACTACCACTCCTTGTGATCTTGGACACGTTACATAACCCTCCATTATCTCAGGTACAAACTTACATTTTAAGGCCTACAAGGGATAGAAAAAATGCCTACTGTGCCTGAATGGAACTCACTTTCAGCTTCTCTTGAAAAAGACATGAGGTAAATCCAAAATCCCTTTAAAAAGTAAACACCCAGAACCAGCCCCAAAAGCATGCAGATGTTCATGCACAAGGTTACACCTGCTTTGAAAACTAAATAATATGTGCATATTATAGGTATGTGCCCATGTGTTTCATAAAACATTTGAAAACATCACAAATTTCACCCCTTCTCCACCCAAACTATGCCCTAAGGAATGTCCACATGTGAAATGCATATAAGTACATGCACTCTTTTTGACATATATGTGAAATTTTACAAAAGCCCTTCTCTGACTATAAAACAAGCTTTGTATAAAATAAGGCTTTTGGGGATCATTTTAAGTCTTAGTTGTGATTTGGACATCTGAAAACTTGCACTTGGACATCAAAATCATGAAGGTGTCCCCAGAGCCATTTTACAAAAGGCTTTTAAAGATGTCTCTGGTGCAGGAATGGTCACATAGACAGGAGATATGGTGGACATGTGTCTGGAGAGGTGCAATAGACTTCCCCGTTCGATTTCAGAAATATTGGGAATGTCTGCAGGCATGTCCATATTGAGACCTGCTCCAGGCAACAGGAAAGTGCCTGCTTTGACCTTAAAACATCCAAAGGGTATACAGAAGATGGAAATTTAAGTGACTAGCCTAAGATAATAAGAAGCAGCACTAGGATTTGAATTCTGGTCATAATCAACTAACCATTAGGCTACTAGACATACCTATTCTGAAATGCTATTCTGGGGACATCTATGCAGACATCCCACTAGACGTCCATTTTGAGCATATTCACGTTTGTGAAATCATGCCTGAATCTGCACATACCTACTTTTTTTTTTTTAGACATTCTAGCTTGAGCATCCCAGATTGCACCTGGACATCCTTTGTAAATGTGCCTTCATGTGTCTATGAGGAAAATGCACAGTACATGTGAGAGATAATTTATAACACCTCATCTATGAGTGAAAGCTATGTAGGCACCTATTTTAGCCTATTTTATAAAGATACATAGGCACCTATGTATCTTTATAAAATGCTAGGGGTACACTAGCAGAAATCATGGCTAGATTGTAGGACATTAAGAGGCTTATTTTAGAAGCTCTATTCATGCTTTTGATGTCTGAAAATGGGCATACAGACATCAAAAGCACAGGGACATCCCTGGAGCCAATTTAGAAAGTGATTTTAAAGATGTCCCTGGCATGAGAATGTCCAAATCAGAATGGGGGCAAAGTGTAGGTGTATCCATGGTGTTACCAAGAACCTGGACATCCTCACCCAATTTGAGAAAATCCTTTCACGTCCTGAGCCTCATCCAACTTGATAACTGCTCCAGGCATGAGTAGGCATTTTGCCAATCAAACATCCAGAGGGTGAGGAAAAGGAGGTACACTCATATCCTCATATCCTCTATATTTGCCATGTTGACAATAAACTCTGAAGAGAATGTCGGCTCCTGTTTTCAATTTCCTACACTGATGGATGTCCCTGTATACAAACTAGCATATGATAGGCATCTCTGTCTTACTTTTTTGTAGTGGGACTGTCTATGTGGATGATAGTGTGAGTGTCCACATCGGGAGCAACTATGTTTCTAAAATCAAGCCAAAACATAGAGCTCCTCAGCGTTTTTCTGGACATTGTGGCCTGAACATCCCCGCCCTCCTGATCAAAACAAATAACAAATATCCCAGCTAGCCAATAAGGCCCCCTACCCCCCCCCCCCTTCAAAGCCCAAAAGCCTGGATAGTCAGTCAACCATAAAGGGAATCACAGCCCCCCCCCCACCACTGACCCCCCCCCCCCCAGTCCTTACCTTAAAGTGCCTCATGGTCTATTGGCCACAGGTGCAGGAGTGGTCCCCCACGCTCCTGCCCCCATCATTGCTAATCAAAATGGGGTTGATCTTGCCGTGCTGCCCTCTAGTGTAGCGATGCCTGAGGGGCATAACCAAAAGAAAGGTGCCATTTTTGTGAGAAGCCAGGAGTGATCCTCTGCAGTTGTACTCACAAAACTGGCACTGTTCTTGGTGTGCTGCCACCTAGCATCCCATAAGGAACTGTCCAGAAGGATTGGTGTTGAAGGGGGTTGGGGGGTCCAGTAATTTGTGACTGTACTGTGGACTGGTATATCCACAGTAGCAGCAATCATTTAAGGTCAGGGGGGCCCAATTGGGACATGAGGAGGGGAAAACATCGATGATGACTGGAGGGAAAGAGCTACTGTATGACTAGCTTTGTCCTCCTCTTGCACTTGCTGTGGATCCTATGTTCCCTGCATCCACAAACACTGTGGGTCTCCACGATATGTGCAATTGCCTCAATGTATCTGCAGGAATATAGCTGGGAACACCCTCTACAGATATTGCGGGACTTTTGCTGCTACTCGTGGATCTTTTGTAGCTGTGGTTTAGTAGACAGACCCTAAGTGTGGCATGAAAACCCCACAACATCAGAAATAATCAAAGGACACTGCCAGTGGCAAAAAGACTCCAAGTCATCCTGAGATGTGCAAAATGGCACAGTGAAGACCTCAAGGCACCAGGAGAGGAGTAAAGTAACACCACCATTAGCAGGAAGACTGCAAAGCACTGGAAGAAAGGCCAAACTGGCACCAACATTAGCAGACAGGAGTGTTCAGGCCAAACATTTTTCTCCTGTTTAATTTTCCATGTTGTTTATATGATTTTCCATTTTATTCAGGAATTTTTTTTGTTACGAGGCAATGTCATCAAGAATGCCCTATTGCTCAATAGTATGCACTATTAAACAAGAGTACTCTATTGAGATAATTTTAGGGTTTTACTTGTCATTTCAGTTTAAAAAAAGACATGAAACAGCATGGAAAATGTCATTGACATTTCTCATGGCATTTTAAACGAATGCACGTCCTTATTAACAAGAGGGCCCAAGGCACCAGGAGAGTTGTAAACCAGCCAACACTGGTTTGAACAGACTAAATCTTCTAGCTGGGGAGAGTGTCAAAGAAACACCAACAGAGTTAGGTCGTAGTCTGAATTTTGTGAGAATATGAGCTCAACTAAGCATGAACATCCTTCTCTCTGCACCCGCATGGCTCTGTGTGAGTTTGAATTAGTTTAGTTTAGTTTAGTTTATTCATTTTTTGATTTGACCACCTTTTGAGGCCACAAAGAAAAGCAATTCACAATCAGAAAATAAAGAAAAAAAGGGAAGAGTCAGTACATTGTGAGTAATTGTATTTCAATTGGAATTGTATGCTTTTATATTATTATAGTCTGCTTAGAACTTTTCTACATAGGCAGAATTTTAGTGATTTAAATTGAATTAAATTAATCAGTAAAGGAAGAGAAAAAGGATAAAGAGAGAGAAAAAAAAATAAGATAATTTCAGTTCTAACCCCACTGCTCAGGATCACCTCGTGGATCTCCAAAAGCCTACTCTCCCTTGAAAACATTACTTGGCTAATTTCTATGTGCAATAGTGTTTTATCCTACTTGTAATCCATTTGCCCTGTTTTAATTGTTTTTTAGTCCATCTACTCTTTGATTTGCCGCTGATTTCTGGACCATTAGCTCTGCCTCTCCCCACTCACTCACTGACAACATGACTGTGACATTGAGGTCTGTCTATCTTTTGATTTGTCACTGATCAGCCAACTATTATCTTCTCTCCTTCCTGCACAATGACTGACAACACGATCGTGATGTTGAGTTCCCTCTCATGGAGCAGCTTTAGCTCCTTTACTCCTATATCCAAACTAGGAGTAATCAAACTAGACTCTGAGCTTAAATCTTGTGCCACATTGCCACATTCCATTTGGAAAAAGATCTTGGGCCCAATATTTGAAAGGCATTTACACATTTTACAGCCCTGTAAACCATATAAATACTGCTCAGTGGGATATTCAATGGCATTAACACAGTTAGTGCCGCTGAATGTCCCTGATCTTCTCCCCAGAGGATAAAGGAGCTGGAACACCAACTAGCGGTAAAAGCAGGTTTCTATTGGCTATAAAAAGAGGCATAACAAAAGCTCGCATATCTTTTAGCTGCAGAGGCTAACCAGGCAGCATGCAATATCACTACTGTCCAGTTAACTACTGTGGCTGGGAGGCTATGCAGTAAACCTGGATATTCAATGCTGGGCTGCAAATGACCAGAGCATTGAATATCCAGGGTTAAGGGTCAGCATAGCGCCATAGTGGCACATAGCCTTCATAATTCTATATCTGGCCCCTTGTCTTTTATGGCTGAGGATTTCTCCATTCTCATTAATGGCAGCCTATTGGAGGGCATTATGCCAGATGACTTGAAAGAATCCTTGATACACTCTTTACTAAATGACTGGCTTGAGCAGCAGAGGTTCGATATAGAGGTCTGGTATTTTTTGGGTGAATAAGGTGATTGGGGTACAGCACTGCTCTTATGCAGCTTTTTTTTTTTTGCCAGTTAGAACTGTTGAGTAGGTTTTGATTATTTAAATATGTATGTTGAGAGGGGGATGTGGTTAACTTCCTGCATAGGTGTGCTGCTCTGTTGGATGGGTTCACTATATAATATTGCTCATGTGCGGCTCCCGGAGGTATTTAAACATCTCTATCATATCTCTTCTATCCCACCTTTCCTCTAACATATACATATCAAGATCTTTAAGGGGTATGTTTACAAAGCAGTAGTAGCAGCTTCCGTGTGATATTGGAGATGTGTCCCTATTGAATTCCTATTAAAAGATTGAAGTAAGGGCATATCTGAACTGTAAATTAGCCACAGAAAAAATTCTGTTTGTATATAATTTGTATATAGTTTCCCCTGTTATCTCCAAGTTACTGACCCTGTTATAATGTAAGCAAAGGATTGTTCCAATGCAAAAATTTGTTAACTGTAAACTGCGCTGGTACCAAAGAGCGCGGTATATAAGAACTGTAAATAAATAAATAAATAAATATCAACAGAGAGGTTCCAGTAAAGACAAAAGTAACCCAAATGCCCTTAAGTAGAGAGCAGACAGAGTTTAAAGATTCCAAATCACCCCTGCCTACTGATAACCAGGTTAATAAGAATAAAATAGAACCTCTAAAATGCTTGTATGCAAATGCTAGAAGTCTAAAAAATAAGATGAGAGAGTTAGAATAAATACACTAGTACACAATGAGAGGTTGGATATGATTGGAATCTCAGAGGCATGGTGTAAAAAGGGGAAGGCAATGGCAGTGGGGTGTACTATCGACCGCCTGGCCAGAATGAACAAATGGATGATGAAATGCTCAAAGAAATCAAGGAAGCTAACAAAAGTTACAGCGTGGTAATAATAATGGGTGATTTCAATTACCCCGGTATTGACTGGGTCAGTGTTACGGCAGGACATGCAAGGGAGATAAAGTTCCTAGATGACATAAATGACTGCTTTTTGGAGCAACTGGTTCATGAACCGACCAGAGGGGAAACCATATTAGACCTAGTCCTTAGTGGAACACCAGATCTAGTGCAAGAGATAAGGGTGTTGGGGCCACTTGGCAATAGTGATCATAGCATGATCGCCTTTGATTTAATTAGTGGAGGAGGGATAGTAAGGAAATCCACAGTACAATCTTTTAACTTTCGAAAGGGAAACTATGATAAAATGAGGAAAATAGTTAAGAAAAAACTAAAAGGAGCAGTTGCAAAGGTTAAAGACTTACATCAAGCTTGGGTGTTGTTGAAAAATACTGTCTTGGAAGCCCAGACAAGCTGTATTCCATGCTTTAAGAAAAGTGGAAGGAAGTCCAAAAAACTGCCAGCATGGTTTAAAGGTGAAGTCAGAGAGGCTGTTGTTGCCAAAAAAGCATCTTTCAGGAAACAGAAAAAAGAGCCAAATGACAAAACCTGGAAACAGCACAAGCACTGGCAAGCCAAATGCAAGGCATTGATAAAGCAGGCAAAGGGAGAATTTGAGAAAAAGCTTGCTGCGGAAGCAAAAACGCGAAATAAAGATTTTTTCAAGTGCATTCGTAGCAAAAAACCTGTGAGAGAGTCAGTTGGTCCATTAGATGATAGAGGAGTTAAAGGGGTACTAAGAGGCGACAAAGCGATAGCGGAGAGACTGAATAAATTATTTGCTTCGGTCTTTACTGAGGAAGATGTAGGGATGTTACCCATGACTGAAGTGGTATTTAAAGGTGCGGAAGAATTGAAAGAAATATCGATACATCGGGAAGATGTATTACAACTATTAGATAAACTGAAGAGTAGCAAATCACCAGGGCCAGATGGTATACATCTAAGGGTGTTGAAAGAACTGAAATATGAGATTGCAGACCTGCTATTAGTAATCTGTGAACTATCATTAAAATTATCTCTAATACCTGAAGACTGGAGGATCGCGAATGTAATACCAATTTTTAAAAAGGGTTCCAGGGGTGATCCGGGAAACTACAGACGAGTGAGCCTCACGTCAGTAACGGGAAAAATGGTAGAAACCATCATAAAGAATAAAATTACTCAGCATGTAGATAGTCATGGCCTAATGCGAGACAGCCAACATGGCTTTAGACAAGGAAGATCTTGTCTTACTAATCTGTTATGTTTTTTTGAAAGTGTGAATAAACAGTCGGTTGATATAGTGTATCTGGACTTTCAGAAAGCCTTTGACAAGGTCACTCATCAGAGACTTTTGGCAAAACTAAAGAGTCATGGGATAGGAGGCAGTGTACTACTGTGGATCAGGAATTGGTTAAAAGAAAGCAGAGGGTTGGGCTAAATGGCCAATTTTCCCAATGGAGAAAGGTGAATAGTGGTGTACTCCAGGGATCTGTGCTGGGTCCGCTGCTTTTTGACATATTCATAAATAACCTGGAAAGTGGAATAACGAGTGAGATTATCAAATTTGCAGATGACACAAAGCTATTTAAAGTTGTTAAAACCCAAGAGGATTGTGGAAAATTGCAAGAGGATCTTGATAAATTGGAAGGCTGGGCATCAAAATGGCAGATGAAATTTAATGTGGACAAGTGCAAAGTTATGGACCTAGGGAAGAACAACCCAAACTATGATTACACGATGCAAGGTTCCACATTAGGAACCACCACCCAGGAAAAAGATTTAGGCGTCATTGTGGATAACATGTTAAAACCCTTGGCCCAGTGTGCAGCGGCGGCCAAGAGAGCAAATAGAATGCTAGATATCATAAGGAAAGAAATGGAAAATAAAACAAAAGATATTATGATTTATTTATTTATTTATTTACAGTTCTTATATACTTCTCTCTTTGGTATCAGCGCGGTTTACAAATAACAAATTTTCGCATTAGTACAATCCTTTGCTTACATTACAACAGGGTCAGTAACTTGGAAGTAACAGGGGAAACTATATACAGAATGGGTATTACACCTGTGTATAATTTACAGTTCACATAACACATTGAAAATCATGGTGTATAAACTTTGAGGTCTATTGACTTTTGGGTGTGTAGAGGGTCTTATTCGTGTTCTATCAGGGCTATGTTGTTGGGGTGTCAGAGGCTGTGTGGCTGATTTGAGAGATGGGGGGAGGGGGCGTAGGGTTAGTGCCTAAAAGGTGAAGACAGAATAGGTAGGGTTTAAGGACCTTTCTAAATTGGGAGAGGTCCTTTATTGATCGGATATGCAGAGGGAGATTGTTCCAGCATGTTGAAGTGAATAAGGTGAAGGCCCTATCTCTGGTTGCTTGGTTACATTTAGTGTAGTCATTAGGAATAACAAGGGTATTAGCGGCTGCTGATGTTCTTAGCCTGTTCGTGGGAGTGTTGATAAGAAGTGAAGAGAGGGAAGGTGGGGCTATCTGATTGATTGCTTTAAAGCAGGGGTCACCAACCTGCGGCCCGCGGGCCGCATGCGGCCCACGAGGTCCCTTCGTGCGGCCCGCGAGGCTCTACCCCGGTTAACATTACGTACGGCCCGCTAAGGATTCCCGCCATTGTATCCACGCGCTCGCAGCTCACCGACGACCACCTGCAAGCGTCCCTTCTCCTGTCAGTGTCATCTGTGAAGCCGGACTTTAAGCGTTTGTCTGCTAGCATGAATCATCAGCCATCTCATTAAATTCAATAAAGGTGATCAGCCATTGTTTTCATAATTTTGCGTTTGTTGTTTTTTTTCGCGGGGGCGGGGAGAAGGGGGGTGCGGCCCGCGAGGCTCACGGTAGTCGGCTGTGCGGCCCGCGGCCCTCTGGAGGTTGGTGACCCCAGCTTTAAAGGAAAGCAATAGTGTTTTGTAGGCGATCCTGGCTTGAAGGGGTAGCCAGTGAAGCTCTGTTAGTATAGGAGTGATATGGTCTCTTCTGGAAGTACAGCAGAGAATGCGGGCTGCTGAGTTCATCGCCAATTGAAGTGGGTTGAGGGTGCTCTTGGGTAGACCGTGTAAGATGATGTTGGCGTAATCAAAATGTGGTGTCACAAGGGATTGGAAGATTGTTCTGAAATCGTTAGGGGCAAGTAGAGGTCTTAGGTGTTTCAGCGTTCTTATTTTATTGTAAATGGCTTTGACAGTCTGCTTTATGTGATCCTTGAAGGTCAGCTCTTGATCTATGGTGACTCCCAGGTAGCGAATCGCTGATTTACACGGTAGTTCCGCGTCTCTCACCTTCAGTGTTGTGGGGGGAGAGAATTTCTTATTCCTGGTTACGAATAGGACTTCGGTTTTCTTGAAGTTTTTTCGCAGATTCTGAGATAAGAGCCAGTCCGTAATCGCGTTGAAGCATAATTATTGGGGAGAAGTCGGGGGCCTTGATTTTTATTGGGGTGAATATCAGGACATCATCTGCATAGATCAAACTGGAGATGTTGAATGCTCTGATAATTTCACAGATTGGTTGCATATATATGTTAAATAGTAAAGCAGATAAAGAGGATCCTTGAGGTACACCCTGTTGTTGATGGAAAGGATCGGACGTTGAGGATTCTATCCGAACCTGTTGCCAGCGGTTAGTTAGGTAGGATCTACACCATTCCCAAGCCGATCCCTGGATTCCCTTTTCATGGAGGCAGTGGAGAAGTTGTACGTGGTTAACCGAGTCGAAAGCTGCTGATATAATGCCTCTATACCGTTCCATGCTGATATTCCTGCTGGTATAATGCCTCTATACCATTCCATGGTGAGACCGCACCTTGAATATTGTGTGCAATTCTGGTTGCCGTATCTTAAAAAGGATATAGCGTTATTAGAAAAGGTTCAGAGAAGAGCCACCAAAATGGCAAAGGGGATGGAAGGATACTCCTATGAAGAAAGGCTAAAAAGGTTAGGGCTCTTTAACCTGGAAAAGAGACGGCTGAGGGGAGATATGATAGAAGTCTATAAATTAATGAACGGAGTGGAACGGGCAAACGTAGATTGATTGTTTACGTTATCAGAATATAGAAAGACTAGGGGACATACAAAGAAGCTACAGGGTAAACTATTTAAGACTAATAAAAGAAAATATTTTTTTACTCAACGTGTAATCAAACTCTGGAATTTGTTACCGGAGGATTTAGTAAAGGCTGTTAGTGTAGCTGGGTTTAAAAAAGGTTTGGACAAGTTTCTGGAGGAAAGGTCCATAAACCATTATTAAGAAGGGACCCAGGATATCAATGCTTGACCCAGTATAAGCATTGCGGATCCTGTGTCTTTTGGGGAAACTGCTAGGTACGTATGACCTAGATTGGCCACTGTTGGAAACAGGATACTGGGCTTGATGGACCTTGGTCTGACCCAGTATGGCATATCTTATGTTCTTATGGTGGAAGGAGGACAGCCAGTGGGACACTGTGATACCTGAGTACAAATTATATCACAATGATAGAGTAGATTAAATTGGTGGAGGGGTTGCACTGTATGTTAGAGAGGGCATTGAGTCACACAAGAACAAAGTTTTGCAGGAAACAAAATACACTGTCGTATCTCTATGGATTGAAATTCCATGTAAAAAGAGGAAGGCGAAAGCAGTGGGGGTGTACTACCAACCACCTGGCCAGAATGAACAAATGGATGATAAAATGCTCAAAGAAATCAGGAAGCTAACAAAAGTTAAATAATGGCTTATTTCAATTACCCCGGTATTGAATGGGTTAGCATCACAGCAGGACATGCTAGAGAGATAAAGTTTCTTGATGAAATAAATGACTGCTTCTTGGAGCAACTGGATCTTGACCTGAGAAGAGGGGAAACCATTTTGGACCTAGTTCTTTGGGCCACTTGGCAATAGTGTTCATAGCATGATTGCATTTGATTTAATAAATTGAGGAAGGACAGCAAGGAAATCCACAGTACTACTACCTTTTAATTTTCAAAAGGGAGACTATGATAAAATGAGGAAAATAGTTATAAAAAAAATTAAAATGATCAGCTGCAAAGGTTAAAGATTTAAATCAAGAATTGGTGTTATTTAAAAATACTATCCTGGAAGCCCAGACCAGTTGTATTCCATGCTTTAAGAAAAGTTGAAAGAAGTCCAAAAAACTGCCAGCATGGTTTAAAGGTGAGGTCAGAGAGGCTATTGTAGCCAAAAAAGCATCTTTTGGGAAATGGAAAAAAAAAGCCAGATGATGAAAACTGGAAACAACATAAGCACTGGCAAGTTAGATGCATGGCATTGATAAGGCAGGCAAAGAGGGAATTTGAAAAAAAGCTTGCTGTGCAAGCAAAATGCATAATAAAAACCTTTTCAAGTACATTCATAGCAAAAAGCTTGTGAGCACTGTTTCCTCTAAGCTGTGCGCGTGTGCGCGCGCACACACCTCGCCGAGCGAGCGCACATACTTTACAACAGAGCGTACAAAAATTACGGCTCTGATTCTGATAGAAAACAACACAGATGTCTTAAAATTTAAAAGTTATGATTGTAATTACTATAAATTTCCCGCTTCATTTAGTAATCGTCTATTTTCATTTAATTTGATTAAAATCAATGTGGTGTACATACTGTATTCTGACGTGTAGTCAAATTTTAAAGTATATAACTCTGAGTGTCGTTATGTGGCGCACAAAAATTTAACCTTTCTTCAAAAGCTGCACACAGCTGATATTTTATGCGCACACAGCCTACAGTAAATTAGAGGGAACATTGCTTGTGAGATAGTCAGTTGGACCATTAGATGATAGAGGGGTAAAAGGGGCACTAAGAGGGGACAAGACCATAGCAGAGAGACTGAGTGAATTCTTTGCTTTTGTCTTTACTGAAGAAGTTGTAGAGAATTTACCCATGACTGAAATGCTGTTTAAAAAATTGAAAGAAATACAATAAACTGGAAAGATGTATTACAATAATTTGATAAACTAAAGAGTAGCAAATCACCTGGACCGGATTAGTATCTGTGAACTATTTTTAAAATCATCAATAATACTTGAATATTGGTAAATGGCCAGTGTAACACCAATTAAAAAGGATTGAAGGGATGATCCGAAAAAATACAGACCAGTGAGACTGACATCAGTACCAGGCAAAATGGTAGAAACCATTATAAAGAACAAAATTACCGAACATGTAGTTAGCCATGGTTTAATGGGAGAAAGCCAACATGGCTTTAGCCAAGGAATGTCGTCTTACTAATCTGTTATGTTTTTTTTAAGGTGTGAATAAACAGGTAGACAAATGTGAGACAATCAAAATGGTGTATCTGGATTTTCAAAAAGCCTTTGTCATGTTCCCTCATGAGAGACTCTTGGCGAAATTAAAAAGCCATGGTATAGGAGGCAGTGTATTATTGTGTATCATAAACTAGTTAAAAGTTAAAAAGCAGAGGGTAGGGCTAAATGGCCAATTTTTCCAATGGAGAAAGGAGAATAATGGGGATATGTGCTAAGTCCACTGCTTTTTAGCATATTCATAAATGACCTGGAAATGGGAATAATGAGTGAGGTAATCAAATTTGCAGAGACACAAAATTATTCAAAGTTGTTAAAACCAGGAGGTTTGTGAAAAATTGCAAGAGGACTTTGATAAATTGGAAGAATGGGCGTTCAAATGGTAGATGAAATTTAGAAACATGGAAACATGATGTCAGAAAAAGACCACATGGCCTATCTAGATTGCTCTTCCATATCAACTACAATAATCCTCGTTTTGCCTTTACAGATTGTCTGTGTTTGTCCCATGCTTTTTTGAATTCAGATACTGTCCTCTTATTCCCCACCTCCACTATGATCCACGCATCAACCACTCTTTCCATAAAGAAATATTTCCGCATATTACTCCTGAGTCTATTCCCTTTCACTCTCATGTTATGGCCCCTCATAGCAGAGCTTGCCTTCAATTGAAAGGGGCCCTCCTGTGCATTTATGTCATGGAGGTATTTAAATGTCTCTATCATATCACCCCTATCCCACCTTTCCTCTAAGGTGCACAGTGGAGTGGAGGAGTAGTCACATGGTTAAAAATACTGGCTTGGAAACTCAGAGACTAAGGCTCAATTCCCACAAGCACTCCTCATGGCCTTGGGCAAGTCACTTAACCTTCCCTTGCCCCAGAAAAATCCAAGTTATCAATGTCTCCATTTAATGTAATTAATAAGTTTAAGTTTCAATGTATACCACTTTGATTGAAATGATAAAGTAGTATATAAAACCTGTTAAATAAAATATTAAGATCTTTAAGTCTTTCTTTGAATGCTTCATAACAAAGACTTCTAACAATTTTAGCAGCCACCCTCTGCACCGACTCCAACCTGCTTATATCCTTTTGAAGGTGCAGTCTCCAGAATTGCACATAATACTCTAAATTAGAGTATTATGTGCACATAATACTCTAAATTAGAGTATTATGTGCAATTCATTTCTCTCCCTATACGCCCAAGCATCCTTATGGCTTTCACAATTGCCTTTTCTACCTGTTTAGCTACTTTAAGATCGGCAGATGCAATTATATACAGGTCCCGCTCTTCTTTTGTGGACAGAAGTACCTCACCCCCTACACTGTACCGCTCCTTGGATTTTTGAAACCTAAATCCCTGACCCTGCATTTTTTGTCATTAAATTTCAGCTGCCAAATTCTAGACCATTCTTCAAGCTTAGCTAGATCCCTCCTCATGCTATCTACTCTATTGCAGATCTTGGTATCATCTGCAAAGAAGCAGACCTTACCTGACAGCCCTTTCGCAATATCACTAACAAAGATATTGAAAAGAATCAGACCAAGGACAGATCCCTGAGGCACACCACTGGTAATCTCCTTCTCCTCAGAGTGAGCTCCATTTACCTGTACCCTTTGTCACCTCTCACTCAACCAATTTCTAACCCAATCAGTAAATTTAGGGTTCATTCCTATGGTGCTCAGTTTGTTTATAAGTCGTCTGTGCGGAACAGTGTCAAAGGCTTACTGAAATCTAAATACACCACATCTAGGGCTATCCCTATGTCCAAATCACCCAATCAAAGAAATCAACCCATGGACAAATGGAAAGTTATGCACCTAGGAAAGAACAACGCAAACTATGGTTACACGAAGCAAGGTTCCACATTAGGAACCACCACCCAGGAAAAAGATTCAGGCGTCATTGTGAATAACAAACTGAAACCCTACACCCAGTGTGCAGCAGCGGCCAAGAAAGTAAATAGAATGCTAGGAATCATAAGGAACAGAATGGAGAATAAAACAAAGGATATTATAATGCCTCTGTATCATTCATGGCACCAGGGATCTGTTCAGCCCTGATATATCTGTTCAGCCCTGATATAAATTAAATGTAATATATTTATTTTATTTTATTTATTTAACAGTTTCTTCTATACCGCCCCTTCCAGAGATCAGGGGCGGTTTACATTAAACAAAAAATTAGTATATTTCCGTATACTTTACATGGTACAATATTTTAACTATTTAATATATGTAATGAGATTTCATATATTTTTCAGATCACTATTCAAAAAGCAGTTATATATATTCCATGTCCTGCCAAACATATAGTTTATTTTATTTAAAAATGTTTGGAGCCTAACACATATAGTATTATGTCAATATGCTATACATAGAAAGTGAAGAGTGGGTTGGGGCATCCTGGGGGCTGGCCACAAATATACATATAGGTACATATAGATTATATTTATATTTATACAGGGTGACCCAAAAAAAGTGAGAACATCTCGTAAATTAAAAGCTTAAATAGTAGAGGCGGAGTCAGCTGCGGACAGAGATGGCCGCGTGAATCGCTTCTCCCGCAGACCTGTGTTGCGTTAGCATTTTACCACCCAAGATAAAGCCCACCGGCCTGAGAAGTTGCCCGTTTATTTATTTATTTATTAACATTTTTTATATACCGCACTATTCATTATCAGCGCGGTTTACATGGAACAAAGAACCTCAGCCAAGATACAAATATCTGGTTTTTACAGTTAACAGGAAAATCAACTTGGATAACAGGATAACAGTTAACAGGAAAATCAACTTGGATAACAGGATAACAGGAGTAACTATATACAAGACAACTATTTACATCAAAGTGTCAGGGTATGAAAATTGTCATGTAGATCTGTTGAAGTAGTTTGATGTGCTGATGAGACAGAAGGTTTACGTGTTTGGCATATGGTTATTGGTGTTCGAATGTGATTGTGCTTCTTTGTTCTCTGGGAAATATTTGAGGAAAAGGTGATGTTTCAGGGCCTTCCTGAAGTGGCTGAGATCAGGGATGGCCCTAACGTGTGATGGAAGGGTGTTCCAAAGTTTTGGGGCACATAGGCTGAAGGATCTGCTCGATGTTGTGGAGTTGTATTTTATGACTTCCTTTGGTACGGTAAGCATATTTAGTTCCGTGGTTTTTCTTAGTCTGTTGGTTATGATTGGTTGTATCATTTCCGATAACGAGGTGGAGGCGAGACCTTTGTACGCTTTAAAGGCCAGGAGAAGTGTCTTGAAAGTGACTCTCGCTTGAATAGGGAGCCAGTGTAGCTGTTTTAGAAGGGGCATTATATGGTCCCTTCTGGATGCTTCAAAGAGCACTCTCGCTGCACTATTTAAGGCAAGTTGAAGAGGATTCAGGCTTGATTCAGGGAGCCCTTGTAGAATGGAGTTTGCGTAATCGAAATGTGGAATGATTAAAGCCTGGTACACAGTACAGAAATCGTCTGGATCAATCAGTTGGCGAAGATGTCTGAGGGAGCGGATCTTGAAGTAAATTGCTCTGACTACGTTTGGAGAAGTTTGGCATGTCCTTCTCTAAACAAACGCGCTTGGACTTTGCTGGGGGGACGGGCACCGGATCGAAGAGAGCGAAATCAGATCCCCTATCTCCTCTCAAGATAGCGGCGCAGAAAGAGCATCCAGAGGGATATCAAGAATTGCTGAGCGAAATCAGATTGGTGCGGGTGCTTGTAGAGAATAGTGGAGAAACCTTGTCGTTGGTGCAAGCGGATCTGAAGGAGGTACGAAGCGCATTGAAAGCTCTAATTTTCCATATAGACAAGGTGGAAGAGAGGGTGGCCAGGCAAGAGGAACGTGTTATGGAGGTGAAGCAGGCCTCTAAACGGATTGAGAAATTGGAGCGGGTGATTGAGGACATGAATAACAGATCCCGCCGAAATAACATTTGTATAATTGGTATCCCTGAAGGGGTGGAGGGGAACGATCCAGTATTGTTTCTGGAAGGCTGGATACCTCGACTCCTCAAAATTGATTTTCAGCAGCCGTTTGAGATAGAAAGAGCCCACAGAGTCCCATCTCAGAGAGAAGTACGTGATGGAAAGCCTAGGCCCATGATTCTTTGTGTGTTACGCTTTCAACAGGTATCCCGAATCATGGCAGCAGCTAGAGCTTCGACTCTGTTGCAATTCGAAAGGCTTTATTTTTACCCAGATTATAGCAAAGGCACGGCTGAGAGGAGGAAGCAATTTTTGGTGTTGCGACCTAGGTTACAAAAACTGCAGGACCGCTATGGTCTCTTTTATCCGGCTCGTTTCAAGGTTACTCTGAACAATTCTACGAAGACTTTTGAGGATCCTAGGTCTTTGGAGGAATTCATTGAAGATCAAGAGAGTCTCCAAATGCGCTGACTGCCAAGGACTTCATATTAATGGTCTCAGCTTGAGGACATGAGTGGAATGTCTGAGAGGGTGGGCATGTTATGGGATGCTTGGAGGACCTGAGACCTGTATTTTGAGTTGTACACTGTTAGGTATGTTTAATTGTTTAATTAACTTGTACCTATGTTGTCCTTGTATTGGTCGGCTGGTTCTCAGGCCTCCTTTTGCTTTAGCTTTTGCTGATGGTTTTGGGGTCGGAGGGTAATCTGCTGGAGGGTATGTTAAGTGGTAAGGGGACCGACGTATATAGGAGCATGTATTATGGGATTCTTCCTCTTTTATGGGGGATAGGTAGAGGGTCATATTTGGATGGTGGTTTTCTTATTATTATTGTAACAGATCGGGTCAGGTGGGGGTCATAAGTTCCGTGCTGTCTCACCTGGGGGGGGGGGGGGTTGCCCTTGTTGGGGATGGGGGTGGCTCTTTACGGGTTGGGCTCGGGAATATCGAGCTTGTTTTTTTGGTAAGCATGAATCTGGCAGATTTAAGGTAACAAAGCAAGTGCAGTAATGGCTGCTGGTTTGAGTGGGATTAAGTTGATGTCCCTCATGTCAAAGGGATACAGAACCCTATAAAAAGGAAAAAGATCTTGAATTATGGTAAAAAGCAGCGAGTTGACATCTTTTTGCTACAAGAAACGCATTTGAATACCTTGGAATCGAGGAAATTGGGAGGTGGATACTATGAGCTGGTCGGACATGCCCCGGCAGCCCATAAGAAACATGGGGTTGCCATTTTAGTCCGCAGTGCGTTAAGCTTAAAAGTTGAGGTAACCAGAAATGATGCAGAAGGTAGATGGGCTATGACTAGGCTGCTCATTAATGGTTTGAAGCTGGCATTATTTAACATTTATGCCCCTAATATCGATGATCCAGGTTTCTTCCAGGTGTTAGTGGCAAATTTGCAAGAAGAGGCGCAGTGGCCCTTAGTAATGGGTGGAGACTAACATGACACTAGATCCTCTTTTGGATCGTTGCCCGTGCAAAAAAGAGTCTCATTCGCGGGCTAGCGTAGTGCTTAAGGCTGGCATGGAGTCTGTAGGATTGGTGGATATTTGGAGATTGCTTCACCCCATGGAAAAAGATTTTACGTTTTTCTCTTTTTCTCATAATTCTCAGTCCCGTATTGATTATTTTTTAATTTCTAAAACATTGGTTCCTGGAACGAAATATGCAGACATTAAGGCTAGGCATATCTCAGATCACGCAGCTATCACATTAGGTCTTCAGTCCCTGGGGGGGGGGGGGGGAAGTACACTCAGAGATGTGGTCCTTTAGAAGATCTATCTTGTCAGAGGAGGAATTCCAGGAAACCATTAGGGCGGCCTTGGCTGAGTATTTTAAGGTTAATGTCCCTTTGGATATGGCAGGTTGGGCATGGTGGGAGGCATGTAAAGCGACAATGAGAGCTATGATGCTGTGATCACGAGCTATTCCATTAAAGAGGCCAAAAAGAAGACCGCACAACTTAACTTGTTAGAAGAACAAATTAAAGCGGGAGAGCAGCTGTGGCTTAAAACCACAGAGGGGCATATTTTAGTGAGATTGCAAAAGTTGCAAGGCCAATATAATTCCATTTTAAGTTCGGAGGTAGAGCAAGTTATGCATCTGCAGCAATCCCGCTATTATATAGAGCAAAATAGGGCAGGCAAATTATTGGCATCTTCTTTAAAAGGCAAACGAAATAGAACTCATATAACTAATTTAACTGGTGATGACCAGATTACTTTAAACAAAAGTGGGCAAATTTTAGAAGCCTTCTCCAAGTTTTATGCTAAGTTATATGACTCTGAAATGTCTGCTTCTCGAGAGCAGATTGCGGGGTTTTTAAGTCAAAAAACACATCCGGTATTAACTGCAGACCAAATTAAAAAACTAGAAGAACCTTTGGGGGAGGAGGAGATTCAGTTGGCTATACGCTCCTTAGTGCTGGGAAAAGCCGCTGGGCCAGAAAGCATACCCAATGAGTTTTATAAAACCTTCCTCCAGGACCTAACTCCCTGGATGTTGAAATATTTTCAACTCTTGTGGGAATCTCAGGCGGATACTGGACGCTTGTCAGAGGCAACGATTGTTGTCCTTGAGAAACCCGCTAGGGACCCCACACTGGTCGGGAATTACCACCCCATTTCGCTTTTGAATGCAGACTATAAGATATATGCGACTGTTTTAGCGCGTCGTTTAGCGCGGGTTCTGCAGGGGCTGATACATGCAGACCAGTGTGGTTTTATCCCTGGCCGTTCAACAGCAGACAATGCTAGATTATTATGCCCTAGAGGCCGAAAAGGCATTCGATAGGCTGGAATGACCTTTTTTTTTCAAAGTTTTGGAATGGTTTGGTTTTGGCCCACTCTTTATACGTATGTTGAAAGTTCTTTATGTTAAACCGATAGCTCGTATACTTGCGAATGGTTTGCTTTCTCAACCGTTTGCACTGCACAGGGGTGCCCCCTTTCTCCCCTTCTTTTTAATCTAGCATTGGAGCCACTGAATCTGGCCATCAGACAATCACGGGCCAATAAAGGGATAGAAGTTGGGGACATGCAGGTCAAACTTTCGGCTTATGCCGATGACCTTTTACTTTTTACTCAACCTTCTTCGGTTGAAGAAATATTAAAGCTGATTGAGCATTACTCGGTTGTTTCGGGATATAAAATAAACTGGAGTAAATCAGTAGCCTTTCCCTTAAATAGTCTTGCCACGACATCCTTGATGGCGAAGTTCCCGTTCCAGTGGGAGATAGGCCCGATAAAATATCTAGGTGTTCGATACTGTGCCTCTATGGAGGAAACTATTCAAGCTAACTGTAGAATATTAAAAGAAACGGTAAAGAATCTGGTTCTAAATTGGTCTCCTATTTATCTCACCTGGTGGGGCAGGGTGGAAACAATAAAAATGACAATTACGCCCAAAGTTAATTATATTTTAGGTATGCTCCCTATAGCACTACCTCCGGCAACTTACAAATCCCTAGAACGATTAGTCCTTGATTTTTTGTGGGCTGGGAAGCGTCCTAGAATTGCGCTTCACAAGTTAAAGTTAACTAGAGATAAAGGGGGGGTATTATTTCCTGATTTTTATCATTATCATATGGCATCTATTTTAAGGCAAGCGGCTTTATGGTTTAAGCATGAGGGGTTGCTGCATAAGCCAATATGGTTAGAAGCTGAAGCTAGGCTGGCCTCTCCTTATCCTCTACAAGGGCTTTTGGGAACTAGGCTCATAGACCAATCGGGCGCACTTCAGGTCGTGATAGCCACCCAAGAGGTTTATTTGACTGTTGCTACATGGGTGGTGAAGGATAACCCTCCTTCTAGAGCCTCACCTTTATGGCGGAATCCTCTGTTTAAGATAAAGAAGAATACTGTTGCTTGGAGGATGTGGCAGAACTGTGGCATATGGTCGTTAGGCCAGCTGCTAATTGAGGGTCAGTGGAAAGATTTTGCTGTGTTATGGAAAGAATTCTTGTTGCCGAAAGCATGTTTTTACCAATGGCTTCAAATAAAGCATTGTGTCAAGACAATTGTCACTGACTTTGTCAATCTGCCAGATTCTGGTTGCCTGATGGAGAAAATCTGCGATATTGTGGTACAACCAAAAGCAATCTCAGCATTATATGCCTTTTTTAGGGACTGCTCTTCAAGTCCAATAGTAGGTCTCACTAAGGTTTGGGAGAAAGATGTGGGCACTGCGGTACCTGCCGACATGTGGGTGAAGCTTTGGCGGTCTGTAACCAGTGTTTCTAGGTCGGCAGCACTCACTCAGTCTCTATTTTTCTTCTTACACCGTGCTCATATTACTCCAATAAAATTATCTAAATGGGATAAACAGTCTAATGGGCAGTGTTGGAGGTGTGGTGAGCAGGTTGGTACTCTGTGTCACATGGTCCTGGAGTGCCCAGGGGCCCAAACGTTCTGGACGCCAGTATGGAATCGAATTCAGAAAATTTTGAAATGTTCTTCTCCTTTGACATGGAATATTGTTTGTCTACGATCTGCAGCGTATATCCCGTCTTTGCATAAGGAGAAGCGCTTTTTATTGAACTTCATGATGGTGATAGCTTTGAAAATTATCTTTAAGAATTGGAAGTGTATACTTAACCTGGACTGAAACACCTGGTGGAATATGTTATGTTTATATGCAAGTTTTTTAAAAACATATAGTAAGGACCACTATGGAGGGAACCAAACGCCCAATGTAGAGAAATGGGCGCTGTTGGACGAATATGTGGCTGGAACAATAGCTTAACTTGGTGAAGCCCAAGAATCAAAACATTAAGCTGCTCGTAAGAGCGCTGCCCACTTGTAAAGAGCCAGGGGGGGAGGGGGGGAGGGGAATGTTTTGATATGTTCTGTATATTGTTTGTATTCTGTTGTGGTTTTTTGGTTGTGTATGGAAAATTTAAAAATATTAATTTAAAAAAAAAGGTTAAATAGTTTACTTATTTATGTTTATGTTTATTAACTTAATATACCGCTAAACGAAAAACATCATAGCGGTTTACATAATTTAAAATAAAGAAAAAACATAAGGTAAAGGAAAAAGAAAGGAAATTACAATGGTGGATAGGAAAGCATACCTAAACAGATTCATATGACAGGACTAAGAGGGGGAGAGAGAGGGAAGAGACAAGGGAGGACAAGGTCACGTAAGGGGATCATGGAGGTCAAAGGCAAGGGCAAAGAGATGAGTTTTGAGGCTATTCTTGAAGGTAGTGTGTCCCTGCTCAAGCCGAATAGAGGAGGGCAGGGAGTTCCACAGAGCAGGGGCGAGGAAGAAAAAGGCAGAGGAGCGGGTGGATTGGAGGTGAGCATGAGCGGGTGAGGGAAGATATAGGCGATTGAGATGGAGGGATTGCAAGGAGCGAGCTGGAGTATGAAAGTAAACAAGATCAGCCAGATACTGAGGGGAGTGGGTGTGGAGAACACGGTGAAGGAGTACCAGGATTTCGAAGTGAATGAGGAATTTGATAGGAAGCCAGTGAAGACGGATGAGAAGAGGAGTAATATGGTCGCGCATGGAGGAGTGAAAAATGAGTCGGGCAGCAGTATTTTGGATACGTTGGAGACGGTGAAGTTGCACGGAGGGGAGACCAGCTAAAACCAAGTTACAGAAGTCAATGCGAGACATGACCAGTGACAGAAGAAGGGTAGTAAGTGCCTGTGCAGAAAGAAAAGGTCTGATAGCACGAATCTGACGAAGGAAGAAAAATTAAGTATTTGAAACGTGAGCAATGTGATCCCGAAAGGTCAATCTGGGTTCAAAGAGGACTCCCAGGTAGTGAAAGGAAGAGACTAGAGGGACAGGCGGGCCAGAGAAGGAGGTGGAAAGTAGGGGGGGAGTACTATCGCGGGAGAACCAGATGGCAAGGGTTTTCGTGAGATTGAGATGCAGACAGTGGGTAGTGAGCCAATTGGCAACGGCTGTAAGACAAGAATTTAGAGGGGAGAGGTCAAGAGAAAGGGGGGAGGTGTGGTGGAGAAGAACCAGGTCGTCAGCATAGTAGAAAGCAGAAATCCCATGTTGCTGAACCAATAGAGCAAGAGGCGTGAGGAAGATGTTAAAAAGGAGATGGGCCAGGATTGAACATTGAGGGACACCGCAAGGGAGGGGAGTAGGGTCAGAAACAACTGAGGGGGTGGAAGTGGAGAGAACGGAATAAGATCTGGAAGAGAGAAAGGAGTGGAACCAGTGAAGGACTGTGCTACAAAGACCTGCCTCCCGTAATCGGGCTAGAAGGAGGGAGTGGTCGACGAGATCGAAAGCGGCAGAAAGATCAAGGGATACCGCCACCGAGAGATCACCATGGTTGTGAGCGGTGTGAATTTCGTTTAGAAAGCCCAGAAGAACAGTTTCAACGCTGTGACCGGGTTGGAAGCCAGACTGACGGGAATGGAGAAAATTGGTAGAATCAAGGTAGGAAGAGAGTTGGGAAAAGACAACCTTTTCAAGAATTTTAGATAGAAACGGGAGGTTGGAGACTGGGTGGTAGTGTGCAGAAATCAAGGGATCAAGTGAGGTTTTTTTAAGAATGGGATGGACCAAAGCGGGTTTCCAGGTCTGGGGAAACACACCTGAGGAAAGACTAGACTTGATTATGGTGAGAGCAGGAGGAGTAAGAGCTAGAGAGGAGGTGAGCAGCCAGGAGGAGGGAATGGGATCCAGTGCACAGAACGTTTTCTTAGAAGAGGAGATATTCGCAATAAGCTCGGAAGAGGTAAGTGAGTGGAATGAATGCCAGACATGGGACAGCTGGGGGGTAGGGGGAGGGGAACAGGGAGGGGGGCTAGAGATGGGAGGAGGACAGTAGGGCAGGGATTGTCTGAGATCCAATATCTTAGTACTGAAGTAAGTTGCTAACTCTGAGGGGGAGGGGGAGGGGGAGGGAACAGGAGGAGGAGGGGTGATGCGGGACTGGAGGGAGGTGAGAGATTGGAGAACTGAATAAAGGTGGCATGTCTGATTAGGAGCAGAGGAAATGGTAGCGGAGAAGTAAGCCTGCTTGGCTTTGTGAACATGGGTTCTAGAGTGAGAATGCTCAGATTTAAAGTGAGAGAGAGTAGCGGGAGAGGGAGCTTTACGCCACATACGTTCAGCTCGGCGGAGATGTGCACGAAGAAGGTGGAGGCCGAAGTGGAACCATGGCTGTGAGGGACAACGAGAAAGAGACCGGAGGAGACGAGGGGCAACGGAATCCAAGGCAGTGGAGAGGGAGGAAAACTAGGTGGAGGCTTGGAAAGAGGGGGAGAGGAGGGAAAAATTAGGTGGAAGAAGATCAGGTGCCGGAGGGAATTGTCGAAGGGTCTCGGAGGTTATACGACGAGTAAAGGGTGTGGGGGCAGAGGTAGGGGAGGGAAGGGAAGGAGAGGGAGACAGGGGGGTAAAAGGGGAAGGGAGACAGTGAAAGGTGATACAATAATGATCAGTCCAGTGTAGAGGGAAGGCATGAAAAGACTGTAGGAGATAAGTTGGGGCTAAGGGAGAGATAAGCAGATCAAGGGTATACCCGGCGGAGTGGGTTGGAAAAGGAATAAGCTGAAGAAGGGACAAATCATGGAGAAGAGTGTTAAAGGAGTGGTCTCTGATAGAGACAGGGGGGTCAAGGTGCAGATTGAAGTCGCACGCAATGAGCAGACGAGGGAAGGCCAATGACAGATCGGTGATAGAAGAAATAAGGAGGTCCCAGAGGTCGGGGCGTAAAGCTGGAGGGGAGTAAATGAGAAGTAGATGCAGGGGGGGGGGGCAGAGTGGAGCTGAAGAAGCAAAGCTTCTGGGTAGTGCAATGAGGGGGAGGAGATGGGAGAAAAGGAGATGGAAGAACGGAGGAGGGCAGCCACGCCTCTGCAAGTACGGCCAATACGAGGAGTAGAAATACTGGAAAAATCAGGAGGTAGGCACCGAGCTAGGAGCGCGTCCTCGCCTTCTTTTAGCCAGGTTTCGGTAAGCAGGAGGACATCAAGGGACTCCTGGGAAATGAGGTCTGAAATAAGCAGGGTTTTGGAGCAGAGAGAGCAGCAATTAAGTAGACTGAAATGGAAGGAAGCAGGACTAAGGGGGGAGGAGGGGGCAAGAGGTGAGAGTGAGTAGAAGGCAATTTGGGCAGGTAGGGAAGGAGATTCATAAGGGAGCGGTAAGAGGAGCTATGAAGTCGACACTGCTTGGGGAAAGGGACAGGACGATTGCCCAAAAGCACGGGAATGGTAGTCATTAGAGAGGGAGGACCACAAACTATAGCAAGTGAAGGTAGAGTGGTAGAAAGTGATGGCAGACTCACCTGAATAAAGGAGGACCGTGTGGAGTAGTTCAATGTGGGTTGTGAAGGACCAAAGAGACCCGCGATTGGAAGAGCAAGTGTTACTAAAAGAACAAGGAGGAATGCCCTGCAGGAGACGCCTCAAGGAGCGTAAACATAAACATAAACATACATTAGACATTTCAAAGATTTCCACAGATGCTTTACTGAAACTAGGATCCAAAATTGACTTATCTCTGCCCCGAAAGATAAACATCTGCATTGACATAGGAAGAAGGGGAAATGTGCATTATGAGCTACAGACACATGCAGGGGAGATGTCCCAGGGTGCAGAGAGGCAAGCAGAAAACAAAAAGGAAAAGCCATAGGGCGACTGCAGAGCCTTAACAACCACCCCGATCAATGTCACAGCAAGGAGCAGGAGGTTTCCCTTGCCCTGTTCCTCACAACAAGCTGATCAGCTGTTCAGGAACACAATTTAAAAGGAAAGCCATTGGGCGCGCCCGCGCCTTGTGGGTCTGTGCCTGAGGGCCTCGCCAGAAGGCCCTTTGGCGTGGCCCTTAGGTGCAGGCCTTCTGAAGAGAAGAGAAGGGGACTGAAGCAGGACCAGCACATAATTAATCTAGCTGCTCTTCAAACTGGCACAAATCCTATGTAAAGGGAACAAGGATTAAGAACGTATAACAAAATCTCTCAAAACGCCACAATTCCACAGCCAACCGACACAAAGCAAACTCCAGACAAAAGAAATCTTTTCACCTGCTACATTCTGGGTAAGGAAATAACCTCTTTAAAATGAATTTTCAATATTGCTATACTCTAGCCTACTGTATATTATAATTATACTAATCCTAGCACAGCATACCAATAGTATAGGTTCTAGGTCTTATATACCTCTCACCCCCATGACCTCACTACCACTACCGCTAGTTGCCACCTAATATTGCCACTAACCCACCCGTTCAATGAGAAAATATCGCAATTTAACTCAGCAGTCGCAGGCACATTTCAAACTCTGTGCACACATAAAACCTATCATTGAATCTCCAAACAAGTGCGCTCTAATTAATGCAAGATCTGTCAGAAATAAACCAAACACTATCTTGGATTATATACTGTCTAGCAAGTTAGATATTATATGTATCACTGAAACATGGCTCACAGACACAGACCAGGTCATACTCAACCAAATTACACCTTCTGAATACGCAGCTTTTAACTGAACACATAAAAAAGGTGGAGGTGTGCTAATTCTGGCTAAAAACCAATACAGATTTAAGACTACAGCATCTATTCACACAACGGGGATTAACACAATCATCATCTCCAATAACTACCTATCCATTTGCCTCACTTATAGACTACCAGATGCTAAGTCCGCTGATTTCTCAATAATGTTGGAGACAATCTGTGCACACAACTCTCAACATAAACCACTCATTGCCTTAGGAGACTACAATCTTTGCTCCTCACCTGCCAAAGAAGCCAGAGCATTCCTCACAGCAATGAAATCTATTCAGTTCACTCAGATTGTGACCACCCCATCAACACGGAATTAGTCCCAACCTCATCTTCTTTCCAAAACAGATAATAGTAAATGATCAGTCCACAGACTTGACAATCGCCCAAGTACCTTGGTCTGACCACTATGCAATAACCTTTTTGATGCTGATTAAAAGCTCAACTAGATGGAAGAAGGAGGAACACTTCAAAAGGAAATTCAGATCTTATCAAAAGGACATCTTCCTACAAGAAATAATTCCTAAGTTGCAGCAACATGACTCAAACTTGGATACCATAATTGAAAACTGGGACAGTGTGCTTACTGTAGCCTCCTCAGTAACAACACAAGTCCACCCTCACACCTTCAAAAGGACCAGTGCACCCTGGTACTCCGATGCCATCAGGCAAGCAAAAAGGGCACTGAGAAAGCTTGAAAGGAAAATAGAGAAGGAACAAGACACAAGATAACCAGCAGCAATATAGGGCTATGCAAAGGAATACAATGACCTAATCGCTAAATGCAAATAACAATACTACACCAACACCATCATGAAGGCAGTCAACAGACCCACAGAGCTCTTTAACATAGTACAGAGGCTCACCAGAGACATGACGCAGCATGACCACAAACACATAGACCCGCAACTATTTGCGGACTCCATAATTGGCAAGCTCAAGAACCTCGCCATAAAACCCCCTATTAGCAGGAACAATACAACGGCCACTGAAATCCCAAAAATTTGGGAAGACTTTACCACTGGAGTCCAGCGGATTACAGGATCTGAGGCAGCATGGATTCACCAGAGGCAGGTCTTGTCAGACAAATCTGATTGATTTCTTTGACTGGGTGACTAGGGAGTTGGACCGAGGGAGAGCTCTAGATGTGGTGTATTTAGATTTCAGTAAAGCCTTTGACACTGTTCCTCACAGGCAACTTATAAACAAACTGAGCACCCTAGGGATGGACCCTAAAGTTACTGCTTGGGTTAGAAATTGTTTGGGTGGGAGGCGACAAAGAGTACAAGTAAATGGAGCTCACTCTGAGGAGAAGGATGTTATCAGTGGTGTGCCCCAGGGATCTGTCCTTGGTCCGATTCTTTTTAACATCTTTGTTAGTGATATAGCGGAAGGGCTTTCAGGTAAGGTTTGCCTCTTTGTGGATGATACCAAAATCTTCAATAGAGTAGACACCCAGGAAGGGGTAGATAACATGAGGAGGGATCTAGCTAAGCTTGAAGAATGGTCTAGAATTTGGCAGCTGGGATTTAATGTTAAAAAATGTAGGTCATGCATTTGGGTTGCAGCAATCCAAGGGAGCAATATAGTATAGGGGGTGAAGTACTTTTGTCCACTAAAGAAGAGCGGGACCTAGGCGTGGTTGTGTCTGATGATCTTAAAGTAGCTGAACAGGTAGAAAAGGCGACGGCAAAAGCTAGAAGGATGCTTGGGTGCATATGGAGAGGAATGGCTAGCAGAAAAAAGGAGGTGATAATGCCTCTGTATAAGTCTTTGGTGCGACCTCATTTGGAGTATAGTGTGCAATTCTGGAGACCGCACCTTCAAAAGGATGTGAACAGGATGGAGTCGGTGCAGAGGGTGACTACTAAAATGATTAGTGGTCTTCATTATAAAGCATATGAAGACAGACTGAAGGATCTTAATATGTACACCTTAGAGGAAAGGCGGGATAGAGGTGATATGATTGAGATGTTTAAATACCTCCGTGGCATAAATGTTCAGGGAGAGAGCCTCTTTCAATTGAAAGCAAGTTCTGCTACGAGGGGACATGGGTTGAGGGTGAAAGGAGATAGATTCAGTAGTGATATGCGGAAATATTTCTTTACGGAAAGAGTAGTGGATCCATGGAATAGTCTCCCAGTGGAGGTGGTAGAGATGAGGACGGTAACTGAATTCAAAAAAGCATGGGACAAACACAGAGGATCTCTAATGGTAAAAAGGGGACTGTTGTAGTTGTTATGGAAGGACAGACTAGATAGGCCATGTGGTCTTTTTCTGTCGTCATATTTCTATGTTTCTATGTTTCACTCCCTCAGTGCTCCAAATTAAACAAATCGATTCCTTGAACACAACAACTTCAACTACTGAACCCTGCCCAGTGGCTTGGATCAAAGATGCCAAGCATCAGCTAAGCCAGTACATCCAGAAAATTATGGAACTCTCCTTTAACCAAAGATATATGCTGGCTTACCTCAAACAATCCAATATTCGCCCATTTCTTAAGAATATCACTCTGAACCATGCAGATCCCAAATCTTACCGTATAATTTCCAGCCTTCCATTCCTTGCAAAAATCTGTTCTAAAGCAGCTACAAGATCACGCTGACCTGAATGCACCTTTGGATATACACCAACATGGGTTTAAACCTCACCACAATGTTGAAACACTGTTGATTTCCCTATTGGATAACCTCATAAGGGGGATAGACAATATCAAAAAAGGATTCCTTCTAGTCTTTATGGACATATCTGCCGCTTTCGATACAATTTCTCACTATTAAATCACACAAAGTTACATGAAGTTGGCCTACGTAACAATACATTAAAATGGTTCAAATCCTATTTCGCCAACCAAACACAACAAGTGAAATGTGGTGACAAGGAATCAACACGATTTAACATGACACAAGGTGTACCCCAGGGATCTTCCTTATCTTTCATCCTCTTCAACCTGTACATCCAAACCATCTGTAATATTCTCAAGAAACACAAGATGCTCTACCACATTTATGCGGATGATATCATGGTATACTCCTCAATAAAAAAGGGTGCAGCCAGTTGAAAGGAGCGAAGTCTAGAATTAGCAGTACGAGTAAAAGGCATAGATAAACGAAGACAATTAGATGAGCGGAGTAGGCGAGAGGGGGTGTAGGTAGAGATGAGGGATGAAAGGTAATGAGGGGCAGAAGAATGAATACATTTATAGGTTAGAAGGAGGAGTTATAACTGGATATGGAAGCGGATGGGGAGCCAGTGAAGTGACATGAGAAGAGCAGTAATGTGTGAAAAACGAGACTGACGGAAAATCAGACGAGCTGCAGAATGTTGAATAGACTGGAGAGGAAAGAGGTGGTTAGCAGGGAGGCCAGCAAGGAGAAGGTTACAGTAATCAAGGCGGGAGATGACTAAAAAGTGGACAAACAGTTTAACAGTGTTATCAGAGAGAAAAGGGTGAATCTTGGAGATATTGTAAAGAAAGACACAGCATGTTATAGCAATGTTTTGGATATGTAAAGAGAAGGAGAGAGATGAGCCAAAGATAACACCAAGGTTCCATGCCGAAGAGACAGGAAGGATAACAGAGTTATCCTCAGAGATTGAGAAAGGGGAAGGAGAAGGGGAGGCATTAGGGGGAAAGACAAGGAGTTCAGTTTTGGCAATTTCAGCTTCAAGCGGCGGTAAGACATGCAGGAAGCAATGTCAGAGAGGCAGGCCGAGATCTTAGCTTGAATTTCAGGAGAGATAACAGGCATAGAGAGATAGATTTGAGAGTCGTCAGCATAGAGATGATAGTGAAAGCCATGGGAAGAGATACGGGCACCAAGGGATTGGGTATAGAGAGAGAAGAGGAGCGGATCTAAGACAGAACCTTGAGGTACACCCACAGGTAAAGGGGTAGAAGAGGAGGAGGAGCCACCGAAGTACACACTGAAAGAGCGGTGGGAGAGATAGGAGGAGAACCAAGAAAATACAGAGCCTTTGAAACCAAGTGAAGACAGGGTGATAAGAAGAAGATTGCGGTCAATGGCGTCAAAGGCAGCAGAGAGATCCAGAAGAATGAGGACAGAATAAAAGTCTTTGGACTTAGCCAGAAACAAATCATTGGCGACTTTGGTAAGAGCAGGTTCAGTAGAATGTAGGGGACGGAAACCGGATTGTAAAGGATCTAGGAGGGCATGAGAGGAGAGGAAGTTGAGACAGCGGTGGTAGACAGCATGCTCAAGTAATTTAGAAATGAAGGGAAGGAGAGAGATGGGACGATAGTTAGAAGGACATGAGAGATCGAGTGAGGGTTTCTTGAGGAGGGGTGTGACAATAGCATGCTTGAAGTCAGAAGGGAAGGTAGTGGTGGAGAGCGATAGGTTGAGAATATGAGTGATGGAGGGGACGATAGAGGAAGAAATGGAGCTAAGGAGGTGGGTGGGCATATGATCAGAAGGGCAGGTAGTCAGCTTAGAGGAAGAAAGGAGGAGTGTTGTTTCCTCATCAGAGACCAGAGGGAAGGAAGAAAGGGAAGCAGAAGTAAGGGGGGGAGAGTTGGGGAAAAAGGGGGGGAAGAAGAGGAGGGTGATTTTATGGATTTTGTTATGGAAGTATTGTGCCAAGGTTTGGGCAGGAAGGGAGGTAGGAGCCAGAGGTGGGGGCACAATGAGGAGAGAATTGAGTGTATAAAAAAGACGATGAGGATTAGAGACAAGAGAGTTAGTCAGATGAGTGAAGTAGCTTTGTTTGGCAAGTGCAATGGCTGATTGGAAGGAGAAGAGCATGAATTTAAAGTGGAGAAAGTCAGCATGAGAGCGAGATTTGAGCCAGGCACTCTCAGCAGAGCAGGCACAGGAGCACAAATAGCAAGCAAAAGGAGAGAGCCAAGGCTGTGGAGGAGAACGCCTAACAGGACGTGAGATGAGGGGAGCAAGATAATCCAAAGCAGTGGGTGATAGGCTGGAATAGGACTGGAAATGGGCTGATGGAGGCTGGAATAGGACTGGAAGAGGGCTGATGGGAGTTGGAATAGGGCTGGAAATGGGCTGATGGGGGAGCATGCAGTGGAAGTGGGCTGATGGGGGGCTGGGATGGAACTGGAAAAGAGCATATGGGGGGCTAGGACTGGAAATGGGCTTGGGAGAATGGGACTAGAAGGCGGCGGATGCTGGGTGGGTCTAAAACTATAAGGGAGCTGATTTGGGGGGAGGACTAGAAAGGGATGGGGATGGGGAATGAGAATGGAAAGGGGAAAAGATATTTTGTGTGGGAGGGAAGAAAAGTCTACGATGGGCCGGGTATTGGGAGAGTAAGTGGGGATTGAGAATGGAAGGGTGAAATTTGAGTGGATGATAAGGGAATAAGGAAAGAAATGGGGGAAAGAGCAAAAGGGGAAAGATCAGTATGTTAAAGCAGATATAAAGAAAGAAAATGGAAAAAAATCTAAAAGAGAAGAAAGAACAAATGGATAACTCACAGAAGACACAAAGAAACCAGAAGAAAGTAACTGGAGCAATTGCAACTGAAAAAGAAAATGCACAAACAATAAAAGGTAGAAATACTTTTTTATTTTTAATTTATTAACTGGAATATATCAGCTCTGGGAAATGTGCACGTTAACGTCTTTTGTGTTTTGTTTAGTACAAGAGGAAATTAATTTATAGTTTTATTTCTCCAGTGTTGTTGTACATCCCAAGTTTGGCTTTTGGGGTTCCCAGTTTAATTATTGTCTTCCTATTTCTAAATTGTGATCCCTTGTTCTTTGGTGATGGTCTATGTTCTGCATTTTAACCAAGCTGAGGTATTCTGTTCATGTAGTTTCTATTTGACCATGCCACTTGTTCTCTGTTATGATATGGTGGATTTGCTATGAGTTCTAGGGAGGAGTGGTTCAGTGGTTGGGACAGGTTGCCTCAGGCTGGAAGGCCGAGGGTTCAATTCCCACATGGGGACAAGCAACTTCAGGCCGGAGGGACTGGGGTCTCTAGTCCCATGGCCAATCCTTGTGGCCTTGGGCAAGCCACTTCACCCTCCATTGTCTTAGGTACACTTAGATTGTGAGCCCTTTGGGGACAAGGGAATAAAAAGTACCTGTTAGTATACATGTAAGCCACACTGATTCTAAAGAGCGTGGTATAAAAAAGAAATAAATAATAATAATAAATGGTCAGTGTTTATAGTACTTCCTAATGGGCCTGGCGGTTGGCACTGGAATATAGTAATGTAGAAATCTGTTAGTCTTTCTTTTTCCAGACACTCATTAAGAGGCGTGTTTACTAAAAGTGCATGTTAACATTATGCAAATATGTATGCAAATGAGGCTCCTTATGCAAATGAGACCCCACAATTAATCTCCACACATGGCCTCGCACTCCATTTGGGCTTCCCCTGCTCTGCATCACCCTCATGCTGCCCCTGGGAGGAAGCAAACGGGAGGGGGGGGGGCATTGGTAAGTAGAGAAAAGCAGAAACCTCAGATTGGGACCAGCATGATCAGAGAATAAAATAGCAACAACAAAGTTAGAAGAAAATTGTATTTTCAATTTAATAATATGACTTGGTGCTATCTTTATATT
Source organism: Ichthyophis bannanicus (assembly GCA_033557465.1). NCBI lineage: Eukaryota > Metazoa > Chordata > Amphibia > Gymnophiona > Ichthyophiidae > Ichthyophis > Ichthyophis bannanicus. The sequence continues at coordinate 367,429,613 of CM066038.1, read as the reverse complement.
TTATAAAGTACAGGGAAATGCATGTCTTTCTATTTCATTGGTGTTGTATTGTATGCAGAATCTGACCTTTTGGGGCTGCAGTTTAATTTTTATGTACATATGTTTATTTTTAGGTTATAGTCACTTATTCTGTACTTGGTGAGGGTCTGTGTTCTGCGTTTGTGGCCAAGGCCAGGTGTTCTGTTAACATGGAATTTGAAATAATTTGAATTGTTCAGCTTTTCAAATAGGTGTTTGGAAGTTCCAGGGCCCACTTTCAATATTTACAGTGATGCTTTTCTTGGGTAGGCTCCTTACATGAGTTTTGGAAGTTGTGCTGGTATAGTATGGTAGGTTTTATCTATTAATCCTCAGTGACCTTGTTGTAGGGTTTTGTATCAGTTCACAATATGCCTGGTACTGGAGAATGTTTGGTTTTTTTAGTGAGATGATCAGAATCAAATTTTTTTTGTTGTTTTTGTTTTTTAGATATTGAGTTCTGTGGATGAATGTCCTGGTTCTGTTCTGCTTCCATTGTTGAGGGATGGGGTTCTGTGAATGCAAAATATATGTTCAAAAAGAAAAAGTAAGAACAATAATGCTGTTTATAACAACATAAAAATGAGTTATAATTTGGTGTTATAAACTGTGCTATGGTTCTCACTCTTTCTTTTAGTTTCTTGGTGTGCGAACATCTTGCATTTCCTCCACATTATCTAATCGGCTTTTTTGGTTTGGTTCAGTCCCTGAGTGGAGTTTTGAGAGAGCCTCACCCCCCCCCAGCTTCGGGGGGGGGGGGAAGGCACCTCCTCATCCCTCACCTCAGGCAGCAGATTGCCTTGAGCCATCCCTGTGGAAATGCAATATGTTCTTGCATACCTATAATATGAGCAAAAACCATGAATGTGTGAAAAAATGAAAAAAAAAAAACACAAAAATTGCAAAGACTTGTTTCAAAATAAAGATTAACTGAACTTCTTTTGAGCCTGCTTTTAAGCACCAATGACCAAAAAGATAAAATGTATCTTATTGCTTAGCATGGCTTGACCTTACACCTGTCCCTTAATATCACAGCTAAAAGCAGGTATGAGTGTAAGGGCTCTCTGGGTGCCTCTTAGGGCTAGCAGTGAATGAGAAAGCATATACACACCCCTCCCCCAACCCACATATTCTTGTCTCGATTCAACGTGAAATTCCAAGGTCAAAGCCTAATATTGGAAGTTTGGTCCTCTCAGCCCCTGAACCAATCAATAAATAATATTCTTCTCTGGCTGCATCTCAGAAAAATCTTAACATACTCATTTGTTATCTTTATCCCTTTCTCGCCCATCCCTCTCACTTCCAGCCAAAGTTCAGGGTCTCTGAAACAAATGCAACAGCAGCTATAGTGCTTTCCCTTCTCACAGAAAAGACTTATAAAAAAAACAATTTGGTTTGACTGTATATTTGATAAGGATGTTTGATGAAGTGCTTGAATGGACTGATGCCAGATAAGATATTTACTTATAACTGATGATCAAAAATGGACTGTACACAAAAGGCACGCGCGCACACACAACATATTCTAATAGTGAAAACTGCCTACTGTTATGCTTAAGTATTAATGTGATATTACTTCTGCTTTTACTTTGGATTGTTTTTTTATTTGACAAATTATTGTGTAGTATGACTTTAGGACACCTGTAGAAATGTATTTGGTAGAATTTAGTAATACCCATAGATTTTATCCAGCATGATTTTACAAATTATTTGGTACAGTATCTAAATCAAAAATTCTTCACAGCTAAAATTACAACAAATATTTGTTTTTTTAAATACTGTAGAAAGATAGATGTATAAATAGATATAGAAATATAGATCTATAGATATACATTCCGGGTTTATTGGGAAAAAGAGTTAATTTTAAAACAAATGTTTTTTAAAACTTGAGATTTGGGACGTATCAGTTTGAAGGCAAATGCAGCTAAATGCAAGTCCAGCTCTCTGATTTTAGGGAGTTCCTCTTGTGCTTAAATCCCAGACTCTCAGAATCAAAGGGCTCATTTTACTAACACTTAACTCGAACTATCTGCTATACAGTCCTCAGGAATAAAATGGGCAATGCAGCAGATAGCTCAATCTAAGGGGTCTTTTTACTAAAGGTTTGAGTGCGTGCTAATGAAGTTAATATGCATTAAATGCCCACAGACCTTTTATTTCTATGGGCTCAATGGCACTTAATGCATGTTAATTTCATTAATGTGCGTTAACATTTAGCAAAAGGTTCCCAAAGTGTTAGTATAAAAGGCCTAAAATGTTTTGGGTGGCCTTTAGCTTAGAGAAAGCCTATAGAGAAGAATTAAAAAGAGAATGAAAAGAGAAAAAAATAATCAGAATAAGAAACAACACAATGGAATTAGAAAAGAGAAGAGAGAGGGGACTACAAGATGCATACCTGGCTTTTGGATAAGACCCCAGATTGTTGATGTCTCATTTAGGATCAGTAAACACCATGGGTTAACAGCTGTTTGTGCAAAAGATTGCCAGCGTGCAAATGAGCACCATAGGAAATGTTTGCACAAAATTTAGCATGCATTGCTATGGCAAGGAATTTTGAATGTTCTCAGCCATTGGAATGCACACAAAATACCACAAACCTAACCCCTTCATGCACAAGAATTGCTTTTAAAGGAGCAGCAATCTATGATGACCCAGCAGGATATGGGCTGGCAACCCCAAGTCCCGCACAAGCTAAAAATGGAAAATAAACTAGGCAAAAAATAAGTTGTAAGGGCATTCTAAAAAAAAGATAACTAAACTTCAGTGAAGTGTAATTATATTTTTTGCAAAAACAGATAGCCTGTTTTTGCAAAATATAGCATTAATGAGCGATTTGCATGAATTTGCATCACAGCAGCTTATTAACGTTTAATTTAAAAACAATTTTCCACACAGTTACACAAAGGTTTACTTCAATACTGTGTTTTGACTTTTTTTTTTTTTGCAGAGGGGACACTGCATGCGAAAAACATGCAAAATGCCAGAATGCAGATGTTTGAGCATTTCTGACTGATTTGCACTTTGTTTCACAGGTAGCATCCTCACTGGAATAAATTTGCACCTTCATACATTAGCCTGCAGTAATAAATCTGAATAAACATTTGCACATAGTCCACCATGTGGTCAAGTTTACAACAAGACTGGCATTTATTTTCGCAAAAAATGGCTTTGGTTTCAAAACTTTTCCATTTGTGCCAGTTTTACCATGGGAAGCTCATTTTACAGAATTTTGTACTTTAGTGAATCAGCCTCTTAGGGGCATGTTTACTAAACCGGGCTCAAGCTAACCATTAGCCCAGCTTAGCAGAATAAAAACATAGAAACATGACAGCACAAAAAGACCACATGGCCTATCTAGTCTGCCCTCCAATGCCAAAGCACAACTACCATGTATTTAAAAAACAAATCAGTCCAGCGCATGGCATTTCAAATGGGATTCCTTTATTCAACTTTTCAATTCTGGGGTGCAAGGAGCCTAACCCGATACGGCCGTGTTTCGGCACAGCCTTCCTTAGGGGTTAAAAAGCATGTAACAGAATTGATTCTAGCAGAAATTTAATCGGCATTCCTCAATGTGAGATTTTACTGGATTAAAGTTTCCATTGGAACTTTGAGGAATGTTGAATGGATTTCTGCTAGATTCAATTCTGTTACTTGCCCTTTTTAACCCCTAAGAAAGGCAGTGCTAAAACACGGCCGTGTCGAGTTAAGCTCCTTGCACCCCAGAATTGAAAAGTTCAATAAAGGAATCCCATTAGAAATACCATGCTCTGGACTGGTTGATCTAGTCTGTCCTTCCTTATCAACTACAATAGTGCCTTTTTTTCCTTTAGAGATCCTCTGTGTTTGCCCCATGCTTTTTTGAATTCAGATACTGTCCTCATCTCTACCACCCCCATTGGGATACTATTCCCCACATCAACCACTCTTTCCATAAAGAAATATTTCTGCATATTACTCCTGAGTCTATCCCCTTTCACCTTCATCCTATGTCCCCTCATAGCAGAGCTTGCCTTCAATTGAAAGAGACTCTCCTGTGCATTTATGCCATGGAGGTTTTTAAATGTCTATATCATATCTCCCCTAACCTGCCTTTCTTTTAAAGTATACATATTAAGATATTTAAGTCTGTCCTCATATGCTTCATAATGAAGACCACTACCTATTTTGGTAGCCGCCCTCTGCACAATTCTAACCTGTTTATATCCTTTTGAAGGTTCTGTTTCCAGAATTGTACACAGTACTCCAAAGACTGAGGCATTATCACCAGCACCAGAGACTTATACTGAGGTATTATCACCTCCTTTTTTCTACTGGCCATTTCTCTCCCTATACACCCAAGCATCCTTCTGGCTTTTGCAGTTGCCTTTTCTACCTGTTTAGCTACTTTAAGATCGTCAGACACAATTACGCCCAGGTCCCGCTCTTCTTTCATGGACAGAAGTACTTCACCCCCCTACACTATACTGCTCCTTTTGATTTTTGCAGCCCAAATGCATGTCTTGCGTTTTTTAGCATTAAATTTCAACTGCCGAGCTTAGCTAGATCCCTCCTCATGTTATCTACTCCTTCAAAGGTGTCTATTTTATTGCAGATTTTGGTATCATCCGCAAACAAGCAAACCTTATCTGACAGTCCTTCCTCAATATCACTAACAAAGATGTTGAAAAGAACTGGACCAAAGACAGTTCCCTGTGACACACAACTGTTAACCCCTTTCTCCTCAGAGTGATCTCCATTAACCTGTACCCTTTGTTGCCTCCCACGCAACCAATTTATAACCCAATCAATAACTTTAGGGTCCATCCCCTTGGGTGCTCAGTTTGTTTATAAGTTATCTGTGAGGAATGGTGTCAAAGGCCTTACTGAAATCTAAGTACATCTACGGCTCTCCCATGGTCCAACTCCCTGTCAAAGAAATCAATCAGATTTGTCTGACAAGACCTGATTCTTGTGAATCCATGCTGCCTTGGATCCTGCAATCCATTGGACTCCAGAAACCTCACTATTCTCTCTTTTAGTAGTCATGCCAATAATTACCAACCACAGAGGTTAGACTAACTGGCCTATAGTTCTCAATGTCATCCTTCTACTATTGTGTAAAGGGACTACATGTGACTTTATCCAGTCTTCTGGCACCACTCTCAACTCTAAAGAAACATTGGCAACTGCTAAAACTTCCCCAAGTTCTCTCATTATTCTTGGATGTATCCTTCTGCATCCATTGCTTTGTCTGCTTTTAGTTTAGTTAGTTCCTCACAAACACAGTCTTGTGAAAATCGTTTGAGATCTTCATCACTTCTGTTCCTATTTGTGGATGTTTTCTGAGGTCTTGCTCCTGGCCCTTCATCTGTGAACATAGAACAGAAATATTTGTTAAGCAATTCCACTTTATGCTAATCAGTTTCTAAATATTCCTCCCCTTCACCCTTGAGTCTGACAATTCCATTTTGCCTTTCCACCTCTCACTAATATATCTGAAAAGTGTCTTATCCCCCTATTTTATTACATTGGCCATTTCTTCTTCTTTTTGTATCTTTGCTTTCCTGACTACTTTAATAGCTTCTCTAAGTTTTTCCAAATATAGATGACTGCCTTCCTCTCTCTGTGATCTCTTGTATTTCCTGAAGGCCATCCTCTTTTTTACCTTTTCTGCTACTTCTTTTGAGAACCATAGTTATTATTTATTTATTTTTATTTATTTATTGTTTCTTATATACCACACTCTTAGAAATCAGCGCGGTTCACATAAAACAAAGGTTGTGCCAGGGTACTTACATTGAACTGGAAGCTTAACTTGGATATCAACTGGGATTAACTATGAACAACAAACATTTGATTACAAGTAGTAGTCTCCTTTTCCTTTTACATTTATTTAGCTTTCTAACAAAATATCCCCTCTCAGTTTTTCCCACTGTTTTTCTACATCCCCCAGCTGTTCCCATCCCAATAACTCAAAACCGGACAAAAAAACACTCCACTGTTATTCAAGCTAATGACTCTTTGAGGTATTGTCCCATCTATTCTAAATAGCGCGGTATATAAGAATTTGTAATATATAAATAAATAATAATAATAAATCTTGGCAAAGTTAGTTTTCCTAACGTCTATGACCCTTGCTTTTGAATAGATTTTATCATCCCTAGTCCTAATACTGAACCATACCATCTGGTGAACACTGGATGCAAGATGATCTCCCACTGTAATATCAGAAACACTTTTCCCATTAGTAAGCTTCTCAAGAGCAGAGCTGTCTCTCTTCATACAAAGATTTGACTTGTTCAAGCCATGGTATTTTCAATAACGTCATATGGATGCAAATGTTGGACAGTAAAAAAGATAGGAAGAAAACTGATGCCTTTGAATTATGGTGCTGGTGATGAATACTGCGTATACCATGGACTGCCCAAAGAACAAGCCAGTCAGTACTAGAGGAGATCAAACCTAAGCTTTCTTTAGAAGCTCAGATGACAAAACTTTGACTTTCATACTTTGGACATCATGCGAAGAGAGAGATCATTAGAGAAAGACATCATGCTTGGCAAGGTAGAAGGTCAATGCAAAAGAGGAAGGCCAGCAATGAGATGGATTGATACAATAACAGCAGCTATGGGTGCCAGTCTGTCAACAATGAGCTGCCTGACTGAAGACCGAACACAATTTAGGACAACTGTCTAGAGCAGGGATGGGCAATTCCAGTCCTGGAGGGCCGCAGACCAGTCAGGTTTTAATGATGTCCCTAATGAATATTCATGGACCTATTTCCATACAATGGAAGGCAGTGGATGCAAATAGATCTCATGAATATTCATTAGGGACATCATGAAAACCTGACTGGTCTGCGGCCCTCCAAGACTGGAATTGCCCACCCCTGGTCTAGAGGGTTGCCATGAGTCGACACCAACTCGACAGAACTTAACAACAACAACAAGCACTAAGTCCAGTATGGCTCCATCACATGTGGGTTCTGTTACCAGTTGCCTGAATAGTTCTCCCTGTAGAGAATCCAGGATCTCCTTACTTCTAGATGACACTGCAGCAGGGCTGTGCCAATCCACATCCGGCATATTGAAATCACCTATCAGAAGCACTTCTCCTTTCATGGCAATACTGCATATGTCTTCTATTAAATGTTTGTCCACTTCTTCTTCCTACTACTACTACTACTACTACTACTATTTAGCACTTATATAACGCCATGCAAGCAGCGCTATACAGGTATATGTACAAGAGGTAGTCCCTGCTCGTCGGAGTCATGCTCATCTGAGCTTATAATCTAGTTGAGACAGTATAGAGCAGAGGTTCTCAACCTTTTTTGTACCGTGACACCTTTTACCATTGGTCAATTTGTGGTGACCCCCAATGATAAAATCAAATGCGTCTCTCTTCCTTTACCATTAACGCATTGTTGCTGTAATCATTTGTTGAATTATTAATATATCATAGGCCTTTGCAATATGTTTTTATTTATAAAATTTGCTTATTTAAACCACAATTAATCACAATAACAAGTAACAATATTTGATTTCAAAATTATGATGATTTTGTAGTCAAATCACTAATATGAAATAAAATTATTTTTTTCTACCTTTGTTGTCTGACCAATTTATTCTCTGATCATGCTGGTCCTGATCTGAGGCTTCTGCTTTCCTGTCTTCTCTTAGCTCTCTTTCTGTGGTCTATGGTCCATCTGCCATTTCTTATCTCTTCTTTCATTTTCTTCACTTCTTTCTATCAGCCTATTTCCAGTCCCAGTAACCCTCCCCAGTATCAGCCCCTTTCCAGTCCTCACTCCCAGTACCTTCCAATGTCAACTTGCATTCCCATGACTGCCACTGGTGTCCATTCCCTTCCAGTCCCCCTCCTTCCCCACTGAGCAGTCCCTTCTAGTACAAATACTATGGCAGCCCCTCTCAGATCCATTCTCTTCCAGTTCCATTCTCCCATCCCCTCATATCAGCCCATTTGAAGCCTTAGCCCCCAGTTTTCTTCCAGGGCCAGCAACTCTATCCTCCCCTCCCCACAATCAGCCCATTTCCAGTTGAAGCCCCCCAATCAGCTCGCTTCCAGTGCTAGTCCCCCCTCAACCCCATTACCAGTGCTAGCCTCCCCATATCAGCCCAATACCAATCCTACTACCCCCATCAGCTCATTACCAGTCCTAGCCTCCCCTAATCAGCTCATTTCGAGTGCTAGTCCCTCCTCCATCCCATTACCAGTGCTAGGCTCCCCTAATCAGCCCATTACCAGTCCTACCCCCCATCAGCCCATTTCCAGTCCTAACCTCCCCGATCAGCTCATTTCCAGTGCTAGCCCCCCCATCAGTCCATTACCAGTCCTACCCCCCTATCAGCACATTACCAGTCCCAACCCCCCTTGATCAGTCCATTCCCAGTCCTAGCCTTCCCTAATCAACCCATGCTCCATGCAGCATTGTTCCGCCTCCAGAGGAAGCGGTAAACAACTTCCTTTAGAGGCGGGACAATGCTGCATGTAGCCAGTCAAGAGACAGGAAGGCTCCACAATGGTTTTACTGGCACAGCTGCGGTTCCCTAAGGCAGGGAGCCGCTGCTGCATTAGAAGGGACTGGGAGGCGGTGAGTTTGCTGCTGCCGAGAAGCGGACTTGGCAGCGGCAGCAACTTGGGTGCTTTTTTTTAACAGAGGAGTGAGGTGAGGTGAGGCGACCCCTGCTAAATCCTGTGGCGACCCCCGTGGAGGTTGCGACCCACAGGTTGAGAACCACTGGTATAGAGCATTAGTCAACTCGGTGCAGGCACAATATGGTCAATACATTCCTGTAAAGGCGATCTGTATATAACTCCAATGCAAATGGATTTCCCTTTCTCTCTTTCTTGTTTAACCTACAGTGCCTCCTCTCTTCATTTTAAGCCCTGCAATTCAATAGCTTTACTATTAGTTTTAACTCCATCTCCTCTTCTTCCTGCCCTGTCCTTACTGAATAAAGTATAGCCCGATATAATTACATCCCAGTCATGGTTTTCTGTGAATCATGTCTCCATAAGTGCCTCTAAATCCAAGTCAGCCTCTTCCATTAAAGCCTCAATATCTGGGATCTTATTTCCCATGCTATAGGCATTTATACACACCGCTGTCTAGATTTTACCCCTTGTACCCATTTCTACAGAGGTATTTAATGTTTCACTTACCTGGGGGCTTTCTTCACCCATCCCCAAAGAATCTAGTTTAAAGCCCTCTTCAGTAGGTTAGCCAGTCTGCTGCTGAAGACACTTTATTTATTTATTTAACCAGCTTTCTTTACCGCCTTATCCTTCAATCAAAGCGGTTTACATTATGTAATCACTACAAACAGGTACTGAATACATTCCCTTGTCCCCAAAGGGCTCACAATCTATGTGTATCTGAGGCAACAGAGGGTTAAGTGGCTTGCCCAAGGCCACAAGGAGTGCCTATGGGGTAGAAACCCCAGTCCCTCCAGCCTGAGATTGATGTCCCCAGGTGGGACTTGAACCCCTGGCCCTCCAGCCTGAGGTACACTTCAACACTTCTTGGACAGATGGACACCATCTCTGTTCTGCAACCTTTGCAACATCATCCCAAACATGCACCTTAATCTCTACTTTCATTTGACACTACCAAGTAGTACATGCTGGTTGCAGTTTGACCAGCAGGGCAGCTGCTTCCTATAGAGTGGTACATACATAGCAAGAGAAAAAGAGAAAAAAAATTGTTATTAACCATAGGGTCTGTAGCATTCTGGCCATAGTTTAGCAGCCTGTGGCGATATTTAACCTTGGTTTCATAGCTTGACAGAAGAATCTGACAGGAGGAACTGCTGGAAACTGTCATGGGACTGTCCATATCCCAACGAGCCTGTCTTTCCTTTCTTTGCCTTTATTTACTTTTGCTGCTTGAATGGCTTGCGGGTAGACTGGCTGTCTACATTCAGAGAGACATTGAACTGAATTTTAAACAAAAGAGTAATTCTGCATAGACCTCCAATACAGTATATTATTATTACAGTGAGAGTCTTTAGTAGCCATGCTACTTTTTTTCAAGATGTCTGTCACTGGTGGACAATACTGAGAAAAATAATTTTGCAGTTTTATAAGGCTTAAATCTTATATATAAGGTCCTAAAGACTGGATCATTAGGGCAGGTCTTCGCTGAAAAGTTCAAGATTACTAGCAAAGCTGCCATACTACAGCAGGTGTCTTGAAAGAGATGTCTGTAACATTCACATGTTTTGCATGCTAAAGAGATTATTTAGCTTGCTGTTGAGTAATTTGCCTGCCGAGAACAGAGAATATTAATTCCTTAGTAAAACTCCATTACAGAGTCTTACAGTAAGTGTTCAGAATACTCACATTTTCTCATGTATGTTTGTCAAATATGAAAACAGCCATGAGTATGATTTACAAATCACATCTGTCTTATAAGACAATCAAAAGAAGGCCAAGTGAATGGTTGATAAATGATGGAGCCTTACGTTTTCCAATAGTGGACTTTCATAAAAGAATGGTATCAGAAAATGGTTACCTTTCAAGGAAACAAATTAATTCTATAGTCATTTACAAGATAAAAGAAATATCAGAATAAATATTCAGTGATGCATTAATTGCATAACGTTATAGAAATAATTTATCTATAGAGTTTAATGCAGACTTTCAATGATCCAATCTGTATGCCTAACTTTAAGTAGGCCTGCTATTTTGGCAGTCCAATGTATACAGTTAACTTATATGGCAGACATGCCAAATCATACTCATTAGGTGTGTGACACACGTAGCCAGCCTCACTCACACTCTCACACACCTTTGGTCTCTTCCCTCACGCATCTTCCACATTTTCTGTTGACTTCAGACTCTTCCATGTCCATTGTCCCTTCTCTCCAGATCCAGCCTCTCCTCTTTCCCATTTTACTGTCAGCTTCCACTCACTCAGTGCCCACCTCTGTGCCGCTGCCGCTTGCCAAGACCTGTGGTAGCAACAATAAAACATAAAAAAATAAGAGTCTGCAAGTACATTGCACCAATGACAGCTCTGCCGGTCCTGCCCCTCAAAAACAGGATGCTCATTTTGGAAGGGGTGGGACTGGCAGAGCATTATTTTCCTAACAAAAAAGTTTATTGCCTTTTGTTTAGGCATGACCTAATTTCATAAATGCCCACTTGCGTGTGCAAGATGTTTTATGCACAAAAATGGTTTATAAATTGCCATTCTTATGTACAATTTCTTTCCAGCATGCACTGGGTTAGAAAGAACAAAAAAGTAAACAAATAAGGCCCAATTCCGTCCCAGATGTAGAAGTCCTCTGTATGACCGGTCTGAACCAGATGTACAGAGGGCATTACGATTCTAGCCCGATAGGATCAGAATCACAAATAGACCTGTACGTGCAGGCCGGGACTGCGATCAGCCCAGCCTGCACATACAGGACATGCCCAACTAACTCAGTCAGGGCTTTACAATAGAGCCATGGCACCATGGTGTCCGGTTGCCATGGTATCGCAGCTCCATTGCAAAGCTGTGATCTCGGCCGCCAGCTCCTTCAAAGCATTCCCCACAGCCCGACCTCCAATCCAGCAACCTATGGCCAGGGTTGGGCTGTAGGGAATGTTCTCGGCCCCCCTTACACCATCTGCGCCTTGAGCCTGCCGATCCACAATGTCTGGGGAAGTTATTCCACCTTGGAGGTGGAATAACTGCCCCGTACAAGTCACTAGTCCCAGAAATGCAGTGCCAACATTAGAATTGTCCCTGTACATCCAGGGCTGGCAACTGCCCACCGCCCACCCTCACTCTGCCCCTGATCCGCCCCTTCCCTGCCCCGTCTAACTTCCCTGTACAACCAGTGGGGAAGTTAGACGCAGGTGGGGAGGGCCATGGGACAGAATAACCCCCTTATTGAAAAGAACAAGAAAAATAAGTTAAAAGATGAGAAGAAAGATGGAAGAACTCTTAGCAATCAAAGAAGACAAAAGAACCCACTTTGAGAGAAATTTTCAAGAGCTCTTCAGGCATGGAAAGAATAATATACAAATGTGCATGGGCTTTTCAACCTGCCTAAAAGAATACAAGGTGTGATAAAAACGTTTTGAGACTTGTTGTGTAACTATATAACAATATGTCACACCACGATGTTATTAAGCATGTAGTGACCTAGTTATGTGCTCTGCATGTGCAGAGTGTAGCGTGACTGCAGCACACCTTTAGTTTTTTAGATTAGGTGCTGTTTGGTATCATGTAAAAGTAGTTCATCAGACATATGATGAGTGAAAAAATTAGTGAATTTGCATTAAATTCTGCCAGAAACTTGGAGATTCATGCAAAGAGACTTATGAAGTTACAGTACACATATGACGATGAATACTTGAGTCGTGCTCGAGTTTATGACTGGTACAACTGTTTCCAAGAGGGCTGCCAAAGTGTTGACAGTGACAAAAGTTCTGGAAGGCCATCTATGAGCAGGAATGAAGACAAAGTGTAAGCAGTGTATTGCAATTTGCCCAAATCGTCAGAGAGCTTGCTGAGAACATAGACATCGGTTTCGGGTAGGTACAATCCATTCTTACTGTCGATTTGTGGATGAGACATGTGTCTTCAAATTTTGTGCCAAAACGCCTGTCCCCTGACCAAAAAGAAGATCAACTGTCTGTAGCCAGGGAGTTGGAATGCATTGGAAATGACTCAGATTTCATAAAAAAGATTACTATTAGTGATGAATCATGGGTTTATGGTAATGACCTGTAAGCTAAGGCTCAATCCTCACAATGGAAGACTCCAAACTCTCCCAGACCCAAGAAAATCTGTCAGGTGAAGAGCAATGTCAAGGTCATGCTCACAGTTTTATTTGATTACCAGGGTATTGTTCATCATGAGTATGCTCCAAAAGACAAAACCAACAATAAAAAGCACTATGTCTAAGTTCTGAGTCATTCAAGAGATGCAGTTCATCATAAGAGGCCAGAGTTGCTTCATCACGATAACACCCCAGAAGGATGCTTGAATGCATAGTGTGGGAATGGTCAGTAGGAAGGAAGAGATGATAGTGCCTACTACTACAACTTATCATTTGTATAGTGCTACTATATATAGGGGGTTATTCTGAGCCATGAATAGTGGAGATGGATGTCCCAATGGAATGTCCATCTCTGCTATTTCTTCCGGCTTCAGTCCCCGACTAATTTCCCTACAGGGAAGTTAGTGGAAAGAGGCGGTCCAGGGGCAGAGAGTGGGCAGGCAGTGGGTGGTTGCTGGCCCAGGACATACAGGGCCAATTCTATTGTTGGCCCTGTACGTCCAGGGCCGGCAAAATGGCCGGGGAAGTTATTCCACCTCTGAGGTGGAATAACTTCCCTGGTGGTGGAATAACTTCCCTGGATTTTTTTTTCAACCTTTGGGTACGGGAGGGGCTGGGAGGCCAGGGTTTATTCCCTGCAGCCTGACCCTGGCCTTAGGAGGCCAGATTGTGGGTCAGGCTGCGGGGAATAAACCTTTTTCTGTGGCGGCCAGCATCATGGCTTTTAAATGGAGCCATGGTGCCTTGGCAACATGACACCATGGGGCCATGGCTCCATTTAAAAGCCTGACTGAGCTATCCAGGCAGTGCCTGTACATGCAGGCCAGGACTGAATCACAGTCCCGGCCTACACGTACAGGCCTGTTCATGATTCTGATCCCGCGGGGACAGACATGCTCCGCGGGATCAGAATTGTGATCCAGCTCATACCAGACGTACAAAGGGGATGTATGAGTGAGACAGAATTGGCCCATACTGTAAGAGATAGTCCCTGTTCCACAGAACTTGCAATCTATTCAAGATAGACAAATAAAGCAAACAAGGGATACAAGTATTTTTAAGAAAAATATTTGAAAACACACGGGTATTTAACTGGAAAATAAGGGGATCAGGATTCAAATGCAGCCTCAAAAAGGTCAGTTTTTCACCAGAATTTGAACTGGATCAGAGATAGAAACATGATAGCAGAAAAAGACCATAAAGCCCATTCAGTCTTCCCTTTCATGCCAACTACTATAGTCCTTTTTATCCTTTAGAGATCTTCTGTGTTTGCCAACCCAGGAAGTCTATTTTAGGCATATGGCAGAACAAGGTGAAACAGAGTCTGGTGTTGGCAGTGGAAGTGAAGAGCAAAGATAAAAGCAATATACCTGATGAGTAGAGTTCCTGAAGAGGGTTATAGGAAGAGATAAGAGAAGGGAGGTAATGAGGAGCTCCAGTATGCGCTTAGGTCAGTAGAAGTCTTAACCATATGTGGAAACAAATAGGGAGCCAATGAAGTGACCTGGCAAGAGTGATTATCTGAAGTGATTTGAGAAGAGAGGTTCTGTGAGCCTAGCAACACTGCAGAAGATTAGTTATGGAGCCAAATTTTGAATAGATTGAAGTGGAAAGAGACCAGTAAGGAGCAGGTTGCACTAGTCTAAGTGGAAGGTGATAAGAGAGTGGATAAGTGTCTTGGAAGTGTGTTCAGAAAGGACAAATTTTGCTAATGTTATAGAGAAATGACAGGCTTTAGCTGTCTGTTAGCTATGTGTAAAGAAAGAGAGGGGTCAAAGATGACCCCACAGTAATGAGTTGAGGAGACAGGGAGGATGACAGTGTTATCCACAGAAATAGAGAAAGGAGGAAGATGGGTTTAGGGGGAAATCTCTTTCTTAGCCATGTTCATCCAGTCAGAAATGTCAAACAAACAGACTGAGATTTGGGTCTGGATTCCTGGAGAGATTTAGGGCACAGCTCACTGGAGACTCTGCCAAGGACCATTTATGTAGAATGTAGAGGACAAAAGACAGATTGAAGTGGATCCAGATGAAAGAAAGTCTAGAAAACGGCAGTGAACAGAATGTTTGAGTAGTTTTGATGCAAAAGGAGGAAGGGATGACAGCTGGTGAGATAGAGACTAATCATAATAGCCATAATAGGCAGAAAGCAAATGGGGGTAAGAGGTGGAGGCACTTTGAGGAGAGAGTTAAGTGTGGTAAAGAGATGGCGAGGGTTGGAGGCAAAAGAGTTTATCAGAAGGATGTAGTACTTTTTCTTTGTGAGTGCCATAGCAGACTGGAAAGAACTTAGTAAGAATTTGAAATGAAAAAAAGCCAAGATCGGCATGGAGTTTCAGCAAAAGGCACTCAGCAGAGCAGCTACAGGAAGGTTGGAAATGGATTTTTGTGGCCAGCCAAGGCTAAAGTATGGTATGCCTTACAAGACCTGGAATGGGAGGAGCTAGAGCATGCAAAAGAAAAGAAAGCATAGTGGTATCAGAAGAGCCTGCCTCATCATCAGACCAGATGACCTAGTGGATAAGAGAGGAGATAAGATGGTGATGGAGAAAGTAGAAGGGTCATTTTCTGAAGATTGCCAAACATATTAGTGGAGCTTAGACTAGATTGTGAAGGTGGGTGATTAAGTGTGAAAGCTGAATGATGATGATCAGATGGGGAAGAATTGAGGTGGAGATGTTTAAGGATGAGCAGTTGGAGAAAAAGACAAGGTTGAGGCAGTGGCCATGCTGTGAATGGGGGTGGTAGAACACAGCTAGAAGTTCAATAAGGATGTTAAAACAAGGAGCTTTGAGACATAAGAGTTAGAGGGGTCATCAACATGAATGTTAAAATCCCCTAGAATGAGGAAATGGGAAGATAGTTAAGGAAAGAAGGGAAGCCAGGAGCAAAGTCAGTGATAAAGGTAGAGGTGCACTTGTCAGGGGTTTGCTAAATGACAGCTGCTTGGAGAGGTAGTGGAGCAATTAGGCAGATGGAGTGGATTTCAAAAGATGAAAAGGAACAAAAACGAGGTGGAGGAAGATGTTTAAACTGACCAGAAGGAGGGAGTAGCAGCCTGACATCTTCACTGAGGCCAGCCAAGCGAGGTGTATGGGAGCAAAAGTAACCTCCATGACAGAGGGCAGAAACAGAAGCAGTGTATTCAAGGAGAAGCCAAGTCTTGCTCAGAGCATGAAGATGCAGAGTATGAGAGAGGAAGAGGTAGTGAATTTAGGCAAGTTTGTTGGAGGCACAGTGGACATTCCACAGGATGCATGAGAAGAGGAAAGAAGGAGAGGGATGCAAATAAGATTGCAGGGGTTACAGTGTGATCCATACAGGTGATAAATGCCTTGGAAGGCCAGAATTAGGATTGATATCCCCAGAAGAGAGAAGGCAAAGGAGCCAGAGAGCAGAGGGTTGAGAAGAGGAGGCATGAAAGTGTTGAGGGTGAGGTGTTCTCAGAGAGAATGTCAATGTCTGAATGAGAGGAAGAGAATGTTAAAGCCTAAAGAACAGATCATAGAGTAGAAGACAAATGGCTGGAGATGTGAAGAAGGTATGAAATAGATGATGTAGACTTAAAATTTGAAGTAGTTTGGATAAAGGAAAACAACTAGGGAGAGTCAGCATCAAGAAGAGAAAGTATAGTGGAGTCATGGGAAATACATGGAGAAGAGAAAATACAAATCTGGAGGTGACTGAATGGAGCATGGAGCATCAGGAGTGGAAATCCTAATGGGTCAGAATGCACCTGGGAGTAATAGTTTAATTGAGTACCTGGAAGATCGTATGAGAAACAGACCATGGGATAGGTGAGGGGGGGGGGGGGGGTGCTAAGAAATGAAAGCCAGCAAAGTAGAATGATCTTTGAAAGCAATAGGTACAAGATTGACAGGAAAGAGGTTTTTTTGACCATAACTTAGGGGGTCAGTAGCGGCAGGCCATGTGTTCCAAAGCACATGGCATGCTGCTGCCATTGAGCCAACCCACTGCTAGATTCAGCGATGCGGCACGGGTCAGCATGAGGTGATGGCAGGCCAGGTGTGCCATGCTGCCAATGGAGGTCTGCCACCATAGGTGGCCGCTAGTCTGACTAGTGGATGGGCCAGCCCTGCCTATCTCCAGGGATAAGAAGTGGCTTTCCCCATGTCTACATTAATAATGATTTATGGGTTTTTCCTTCAGGAACTTGTCCAAACCTTTTTAAAGATTTGGACAAGCTAACTGCTTTTACCACGCTAACTGCTTTTACCACATCCTCCAGCGATATATTCCAGAGCTTAATTATGCTTTGAGTGGAAAAGTATTTTCTCCTATTTGTTTGAAATGTGCTACTTTGCAACTTTGTAAGAAGTGAACTATCAATTCATATTTACTAGTTCCAAGCCATTCAGGTTTTTAGAGACCTCTATCATATTTCCCTTTAGTTGTCTCTTCTCCAAGATGAAGAGCTCTAACCTCTGTAGCCTTTCCTTACAGTGAACATTACCAATAACTTTGAGAGACTGAGATTGTACTCCACATACTCTGACTTAGGAGTAAGGTTCATGGCTGTCATGATATGTGCGAAACTAACCTATTTGGAGAAATTGCCCCCAAGAGCTGTTCCATACTCATTATTTCAGTTACCCTTTTTCAATGCATTTTCTAATTCTGCTTTATCTTTTTTGAGATGCAGCAACCAGAATTGCACACAATACTCAAGGTGCAGTTGCACCATGGTGTTATAAAGAGACATTATATTATATTTTGTTTTCTTTTTGACCACCACCACACAAA
Organism: Ichthyophis bannanicus; assembly: GCA_033557465.1. Lineage (NCBI taxonomy): Eukaryota > Metazoa > Chordata > Amphibia > Gymnophiona > Ichthyophiidae > Ichthyophis > Ichthyophis bannanicus. The sequence continues at coordinate 367,412,047 of CM066038.1, read as the reverse complement.
TTTTAGTGTGTTATAAACAATTATGCCTAAATCACAGGAGTGGCGCAAGGGGATGAGGTGCCCTAGGCAAACCTCATCCCTCGTGGCCCCTGCCCCCTCCCCCTCTCCAGCATGCATTGCTACCTCCCATCTCTAGATCTTCAGCAGCAGCAATGGTCGCAAACAGACCCATGGTGTTTACTTTAAAACTTCTGCACTACAGAGCTGTTTGCTTTTGCCCCCTCAAACCACCCAATGCTGACTTCCTATTCAGAAAAAGTTCCCTGATGCCTAGTATTGTGTGTGTTCCCTGCTGCCTGTGTCTCTGTGTGATTCCTGGTGGCCTGTCTTTGTGTGTGTGTGTGTGTGTGTGTGTGTGTGTGTGTGTGTGTGTGTGTGATTGCATGTGGAGTGCTGTGTTTTTGGTGGAAGATCCACTGGTTGTTAGTGGAGGAATTCAGGAGTCATGGATGCTATGAACACATGGTTTGCATTAGCCATGCTGCATGTGGCCCACAGGCAGCACAGGCGAGCCACTAGGAGGCACCCATACCAAAGGGTCTGCAGGTCCAGGACCAACTCAAACTTCATGGACGAGCAGTACCTCACCAGGTTATATTTTGACAAGGCAGCCATCCACATTCTCTCTGGCAGGAACTAGAGTCACTCCACATAGAGGGGCTTGCCCATGTGCATCCATCTCAAAATTACCATAGACCTCGCCTTTCTAGCCATTGACAATTACCAGTCTATATTGGCCAACACTGCAATTCTCAGCTAGTCAGTCATCTCACAGTGCATCTCGCAGTTCCTGAGTGCCTTTATAGCTCACACTGAACAATATGTAACCTTTCCATAAACTGTACAGCACAGGCAGCAAACCATAATCTAGTTCTATGAGGTGACCCCTTTCCATCCATACTGGAGCTCATCAATTACAGAGATGTAACACTCAGGCCCCACAAGAGAAGGAGGTTGCCTATCACAACAGGAAGGTACCCCACTCACTCAACATGGAGATGGTCTGCAATGCACGGGGGGGGGGGGGGGGGTAGCTAAAATCTTTCCAAGGTTTCCAGGTTCCTGCCACAACTCATCCATCTTCACCCACTCTGACATATTTAAGAGGTTTGAGAGTGGAGATATCATGTCTGGATGACTTATAGGCAAGCACTGCATCAACCTATGTATTATTTACACATGTGGATTCTTGGAAGTTGCACTCTACCACGGTAGCTGCAGCACTTTGCAAACAGAGCCCATGGTTGAAGTGTCCACCCAGCAACTGAAACACCCTATTGCAATACTCTAATGTGTGTCCATTCTTTCTTCACCCATGCAGATGATAGAGGTTACCCTCTGAGCAGGTGGTTCCTGACCCCATTATGACACTGTACAGAGAGGCACAAAAATGGTACAAAAGATCCCAAAGACACATTTGTGCCACCATTCAGAGGACATCTGGTCAGCTCAAGAGCCATTTCTAGTTTCTTGACTGATTTGGGTGTAGGGGAAACTGCTGTACAGGGCATGTAAGATCTTCATGGCCTACTGCACACTGCTGCTGAAAATCCCTCCCTGAGGAACAGGATGCAACAGACCAAGATGAATATACAGTTGCAGACGAGCCAAGGTAGGAGGATATTGACCAACTATACGAAATAGGTGGTGATGCAAGAAATGATCTCTTAAAAAAAGCACTTCATATAAAGGTAGATATTTATTAGCTGACACACAAAATCTAGAACCAACTTCCACCATCCCCTCCCATGTCCATGCCCATTCCTTCCCACACCACCACTCCCCCCACCCAGAATCAGCCCTGTGCAACCCCCTCCCTCTCCCTCATTCAACCACCTCCACTCCTACCAGCCCAGTGGCACCACCACTAATCTCCTCCCCTTGTGCCCTTCACTACAACCTCCCCAATCCTCACCACATGATGCAACACTCTGCTCTTAGCTAATGCCCCAGCTACATCCACTTATCACCTCCCAAGGGTGCCAATAGGAAGACAGGGTTATTTCTTCCCACATTGCCCTTCCCTCACACTCTGCCTCTTGACATTTTATGATTACCCCATTCTCCCATCCCTGACTATGTTGGTATGAGGGTGTGCTTGATGATGTCTCACTGGCCTCTGAGAAGCTGTTGGAAACATCATCCGATGCATCATAATTCAGGGAGGATTTAGTGGTAAAGAAGAAGAAAACCAGAACAGCATTATTTATAGAGGTGTCAGTTCCAAGTGACTACTCTGTGAATCACATTGAGAGGAAGAAAATATTCAAGTACCAAGAAATGCAGCCGGAGACCAAGAAAATGTGGAAAAAAGATATTGAGTTATTTCCCATCATGTTGGGTGACACAAGACTAATTAAGAGGAATTTACAAGTACAACTTGATAAATTACCCGTACACATAACATCTTATGAACTTCAGATGGAGGCTCTCTTTGGCATGATGCAAGTACTACGCCAAGCATTAGCAGCAAATTTGAGAGATTGAGATCATACTCCAGATACCCTGGCTTTGAATTGAGGTTCATGACTGTCATGGTATGTGCAAAACTTGCCCATTTGGAGAAGCTGCCCCCAGGAAGGCCTCATGGAAGGGGAGAAGTGTAGAGATTCCCCCTTCCACAGGGCTTGGGACTCAAAATGTGGAAAAGGGAGGCAGTAAATGGACAAGTGGTGGCAAAGATGCAGGTAATGGTGTTGGTAGATAGTGGAGACTCCCTGTTCATAGTTGTTCATGCAGAGATGGATACCAGAGGAACAAATACTATTGTTGTGGCATTCAGAAATGAAGAGGGAGCCATGATATATTGGCCCATGAATTGCTGCAGGTCTCTGCAGCTCCAGGAAGGACTTATTGAGGGTCTCTGTTGCTTGCACCTATCTCTCCTGTAGGTGGATCTGGTGTTCTTGCAGGGAAAGTGAACATCTCAGCAGCTAAGTATTCTCAGCATGCTGTGCCTGATTTTGGAAACTGTGTTGCAGTAGATAACCCTCACAGTGCAGATGTTGGTGACTTCAGCGATTGGTGCTAGGGATATCCTGCTGTCATCTGCCCCTGAGCCCTTCCCAGATGCCTGAGCATCATCAATAGGGAAGGGAGGTAGAAACTATAGATCAGCCCCAACAAACATCCTCATCCTCTTTCAATACTTGGGCAGCGCATGTCATTATTCTTAGTGCCCAAATGATCCTGGCTCTGGGATCCTGCTCCTCCACCTATGCTGGGCTACCACCATCACCTCTAGTGATGGTTTAAAGTTTGGCACCCTTACCAGTGTCTGTCTGCTGGTGTCTATGCTGCAGCCCTCCAGTGCATCTGCAGATTCCTCATATCTGATAATTAGGACATGCAATGCACTCATTCACCATGTTCCAGCTGTCTGCTCATCCCATGTTATGTTAGGGTGCACACCCTTTCCATACATATATACCACCTTATGCAGTATTGCACAGTATGTGATAGAGATTGGTAGTCATAATGGTGGTCATGCCCCCTTTCACACCAGCTCTGGCCATGATGACTTGTAGCATGCGAGTGGACCAGGACCATGGATAGAATCAACATGGATAGGGTCTAAAAGCTGTGCCTTTCAATGCCACATTCTCTGCATGTCCACAGCAAGACATGTATTCAACAGTGTGCATTAGGAGTGGGTGTTGGCAGAGTGCAGATTCTCGAGATGTTGCATGTACACAGCCTTTCATCACACCCACAACAAGGCACGCACACCAAAAGCCCACATGCCCATAAATGTGTACTCGATCCAACCCAAGGCAGATGCGGAGGGACTGGCAGGTGGTGAAACAGCAGTTAACAAGTTATCCAATTCCAGGAATGAGATTTTAAGCCAATCCTGGATTTCTGAAAAATTCATTCTGATTCATTATTGAACCTGCAGCATTGATTCCGATGGGTAACACCGGTCAACAAAGTTTTACAAAAGTCATGTTACTGAAATAAAAATAGTCATTTCTTATCAATTTTTATATGCTGAACACGAATATGACAGTGAAATTGCAAAGTTGGCTCTAGTTTTTTTGTAATCTACAAGAATTAATATTTACATCACGAAATGCATGTCAATAGTAAATATAATAGGCATTTGGCTAATACCTGTAAAAAACCAAGTCATAGACTACTCCTTAGATTTTTTTGCCTGTCTCTTGTACAGCTGTTTGGGGGCTTCTCTGGGGAGTGTCCAGCAGTAGTCAATCAGCATTGTAATGGACCATTTCCCCTGGTATCTTTGCTCCATCGTTGTGATATCCTGGTGAAAACGTTCGCTCTGTTCATCATTAACCATACCACAGTTGTCAGGAAAGAAATTGAGATGGGAGTCAAGGAAATGGATCTTTAGAGACATATTGCAGACAAGTTTCTGATACTGCATCAGCATGTCTTCTACTAGTTCCTTGTAGTTTTCTGCCTTAACATTCCCGAGAAAGTTTGTTGACACTAGGTGAAAATTATTCCATGCTTGTTTCGCATCACCCTGCAGCAAGTTGTTGAACCGGTCATCTTTGAAGAGCTCTTGAATATGAGGACCCACAAAAACTCCCTCTTTAATCTTTGCTTCGCTGAGTCGAGGGAATTTTTCATGCAGGTATCGGAAAGCTGGCGAAGTGCGGTCCATGGCTTTCACAAAGTTTTTCATCAAACCTAGATTGATGTGAAGGGGTGGAAGCAGGATTTTGTGAGCCTCAACCAGAGCTGGGTGCTGGATATTCTTCTCTCCAAATGTTACATTTTTTCTGTGATTCCATTCCTTCTGCAAGTAGTGCCAATCCCTTACTCGGCTATCCCACTCGCATAAGAAACACATGTACTTTATATATCCCTGCTGCAGCCCAAAAAAAGGACAACTACCTTCAAGTCACCACAGAGGTGCCAGCTGCACTTGTTAATAGTTAATGGAAGTCAGTAGATGCTTTAAGTTATCGTATGTCTCTTTCATGTGGACGATATGCGCTACTGGAATAGATGGCAGATGGTTTTCATTGTTCAAAAGCATAGCTTTCAGATTCAGTTTTAAAGAGTCTATAAATAGTCTTCAGTCTTGTGGGTCATGAGTGATTTTTAAGGCATTCATGAGGCTTTCAATATCGGAACAGAATACCAGATTACTTTCCTTTCTGAAGAAAGGCTCCAACTGCTGGTGGCGCTTTTGATATGAAGTAATGTTGACATCTTCTTCTAGAAGATTCCATTGTTGGAGTCTTGATCCTAGCAATTCTGCCTTGTTCTTGGATAAGTCCAAATCACAATCCAGGTCATTTAGTTCTTCTTGTGTTATTCTGTGTGGAGTTGATATGCATCCCAGTGAAAATCTGGGTCACTGCATGATGACGGACCAGGAGAAGAACAGGTCGGCTCACCCTTGTCCTCATCAGATGAATCAAGAGAATATTCTGATGGAGGTTCTGAAATAGGAAGTCCCTCACCATGTGGAACTGGTCTCAATGCAGACGGAATGTTTGGGTAGATTATGCTCAACTTCTTTTGCTTCGTTATTCCGCTGGAAAGAGGAGGAACCAATCATAAGTAACAGTCATTTATGTGGTTGCTTGGCTCTCTCCACACCATGGGGACTGCAAACGGCATTGATGGTCTTTGCAATTCAACCACTGTGAAAACTGTGTTGTACATGTAGCGCAGCATATATGCGGGGCCCAAGGCTTGTCTTGGTCACCAATATTGCATCTGAAGTAAAGATGATATGCCTTTTTAAGTTGAGAAGTGATACTTTTCTTCTGGTTGGCAAATGTCACTTCCCCACAAATGTAGCAGAAATTGTCAACGGTATTATAGCACTTTCGCGGCATTACTGTTCTGTATTGTACCTAAATGACTAAAATTATATGATTAATAAAAGTTACATGTAACAGTAGCTTAAACTGTCTCACACACAGTCTGAAATATTTTAAATGCTCAACCTTTCCGACTGTGTATAGTGCACTGCTGATGTCAGATGGCTTCAGCAGCTGTCTGGCAGTAGTATTGCATTGCATCAGAAAATGATGCAATCAACTCTGGATGATGTGTGCATGCTGGTATTATGCAATGTGATGCAATATTACATCATTCAAGGCTTATTTGGGATGTTGTTGATGTCCTACTGGATAAATTTACATGGTGAAACGTCAAAAATGAACTACATGCAATATCTTCAAAACGAGAGCCAATATTTTTTTTTATGTTATATTCGTGTTCAGTTTACCAAGGTACTACAGATTAGGGCCTTTTAAAGTCAGTAATGATTTCAATGTTGACCAGTGTAATTTGCAATGCAAATTTAAAACCAGAACTGGCAAAACATCTCACTTTTGGAATTGGGTAACTTGACAACTCTGCAGTTTGCCAAAAGGGTAGTGATGGATTTGGTGCAGGGCTAGGGTACAGGGCTCTAACAGTAAGGGACAAGATGAATACTGCTCTGTGGTAAGTATATAGAGGGTCTTCTCACTACTGTGCTCACAACCTGAACAAATATCAGGAGTTGTAAGAAAATCTGGCTCTAAATGTCTTTCCTCCTTAAACATAGGGGAAGCTATAATCTAATATGGCCTCTAGTGGGAACTATATCTCCCAGGAGTCCTGGGTCTAAGCTGAGGAACTGGGTCAATCGGTGGAGCCCAGAGAGAAGGACAAGAGCTCATTAAAAAGAAATGATAATAATAATAATAATAAAAAGAAATAGGTCTGAGATAGAAGGCAGAGATTTTCCCCAGGCCGTATGTGCAGAGCCAGGCTGTCCACTAGGTGGACGTCTAGGGCAGCAGACCTCTGTGATCAGCACAGTACGACACATATGACCTGCTGCTTCTGCCCCCCTCCAACAGGAAGTCAAAAAAGTTTAAACCATTTTTTATAAGTGGAAAATAAAGATTAAAGTAAAAACAGGATGAGGTCACTTGAGATGACTATAGAGTTCTAGTTAGAAATAGCCTGCTCTTGTAGATTTTTCAGCCTTGAGAAAAAACTGATTGCTTCAACTACCTCTTAGAATTAGAAGTTGGTGCAAAGATTCGAAGCTGCCACAGGAGAAACCTGTTCTCCTCTGAGCTTTGAATTAGGATAACCTTAGAAGCTACAATCTGGCCTATATCATTATTTATAGGATAAAATGTAATGTCATTAGCCTTCACTGGAACTAGTGAAGATTGTTGGATGTTGCCAGTAAGTGAGGTGGTTAATAATAGATCAGACTCTTGTACTGGAAAGAGGAAAATTGATATTTTCAATGGTTTGAATCCATTTTTCTTGCCTCCATTTGTCAAGATGATGAAGAAGTGTAGTGGCAGCCCTGTGAATTTCCTGTGGCATGGATGTAGATTCACTGTCATAGGGATAATCTGTTTCTTGCATTCAGTACGGGAAGTGTTATCTGTTGTGGTCTTAATGACAATGGTGCAAACCTTATGGTAAATACTATCATTATCAGTTCAGATAAAAATAATATATTTAGCTGAGTCTGCTTTAAATGCATTCCATTTGTTTTGTGAGGCTTCATTTTTGGACAGGAATACTCCAAGGGGTATGTTTACTAAACTGTGGTAACGTTCCCCACGTTAAGTTCCCTGGATGCCCATATAAGGGAATGTGTAGTGCATCATTATGGCAAGCCTTGTCAGGTAACGCGCGTTACAAGGCGCCTCATAAGGCATGTTACAAGGCACCTTATTAGGCACAATACAAGGCACATTATAAGGCACATTACAAGGCACAGTACAAGGCACGTTACAAGGCACCCTATGAGGCACAGTGCAAGGATACCTGTTCTGAAAGGCCCCTGATTCTGAAACACCACTAAGCAAGCAACATGAAGACCAAAGAGTACTCCAAACAGGTCAGAGTTGGGTTATAAAAATGTATCCCAAATTCTGAATATCCCACGGAGCATCATTAAATCCATTATAACGAAATGGAAAGAATATGGCACCACTACAAAACTTACAAGAGAAAGCCTCCCACCAAAACTCCCAAACTGGGCAAGAAGAGCATTAATCAGAAATGCCACAAAGACACTAAGGAAAACACTGAAGGAGCTGTAAAGATCCACGGCGGAGATGGGAGTATCTGTCCATAGAATTACTTAGCCATACACTCCACAGAGTGGGGCTTTATGGAAGAGTGGACATAAAAAAGCCATTGCTTAAAGAAATAAATAAGAAAACACCTTTGGAGTTTGCACACCACATGTGATGGACACCCCCCCCCCCCCCCAAGCACACGGAAGAAGGTTCTCTGGTCAGATGAAAATTGAACTTTTTGGCCATCATGGGAAACCCAACACTACCCATCACCCCAAGAACACCATTCCCACAATGAAACACGATGGTGGCAGCATCATGCTGTGGGGATGTTTTTCATCGGCAGGGACAGGAAAACTGGTCAGGATTGAAGGAACGCTGAATGGCATTAAATACAGGGCAATTCTTGAGGAAAACCTGCTTCAGTCTGTCAGAGATTTGAGAGTTGGACGAAGGTTCATCTTCCAGGAGGACAAAGACCCTAAACATACTGCTAAAGCTACACTGGAGTAGTTTAAAGGGAAACATTTAAATGTATTGGAATGGCCTAGTCAAAGCCCAGACTTCAATCTAATTGAGAATCTGTGGAATGACTTAAAGATTGCTATACACCAACGCAGCACATTTAACTTGAAAGAGTTGGAGCAGTTTTGCCTTGAAGAATGGGTGAAAATCCCAGTGGCTAGATATGCTAAGCTAATAGAGACATACCCAAGAGACTTGCAGCTGTAATTGCAGCAAAAGATGTCTCTACAAAGTATTGACTTTGGGGGGGGGGCCCTATGCACACTCCTGATTTCTGTTTTTATTTTGTCTTAATTATTGTTTGTGTCACAATAAAGGATATATTGCACCTTCAAAGTGGTAGGCATGTTGTGTAAATCACATGGTGCTAATCACCAAGGGGTATGTTTACTAAACCGTCTTAACGTCGCAGCAATGGTATTATCATGCGATAAGTGACGTTATCACGCGATAACGTCACTTATCGTGCGATAACGCAGTGGCGGCGTTAAGGCACACTAACGCTGTGAAATCTAGGTCTGAAGGGTGGAGTAAGGCTTCCCAGAGGGCGGAGAGAAGGGGTCAATGGGCAGAGAATGGGAGGGTGGAGGCTCCAGGCTCACTAACGCTGTGAAATCTGGGTCTGAACACTAACACCAGTGAAACCCTCGCGTTAAGGCACATTTGCAGGAAACAGAAACTATTTCAGTCAGCTCATTAACCCCATCTCTCCGCCCCTCGGGTCCCTTCCTCCGCCCTCCGTTAGCCTTTCCACGCCTCTATCGGACATTTGCGGGCCCGTACTTGTGCGGGGCCCGTTAGTGTGTCGTGCACATGCGCGGGGGTTCATCGCACGTGTGCGGGGTGCTTAAGAGCACTTAAGTGCTGCTTTTAGTGCGTTATTGTGCGGCGCGCAATTGTGCGGTTTTTAGTAAACATGCCCCTTGGTCACCAAGTTTCCAGGCCTGTCCGAGGCAAAATTGAAGGAAGGTGTGTTCGTCGGACCAGACATTAGAAGGCTTATAGTTGATCAAGAGTTTGTCAATACCATGATGGATCCTCAAAAAGAAGGGTGGATTGCATTTAAAGAAGTCGTACAGAACTTTTTAGGCAATAACAAAGATCCTCACTACAAAAAGATCGTCGGACGAATGCTGAAATCATTTCAAGCTTTAGGTTGCCTGATGAGTTTGAAAGTGCATTTCCTCCAGTCCCACCTTGACTACTTTCCTGAAAATTTGGGAGCTGTGAGTGAGGTACAAGGTGAATGATTCCACCAAGACATTAAAGAGATGGAAAGGAGATACCAGGAAAAATGGAGCATTACAATGATGGCAGACTACTGTTGGATGCTTCAGAGAGACATTCCAGATGCTACTCACAAGCGTAAATGCACCAAGAGGAGCCTCACAAGGAAGAAGAATCGAGTTTAGTGTGTGTAGGTGAGCTCATTTCAGATCAAAAAAGGATTTTCATGAAAATATTGTAATAAAACTTTAATTTTATAAGTCTATTTCCATTTATTTTGAGGTATTGCCTTATTTAACATAGTTACCTAAATTGTCAGGAAACGTGATGTCCTATGACAAAATGGACGTCATTTTCGGATTCAGTGCTCCAAAAAACATAAAGATTACGTGGAATAACCAAAACAGCTCTCGAAAAAAAATTTTTTGCAGACCTGTGATTTTTCATATCCCGTATTTTATATATTGTGTGCATGTTATTTTATTGTAAAATCAGTTTCCAAGCACAATGAAGTGCTCTTTGACACTTACAGTGGTTCAATAAGCACTGGGTAACTGTATGACTTATCATATAAATTATCAGTTTGATGTTCTATTTCTCTACCTTATGTTACATCACAATTGTTTATTGTTCATGTAATTCACTCCGTTTTTACTGTTCCATGTAAGCCACGCCAGGCTATATTGTTTTATGTAAACTGCCCTATCAGCGCTATTATTTAACCTCTACATTCAACCGATCTGCAACATCATGAATATAAGATACAATACACAATCTATGCCGACAACATCATGATATATACCGCAGTCAACCTCGACAACCCAGACTACACCAAAATAACAGACTGTCTTAAACATATGTCCAGCTGGTTTCAAGACAACAACCTGACCATAAACTACAAGACTGAGGCACTACTCATCACCCAAAACACCAGCTTTGTCCCTCCACCCACCATCAAGCTCAACAACACAACAATACCCATAAAACCGGAAGTGAAATACCTCGGAGTGACTCTCAACAAAGAACTAAACCTACAGTCACATATCAGCAGAACCACCAAAAATGCATACCTCAAGAAGAGACTAATCCGCTGCCTCAAGCCCCTCCTCTCTCAGGATCATTTCCGCACAGTCTGTCAGGCACTAATAACTCCCATCCTAGACTTCTGCAACCCAATCTATCTTGGCCTAACAAAGCAGACACTCCGGCCACGGCAAATGGCACAAAACACAGCAGCCTGAATAATATCTGGCTCATCAAGACAAGATCACATCACCCACATTCTCAAACATCTCCACTGGCTCCAAATCAGCTCCTGCATCTGATATAAGACAATCCTAAACATCTTTAAAATCAAACACCAGACTTCAGCACTCAGCCTACAACCACTCATACAACCTGACATCAGGCTAACCAGTTTTGACTAATATCCTAATGACCTAAATATACAATCTTATAGCTGAAACCGTACTTGCTCAATGCTAAAGCCCCACATAATCTGTATCTGTAAATAATGTATATAGTTTGCACTGTTCACTGTTCCGTGCTGTTCAACCCTAACATTGTTGTTTATCTACTTTATGGTTTTTGGTTATATGATGTTATATGTAAAACAAACTCTGCTTTGTTAATCGTTGTTTATTGTGAACCGCACCTGATCCATGGAAGATGCGGTATATAAATGATTGTTAAATAAATAAATAAATAAATCAGCACCAGACTGAGGAGGACCTCATCAATACACCAAAAGACTTCACCAAGGTACGTAAGGACACCGCAAGAAGAGCTCTATCGCTGGCTGCACCTGCAATATGGAATGCCCTCCCTGATGACCTACCATCGACAAAAGACATCAAGGACTTTTGGAAACAGCTCAAGACAACATGCTTCATTGAGCACTACAGTGACATCACATAATCTGCCTGCCAGCTCCTGGGCTACATTTATTTATTTATTTACATTCTCTTATATACCATGCTATTCTGCATCAGTGTGGTTTACATTGAACAAACTGAAATTGCATTGAACAGGGCATTATAACTTGGAGATAACTATTTTACAGGGAACATGGGCTATGGAGGGTTAAGTGGCTTGCACAAGACCACAGGGAGGTGACAATGCAGGCCTTCATTTGGGCGGTTATATGAATCATTTTTTTAAGCCAGATTATTCAAAATGTTTGGAAAGTTTTGTATCAACATCAGTTATTAAATGATAACTTGTTACAAATATATATACAGCGAAAATATTTTAAGACCTATGATTATAACTTTCCCAATGTGATATCAGTCATAGTGCTGAAGAGTATGAGGTATTTTTCCACTGATATATAAAAATGATTTAAATTTAGAAAAAAACAAACTTTGAGATCTGAGAGAGCCATGGGGTATGTTTACTAAACTGCGGTAACGTTCTCCGCGTTAAGTTCCCTGGATGCCCATATAAGGGAATGGGTGGTGCAGCATTATGGCAAGCCGTGTCAGGTAACGTGCGTTACAAAGCGCCTTAGGCTAATGCACGTTACAAGGCACCTCATAAGGCACGTTACAAAGCACCTTATTAGGCACAGTACAAGGCACGTCATAAGGTATGTTATAAGGCACGTTCAAAAGGCACCTTATAGGCACAATACAAGGCACGTTATAAGGTACGTTACAAGGCACCTTACTAGGCACAGTACAAGGCACGTATCTTGTAACATGCCTTGTACTGTGCCTAATAAGGTGCCTTGTAACGTGCCTAATAAGGTGCCCTATAACATCTTATAAGGAGCGATGACAACTGTGGTGAGGGTATTATGGGCTGGCAGGATGGATCTGCAATGATATGGCTGTCACAGGCATGCAAAATATCTGACATGAACAGGAGAGAACAATGAGGAACTGAACCCATGACCACTGCTTAGAACGTCAGTGTACTAACCAGTAGTCTATACCTCTTTGGCTTGTTGCATAGCAATGGCTGGGTACAGAAGGACTACAGGTCATGGCTCAAACTGTCTGCTCTGTGTGCCAGGATAGGGTAATCCCACCAACACCCATGATGCATTGCACCTGTAGAACAGCAGCCTACAGCTGACCACCAATTGGGGTCTACACCTCTCCGGTACTGCAGTGTGGTAAGATGGACTGACATTGCGTGATACTGGCACAGAGTAGCTACAGACCATGCCATTGTGCAGATTCTGTGTTCACCCTGAGAGATAGGATGGGCGCCCAGCACTAGGTCCACAGTATATGTGATACTAGAGATTGGTCTTGCTGCACATCTTCATAACTACTAGTGTGTGATAGGTGTTTTTAGCAGTACAAGTGAAATTACTTTTGTGTCCATCTGTATTCTGCAATCACATGTAGGACTGGACACCAGCCAGATTAGTGTGTATATGATGATAAGGTCTGGCTGCTATGGGTACCTGTTATCAGGGCAGTGGGGTGCCTAGGCTTGCATGAAGTTTAGGTAGCACTGCCTCTATGGGTCTAGATCAGTGGTTCTGAACCAGTTCTCCTTGAACCCCTAGGCCAGTCGGGTGTTCATGATAGCCCTAATGAATATGCATGAGATATATATGCATTAGAGATATCCTGCCAACATGACTGGTTTGTGGCCCTCTAGGGCTGGATTTGGAGACCCCTGCCTTACACCTCTGTCATTTAAGATTGTGAGTGGGCAAGGTGCAGATGTCCTAGACATCAAAAGGGTAGATAGAATGTGTCACATGCCTCCCCAATTCTCACCACCACCAAAATATTGTCTATTAGGTGAGAAGCAAAGAGGCATGTAGCAAATTCTATCTAACCTTTTTGATGTCTTTGGGATCTGCACCTTGCCCATTCACATTCATAAATGAAAGAGATGTAAGGCAGGGGCCCCCAAATCCAGCCCTAGAGGGCCACAAACCAGTCAGGTTGGCAGGATATCTCTAATGCATATATATCTCATGCATATTCATTAGGGCTATTCTGAACACCCGACTGGCCTAGGGGTTCAAGGAGGACTGGTTCAGAACCACTGGTCTAGATTGAATGCCCTATATACCCCTAAGGGCCACAATCACCCCTTTTGTAGATGAGAGTGTGGTGGTACAGGTGTCTGTGCCCTGCAGAATGGCTGTAGTACCAGCAACCACAGTCCTGCTGGGGGATGAAAGCCCTCCAAGGTTGATGGGCTAGAACTATACCTATGACCGTGGCAGACCAGCAGTGATGCTTGGGGTGGGCAGAGAAAGGGTCAACTGCCCCATGCCAAAGTCTGCCATCCATCAGCCGACAGAATAATCAGACTGCACCTGCAGCATCCTACAGGGTGGTCCCACCATGACAGACTAACTGCAGACAGCCCACTAGCCAGTCCATAGTGTATGCTCACACGAGAACCTTGTGCGCAGCACAGACATCAAGCAGCTATCTTTGTGATTGGGCCCCCGAACCAGAAACACACAAGCATCACAGGGGACAAATAATGTATGGCACTATGTGGGAACATGGACATGCCATGGTCACTGCTCGGTCAGAGTGAGAGTGACCAAAAAGCGTGACATGCGGTGGCTACCCTGTCCATGCACATGGTGGTCGAGCACTACAGTGTCCCAGCCATTGCCCTCCACCCTGTGCAGATGCATCCTGGCCAATCTGCCCTGTCTGCTCCATACCCACAATACCTTGCTCCTCATTATGCACATTTTCAGGCTAACGCTGGAAACAGTGTGAGCAATGTGGGCTCAGTGATGTGTTGGCAGACACAAAACAATGGGTAGACATACGCACACTCCCACACCTATCTCAGCAAAGATAGAGGTGAGTGACACCCCTGCCCGCCACACTGGTCCTGATCACAGTGCCGACATTGCTAAACTGTGCAGGGGGTAGTATTAATGCTCTAGTGCAGTGGTCCCCAACCCAGTCCTATGGGGCCCACCGGCCAGTCAGGTTTTCGGGATATCCCTAATGACTATGCATGAGATATATATGCATTAGAGATATCCTGCCAACCTGACTGGTTTGTGGCCCTCCAGGGCTGGATTTGGAGACCCCTGCCTTACACCTCTGTCATTTAAGATTGTGAGTGGACAAGGTACAGATGTCCTAAACATCAAAAGGGTATATAGAATGTGTCACATTCCTCCTCGATTCTCACCACCACCAAAAAGTTGTCTAATAGACAATTTTTTGGTGGTGGTGAGAAGTGAGGAGGACTGTGACAAATTCTATCTAACCTTTTGATGTTTAGGACATCTGTACCTTGCCCACTCTATCTAACCCAGCATGGAACTGCAGTTATTAGCAGAGCACTACTACTAGCCTAGTGGTTGGGGCAAGGTACTTCAGGCCAGAAGGTCGGGGGTTCAAATCCCACTAAGGACAGCAACCTTGGGCCGGAAGGACTGGGGTTTCTAGTCCCACAGGTGCTCCTTGTGGTCTTGGGCAAGCCACTTAACCCTCCATTGCCCATGTTCCCTGTAAGTATTAGTGTGTGTGTCTCATATCCCTGCGTGTTAAATGTATTCTCCACTTGTGTTGTGACCACTTTGATTGAAGGATAAGGTGGTATACAAAACTGTCTAAATAATAAATAAATAAATAAATCCCCTGCACAGTTTAGCAATGTCGGCACTGTTATCAGGACCAGTGTGGCTAGCAGGATTGCCAGCCACCCCTATCATTGCACAATGCTGCAATAGGGGTATGTGTGTGTATGTCTATCAATTGTTTTGTGGCTGCCTACACCGCTCTGGGCCCACAATATCCCACTGTTACTAGCATTAGCCTGCAAATGTGCATAATGAGGAGCAAGGTATTGTGGGTATGTCCCAGACAGGACAGATTGGCAGGATGCATCTGCAAAGGGTGTAGGGCAATGGCTGGGACACTGTAGTGCCCGTCCACCACCTGCATGGACAGGGTGGCCACAGCGTGGCATGCTGTGTGGTCACTCTCACACTGACCGTGCAGTGACCATGGCATGTCTATGCTCCCACATAGTGCTTACTACTGTTTGTCCCCAGTTATGCTTGAGTGTTTCTAGTTCTGGGGTCCAATTAATAAGTTTGTTGTTTGTGCTATATGTCCCATTTCTGGATGCACAGAGTTCCCCTGTGAGCATGTGTTCTGGACTGGTTAGTGGGTTTTTTGTAGTTAGTTTGTACATGGCTGGAACAACTTTTAGGCTGCTGCAGGTGCAGTATGACTTTGATGTCTGCTGGTGAATGGCAGACTGTGGTGTGGGGCAGTTGAGGTTTCCCTGGCTTATCCCAAGCATTACTGCTGGTCTGCCACCGTCATAGGTATGGCTCTGGCCCGCGAGCCCTGGAGGGCTGTCCTCTGCAAGCAGGACTGCAATTGTCTACAGCCAGAGCTCCGGCACCTGTCCCTCCACTCCCTCACCTACAAAATGGGTGCTTGTGGGTCCTTTGGGGTATATAGTGTATGCCACTTTGATGCATAAGAGACCATGCTCCATCTACCTCATGTGAGTCTAGACACCCCTCTGCTCTGAAAACAGGTGCCCATGGCAGCCAAACCCTAACACTGGGTATACACTAATCTAGGTGATGTTTGGTCCCACAGGGCCACATATGACTGCTAAAAAATACTTAGCACACATTGGCAGAGCTGGGAACATACAGCAGGACCTATCTTTAACACCACATTTACTGTGGACCTAGTGCTGGGCACCCATCCTTACCCTCAGGGTGAACACAGAACCTGTACAATGGCATGGTCTGTAGCTACTCTGTGCCAGTATCACACACTGTCAGTCCGTCTTACCATGCTGCAGTACCGGAGAGGTGCAGACCCCATCTCGTGATCAGTTGTAGACCGCTGTTCTGCATGTGCATTGCATCATGGGTGCTGGTAGGGTTACCCTATCCTGGCATACAGAGCATACAGTTTGTGTGGTGACCTGCAGTCCTTCTGTACCCAGCCATTGCTGTGCAAGAGGCCATTAAGATGTAGCCTTCTGGTTAGTACAATGCTATTCTAAACAGTGGTCATGGGTTTGATTCCTCATTGTTCACTCTTTTTATGCCTGTTCAACTCAGATATTTTGCATGCCTGTAACAGTCATATCTTTGCAGATCAGTGCTGCCAGCCCATATTACCCTCACCACTGTTGCCAACATTCCTTCGGTCCATCTTTCTGCATCTGTCAGCTGTGTAGAGTCCTGTCTTCCTCTGCAGGCTGCCACCCCATTTCCTGCACTGGTACCCTTTCCTGCATTGTGCCTCTTCATACTTGGCTTGCCTGTGCCTGATCTGCATGGCACCACCACTCCTCTGACCACCCATCATTGTAACTATCCTGCCACCTCCGCCTCCACTGGGGGACACATATTCCCATCATCTGCCACCAACTGTCTTTCCAGTACTTTACATTGCCAACAACCTGTGCTGTGGTACAGTTGCCCCCACCGTGTTTGTCAACCATACTGGCAGCCACATGGGATGCCCGCAGATATGGCAGGTCCAGCAGCTCCCAGCTCTCCCTACTTCACTCACCTGTTCATTGTCTTTCCTCAGTGCTCTATCTAGTGTTAGGGTTACATCTGTCTTTGTGCCTCACAGGTCATGCATGTCATCCTAAAGCACCTTGCAGCCCTTAGGGCACACTAACCTAGGACACCATAACCTTGTTAGGCCACCTTAACCTATGGTTCTATTTCCCAGGGTGCCTTCTACGGTGCCTTATCCAGGGGTGCCTAATACGGCGCTTAGCCTAAGGAGCCCTATAGTGCGCCTTATGAGACACCTTACAAGGCACCTTGCAAAGCACCTAACAAGGCACCTTAGAGGTCACCTAACAAGGCACCTTATAAGGCACCTAACAAGGCACCTTACAAGATACCTTCTAAGGCACCTAGCAAGGCACCTTATAGGGCTCCTAACAAGGCACCTTATAAGGCACCTTACTTATAAGGCGCCTTACAAGGCGCCTTGTAATGTGCCTTGTAAGGTGCATTATAAGGCGCCTTGTAACACACGTTAGTCTAAGGCGCCTTGTAACGTGCATTAGATGATATGGCTTGCTGTAACAACGCACCACACACGCCTTTTTATGGGCATCTGTACCTTTACCACGGAACCTAACGCAGGTGACATTACCACAGTTTAGTAAACATACCCCTAAGATTAAATAAACCCAGAGGAGATGGTGTCTGAATATGTGAGATCATAAAAACTGGGCCCCCTTTGATGTGATAGGCTGATTTTAAAAAATGTGTCCAACATTATTTGCTAGTAGTCTAGTTTAATTATTTTCCATATCCCATATTTTATATATTGTGTGCATGTTTATTTATTTATTTAGTTGCACAGTTTTTCTATAACGCCCCTTCCAGAGATCAGGGGCATTTAACATTTAACGAGTTACATAGAACGGGTATTTAACTATTTACATCATAACTATACATTTAACAGTGTGAATGGTTATACTATTAACTATTTACATAAATACTACTAACTTGAATACAGATCACAGGGAATTTATGCCATAATAGTTGCTATGTTGGTGAGTGTGGGAGAAGGCTGAGTCTGAGAAAGCGGGTGGGGAGGGAACTGAGCTAGGTACTATTGCAATTAGGGCTGTTGTAGTGTTCGATAAAGAGGAGGGTCTTTAATTCCTTTCTAAATGTTTGTAGGTCCTTGATTGATCAGATGAGGTCTGGAATGGAATTCCATAATACTGGGGCCATGAAGGTGAATGCTCTGTTGCTTGTTTGTTTGGTCTTGTGGATGGAGGTTGGTACATTAAGGGGATTCTGGTTGGGTTTTCTTCTGTTTCTGGAGTCCATTTGAATATGAATAAGAGATGCAAGAAATAAATGGGGCAATGATATTGAGTAACTTCAATGTGATGACTAATAATTTATATTTTATTCGACTTGCTATTGGGAGTCAGTGGACATTGTGCAGGATGGGGATGATATGGTCGGTTATATGTGCCTTGGTTATGAGCCAAGCAGTGACATTTTGGGCCATCTGGAGACTGTTTATGGTCTTTTTAGGTGTTCCTTATACGAGGCTATTACAATAGTCCAAATGAGCTGTGATTAGTGCTTGGACTATTGTTCTGAAATTGTGAGTGTCAAAGAGGGGTTTGAGGTGTTGTATAGTTCTTAACTTGAAGAATATGGTTCTGGCTGTATGTTTTATGTGTGCTGACTTACTAAGGGTTTTGTCTAATCTGATGCGAAGCTATTTTACTTCTTGTTTGACTGGGATGGTGGTGCTGTGTATGTGGATTGTTTTTTTTTTGGGGGGGGGGGAGTGAAGCTTTGGTTTCTGGAGGTGAACAGTATATCAGTTTTATTAAAATTGATTTTAAGGCTGTTTGTATTTAGCCAGCTTTCTGTTTCCTGTATGCATGCTGTGAGGTTGTGGTATGTGGGGTTATTTATATCTATCTGGGAATAAAGCAGGATGTCATCTGCGTAAATGTGGTATCCAATATTGTGGGTTTTGAAAATTGTGCGGATTGGCTGGATGTAGAGGTTAAAAAGAAGGGCAGATAGTGCCTAGCCCTGTGGGATTCTTTGTTCATAGGGGAAGGGCGTGGATGATTTTTGTTCAATTTTATTATAAAAACAGTTTTCAGGACAAAACCATACAGTTAAATTTGCCCTGAGTAACTATATGGTACTGTACGTCTCTAGCTTATGTCTTGATCTTTCACCTTACAAGTAACCTCCAAATCACATTACAGATGTTTCCTCTCTCTCTGCTCTTTACATAATTAGTACATTTCTGAATGTTGAAGTTCTTTTTCCCCTCTCCCTTCGTATGATTAGAGTTTTTTTCTCATTATCAGGGAGATGCATTTCCTGTTCTCACCCCATCAATCTGTTGTCCTTGCACTATCGTGTTTAATAGGGTGTCCTTCAGATTCCCAGAAACACCTCATTAAAAAAGCACAGCTCATACAATTATCATGTCCATAGCGCTGCAGCAAGGAGTGATCAGTTACTGCAGAACATACAAAAAAACTCCCAGATTAAACAAAAATCCACGCTGTATTTTGGAGTGGAGAAGTACATTTGTGCTTAGAGGTTGCAACTATGGAAGCCATGGTTCAAGTGACCATGGGCAAGTCACATTCCCCTCTATTACCTCAGGCTCAAGTAAATTGTAAGCTAGTTTAGGCGAGTAATTGAATGGGTACCTGCCTTTGAGCTCGGATTTGGAAAAGGGGAGTAATAAATCTAAAATCTGAATCCAATCATGACTTCTGTCCTTCTCACAATACATAAACATGCAGTATGCCCTCATAAAGAATATGATGGGCCCAATATTTGAAGGCCCATACACGGGTAACTTCCTTAGTTACCCATGTAAGGGCTGTATCTGGGATATTTGAAGGGCACCTACATGAGTAGTGCCCTTCGAATATCCTGGCTAAGCCCCTAACATGCCCATATGTTATCCGCATAGCATCGGGGCATGTTAGGGACGTTACAGGGTGGAGCGGTGATGGAGGATGGGCCTAGACGGGTAGCAGCGATTTTTGATGCTACCCACATAGCCCTCTGCACCTTAAAGATAAGCAAGGAAAACCCTCAAAAATTGCTGCTACCCATGTAGCCTCTGCGGCTGCCAGGACGTGCAGGCTAGCCCAGATTTTCACTTCTGTTAGTGTGTCAGCAGGCAGTTTATGCGCCACCATGGAGCATAGCCTGCACAACTCGATATCGGGCCCAAAGTTTCTTGGTTTTACAATACTCAAGAGAAGGAATAAAAGAAGAAAGAAAGTTAAAATCCATTTGATGTTCCTAAATTCCAGTTTGCTATGGTATTAATCACAAATACCTATTTTTTTTAAATCTGTCTACTTTTAAAGAAATCAAATTTAGAACCAAATTACTAATGCTACTACTACTAATCATTTTGTGTAGCGCTACTAGACATATGCAGTGCTGCACATATAGGCTTATGAGACAGTCCCTGGTCAACAGAGCATACAATCCATTCAAGACAGACAAACAGGAAAAAAACAAAAAGCAAAGGACTAGGGTATTTTTTTTTTTTAAGAAAAATGTAATTCACTGTCCCTCTGCTGTCTTAGATTCTTACAGAATCACTTAATTTGCTTCTCTTATTTTCCATTCTGTGCACAGTGCACCGCTTTTGCCTCTCCTGACTAGGCCGGTATCTTCACAGCACACAGGCCTCCACCTACTGCTCTGTCCCCAATCTGTACACTGTGGGTTATGTTTACTAAACTGCGGTAACATTACAGACCACACGTTAGATAACGTTAACGCTCGTTAGGTAATATTAATGCACTGTATGTAATGTTAACGTGCAGTGACGTTACAAACCGCGCGGAAGCGTTCCGTGGTGCGGTACATACCGTCAGAGGGAGGAGAGAGGGTGGAGAGCAGGGATCAGTGGGCGGGGAGTGGGCTCCCTGCACACTAACACGCTGAACTGAAGGGCTGAATCCTACCACAAATGAAAACCTGCCATTAGATGCACATTTGCAGGAGAGAGAAACCATTTCGGTGTCAGCAATGTACAGCATAGGCAGGGAGCACAAGAAACGTGATAGTAGTGCTCCATTTGCAGCAACACCATAGTGCCCAAGTATGAGAGGCCACTATGGCAATGGTGTAAATGGAGCATAGGGGACTGCAGGTGGCACATGTACTGGGGGCAGCCGGGGCATAGGGCAGACCTGGGTGTCGCCCAGGTGGCACATAGGAACATAGAAACTGGAAGTCTGAAAGACAGCATCTGACAAAGGCCAAACACAATATACAAATACATTGTCCACACTAGCCAATAATTGCCAGGGCAGAGACAGGACATCCCTGCATCCATCCCACCACCATGTTGAAGGGACAGAATGTTGTTAGGCGGTTATGGGGGGTGGGGATGTCCATGTATGCCTTCTCAGCCCAGACACCGCATCATAGGCATCTGCCTACCAGGACAGTGGATGGCCTGGGACAGCACACAACAAGCACCAACAGCATATGGTTATGTCAGCATAGCATGGGTGTGTGTGTCCATGCTGGATGGGGCAGTGGCACCTGTCTGCAGCGGACCCAGGCCATGCCCTTTACCAGTACGTGGTGTGCAGTGCAACAGAAAAAGCCTTGCTGAGGAGACATAAAGGTATGGCCCAGGGACTGCTGTGCCTCTGTGGCCTCACTGTGCTGCAGTACACACAGCCAGTGTGACTCAGAGCAGAGGGTCACAGGTTCAGGTCCCAGCTGTGGACCCTGCAGAACACATCACAAACTCTAGCACTACTACATAGATACAACAGAAAAACAGGAAATGTCTGGCTGAGGAGAAGTAAAGATAGCTCCAGGGACTGCTGTGCCTCTGTGGCCTCACTGTGGTGCAGTACACATAGCCAGTGTGACTCAGAGCAGAGATTCAGGTCTCAGCTGCGGACCCTGCAGAACACATCACAAACATTAGCCCTACTACGTAGATACAACAGAAAAACAGGAAATGTCTGGCTGAGGAGAAGTAAAGGTAGTTCCAGGGACTGCTGGGCTTCTGTGGCAACACCATGGTGCAGTACACACAGCTCCTCTGTCCAGGAGCAGAGGGTCACAAGTACAGGTCCCAGCTGCTGGAACCTGCAGAACACATCCCAAACTTTTACCCTACTAAGTAGATACAACATCAAACCGTGCAATCCCCACAGTAGTGGCCAACAGGGGTAGAAACACCCACTGACACAGGCTCCACCATCCAAATCATGCTGTACAAGCAGGTTGCTGGCCCCAGCACAGAGTTACAGGTGACATCACAGCACCACTGCTATCTCCTGCTCAGTTCAAAAATGTCAGCAGTGTGGCAGGCAGGGCTGCCAAACACCCCTATCATTGCACAGTGCTGCAGTAGGAGTGTGTGTGTATATGTCTATCCATAGTTTTGTGGCTGCCCACCATGCTCTCGGCCCACATTGTCCAACTTTTACCAGCATTAGGCTGTGAATGTGCATAATGAGGAGCAAGGTAGTGTGGGTATGGGCCAGATAGGGTGAATTGGGCAGGCTGCATCTGTACAAGGAGTATTGCAATGGCTGGTACACTGTAGTGTCCGAACACCACCTGCATGGACAGGGTGGCTACAGCATGTCGTGCTGGGAGGGCAGTCTCACCCTGACTCAGCAGTGACCATGGCATGTCCAGGTTCCCCCATAGTGGTCTATGCTCTTTGTCTCTAGTGATACCTTTGTGATATCAGTTCTGGGGCCCAGTAACTGACATATCTGCTTGGGGGTGCCGGCCTCTCTCCCTGCACATGTGTTTTTTTTTTTCACTGACTGTGTACCACAGACTGGCCAATGGTATGTCTGTAGTTAGTCTGTGCATGGTGAGAACACTGTGTATGCTGCTGCAGGTGTAGTCCAACAGTGTTGTCTGATGATACATGGCAGACTGTGGTATGTGGCAAGTGAGGATTCATGCTGGTCTGCCAATGCTCCAGTCACAGGTATGTCTCATGTGCACTAGCCCTAGAGGGATGTCCTTTGCCATCAGGAATGGGGTTGCTGTTCCAATGGCCTCAGGCACCTGTCCCTCCACACCCCCACCTACCAGATGGGTGTTATGGGGCCCTTGGGGGCACATAGTGTATAGTACTCTGAACAGTAGGGGGCCATAGTACATAATCCTCTTAAGACACTGGACATCCCTCCACCCTGCTAACAGGTGGTCATTGCAACCAGACCTTAACACTGGGTACACACTGATCTGGGCAGTCTATGGTCCCAGGTGGGGGACACCTGTGACTGTGGAACACAGAGGTGCCTATGGCACACTGCCTGGGACACCTGCCACACACTACCAGTGATGGGGATGTGCAGCAGGACCTATATGTAGCACCACATGTACTGTGAACCTAGTGCTGGGCAGCCATCCATACCCTCAGGGTGAATACAGAACCTGCACAATGGCAGGGTCCGTAGCTACTCTGTGCCAGTATCATGCATGGCAGTCCATCTTACCAGGCTGCGGTAACAGAGAGGTGCAGACCCCATTTGTTGATCCGCTGTGGACCACTGTTCGGCCTGTGCAATGCATCATGGGTGCTGGTGCAGTTACCCTAACCTGGCGCACAGAGAAGACGGTCCATGTGGTGACCTGCAGTCCCTCTGTACCCAGGCATTGCTGTACAGCAGGTCATGGAGGTATAGCCCACTGGTTCATACAATGACGTTCTAAACTGTGTCCATGGGTTTGATCCCCTATTGCTCCCCCCTCCCATGCGTGCCAAACTCAGATATCTTGCATGCCTCTAAAACTCATATTTTTGCAGATATGTGCTGCCAGCCCATAAGAGACCCGCTACAGTGGGCAACATTCCTCTGGTCCAGTTATCTGTGTCTGTCAGCTGTGTAGAGTCCTGACTGCCTGTGCAGGCTGCCACCACAGGTCATGCACTGAGACCCTGTCCTGCATTGTGCTTCTGTGTTGCCTGCCTCGCCTGTACCTCAGTTGCATGGTACCATCACACCTCTGTCCACCCCTCATCGTAACCATCCTGGCACCCCCGCCTCCCCTGGGGGACACATATGCCCACCATCTGCCACCCACTGTCCTCCCAGTACGTTACATTGCCCACACCCAGTGGTATGGTACAGTTGCCCACAACATGTTTGTCAACAGTACTGGCAGCCACATAGTCTGGCCGCAGATATGACATTCCCAGGATCCTCCAGCCCTCACCCCCAATCATTTATGCAGTGGCAGTAACCCGTGGTCAATCCAGTGTTAGGGTGACATTAGTATCTCTGGACATAGGTAATGCATGTCAACCTGAGGCACCTTGCAGGCTGCAGGGCAAAGTAACCTAGGGCACCATGACATTGTTATGCCACTGTGAACAATGGTGAAATATCCCAGGGAGCCCACGAAGATGACCTGTCCAGGTGTGTCCAGTACGGTGCCCTGCCTAGGGACCCCAATAAGGTGCCCTAGAAGGCACCTCACAAGTTACCTAATGAGCATCCTATACAGCACTGTACAATATGGTTCCCAGTAACGCGCCTTCTAAGGTGCAGTAGCACATTATACCATAGAAGGAACCCATGAATGCGCCATGTTCTGAAGCGTGGAATCGGGCAACGTACAACATGCTATTAGGGCTGAGGAGTCCCAGGATGCGCTCCTTAGCGTATCATTGCATAAGGTGCACTCCAATGCACCGTAATCAACGTTAGCCTAACACGAGTCTCAGGCCCAGATGGCTGAAAGCCTGACACGCTGTAACGTCAGGCCTCAATGCCCACAAGTACATGGTCCGTCAGAGCAATATAACATGGTATGTGTAGCACAGTGGTTAGGCAATATGTCAGACTACAATGTAATGGGAGTTCAAATCCCAGAAGGGGATACCAAAATGGAAAGAAGATTGGTATAGGGCATGTCACAAACAGAAAGACCAGTCATACTCAGATATAGAAAAGGATACCTCTAACATAAACAAATAGACCAACATGCATCACAAACAGAGGTACACACATGGCTACACACATTGCAAAGTGTGCACTGCACAGGTGCATTTTTACTGCGTCATACGAGATCTGATCACATACAGCAGACAAGATGGCTGTCAGGTCGAGAAAGCCTGCATTTACCCATGCAGACCTATATCTGCTTGCTGAACTAATATGCCTCCGCCAGGAGCGCCGGTTTCCAGGCTCCTCCCATAGGCAGGACCTCAGCAGAGTGAGGAGGGCCTGGGTGTGCCTCACCAGGCGATATAATAGAGGCTTTGACTACCCATGTGAGGTAAGTGCATGGGGACAGACACCCAAACCTAGGACATTAAAATAAACCTGGTAACCAACACACATATCAGACACGCACAGCAAGGGAAAAGCAGGTGGCTGTGTGTCCAAAGGGGATCAATGTAGGCCTCCCTCTCGATGTTAGCAGATCTGCCCCGTCCCCAGGGGGCCGCAGTACCCATTACAGAGATTTATTATCCATCCCAGTGTTATGGTACATGCTCCTGTTGGAGTTTCACTGATGTACCCTATCCCCAGGATGCCCCAGGCCACATTACAGAGGTATAATATCCATCCTATT
The DNA here is from genome assembly GCA_033557465.1 of Ichthyophis bannanicus. NCBI lineage: Eukaryota > Metazoa > Chordata > Amphibia > Gymnophiona > Ichthyophiidae > Ichthyophis > Ichthyophis bannanicus. Next base: position 367,386,214 of record CM066038.1, on the reverse strand, counting down.
GCTAAGGTACCTGCTCTTGTTTAAGTCTCACAGGTCTGCCAAATCCCCAGGATGCTCCAGGCCTCATTACAAAGGTCTATTATCCATCCTGGTGTTATGGTACCTGTTCCTGTTTAAGTTGCACAGATGTGCCAAATACCCAGGATGCCCCAGGCCTCATTACAGAGGTCTATTATCCATCCTGGTGTAATGGTACCTGCTCTTAAGTTGCACAGGTCTGCTAGACCTCCAGGATGCTCCAGGCCTCATTACAGAGGTCTATGATCCATCCTGGTGTTATGTCACCTGCTCCTGTTTAAGTTGCACAGATGTGCCAAATCCCCAGGATGCTCCAGGCCTCATTACAGAGGTATATTATCCATTCTGGTGTTACGGTACCTGTTCTTGTTTAAGTTGCACAGGTCTCCCAAATCCCCAGGATGCTCCAGGCCTCAGTACAGAGGCCTACTATTCTCCCTGGTAGTATGGTACCTGCTCCTGTTTAAGTTTCCCAGGTCTGCCATATCCCCAGGATGCTCCAGGCCTCACTACAGAGGTCTACTATTCATCCTGGTGTTATGGTACCTGTTCCTGTTTAAGTTGCACAGATGTGCCAAATCCCCAGGATGCCCCAGGCCTCATTACAGAGATCTATGATCCATCCTGGTGTTATGTCACCTGTTCCTGTTTAAGTTGCACAGATGCTACAAATCCGCAGGATGCCCCAGGCCTCATTAAAGAGGTCTATTATCCATTCTGGTGTTATGGTACCTGCTCTTGTTTAAGTTGCACAGGTCTGCCAGACCCCCAGGATGCTCCAGGCCTCATTACAGAGGTCTATGATCCATCCTGATGTAATGGTACCTGCTCTTGTTTAAGTTGTACAGGTCTGCTAGACCTCCAGGATGCTCCAGGCCTCATTACAGAGGTCTATTATCCATCCTGGTGTTATGGTACCTGCTCCTGTTTAAGTTGCACAGATGTGCCAAGTACCCAGGATGCCCCAAGCCTCATTACAGAGGTCTATTATCCATCCTGGTGTTATAGTACCTGCTCCTGTTTACGTTTCACAGGTCTGCCAAATCCCAGGATGCTTCAGGCCTCATTACAGAGGTCTATTATCCATCCTGGTGTTATGGTATCTGCTCCTGTTTAGGTCTCACAGGTCTGCCAAATCCCCAGGATGCTCCAGGCCTCACTACAGAGGCCTACTATTCTCCCTGGCATTATGGTACCTGTTCCTGTTTTAGTTGCACAGATGTGCCTAATCTCCAGGATGCCCCAGGCCTCACTACAGAGGCCTAATATTCATCCTGGTGTTATGGTACCTGTTCCTGTTTAAGTTGCACAGATTTGCCAAGTCCCCAGGATACCCCAAGCCTCATTACAGAGGTCTATGATCCATCCTGGTATTATGTCACCTGCTCCTGTTTAAATCTCACAGGTCTGCCAAATCCCCAGGATGCTCCAGGCCTCACTACAGAGGTCCATTATCCACCTTGGTGTTATGGTAGGTGCCCTGGCTGATGTATGCAGGCCACACATATTGCCAAGTTGTGGCTGGAGCCTGCAGGGCATCTAGCGGCACATCCCCAGGACACACTCTGGTGCGGCTGTTGCTGTGTGCAAGGGCCACTGGTGAGACACATGATCATCACTCATGCCAGTGCGTACAGTGGCACATGGCTATGCAGTCTGTGCATAAGTTGGACAAGGGTTTCAGACAGGTTGATGGGTGTAGCAGACATGCTGACACAGTGGTGCATATGTGCGGGAAGTGGCACATGCCCTGCACCCCCCCATCACACCGTGCATGTATGCCGACACTATGCAGCCCCCCATGCATGGCTCCCATGACCCACAGCACAGCAAAGGCAAATATGGTGTGGTGTTGTAGGCGCGGATAGGCTGCCGGGTTGGCAATGGGTGCCAGGAGGTTTGCACACAGGGCACATAGGGGCCAACCTGGACATGCACAGCCGCAACACACACATGTGTGTGGCAGGGCAACAGCTAGCAGTCGACACATAGCACACAGTAGGGGAAGCCACCTGCTGCACCCAGGTATGTGTGTGGTGCAGCACCGACTGGCGATGGATATCTGTTCCCTAATGTTGATGGCCACCATACCTGCAGGTATGTAGTCGGAAGGTGTCCCTCTGATGCATGTTCCCTGATGTAGGCGCAATTCCAATAGGTAGGCCTGTTGAGCTGGTAGGGCTAGCTCATCTAAAGCATGTACAAGGGTATGCCACACTGTGGGAAGGAAATCCCCCCATGGTGACATATCCAACACTAAATAGTGGGGAACCCCTATATGAGGGGTGGGTATGACGGGTGTTTCCAGGGTGTCGGCCTGCCAGTATCCCTCCAATGGGCCCAGTGACCTATACTAGTGCACACATGGCACGAAGCCTGGCATGGGTGGCACACAGTACCCACATGCACGGGATGGGGCCAGAACAGTGCACACACACCCCTGTGGTGCATGTTGTGGACAGTTGACAGTGTGCCAGTGGGTCTGTGTGCCATGTCTATATGTCTGTCCATGTCCCACCCTAACTACACATACCAGCCATACCTAGTTGCAACTGGCCGGTATAATAACAAGAGCCACAGCCATGGGGTTGCATACGATGGTGGAAGGGGTCACCACAGACACCATCATGCACAGGACAGGGATGGCATGGAGCAATAGTGGTGGGATGTGCAAAGGTATGGCCACTAGTGGCAAGAGATATGACACAGGGTGGACAGTTCAATGCACTTGGACGTGGGGATAGCGGACATAGGGGCAAGCAGGGTGGTGGGCTGGGAGGGACAGAGTGGTGCTCCAATCATGGTGTGTGAGGGGGAGGGGTGGGGATGGGTGGGGGTGCGCATATGCAGAGCAGATGGGATGTGCCATGGGTCAGGTGTGGGGGGTCATAGTGCCTCCATGCAGAGGGCAGGGGGCCCAGAGACCAGGACCAGGGATGCAGGATGCCAAGGGATGGGTGGCAGTCAGGGAGCCCAGGGGGTGGGGTCTAACTCGCACCACTGTGGCCGGACATGCACATACGGGGAGGGGGTGTGGATGTGCCTGGGCATTGGGGTGGGTTTGGGTACCGGACCAACGTGCCCTGTGGACAGCTATGGGAGATCCACATTGTACCCAGCAAACACTTGGGAACCATTGCAGGCCCCATGGGAAGGGGGAAATGTGGTCAGGCCGTGCAGCATGTGTCTGACTACTTACAGCAGCAGTGTGTACGTGTATCAGAAGATGGGCCCGCGACGGGGGGGGGGGCATCTCCATGGCACACATCACAGAGTGCTGCCCCATATCCACTGAAACACCCCCTGCGATGGTCAAACAACAATCAGAGACGGTGGCACGCATCACAGTGTTCTGGAGGCAAATAGTGGGTCATGTACAAGTGGAAGTTAGCCACACAAATAAGTAGGATCTACAGTGGGACTCCACTGTAAGCCATATGTTGCATGGGACTGGCTGAGGATATGCATCTCTGTGGGACTCCTGACATGGTCCACCACCCCCCTGCATCAGTCCCTGCTCTCGCTTGTTTATAGTCTGTCACCGGAACACTTCTGTCCATCTTACCTGCACATGGGTGCACTGTATCCAGCGCAGGGGGCAGGCCATGTATGTACATGGGCCCCAGTCAGTCCATGAGGCACTGCTCCAAGGTGGTGAGGGTGGCCCCCTGTGCTGGACCACCCTGCACATCGTGCCTCTCCCACGATAGTTGGCCACAGATGTTCCTCTTGATATCGCAGTACCACTTGCGGAGGTTCTCGATGTCATGGTGTGGGCCCCCTGCTGCCACCACCACTGCCTGGACCTCTGCCCATGCCCTTGTGCGCATCCCGATGGTGGTGTTGGAGCTCAGGCGGCCGAAGAGCACCTCAAACCTGTCGAGGATGCTAACCAGGAGGAGGTCATTCTCCTCCTGTATGAAACAGACTGCCCTTCTCCTGGCTTCATTGGCTACAGGTGTCCAGTGGCGCTTAGGGCCTGGCGCACCTCCAGGCTGTTCAGGTAGGTGGTAGATGGCCCCAGATGGGCCTGCCCTCTCACCCTCCAGATCCAAGGTGGTGTGGACCGCTGGTGGCTGCTGGCTGCACTTCCCTCCTGCCTCAGGTTGTCTCTCATTCTCCATGATGTGGTACTTACTGTGTACTATACACCCTTGGTGTTATGGGCATGCTGTGCCCAGTTATGTACCTAAGGCGTGGTCCTACGTGTGTTCCGCATGGGAGTTGCGCTCATGCGCAGTGGTGCGCATTGCAATTCGGTCTGCGGTGCCTTCACATGCACATCTGTCGATTGCAATGTGTGGTGACACCTCATCTGCCCCCTACGGGCACTGGTCCCATCCCACGTGCACGTACGCACCTTATGGATGACGTATCGCATCCTGCGCTGTTTGTGTGTAAGGCGCGTTCCTAGGCATGCTACACCCTTTCCCTCTGCTCCCCACCCTCAGATCTATCCTCGGCATTGTTATTAGTGTGCACCACTGCATACATGGGCAGTTTATACTCTGGCGTGGTTCATGGTGCGTGCACGCACACTCTGCTATTTATCAAAGCTTTGGGTGCTATCTGTTACATACGGCACATTACAACGCATGTAGGTGGGTCACGCGGCATGTCCCCATGCACTAGTCTGCATCAGACGTACGTGTGTGGACACCCCACCCATGCTCTTTGGAAGGTGCTTTGCATTCTGCCCTCACCTACTTATCTGGGTGGGGCATGCAGTGTGAAATGCCATACATTTGTGTGATGCTGGATGCGGGGACACGCCGCAGGCACCTCCTATCCTCATTCAGCGTAGCCAATCATGGAACATGCATTTTGGGAAACGAGCGTTTCTGCACACGCTATGGCGTTATGCTTCCGTATGTGCAAGGCATTCTCTCATGCTGTTGCTGGTATACGTCCCAGCATCACCAGGTGTGTAGGTTTGCTCTGCTTATTTGCCACACCCCACACCCTATTTAACATCTACCTTGGACAAGTGCCACTGATGGCTGACTATGACGACATGGTGACTGGATGCATTTCATTGACATCCTCTGCCTCTACTGTGGCCCCTTGTGCCCTTTGCCTGGATCAGACAGTCCCCATCAGACACCTGCTGCACACTGAAGGTAGGTTGCACCTTAGATCTTCTTTGACTGACATCCACGTGTAGTTGTTTCTTTTGGCCTGTTTGTATCATTGTGCCTTTCTGTGGGATCTCTGTGCACCACCACTGCTGGACATGCTGTGGACCTCTAGGATGCCTGTGCGACATGGGCATTGACATGACCATGTCGAGATGGCAACCTGGTCTGCAGTGCCATCTCCTGCTGTGGTCAACATACACTGTACTGTGTGTTGTGGTTGTGTCATGTTTTATTATCTGAGGATTCATTATGCACATATTGTGGTGTCACTGTCTGCATTGTGACCTGATGGTGTGTGTAGCATACCTTTACCTTTCCTATACTCCTTTTAACAAAGGGTGCAGCCAACACACAAAGTACATCTACTATGCTGCATATGGAGTCCCCATTGCCCAACTGTGGTTGGACAGGACACCTCCATGCAACGGTCCCTGGGTGATGGTGCCAGTGGGAGATGGACCTATGCGAGTCGGACACATGCCTATGTTGTACATCATTGTTGCCCTGATACTTTGAGCATCACTGGGGGGACCGACACACCATTGCTGCCATGCTCTGTCTGGGTGTTGCGTTTATCGCAGCAGAGACACATCACTTTTGCATTGCTGTGGAACATTGAAACGTCACTCGTGATTTTGCATGGCCATGTAATCTGGGATGGTCATAGCCAGACTTGTATGGTCACAGGTAGAATTTGCACTGTGGACACTTGTCCATACATCTATAGCTGGAACTCACATGTGCACTGTATGTTGTACATCCATCTGACATTGTGTAGCTGTGTGGGGCCAATGTGTGGGGCTCGCATCGCAGGCATTGCACCAATATTTGGCTACACAGGTACATGCAGCCACATATGTGGCACAGGAGATACATTCTGTAGGTCCTCCTTATTTGTGTGGCTAACTTCCACTTGTACATGACCCACTATTTGCCTCCAGAACACTGTGATGCGTGCCACCATCTCTGATTGTTGTTTGACCATCGCAGGGGGTGTTTCAGTGGATTTGGGCAGCACTCTGTTGTGTTTCAATGTACATGGTGCATGCGCATGTGCCTGACTCATCTCTTACATTGGTGCATGTGCCGGGGTGGGATTTGTGTGGGTACATGCACTGTTGTGGACATCTCTTTGTACCTCTACGTACATGTTATTGTGTGTTTACTGGACAGATGTGGCAATTTACATTGATTTGCAGGCTTATCTTTGCATGTGTGCACAGTCCTCTTTCTGACATGAAACTGTGCCACTCACATTGTGCCAGTAACCTTGCACTGTGGCACCGGGTGTGTCCATTTCCAGGCTTTATTTGTGCAGTCCCTGTACATTGCCATATTATGACTGCTCCTGTTTCCATGGCACCCATTGCAGTGGGCCTTCCACATAGTATGTCAGTGTGATCCCGTCTTCTTTGCTTTTTGCCCACATGTGACTCTCGTACCTGATACCGTGTCCTCATGTTGCATTGTGTCACTGTTTTTGATGCCATGTGTGCATTAAAGGTGTTTATTTACATGACTACCTGACGTCTGGTCTTTCTCAGCACATCACATGCTGTTCTAGGGGCATCTACACTGCTGTATGACCCACTGATACCCATACATTAGGTCTACACATCTGAGGGGTGGTGCTGGTCCATTGGGACATGACATCATTGGCATGTTTGTACATTTGCCTGTGCACTGTGTAGGCACTTCACTGTGTGGCAGCATGACATTGCATCTCTGTATCTTCCCTTCAGACCTTATTGCCTTGTGTGTGTGTTGTCAGCCTGGTGTGCCTGCCTGACATGTGCCCCCTGTCAGCTATGTGTTCTGGTGCTGTGGCCGTGATGGTGCAGACATGTACTACTACTACTACTGAGAATTTATATGGTGCTACATGGCATATGTGGTGCTGTGCAGACAGGTGGAAGACATGTTCTGTGCATCAGAGCTTACTATCTAGTCAGCACAGACACAGATGGGGTGGGAGGGATACCGCTGGGGACAGGGGGGGGGGCATTAGGGGAATCATGCTTCCATGGCTGCAGCGAGGATGTGTGGGTTCATCCTGGATTTGTGGGGGGTTGGAGACAGTGCCTGCTATATGGACAGTGGTAGTTTGTTCACGGCGTACAGGGCATCACGGAGAGAGGGGCAGAGTATGGGGTTAGCAGTAAGGGTGTTCTGCACAGGTGGTGGGTGTCTTCTGGGGGCCGATGTTTTCAGGGGGGTTTGTACGGGGAGATGGGAGACGAGGGGTGGTGGGGAGCCACAGAGTCTCAGCATTTTGAGCTCAGCAGGGGATGTTTGACATGGATACGGTAAAGGATAGGGAGGCTTTAACATGACCTGACAAGGGGGGTAGTGTGGCCATGACTGGCCTAGCACAGGGTTGTATGCACAGCACATTATTGCACACATTGACGGGCAATGAGGTGTGTCCAGGTGAGGCCTACAGGGGGCAGACTACTGAGGTACTGATGGGATGCAATTGGGGAGTGCATGGGCATATTAGTGGTATGTTCAGGGTGGATGGGACGGGTATCACTGCTGTTTTAAAGGAAGGGGGCTGGTGTTAGCTATCATATGGCTGTGTGTCGTGAATGGGGGTGAGGGGTGTGATGAAGAAGATGATAGTGAGCCTATGGAGATAGGAAAAACTAGTGAATGTACCTTTAAAGAACGTGACAGGTCTGCAATACACACACTGCAGAGTGCAGCTAGAAGGAGTAAGCACAGAGAGTCTGAAGTTAGGTTGCCACACCCAAGCTGAAGAGTAGCAAATCACCTGGGCCAGATGGTATACATCCAAGGGTGTTGAAAGAACTGAAATACGAGATTGCAGACCTGCTATTAGTAATCTGTGAACTATCATTAAAATCATCTCTAATACCTGAAGATTGGAGGATCGCCAATGTAACACCAATTTTTAAAAAGGGTTCCAGGGGTGATCCGGGAAACTACAGACCGGTGAGCCTGACATCAGTACTGGGAAAAATGGTAGAACCATCATAAAGAATAAAATTACTCAGCATGTAGATAGTCATGACCTAATGGGAGACAGCCAACATGGCTTTAGACAAGGAAGATCTTGTCTTACTAATCTGTTATGTTTTTTTGAAGGAGTGAATAATCAGGTGGACAAAGGTGAGTCGGTTGATATCGTGTATCTGGACTTTCGACAGCCTTTGACAAGGTCCCTCATCAGAGACTTTTGGCAAAACTAAAGAGTCATGGGATAGGAGGCAGTGTACTATTGTGGATCAGGAACTGGTTAAAAGATAGAAAGCAGAGGGTAGGGCTAAATGGCCAATTTTCCCAATGGAGAAAGGTGAATAGTGGTGTACCCCAGGGATCTGTGCTGGGTCCGCTGCTTTTTGACATATTCATAAATGACCTGGAAAGTGGAATAACGAGTGAGGTTATCAAATTAGCAGATGACACAAAACTATTTAAAGTTGTTAAAACCCAAGAGGATTGTGGAAAATTGCAAGAGGATCTTGATAAATTGGAAGACTGGGCATCAAAATGGCAGATGAAATTTAATGTGGACAAATGCAAGGTTATGCACCTAGGGAAGAACAACCCAAACTATGGTTACACGATGCAAGGTTCCACATTAGGAACCACCACCCAGGAAGAAGATTTAGGCGTCATTGTGGATACCATGTTAAAACCCTCGGCCCAGTGTGCAGCGGCAGCCAAGAGAGCAAATAGAATGCTAGGTATGATAAGGAAAGGAATGGAAAATAAAACAAAAGATATTATAATGCCTCTATATCGTTCCATGGTGAGACCGCACCTTGAATATTGTGTGCAATTCTGGTCGCCGTATCTTAAAAAGGATATAGCGATTTTAGAAAAGGTTCAGAGAAGAGCCACCAAAATGGTAAAGGGGATGGAAGGATACTCCTATGAAGAAAGGCTAAAAAGGTTGGGGCTCTTTAACCTGGAAAAGAGACGGCTGAGGGGAGATATGATAGAAGTCTATAAATTAATGAACGGAGTGGAACGGGTAAACGTAGATCGATTGTTTACCTTATCAGAATATAGAAAGACTAGGGGACATGCAATGAAGCTACAGGGTAAACTATTTAAGACAAATAAAAGAAAATATTTTTTCACTCAACATGTAATCAAACTCTGGAATTTGTTACCGGAGAATGTAGTAAATGCTGTTAGTGTAGCTGGGTTTAAAAAAGGTTTGGACAAGTTCCTGGAGGAAAGGTCCATAAACCATTATTAAGAAGGGACCCAGGATATCAATGCTTGAACCAATACAAGCATTGTGGAACCTGTGTCCCTTGGGGAAACTGCTAGGTACGTATGACCTAGATTGGCCACTGTTAGAAACAGAATACTGGGCTTGATGGACCTTGGTCTGACCCAGTATGGCATGTCTTATGTTCTTATGTTCTTATGTAAGCTATCCTGAGGTAGTTACAAACTTAGGGGATGATCACACACACCTGAGGGGAGTGAGAGAGACCCTGACAGAGAAGCAGCTTTATAAGCCTTGCTTAGAAGGAGAGAAGGGGAAGAAGAAGGGGGAGAAGGCGACGAAGCAACACCAAGAAAAGCAGCTGGAGGGGCTATTGTTGCAGGATAAGAGGAAGTTCCAAAGAGGCCAGCAGTTCCAAGGTGGAGAGCTCCAAGGAGAAGCCGTCAGGAGAGGTACCAGGAAGGCACAGCTCAGGGAGAGAGAGCATAAAAGTCTTCCCACGTCTATGCCGGACTGAAAGTCTCAAGGTGTTCAGAGGTGGGTGCCCAGGGCTCAAGCTAGGAGGCAGAAGAACCCAGCCTGGAACAGGGAGCCAGCGATTAACATCAGAGAGGAACTTAACCAAGGAGGCCAGGAACTGTTTAACCACAGCTGGAGAGAGGTATGTGAACCTAGCCAGAAAGAGATAGCTCAAACCCCAGGTACCTGTCTTCCATACCAGGTAGACCACTGCTGGAGGGAATTACAGAAATCCCCCGAGAAAGTATATCCTGGGAGATACGGGGAAATCTCAGAGCTAGTTGATGTTTCTTCAGAACAGGAAGAGATGCAGATAGGTCCTAGCGAACAGGATTCCTTACTGCCTGAGTTTCCCATGGATTGCACATTATGTTTGGCTGGAAGCATGGAGTCCTTAACTGAAGAATAGCTTTCAAGATGTGCACTTTTGGGTAACAGAGTAAAGAAGTCTGACCTTGTTGAAGGTAAAAGCTTGTTTAACCAAAGGAATATTGCCTAGCACCTGTGCTTGGTGTTACTAAAGAAGGAAAGGATAAAAGAGAACATTTTTACTAAGCTGAATGAAGAAGGTTGTGTTTTGTTTCATCTGCTATATTTTTGGATTAAAACACCTGAACAAAAGTAGTGACTGTGAAACACATTCAATCTGAGTTTTGTAAATATCTTTGGAGGTACTAACTGGAGAGAATATCCTGATGCTTTATGTTGAACCTTGTGACATTGGGGAAATAAAATCTTTATCATTTACCTTCATACTGGTTTGTCACGGCTATACTTTTAAAAGGGAAACTACAACTCAGTGCTGAAGATAGTTTTCAACCCGTTTATGAAGGACATAATGTCCACCCTAGCTCTTTAGGCACGTTGCCAGGGGGCTGCGGTGTGACAGGGGTCAGGGATGGCCCCAGATTGTGGCCTGGGACATTTGGGGAGGTTCAGAGTTATCCACAGACACCGACAGCAGAGAGGGGGCAGGGAGGTGTTACGGTGATGTATGGGAGGTACAGTCATGGCCATGTTCACTTTCAGGCCGTGGTGAGACATCTAGGCAGCAATGTCGTCATGACAGGCGTGGATCAGGGTTTAGTTAGCCGGGGAGGGTTAAGGTATGAGTAGGTGGCTCTGTGAGCCATCAGTATCTAGCTGATACAGCCAGCCATGGGTGGTGATGGGCACACCAGGGGACTGTGTATGGAGGGGGTAATGATGGATCCATGACAGATCCTTGGGGTACACCATCCGGGTGCAGGGTTGCGGGGGAGGGGGTAGGTGTACAGGTATTGTTACGGTGTGCTGTGTATGGGTATAGTTACATCACAAAGTATTATCTCACTACTTTCATTACTACTACACCTACTGCACCTGCACAGTGGGAGACGTGGCCTGTTGGTTAGGACAAGGTACCATGGGTTGACATCCTACCTGGGGACAGCAACATCAGGCCTGTGGGACTGGGGCTTCTAGTTTTATTGGCATTCCTTGTGGCCTTGGCCACGCCACTTGGCCCTCCATTGGCCACCGCTTTATTTGATGGATAAGGCGGGATAGACAACTGGTTACTTACAGAGATAACTCAGTACTTATGTCTGGCACTGCCCCTTGTACACAGCGCTGAACAGACATGTCGGGCAGACACCCTGCTCAACACAGCTTGCATTCTAGTTAGGATAAGTGAGAGAATTTGGGATCAGGGGTAGGAGAGGCGACGGAGGGGGAGGATCAGGGTAGTTAGAGTCCACAGGCAGCAGCCTACTGGTTAATACAATGCCATTCTTGGCAGTGTTCATGGGTTCAGTTCCTCATTGTTCCCTCCTCTCATGCCTGTCCTACTCAAATAGTGTGCATGCCTGTAGAGGTCATATATTTGCAGATCTGTGCTTCCAGCCCATAATACCCTTGCCACAATTGCCAACATTCCCTCGGTCCGTCTATCTGCGTCTGTCAGCTGTGTAGAGTCCTGTCTGCCAGTGCAGGCTGCCACCCCATGTCATGCACTGCTACCCTTTCCTGCATTGCACCTCTTCATGCTTGCCTCGCCTGTGCCTGATCTGCATGGCACCACCACTCCTCTGTCCACCCATCATTGTAACTATCCTGCCACCTCTGCCTCCACTGGGGTACACGTATTCCCATCATCTGCCACCAAATGCTTTTCCGGTACTTTACATTGCCAACACCCTGTGCTGTGGTATAGCTGCCCCACCATGTTTGTCATCAGTACTAGCAGGCAATTGGGATGCCCGCACATATGGCAGGTCCAGCGGCTCCCACTTCTCCCTCCTTCACTCACCTGTTCATTGCCTTTCCTGAGTGCTCTATCTAGTGTTAGGGCTACATCTGTCTCTGTTCCACACAGGTCATGCATATCATCCTGAGGCACCTTGCAGTCCCTAGGGCACACTAACCTAGGACACCATAACCTTGTTAGGCCACCTTAACCTATGGTTCCGTAGCCCAGGGTGCCTTCTGCTGTGCCTTGTCAAAGGGTTCCTAATATGGCGCTTAGCCTAGGAGGCCCTATAGGACGCCTTACGAGGCACCTTACAGGGCACCTTACTAGGCACCTTACATGATGCCTTGTAACGCTTGTTAGTCTAAGGCGCCTTGTAACACGCGTTAGCTGCTACAGCTTGCTGTAACGATGCAACGCCCACACCTTTATATGGGCATCTGTACCTTTACCGCAGAACATAACGTGAATGACATTACCACAGTTTAGTAAACATACCCCTATATGTTCTGTTCAGACTTTAGGACCTTTCATAGCACAGAGACACTATTATTACATGATCAAAAAAAGTTTGGTTCATGCTTGTTTAAAATTAGGTTCTCTCAAATTTTGTGCATGTTTTCATATTCATCCCACATTTGTTTTTAGGCATGCATTGTATGTGTGTGAGAACATTTTTAGGCATGTAAATTGACTGTATATACATTAATTTGTAAGTATATGCACATATAAGTGAATTGCGCACATTTAAAATTTTTAGGCGCCGAAACAACACAAATATATGCTCACAAATGCACATCTCTATTGACTGGGTTAGATGATGGCTTGTGAATTATGGTGGTGGTTAAAAAAGATGCAGCACTTATGGTTATTTTAGCCCTGCCATCCATTCTCAGTACTGTGGATCATACAATTATACTGAAAAACGTGCCCTGTTTAGGCATTGGGGGGTATTGTATTGCTATAGAGGCCAATTCTAATCGGGGCATGTCCAGGCCATTTGGATGGCTGAAACATGGATGGCTAGACATTCCCTTTGGTGCAGAATCGGGCACTTAGATGGCCCACACATGCCCCCTTTCCACAGCGCAGGATATCCAACCTCCTGTCTTTCCAGCCCACCCTATGCTCCCACTGGTGTGCCGGTGCCATCGTGTCCCGTCGCCATGTCACTGGGATGTCCAGCAGGAGTGCTGACAGCCCGATGGCGCTCACTGACTCCTTTCCCTGCCATCTGACCCTCAGTGGGGGCAGCCAGGCCCAGGATCAGGGAGCGGGAGCTTACCTTCGCCTGCGCTGTGCCTTTGGTGGGATTGTCTGGCCTGATTGCTGCCATCAGTGGGACTTATTCCACCTCGGAGGTGGAATAAGTTCCACGTCCATCTTCACAACACTGGACGTACAGAGCCCTGATCACCCTCTGCCCCAGCTCTACTCCTCCCACCACCATCCATCACTCCCCACACAAGTCCTCTGGAGGTCAGAATACAGCGCCAGCGAATTGTGGGGTTTTATACATTGAAACTGAACGACTTCCATAGTGTTCTTCTCTCTTAGAAGAAAACACCCAAGAAATGCTTTGGGAGGCTCAGTGTCCAACCTCTAGAGTGCTGAAATGGTGAGTACTGCATGGATCAGTTTTATTTATTTATTTATTTAACAGTTTTTTATACTGATCACTTCAATCAAAGTGGTTTACATTGTAACTTAAACTTGGTAAATGCACATTAAACAGGGACATTGATAACATGGATTTTTCTGAGCAACAGAGGGTTAAGTGACTTGCCCAAGACCACAAGGAACCCTGGTCTCTTGGATCCCAAACCAGTGCTCTAACCACTAGGCTATGCCTCCATGCCTCTTACTTTACAGTATTTCTCTCCATTCTTAAGGCAATATTATTAACAGCATTTGGAAGTCATTTAGACTTGTAAATAGAGGCATTTACATGTGTAGATTGCCAGCACATGATAATTGTATAAAGCCATTATTTACATATGTAAAAGCTGTAGGATGCACAGTTTGCTAGGGGGTAAGTTGTGGGCATGTTTTGGGCAGGCCAGAAAAATATGCATATGTTTCTGATTTTACAAGGGCAATATGCATATACTTTAAAAAAAATTATGGATGCTGGTCTTTACTCTAGCTCTGTGTCAGACAATTGCTCGTCAGAACCTGGGGTTTTCACCATTGATAGAGGGGTAATTGTTCTTACCTCCCTGATGTTTAAACCACTTCAAAATTAACAGAATAAAGAAATATATTGCTTGGCCTCTTGACTTTTTCTGGATATTGTCTCTTGTAAAATCTGAGACTCATATTTGTATGTTTCAAAATCAGCACATACAGTATAAGAGTAAATGTTGGCACTTAGATAAGCCAGGCCTCAAGTAGTGCTGCTCTTTTTTTCGTTTGTTTTCCTCCATTCTTTGCAGGTTTGTTTCATTTTATTTTGTTTTAATACATTTTCATTTTGTTTCATTTTGTTTTTATAAATGTTCATTTCAGGGCAATTTTATTAATTAAAGAGGTAGCTATGTCTGCTGCTCAAACAAACAAACATAGCTGAAACATTACTAGAGGTCTCAGGCAAATAAAAAATACAACCTCTTTTTTCTCACAGTCAGAGGCTGGTCTTGAACTAAGGACCTTGCACTGCAAGGCTTGAAGTGTAGAGATCAGTCTGTACTTCTTCCATATAGAAAGACAATTACAGTAGATCAAGACCAAGGTGGAGTAAGGCAGCCCTAGGCCAAGAGCATTAAAGAAATTTTCAAGGCCTTCAAATCATGGTGACCTGACACAAGGGATTTGTTAAGCCTTGCATTATATCAACTGGCTCACCTTTACCTGCCTGTCTATTCACACCTTCAAAATTGTGGCAGACTGGTAGTCAAGACTTCCCTTGTTTAAATCCATGTTGACTTGTCCTATTAAACCATGGGGTATGTTTACTAAACCTTCTTAACGTGCGCGCTGTGCAATTATTAAGCAATTACCTTAGCGCGCGATAATGACGCTTTACAGGGCACAAATGTGGCTTAGCGCGCGCTCACTCGCGCAGCGGCGCAAATGAGCACTGAAGGCGGGGAAAGGCTCCCCAGGGGCGGAGAGAAGGGGTCAATGGGTGGAGAGTGGGAGGGGAGAGGCTCCCCGCACACTAACGATGTGAAATTTGAGGCCAAAACTAACGCAAGTGAAAACCTCACGTTAGAGCTGATTTAAAGGGAAAAGAAACCATTTCTGTCAGCAATGTACAGCAAAACCAGGGAAACCTACAAAAAGTGATAAGTGTGATATATGTGCACAGAACAAAAGTGCAAATAAACATTGAAAATGACCCCAACAAAATTAAAAAAAAAAACATAATCAAGCTGGGCAATAGTGATAGTAATGGGAAACATCAAAAAACACTCCCAAGAAAGCCCCCCAAAAAAGAAATGAATTTTGCAAGGGTCTACGCTCCGTCCCCATACAAGGTGAATGATCCCACAATGAAATAGCACTGATCAGGGTTTCCCTCTCCATTGGACAGGTTTCCAATGGCATGCACATGTTCCACAACAGAAGGGTGGGCATGTCGGAATGGGCAACTGGACAGATGCTGGGAAAGGGGATACAGAGAGCTGCAGGTGGCACATGCTGTGGTGCAGCTGGGGCACAGTGCGGACTAGGCAGTTGCCTAGGTGGCACTTAGGAATGCTGAAACTGCACAGCAGCCAGACAGCAACTGATGAGGGCCCAACATGGGCACGAGAGTGTTTATCACAGTGTCACAGGGGATAGTACCCAGCAGGTACCTTCAAGGGCACAGAACATTGGCAGGCGGTGTTGGGGGGAAGCGTGGACGTCTATGCAGGCACCCCTACCCCAGAACACGCACCATAGGCAGCCGCCTACCTGCACACTGGATGGCTTGAGACTGCACACCACCAGCACCACCAGCAGAAGGGCATGTCAGCATGGTGGCAGAGGGGTACTGGTGGTGGAGGGGGGCAGTGGCAGCTGCCCAGAGCGGACCATGGCCTAGCCCTGTGTAGGTGGGTGCCATGCACTGCAATAGACAGGCCCTGCCGGACAAACAGTCATGGTATCACCAGGGAATGCACTGTCTCTGTGGCAACACGGTGGTGCAGTGCACACACCCAGTGCATTCAGAAGCAGAAGGTCACAGGTTCAAGTCCCAGCTATGGTGTCTGCCAACCCAGTCCCCATATTTTACCCGCTAATACAGACAGATCCTTTATTGCAGATGACGTAAACATGCCCAAAACACCTACATTTTACCCTACAGAGCAAAGACACCATAAACAGGCGCATTACCTAGAGCAGAGTCTCCCAAATGCAGTCCTGGAGGGCCAAACACCATTCAGGTTCCATGCTGCCTCTAATAAAGACGCCTGTGCTGCATATCTATGCACCACCCCCATGGTATGCAGATGTATCTCATGCATATTCATGAGGGACAGCATGAAAACCCAAACAGTGTTTGGCACACCAGCAGCAGCCAACAGGGGCAGACACACCCATACCCACAGGCTCCATTAGCCAATGCCTCCTGGAGAGGCAGGACATTGGGCCCTGCGTGCATCTCCCAATACTAGCACTTATATACCTTAGCAATGCCACCCTACACCTGGGAATACGGTACACAGCTATCAAAAGTTTGCTATGATTACTGGCAGATAGCAATTCTTACGTTAAGCACAGTTTGCTGATTGAGCTCCATCATAGCAACCTTTCTGATGTCTGTGGAGTGTGCTTCAGGTCTGGTCTCTGACAGTGTTTACTACCCTGGGGAGTGACCCCCAACAGTATTGCGTACCATATCCATGCCTGCACTGTGCCCAGGACTGGTGTGGTGGCCAGGGCTGCTAAACAACTCTATAGTAGCACAATGCTGGCATAGGTGTGGGAGTGTGTGTCTGTCTATACATTGTGTGGTGGCTGCAAACACCCTCCACAGCCCACACTGCCAGCATTGTTGCCAGTATTGGCCTGACAATGTGCATAATGAGGAGCAAGGTACCATGGGTATAGCCCGGACAGGGTGGCCTGGCCAAGATTCATCTTCACAAGGCATAGGGCACTGGCTGGGATATTGTAGTGCCCGGCCACCACCTGCACAGACAGGGTGGCCACAGCATGTTCTGCTGGGATATCACTTTCACCCTGACTGAGCAGTGACCATGGCATGGCTAGGCTCTCTCATAGTGCTAAATTGTATTTTTCTCATGTAATGTTTATGGGTTCCCTTTTGGGGCCCAGTCACTTACTTATCTGCTTGGTGTGTATGCTGACATCCCAGTTCTGGGTGCACGTATTTCCGTCAGGAACATGCACTATGGACTAGCTGGCAGACTGTCTGCAGCTGGTATGTGTCTTGATGGAACGCCTTGCAGGGTGCAGCGGCTGAAGGCTTGCTGCAGGTGAGTATCAGATAGTGGTGGGGTGCAGCTTAGCATATCCAGGCCTAATGTCTGTCTGCTATTGCGTTATGGGTGTGTACAGAGCTGCATTGACTGTTCTGTAGGGTGTCTGTTCCCCCAGCAGGACTGGGGTTGATGATTCCCCTCTCCTGCCACCCTTTCAGGTAGGTAGAATGTGGATCTGTTGGTGGGAGACCCTGTTTACCACCCTCAGCCCAGGAGGAGGGTGCTGGTACATAATCCTCCTAGGGGTCCATAGGGGCTAAACCTGACTGAGACATACAGATATATCCAAAGTGTGTCTACAGAAATTACCTATCTCACACATTAGCACTGCTGGGTACCTGGTGCTGGGCGACCCACCTCACCCTCAGGGTGAGTGCAGTACCTGCACAATGTGACGGTGTGTAGCTACTCTGTGCCAGTAACACACACGGTCAGTTCCCCCTACCAGGCCGAGGTGCTGTGGGGGTGCATGCCCCACCTTATGATCATCTGTAGACTGCTGATTTGCATGTGCAGTGCATCATGGGTATGGGTGGGTTAACCCTATCCTGGTGACCACAGCAGACTGTTTGTGTGGTGACGTGCAGTCCTTCTGCAGTCAGCCAGGGGCTTGCTAGTAGCTATGGAGCTGTAGCCCACTGGTTAATTCACTACTTGTGGAGCCAGCGGTCATGGGTTCAAACCCACAGTAGGGGTTATTTGATAGGGCTGTCCAAAGCATTGTCTTTTTTTAATGTACATTAGTGCTGCCAGCAAAACACCCTCAGGGTACTGTAACCATAAGGTGCCTCAGAAGGCGCCCTATAAGGCGCCTTATAGGGCACCCTATTAAGCGCCTTCCGAGGCACCTTATGGTTACAGTCCGTATAAGGTGCCTTATAATGTGTCCTATGGAGCGCCTTATAGGGTGCCCTATAGGGGACATTACAGGGTGCCGTGACAGACAGTGCACTTTATAATGTGCCCTATGGGGTGCCTTATAGGGTGCCTTATGCGGCACCCTAGGTTATGGCACGTGAGGGTGTGTTTGCTGGCAGCAATAATTAAAATACAAATAAAATGCCTCAAGAAACAATACTTACATGTCAAAGCTGATGCCTCAGCCAGCTTTATGTATCAGGCACACTGGGGGATTGAACTCATGACCCCTATATCATCAGTCAGTGTATTAACCATCGTGCTACACTTCTGTTTCTATGTTTGGATGTCATTGCGCCTACTTAAGATTACCTCGCGGTAACGCGCTTAGCAGCGCTTTGCCCGATAATGTGCGCAGCAGCGCGCGTTATCGCGTGCTAATCCCATTTTGCAACTTTAAACTGAAACACCCACTCCTTATATGGCATCCTGCACACTAACGCTGGGCGCACATTAAGAAGGTTTAGTAAACATACCCCCATGACTATCTATATGTTCTGCAATTTTGTTCTTTATAATGGGTTCCACCATTCTGCTCAGCACTGATGTGTGTAGTTTCCGACATTACCATGGAAACCTTTTAAAAAATTGGAATTATGTTGGCCACTCTTCAAGTGCTATAGGCAATTTTAATGATAGCTTAAAAAGTAATAATTTCATTTTTGAGTTCTTTGAGCACCCTAGGATGTGTACCATCTGGTCCAGGTGATTTGGTAATCTTTATGTTGTCAAATTGCCCTATGATATCTTCTAGGTTCACTAATAACATAAGAATATAAGAAAAGCCATACTGGGTCAGACCAAGGACCATCAAGCACAGTATCCTGTTTCCAACAGTGGCCTATCCAGGTCACAAGTACCTGGCAGGTACCAAAAGTCCACAGCTTCCACAATGCTTGACCTGGGGTAAGAAGTGGATTTCCTGGGTCTTCTTTAATAATGGCTTATGGACCTTACCTCCAACTTCTCCAATTGTTTTTTTAAACCCAGCTACACTAACAGCTTTTACTACATCCTCTGGTAACAAATTCCAGAGTTTGATTACTTGCTGGACAAAATGTTGGAAGCTATTCTGAAAAACAAAATTATTGGCTATATAAATGAGCATTAGTAGGGAAGCGTGAACATGGGTTTAGCCGAGGAAAGTCTTGCTTAACTAATCTATTAGATTTATTTTAAGGTGTTAATAAACAAGTGGATAAGTGGTCAGTGATGGTATATCTGGATGTTCAGAAGGCTATTGACAGAACAGGAAACAGAGAATAGGACCGAATAGTTTTCTCACTGGAGATGGGTAAATTTAGTGGAGTGCCCCAGGGATTTTACTGTCTTTGATGCTGTTTTAACATATTCATAAATTTGGAAGAGGGAGTATTGAGTGAGGTGATCCAATTTTCAGATTATTATCCACAATTATTCAAAGTTGTCACATGGGCAAGTGCACAGTAGTACATATAGGAAAAAGTAATCCCAACTGGACATTATGGTGGGTTCCATGTTATAGTGGTGTGCAAAAGTCTGGAATCGCTTGTAAATTTGACTTTTTTCAACTTCGTGAACTTAGGGGCCGCGGTAGTGTACCTGTGCCATATAAGGAGTGGGCGGATCAGGCTGCCAAAAGAAAAAACCGGGAGTAAGCAACCTGACGTGTGCGCGTCACGGTAATGTGCGGGGTCGACATTAGCGCGCCAAAAGGCAAAGTGGCGCGCTGCCAGGTATAGAAAACAACCGAGGCGTAGTACAACGGTGAAGACACTGACCAATAGTGCAGGGGCCATGGGTTCAACACCCCATTGTGCTCAATGGAAGAGGCCAGCTGCGGCATCAAATGTAGTGGGAAAAAGTGTTGTGGGAGGTATAGTAATTTTGGGCGGCAGAAGGCGGCGCACGGTTTATTTTTAACGGCATGAGTCGGCGCACCGTTCATTGGGGGCGGCAGGGGGCGGCGCACTGTTAGGTTTGGGGGGCAGAGGGCGGCGCGCTGATGTATGAGGGGGCAGTCCGATAGTGGGCGGCATAGGTGGCGCACTGATGTGCACAGCAAATGGTAACAGAGCCTTAGCACAATGGTTGGGATACTGACCAATGGTGCAGAGGTCAGGGGTTCAACCCCTCACAGTGCCCAGTGAGCAAGGTTGGCTGGGGCAGTAAGTATTATGGTGAGGTGTGCTGTAGGAGGCCTTATAGTTTTTTTTTTATTACCCACTACCAGTATACCCGCTCTAACAGCGTGCTAATATATGGAGGCCCGTAAGGCACATGTTACAGTGCACAGTCCGCAAAGGCACCCTAGCAAGTCCCCTATAGGGCACCATGTATGCTGCGCCACAGGATAATGTATAGTGCACGCAATATGGATGGCAACCATAAGGTGGCCTATAGGGCGCCCTATAATGCACCCTCAGAGGCACCCTTATGGGTACAGTATGGCAAAGGTGTGTTTGATGCCATAAACATATGTCCAGTAAAAAAGTACAATGCTCTGGACAACCCTATCACAGAACCCCTCTGTGGACTTGAACCCATGACCTCCTGCTATAAAGGCAGTGACGGAACCATTGGGCTACTGCACTATAGCTCTGAGTAAGCACCTGTGTGGCTGCAGAGAGCCTGCACGTCACCCCACAGACAGTCTGCTGCTGTAGACAGGACGGGGTAGGCCACCCGTACCCATGATGCAATGCACATGCAAATCAGCTGCCCACAGATGCACACAAGATGGGGACTGCACCCCAAAAGCTACACGGCATGGTAGGGGGAACTGTCCGTGTCCACCCACACAGACCCTCGGCCTGGCGAGGGGTAGCTACACACCGTCACATTGTGCAGGTGATGTGCTCACCCTGAGGGTGGGTGGTGGCGCCCAGGACCAGGTCCACATCAACGGCCATGGCTGAATGAGGCCATGCCAGAGCTCAAAATCAGTATTAACCTGTGTGATAAGAAGGTGTTGCAAACTCATCATGGATACCCCTTCGGTCTTAGTTGGTGGTTTCCCCCCCCCCCCCCTAGGTGGGCAACATACCTAACACACCCCCCCATGACAAACAGGGTCTCCCATCAACAGATCCCCATCCTTCCCCCCCCCCCCTCTTGCACTAATGGCATTAGAGTGGGCCATCAACCCCTGTCCTGCTGGGGGACAGACACCCTACAGGGCAGTCCAAGCAGCTCCACACACATCCAAAACACACTATCAGACAGACAGTAGGCCTGGATATTCAGGGGTGCACCCCAGCACTATCTGATATTCTCCTGCAGCAGGCCATCAGCTGCTGCACCCTGCAAGGAGCTCCATCAGGACACATACCAACTGTGCAGAGTCTGCTGGATAGTCCTGATAGGATTGCATGCACCCCAAACTGGGGTGGCAGTACACACAGGCAGATCAGTCCATGAAGAGGCCCCAACAGGACACCCATATATATCACAGGAGAGAAATGCTATACAGCACTATGGGGGTGCCTAGCCATGCTGTCATCACTGCACGCTCAGGGTGAGAGTGATCCACCAGCAGCACATACAGAGGTCACCCTGTCTGTGTAGGTGGTGGCTGGGCATTACAATGTCCCAGCCAGTGCCCCATGCCCTGTGCAGATGCATCCTGGCCAGCACACCCGGTCTGAGCTATACCCATGGTACCTTGCTGCTCATTATGCACATTGTCAGGCCAATACTGGCAACAGTGCTGGCAGTGTGGCCTGTGGAGGGTGTTTGTAGCCAACACACACTGTATAGACAGACACCCCCCCCCTCACCTATGCCAGCATTGTGCTACTATTGGGGGAGTCATTCGACGTGCCCACCATACCAGTCCTGGGAAGGGTACAGGCATGGATATGGTACACAGTACTGCTGCGTGTCACTCCCCAGGGTGGTAAATACTGTCAGGGGCCAGACCTGGGGCACGCACCACAGACAGCCGACAGCTTGTTCTGCTGGAGCACAAGGAGCAAACAGTGCTGAGCGTAGGACTGTCTACCTGCCAGTACCCACATCAAACGTTTGTGGTCTGTGTACCGTGTACCCAGGTATAGGGTGGCATTGCTAGGGTACGCAGGAGCTAGATCTGGGAGATGCCCCCCCAGGGGGCTTTTCCAATGTGGCCTGTGGGTGTGGGTGCGTCTGGACCTGTTGCCTCTTGCTTTACGGCAGAGTGTCCCTACTCCAGTCCTGGTGTTCCAGACACTGTTCGGGCCTTCATGCTGTCCCCTATGAATATGCATGGGCTACAGTTGCATAGCATGGGGGTGGTGCAGACATCTGCAGCACAGGCATCTGTCTTAGGGGAAGCATGGAACCTGAATGGTGTCTGGCCCTCCAGGACTGCATTTGGGAGACTCTGCTGGAGATTATGTGCCTGTTTATGGTGTCTGTGTTTGGTGTGGTAAAAGATAGGCGTATTGACCATGCCTATGTTCTCAGCAATAAAGGTTTGTCCTTACTACCACGGTGTAGCTGTGGGGTGAATATGTGGACAGGGTTGGCGGTAGCTGCAGCTGGGCTCTGAACCTGTGACCCTCTGTTCTTGCACACACTGTCTGTGTGCACTGCACCACCGTGTAGCCACTGATTGGCTGCAATCCCTGGGTGGTCCATGACTGTACATCCGACAGGGCCTGTCTGTTGCAGTGGACGGTGCCAGCCTGCACATGGCCTGGCCACTGTCCTCTGTGGCTAGCAGCCACTGCCCCCTCCACCATCTGAACCCTTCCGCCAACATGCTGGCATGTCCTTATCCTTGCAAAGGGATATGACCTGATTGCGTAGTGGAACCCCAGGACTGTATTTGGCTCACATGGTATAGCAGTCTAGCTGTTGTTCTTTAGCAAGGTTTTTGTGGAACGTGGGCCACCCATTACGTGATCATGACCAGGGACACAATTGGCCCTTGGCACGTGGGGTGAAGGCATGTACAGGCACATCTGTCGTACATAACCTCTACCTACTTAACCTCTACCTACGTGTCCTTAGCCCCTACAGTTGTGGCACTACAGGACTGCATTTGGGGGACGCGGCTGTTGGTGATGCACATTGTGCTGGTGTGTGTGGTGTAGGGTAAAATATGGGTGTTTGCAACATGCTTTTGTTCTGTGCAATAAAGGGGTGTCTCTGCTATCTGTGTTTAGTGGTGGGTTAAATATTGGGATTGTGCTGGCATGTGCCACAACTGGGATTTGAACGTGTGACCCTCTGGTCCTAGAGGTACCGGCTCTGTCCACTGCACCACACTGTGGCCACAGAGACAGTGCAGTCCCTGGAGATAGTAGACCTGGCAGGGTGGGGTTCCAAAACCTGCTCTGCACATTATTACTGTGAGCTCCTTCACCCTGTCTGGTGACAAACGTGCAAATATAACACAGGTATGACGTCCGAACAGAGGGGGATAGCATATTCCCCAGCTGGGCAACAGTGCTATTGATGGACAACCATAGGTAACACTCCCAGGAGGGGTCCAATACACGGAGACGTTTTTGGAGGTGTCTCCGCTCCGTGCCCCTTTCCAAACAACTGTTATTTTATTTTTTTGGAGCTCTGCTGGGTGTGCTTTTAACTTTTGCGCATTACTATACCTGTTCCCCAGCTGATTTACTATTTTCATGCTTTTGTTGTGGTAATTTCCTCTTTTTCATTGCAGTTTTGTGCTGTGCACATGTATCACACTGCTGACGTTTTGCATGTTTCCCCGGTTTTGCTGTACATTGCTGACGGAAATGGTTTCTCTTCCCTTTATATGCCCTCTACCCGCGAGTGTTTCACTCGCGCTATTTTTTACATGTAAATTCGGGCCCGATACTGTGCGGGGAGCCTCTCCCCTCCCACTCTCCACCCATTGACCCCGTCCCTCCGCCCCTCCGGAGCCTTCCTCCGCCCTCCTTTAGCCGTTCCACGCCTCTATCGGACATTTGCGGGCCCGCACTTGTACGGGGCCCGTTACTGAACCACGTACCTGTGCGGGGTTGACAAGCACGTGTGCGGGGCGTTTAAACGTGTTTCTGCGCGTTTCAATGCCGCGTTGCCGTGCGCTATTTTGCGCCGCGCAGATTTGCGGACTTTAGTAAATATGCCCCTTATATCTTAATTTCTTTTTCCTCCCAGTGGCTTTTTCTGTGTATCTCATGATAAGTGATAGATTAGGGCCAACGTTTAGTATTGGTTTGGCCCTTATTTTCTGAGTTTGTTCCCCATAGTTGTCCTGTTGATAGATTTTCTGTGAAAATCGCGTAATGTACATTGTTGGCCAACGATATATTATTGTAAGTATGCTTTAAAATATTATGGATGCAGGCCAGGTTTCCTTCAAATTAATGTATGTGGCCTTGAAAAAGGCCATTTTTATGTGTCAGTGATGGCTCAGTATTTGATGTGCCACCCTTTAAAAGAGCCAAACGACGAAACCTGGAAACAGCACAAGCACTGGCAAGTCAAATGCAAGGCATTGATAAGGCAGGCAAAGAGAGAATTTGGGAAGAAGCTTGCTGCGGAAGCAAAAACGCGAAATAAAGATCTTTTCAAGTACATTCGTAGCAAAAAACCTGTGAGAGAGTCAGTTGGTCCATTAGATGATAAAGGGGTTAAAGGAGCACTAAGAGGCGACAAGGCGATAGCGGAGAGACTGAATGAATTCTTTGCTTCGGTCTTTACTGAGGAAGATGTAGGGATGTTACCCATGACTGAAGTGGTATTTAAAGGTGCAGAAGAATTGAAGGAAATATCGATACATCGGGAAGATGTCTTACAACTATTAGATAAACTGAAGAGTAGCAAATCACCTGGGCCGGATGGTATACATACAAGGGTATTGAAAGAACTGAAATATGAGATTGCAGACCTGCTATCAGTAATCTGTGAACTATCATTAAAATCATCTCTAATACCTGAAGATTGGAGGATCGCCAATGTAACACCAATTTTTAAAAAGGGTTCCAGGGGTGATCCGGGAAACTACAGATTGGTGAGCCTGACGTCAGTACCGGGAAAAATGGTAGAAACCATCATAAAGAATAAAATTACTCAGCATGTAGACAGTCACAACCTAATGGGAGACAGACAACATGGCTTTAGACAAGGAAGATCTTGTCTTACTAATCTGTTATGTTTTTTTGAAGGAGTGAATAAACAGGTGGACAAAGGTGAGTCGGTTGATATTGTGTATCTGGACTTTCAGAAAGCCTTTGACAAGGTCCCTCATCAGAGACTTTTGTCAAAACTAAAGAGTCATAGGATAGGAGGCAGTGTACTATTGTGGATCAGGAACTGGTTAAAAGATAGAAAGCAGTGAGTAGGGCTAAATGGCCAATTTTTCCAATGGAGAAAGGTGAATAGTGGTGTACCTCAGGGATCTGTGCTGGGTCCGCTGCTTTTTGACATATTCATAAATGACCTGGAAAGTGGAATAACGAGTGAGGTTATCAAATTTGCAGATGAAAAAAACTATTTAAAGTTGTTAAAACCCAAGAGGATTGTGAAAAATTGCAAGAGGATCTTGATAAATTGGAAGAGTGGGCATCAAAATGGCAGATGACATTCAATGTGGACAAGTGCAAGGTTATGCACCTAGGGAAGAACAACCCAAACTATGGTTACACGATGCAAGGTTCCACATTAGGAACCACCACCCAGGAAAAAGATTTAGGCGTCATTGTGGATACCATGTTAAAACCCTCGGCCCAGTGTGCAGCGGAGGCTAAGAGAGCAAATAGAATGCTAGGTATGATAAGGAAAGGAATGGAAAATAAAACAAAAGATATTATAATGCCTCTATATCGTTCCATGGTGAGACCGCACCTTGAATACTGTGTGCAATTCTGGTCGCCGTATCTTAAAAAGGATATAGCGATTTTAGAAAAGGTACAGAGAAGAGCCACCAAAATGGTAAAGGGGATGGAAGGATACTCCTATGAAGAAAGGCTAAAAAGGTTAGGGCTCTTTAACCTGGAAAAGAGACGGCTGAGGGGAGATATGATAGAAGTCTATAAATTGATGAACGGAGTGGAACGGGTAAACGTAGATCGATTGTTTACCTTATCAGAATATAGAAAGACTAGGGGACATGCAATGAAGCTACAGGGTAAACTATTTAAGACTAATAAAAGAAAATATTTTTTCACTCAACGTGTAATCAAACTCTGGAATTTGTTACCGGAGGATGTAGTAAAGGCTGTTAGTGTAGCTGGTTTTAAAAAAGGTTTGGACAAGTTCCTGGAGGAAAGGTCCATAAACCATTATTAAGAAGTGACCGAAGATATCAATGCTTGACCCAGTACAAGCATTGTGGAACTTGTGTCTCTTGGGGAAACTGCTAGGTACATATGACCTAGATTGGCCACTGTTGGAAACAGAATACTGGGCTTGATGGACCTTGGTCTGACCCAGTATGGCATATCTTATGTTCTTATGTTCTTGTTGAGTGAAAAAATGTTTTCTCTTATTAGTCTTAAATGGGTTACATTGTAGCTTCATTGCGTGTCCTCTAGTCTTTCGACTTTTTTATGGCGTAAACAATCAACCTATGTTAACCCGTTCCACTCAATTAATTAATTTATTTATAGACTTCTATCATATCTCCCTTCAGCCTTCTTTTTTCAAGTTCAAGAGCCCTTTTATTTTAAGCCTTTCCTCATAGGGGTATCCTTCCATCCCCTTCACCATTTTGGTGGCTCTTCTCTGTACCTTTTCTAATTCTGCTATATCCTTTTTAAGACATGGGGACCAGAATTGCACACAATATTCAAGCTTTGGTTGAACCATTGAACGATACAGAAGCATAATACTTAGTTTTATTCTTCATTCCTTTACTTATGATTCCTAGCATTCTATTAGCTTTCTTGGCTGTCGCTGCACACTGGGCAGAGGGTTTCAACATATTATCCATGATGATGCCTAAATCTTTTTCCTGGGTGGTGGTTTCTAAAGTGGTACCTTGCATCTTGTAAGCATAGTTTATGTTTTTCTTTTCTAGGTGCATAACTTTGCACGTCCACATTAAATTTCATCTGCCATTTGGATGCTCAATCTTCCAAATTGTCCAGATCTTCTTGAAAATTTTCTCTTGTGGTTTAACAACTTTGAATAATTTTGTGTCATCTGCAAATCTGATCACCTCACTCATTATTCCCATTTCCAGGTCATTTATAAATAAGTTAAAAAGCAGCGGGCCCAGCACAGATCCCTGGGATACTCCACTATTTACTTTTTTCTTTTGAGAAAATTGGCCATTTAGCTCTACTCTCTGCCTTCTATCCTTTAACCAGTTTCTGATCCACAGTACTACACTGCCTCCAATTCCATGACTTTTTAATTTTGCCACGAGTCCTTCATGAGGGACCTTGTCAAAGGCTTTCTGAAAGTCCATATACACTATATCAACTGACTCTCCTTTGTCTACCTGTTTATTCACACCTTTAAACAAATATAACAGATTAGTAAGACACGACTTTCCTTGGCTAAATCCATGTTGGCTTTCTCCCATTAAACCATGACATTATAATTTCCTTCAATTCTTCCATTTGATTATCTTTAACTATCATTTCTGGCATTGCTATCTTCCCAAAAATAAAAGCAGACAAAAAAAAAATACTTGAGCAAACCTTTTACTTAGCTATGAACAAGAAAACAGCTCACAATAAAACAATATAGGAATATACCAAGGCAAAAACAAAAGGCAGAATTTAAAGCAGAGTTAGCAAATAAGGTAAAATAATAACATAGTAAATTTCAGCATATAAAGACCAGTATGGTCCATCTAGTCTGCCCAGAAAGGTGGCAAGAGTAGGTACACCTGCCACTCCGTGCAGGCTACCCCTCCCCATGTCTTTGTTTAGGGGTGAACCCACTGCTTCGTGTAGGGTACCCCTGTTTATTGAGAAATTAGATAGGTTTATTTTGATTGTATCTTGTTGCTATAAAGCAGAGCTACTCAATTCCAGTCCTGGTGGCCTGCAACCCTGCAGGTTTTTGGGATATCCCTAATGATATGCATGAGATATATATGCATTAGAGATAGCCTGCCAACCTGACTGGTGTTTGGCCCTCCAGAGCTGGATTTGGAGACTCCTGCCTTACACCTCTGTCATTTAAGATTGTGAGTGGGCAAGGTACAGATGTTCTAGACATCAAAAGGGTAGATAGAATGTGTCACATTCCTCCTAGATTCTCAACACCACCAAAAAGTTGTCTAATAGACAATATTTTGGTGGTGGTGAGAAGCAAGGAGGAATGTGACAAATTCTAATCTTTTTGATGTCTTGGACATCTGCACCTTGCCCACTTACAATCTTAAATGACAGAGGTGTAAGGCAGGGGTCTCCAAATCCAGCCCTGGAGGGCCAAACACCAGTCAGGTTGGCAGGCTATCTCTAATGCATATATATCTCATGCATATCATTAGGGATATCCCAAAAACCTGCAGGGTTGCGGGCCACCAGGACTGGAATTGAGTAGCTCTGCTATAAAGGGATCTACTGTGTCTGTCCCATGCCATTTTGAATTCTGTCACTGCATTCGCCCACACCACTTCCATAGGGAGGGCATTCCAAGCATTCACCACCCTTTCAGTGAAAAAGTATTTCCTGACATTGCCTTTCAATTTACCCCCTTGCAGCTTCATGTTATGCCCTCTACTTTTACAGCTTCCCCGTCTTTGGAAGAGGTTTGTTTGTTCATTTATACTCTAAGTATTTAAAGGTCTGAATCATATCTCCCCTATCCCTCCTCTCCTCCAGAGTGTACATATTTAGGTCTTCAAATATCTTCTCATAAGGCTTCTGACACAGGCTCCAAATCATTTTGGTTGCCTTCCTCTGAACCGTTTCCAGTCTTTTTGCATCCTTTGCGAGATATGATCTTCAAAACTGAACACAGTATTCCAAGTGAGGCCTCACCAGTGACTTAGACAGTGGCATTAGTACCTCTTCCTTTCTGATGGTAATTCCTCTTTGTATGCAACCCAGCATCCTCCTGGCTTTTGCCACTGCCTTGTCACACTGTTTTGTCACCTCAAGATCCTCAGAAATAATCATACCAAGGTCCATCTCCTGGTCCGTGCACACCAACCTCTCGCCCCCTATCGCATACATTTCCCTTGGATTTCTGCTTCCCAAGTGCATGACACTGCACCTCTTTGCATTAAATCTTAACTGTCAAGCATTAAACCATTCTTCCAGCTTTTGTAGATCTTTCCTCATGATATATACTCCCTCAGAGGAGTCCACTCTGTTGCAAATTTTCATGTCATCTGCAAAAAGACAGGCTTTTCCATTCAGTCCTTCAGCAATATCACTCACAAATACATTGAACAGTGCCAGTCCCAGGACCGAACCCTGGGGCATCCCGCTAATCAGCCTCCTTTCATCCGAGTGAGCTCCATTTACCATCACCTTCTGTCATCTGTCAGTCAGCCAATTTCTGATCCAATTCACCACGTTGGGGCCAATCCTCAAACTATTGAGTTTATTGATAAGCCTCCTATGAGGAACAGTATCAAAGGCTTTGCTGAAATCCAGGTAGATGACATCCATTGCATGCCCCTGATCTAATTCTCTCACCCAATCAAAGAACTCAATCGGATTTGTTTGGGAAGATCGTCCTTTGGCAAAACCATGTTGCCTCGGATCATGCAACCTGTTAGTTTTGAGAAAGTCCACTATTTGCTCTTTCAGAAGCGCCTCCATTACTTTTCCCGCCACCAAGGTAAGGCTCACAGGCCTGTATTTTGTCACTTCTTCCCTGTCACCTCTTTTGTGAAGAGGTACCACATCAGCCCTTTTCCAGACCTGAGGAACTTCTCCTGTTTCCAAGGATATGTTAAAAACATCCTTTAACAGCCCTGCAAGAACCTCTCTGAGCTCTTTCAGTATCCTGGGATGCATCTCATCCAGTCCCATGGTCTTGTCCACTTTCAGTTTTGCAAGTTGTTCTAACACATCATCTTCTGTGAATGTTGTGATATCTACTTCATTCCCATTTTTATATTTGGGAGTCACAGGTGGTCCTTCTCCAGGATTTTCTTTAGTAAAAACAGAGCAGAAGAATTTGTTTAGCAATTTTGCTTTTTCAATGTCACTTTCCATGAGTCCATTCCCAGCACTTCTGAGTCCTGCAATTCCACCTCTGAGTTTCCTCCTCTCTCGAATATACCTGAAGAAAGTTTTGTCGCCACACTTCACATCTTTTGCCATCTTTTCCTCTATCTTTGATTTTGCTTTCCTTATTTCTCTTTTTGTCTCTTTTAGTTTGATCCTGTATTCCTTTCTGTGTTCCTCTGTTTGCAAGCTTTTGAATTTTGTGAAAGCTGTGGTTTCTGCCTTTATTTGAGCAGTCACTACTTTGAAGAACCAAATAGGTTTCTTTCTCTTCTTGTTTTTATTTACTTTCCTTACATATTTATCTGTTACCCCTTTTATTGCCACCTTTAGTTTAGCCCATTGCAATTCCACTTCCCTTATCCCCTCCCACCCTGACAACTCCTCCTTCAGGTACTTGGCCATTTTACTGAAGTCAGTGTTTTTGAAATCTAGCATTTTGAGCTTGCTATGATTGGACTACACCTTGGCTTTTATCTCAAACTGTGTGATGCTCGCTGCTGCTCACAGGGGCACACACTCAGACATTCAACACACTATCTCCGTTGGTGAGCACTAAATCCAGCATTGAGTTTTCCCTGGTTGGTTCCATCACCATTTGTCTAAGTAGCGCATCTTGGAAAGCATCCATGATTTTTTTACTTCTTTCCAGATTTGCAGAAGGAGTACTCCAATCCACATCGGGTAGATTAAACTCACCCAATATGTTCACTTCCACCTTTGTGGCTATCTTTGCAATATCTATAATCAAATCATTATCTATTTCCTTGATTTGAGTCGGAGGTCTGTAGACTACACCAGTATGGATGACAGTGCCATCTCCTCTTTCCAACACAATCCAAAGCGCTTCTTCTTTTCCCCATGCCCCCTGCATTTCAGTAGCTTTAATATTGCCTTTGACATATAAGGCTACTCCTTCTCCTTTTCCACTTTCTCTGTCTCTTCTGAATAGATTTTAGCCAGCTATGGCTATATCCCATTCATGTGATTCATTAAACCATGTTTCTGTAAAGGCCACAATGTCCAAGTCCATTTCCACCATTAGGTCAGGTCCTTTGTTGGCTAAGCTTCGAGCATTTGTTCTCACTGCTTTCCAGCATTTAACTGGTTTGCATGTATTTTGCATTGATTTTGTTCTACCCACCTCTTCCCACTTGCCATTGATGTGTGGTTTAAAAGTGTGGCTGTTTGTGATGTTATTCTGCTTTTGCCGGGAGTGACGTCCTGAACTTGTCCTTCCCCATCCCTCACCCCCTACCTCTAGTTTAAATGCCTGTCCACATACTGCCTGAATTTTTCACTTAGGATTCTTTTTTCTGCGACAGAGAGATGTAGTCCATCAGCACAGAATAGTCTCTTTTTATTCCATCTGTTTCCCCAATTGCCTATAAATCTGAATCCTTCTTGTTTGCACCAGGTCTGGAACCATGTATTAAAGCTGTTTATGTGATGCAGCCTTTCTGCCCCTTACCAAGAACAGGTAGAACTTCTGAGAATGCTACAGTGTTAACAATGGGCTTGCGTTTCTCTCCCAGAGTCTGGAAGTCCCTTTGAACTGCAGAGGCACTGTTTCTAGTCACATCATTTGTACCCTAGTGGATGACAACATCAGTTTTGGAGTGCTCACTTTCTGCGCTAATTACATCAACAATTTGGTTTGTATTCCTGTTGGCTGAAGAGCCTGGGAGGCATTTGACAATCTTCTCTCCTTTGAACTGTGTTCCCAAGTTGGTGCCTCTGATGATGAAATCTCCAAGTAGTAGTAGTTTTCTGTTTTGTGATTTTTTTTCTTCATATTTGGTGCTTTATCAGTAGATTGGGCATTGACTGTCTCATTTAAGGGCCCTTCAGTTTCCATGGATTGGACATCCTCATTAACCAAAGCAGAAAAGGCATTATGCAGGGATATCTCTTGATGTATAGGGTCTCTCTGCATTACAGGTCGCAACCTACCAGAGCTCACTGTGATCCATTTGTTCCTGAGATGTTTGATTCTTTGCGGGAGTGGTGGTGGACTTAGGGGCATGTTTACTAAAAACCGCTAATTTGCGCGCCGCAAAATAGCGCACTAAAAGCGGTACTTAAGAGCGCTTAAACGCCCCGCAATTGTGCGTGTCACCCCCGCACAGGTGCGCGGCACAATAATGGGCCCCGTACAAGTACTGGCCCGCAAATGTCCGATAGAGGCGTGGAACGGCTAACGGAGGGAGGAGGAAGGTTCCTGAGGGGCGGAGAGACGGGTTTAATGGGCGGGGAAGGGGAGGGGAGAGGCTCCCCGCACATTATCGGGGCCGAATCCCAAAGCAAAACTACCGCGAGTGAAACACTCGCAGTAGAGGGCATTTAAAGGGAAGAGAAGCCATTTCCGTCAGCAATGTACAGCAAAATCGGGGAAACCTGCAAAACGTGAGCAGTGTGATACATGTGCACAGCACAAAAGTGAAAATAAAAATAGAAAGTGACCACAACAAAAATATCACAAATAGTAATGCAGCTGGGGTACAGTTATAGTAATGGGCAAATATAGAAAACACACCCAGGAAAGCTCCAGAAAGAAGAAATGAATATTGGAAGGGTCTACGGAGCGGAGACTCATCCAAAACAAATGTCCCTTTTGGAGCTTTCCTGGGAGTGTTTGCTATGGTTGCCCATTAATATCACTTTTGCCCAGCATGGTGATATATTGTCCCCCAGTGTCTGTGGTCATTTCTGGGGTTTATGTGCACGTTTGTCACCAGACAGAGTACATGTGCCCACAGTAAAAATGCATAGAGCAGGGTTTGTGACTCCATCCTGCCAGGTATACTACCTCCAGGGCCTGCATTGTCTCTGTGGCCATAGTGTGGTGCAGCGGACAAAGCTAGGACCAGAGGGTCAGAGGTTCACATGCCAGCCCAGCCCCTATATTTTACCCACCACTAAACAAAGATAGCGCAGACACCCCTGTATTGCAGGGAACATAAGCATGGGGAAAACACCCATATTTTACACAACACTGCAAAAACACAACAACAATGGGCATTACCTACAGCCAAATCCCCCAAATGCAGTCCCGTACTGCCACATTGCAATCTGGTCATCTGCTGTTTCTGAGAGAAGCTCATGCCAGCATGTTGGCGGACGAGTACATGTGATGCAGGGGGCAGTGGCTGCTAGCCACAGAAGACAGAGGCCTAGCCATGTGCAGGCTGGCACAGTCCACTGCAACAGACAGGCTCTGCCGGATCCACAGTCATGGACGTTCCAGGGAAACCAGCCAATCCATGGCAACACGGTGGTGCAGTGCACACAGACAGTGCATACAAGAACAGAAGGTCATAGGTTCAAAGCCCAGCTGGGGCTTCTGCCAATCTTAGCCACATATTTTACCCACACCTACACAGTGATAGTAAGGACACACCATTCGTGTCGAGGACATATGCAATGGTAATACGTCTATCTTTTACCCCACTGAGCACAGACACCATGAACAGGGGCAGTACCTAGAGCAGACTCTCCCAAATGCATTCCTGGTGTGCCACACACCAGTCAGGTTCCATGCTGCCACTCATACAAATGCCTGTGCTGTATATCTATGCACCACCCCCATGGCATGTAGATGTAGCTCATGCATATTCATGAGGGACAGCAGGAAAACACGAACAGTGTGATGCAGACCTGGACTGGGGTTGGGAATCTCTGCCGTAAAGCAGCAGCCAACAGGGGCAGACACACCCACATCCACACCCACAGGCCCCATTGGCCAATGTCTCCTGGAGAGGCAGAACAGTGGACCCTGCGTGCATCTCCCAATACTAGCACCTGCATACCTTAGCAATGTCACCCTACACCTGAGGTATACAGTACACAGCTCTGAGATGTTTGCTAGGAGTACTGGCAGATAGATATCCATACGTTACGCACATACTGCTAGTTGACCCCATCAGAAAAATCTGTTAGGTGTTTGCGGGGCGTGCTCCAGGACTGGCCTCTGACGGTGTTTACCACCCTGGGGAGTGACCCCCAGCAGTACTGCGTACCATATCCATGCCTTGCCGTGCCTAGGACAGGTTTGGTGGCCAAGGCCAATTACCTCCTCAATAGTAGCACCATGCTGGCATAGGTGTGGACGTGTGTGTCTGTCTATACAGTGGGTGCTGGCTGCAAGCCCCTTCCACAGCCCACACTGCCAGCATTGTTGCCAGTATTGGCCTGCTAATGTGCATAATGAGTAGCAAGGGACCATGGGTATATCTCAGACAGGGTGGGCTGACCAGGATGCAGCTGCACAGGGCATAGGGCACTGGCAGGGACATGGTAGTGCCGGGCCACCACCTACACAGACAGGGGGACCTCTGTATGTGCTGCTGGGGGATCACTCTCACCCTGAGTGTGCAGTGATGGCAGCATGGCTAGGCACACCCATAGTGCTGTATTGTGTTTCTCTCATGTGATATATATGAGTTTCCTGTTGGGGCCTTTTCACTGACTTGTGTGTGCTGCCACCTCAGTTGTGGGTGCATGCATATCCATCAGGACTAACCAGCAGACTGAGCACAGATGGTATGTGTCTTGATGGAGTGCCTTGCAGGGTGCAGTGGCCTAATGTCTGTCTGATATTGTGTTATGGGTGTGTGTGGAGCTGCTTGGGTGGGGGGGTCCTCCTACTTCCCCAACAGGACTGGGGTTGATGGTCAACTCTGCTGCCATTGGTTGGGGGGAGAGGAAGGGATAGTATGGGGATCTGTTGGTGGGAGACCCTGTTTTATCCACTGGGGGGGGGGTGTTCCACTAACTGTGGCAGACAGCGATCTACCAAGATGTTTATGCAGCACCTACCTATTTCACAGGTTATTGCTGCTTTGGAGCTCTGGCATGGCCGCATTCAGCCATGCAAGGTGTTGTGCACCTGGTCCTGGGCGCATCATCACACACTCAGGGTGGGCATAGTAACCGCACAATGTGATGGTGTTTAGCTACTCTTTGCCGTTTGTCCACCCACTCAGGACACCCTACCAGGCCGAGGTGCTGTGTAGGTGCACAAGGACACCTCCCCCTACCAGGCCGGGTAGCTTTAGGGGTGCAGTTCCCATCTTGTGTGCATCTGTGGACAGCTGATTTGCATGTGCAGTGCATCATGGGAACGGGTGGCCTAACCGTATCCTGTTTACACAAGCAGACTGTCTGTGATGTGACGTGCAGGCTATCTGCAGCCAGGCAGGAGCTTGCTTACAGCTATAGAGGTGTAGCCCAATGGTTACGCCACTGCCTGTGCAGCCAGAGGTCATGGGTTCATACCCACAGTGGGGTTCTGTGATAGGGTTTTCCAAAGCATTTTTTACATTTACTGTACATAAGTTGATGCCTGCAATAACACCCTCAGCGTACTGTACCCATAAGGTGCCTCTGAGGGTGCTTTATTGGGCGCCCTATAGGGCACTTTATGGTTGGCATCCATATAGGGTGCACTATACATTATCCTGTGTCGCAACATACATGCTGCCCTATAGGGGACATTCTAGGGTGCCTTGGCGGATGGTGCACTGTAACATGTGCCTTATGGTCCGCCTTATGTTAACATGCTGTGAGAGTGCGTTTGCTAGTAGTTATCACAAAATAGAATT
Organism: Ichthyophis bannanicus; assembly: GCA_033557465.1. NCBI lineage: Eukaryota > Metazoa > Chordata > Amphibia > Gymnophiona > Ichthyophiidae > Ichthyophis > Ichthyophis bannanicus. The sequence continues at coordinate 367,350,063 of CM066038.1, read as the reverse complement.
AAAAAGCCTCCTAAAGCACTCCACAACATAAAATATACTGCCTCAGCTAGCCTTTTTCAATGGGCATTGTGAGGGATTGAACCCCTGGTCCTTGCATCATTGGTCAGTGTCTTAACCATTGTGCTGTGGCTGTGTTCCTTTGCTTTAGCATCAGTGCGCCGCCTTGTGGCCATCAGCGTGCCGCATCCTGCTGCCCACAATGAACAGTGCGCCGCATCCTGCTGCCCACAATGAACAGTGTGCCGCCTTATGCCGCCCCACAATGAACAGTGCGCCGCCTTATGCCGCCCCAATATGAACAGTGCGCCGCCTTATGCCGCCCCACAATGAACAGTGCGCCGCCTTATGCCGCCCCAAAATGAACAGTGCGCCGCCTTATGCCGCCCCAAAACTATTTTGCCTCCTGACACACATTTCCACATTCAAGGTGGTGCTTCAGCCAGCCTTTTTGGGCTGCACACACTGGGGGATTGAACCCGTGGCCCCTGCACCATTGGTTATTGTCTTCACTGTTGTGCTACGGCTCTGTTCCTATATGTGCCCAGCTGCGCCCCACTTAGCCTTCGCACGCGCTAATGTGGGCCCCGCACATTAACGCGACGCGCACACATACGGTCTTTTTTTTCCCTTTTTCGGCCTGAACCGCCCACTCCTTATATGGCACAGGCACACTACCGCGGCCCCGCACGTTAGGAATGTTTAGTAAACATGCCCCTTAGTTCTTTTTATATCCTAGAAGAGGTGCATTTCATTGTGGCTAGTTCTTCCCTTAGTAGAGTCAATTATTTATGCATGGCAGCTAACCTGAGGCAAATAGGTGAATATAAAGATTAGAATTTGCAATGCTAGATGACCACAGTAATTAAGACAATTTTTTCTAACCCAACAAGAGTAGCAAATTTAGTAACTGAAACCCAATATTCATTAGTATAGTGCACAAATGGTACTATATGTTCAAGTTGGATCAGGATACAGGCTCCATCTTATCCAATATCCTAGATGCTTTCCTGCCACGACAAATTCAGATTTCTTTGAATAATTATGGTAAGATCTCTGGGATGTCAGTTCACATGATCTCTAGATGTGGCAAAGCTGAACCTGAAGGGAATCTTGAAGTTGCTGGGCTTGCAGCAAAAAAATGCTGAATCTTTTCCTTCTGAACTCTGACCCACACCTGGGGCAGCATAAATCATTGCTGTTTTTATTAAGTCTGGGTCCAAGACTTGAAAATGGAGAAGAGTTGAAGCCCAGCTCCAAGACCTTTCTGTCCCAAAGCTAGGAACATCTTCTTGATGCTTTTTAGCCAAAAGGTGGACAGCCACCAACTGACTCAACTCAAAAAAACTCATGAGGCTTCAACCAAACATAGAGATCTGCAGACTGATGCAAAAGCCAACCCCCTTGTTGCTGACTAAAACATCAGTCCAGCAATTCCTGGCAGTTTCAAAGGTTTGCTCATTGAATCTATTTTGTGGTTTGCTATTTGCAGTCTATATGCTCAGGTTTGTAATTCCCAAAGCTAGTACTAATCATCCATGTCAGGACTTCTGTCCCCAAAGCAGAAGCCTCTGGAAAGGGGTAAGTCTTTATCAGTCATTTTTTTCAATAAACACAAGGGAAGCAGCCTCTATTTTAGTGAGGTCCTCACACATGTACAGGGACACATTAACAAGTCAAACACTAAGGGAATCATTTTAAAAGTCTTTGCTGTGATTTGGACATCTGAAGATGTGCACTTGGATGTTGAAATCACAGAGGCATCTTCGGAGCCATTTCACAAATGACATTTAAGATCTCTCCAATATGGGGACATCCAAGTAAACAGGAGTGTGTGGTAGGGGCATGTCTGGGGAGGTGCAATGAACTTAGATGTCCCTGTTTGATTTCAGAAATGTCCAGGACATCTGTAGGCATGTCCACATTTAGACCTGCTCTAGGCAGAACATGCATCAGGAAAGTGCTTGTTGTGGACTTAAAACATCCAAAGGGTGTAGAGAAGATGGAGAATTAAGTGACTAGCCTATAACCACAAAGGCCCATGCTGGGATTTGAGCCCTTGTCACTCTGTTCCTAACTCATGATGCTACCCATTAGGCTATTAGACACCCCTATTATCAAGTGCTATTCTCGGGACATCTATGTAGACATCTCTACACACATCCCTATTGGACATGTACATCCTTCTGAAATCATGCCTGAACTTGCATGTGCCTGCTTTTTATTCAGACATTCTGGCTTTGACATCCCAGATTGCATTTGGACGACCTTTGTAAAATCTGCCTTTATATTATATCCTTAACTATAAGCAGTAGTTCCAAACAAGCAACTACAGTTTTCTTTTCCAAATTAATTTCCTGTTCTGTTTTTGAAGGTGTGAATAAACAGGTAGATAAAGGTGAGCCGGTTGATAGGGAGGCACATTTCACATTGGAATGCCCGAGTGCAATCTGGGACATCAAAGCCAAAATGTCTGAAAAAAAAAAAAGCAGGCACGTGCAAGTTCAGGCACGATTTTGAAAATATGGATGTGCCCGAGATGCACGTGTATCAAACATCTGTACAGATATCCTCAGGATAACATTCTAGCCCCAAGCCATCAAATAGCATAATGCTTAGAGTAGTGCCTTAAAAGTAGTGTGGTCAGTGTTTAAGAACCAGTGTGGGCCTTTGTGATCTAAGGCTAGTTGCTTAAATCTCTATCTTCCCTATGCTCTCTTGATGTTTTAAGGTGAAAACAAGCACTTTTCTGATGTCTATTCATGCCAAGAGCAGGTATAAACATCAATGTGTCTGCAAACATCTCTGACATGTCTGAAATTGAATGGGGACATGTAAGTACATTGTCGCTCCGCAGACATACCTCTGTGCCTACTTGGACATCCCTGCACCAAAGATGTCTTCAAATATCATTAGTGGAATGGCTACGGAGATGTGTCCATGATTTTGATGTCAATGTGCATGTCTTTCAGACATCCAAATCATAACTAAACCTTTTTAAATGACCCTCATAGTGTATCTCGATTTTCAGAAAGCCTTTGGTAAAGTCCCTCATGAGAGACTCTTGGGGAAATTAAAAAGTCATGGGATACAAGGGCAGTGTATTATTGTGGATCAGGAACTAATTAAAAGATAGAAAACAGACTAAGGCTAAATGGCCAATTTTTTCAATGGAGAACGGAGAGTACCCCATGAATCTGTGCTGTGCCCCGCTGCTTTTTAACATATTCCTGGAAATGGAAATAATGAGTAAGTTGATCAAAATTGCAGACAAAAAATTATTCAAAATTGTTAAAACACAAGAGGATTGTGAAAAAGTGCAAGAGGACCTTGATAAATTAGAAGACTGGATGTCCAAATTGCAGATGGAATCTAATGTGGACAGTGCAATGGTATGCACTTAGGGAAGAATAACCCAAACTATGGTTAGATGATACAAGGTTCCACATTAGGAACCACCACCCAGGAAAAGGATTTAGGCATCATCATGGCTAATACATTGAAATTCTCTGCCCAATGTGCAGAGGTGGCCAAGAAGGCAAATAGATTTCTAGGAATCATAAGGAAAGGAATGAAGAATAAAACTAAAGATATTATAATTCCTCTGAATCGCTTCCTGGACCACACCGTGGATACTGTCTGCAATTCTGGTAGCCATATCTTAAAAGGATATTGCAGAATTAGAAAAGGTACAAAGAAGAGCCACCAAAATCATAAAGGGGATGGAAGGATACTCCTATGAAGAGAGGCTAAAAAGGTTAGGGCTCTTCAACTTGGAAAAAAGACAACTGAGGGGAGATAAGATAAGGGTGTATAAAATAATGAATGGAATTTAACACATAAACATAGATTGGTTATTTACTCCTTCAAAATGTAGATAGACTAGGGGGCATGCAATGAAGCTACAATGTAGCCCATTTAAGACTAATAGGTGAAAATGTTTTTTCACTCAATGCATAATCCAACTCTGGAATTCATTACCGGAGGATGTACAATTGTGGCCATTATTGGCACCCTTGCAGTTCAACCCCTTGATGTCCAGTATCTCCTAAAAAAGGGTAGCTAATGAAATGGCTTTGGATTATATATGCACACATATTTGACACATAAATAAAACAAGAACAATTTAAAAAGGAAATAGCAGGAAATAGTATAAAAACTGGGACATTGCCAGGACAAGGATTTTTTGGTTAAATGCTCAAATAGATTGGAATGTGAGTCAGAATGCTAGCTCTAAGTATAGCTGTAAAACATTTGATGTGGATGTGGAGGGTTGAAGAATCCAGTATGATGCACATATGCTTGAATTTAGGACTGAAGGTAAAGGCAAAGGTATATTTCTTGTTAAAAATAAAAAATAAAAATAAAATACTCCAAGCAGCATAGGTGCTATAGATTGTCCCTCTAAGAGGCTGAACATGAGGAAAGAATAGTACGTTGGGAAATGTGTTTTTTTTTTTATGGGCTGATCACTAATTGGTGGGGAAGGGTTTAAAGGGTTGCCGAATAGGAGACACTTTTGAATTCCCTGCCCGGTTAACCGACAGTGAGGAAGGACTAGAAACAGTTTGTGAGTAAGTATGGCTGAAATGTTTGAGTAGAAAATGTTTGCTAAGGATGTTTTAAATTTTGGGAGAATAGGGTTAGAGTTAAACTGTGGTAGACTGTTGTTGTTATTATTACCATTTTTATTGCCTTTGTCCCCTGAATAGTGGTCTTTGAAGAACCATTGTTTTGGCTTGCTGGTGTTGATGGGACCTGATTAAAAAAAAATCCCCTGAAGAAGCAGTGGCAAAACGCTTGATGGCTCCACACATGGTGTTGGGCAGATTGGGAAAATCATCAATGTCAGATAAGTGGTTACACTATTCTTAGGTGGAGGGAGTTTTGCTGATATAGAACATGATTATTGTCACCCTTATAAACAATTCAAATCAATTTGAACAGAAGAACCACATTCCCATTGCAGTAAAATTAGAATCACCTGTGATCATTTGTCAGTACTCACATGACTTGAATCAACCAATGAATGATGGCTCTAATATATAAAATGGCCACATTCGGGGGGGGCGGAGCCTGATGTCCAGCGGGTAAGACGCTTCGCGCTGAAGCTCCCGAGAGGCCTACTTAGAATCCTGACTTAATACCTATACAAACGTACTATTTCGCTCCGGGCTGACCGGGGTACCTCGGGGGGGATGGCGGCCCATAAACCAGCGCGCTTGGACTTCGGGTCTCCTTCTTCTTCTCACGGAAAACGCTCCAAAACAGAGGTGTCCTCCCCACAGAAGATGGCTCCATTTCGGGAAAACCCCGAAATGCACCTGGAGATTTTAGAGGAAATACGCGGCGTGAAGGAATTGGTGCAGTCCAATGGAGAAGCGCTTAGAGCCATGCGAGAAGACTTTGGAGTGCTCCAGGACCGACTTGAAAGTCTCTCATTACGGCAGGACAATATGGCGGGGGTCCTCGACTCGCACGCGGTGCGCTTGGGCACACTGGACAAGGCTGAGCGCCAGATACAGAATCTTCAAAAGGAGTTAGAAGATAGCAATAATCGAGCCCGTCGCAACAATGTGAGGCTCATTGGAATACCGGAGGGGGTGGAAGCGGGAGATATGAGAGAATTCCTGCTCAAAACTCTTCCCTCCTTGCTGAAGATCACCTTTCATAAAGAACTGGAAATCGATCGTGCACACCGTGTTCCTACCCACATGGCGCTCAACCGAACGACCCCCCGGCCTATTATCTTTCGCTTGCTACGATATCAACAAGTGGAACAAATTTTAAATGCTGCCCGGGCGAACCATCATTTGGAATTTGAAGGTCACAAAGTCTCCTTCTTCCCTGATTTGGCAAAGCCTACCGTTGACCGACGGAAGAAACTCCTTGCTTTTCGCCCTCGACTTCAACAGCTACAGGCTCGCTTTGGCCTGTTGTATCCCGCGAAGCTCCGAGTGACTCTCCACAACCAAACCAGGACATTCGAAGATCCTGATCTACTATCAACATTTTTAGACTCCAAAGAAGCAGAGCAGATGCGCTAATCCAACGACTTGGACTTTTATTTGCCGGCTCTGTCCGCCATTTTGAAGGGCCCGATGCGGCGGTCATAGTCAAGCACAGAGACTACCTGGACTTTCTTTCTTTCTTTCTATGACTTTTGTTTTTGGTCTCCTATCCCTCCATGATGTGTGCCTCGGTCGGATTCGGAGCACGCACAGTCCTACAGGTTATGTGTTTTTTCAATTTCGGCCTTCTCTGGGGCTTCTCCCCGCAGACACATGGTCGCCAGTAATTTTTGGGGTTCTGCTTCTTCTCTACCGCGCTGCGGTTTTTCTTTTTTAATGTGGGGCGCTTCATTGTATTATCTAAGCTTATTTTCTTTTATGCCATATGTACAGCCAGATACAGTCAATATGAGGGACATTGTGAAATTATGTGCGCTATCATGCTCAGAATTTTTAACTTGTCTGAATGGCCTTATGTAAAATCTTATCACTCAACGTAAAGGGCATTAATAGTCCAATCAAAAGAAAGAAAATCCTTAGCTATCTTAGCCATGAGCATGCTGATTTAGCGTTTCTTCAGGAAACGCACTTAAACTCTGCTGAAACACTGAAACTCAATGTTAAGCCTTACATGGTGGCTGCCTATTCTCCCGCCGTTTCCAAACGGTGCGGGGTAGCCATTCTGGTTAAGAAATCTTTGCAAGCTACTGTAATTGATACTAGCGCTGACAAGGAGGGTAGATGGGCCCGAGTACATCTTAAGGTTGGAGATAGTGAATTTACATGTATTTGCATTTATGCCCCGAATGTGGACAACCCTGCTTACTATGAAAGTATTGCGCAGTTGGCACAGGCCTCTGCCAATACTCCATTAATACTTGGTGGTGATTTTAATCAAGTGTTAGATCCTCTGATAGATAGACAGCCGCCTAGAACGAGTAGTCCACCCAAGAGTCTTGCTACCCTTACAGCTCTGATGCAAGATCTTGCGCTGGTAGATATATGGAGGCTGCTTCACCCCTCCGACTTAGAGTTCACTTTCTTTTCTGCCCCCCATCACTCCCAATCTAGAATAGATTTCTTTCTCATTTCCAAAGCACTGATTTCTCAAGTAGACACGACTAGGACTCATCCTCTCCATATTTCAGATCATGCTGCCATATCTTTATCATTACATGTCACTGCGCGGGACGATTCTCCCCGAGCTTGGTTTTTTGATAGATCCCTACTGGGTCAAAAAGATTTTCAGGTTGATATAAAGGCCGCTATCCAAGATTATTTTCATTTTAACTCACCCCATGACACAGCGAGCTGGGCTTGGTGGGAGGGTTTTAAAGCATCTATCCGCGCAACTATAACCAGCTATCAAATTCGGCAGGGGAAACAAAGAAAGCAGCATTTACTGATTCTAGAGCAGCAGATACAAGCTGGGGAGCGTCTCCTCACGTCCCGTACTGACCCATGTATCTTACTCCGTTTACAACGCTTGCGTTTTCAATACAATCAGCTTTTGTACACTGCTGCTGTTAAAAATATTGAATCACAACAAGGGCTATATTATCGGGAAAATAATCGTGCTGGCAAATTATTAGCAAATGCCCTAAAAGGTCAAAAAGAAGCCAAGCGTGTTACCGCCCTCCGTAATCCGTCGGGGGGGGGGCTTGGTCACTAAAGATACCGAAATCTTAGAACTCTTTCGTGATTTTTATACTCGGCTTTATCAATCTGAATGTGATTTTGATCCAGATGTATTTGAACGCTTACTTTCAGGGGTACAAAGACCGACCCTATCTGACGAAGATAGAGTGGCCTTGGACACACCATTTACTGTCTCAGAAATTCATTCTGCTATCAAGAAATGTGCCTCAGGTCGAGCCGCAGGCCCAGACGGTCTCCCTGCTGAATTCTACAAAACCTTTCACGCTGACTTAGCTCCAGTTTTGAAACTTTATTTTTCTGCTCTGGCCGAGGAGGGTTCTCCTTCTGGGTCCTTTTCAATGGCAAATGTAGTAGTTTTTGAGAAAGAGGGGAGAGACCCGCAACTAACAGCTAATTATCGTCCAATTTCCCTCCTAAACGCGGACTATAAAATATTTGCCACCATTCTCTCTACCCGGCTCTCTGATAGGATGCCTACCTTAATACACCCAGATCAATGCGGTTTCATTCCTGGTAGATCAACTGCTGACAATGCTCGGACTCTATGCCATGTACTGACTACCGCAGTTAATCTTGATCGCCCATTTGTTGGCCTCTCACTTGATGCTGAGAAGGCCTTTGATCGCTTAGAGTGGCCCTTCCTATTTGCAGTCCTCCGCTGGTACGGATTCGGGGAAGGTTTTCTCCGTTGTCTTCGCACCATGTACGCACAGCCTACAGCCAGTATATGTGCCAATGCTTTAAAGTCTCAGCCTTTTCCTCTTCAACGCGGCACTCGCCAGGGATGCCCACTGTCTCCACTTCTCTTCGATCTTGCACTCGAACCCTTGGCTTTACTAATCCGGCAATCGGAGGAGATTCATGGAGTCCCCTTCACCCATAGGGAAATCAAAATTTCAGCGTATGCTGATGACCTTATGCTTTTTGTCTCTATAGACTCAGTACCGGCTGTCCTAGAGCAAATTGGTAAATACTCACAACTGTCCGGTTATAAGATAAATTGGACCAAGTCGGTAGCCTTTCCATTAAATCCTTTGCTTCATCAGGCAGATATGCAATCCTTCCCCTTTTTATGGCAACCTCGCATGGTCAAATACCTTGGGGTTCACTATTGTTCTCCTTTGGAAGACACTATCTCCTTCAATGCCAAAGACTTAACCTCTAAAGTCCGGGCGCTTACTCATCGCTGGACTCCTTTAACACTTACCTGGTGGGGTCGATTAGAAACCATAAAAATGATGATTGTTCCGAAAGTGAATTATATCTTAGAAATGTTGCCCTGTCTTTTACCTCGACGTATATATAAAGATATAGAGGGCCTTCTGACTAGATACTTGTGGCAAAACAAGACACCTAGGATAGCGAAACATAAGCTGCAAGCAGATAAGGAAAATGGGGGTGTCAGATTCCCTGATTTCCTGAAGTATCATCAATCTTTTCTTCTCAAACAAGGCGCTCGTTGGCTAGAAGATCCAGTACCGAGTAGACCTGTGTGGCTAGACATAGAAGAGGACCTTTGCAAACCGATTCCTCTTACTTTTCTTCCTGGTATGACTCTCCCATCAGACTCCCACTTTCCACCAATGCTTTTAGACACCTTAGGTGCCTTTAATAATCTTATGCAATCTTTGGACTCCCGACTCTGTCCGTTAGACAAGCTCCCACTTTGGTACAATACTCGATTTCGAATACAAAATAAGCCGATGGCGTGGAGCCCCTGGTACACTAGGGGCATTTGGATTCCTAGTCAGTTGTTCCATGAAGGTCGCTGGAAAACTTTTAGTGAATTGCAAATTGAATTTGGTCTCCCAGCGAAACACTACTTTCAGTTGGTGCAACTTCAGCATTGCCTTCGGAGTGCTAAGGTGCTCCCGCCATCGGCCTCCCCTACACAAGGTTGGTTGGAGACTATCCGATCTATCGGTAGTTCACCGGGTGTAGCATCCAATTTTTACAAAACCTTATGTAATGCTATAACGAGAGATACCCCTATAGCGCAGAAAGCATGGGAGAGAGAATTGCATGTGACTTTGACCCCGGAGCAATGGAGCCTTGTCTGGAGTAGAGTGACACGGGTCTCCCGATCCGCCTCACTCACTCAGACACTCTTCTTTCTAGCCCACCGGTGTTTTTACACTCCTGACAGATTAGCCAAATGGAACACTACTCAGGGCAATAGTTGTTGGACATGTCATGCGGCCATTGGTTCACTACCTCATGTTATGTATGAATGTCCCGCACTACAGTATTATTGGCGTCGGGTCTGGGGTCGTATCCAGTCTATTTTGCACTTTCAAGAGCCCCTTTCTTGGAGGATAGTGGGACTTCGCTCAGCTGCGGGGATCCCCTCTCTTCCAAAAACGGCTTACTTCCTTTTGGACTTTATGCTTGGCATTGCTATTTCCCTAATTACGAAATACTGGAAAAATAGCTCCCATCTGAGCCCCAATGAATGGTGGAATCATGTCTGTCTCTACAGTAAATATGAACAAATACCTCGTATGTTTGCTTCCCCCATTCAGACTCCTCATCATCGGTCTAAATGGAAGATGCTCAATGACTATGTACATTCTGCTCAATGCTCTCATCTGACTGTCTAAATTTGTATATATCTTTGTCCCATGATTATTCTGTATCGCAGATACTCTTTTGATTGTTTTGATGTATAATCACTGTTGTTTGGAAGCGCTCACATGCTGACATAATCAGCTAGAGAAGAAGCGTGGGGGTGGGGGGTAATTGGGTTTACTTTTCTTTATTGTATACTTGTTTTGTCTCCTTTGGTGTGTTGTTTCTTTTGTTTGTTGCAAAATGAAAATAAAAGTTTAAAAAAAAAAATGGCCACATTCATTCACTGTTCCATTTTTGCAATGGTGAAGACAAGAGAGCTGCCTCAGACCATCAGAAAAGCCATTATCGGTGGTGAAGCTTCCTGTACTTGTTTCCTGGTTGGAGGAGCCCCACACTAGCAGTCTAGCTGCAGGAGGAAGATGGGAGCCCTGCCTGAAACGTGGACAGACCCTACCAATAGCGTGCCACTGAGTCTGTTACAGGACTTTAAAACCTGGTGCATTCCTTCCTGTCTCTGGTGGCAAAGTTTCCTGCACTTGTTTCCTGTTTGGAGGAGCCCCATGCTAATGGTCTAGCTGCAGGAGGAAGGAGGGAGCCCTGCCTGAACCACAGACAGACCCTACCAATAGTGTACCACTGAGTCTGTTACAGGACTTTAAAACATGTTACGTTCCTTCCTGTCTCTGGTGGTGAAGTTTCCTACATTTGTTTCCTGGTTGGAGGAGCCCCACACTAGTGGTCTAGCTGCAGGAGGAAGGAGGGAGCCCTGCCTGAGCCGTGGACGGACCCTACCAATAGTGTGCCGCTTTTACATCTTGGGGCCTATAAAGATTGGGCCCTTTCTGTGAGATGCGGCCACAGGCGTTTCCAAAGGGGCATATCCAAAGGGGCAGGTTCTGCCCCTTTGGAGCCCCTTCAGAGCATGGAGGAGCATTGGTGAGTTTAGCCATGTGACATAGGTAAGTGGAAGAAGAAGGTGTTTTCCATAAATATTGTTAATCTGATGAAGGTGGTTAAAACTATTGGGCCTATGGATAGGCATATCGTATGTTGGTGAAAACGCCGGAGGATTCTGCTGGACCATTGTCTGATGGTTTGGTCTCTCCATTTAATTCTTCATCTAGTTTGCAGGTTGGAATCTCTGCCCATAGCTCAACAATGGAATTGTGATTCCTGTTGTGTCTCCCCCAAAGTTGAGTGAGGCTATGCGGGATAAGGGTTTGTTTTCTCATGATTTGCCCAGCTCCTTGACAGGACGTGAGTCTGGCAGGAAGGTTCCTCTCCCGTGGACCATTCAGGTCTCATCACTAGTCAATGTATCAGGAGGTATTCCTGAACTCGCTGTTGGTGAGCAGATGTCTGTTGTTACCTTAATGGATCTATGGGTGTTGGTCTCTCATATGGAGGATTCCCTGCGGGATACAATTTCTCAATTTTCTAACATTACAACTGAAACTGTGGCTAAATTGGCACAGCATGGGATAACATCATCATGCCTATGCCTCAGCAAATAGAAAATATTGTGGATACCCTGAACACAACAATCTCGCCAGCTAACCCATGCTCAGTGGCTTGGATCAAATCCTTTAAGGACCATCTCAGTCAACACATCCACAAGATTGTGAAGGAATCTCTCCAACAAGGATACGTGCCACAGTCCCTCAAACAGGCAATGATACACCCAATCCTCAAAAACACCACACTAAACCCATCAGACCCCAAATCTTATTGCCCTATATCAAGCCTACCATTCATCTCAAAGATCATCAAAAAAGTAGTGCAAAAATAACTACAGGACCACATCGACCTGAACACTCCTCTAGATACACACCAGCATGATTTCAAGCCACAACGCAATGTGGAAACCCTGTTACCACCCTCTTAGACAACCTAATAAAAGGCCTGATAGTTTTCATGGACATTTCGGCCGCCTTTGATACAATATCCCACACCATATCACTATAACGTCTCCAAGAGATTGGACTATGCAACAACACCCTAAAATGGTTTAGTTCATACCTGAGCAACCGAATGCAGCAAGTCAAATGCGGTGAGAAGAAGTCATCACAGTTCTCCACCATGCAAGGAATCCCACAAGGATATGCACTTTCATCTATACTCTTTAACTTATACATACAGTCCATATGTAACATCATTAAACAACACAAGATACATTACCATATATATGTTGACAATATCATGGTTTATGCCCCAATAGACCTGCTAGCAGCCTACCTAAATCTTATAATCAAATGCCTTGAAGACATGAACACCTGGCTCACCAACAATAACCTGACAGTCAACTTTGACAAGACAGAGGCGCTGTTCATCTCCAGAAACTTCACATTCAATCCACTACAAACACTCAACATCCTACACAAGACAATAACACTAAAGGATGAAGTAAAACACCTGTGTATTACCCTGGACAAGAACCTCAACCTACAGATATACATCAACAAAACTGCGGCAAAACCCTGCAACCGGTTAAAGCTCATTAGGAGACTCAAACCAGTCCTAAGCCAGAACCATTTCCATACAGTGTGCCAGGTCATTATCACCCCAATTTTGGACTACGAAAACTCAGTATATCAAGGCCTCCCCAAGCAGACCTACTCCAATTTGTACAGAATACAACAGCACGAATCATCACGGGCACTGCCAAAAATGAGCATATCACACTCATACTACAACAATTGCACTGGCTGCCAATTCGCACATGTGCAAGATTCAAAACTACCTTGAACATATTCATAGTCATTCACCACTACTCAGCAGATACACTCCAGAACATTATACCAGAGATATAAGTAACAGGCCCAGACGAAACAACAAGGAAAACATGCTCATCACACTCACAGGATATCATAGAACAAATCAATCAGCATCCAAAAGAGCACCTTCACTCTTGACACTTGCCCTATGGAACTCCCTCCCTCAGGGAATAAGAGCCCTGAAAGACATCAAAGACATCCGCAAAACACTCAAGACCCTCCTGTTTATGGAATACTTCGGACATGTAACCTAATCTGCGACAAGCAGCAGAATACAGCTCCAACCAACCTGCTGACAGCACACACAATCATAAAATAATTAACTGTATATAGTTTGTATATATGTTCATAGCCATACCCCTCCCCACTACCACCTGGTAAATGTATACCAACAAGTTGTACTGTAAACCACTGATTGAAGGATACGGTGCTATATAAAACTGGTTAAATAAATAAAATAAATAAATAGTCAGTTGTCATTTGTTGAATCTAAAATGCAGAAAGTTGAGACACAAGGCACCCAGGTTCAGAAAGTTTTGGTCTCATTTCTTACTGATAACCTTGCCCTCCACCGGTGACTGGAGAACCTGGAAAATGCCTCAAGGTCTAAGAATCAAAGGGGTATGTTTACTAAAACCCCGTTAGGTGCGCGCCGCGTTAGTGTGCGGGATGCCATAAAAGGAGTGGGCGTGTCAGTCTGAAAAAAGCAAACTGGGATTAATCATGCGCTAATGTGCGCTGTGCGCTCATGTGCGCCGCGCACATTAGCGCATGAGAAACGCGCGCAGGAAGCATAAGCAGGTGCGCTGATGTGCAAGCACAGGAACAGAGCCACTGTACAATGGTTAAGACACTGACCAATGATGCAGGGATCATGGGTTCAATCCCCCACTGTGCCCAATGAATAAGGCTGGGTGAGGCACTACCTGTTATGTGTAATATTGCATTCTGAGGCATATTAATTTTATTTTAATTACTGCTACTAGCAAACGCACTCTCAAAGCACTGTAACATAAGGCGCCCCATAAGGTACCGCAGAGGGCACATTTTAAAGTGCACTGTCTGCCACGGCACCCTACAATGTTGCTGAAAGGGTGGCGTAAAGGGCTCCATATAGGGTGCCCTATGAGGCACAGCAAGGTCATAGCACTGTTTTTGATGGCAGCACTGTGCATTTCAACGCATGAAAATCTTAAGTAGGTGCGCTGAAATGCAAGGAGGAACAGCAGTGTAGCACAATGGTTAAGGCACTGACTGATGATACAGGGGTCATGAGTTCAATCCCCAGTGTGCCCAATACGTAAGGCTAGCTGAGGCATCAGATTTGACATGTAAGTATTGTTTCCTAAGGCATTTTATTTGTATTTTAATTATTGCTGCCAGCAAACACACCCTCACGTGCCGTAACCTAAAGTGCCGCATAAGGCACCCTATAAGGCACTCCATAGGGCACATTATAAAGTGCACTGTACGCCACGGCACCCTATAATGTCCCCTATAGGGCACCCTATAAGGTGCTCCATAGGACACCTTATAAGGCACCTTATACGGACTGGCACCCTATCAATCGCTCCATAGCATACTGTATAGTGCACCTTATATGGACGGTAACCATAAGGTGCCCTATAGGGCGCCCTATAAAGCACCCTCTGAGGCACCTTATGGGTACAGTACGCTGAGGGTGTTATTGCTGGCAGCACTAATGTACTTTAAAAATAGATAATGCTTTGGACAGCCCTATCAAATAACCCCACTGTGGGTTTGAACCCATGACCTCTGGCTCTATTGGTAGTGAAGTAACCAGTGGGCTACAGCTCTATAACTGCTTGCAACCACCTGGCTGGCTGCAGAAGGACTGCAAGTCACCACACAAACAGTCTGCTGTGGTCACCAGGATAGGGTTAACCCACCCATACTCATGATGCACTGCACATGCAAATCAGCAGTCTACAGATGATCACAAGATGGGGTATGCACCCCCACAGCACCTCGGCTTTGTAGGGGGAACTGACCGTGTGTGGTACTGGCACAGAGTAGCTACACACTGTCACATTGTGCAGGTACTGCAAACACCCTGAGGGTGAGGTGGGGCACCCAGCACCAGGTCCCCAGCAGTGCTAATGTGTGAGATAGGTAGTTTCTGCAGACTCACCTTGGATATATCTGTATGACTCAGTCAGGCGTAGCCCCTATGGACCCCTAGGAGGATTATGTACCACCACCCTCCTCCTTCTCCAGATCTGAGGATGGTAAACAGGGTCTCCCACCAACAGATCCACATTCTACCTCCCTGCAATGGTGGCAAAAGAGGGGACCATCAACCCCAGTCCTGCTGGGGAACAAACACCCTACAGGGCAATCAATGCAGCTCTGTACACATCCATAACACAACAACAGACAGACCTTAGGCCTGGATATGCTAAGCTGCACCCCACCACTATCTGATATTCTCCTGCAGCAAGCCTTCAGCCGCTGCACCCTGCAAGGCGCTCCATCAGGACACATACCAGCTGCAGACAGTCTGCTAGCTAGTCCATAGTGCACCCAGAACTGGGATGTCAGCATACACACCAAGCAGATAAGTCAGTGACTGGGCCCCAAAAATAAACCCATAAACATCACATGACAGAAATACTATACAGCACTATGGGGGTGCCTAGCCATGCTGTGGTCACTGCACAGTCAGGGTGAGAGTGATCTCCCAGCAGGACATGCTGTGGCCACCCTGTCTGTGCAGGTGGTGGCCGGGCACTACAATGTCCCAGCCAGTGCCCTATGCCCTGTGCTGATGCATCCTGGCCAGGCAACCCTGTCCGGGCTATACCCATGGTACCTTGCTCCTCATTATGCACATTGGCAGGCCAATACTGGCAACAGTGCTGGCAGTGTGGGCTGTGGAGAGTGTTTGCAGCCACCACACACTGGATAGACAGACACACACTCCCACACCTATGCCAGCATTGTGCTACTCTAGAGGAGTTTAGCAGCCCTGGCCACCACACCAGTCCTGGGCGCAGTGCAGGCATGGATATGGTACGCAATACTGTTGGGGGTCACTCCCCAGGGTGGTAAACACTGTCAGAGACCAGACCTGAAGCACACTCCACAGACAGCAGAAAGGTTGCTATGATGGAGCTCAATCAGCAAACTGTGCTTAACGTAGGAATTGGTATCTGCCAGTATTCATAGCAAATGTTTGATAGCTGTGTACCATATTCCCAGGTGTAGGGTGGCATTGCTAAGGTATGCAAGGGCTAGTATTGGGAGAGGCACGCAGGGCCCAATGTCCTGCCTCTCCAGGAGGCATTGGCTAATGGAGCCTGTGGGTGTGTCTGCCCCTGTTGGCTGCTGCTTTACGGCAGAGGTTCCCAACTCCAGTCCTGGTGTGCCAAACACTGTTCGGGTTTTCATGCTGTCCCTCATGAATATACATGAGATACATCTGCATACCATGGGGGTGGTGCATAGATATGCAGCACAGGCATCTTTATTAGAGGCAGCATGGAACCTGAATGGTGTTTGGCCCTCCAGGACTGCATTTGGGAGACTCTGCTCTAGGTAATGCACCTGTTTATGGTGTCTTTGCTCTGTAGGGTAAAATGTAGGTGTTTTGGGCATGTTTACGTCATCTGCAATAAAGGTTCTGTCTGTATTAGCATGTTGTAGTAGTGGGTAAAATATGGGGACTGGGTTGGCAGGCACCATAGCTGGGACTTGAACCTGTGACCTTCTGCCTCCAAACACACTGGTTGTGTGCACTGCACCACCGTGTTGCTATAGAGACAGTGCATTACCTGGTGATACCATGACTGTTTGTCCGGCAGGGCCTGTCTGTTGCAGTGCATGGCACCCACCTACACAGGTCTAGGCCATGGTCTGCTCTGCGCAGCTGCCACTGCCCCCTCCACCAACAGTACCCCTCCGCCACCATGCTGACATGGCCTTATATTGGAGACAGCATAAAACCTGAATGATTTGTGGCCCTCCAGGACTGAATTTGGGGGACTCTGCTCTAGGTAATGCGCATGTTTCTGGTGTCTGTGCTCGGTGGGGTAAAATATAGGCGTTTGAACCATGCGTATGTTCTCTGCAATAAAGGTTTGTCCACACTATCACGGTTTGGTAGCGGGTAAAATATGGGGACTGGATTGGCAGTAGACCCAGCTGGGTCTTGAACTTGTGACTTTCTGCTTCTGAACACACTGGCTGTGCTCACTGCACCACACTGTGCTCACAGAGACAGTGCAGTCCCTGGAGATACCATGGTTGTTTGTCAGACACAGCCTATCTGTTGCAGTGCATGGCACCCACCTACACAGGGCTAGGCCATGGTCGGCTCTGGGCAGCTGCCACTGCCCCTCTCCACCACCAGTACCCCTCTGCCATCATGCTGACATGCCCTTCTGCTGGTGGTGCTGGTGGTGTGCAGTCTCATGCCATCCAGTGTGCAGGTAGGCGGCTGCCTATGGTGTGTGTTCTGGGGTAGGGGTGCCTGCATAGGCATCCACGCTTCCCCCCAACACTGCCTGCCAATGTTCTGTGCCCTTGGGGGTACCTGCTGGGTACTATCCCCTGTGACACTGTGATAAACACTCTCATGCCCATGTTGGGCCATCATCAGTTGCTGTCTGTCTGCTGTTCAGTTTCAGCATTCCTATGTGCCACCTAGGCATCTGCCTGGTCCGCACTGTGCCCCGGCTGCACCACAGCATGTGCCGCCTGCAGCCCTCTGTGGCCCCTTTTCAGGCATCTGACCAGTTGCCCATTCTGACATGCCCGCCCTGCTGTTGCGGGACATGTGCATGCCATAGGACACCTGTCCGATGCAGAGGGAAACCCTGATCAGTGCTATTTAATTGTGGGATCATTCACCTTGTATGGGGACGGAGCGTAGACCTTTCCATAATTCATATCTTTTTTGGGGTGCTTTCTCGGGAGTGTTTTTTGATGTTTCCCATTAAAACCACTGTTGCCAAGCTTGGTTATGTTTTTTCTATATTTTGTTGGGGTCATTTTCAGTGTTTATTTGCCCTTTTGTTCTGCGCACATGTATCACACTTATCACTTTTTGTTGGTTTCCCTGGGTTTGCTGTACATTGCTAACAGAAGTGGTTTCTCTTCCCTTTAAATCGGCTCTAACGTGAGGTTTTCACTCGCGGTATTTTTTGCCTCAGATTTCAGCCTCGCAAATGTGCGGGGAGCCTCTCCCCTCCCACTCTCCACCCACTGACCCCTTCTCTCTGCCCCTGGAGAGCCTTCCTCCGCCCTCCGGGAGCCTTTCCCCGCCTTCATCGCACATTAGCACGCCGCGCACATGAGCGCCATGCACATGAGCGCCGCGCACATGAGCGTGCATATTTGGGCCCCGTATGCGACATTAGGGTGTGCTAAGGTGCCTTAGCGCACGCTAACATCGCGCAGTGCACATTAGCGCACAGTAGCGCACATTAGCGCAGTTTAGTAAACATACCCCAAAGTGTTTGAACTTTCCTATTACAAGATATCTTTCTCCTTTGATTCTTTTCCATCAATATTTAAAAGAGGTCTTGGGTTTTCAAGACCATACAACTATATCTTTAGATAGTATTTTTTATTTAACAAGAGGCTCAGGAGGCTCAGGGGTTCTGCTAGCAGCTGGTGAAGAGCAGGGGGTGGATATGGTCTTAGGAAGTTTAGATCTTTCTGCAAGTAGCTTTAAGATATATACCATTGAATATAAGTCGCAGTTATCCTGTGCAAGAAACACCATGCCGAATATAATGAATGTGTATATATACAGGGTGGCCCAAAAAAAGTGAGAACATCTCGTAACATATAAGTTATTTAAAAATTCAAAACCACAGATGTAAACAATTGACAAATTTTAAAAAAAAGATGGTGACCGGAAATTGTCAAAATAAAGACGTTATATAGCTAAAAAAGGTAAATAAGTAAACTATTTAAGCTTTTAATTTACGAGATGTTCTCACTTTTTTTGGGCCACCCTGTATATATATATATATATATATATATATATAGAGAGAGAGAGAGAGAGAGAGAGATCTTATGTAAATAGTTATTTTTTATAACTCATTCATAATGTCCCATGTAAAAGTTTTGTTACAATGTAAACTGCCCCTGATCTCTGGAAGAGGCGGTATCGAAAAACGTTCTAAATAAATACATTTATTTTTGGAATCCTCTAGGAATGAGATCTCTTCTAGGGCAACACTATTGGTAACATTTCATTCAGAATAGGAAAGAAAATGTTTTCTTGAAATTGTATTTCTCAAAAAAGAATGAACTATTTTGGGGCCATAAGATTAATATTTTTCCAGATGTTTCTAGGATTACCCAGCTAAGGTTCCTGGCTTTCCTAAGTTTGAAACCCTGTGTTTTGATGCTAGGTGCTTCTTTTTTCCTTAAATTTCCTTGTAACAATTATATTTTTCTAGATATTTCCCAGTTGGAAGATTTCATCAATGCTCACAGTACTGTTCAAAATACTTAAAATGTCTAAAGTCATTTGCAATTAACTGTATGGTTTTGCTGAGCTGTTAGTATTCAAGGATTATTTTTTTTTTTAGTTTCTCCTCTATACCTTTCATTTTTGCTTTATAACGAAATTGGGGACTTGTGCCATCCTTAAAGTGGGCTTGTTGAGTAACTTGTGGATTATTGTTCTGGCTGGTTGTAGTCTTCTCTCATTTTCTAAGCTTTTTTTTTCATTTGTAATAATGAAAAATTGCAATTAAAAAAAAAAAGAAAAGCCATGGGTGAAGTCCAAGGAGGTCGCTGCTGCTCAAAGACAAACATAAAAAGGAATGCCTGATCTTTGCACAAACCCACCTTGAGAAACCACCATCCTTATGGGAAAATGTTCCATGGACAGATGAAAACAAATAAGCTTTTTGACAATGCAGACCAGCGATACATTTACAGGCGAAGAAATGAAGCTTATAAGGAAAAAAAAACACCTTTCCTACAGTTAAATGTAGTGGAAGTTCCATAATGTTGTGGGGCTGTTGTGTTGCCTCAGGAAATAATAAGGTATTTTGGAGTGAAATGTGCTACCTAGGGGTATGTTTACTAAACCGTCCTAATGTTACCAGTGCTAGTTGCAGCGATAATGTGAAGAATGCCATATAAGCAGTGGGCGTTCCAGTCCTAAGGTAGCAAGAATATGTATCGCACGATAGTGGGCGCCGTGGCACATTAACGCGCGTTAACCCTAAGTACATGCCAGCACAGTGTTAGAAGCTATAACAATGTAGCCCACTGGTTACTGCAATGACTGGAGGCAGAGGCTATGGATTTGATCTTGCAGTGGTGTAATCTGAAAAGGCTGTCTGAGGCATTCTCTTTTAATTTAAATCAGTGCTGCCAGCAAAAACACCCTCACAGTGCCGTAACCTAAGATGCCTCATAAGGCGCCCCATAGGTCACATGTAAAGTGCCCTGTCTGCCAAGGCACCCTATAATGTGCCCTATAGGGCGCTTTATAGGGCACTTTACAGGGCGCCTTATAGGGCACCATGAGGCACCTTAGGCTACTGCACTGTAAGGGTGTTTCTGCTGGCAGCACTGTTTAAATTAAAAGAAAATGCCTCAGACAGCCTTTTTAGATTATACCACTGCGGGATGGAACCCATGACCTCTGCCACCACAGTCATTGATGTAACCAGTGGGTTACATCTCTATAGCTACTACCACACTGCTGGCTGGCTACAGAAAGACTGCAGGTCACCACACAAACTGTCTGCTGTGGTTACCAGGATAGGGTAAACCCACCCATACCCATGATGCACTGCACATGTAAATATGCAGTCTACAGCCAATCACATAATGGGGTATACACCCCCACAGCACCTAGGCTTGGTAGGGGGAACTGACCGTGTGTGTTACTGGCACAAAGTAGCTACAGACCATGACATTGTGCGGGTCCTGTGCTCACCCTGAGGGTGAGGTGGGGCACCCAGCACCAGGTCCGCTGCACCTGGCTTGGTTGAGATAGGTTGTTCTGCAATCTCCATCAGTGCCAGTGTGTGATAGGTAATCCTTGCAGACACATCTTGGATACACCTGTGTCCATCTGTATTTCCCATTCATGTCTTGCCCTTGTAGACTATGATGCACCCAGAATGGTGCATATCCTGCGTGGGTGCAATGGTCACATGTTATGGATGGATGGATGGATGGATGGATGGATGGATGGATGGATAGATAGGTAGGGGGGGTGTTTGGACCCAAAAGCGAATTATGTAGCACCACCCAAGCTGCTCTCTGTGGCTCAGGGTGGGGGGACAGGATCTCCCACCAACAGATCCGCATTGTACATCTCTGCAATGATGGCAGTAGAGGGGACATTCAACCCCAGTCCTGCTGGGGAGCAGACACCCTACAGGGTAGTCGATGCAGATCTGTACACATCACCTAAGACAATGGCAGACAGGCAGAACGCTGGAGCAGCTCAGCTGCCCCCCACCACTATCAGACATTCAACAGCAGAGGGCACAGTCAGTCTTCACCCACTGCACCCTGCAAGGCATTCCAGCCATACACATGCTAACTACAGACAGTCTGCTAGCTAGTACATAGCGCATGTTCCTGGAGGAACTGTGTGCACCCAAAAATGGGATGTGAGCATACACACACCAAGCAGGTATGTCAGTGATTGGGCTCCAAAAAAGAGAACCCCTAAATATCACTTGAGAGAAATAAGGTATAGCATTATGGGGGAACTAGCCATGCCGTGGTCACTGCTCAGTCAGGGTGAGACTGACCTCCCAGCATGACATGCTGTGGCCACCCTGTCCATGCAGGTAGTGGTCGGGCACTACAATGTCCCAGCCATTACCCTATACCCTGTGCAGATGCATCCTGCCCATGCCACCCTACCCTGGCCATAACCACAGTACCTTGCTCCTCATTATGCACATTGGCAGGCTAACACTGGAGACAGTGCAAGCAGTGTGGGCTCAGTAAGGTGTAGGCAGCCACAACACACTGGATAGATAGACACACACTCCCACACCTATGCCAGCATTGTGCAAATATAGAGGTTTGTGGCATCCCTGGCCGCCACACCATTCCTGGGTACAGTGCAGGCATTGCTATGGTACACAAAACTGTTGGGGTCACTCCCCGGGGTGGTAAACACTGTCAGAATCAATAACTGAAACACACTCCACAGATATCAGAAAGGTTGCGATGATGAATCTCTATCAACAAATCATGTTTAACTTAGGATTTGTTATCTGACATTAATCATAGCAACCTTTTGATATATGTGGAACATGTTCCCAAGTTTAGGACGGCATTGCTAAGGTATGCAGGTGCTAGTATTGGGAGATGCTGCTCTGCGCAGGGTCCAACAGCCTGACTCTCCATGAGGTGTTCGATAGTGGAGCCTGTGTGTGTGTGTGTTTGTACCCCTGTTGGCCTCTGCTCTAGGGCTGAGTTTCCCAACTCCGGTCCTGGTGGGCCAAACACTGTTCAGGTTTTCATGCTGCCCCTAATGAATATGCATGAGATACATTTGCATACAATGGGGGGTGGCGCATACAAATGCAGCACAGGCATATTTATGAGGGACAGCATGACACCTGAATGATGTTTGGCCCTCCAGGACTGAAGTTGGGAAACTCTGCTCTAGGGATTGCACATGTTTATGGTGTCTGTGCTCTGTAGGGTAAAATATAGGCATTTTGGGCATGTTTATTTTATCTGCAATAAAGGTTCTATCTTTATTACCACAGTGTAGTACTGGGTAAAATATGGGGACAGGGATGGCAGGAGCCACAGCTGGGACTTGAACTTGTGACCTTCTGCTCCTGAACACAATGGCTCGTGTACTGCACCAAACTGTTGCCACAGTGGCATATCATTCCCTGGGGATACCATGACTGTTCATCAGACAGACCTTGTCTGATGCAGTGCACGGCACCCACCTAAACGGGGCTTGGCCATGGTCTGCTGTGGGCAGATGCCACTGCCCCCTCCACCACCAGCACCCCTCCGCCACCATGCTGACATGCCCTTATGCCGGTGGTGCTGGTGGTGCGCAGTCCCAGGCCATCCAGTGTGCTGGTAGGCAGGTGCCTATAGTGTGGGTTCTTGGGTAGGGGTGCCTACATGGACATGCGCGTTTCCCCCCACCCCCTGCACCGCCTGCCGATGTTATGTGTCCTTGGGGGCACCTGCTGGGTAATATCCCCTGTGACACTGTGGGACACACACTCGTGCCCATGCTGAACCCTCGTCAGTTGCTGTCTTGCTGCTTTACAGTTTCGGCATTCCTACGTGCCACCTAGGCATCTGCCTAGTCCGCACTGTGCCCCAGCTGGACCACAGCATAACAAACCTGCCCAATATAAATGACAAAATCCTGATCACCGCTATTTCACTGAGGGATCATTCACTTTGTTGGGGGACAGAGCATAGCCCCTTCCAAACATGATATCTTCCTTTTTACGCTTTGTCAGTAGTGTTGCTTTATGTTTATGATTAGTAGCACTATTGGCCAGCTTTGTTATGGGGATTTCAAATGTGGGTCTCGTCATTTAATATGTTTCTTTTCCTTTTTGGTTCCTGCACATGTATCACTGCTATCACTTTTCTGGGTTTCCCTGGCTTTGCTGTACATTGCTGACTGAAATGGTTTCTCTCTCCTGAAAATGTGCCTCTAGCGCGAGGTTTTCACTGGCGCTAATTTTCAGACCTTCATTTCACATCGTTAGTGTGCATGGGGCCTCTCCACGCCCACTCTCCGCCCATTGATCCCTCATCTCTGGCTCTGGGGAGCCTTACTCCGCCCTCTGGGGAGCCTTACTCCACCCTCTGCGCACTTTAATGCCACTGCAGACATTATCGCACGATACGTGATGTTCTTGCATGGTAAAACGCCATTATCATACGATAACGTTGCAGCTGCACCATTAGCACTGTTTAGTAAACATACCCCCTGGTGTCAGAAAGCTATGTCTGAGTTGAAGGTCATGGGTCCTCTAGCAAGATAATGACCCAAAACATACATCCAAAAGTTTAAAAGAATGGTTAAAGAGGAACAAATGGATTGTTTTAAACTTGCCAGCAATGAGTTCTGATCTCAGTCCAATCAAGAACCTTTGAAAAAAGATGAAATCTGCCACTGGTTAAAGGAATACTGGAAACATTCATAAGCTGGAACAAATCACAGTTCAAGAGTGGGAGAAATTACCTGCAGACAAATTTATGAAACTGATAGATGGCTACAAGAAACATTTGGAGGCTGTCATCATTGTCAAGGGTTGTGCAACCAATTATTAGTGAAGGTTTCCATTAATCCTAGCCAGGTCATATTTTGTTTTTTTCCTGACATCTAAGGAACAAAAAAGGGAGAAGAGCCTCTGCAGTAACACACCAGAGTCTACAAAAAAGAGGAGGAAAGCACGGCCACACCAATAAGAATTTTGAATAATCACCTTTATTCAGAGACCCAACAGCCAAGTTTTGTCCTAAAGCCTGCATCAGATGTGGGAATCACAACATTCCAGTTGTCATATTAGAAATCTCAGTCCTGGGCAGTTCTGATAACATATACATGTATGTGTGATTTTAAAAAATGGCTGCATAGTACCAATAGGCATTAGAAAAGTGCTTGTTTCAGCACCCATACACCTGTGGGGAGTACAGAAGGAGGCACTCACATATTCAACATAGTTTTCCCAATGCTAAAGATACATTCAGGTAAAGGACAACACTTGCCTTGTGGATAATATGCCGCTGTTTGTCTCTGCTTGCAAAATGGTAGACTAGGATGTGTATGCAATATAGAATAGAACTTCTCATCCTAATGTTTTGTTGTGGGTATGTCTATGTCTCTGTGGCCATACCATCCATACTGGGTATGTACATGTTTTTAAAATAGGGCCAAAACTTGCACGTGGCATACCTATCAACATGCATAAGTCCATCCATTTTAGTACTTGCATAAATGTGTATCTGTCGGGGGCAGATACAAGCTGATTTTAGAAGGCACCTTTTTGTTAAAATGGTAAATAAAGGTAAAAGGAAAAGGAGACCGCTATGGCTTTTGAAAGAAGTAGCTGAAAAGGTGAAGAAAAAGTGGGAGGCTTTCATGAAATACAAGAGATCACAAGGAGAGGAAGACAGGCATATATATATTTAGAAAAACTTAGAGAAGTTAGCAAAGTAGTCAAGAAAGCAAAGATAAAAAAGGAGGAAATAGCTAATGCAATAAAATGGGGGGATAAGACATTTTTCAGATACGTTAGTGAGAAGAGGAAGGGCAAAAGTGGTATTGTCAGACTCAAGGGTGAAGGGGAATAATGTGTAGAAGCTGATGAGGATAAAGTGGAATTGCTTAACAAATATTTCTGTTCTGTGTTCACAGATGAAGAACCAAGAACAGGACCTCAGAAAACACTCACAAACACGAACAGAAGCGAGGGGCATCATGAACAATTTTCAGAAGACTGTGTTCATGAGAAACTAGCTAAACTTAAAGTAGACAAAGCGATGGGACTGGATGGGATACACCCTAGAATAGTGAGGGAACTTGGGGACATTCTTGCAGCTCCACTGACTGACCTTTTCAATGCCTTGTTGGAGTCAGGAGTGGTGCCAAAGGACTGGAGAGAGGCTCATGTGGTGCCTTTACACAAAAGCGGAAGTAAGGATGTGGTTGAAAACTACAGGCTGGTTAGTTTAACTTTGGTGGCGAGTAAATTATTGGAAACGCTGCCAAAAGAGAAAATAGTGAGGTTTCTGGAGTCCAGCGGATTACAGGATCCGAGGCAGCATGGATTCACCAGAGGTAGGTCTTGTCATACAAATCTGATTGATTTCTTTGACTGGGTGACCAGGGAGATGGACCGAGGGAGAGCCCTAGATGTGGTATATTTAGATTTCAGTAAAGCCTTTGACATCGTTCCTCACAGGCAACTGATAAAGAAACTGAACAACCAAGGGATGGACTCTAAAGTTACTGCTTGGATTAGAAGGTCATACATTTGGGCTGCAGAAATCCAAGGGAGCAATATAGTATAGGGGGTGAAGTCCACTAAAGAAGAGCGGGACCTAGGCATGGTTGTGTCTGATGATCTTAAAGTAGCTAAACAGGTAGAAAAGTCGACAGCAAAAGCTAGAAGGATGTTTGGGTGCATACAGAGAGGAATGGCTAGCAAAAAAAGGAGGTGATAGTGCTTCTGTATAAGTCTTTGGTGCGACCTCATTTGGAGTATTGTCTGCAATTCTGGAGATCGCACCTTCAAAGGATATAAACAGGATGGAGTCGGTACAGAGGGTGACTACTGAAATGGTTAGTGGTCTTCATTATAAAGCATATGAGGACAGATTTAAGGATCTTAATATGTATACCTTAGAGGAAAGGCGGGATAGAGGTAATATGGTTGAGATGTTTAAATACCTCTGTGGCATAAATGTACAGGAGAAGAGCCTCTTTCGATTGAAAGCAAGCTCTGCTACGAGGGGACACAGGATGAGGGTGAAAGGGGATAGATTCAGGAGTGATATGCGGAAATATTTCTTTATGGAAAGAGTGGTGGATCCGTGGCATAGTCTCCCCGTGGAGGTGGTAGAGATGAGGACAGTATCTGAATTCAAAAAAGCATGGGACAAACACAGAGGATCTCTAAAGGAAAAAAGGGGACTGTTGTAGTTGTTGTTATGGAGGGACAGACTAGATAGGCCACATGTTTTTTTTCTGTCATAATTTTTCTATGTTTCTACGTATATGTGCCTGCCTTCACAGCCACCACTCCCACGGTATTTGGGATGTTTTGACTGGGATGTTCCAGATGTACCTAGATAACCTTTCTAAAATGCGTCTTTAAATAAATTTTAAGATGAACTATCAGAGGATCAAAGATAAAATCTAATCTCATACGGATTATGAAGCTCACTTATATCATGTCATATCATCTAGATCAGTGGTTCTCAATTCAGCCCGGAGGGACTCCTTAGCCAGTTGGATTTCCACAGTGCCCACAATGAAGGAAGTGCATGCAAATCTCTCTCATTCGTATTCATTGTGGATATCCTGAAAACCCAACTGGCTAAGTGGTTCCTGAGTAATGGGTTGAGAACCACTGATCTAGATGACCTAGTCTTCCACACTTTTTTTAGGTCACGGTTCTCTTCTTCTGAGCTTCTCTCTGATCTATCCTTAATATAAGAGTTCCTTTTCTCCTAACATACAGGTAATTCTTCTGTGCTTACCTCTCTGCAATGCTTAGCAAAAAACCCTGCTTACAATTTGTTAGTTCCAAATCATCAGATAACATCTCCATTTCCCTTTTCCTCCCCCTCTTCATCCCTAGCCCGCTGCCTGTAATACACATACACAAATATTATTCTACAAGTGGATTTGTCACATTACTACTCTGATGAACTGATTTATTTCAAAAGCAGGCAGTAATTGAGAAGCGTTTTGTAACACACAATGAACCATCTCTAATTATAGTTCCTATAATGTAATGTAAAATGCTGCATTACAGCTTTACTTACAGCTCCTAGAGTGTAACACAGAATGGCACATCTGCAGTTGTAAATCCTACAATGTAATGCACACAGTACAGTTCTGGTTGTAAATCCAGTAGTTTAACACAGGTTGACATAATTCTAATTACACTATATCTACGATACTATAATGCAGTTATAATTTCTATAATATGGTACAATTGTACTTGTGAAGTCCTAAACACCAAAAGAATCCAGCATCAGGACATTTAATCTTGGAATGTCTGTGGCAAATATATTAAACCTTTAAATTAAGGTTCTCCGAATGCCAGAGCTCCAACTCTGATACATTTTTAGTACCGTGCAGATTCAAAAGCATGAAGTGCATACTGATCAATAACTTCAACAACAAAAAATAAACAACCATGAAAAGTGCACAGTTGTTAGCTGTATCTCCTAGAGCGCTGATTCCCACCCTGTCCTCAGGACACTTGCTATCAGTTAAGCTTTCAGGATACCCACAATGAATATGCATGACATTGCATATAACGGAAGGAATGTATGCAGATTTCATACATATTCAGTATGGATATCCTGAAAACCAAACTGGCTGGGTGTGTCTTGAGGACAGAGTTAACAATTTGTCCTGGGGTATAACAGTTCCTTGTCGTGTATCCTGTAGCCTAATTCAAAGTATTACTTCCATAGACATACTGCCAATAGTACATATTTCAGGAACAGTGATTCTCAGCCCACACACAGCAGTGTCAGGTTTTTAAGATATCCACAATGAATATGCATGAAATAGATTTTCATGTATTGCTTCATTCATATGCAAACCTGTCTTATGTGTATTTATTATGGATATATTACAAACCTGACCTAGCTGAGGCTGTCCCACAGATGGAATTGTGAACCATTGTACTTGAAATATAGGGGGGGGGGGGCGATATTCAAAAGGGTTTAGTTACTTAGCAGGACCTGCTAACCAGCTAACCCCACTGAGCTCGTATTCAGCAGCACTATCTAGAAAGTGCCACTGAAAATCCCCACAGACTGCAGGAAAGACGTCCGGTCCAGGATGCTCTGTGGGAGGAGCAGGGGTGATCACGACAGCAATCTGGACAGCAGTAATATTGAATTGCTAACTGAATTACTAAACCACACAAAGTTACGACAGGTCAATGGCTTCCCTAAGTTTATGGGGTTTAGCTATCTGGTTAGTGACTCAATATCACAACTCACTGGATAGTTGCCGCGATTGCTGGTGAAACCGGTTATTTTGTGCCAGATGCCTGATGGACCCGGGCACTGAATATCCAACTTTGCTTTCAGCGCCAGCAGCCAGGTACTTTAAATGCTGCCGTTGACTATCGACCTCTAGAATTATAACATATAATAGCTAAGGATGGACAGCTTATTCCATATATTCAACACTCTTCCATAAAGAAATATGTTCTAATGTTATTCCCAAGTCTAACCCTTTAGAGTCTTATAGTTGTATTAGAACTTTATATTCAGTAAAGATATTGTGGGGAGTAGGGATGAAGCAAAGTCATAACCAGGGGAAGATTGAGAGGGCAGGGGTATAAGCATGCATGCTGGGGTAAAGAGGAGGAAAGGCAAGCTTAATAAATATTGACAAAGGAAGTAGATGGGTGGGTGCTGGGGAAGGGGAGTAGAAGGCAGGAGAGCAGGAACTGGGGACATGGGTAAGTGGGAAAGCAAGGACTCTGACAAGAAGGCACTTCGATTGGGTGAGAAAACTGGAAGTCCTCAATAGAGGGAGGGGGGCAGAAGCGGTAGATGGGGCAAGAATAAAACCATGACTCAGCCTCAGAGACAGTGGGTAAGTGCTGTATTGTGGTTTCAGGGCCATTGCCATTGCTGCTGGCCCTGGGGAGGGGCGGCAGTGACATTAATGGGTGTGGGGGAGCAGGAAGGGGGGAAGCAGGATGGAGAGCCTGCCTAGGGTGCCTCCAGTCCTTGCACTAGCCCTGGCGGTACTATTCACCCATTATTCAGGTAAGTTATATGTTTAGGCAATTCCGCAGGCCTAAACTAAACTCTGTATATTCAATGCTGCTACCTATATGGACAGTGGCACAAAATATACAGATTAAGTTAAATGGTGGTGCTTGCATTTAACAAGCTAGTGGGCTGAAAACTTACCCCTGTTTGCACAGCTTGCACTGCAAGGTCAGCACCAAGAGAGACACGGGCACAAAAGCAAAAGGTGGCTCAGGGCACTGCCAACAAGATTATTTTAGAAGCTCTGTTCGTGATTTTGACAGATGAGCAAATCACAAAGATGTCTCTGGAGCCATTTTAAAAAACCCAAAGATGCACATGTCTGGCAAGATCAGGGTCTGCCCATCCACTAGGCGGGCTAGGTGGTTGCTCTCTGTTTAGCTAGTTTCCAATGAACACAGATCTCTGTGGGGGCAGGACAGGTGCTTTGGCACACATGGCCTATCACTCCCTCCCCCCCCCCCCCCGGTGCACCAAGCTCTGCCGCCCTTCCCTCCCCCATGCTGAACTATGCCGCGCTGCTTCCCGTTACTGCTGCCGATTCAGGTGGCGGGGTCAAGGGGTCACGGCACGGCTCTGCTTGGCGGTAGACCATGTGCTTCAGTTCACATGGCCTGCTGCTTCTGAACCCCTGAAGTTATGTTGGAGGGGGGGTCAGAAGCGTCAGGCCATGTGTGCCAAAGTACATGGTCTACCGCCAAGCAGAGCCGTGCCGTGACCCTTTGACCCCACCAGGGCCGGCCCGTCCATTGAGCAAGAATGTTTTTTGCACAGGGCCCCGCGTTTCAGGGGGCCCCGCGCAAAGAACATTCTGCTTTTTTTTTTAATTAAATTTAAAAAAAAACCTGTCTCTGGCTGCTGCCGCGTCCGTCGCAGCAGCGGCAGAATGGCGTGTCCCGCGGGGCCCCTTCTCCTCGTCGAGCCCTCTGCAAGGGCTTTCAGATTCGCGAAGGGAGAGTGCTCCCTCGCGTCTCTGTAAAGCCCGCAGGGGCTAATGGGAAATTTCCCATCTGCCCCTTTAGACGCGAGGGGCTGATGGGAAATTTCCCATTAGCCCCTGCGGGCTTTACAGAGACGCGAGGGAGCACTCTCCCTTCGCGAATCTGAAAGCCCTTGCAGAGGGCTCGACGAGGAGAAGGGGCCCCGCGGGACACGCCATTCTGCCGCTGCTGCGACGGACGCGGCAGCGGCAGCAGCTAGAGCCAGGTTTTTTTTTTTTTTTTTTTAATTTGCCGAAAGGGAAGGGAAGGGAAGGGGGAGGCTGTCTGGAAATGTGCAAGGGGGGGGGGGGTTAGGACTGGAAATGTGCAAGGGGGGGGTTTAGGACTGGAAATGTGCAAGGGGGGGGTTAGGACTGGAAATGGGCTGGAGGGGGGGTTAGGACTTGAAAGGGGCTAGGGGGGGGGTTAAGACTGCTAATGGGCTGGGGCTGATGGAGGCTGACTGGAAATGGGCTGGGCGGGGTTAAGACTGCTAATGGGCTGGGGCTGATGGAGGCTGACTGGAAATGGGGTGAGGGGGGGTTAGGACTGGAAATGGGCTGGGGGGGTTAGGACTGGAAATGGGCTAGGGGGGGTTAAGACTGCTAATGGGCTGGGGCTGATGGAGGCTGACTGGAAATGGGCTGGGGGGGGTTAGGACTGGAAATGGGCTGGGGGGGTTAAGACTGATAATGGGCTGGGGGCTGATGGAGGCTGTCTGGAAATGGGGTGATGGGGGGGTTAGGACTGGAAATGGGCTGGGGGGGTTAAGACTGGTAATGGGCTGGGGGTTGATGGAGGCTGACTGGAAATGGGGTGATGGGGGGTTAGGACTTGAAATGGGCTGGGGGGGGGTGTTAAGACTGGTAATGGGCTGTGGGCTGATGGGGGCTGTCTGGAAATAGGGTGATGGGGGTTAGGATTGCTAATGGGCTATGGGGGGGGGTTAGGACTGCTAATGGGCTATGGGGGCGCTAGGACAGGAAAAGGGCTGAGGGGGAGGGGTTAGGACTTGAGGTGGGCTGATGTGGTTAGGACTAGTAATGGGCTGTGGGCTGATGGGGGGGGTTAGGACTGGCAATGGGCTATGGGGGGCTGACTGGAAATGGGCTGATGGGGTTAAGACTGGAAGTGGGCTGATGGGGGGTTAGGACTGGTAATGGGTTATAGGGGGGGCTTAAACTGAAAATGGGTTGATGGGGGGCTAGGACTGGTAATGGGTTGGGGGATTGCTATGACTGGACATGGACTGAGTGGACGGGGAGGCTTGAACTGCAAATAGCTGATGGGGAGGGAGCTTGGAATGGAAATGGGCTGTGAGGGAAGGGAGCTAGAACTGAAAATGGGCTGATGGAGCAGCTAGGAAAGGACTGGAAATGGGCTGTTGGGGGGAGCTAAGATTGGAAATGGGCTGTGGTGGGGGCTTGAATTGAAATGGACTCATGGAGGGGCTAGAACTGGAAGTAGGCTCATGGGGGGGCTTGGACTGGAATTGGGCTGAGTGGAGGGGAGCTAGGATTTGACATGGGCTGATGGTGGGGCTAGGAAATGACTAGAAATGGGCTGATGGGGGGCTAGGATTGGAAATGAGCTGATGAAGGGACTCAGACTGAAAATGGATGGGGGAGCTAGGACTGGAAATGGGTTGATGGGGGGCTAGGACTGGAAATGGGCTGATGCAGGGACTAGAAGGGAATGGATGCTGGGTGAGACTGGAACTAGAAGGGAGCTGATGTTGGGGGAGGATTAGAATGGGATGGGGCTGGGAGAGTAAAATGGAGAGGGGAAAATATTTTGTGTGGGAGGGATGAAAAATCTACAATTGGCCGGGTATTGGGAGAGTAAGTGGGGATTGAGGATGGAGGGGTAAAATTTGTGTGGATGAAATAAGAATGAGGAAAGAGCAAAAGGATAAAGATTAGTATGTTAAAGCAGATGTAGAGAGAGAGGATGGAAAGAAAACTAGAAGAGAGAAGAAAGGACAAATGGACAGCAGACGATGGAGAGTTAGCAGAAAACATGAAGAAACCAGAAGAAAGTGGCTGGAGCAATTGCAACTGAAAAAAAATGCACAAAAGGTAGAAATATATCTCTTTATTTTGAATTTATTAACTGGAATATGAAAGCTCTGGGAAATGTGCATCATTAACGTCTGCGCTTTGTTTGGTACAAGAGGAAATTGATTTATAGTTTTATTTCTACAGTGTTGTTGTACATTCCAAGTTTGGCTTTTGGGGTTCCCAGTTTAATTATTGCCTTCCTGTTTCTAAATTGCGATTCCTTGTTTGGTGATGGTCTATGTTCTGCATGTGTAACTGAGCTGAGGTATTCTGTTTATGTAATTCCTATTTGACATTGCCACTTGTTCTCTTTCCCCAGTATTCTCTGAAATGTACTGGTTTAATATTTGCAGTGTTTCCTTTTGATAGGTAGGGTCTGGTGCTTTGTGAGTCCTGGTAATGCTGTCAGGATACAGCGGGTTTGCTATGGGTTCTAAATGGGCAGCGTTTGTAGTAGTTCCTAATGTGCCTGGCGGTTGGCACTGGATTATAGTAATGTAGAAATCTTTTAGTCTTTCTTTATCCATACACTCATTAAGAGACATGTTTACTAAAAGTTAGTGTATGGTAACATTATGCAAATATTTATGCAAATAAGGCCACTTATGCAAATGAGGCCCCGCACCGAGTCTCCGCACATGGCCCCGCACCCCCCTTGGGCCGCCCCTGGACCCCACCACCTGAATTAGTAGCAGCACGCTCAACACGGGGGGGGGGGGGCAGCGCAGCTTGAGGGGTGGCACAGCCGGGGTTTCTGCTTAGTGCAGCATAAACTGGGGCTGGCCCTGGCTGTGATAATGTCCAAGTTGAACGGGCAGACTCCAAGGGCATGGCCAGGGCAGGTCAAGAAAGATACCCGTGCAGATGCAATTTCAGACCAGCTCTACATGTCTGAAATCACCATCAGAGATGTCTAGGGCTATACCTATTCCAGTGCATGAATATGATTAAAAAGGTGCTTGTTTCCGCAACTCAGTAAGGTGAAGAGGGAAATGCTCATTCACTCCTTTGATACTTTTCACTCCTTCAAAGATACCTGCCAGTATAAACATCAGCTCTCCAGGCTCCCATGCCACTGCACATCCTTAGTTGCAAATGGCAGGCCAGGATGTATAAGGAGGAGAAATGCATGGTAATGTTCTGTCGCATGCATGACTGTCTCCTATTCTGCAGATGAACATATACAACATATGCAAGTTTTTGAAATCCAGAGACATCCTGCACGTGTCTAACCCATACCTCTATGCATCCATTTTCACTTTTATAAAGTGGACACGTGCATCTTTCAGGGTGGAGAAAGGGCTATTTTATAAGGCACTTAACACTTGACCATCTTCTCAGCTGCCCTTCCTGCTGTATATCAGTCATTTGGACTTGGACATCCCGTTTTGAAGCCAGTTCTAAAATGTGCCTTCACGAGTCCAGATTATAAAAAGGAGAAATGAGTAAAAGGAAAGAGTCAAGCATTTAGAGAAGCAAGTGCAACAAGGCTCCTTGGGGAGACAGAGAAGCCAGCACAATTACAAAGGGAGTCTAAAATGCAGCAGGAACATAATGGTACCCCAGGAGAGTGTGCAAGCAGAGCTCAGAAATTCCTGTCTGCTTTGTAACAGTTTTTGTAACAAATTTGACAGAATGCAGTTACAAGGCAGAAATTGGGATTTCTGATTCTTGTTGGCATACAGTCCTGGGACTGGGGGGGGGGGGGGGGTGTGCATTCGTGAGCACACAATCCATTCGTTTTGGTGCCTAAAAATTTAAAATGCACGCAAATGGTTTTCATGTAGATATATTGATGAATTCATGCACCTATAATTGAAGTTCATTCTCAAAAATGTCCAAGCATGCATACAAGTGCAAATGTGAAGTGGCATTTTAGAAAGGATGTCCAAGTGCAATCTGAGATGTCCAGGGCAAAACATGCAGCAAAATGCCAGGACGTCTATTTTTTGGCCTGATATAGATGTCCATGACATGGATGCCCATGCCAGCATCCACGTAGACATCCCCACTACAAAAACATGGGACAGGGACATAGCATGTGCAGACGTCCATCGGTATGACAAAATGAAAGCTAGATCCCTCATTCCCCATCACTGTTCATTGTCAACATCAAAAATGTAGGGGATATGAGCGTACTTCCTTCTCCTCACTCACTGGATATTTGGCTAACAAAACAAGCACGTTTCTATTGCCTATTTGTACCTGGAGCAGGTATAACATTTAATACAGTTCAGGATGTTCAGGGTGTTTCTGGAATTGAGCAAGGACATCCAAGATCTTGGGAATACCCTGGACACCTCACACCATGCCCCTTTACGGCTTGGACATCCTTGCACTGGGGACATTTCTGGAGCTGACTTTTAATAGACGGGCGGAAGCCCCATATCCTTCCTTAAGAGTTGATACACAACCACGACACTCTCACCTGTTACACATAGTTCTCCAAAATACCAAGAAAACCAAGCAAACGGAACCCCTGCAAGCGCTAAACTGTGCCCTCATCAATGCTCGGTCAGTCCTTAAGAAATGGCCAATCGTTACTGATTTAATATCTGCCTATAACCTGGATAATCTCATGATAACTGAAACCTGGTTATCCGATACAGATAACATAATCATCAACCAACTCCTACCCAACAACTTCTCCATCCACTCCCGCCATAGACAGAACAAAAGAGGAGGAGGAGCCCTCATACTAACCAAGACCGACCTGCATTTTTGCACAATAGACTCTACAAGTTCAAACAACTTAGACATTCTTTCCATCGCCAATGATCAATGTTCCATCAACCTTCTTTATAGAGCACCCTCACCCTCCTCCGACGATCTTCCCAACATTTTAGACTTAGCAGCCAACCCTGTCCAACACAGCAAACCGAATTGGTTATTAGGAGACTTCAATCTCCCTTCTCTGCACTTCAGCCATGCCTCAGCCCTCCTAGAAGCAATGGACGAATTAGGGTACAGGCAATTGATCAAAAGTCCCACACATACAAAAGGGAACACCCTTGACATGATTTTTGCTCCTCTATTGGCATGTGAATCAAACAACGATCTTGTAACAGCACTGATCCCTGTACCATGGTCCGATCACAAATTAATTAACTTCACTATTCCCATAAACTCTAACACCTCACATAACAGAACCTCTAACAACTCCACAAAGACAACATCTCGAAGTTTCCGAGCTTTCAACAAAGAACTCATACTTGCACAAACTAACCCTCTCTACAATGACACTACTCTCAATCTGGAAAACCTGATTGCATCATGGAACAACAACCTCAGCTCTATTGCACAAAAATCACATGATAGCAAGACCTCAAGCAACAGAAAACATGCACCATGGTTCTCTCCTGATCTGCGGACCTCCCTCTTATACCTTCGAAAACTCGAGAAATGATGGCGTCGATCTCGCTCCACAGATGACCAGACAGCCTACAACACACAACTCTCAACCCACAGAAAAGCAGTCCTGACAAGAATGAAACAATTCCACACTGATACACTCAAAAGATCCCTAAATAAACCACGGGATCTTTTCAACTTAGTCAAATCCCTATCGAAGGAACCATCACCATGTCCTCCTGAGGAGATCCACCCACAAGCCTTCGCTGACCATCTACAATCAAAACTATTACAAACAAACAAAATTGCTGCCTTCAAGCCTCAAGACACCACCTGCCTAAACTACCTCTCAATGTTCTCCACACCACCCAAGAAACATGTGGAAGATACCATTGCGGCCATCAACACCACCACTGCTCATACTGACCCTTGTCCAGCATATTGGATGAAGAATTTCCGTAGTGATATCAGTCCATTAATCACAAGAATGATAAACCTATCATTCACAACAGGATCCTTCCCCTCAGCACTCAAACAAACTTCCATCAGACCTCTTCTAAAAAAACCCAAGCTTGACCCTAGTAAAGTGGAATCATACAGACCCATAGCTAGCATACCATTTCTAGCTAAGATATTTGAAAAGGAAGCACAATGACAAATACAAGACCACATCGATACTGCATCCCCACTAGACCCCCATCAACATGGTTTCAGGGAGTTCCATGGCGTGGAAACCCTTCTTATCTCCCTTCTCAATAACATTATCACATGTGTTGACAACATCTACCAAGGTTGTGTACTTATCTTCATAGACATAGCTGCAGCCTTCGACTCGGTACACCATGGCCTGCTCATAGAATGCCTAAAAGAAAAGGGCATTAACGGCCTCGCCCTTGATTGGTGCAGATCTTACCTTGAAGGAAGATGGCAGCAGATAAGATCAAGATCAACAACATCAGAGCCTTTCCACCAAAATCAGGGCATTCCACAAGGCTCATCATTATCATCTCTCATGTTTAACATTTACGTACAACCTGTCTGTAACATCATCAGATCTTTCAATGTTCCACCTCTCACCTCTCATTGAATGTTTTGATGCAGTGTCGGAATGGTTTCTATCTCAAAACCTCCGTATTCAACATAAGAAAACGGAGGTACTCTTCATCACAAAAAATCTGAATTTTACCCCACCACCTCATATAAAAGTGAGAGAAGCTGAACTCCAAACGAAATCTACAATTCGATACTTAGGAGTCACATTAGATCAACGTTTGGACATGAAACTACACATATCCTACATTGTCAAAGCCGTATATTTCAAGATCCGGACACTCAAACACCTCCGATCCTTATTGGACCCAAGTGATTTCCGGACTGTATACCAAGCTCTTATCCTTCCCCATTTTGATTTCGCCAATGCCATTCTCCAAGGTCTCCCACAGTCTACATTGAATCCTCTACAACTTGCCATGAACGCCGCTGCTAGAGTTCTATCTGTAGCATCGAGGTTTGACCACATTACGCCCATCTTAATGCAGCTCCACTGGCTCCCAACACACGGAAGAATGCTATTCAAGACTCTGATACTTACCTTTAAAGCCATCAACGGCATAACTGCTTCATCACTAGTTAATCTAGTCCAGCCCACTCCGCCTAACAGATCCAGAAGATCCACATCAGTAAACACTCTAATTATCCCAAGTGCATCAACAAAATGCACACTAACAACGTCAAACAGGGCTTTCAGTCTTTATGCTCCCAAATGTTGGAACACATTACCACCAGGAATCCGAGCCATTACCGATCTCACACAATTCAGGAAGGCACTCAAACACTACTTATTTATACAACATTACCAGATCAACCATACTCCACCATAGCCACACCTCTTCCTCTAGAAACCTTTGTATCACAGTACCTATTCTTAATATCCATCTATAGGTGGTTCATAATCCATTCTCAGAAGCTTACTGTTACATATGTAAATAGTTGATGTGCATGTTTCCCCTAAGTTATCCAAGTTGTATTTCCCTGTTCTCTGTAAAACATAACATTTGTTTCATTATTGTTCGTTGTTCCATGTAAACCGCGCTGATACTAAATAGTGCGGTATATAAGAAACTAAAATAAATAAATAAATAAATAATATATTTCCAGAGACATTCCTGTGATTTGGACTTCTGCATGCCTGTTTGCAGATTTGCTCTTAGGAAGCTTAAGTCTAAAAAAGTAGGGGGGTGTGAACTTTCCTGATTTTTGGGCCTATCACTGCACTCTTCTGTTAAAACAGGGGTCAAGATGGGTAGAGAAGGATAAGGGTCAACACCCAGTGTGGCTTGATTTGGAAGATAGATTGACTGCTCCGTTCCCCTTGTGTCTCTTCCCTGGCATGGTGTCTTCAGAGAGGTTGAAGTTCCATAGGGCTATAATGGACACCCAAAAGGCTTTCCAACAGTTAGCGAGTGTAATTCCTCAGGAGAAATGCTTGTTTAGGCTTATTCCCATTTGGTATAGTCCTTTTGTAAAAATTCATCAAAGTCCGTTCGCCTGGAAGCAATGGTTTAGCAAGGGCGTTTGGTCTATAGGACAACTGATATCTGAAGGTAGGTGAAAGCCTTTTGTGTGTCTACAGCATGAATTTGACTTGCCTAAATCCTTATACTTTCAGTAGATTCAGTTGAGACACTGTATAGAAAAATCCCTTATTGATATAAGATCTTTACCTGAGGAATGGGGGTTACTTAATATTATAGGAACAGCCCAACAGGCCTCAGAGGTGGCCCCTTAATATTATCAGTTGGTAGCCCATCATCCCTCTCCACATTCTATCAGCACTCAGTGGATGTGGGAGCATGATACTGGGGATACTCTCTCTCTGGAATTGTGGAGGGAAATTTTGGGGTAAACTAATTAGAGTTTCTCAATCCGCCTCTATTTCCCAGGCACTATACTTCTTTGCGCATTGAGCCCATTTTATCTCGATAAAGGTCTCCAAGTGGGATAAGTCAATTGGAAATGTGTGTTGGTCTTGTCAGAGGGATGTTGGCACTTTAAGGCATGTGGTATATGACTGCTCTAATGTTCAGTCCTACTGGATTTCGATTTGGAATGGAATCCAAAAGGTCTTGGGATTCAGGACCACTCTCTCTTGGTCTATTATTGTTTTCCGTTCAACAATTGACATCTCGTCGTTACAGAGGGATTGTCATTTCCTGTTTGACTTCATGATGGGAGTGGCGCTGCATCTCGTAATTGCAAATTGGAAACACACGGCAGATCTCAGCTGGCATACATGGTGGAATTGTTTATGTCTATGTTGTAAATATGAGCAGATGCCACATTATGGTACAACTCCTATGCCTTCTACCTTGCTTAAATGGAAACCCCTATATGGTTATATATCGAAAGCACAATATGTGGTGAATTAGGGAGTAATCAATCAATCGCGTTTGAACACAGTATAGGTCAGTTTTTTGAGGCACCATAGCCCTTGCAAGCCTCTTTTTTTCTTTTTTCTAGTACCTTCCTAGGATCACATGAAGGGGGGAGGGTTGTTATGGGGGTAGGCTGTTAAGATCTTTTTTTCCCCTTATGTTCAAAGGGATATATTATTTTATTTATAGCCTTGTTTGGTTTTTCTGTTGTAATTTTGTCTGAAAACGTAAGTAAAGAATTTAAAAAAAAGAAAAAAAAAGAAAATGATATGTTTGTCCTGACATACCCTGCAGCAAAACATACATGGCAGTAGAAGAACATTTTTGTTCTGCTTGCATTGGTCATTTCTGAAAACAGTTTGTACAATGCTATGTATGGACCAGAAGACGTCAGAAAAGGTCCCCTACAGCTAAATTCCAGAGCAAATCCCTGGCAATAATTAGGGACCCTCAGATTGAGTACATGCACCAGTGCAAACAGATGCCCAAGAGCACCGGTATCTGTCTATATAAATGTGCACTTTTGTGAGCCCACTGATGGTATTGTGTGCTCTGTTGCATGTACTCTTTCTAAGGGTCCCTTATCGTTGACAGGGATATGCTGTGACATTTAGTCATAGAGACCCCTTTCTGATGAATCCTGTCTGAGCACACTGGCATCAGGTCATGCTGTGGTCATCCCTATGGACCAGGTACTGACCAGGCATTGATGTTCCCCCAATATGGTGGTTGAGCACACCAGGTTCCCACATACATCCTTTAACCACACACACACACAAACACACACGATTATCTCCTCTAGCTCATACAACAATTGTCAGCATAGCTAGAATAATCACCATTGCACCTCTGAATATTTCTGTAGGGATATTTATTAATGTGTTTTTACCATACCACCTTCCCCCACCTCTGCATTCTGTTTTTTACAACTGCATTGTGTGGTCCTCCAGACTGTAGACACACTGGTTCAAAACATCTTTGTCACAGCCATTTATCAATATGGGATGCATTGCAGAGCAGAGCAGAAAAATTTCTTCCAAATTTCCGGAGGTATAACTTGGATGTCTGCGGGAAACAGAGAGAACATACACGGGCCTTTTCTGAATATGCATTGAATGTCTCTACTGCTGACCATGCTCCCATTCCACCCTCTCCCACCCACATTCTGAGATCGCTATGCTAGTGTCATGTACATGTAGAACCACAGGGGTTTCACAATATGGTTGTAGGCATCTTCACTAGAAAAACATCTACACTACATGTCCAAAAGGCTTATTCGTGTTCTGGAATGACCCCTTAAATGAATGCTTGAAAACAAAATGCATGAAGATCAGAAAAACTCTTGGAAATCCACAAACAAACTGAACATTTTATTTTGTAATGCACATCCTCTTTCCCTTGCATGAACCTTAGGTTGTCTTTGGACTGCTGCTGGCACCCTGACTGCCCAAGGACCTTTTTCCCCCTAAACACTTTCAAGGTCATTCAAAGTGCAAAGAGCCGGGATGGACGTCCATCCCTACTATTCGGCCCCTCTGCCAATCCCGACTAACTTCCCCAAATGTTGTATGGGGAGGTTATATGGGGGCAGGAAAGGGGCGTTACTGGGGAGGAGTTAAGGCAGCCTTGGACCTACAGGGCCGATTCCAGTGTTGGCTCTGTACATCCGTGGCCGGCAATCTGAATGAGGAACTTATTACACCTCTGAGGTTGAATAATTCCCCTAGTCGGGTGGATTGGGCAGGCACGGGGCTCAGAAAAGGCGGGGGGGGGGGGAGACAGAGGAAATTCCCCGCAGCCCGATCCTAGCCTTAGGAGGCAAAATCGGGGGTCAGGCTGTGGGGAATGAACATTTCAGTCTGGCGACCGGGGATCACGGCTCTTGAATGGAGTCACAGTACCATGGCAACCAGACGCCATGGCACCGTGGCTCCATTCACGAGCCCTGACTGAGTTAGCCAAGAAAGAACTGTATGTGCAGGCCAACCAGAATCGGGGTCCTGGCCTGCATGTACAGGCCTGGACGCTATTCTGATCCTGTGGGGCTAGACATGCCCCGTGGAATCAGAATCCCAGCTCACTCTGTGCATCCGGTTCTGACCAGGCGCAAAGAGGGCCGGCACGCCTTTTTCATTTTAAAATGACAAAATTATGTGTGAAGGGTGTCCTTGGACTGTCAATTCAGCAATGTAGAACACTGAAAGAAGAATCTGAATATCCATGCCAGGGTTTGTAAGTGGAATTGAATGACCCTATCTTGGATGTATATCTTAGGAGAGAGAGCTACATAAGGAATTTCTTCACCTATCTACCAGTAAAGAATAATGGGAACGATTTGCAAAGGGATTTACCTGGGTAAATATGTATCTACTTGAGCAGATTCCCCTGTTTGGAAATTGTGAAATGCTCAAATGTACTTTTACCAGCTCCTTTTCTGTTTCTAATTCTTTGAATTTTCCCTT
The DNA here is from genome assembly GCA_033557465.1 of Ichthyophis bannanicus. NCBI lineage: Eukaryota > Metazoa > Chordata > Amphibia > Gymnophiona > Ichthyophiidae > Ichthyophis > Ichthyophis bannanicus. Next base: position 367,308,273 of record CM066038.1, on the reverse strand, counting down.
CCTGGATGAAAGACAGCTTGCAAGCACCTAAGGTTGCAAGAGAAGGTTTTTTTTCCACATAGGGCAGAGACACTGTATCCCCCTTCCCCACCCCCCACACACACACACATTCACCTCTGCTTTACTAAGGCCTATCCAAATTATTACTATTACACCCTCTGCACTTATACTATAAATTCACCTTGGAGGACAATATAACATCCATCAGTCTAATTGTATAATTCACACCTGCCCTGTGCTGCAAATGTGATGGAAGTGGCAAAAATCTTTAATGAAATGCTACATTGTTTAAAGAATTTTCCAGAGGATATCATCCCTAATTGATTCCTGATCTGTGAAAAGAATGTGCCTGCAGAGAGCTAGGAAATTAATGAGGTGGATGTGTTATGGCCAAACAGAATATTGTCTTCCTTTTTAGCATTTTTCCTATAAGGATCTTTAGTGATGCTACAGATGAATTAACTGATAGAAAAGAAATGTGAATATCTTTGATCTGAAATTGTTTATGATGATAAACCTCATTTCACATAATATATTAGTCAAATCAATATATCATTTTATAATAGTACTAATAACAATCGTACCAGATATAAAAATGTTTTTTCAGCTATCCTGTCCATATATACAAGTGGCATTAGGCCAAGAGTATATGCTGTATGCACTCTGCAATCTGTTTGTGCACTTAAAGGGGGTTATTTTAGAAGCCCTATTTGTGCTTTCAAAGTCTGAAAACCAACACGCAGACATCCAAATCACAGAGATGTCCCCAGAGTCATTTTTGAAGCCGAGTCTATAGATGTCCCCAGCACGAGGACATCCAAGACACTAAGGGCCATGACAAAGGCATGTGGGACGGCCTATGTCTCAGGGTACAAATAGGGATCAGAAAAGCTCTCATTCTGCCATCTAGATATCTGGAGGGCATAGGGAGGAAGGTGCTTTGATATTTCCTATACTTTCTATGATGATAACGAAAACTACAGGGAAAAGGGGACACTTGTTTTCAGTTTGACACTCTGATGCACATCCTCACAGCATGCCAAATAGCTTGCATGGACATGAATTCAGCACAGGATGGATATCCCCACCCCAAGTGTTTGTAGCAGTAATGTCTATGAGGCCACCTGTGCAGCTGTCCATTTCAGGTTGCTAAAATCAGGCCAAACTGTAAACGTCCCAGGTGTTTTTTTGAACATTTTACATAGTAACATAGTAATATAGTATATGATGGTAAATAAACACCAGTATGGCCCATCTAGTCTGCCCAGTAGGGTGGCTACAGTGGTTGCTCTGGAATCCCTAGATTTCACCTGGACGACCTTTGTAAAATTCCACTTAAAATGTTCTAAGGTGCAATAAAACAACATGAAAAAATTTTCTGAAAATTGGGAAAATCCATTTAAAATAATAACAAATCAAACTTTCTTTGGCTGTCAACAACCCTAATGTATAAATGTGTTGGGACCCTCATTATTGCAAAATGCTTCTGGCAGAAGGACTATACTATCTGAGAGTAATGAGGAAGGGTCACCTATTTTGGCTTGTTGCAATGGTTTCACCTACATCTTTATAAGTCAGTGACTCCTAGGGGCATGTTTACTAAAGGTTAATGCAGGAGTGGAGGAGTGGCCTAGTGGTTGGGGCAAGGTACTGCAGGCCAGAAGGTCAGGGGTTCAAATCCCACTAGAGGACAGCAACCTTGGGCCAGAAGGGCTGAGGTTCCTAGTCCCACAGGTGCTCCTTGTGCTATTGGGTAAGCCACTTAACCCTCCATAGCCCATGTTCCCTGTAAAATAGTCATCTCCAAGTTATAATGCCCTGTTCAATGTAATTTCAATTTGTTCAATGTAAACTGCACTGATGCAGAATAGCACAGTATATAAGAGAATGTAAATAAATAAATATGTTAAGTAAAATTAACATGCCTTAAGTGCTGCAATAACCCTTAGAAATGAATGGGCAATGGCAGCACTTAACATGCATTAACTTTACTTAATAAAGCTAACTTTTAGTAAACATACCTCCTAGTGTTAATGTGGTAGCTCTTAGCTGATTTCTTATGATTGTCAAAGTATTCTATGTGTGCAGAAGGTAACATTTTACTTATGAGATAATGTCCTTTCCTTAAGTCCTGCTAGAACAATCTAGACAAGTGGGTTGTATTCCCCTACCAGCAGATTGGTAGAGACAAAAAAACAATGAAATGCCCAAGTTTCAATGACATCACTCTCATGGCTCTATCCACCTCTTCAATATTTCTTTCTCTTGAGCAGATGGTGGATGAATATTCTACACTCTGATGAAAATCTGAATAATTGAGAGGAAAATATTGATTTAAATGCTCGTGAATGACCATCTTAAGGGTGACTCTTTCACGAGTATGATGTGGGAAGCTCTACTAGACTATAGTCTAGTAGAGCTAGGGAGGAGTGGCCTAGTGGTTAGGACAAGGTACTTCAGGCCGGAGGGCCGGGGTTCAAGTCCCACCTGGGGACAGCAATCTCAGACCGGAAGGACTGGGATTTCTAGTCCTATAGGTACTCCTTGTGGTCTTGGGCAAGCCACTTAACCCTCCATTGCCCATGTTCCCTGTAAGTATTAGCGTATGTGTGTCATATCCCCTCGTGTTAAATGTATCTCCCAATTGACCGCTTTGACCCGGTGAAAAGCGGGATATAAATACAGCTAAATAAATAAATAAATAAAATAGTCTACATGATATGGAGCATGTGGCTTAAAGGCACCACCCTGGATTGGTTCCAATTATACCTCAAGGATCACCAACAACAGGTCAGAACAGGCCCACTTTCATCAAACCCATACAAGCTTCACCAAGGATTACTGCAGGGTTCCACACTCTCATCTTTACTATTTAATATTTACATACAACCACTCTGCTCAGTGATAGAAAGCCACAACATACTTTACCATATCTATGCAGATGATATCATGATGTACACACTCTGGTATCATGGCCTGTGGTGGGAAGCAGTTTTCTTTACAACACCCTCCCAGCCCTGAACTCTGGACTGCAGACTCTCTTAAAGGGGATAGTTGATAATCCTTTTGGAGAGGGACAGGTAAAATTTTATATACTTCATTAAACACCCTCCGCCTCAGCTCAATCATGCTCTGTTGAGCATCTGCCTCACCGGGGCCCCCACCTAAGAAAGGAAGTCCACATTCAGGTGAGTCCAAGCAGCCCTATGGCGGGCCTGGAACTAGAAGGATTGGAGACTCAAAAAACATGTTGAGCCGGCCACTTGAGGAGCTGGTGGTCTGTTATTAGCATAAGCGGACAGCCGATCAGGTAGCATTTGAAGGTTTCAAGTATCCACTTGACAGCCAGGGCTTCCTTTTTGATCACTGCTTAATGTTTCTCCTGAAGAAGCAGTTTCCTGCTGATGAATGCCATGGGATGTTCTTCACCCCTGACTGCCTAGGCCAGAATGGCTCCTAGGCCTACTTCTGAGGCATCAATTTGCACAATACATGGTAGGAAGAAATCAGGGCTAATCAGGACAGGTTCAGAACACATGGCCTTCTTGAGATGCTGGAAGGCCAGGCCCAGGTCTAGTGACCACTGGATCCATTCAGGAGCTCTCTTCTGAAGAGAGATTGGTTAACGGCTCTGCCACTTCTTCAAAATTAGGGACAAACCACCTGTAATAGCCAATCAATCCAAGGAAGGCACAAATCTCTTTCTTTGATTTTGGGGTGAGGACATGGCAATGGCATCCACTTTCCATAGTTGAGGTCGTCTCTTCTAATTTCTCATTAAATACCTTAAGTATTGAACATCCTGACCTCCCAGAAAACATTTCTTGGGGTTGGCCCTCAACCTGGCCTTCTGCAGTCTAGTCAACATGGTTTGTATTTGGGTTAGATGGGTAGTCCAGTTTCTGCTGTAGATGACGATGTTGTTGAGTTAGGCAGCTGCATACTCCATGTGAGGTCTCAGTAGGTGGTCAACTAGGCATTGAAATGTGACAGAAGCCCTCTGTAATCCAAAAGGCAGCACTGTAAACTGCAACAGTCTTCTCCTTGGCAGCCAGAGTCAAGGACACCTGTCAATATCCCTTGGTCAGATCCAAGGTTGATATAAAGTGTGCTCCACTGAGTCGCTTGATTAGCTCATCTACTCTGGGCATGGGATACGCTTCCAGTTTAGAAGTTGCATTGATGCTCTGGAAGTCAATGCAGAATCTGATGCTTCTGTCAGATTTAGAAATCAAGATGATGGGTCGTGACCAGTCACTCACAGACTCTTCTATAACTCCCAGGTTAAGCATCTCCTCCAGCACCTTGGCAACGGCCTGTCGCCGGGCCTCTGGAATGCGATAGGATCATTACTGGATAACCACCCAAGGGTCAGTAATGATATGACAAATGATGTGGGTTCATCCTGGGTGGATGGAGAACACCTTTAGATTCCGATGGATGAAACCTTCTAGATTTATTTTCTGGGTAGCAGAGAGCTGGTCTCTGATCGGGACTTGAGCTGGATCCAATGGAGCTGAAAATTTCCAGCACAAAATCATCTCCCTGTACCATCATAGCAGTCACTGGAGTCCATTTTTTCAAAAGGTTAATATGGCAAATTCTGGACCTCTTCCATTTATCTGGCTACAATCTTGTAGTTAACAGGCCCCACTTTCTCTTCCACCTCATAGGGCCCCTGCCATTTACTGAGTAACTTGCTCTAGGATGAGGGCAGCAAGACTAAAACTCTGTATCCTGGCTGGAAGGTATAGTGCACAGCTGCATTGTAGCCCCTGGCCTGCTCAGATTCGGCTTTTTCCAGACTGAGTTTGGCTACCTTTCCAGTTTTCCTCAACCGGTCTTGAATTTGTATAACATAATCCACCAAATTACACCAGACACAGGGTTCTTTTTCCCAGGTTTCCCTTACCACATCTAATATGCCTCTTGGCCACCTTCCAAAGAGCAACTCAAAAAGGCAAAAACCCCATGGAACTCTGAGGTTTGCGGCATCTTGACCTTCACCAAGGCACACACTTGCTTCATCACCTTGGATGCAAAGGATGTTCCTTGATCTGTGAGGATCTCATTGGGTATGTCCACACTTGGGAATATTCCCCAGAGAGCAATCATGATCATAGTAGTTTTCATCTTCCTTAGAGCAATAGCCTCCAAGTATCAGGTAGCATAGTCTAGTATGACTAAAATATATTTGTTGCCTTGGGTAGTTCACTCCAAGGGACCTACCAGGTCCATGGTCACTCTTTCAAATGGGGTTTCAATGATAGGCATAGGCACTAGAGAGGCAGGTCGGACTCTGTTGGGGTTTATCTTTATGAAGCTGGCAGGTGGGCCATGACCAGTAATATAATTGCATCTGTTTATGGACTCTGGGCTGGAAAAATCAGGCTAAAACACTAGTGTTTTCTCCACCCCAGGTGTCCTCCTAATAAATGGCTATGGGCCAACAATAACACCTGCTGACAATAAAGTTGGAGACTATTAGTTGTTCTTCCTCTTCCCCCTCTAGAGCCCCCTCCGCCACTCTGTATAATAAATCTCCCTTCACCACAGAACAGGGAACAATTCTTGCAGAGGACTCTCTGTTACCTACTGGAACCCCATTCACTTCAAAAACCCACTCTCAGACTCATCTTCTTGCTGGGCCCCCTGAAGCTCCCTGGGTCATCCCCCAGCCCCCAATCTGGGAAGGGGACAATTGTATTTGGGTCACCACCCCTGAGCTATTCCCAGGGGTTTCTTCCCTATACTCCCTCTCCCCAGATCCCTCTCCCATAGCTTCCTCCAGATTCTATTGATAGCATAGCTTTTCTTGGCAATGCCGACTCTGGGACATAGCAGGCTTGGAAGTCTTGACATACAGATCTTGATCTTCCAGGGGAAGATCTCTGAGAAATCTTCCTGATCCAACTTAGCAGAGCCATCAGTTAGCTGGGTCCATATCGCTCTGAAGTTTGGGTAGTCTCAGCCAATCATCACTGGATATGGTAGACAGGGCAGCACCATGACCTCAAACATGGCTTGCCCTGCTATAGTCTTATATGAAACCTGCACCATTGGATACTGCCTCTGGTCTCCATGCACACAGGCCAGTGTTACCGTCTTTGCATAGTCAATTTAAAATTGCGCTATGGTTTTACGGCGAATGAGGGTTCTCACACTCCACTGGAATCACAAAATTCTGGGCCTATGGGTGGAGAGTATCCACAAAAGCGCAGGTATGAGTGGTGATTAGGTTGACATCCATGGGTTCTTCAGTACCCAGGGGACATTCCCAAGCAAAGAGTCCCCGGGCTTTGCACCTAAAACAGAAGGAGTCATGGCTGGAGCCATGTCCTACCTAGAAGGTGAGTTTGAGGGTCGGAACAGGGGAGCCAGTATTCATTCCAGCATCCCATTCCATCCTTCTGGGCCAATGGGTGACTTCTTTCCCTTCTCAATCACTTCAGTCATCAGCTGGGCTTCATGATACTCCTCAGCTATTTCCAGTGCACTTTCCAGTGTAAGTTTGGGGTGCTGCCATACCCACTCTTTCATCAGGGCAGTTAAGCCTTTCAAAAACTGCTCCAATAGCACAATATTGGCTATCTCTAGCCCAGAACATCCCTCCGGTTGCAGCCACTTCCATGTGAGATCCTTCAACCAACAGAGGAACTTCTCCATTATCTGGAGCCCCCCTGTCTGAACCGCTGGCAGTAGGCCTCTGGAATACAGTTGGCCCATTCCAGTATGGCAGCCTTGACAGCTGCATATGTAGCTCGCCCATCTGGGTTGGCATCCTGGAATGCAGTCTGACTGCTGCCCATCAGCTGATTCACCAAATACGTAGTTCATACTGTATCCAGTAAAATGGCCAAGTACCTGAAGGAGGGGTTAGCAGAGTGGGAGGAAGTAAGGGAAGTGAAATTGTGTGGGCTAAACTAAAGGAGGCAATAAAAGGGGCAACAGATACATATTGCGACGCTTCCGCTGGGGCCCGAGAGCTTACCAGCTGGAAGTGGCCTTTGAGTGTCCTCTTTTGAATAAAGCTATTTCTATTGTCACCAGGGATTCTGGGACTTGTAGTTTTGCTTATTTCCTTAAGGACAAAATTGTAGTTATGACACGAGTGTTTCAAGGCTGCAAGAATATTTATTGTGGGGAATTTCCAGCGCATCAAAGCTCAAACACAAACAAGCATAAAGGATGCATCTCCAACATCTAGGTATTTCAGGAACAGAAGAAAAATGTAACAGAAATATCTCAGCACTGCTCAGCTGTTTCTCAGTCCCACAAACTTTCCACAGGACACTGCCCCGTGTGGTTATTCAACGGAAAACAATTAAACTGCAACAGCTGATTTTCTTTCTCACAGCACGGCTTCTTATCCTCAGAAGACAATTAAGCTTATTAAACATAAAACAAGCCTTTCCAATTCTTCAGCAGGTATGGCAAGTACTTTCTATATTATTTCATACAGTTTCAGTGCTGTTCAACAATGCCTTCTTCCTTTAAACATAAAGAGCAATCCATGGGAGAAGATTCACTTTCTAAAGCTGGCAAACAAGACTCTAGTTGCATTCTTTCAACAGTGTTAGAATTACTGGCATCTCTATCAGGTTTAACAGTTCTCCCTGACTTTCTTTCCTCCAGAAATTCCTTGAACTGGTTCAGGAGCAATTCAGCATGTACAGGCACATTAGCATTAGGAGAGAAAACTTTTCCTTCTGACAACAGCTTGCTTATAGCTTCTAACTCCGAAGGCTCGGCTGTTTTGCTTTTGTCAGTGTTATAGCTTCCCCCGTATGTAAGACTCTCCCCCCACCTATTATCAGTTAAAGGTGTTGGGTCTGCCTTCTGGACAGTAGCAAAGGCAAATGGCTTCTCTAGCAATGAATCAGCATTAGAAATGGTAGCTTTACCTTTGGCAGGGTTTCTTAGACAACTTCTGAACCCTTTTTCCCTGCTATCCTCCAGGTTCTGGAATTCAGCTTCCTTATGTCTATTTCCAGTGCCAGTTAGGTACCTGCTCTGAAGAGGCTTTTCTTCCTTCTTTCCTCTACAGCTGCTATAGCCCTTGTTGCTGTATGTCCAATTGCCGTCTCTCCAATGGCTTCCCTTGCTAGCTCTCTTGCTCCAAGGTTCTGCTTTGCTGTAACGTCCTCTCCAAGGCTCTCTCTCTCCTTCACCTTCTTCATAAGGTTCCTTTCTTGCTTGCTCTTCTCCTTCCTCTCCACTTCCTTTGCTCCTTCCCTTCCTTCTTTCCGTGTTCCTTCCCGTGCTTGTTTCCTTGCCTCTTCTCGTGCTTGTTTCCTTGCCCCTTCTTGTGCCTGTTTGTGGATTTAAAAAGCATTTGCTTCCCGGCACTCCCTGTCCTTCCCCCAGGTGTGACCAATCAGTGAGGAAGCCTGTCTCTCCCTCTGTGCTGGGGCGTGGCCCGAGCTCAGCAGAGAGCTGTGTTTTTTTCTTATCTGGCTTGGAAATCCTGTGCACAAGTGCAGTATCATTTATTTCAACAGGATTTTTCTCCACCTCCATCTCCTCCTGGGGACTTCCACCATTACAATATGTAAAGAAAGTAAATAAAAAACAAGAGGAAAAGGAAACCTATTTGGTTCTCCAAAGAAATAGCTGCACAAATTAAGACAAAAAAACACAGCTTTCACAAAATTCAGAACTTCACAAACAGAGAGACACAGAACAGAATACAGGATAAAGCTAAAAGAGACAAAAAGAGAAATAAGGATAGAAAAATCAAAGGCAGAAGAAAAGATGACTAAATATCTGAAGCGTGGAGACAAAACTTTTTTCTGGTATATTCCAGAGAAGAGGAAGATCAGAGGTGGAATCGCAAGACTCAAAAGTGCCAAGAACGGATTTATGGAAAATGACATTGAAAAAGCAAAAATGCTAAACAAATACTTCTGTTCTATTTTTACTAAAGGAAATCCTGGATAAGGACCATCTGTGATTGACAAATAAACAAATAGGAATGGAGTAGATGCTGCACCATTCAGAGAAGATGATGTGTTTGAACAGCTTGCAAAACTGAATGTGCACAAGGCCATGGGACTGGATGGAAGTGGTGGGGGCAAATACAGTGACAGAATTCAAAATGTCATGGGACAGACACCGTGGATCCCTTTATAGCAACAGGATAAAATAAAAATAAACTTAACTATCTAATTTCTCAACAAATAGGGATGACCTACACGGAGCAGCAGGTGCACCTACTCTTGCTGCCTTGCTGGGCAGACTAGATGAACCATGTTGGTCTTTATCTGCCGTCATAAACTATGTTACTGACTTTTTGCAGATGACACGAAAATTTGCAACAGACTCCACCAAGGGAGTGGATAGCATGAGGAAAGATTTACAAAATCTGGAAGAATGGTCAAATGCTGGCAGTTAAGATTTAATGTGAAGAAGTACAATGTTATATACTTGGGATGCAGAACTTGTGGTACCGCAGAGCCTATTCATGGAGAAAAAAGGGTTTTAAATCCTGAAAAAAGATTTTATCATCAGCTGCAATATTATGAGGAGCCCAATAGAGGGAGCAGGAGTGACCTTCCAAGGCCCAGAGAACTGCACCTCAGAGCTGATGAGGTAATGCAACCTAACAGCCAATGGAGAAAAGGGGGAGTTCCCCTGAAGAAAGGCTGGGAACTTGAAAAGGAGGAACTAGGACAAGTTAAAGGCAGACCAGGGAGAGAGAGACCAGGGAGAGGCATACCAAGGAAGGCCTACCAAAAGGAGGCATATCAAGAAGAGGCTTATCAAGGAAAAGCAGACCACGGAGAGTCACACCACAGAGAGCTTCTGGAAAGGAACCAAGGAGGAGAGCACCATAAGGAGTGTCCAGAGCACCAGAGAGGAAGGAGTTCCTGGCAGGAGGGCATAGTGAATCCGAGCCCACAGAGTTCCAGGAGTCCTTGGTTGAGAGGTACTGGAAAGAAAGGCACAAGGGGAGAAATAAACCCCAGAGTTTGGTGTGAAGAACCGGCAGCAGTAAATGCAAGACACAGTAAGCATTATCTGAGCCAGGATGAAGTCTTTGCTGCAAATGGTAATATTCCTTATTCAAATGGTAAAAGGTGTGAATGTGAGAGAGTGGTGACTCTGCATGAAGGCCAGCTGGAGTGTGAAAAGCCTACTGCTCAAGACACGCTGAACTACAGCAGGAGCAGGCCATGGGACTCAACTAAACAAGGTAAAATACCTTTTTATTCTGATAAGCAATATAAGTTAAGAAGACAGGAAACACAAGATACTGGAGTATATCCTCCCTATCAAACTGTTGGTGAAACAGGGCACAAGCCCTTGGTAAAAAGACTGTATAACATAAGGCAGCCTGCAAGGGGAAGTAACTGCCATAACAAACACTCACATGGGCGCGGCCCTGACTTGAATGCTGAACATTGGAAGCTAGTAAATGTGTTATATGAGAAACCTCAGTACACTCCTCAAGAGTTTACTGACACTGATTCACAGCTGTCTGATACTCAGCCCGTGCAGGTGGAATTCAACGAAGACCCACCTGAAACCCCGATGGACTGTAGCTACTGTCAGGCGGGTAGCCTAAGGTCTGTGCATGAAACATAAAACAGTGAATAGTAGCGAATGCCTGTAAAGTTTGTTTATGCCAAGTACTGTGAAGCAGCAGTTAAATAAAGCCTTATTTTCCCTACATTCTGGCTAGTGTGTTCTCTTGAACTTTGGCCCCCGGTAGGTCCTGGGAACATTACCAAGACCTCTTACAGAAGGACCAAATTCAAAATATATAAAAAACTCTCATGTCCATCTGACCTGCCCATACCAACCTTGGCCTCTGGGGCGGCAGCATGACAAACTCTACGGGAATTGTATGTGATAGGGGGTGTGAAGTTGGTGTACATGGACCAGGAGAAGGACCTTGGAGTGATTGTTTCTGAGGAATACAAGCATTGTGGAACCTGTGTCCCTTGGGGAAACTGCTAGGTACATATGACCTAGATTGGCCACTGTTGGAAACAGAATACTGGGCTTGATGGACCTTGGTCTGACCCAGTATGGCATATCTTATGTTCTTATGTTCTAGGATCTCAAGGTGGCAAAACAGTGTGACAAGGTGGTGAAAAAAGCTAAAAGGATGCTTGATTGCATACAGAAAGGAATTACCAGCAGAAAGGAGGAGGTACTAATGCCACTGTACAAATCTCTGGTGAGGCCTCGCTTGGAATATTATTTTCAGTTTTGGAGACCATATCTTGCAAAAGATATAAAAGACTGGAAACAGTTCAGAGGAATGCAACCAAAATGATTTGGAGCCTGTGCCAGAAGACATATGAGAAGAAGGACTAGAAAAGGGGACTGTTACTTTTGGAGAGAGATCTGCAATTGTGAGTGTATACTTCTGGGAATTTTCTGAAAGGAATTCTTTGTATTAAAGCTAATTAATCTGTGAACCCACTATATTTTGTTAAATCAGTCAGGGCCTAGTAGCAGCAGTTTAAGTTTAAATTTAAAACACAGAAGAGAGCTTTCTGGTTACATTTCAAGAGATTTGAAGGCCTAAATATGTATACACTAGAGGAGAGGAGGGACAGGAGAGATATGATATAGACCTTTAAATCTTTAAAGAGTATTAATGAACAAATAAACTTTTTTCAAAGACAGGGAAGCTGTAAAACTAGAGGACATAACATGAACCTGCAAGGGGGTAAACTAGGGTTGCCAACTTTTTCACCGAGAAAAACCCGACACCTGTGGCTCGCCATGCTCCACCCATTCTCCGCCCCTAGTCCCACCCCTGCCCGGCCCCGCCCCCAGCCCCACCCACACAAATTACCGAGGATACGTGTAGGCTAACTTCCTTGGTCAGATAATAATTAAACTGGGAACCCCAAAAGCCAAACATGAAATGTACAACACTAGAGAAATAAAACTATAAAGTAATTTCCTCTTGCACTAAACAAAAACGCAAAGATGTTAGCAATACACACTTCCCAGACCAGACATATTCCAGTTAATAAATTCAAAATAAAAAGTATTTTTCTACCTTCTGTTTGGGCATTTTATTTTTCAGTTGCAATTGCTCCAGTCACTTTCTTCTGGTTTCTTCGTGTCTTCTGCGAGCTATCCATTTGTCCTTTCTTCTCTTTTAGATGTTTTCCATTCTCTCTCTATTTCTGCTTTAACATACTGATTGTTTCCTTTTTGCTCTTTCCCCCAATTCTTTCCTTATTCCTTTATCATCCATTTAAATTTCACCCTTCCATTCTCAAGCCCCTCTTACTCTCCCAATACCCGGCCCATCATAGACTTTTCTTCCACACAAAATATCTTTTCACCTTCCATTCTCATTCCCCATCCATTCTAGTCCTCCCCCAAAATCAGTTCCCTTATAGTTCTAGACCCACCCAGCATCCACTCCCTTCTAGTCCCATTCTCCCATGCCCCACATCAGCCCATTTCCAGTCCTATTGTAGCCCCCATCAGCCCATTTCCAGTCCTATTCCAGCTCTTCATCAGCCCATTTCCAGTGCTAGCCCTCACATCACAGGCCATTTCCAGTCCTAGCCCCCCCCCCCAATCACAGCCCATTTCCAGTCCAAGTCCCCCATCACAGCCTCTTTCTAGCCCTAGCACCCCCCCATCACAGCCTATTTCCAGTCCTAGGCCCCCCCACCATCAGAGCCCATTTGCAGTCCTAGTCCCCCCTGCACCATCACAGCCCATTTGCAGTCTTAGTCCCCCCCACACCATCATAGCCCATTTGCAGTCCTAGCCCCCCTAATCACAGCCTATTTCCAGTCCACGTTCCCCCTCCCTACCCCCTAGCCCATTTCCAGTCCACGTCCCCCCCCCCCCATCACAACAACATTTCCAGTCCAAGTCCCCTGCCATAGCCTTTTCCAGTCCAAGTTCCCCTCCTCACAGCCCATTTCCAGTCCAGGTCCCCCCCCCATCACAGCAACATTTCCAGTCCAAGTCCCCCCCCCCCAGCCCTTTTCCGGTCCAAGTTCCCCCCCTCATAGCCCATTTCCAGTCCAGGTCCCCCCCCCCCACCCATCACAGCCCATTTCCAGTCCTGGTCCCCCCCCCCCCATCACAGCAACATTTCCAGTCCAAGTCCCCCCCCCCATAGCCCTTTTCCAGTCCAAGTTCCCCCCCATAGCCCTTTTCCAGTCCAGGTCTCCCCCCCCAGCCCATTTGTAGTCCTAGCCCCCCCCCCACATCACAGCCCTTGCAGTCCTTGGCCTCTTCCCCCCCCCCCCCCCCCGACCAGCACCGCGGCTGTCTGAGAGGCTTCAGAGGGAGCCGGAGAAGCCCGCGCGAGGCCCCGGCTCCCTCTGTACAACTGCCAGCGTGAAGATCCTTTTCCTTCATGCTGGCGGTTGTTTCTGTGAAGCCGCAAATGCTGGGAAAGGTTAAACTGAAAGGCAACGTCAAGAAATACTTTTTCACTGAAAGGGTGGTGGATGCTTGGAATGCCTTCCCTATGGAGGTGATGGAGACAAATACAGTGACCAAATTCAAAATGGCATGGGACAGGCACAGTGGCTCTTATTACAACAGGATAAAATCAAAATAAAATTTACTATCCCTTATTTCTCAACAAATAGGGGTGACACCCCTAAATGAAGGCATGGGGAGGGGTGACCTGCATGGAGCAACAAGTGCACCTACTCTTGCCACCTTGAGTAGATGGACCATGCTGGTCTTTATCTGCTGTCATATATTATGAGATCTATTCTATCTCACGAAAAGCAGGGTTGGACGTCCCAGTGGAACGTCCATCCCCACAGGGGGCTAGATGTGCTTGCGCTGGAGGGTGGATTTGCATTCTCTGTAGGGCCTGAATTAAGTGCTGCTGCTGTTGTTGCTGCCCTTCCAGCAGAGCACGTTGAAACTGTTGTTGTCACTCCTGATAATGTTGTTGTTGCTGCAGCCCTTCGGCCAGAATCTAGAGAAGCTGCTCCATCCTGGCTTGTCACGGTTCTCTTGGAACACCACCACAGCTTCCTCTTCTGCATCTGAGTTAACCCTGCAATATTCCAGCTCCAACAACTTTTAACAGCCTCCAGTGGCCAAAACAAAGCCTGCCTGTCTGGCCCTGACTAAACTTTCTTCGAGCTCCCTAATTAGGATGAGACTAACCCTCTATGCCCACACAAACAAGAAAAAAATCCTGACCTGCTGTAGAGGCCCAGCCCTGGAGATATGTGGATTAGCCCTCGGTCACGTGGTTAGAGGAAATTCCCAAGCTGCCACCATATGTAGCATGGTGTGCAGTAGGAAGGGGTTTGCTTTATAATAAAGCAGTTCAGGGAAAACAAAAGCAGTTTTACTTCTATCCCAGCTTGTTAAACCTCCACAAACTGGTTCTCCCGATCCTTCCTCCAGTTAAAGTTCCTACCTCAGAACTTCTTTGCATAGCTTGCCTTGGAAGAACTTCTCCTACAGCCTGCTAGATTCTTAACCTTTCCCTGTGAGCCACACCCTCCCAACTCTGAACTCTTGGCTGCAGACTCTCTTAAAGGGGACTGTTCATAATTCCTTTGGAGAGGGACGGGTAACATTCTATAATCCCCCCTTGTAAACACCTTTTACCATAGCCAGCCGAGACCAAACAACAACAACAAGCTGCTTCCGAGTTATAGCTCAATGGCTCCCAAACCACAATCTTTCCTTATACTACAACAAAACAGAAGTGCTGTACGTAACAAGGGACTTGACCTTCTGCCCAACGCCGACACTAAAAATCACAGATAAAGAACTGAAAGTCAAACCAGAAGTCAGATAACCTAGAATAACCCCGAATCAAAATCTCAACTTACAATCAGATATTAAGAAGACTGCCAGAGCTACACACCATAAGACAAAGATGCTGCAAAACCTCCATCCAATTCTTAACCCTAGCAACTTTAGGACAGTATGCATGGCATTAATAATTCTGATCCTAGACACAATATATCAAGAAATCCCAAAGCATGCACTACACCCTCTACAGATGGCCCAGAACACCGCTGCATGCATGATAAAAGGCACATCTCAAGCAAGAACATATCACACCAACATTAAAACAACTGCACTGACTCCCTATAATATCCAAAATAAAGTACAAGGTGATACTCAACATCTTCAAGACTCTTCACAACCTCTCAGAAGAAAGTCTGGATATTGACCTCAGTAGCATTTATCCAGCTAACAGGTGTTGCTACCTTGATAATTGCATTTGAATATCAGCCTCTAAAAATTTAAAACATATAAATTTTAAAACATATAATAGCAGCATCAAGATATTGAAAATCTCTGTTGTAACTGTTCAAATTGTAGAAAAAAAATCTTTGGTGTATGCAAGGAAGGCTCACGCTACTACAGTCTCAGAAGTAAGTTGATTTCACTTGTCCAAAGGAGTTGGAGGAAAACTGCCAGGTTAAAAAAATGTATACTCAGTGATTTAGGGAAAGATGTGTATGTATGTAGCCTCAGTTTAGAAACAATGATGTAGGCTTTAGGTCAGTGGTTCTCAGCCTTTTTTGTACCATGACCACTTTTACCATTGGTCAACTTGTGGTGACCCCCAATGATAAAATCAAATGCGTCTCTCTTCCTTTACCGTTAACGCATTGTTGCTGTAATCATTTGTTGAATTATTAATATATTATAGGCCTTTGCAATATGTTTTTATTTATAAAATTTACTTATTTAAACCACAATAATTAATCACAATAACAAGTAACAATATTTGATTTCAAAATTATGATGATTTTGTAGTCAAATCACTAATATGAAATAAAATTATTTTTTCTACCTTTGTTTTCTGACCAATTTATTCTCTGATCATGCTGGTCCCGATCTGAGGTTTCTGCTTTCCTGTCTTCTCTTAGCTCTCTTTCTGTGGTCTATGGCCCATCTGCCATTTCTTATCTCTTCCTTCGTTTTCTTCACTTCTTTCCATCAGCCTATTTCCAGTCCCAGTAACCATCTCCAGTATCAGCCCCTTTCCAGTCCTCACTCTCAGTACCTTCCAATGTCAACTTGCATTCCCATGACTGCCACTGATGTCTATTCCCTTCCAGTCCCCCTCCTTCCCCACTGACCAGTCCCTTCTAGTACAAATACCATGGCAGCAGCTCTCAGATCCACTCCCTTCCAGTTCCATTCTCCCATCCCCTCGTATCAGCCCATATGTAGCCTTAGCCCCCAGTTTTCTTCCAGGGCCAGAAGCTCTATCCTCCCCTCCCAACAATCAGCCCATTCCCAGTCAAAGCCCCCCAATCAGCTCGCTTCCCGTGCTAGTCCCCCCTCAACCCCATTACCAGTGCTAGCCTCCCCTAATCAGCCCAATACCAGTCCTACCCCCCATCAGCTCATTACCAGTCCTAGCATCCACTAATCAGCCCATTTCCAGTCATAGCCCCCCCCCCCGATCAGCTCATTTCCAATGCTAGCCTCCCATCAGTCCATTACCAGTCCTACCCCACCCCATCAGCCCATTACCAGTCCTAGCCTCCCCTAATCAGCTCATTTCCAGTGCTAGTCCCTCCTCAACCTCATTGCCAGTGCTAGGCTCCCCTAATCAGCCCATTACTAGTCCTAGCCTCCTCTAATCAGCCCATTTCCAGTCCTAACCTCCCTGATCAGCTCATTTCCAATGCTAGCCCCCCCATCAGTCCATTACCAGTCCTACCCCCTATCAGCACATTACCAGTCTCAACCCCCCCTCCTTGATCAGTCCATTCCCAGTCCTAGCCTTCCCTAATCAACCCATTACCAGTCCTAGCCCCACCATCTGCCCATTATAATCCTAAACCGCACTGTCTTTCCCCTCTGTCCAGCATTTATCCCCATCTTTCCAGTATGTCCCCGTCTCTTCCCTTTGTCCATGTCAGCCCCCCTCCCTCCCTCCATCCATCCATGTCAGCCCTCCCTCCATCCATGTCAGCCCCCTCCCTCCCTTCATCCATCCATCCATCCATCAATATCAGCCACCCCTCCCTCCCTCTCTCCTTCCCTCCATCCATGTCGGCCCCCCCTCTCTCCATGTCAGCCCTCCCTCCCTCCATGTCAGCCCCCCTGTCCATGTCAGCCCCCTCCCTCCATCCATCCATCAATGTCATCCCCCTCCTCCCTTCCTCCATGTCAGCCCCCTCCCTCCCTCCCTCCATGTCAGCCCCCCTGTACATGTCAGCCCCCTCCATCCATCCATCCATCCATCAATGTCTGCCTTCCTCCTCTCTCCCTCCCTCCATGTCATCCCCCTCCTCCCTCACTCCTTCCCTGTCAGCCCCCTCCCTCCCCCTCCCTCCCTGTCAACCCCCCTCCCTCCCTCTCTCCATGTCAGCCCCCCTGTCCTTGTGAGATCCTCCCTCCCTCCCTCCATCCATCCCTGCATGTCAGCCCCCTCCCTCCCTCCCTCATGTCAGCCCCGTTGCATGTTCCCTGTCCCCTCCTCCCCTCTCCCTGTCTGAATGCTACTGCCCTGTTCTTCTTTTGCAGCCGTGGCTCCCTGCCTCTTAGGGAACCACGGCTATGCCTGTAAAACCGTTGCGGAGCCTTCCTGTCTCTCGACGGGCTAAGTGCAGCATTGTCCCGCCTCCAAAGGAAGTGGTAAACAACTTCCTTTTGGAGGCGGGACAATGCTGCATGGAGCCCATCGAGAGACTGGACGGCTCTGCAATGGTTTTGCAGGCACAGCCGTGGTTCCCTAACAGGCAGAGAGCCGCGGCTGCATTAGAAGGGAGGCAGTAAGTTTGCCGGTGCCGAGAAGTGGACTTGGCAGCGGCAGCGACTTCTGCGCTTTTTTTTTAACGGCGGGGTGAGGTGACTCCCGCTAAATCCTGTGGCGACCCCCATGGGGGTCACGACCCACAGATTGAGAACCGCTGCTTTAGGAGCACATACCCTTCTCTTAATCCTCTTACCGTAAGCCATCTGTGGGTCTTCCTTTTCTGTGCAATGTGCTTATCAGTTTTCCTCTTCCCTTCTGTAACTCTTCTTCATTGCCCTCTACTGTCTGCTCCCTAAACTGGGATTGTTCAATTTTATCTGGGCTTTCCCTGCATGCCTATTTTATAAAATATGCACATCAAGTAGTATTTTTGAAGGGACATCTAGGAAAAATCTGAGATATCCAGAGCAGAATGTCCATAAACCAGCAGAGTAGCAGCCACGCCTTTTAAAATTGCTCCGTCTCCACCCCCAAAAAATGAATGTCTCAGTAACTGGGTCTGGAGACAGGCCTCACGCAGATAGTAGGGCCTGGTATGTGCATGGGTATAGGTGATTTTACAGATGTAGACATCCCTGAAGTGTATGCGTAAAGAGTCAGCTACTAGGACGCCCTGGCCTAGGTAGGTTAGAAGGGGAGCATCTATGTTATCAGACTGGCATGTCCAGCTCTGCTATTTCATATACTCAGACATGCAGCAACAGACAATTTCTACTGTGCCCTTCCACTGAGCATTTGCCACCACTTTTCCCACCCCCACAAAGCCAACACCACAATAAAGCATTTTCAAAACTCAATCCAACTGTGTTTGTGTGCCGGCACACACAGTTGCAGAAACAATCTTAGTCCACTCTGGAGTCCTTCTCATAGAGAAATAGACATCTTTGTTAGGTTCTCCCAGTGAAATAAAGCCTATGACTTTGGTCAAATTACCACACTGGATAATACCACTTGTGGTTCATTCATGAAAGTATTTTACTCCAAACAGCCTTATTTACTAGAGAGCTGTAATGTGCTAATGCAAGTTAATGCACATTATATAACACAAGCCTCATTCTCAGTGGGGGCTGTCTACTATGTAATTAACTCAAATTAACACATATAATGGGCACTAATGCAAGTTAGTAAATGAGGTAGTAAATCAATGTAGGGAGACAGCCACTATGGGGGTAACTTTGTAAGAAACTGCGTAAATGCATATGTTGTTGTTGTTAAGTGCCGTCGAGTCGGAGTCGACTCATGGCGACCCTCTGGATAGCTATCCTAAATTGTGTTCGGTCTTCAGTCAGGCGGCTCATTGTTGACAGGCTGGTACCCGTAGCTGCTGTTATTGTAGCGATCCATCTCATTGCTGGCCTTCCTCTTTTGCGTTGACCTTCTATCTTGCCAAGCATGATGTCTTTCTCTAATGATCTCTCTCTTCGCATGATGTGTCCGAAGTATGAAAGTCGAAGTCTTGTCATCTGAGCTTCTAAAGAAAGCTTAGGTTTGATCTCCTCTAGTACCGACTGGTTTGTTCTTCGGGCAGTCCATGGTATACACAGTATTCGCCGCCAGCACCATAATTCAAAGGCATCAATTTTCTTCCTGTCTGTCTTTTTCACTGTCCAGCTTTCACATCCATATGATGTTATTGAAAATACCATGGCTTGAACAAGTCGAATCTTTGTATGGAGAGAGACTTCTCTGCTCTTGAGAATCTTATCTAGGTCTTTCATAGCCATTCTGCCAAGAGCAATGCGTCGTATGATTTCTTGACTGCTTGTTGCTTCTTTATTGATAGTTGATCCAAGTAGGTTAAAGTTGTTCACGATTTCAATTTCTTCTCCTTCAACGATGAACCTGTTGATTTTGCCAGTTGTCATGATCTTTGTCTTCTATACATTAAGGTGCAGGCCCATTTTGAGACTATGTTCTTTGATTGTGAGAAGCAAATGTTTCAGATCATCTTCACTTTCAGCCAGTAATGTGGTATCATCAGCATAGCGAAGGTTGTTGATGAGTCTTCCACCAATCTTCACACCTCTGTTGTCTTCATACAGTCCTGCTTCTCTGATGATTTGTTCTGCATATAAATTAAACAGGCAGGGGGAAAGTATGCAGCCTTGTCTTATACCCTTGCTTATTTTAAACCATTCTGTTTCTCCTTGTTCCGTTCGAACTGTTGCTTCTTGATCAATGTACAGATTGCGCAAGAGAACGATCAGGTGTTCTGGTATACCCATTCTTCTTAATGTGGTCCAGAGTTTCTCATGGTTTACACAGTCAAAAGCCTTGCTATAGTCGATAAAGCACAAATAGATATCCTTTTGGTATTCTTTAGTCTTTTCAAGGATCCATCTCACATCCGCAATGATGTCTCTCGTTCCTCGCCCTTTCCTGAACCCTGCTTGCACTTCAGGGAGTTCTTGTTCCAGGTATGGTTGTAGTCTCTTTTGAATAATCTTCAGTAGCATCTTGCTGGCATGTGGGATCAGAGCGATTGTGCGATAATTTCCACAGTCAGTTGGATCACCTTTCTTTAGTATTGGTATAAACACAGATCTTTTCCAGTCAGTTGGCCATGATGTTGTCTTCCATATTTCTTGGCAGAGCCGTGTAAGTACGGTAACAGCTGCATCAGATTGCTGCAATACTTCTATGGGAATGCTATCAATGCCTGGTGCTTTGTTCTTTGATAAGGCTTTCAATGCTGCTTCAACTTCTTCTTTCATCACCAATGGTTCCTGATCATAAGGTACAGGTTG
Source organism: Ichthyophis bannanicus (assembly GCA_033557465.1). NCBI lineage: Eukaryota > Metazoa > Chordata > Amphibia > Gymnophiona > Ichthyophiidae > Ichthyophis > Ichthyophis bannanicus. The sequence continues at coordinate 367,287,825 of CM066038.1, read as the reverse complement.
AAACGGCTGTTGGTCCACTTGATCTTTATCATATAAAAACTCTGTATACTCCTTCCACCTTTTCTTGATCTTCTCAGCATCATTCAACATAGAACCTTGAGCATCTTGTAACATTCCAATTCGAGGCTGGAACTTTTTCTTTAACTCTCGCATATGTATAAATCATAATATTTTATTGGTTTACGCACTTACTTTAGACAGTTACTATTCTGTAAGTCCACACATCAGGCTGATTGTGCATACCTGTACTGTGGGGTAGAGTTTGAGTGGAGTGTGGGTTAAGCACAAATGATTGTGCATAAATTATAAAATAACTATCATTTATGGGCATTCTGAGAAAACATAGTCATAATGCCGGTGTAAGTGTCCGTACCTGATATTTATGTGCGTTTCCATCACTTATGCTCCTATTTTATACAGTATTGGGATTACTTTAGAAACTCTATTTGTGAGTTGGATGTCTGAAAATGGGCACATAGATGTCTAAATCATGGAAATGTCCGCAAAGCCATTTTAGAAAGCCGGGTATATGGACACATTACTGGTCCACTGCAGCATGTCTGAGTATATGAAATGGCAGGGCAGGACATGCCAGTCTGATAACGTAGATGCTTCCCTTCTAACCTACCTAGGCTAGGGCCTCCTAATGCCTGACTCTTTGAGCATGCACTTCAGGGCTGTCTACATCTGTAAAATCACCTTTACCCATGCACATGCCAGGCCCTGATATCTGCATGAGGCCTATCTCCAGACCCGGTTACTGATAGATTCATTTTTGGGGGTGGAGACTGAACGATTTCAGAAGATGTGGCTGCTACTCTGCCGGTTTATGGACATTCTGCTCTGGATATCTCAGAGTAAAATGTCTCTTGTATCTCCATCTAGGAGGTACACACAAAATGAGTTTTGGGACTTTTTATGGTTGTCCATGAACATACTGAATATTCTAGTTTAAGATGCAATTAGCCGGGACTATTTTGCAATTATTTTTCAGGAGCCTAAAGGAGAAGCAGACTGAGGAGCGCAGTTTGGGGCCTGAAGAGAGAGAAAGCACCAGAGCAGCTATTTCTTGTCTAAGGACTTGAACGATTGATCCTTTGGTACTGTAGCTGATTCAACCTTGTTTTGCTGTCTTGATTGCTTAGCCCTATTTTTGCTATGTAGATGTTTGCTTTTGAGGAACACTAATATAGGTGTTTTATCATGTAGAATCTTTAGTGTCCTAATACCTTTTGAAGAAGTTTTGCATTTGCTCTCACTTCAGTTTAGGCTTTCAGGTTTTGTCTTCCTTGCCCCATCAGAATCCTTTATTTCTTCATGCTGGTCAGAGCTATATTTTGAAGAGCAACCTCAAAGCATGGACAAGCAAGAAAAGTAAGTGACAGGAGAGGAAAGAGGGCCTTTCCAGACAATCTGCGGGGCTCTGAGGGTTAGGGTTATGAGAGTAGTGTGTGCAAAATCCTGCAGTTCCCAAATGAATTAAATGAGTGGCCTTAGAAGTTAAATAGCAGTTGGAGCTAAGGAGCTGAAATGTCCCCCCCTCCCCCCCCCCACACTGAGAAATGGAATAGAATTGATATACCTCAAAAGGGTGATAAACTAGAAGAAACAGAGAGTGAGGAAAACTGAAGTGTCAACTGGAACTGAAGAGATGGAGTGCATTGAGGGGTAGATACCTGGTTTTAAAACAAGTGTTGTTTGCATTTTGCAATTGTCCAACAGCACTCAGGCTTTTAAGATAGTCATAACCGTTTTGCAGGGGGAGGTTTATAGCAAATGTTGATCTATGATGCTACAGTGGGTGGTGCAAAAGCATTCACAATTTCTAATGTTGCAGCTTGTTTCAAGTGCTTATGTTGAAAGCTATTGGCAATATATTGAGCAAACAGCGCTGCTGGGACAATGCTACAGAATACAGTGGTTCCAGATGTTCCCGATTTTGAAATACTGTCCCCGACTCCATGAACTATAACCACCTCCTGCCCCCGATTTCATTGTGGACGGAAGCAAACGACTTTGCTTCTCCTGCATACCCCTCTGATGCAGTCTTCTCGATCCTGGTAGGAGAAGATGTAAAATTAAGCTTCGTTTCTGAAAAATAGATTTAATTTTAGAAATGTATAGAATATTTATCGATATGTATAAAATAAAGTCTACACATGTATAAATGTATATGTGCTTACAACACAAGAAGTACTGCTATTGTCTTTTTAAGTGCCTTCCAACTCAATGCTGACCCAGCAACTTTTAGATTTTCTTGATAAGGCATGACTGAAAGTAGATTGCCAAGCCTTTTCTTCCAAGGCAATAGAGGGTAAAGTGACTTGCTCAAGGCCACAAGGAGTACCAGTGGGAATTAAGCCCAACTTTCCTGGGAAGTAGGCTGATGCGCCAACCACTAGGCTGCTCCTAAACTATTGCATGTTTTAAAATTTGAAATTACTCACTGCTGCCTAGACTGGTCATTAAAAAATATATGCGGGGGGGGGGGGATGCCCGAGATGGGAGGACCCCCTTCCCAGCCCAACTCAGCCCTGCCTAGGTGTCCCGGATTTGCTGCCAAAAATCTGGGAACCCTAAACAGTGGTGGCCATTTTGTGAGAAAGGGTTGTTTTAGAACTGCTGGGATTATAATTGGGCAAATACCAGCAGCCAGTTTGAAAAACAGAGAAACATAGAAAAGAACGACACATAAAGACCATACAGACTACTGTATCTAATCTGCCCATCCTTGAGAACTTTTAAGTTTTACAATCCTTTCCTCGCTCTCAGAGATCCTCTGTATCTGTCCCATACCTTTTTGAATTTGGTTACAGTTCTTGTATCCACCACCTTCACTGGGAGGCTATTCCACATATCTGCCACCTTTGCTATAAAGATGTATTTCCACAAATTACTCCTCGGTGTGTCCCCTTTCACCTTCATTCTATGACTCCTTGTTCCAGAGCTTCCTTTCAACTAAAAGAGCACAACCTCTTATACATTTATTCCACAGAGATATTTAATTGACTCTCCTACCTTTCCTCCAAAATATAAGGAAATGGAACATGTAAAACTCAGTCTGATGGGTATCAGTGAACTGAAATGTATTGGCATCGGGCACTTTGTATCTGATGATCACATGGTCTACTATGCTGGAAATGAAAGACAAAGAAGAAATGGTGTTGCATTTATAATCAAGAAGAAAATTGCAAGAACTATAATAAAATACAATGCAATCAGTGAACACTTAATTTCTATTCGTCTATAAGGAATGCCCATCAACACAACTATAATTCAGGTATATGCCCCAACAACAGCTACAAAAGAGGATGAAGTTAATGAGTTCTATGAACAAGTACAAGCTGAAATTTACAGAACATCTAAACAGGATATCCTGATAGTCATGGGTGACTGGAACGCAGAAGTTGGCAATAAAGAAAAAGGCAAAGTGGTAGGAAAATACAGACTTGGCAACAGAAATGAAGCTGAAGAAAGACTAATGGAATTCTGCAAGACCAATGATCTATTCACCTCAAACACCTTTCTTGTTCTTTCCTAGGTGCATAACTTTGCACTTGTCCATATTAAATTTCATCTGCTATTTGAATGTCCAGTCTTCCAATTTATCAAGGTCCTCTTGCAATTTTTTACAGTCCTCTTGGGTTTTAACAACTTTGAATAATTTTGTTTCATCTGAAAATTTGATTACCTCACTTGTTATTCCCAATTTCCAGGTCATTTATGAATATGTTAAAAAGCAGCAGGTCCAGCACAAATTCCTGGTGTAATCCACTATTCACCTTTCTCCATTGAGAAAATTGGCCATTTAGCCCTACCCTCTGCTTTCTATATTTTAACCATTTCCAGATCCACAATAGTATGCTGACTGCTATTCCATGACTTTTTAATTTTGACAAGAGTCTTTCATGAGGGACTTTGTCAAAGGTTTTCTGAAAATCCAGATACACTCTATCGCCTGGCTGTCCTTTGTCTAGCCATTTATTTACACCTTCAAAAAAACTATAACAGATTAGTGAGATAAGATCTTCCTTGGCTAAAGTCATGTTGGCTTTTTTCCATTAAACCATGACTATCTACATGTTCAGTAATTTTGTTCTTTATAATGTTTTCTACCATTTTGCCTGGTACTGATGTTAGGCTCAATGGTCTGTAATTTCCTGGATCACCCCTGGAACCTTTTTTAAAAACTGACGTTACTTTAGGCATTCACCAATCTTCAGGTTTTGCAGGTGATTTTAATGACAGTTCACAGATTACTAATAGTAGGTATGGAATCTCATATTTCAGTTCTTTCAACACTCTCAGATGTATACCATTCAGTCCAGGTGATTTGTTACTCTAGATGATCAAACAGTTGCAATACGTCTTTCCAGCTTATCAATATTTCTTTCAATTCTTCTGACGCATCACCATTAAATGCAATTTCATTCATGGGTAACTTCCCTGCATCTTCTTCAGTAAAGATCAAAGCAAAAAATTCATTCAGTCTCTCCACTATGGCCTTGTCCCCTCTTAGTGCCCCTCTTACCCCTCTATCATCTAATGGCCCAACTGACTTTCACACAGGTTTTCTGCTACGAATGTATTTGAAAAAGTTTGTATTATGCATTTTTGCTTACATAGCAAGCTTTTTGTCAAATTTTCTCTTTGCCTGCCTTATCAATGTCTTGCATCTAACTTGCCAGTGCCTATGTTTTTTCCCATTTTCGTTATTTGGCGCCTTCTTTCCATTTCCATCGCCAACACCAAAGAAAGGTGATCCAACTGACTATAGAAATTGTTTCACCATCGCTCTGCTCCTACCTGCCAGTAAGGGTCAAAGTGTCTTCAGCAGCAGACTGGCTAACCTACTGAAGAGGGTTTTAAACTTGATTCATTGGGGATTGGTGAAGAGCACCCACAAGTAAATGAAGAAAACACTCAGGTAAGTGAAACATTACTGTAAATACCTCTGTAGAAATGGGTAATAGGGACAGCATCTGGAAAATGGTGTATTGAAATGACTGCAGTATGGGAAATAAGATCTCATTTGCTGAGGCTTTAATGAAAGAGCCTAATTTTGATTTAGTGGTGGTTATAGAGACATGTTTCATGGAAAACCATAACTGGGATGTAATTATACCTGCTATACTTTATTCAGGAAGGACAGGGTAGGAAGAAGGGGAGGTGGAATGGCACTATATGTAAAAAATAATATTAAAGCTATAGAACTGCAGGGCTTAAAAGGAAGACAGAAGGCACCGTGAGTTAAACTAGAAAGAAGGAATAGGAAATCCATTTGCATTGGAATTATATATAGAGCCCCCTCACAGGGCGTAGAAGTGGATGAAGATTTAATAGGATATATACACAGTATTGACATGAAAGGAGAAGGGCTACTGATAGGTGATTTCAATATGCCAGATGTGGACTGTCATACCCCTACTGCGGTGTCATCTACATAGAGAACTATTCAGGAACTGGTAACATAACCAACACGTGATGGGGCCATACTGGACTTAGTGCTTACCAACAGGGAAAGTGTTTCTGATGTTACAGTGGGAGATCATCTTGCATCCTGTGATCACCAGATGGTATGATTCAGTATTAGGACTAGAGCTGATAAAATCCATTCAAAAGTGAGGGCCTTAGACTTTAGAAAAACTAACTTTGTCAAGATGGGACAATACCTCAGAGTCATTAGTGGGATGTAAAAAAACAAAACAGTGGGCAAAACTGAAAGGGGATATTTTACGGGCAACAAATATTTTTGTTAGAAAGGTAAATAAATGTAAAAGGAAAAAGAGGCTGATGTTCTCAAAAGAAGTATCTGAAGAGGTAAAGAAAAAGAGGGAGGCCTTCAGGAAATACAAGAGATAACATAGAGAGGAAGACAGGCATCTATATTTGGAAAAACTTAGAGAAACTAGCAAAGTAGTCAGAAAACTAAAGAACAAAAAAGGAAAGAAATAGCCAATGCAATAAAATGCGGGGCTAAGACATTTTTCAGATATGTTACTGAGAGGAGGAAGGGCAAAAGTGGAATTGCCAGTCTCTTGGGTGCAGGGGAACAATATGCAGAGGCTGATGAGGATAAAGCAGTATTGCTTAACAAATATTTCTGTTCTGTGTTCACAGAGGAAGGGCCTGGAGCAGGACCTCAGAAAAAACGCCACAAATAGGAACAGAAGTGATAGGGATCTCAAACGATTTTCAGAAGACTATGTTCGTGAGGAACTAGCTATACTAAAAGTAGACAAAGTCATGGGTCTGGATGGGATACATCCAAGAATACTTAGGGAACTTGGGGATGTTCTAGCGGCTCCACTGTCTGACCTTTTCAATGCCTCTTTGGAGTTGGGAGTGGTGCTAGAGAACTGGAGAAAGGCGCATGTGGTCCCTTTATACAAAAGCGGATATAAAGATGACATTGAGAACTACAGGCCGGTTAGTCTAACCTCGGTGGTTAGAAAATTATTGGAAAGACTACTAAAAGAAAGAATAGTGTGGTTTCTGGAGTCCAGTGGATTGCAGGATCCGAGGCAGCATGGATTCACCAGAGGCTGGTCTTGTCAGACAAATCTGATTGATTTCTTTGACTGGGTGATCAGGGAGTTGGACTTAGGGAGAGCCCTAGATGTGGTGTATTTAGATTTCAGTAAAGCCTTTGACACTGTTCCACACAGATGACTTTTAAACAAACTGAGCACCCTAGGGATGGACCCTAAAGTGGCTGATTAAGTTAGAAATTGTTTGAGTGCGAGGAAACAAAGGGTACAGGTGAATGGAGCTCACTCTAAATTATTATTTAATATTATTTTTTACACCAGTAGTGTGCCGCAGGGATCTGTCCTTCATCTGATTCTTTTTAACATCTTTGTTAGTGATATTGTGGAAGGGCTGTCAAGTAAGGCTTTCTTGTTTGCAGATGATACTAAAATCTGCAATAGAGTAGAAACCGGGGAAGGAGTAGATAACATGAATAGGGATGTAGCTAAGCTTGAAGAATGGTCTAGAATTTGATAGCTGAAATTTAATGCTAGAAAATGCAGGATCATGCATTTGGGCTTTCAAAAATCCAAAGGAGCGGTATAGTGTATGGGTTCTTCTGTTCCCCCCCTGTACTGTACAGTGGTACAGTGTAGGAAATACTTCTGTCCACAAAAGAAGAGCAGGACCTGGGCGTAATTGTGTCTGATGATCTTAAAGAGCTAACAGGTAGAAAAGGTGACTGAAAAAGACAGAAGGATGCTTGGGTGTATAGGGAGAGGAATGGCTAGCAGAAAATAGAGAGGTGATAATGCCTCTGTATAAGTCTCTGGTGCGACCTCATTTGGAGTATGGTGTACAATTCTGAAAACCGCACCTTCAGAAGGATATAAGCAGATTGGAGTCGGTGCACAGGGTGGCTACTAAAATGGTTCGTGGTCTTCATTATGTAGCATATGAGGACAGACTTAAAAAATTTAATATGTATACTTCAGAGGAAAGGTGGGATGGAGCAATATGATACAGACATTTAAATACCTCCATGGCATAAATGCACAGAAGGGTGTCTTTCAATTGAAGGCAAGTTCTGCTACGAGGGGACATAGGATGAGAGTGAAAGGGGATAGACTCGGGAGTAATATGTGGAAATATTTCTTTATGGACAGAATGATAGATGTGTGGAATAGTCTCCCAGTGGAGATGGTGGACATAAGGACATTATCTAAATTCAAAAAAGCATGGGAGAAACAGAGGATCTTTAAAGGTAAAAATGGGACTAATGTAGTTGATATGGAAGGGTAGACTAGATAGGCCATGTGGTCTTTTTCTGCCATCATGTTTCTATGTTTCTAAGATTATTCAGCAGAGACTATAACCATACCTGGAACAAGAACTTCCTGAAGTGCAAGTAGGGTTCAGGAAAGGGCGAGGAACAAGAGACATCATCGCGGATGTGAGTTGGATCCTTAAAAAGACAAAAGAATACCAAAAAGATATCTATATGTGTTTTATCGACTACAGCAAGGCTTTTGACTGTGCAAACCATGAGAAACTCTGGGCCAAATTAAGAAGCATGAGTATACCAGAAAACCTGATAGTTCTCTTGCACAACCTTTACAGCGAGCAAGAAGAAAAAGTTTGAACGGAACAAGGAGAAACAGAATGGTTTAAAATCAGCAAAGGTGTATGAATAGGCTGCATACTTTCCCCCTACCTGTTTAATTTCTTTGCAGAACAAATCATCAGAGATGCAGGACTACATGAAGACAACTGAGGTGTGAAGATTGGTGGAAGACTTATAAATAACCTTCACTATACTGATGATACCACATTACCACATTGGCTGAAAGTAAAGATGATCTGAAACATTTACTTCTCAAGATCATGGAATATACTCTTAAAATAGGCCTGCACCTTAATGTAAGGAAGACAAAGATCCTGACAACTATTATCTTTGATGGAGAAGAAATTTAAATAGTTGACAACTTTAACCAACTTGGATCAACTATCAATACAGAAACAACAAGCAGTCAAGAAATCCGACGACATATTGCTCTTGGCAGAATGTCTATGAAGGACCTAGACAAGATTCTCAAGAGCAGAGATGTCTCTCTTCATACAAATATTTGACTTGTTCAAGCCATGGTATTTTCAATAACGTCATATGGATGTGAAAGTTGCACAGTGAAAAAGATAGACAGGAAGAAAACTGATGCCTTTGAATTATGGTGCTGGCTATGAATACTGTGTATATGATGGACTGCCCGAAGAACAAACCAATCAGTACTAGAGGAGATCAAACCTAAACTTTCCTTAGACGCTCAGATGACAAGACTTTGACTTTCATACTCTGGACACATCATGCGAAGAGAGAGATTGTTAGAGAAAGACATCATGCTTGGCAAAGTAGAAGGTCAACACAAGAGAGGAAGGCCAGCAATGAGATGGATCAATACTATTTATTTATTTTAGCATTTTATATACCATTTTATCCAAGCAATCAAGGCAGTTTATAGGGAACAGGTTTAAATGCTGCTCTGGGCAGTTTACAGCAAACAGTTTATAAATTAACAGCAAACACTTTGTAAATTTACAAGAAACATTTAACTGGAAATATATACAGTTTCAAAAAATGTTTTAACTAGAACTATATACAACATTGAGTGGCATTATAACATTGGTGCCAGAAAAAATACAATGATGTACAAGAGTTATGTACATTGATTATATGTGAGGTTATGGTTGTTATGTTAAGGATTTGCGGAATTTTCTATCAGGATATGACTGCATATGTGTGGGGGTGGTATACAATAACAGCGGCTATGGGTGCCACTCTATCAACAATGAGCCGCCTGACTGAAGACCAAATAGAGTTTAGGACAACTATCCAGAGGGCCACCATGAGTCAACACTGACTCGACGGCACTTAACAACAGCATACAGTACATATTGAGATCTTTAAGCTTATTACAATATGCCTTATGACAAAGATCACTGATCATTTTAATAGCCACATCCTGGACCAACTCCACCGTGTTTATATCCTTTTGAAGGTGCAGTCTCCAGAATTGTACATAATACTCCAAATGAGGTCTCACCAGGAGTGGAGGAGTAGCCTAGTGGTTAGAACACTTGCTTAGCAACCAAGCAACCAATGTTCAATTCCCACTAGCACTCCTTGGGCAAGTCACTTAACCCTCCATTGCCTCAGAAGAAAGGCCTGGCAACCTACTTCCAGTGACACTGCCAAGAAAACCCAGGAGCTTTTGGGTCACCAGGAGTCAGGACTGGCTCAAAGGCACACATTAGCTTTTTAGAGGTCTCACCAGAGGCTTGTTCAAAGGCACTGTTACCTCCTTTTTCCTGCTGGCCTTTCCTCTCCCTATGCACCCAAGCTTCCTTCTGGATTTTGTGATCGCTTTTTCTATCTGTTTGATCTTTTTAAGATCATCTGATACAATTACCCCCACCCAGGTCCCACTCTTCTTTTGTGCACTGAAGTACTTCATTCCCTTTACTTGTAGTGCTCCCTTGGGTTTTTGCAACCCAAATACATAACATTGCATTTTTTTACAATTAAATATTGGGCTGCCAAATTCTCAACCATTCTTTAAGTTTCGCTAGATTGCTCAAGTTATATACACTTTCCAGGGGATCAACCTTGTTGCAGATTTTGGTTATCTGCAAAGAGGCAAACTTTACCTGACAGTTAAAAAGAACAGGACCAAGGACCAATCCCTGAGGTACACTACTGGTAAGGCCCCTATCTTCAGAGTAAACTTTATTTACTATTACCCTCTGTTGCCTCCTACTCAACCAGTTTCTTACCCAGTCAGTCACTTTAGGGCCCATCCCAAGGACACACTCAGTTTGTTTATAAATTGCTGATGCAGAACAGTGTCAAAGGTTTTGTTTTGCCTGATCCAATTCTCTGGTGACCCAGTCAAAGAAATTGGTCAGATTTGTCTGAAAAGACTTGCCTCTAGTAAAACCATGCTGTCTCGGATCCTGTAATCCCTTGGATTCCAGAAAATGTACCATTCTCTGTTTTAACAGCATTTTTATTAATTTACAAAGACAGGAACCTCGTCCTCCCAACTCCAGTCCCTTGTAGTTTGGGGCTGTATTTGAGAAGACACAGTATCTATTTTATATATGGAATCCAGATTGGTTGCTAAGACAACTAAATTTATCTTTGCAGAAGACTTTGCTTCAGAAACATCTGTGCAAGTGGCTCAGGACTACAATATTCATCTTTAGGGAGTGCTTTAATTTGGATTGGTTGGGAGCTACAATATATCCAAGCAAGTGAAAAAGTGCCAAAGGAGGCTGGTCATGACAATACCAGAAAACCTTAGGCCAAAATTATCTGCTTCTTTCCCTAACACTCAGGAGAAACCTCCATTTTTCTTCCTTAAACACCAAACCACTCTCCTTAGTTTCTTAGGTAAAATTTTGCCAACTACTGACAGACCCCCAAAATAGATGTGTGTATTTAAACATTTTCATTTTGGTTTTCTTCTTGTTTAATTAAAGCAAATAAAAATAAAAACAAAACAAAACCAGGGCTCCCCCACCACACTAGATGCCCCATGTGAACTGAATGTCTATAAGATAAATTGCCAGCAGCTGAACTACCTGTTGTTTCATTTATTAGCCACAAGATTGCACGTGTATTTAGCTTAATGGCAATTTTTGAGGTAACTAAACATACTGATCTTTTGGTTTCCTTCTTTGGCGCACTTGTCTGTCCTTTTTCATCATTAATGTTTATTTTCTTCTCTCCTTATATTTTGTTTTTTTTAAAGCACTCTTCTCCATATATAGAAGCTTTTTATTATATGTTTGTATATATTTCCTGTGATTTAATTAAAGTAAAATTTAAATGGCAATGCAGCCACACCTCTTGTAAGGGAGTGAGAGTATCTCTGGAGGTGTTATCTAAAAGCAAAGAGCACTGGCGTCTAGGAAAAGCAGAAGGGAAAGACAACAGAAATTATCAGTGCACAAGGGCTCGATATTCAAAAGGACTTAGCCAATTAGCAGGGTCTGCTAACCAGCTACGTCTTGCTGAGCCCAAAATTCAGAAGGTTGCCCACAGCTCACCACCATGGGATGAATATCAGTCTGAAAGATCTAGATCAGGGGTCTCCAAACCTCTCCTGGAGAGCCCCAATCCTGCCAGGTTTTTAGGATATCCCTATTAAGTATGCATGAGATCAAATCTATCTTATGCATATTCATTAGGGATATCCTGAAAACCTGATTGGTTTGTGGCCCTCCAGGATTGGATTTGGAGACTTCTGGTCTAGATGAATAGGGGAGGAAAAAAATCTCAATGTCTAAGCTGGAGTGGAAAAATGATGAAGTAGTTAAGAGGCAAAAATGTGATCCAGATGGCTAGGGTACTGTATGATTAAATAAAAACACATTTATAAGTGGTTCTCCAAAATAAAGTATATACAAGAGAAAAGCAGAGCCATGAAAAAAGTAAAAACATATTAGTTCTTACCAAAGCAAAGTCCTGAAATGATGTCTTTATCTTCAGTCCTTGGTCTCTGAAGCAGACTCCTTGGGTTTCGCCATACTTACACATTCTTCTAGACCTCTTTTCTCCTTACTTCTCAGAGGTCCCAAAGCTAGGTTCCCCAGACTCCTCATGACAGCATTTGTAAAATAACCTCTCAAGCAAAGTTTTTCTTAAAATTTGTTTTACAGGAACTTTGGAAAAGTACTGGCAATATCAAATATACCCTGATTTTTTTGGAAAAAAATCAAATTCTCTACTTAAAGCAGATCTCCAAGGTGAAGACAAAAATATGATATTTGCTCTCCTCGCCTAGCGATCCAAATACACCAAAACTGTTCTTTTCAAATACACAATAAAATTCCTTTTAGCAATATTATCAAATTATAAATTAGCACCCTCAGTCTGGGTGGTTAGGATGTACCGAGGAGTCAGGGTGATTTGCAGTGGCAGTGGCCACTGCATTAATTTAAATGTCAGATATGTATAGCCAACAAACAAGAGAAAAAAACCTCCAAACCAGGCTCACAACACAAAAAAAAACAACAGTGTGAGAGTGAAAAAAGAAGAAAAATGCCAATAAGAGCTTATCATATACACAAACATAGAGGAAAAAAGACCTCAGTCACATCTCCTACCAGTATAATCAGAAAGGATGAGCCAGCCAAAGGCATACCAAACAGAAACATCAACCAAATGGTGCCTCAACAATCGAAATGAACTCAAAAGACATCAGTGGTCAGAAAAAAAGCTCTATGATGGGGTATAAACAAATCAATAAATAATGTTCTAAATGTTCAAAAAAAAAAACCCCAAACAGCTCAAATTGGTACACTAGCAGCTATAAATCACATGCTCAAAACAGAAGGAGAATGAAGATCAAGTAATCAGCAGCAACAAAATAAAATAAAATATTGAAGCAACTTAGCTTGAAGTCTGTAGGCTTAACATTGCAACATGACAAACATCACGAAGTCTGCAGCATCTAAGACCACACACAGGAGCCCCTACACCAGATGTTTTGCCAAACAACTTCTTTAGGGAGCTCAAAGAAACAACTACACTGCTGTTGCTAAAATGTGTGAAGGGAAAAAAAAAAAAAAAAAAACCTCTCACATGTTATACTTAAATAAATAACCAAAAAAAAAAAAAAAAAGAAAAGAAGAAAAGAAAAAGAAAAGAAAGCCAGCAGACTCACACAAAAGAAAAACTGAAGGAGCAATACCAGGCCCGCTGCTGAAACTGCCAGAAACGTGGGTAGATATTAATGTTTTATAACTGGTATGTGAAGTTTAGGAACCACCTGTGCTCTGACCCTGTGCACACGCAAACTGAAAGTACACACGATAGGACTTATGTGCATGCTTGCAGAATGGTGACTGTCTAAAGTAGGAACTTGCACGCACACCTCAGATTAAATCAGCGGCTGAGCATGTCTGTGGGAGATTCAGTTGAAAAAGTCATGGTAAAGTGTGTCTCAGCAGGGTAACAGGGGATATCTGAAGGATCGTCTACATGGGTGCTCATAGCACCCTTTGGCGTGGCCCTTAGGCGGGGACCGGTAGCCGGAGCCGGCACTCAATCCTTGTGATCCTGAACCAGTGAACATCAACACAGCAAACATCGTGATCCTCCAAGCAGCAATGCTGATATTCTAATAACAAGAGCCTTCCTCTTCTCAAAACTGTAAGCTGTTTCAATTAATTGTATTAATCTATATCAATTTCCTTAATTCTCCTCCACAACGTTCAATTTGTTCATAACTATGTACAACTGTGTATAACTGTATCTACTGAATAACTATATTTACTAATAAGGCACTTGCTTTATTGCTCATCCACAACTTTCAATTTGTTTAAAACTGTGTACAACTGTGTATAACTATATCCACTGTATAACTATATCTACTAATAAGCACTTTGCACCCTTACTCTTTTGTTTACTTAGAAACAACCCTTCAAGCCACAAAATTACATCCTCATTATTTACTATTACCCTAATCTACACGCTAACCTGTACTTTTCATGTCTCTGTTACTTTTACAAATCACTACAACCCGATTCATCTAATCCACAATACAAGCAGGAAACATTCTACGAATCGAACCCATATACTCCCAAACACTTATCACAAGAGACAATCACATCTTCTTTATGTATCTCTTGATCTTACAAACTCCACCAAAAACAAAAGCAAAAAAGCGAAACATCAACCAGACCTAAAATGTGCACTTGTTAATGCACGCTCTACACACAATAAATGGCCTGTAATCACAGACCTAATAACCAAATACAATTTAGATATACTTTTGGTTACTGAAACTTGGCTCTCTAATACAGACAACGTAATATTAAACCACCTTACTCCACCCAACTTCACAATCTACACCTGCAAAAGAGAACACAGAAGAGGTGGTGGTGTCCTAATACTTGCAAAAACAGTGCTACAATATCGCACAAATTTAATCAAAAGTACACAACACTTAAACACACTAACTATTACCAACAAATCCAACTCCATTAACCTCATCTACAGAGCACCAAATGCTGTCTCTGATGAACTTTCAGACATCATTGACCTAGCCTGTAACCCAGAAGACCCCTCCAAACCAAACTAGTTATTAGGTGACTTTAATCTGGCTTCTACTCAACCTACCCTAGCCAAGTCTTTCTTAGAAGCAATGTCTGACCTCAACTACAAACAAGTAGTGGCTAATCCCACCCATCAAAGTGGGAATCTCTTGGACCTAATCTTTATCCCTCAACATGACATGATTATGATGAACAAAATTGATCTCTCTATTACCCCTGTCCCATGGTCTGACTATAACCTAATAACTTTTCAGATACCAGCATATCAATCCACAGACTACTGTCTAAACTCAACTGGATGCAAAAGATCTACAAGATTCAAGCAACTAGACAGTGATGACTTCGAAAACCATGCTCTCCCAAAGCTTGCCAAACTATCAGATAATCTCAATGATATTGTAAATAATTGGAACAATACCCTCTCCTCATACTCGCAACTCCCAGCCTTGATCAAAAAATCAACATCTGACAACCGAGTTACTAAAAAACAATCTGCCCCATGGTTCTCACATGAACTACGTACCTCTCTCCTCCACCTCAGAAAGCTTGAGAGAAAATGGAGACATACACGTAATTCCTCTGACCAAACCACCTACTTAGAACATCTTAAACAACATCGTGAATCAATTTGGGCTAAGAGAAAAGAATACCATGCTGATATCCTCAGCCGCTCTCTGAATAAACCAAGAGACTTATTTAATCTAGTAAAGTCCTTTATCAATCAACCATCTCCGCCACAACAAGAAGGGATTCAGCCCCAAGCCTATACGAACTACATCCAATCCAAATCAATAAAAACAAATACTACATCATTACATGAACCTGTCCAAACTTCCCTTCCGCAGTTTTCAATCACCAACCTCTCACCACCCTCTGTAAAAGCCATAAATGAAGTTATTACCTCCATCAACATGACAACTTCACCATCTGACCCATGCCCAGCACACTGGATAAGATCTATGCGCACAGAACTCAGCCCTTTTATAGCTAACATAGCGAAGCTGTCATTTGAATCTGGTGTCTTCCCAGATGCTCTCAAACATCTATCCATCTGACCACTGCTGAAAAACAACCAGCTTGACCCAAAGAAGGAGGACTCATACCGTCCAATCTCTAGTATCCCATTTCTAGCCAAAATTCTTGAGAAATTAACTCTCAGGCAGATACAACAGCATATAGACTTATTTTCCCCTTTAGATCCATGTCAACATAGATTCAGGGAAGCCCACGGTGTAGAAACTCTCCTAACAACATTAATCAATACACTTATCAACAGCATTGACAATCTGAAAAATGGCTTTGCTCTAATATTTCTTGATATAGCTGCTGCGTTCGATTCTGTGGATCACATACAACTACTAAAGCGACTTCATGAGAAGGGAATCAAGAACCGTGCTTGGGACTGGTGAAAATCCTACCTGGAAGGTAGATTACAACAAGTTCGTATTGGTAATGCTTTGTTTGTTTTGTTTGTTTTGTTCTTTCACCGCCTTGATTATATGATAAGGCGATATATAAATACAGTTAAATAAATAAATAAATAAAATAAATAAATGCTACTTCAAATCCCTTTCAGCAAAAACAAGGTGTACCACAAGGCTCCTCCTTGTCTGCGCTGCTGTTCAACATCTATATGCAGCCAATCTGTGACATTGCACGCTCTTTTGGTATATCCTGCCTTATGTATGCGGATGATGTGCTATTATTCTCACCGATATCTGTATCATACCCAAACTATACAGTGCTAATCAACTGTTTTAATTCAATAACTGATTGGCTTCTCTCTCAAAACCTCTGTATTAACTTTAAAAAAACAGAGGTTCTAATAATCACAAGGAATAAATCTTTCTCCCCTCCATCAATTCTAAAAGTCAGAGATGCTGATCTCCCAGTCAAATCAAATATTCGATATCTAGGAGTAATTCTGGATCAAAGGTTAGACTTCAAGGAACATATAAAACGCACCGTAAAGGCCGTTTACTTCAAGATAAAAACCCTTCGTCATCTGAGACCTATGATGAAGTCTGATGACTTCCGCACCATCTTTCAAGCTCTAGTCACACCGCACTTTGATTATGATAACATAATACTCCATGGCTTACCAAATATAACTATTAATCCTCTACAATTAGCCATGAACGCAGCTGCTCGTGTCCTCTGCGGATCATCAAAGTGTGAGCATATTTCCCCCATTCTAGAGAAGCTTCATTGGTTACCAATAAACTGTAGAATCCAATATAAGGCCATCCTTACCACCTTCAGGGCCTTCAATAATATTTCTCTAGATTCCATCTCTGATTGCATCATACACACAACAAATAACAGGTCCAGGAGATCTCCAGCTGTTGACACACTACTTATACCAAAAGTTTCCTTAAAAGCTAATCAATCATCCATCAATAGGGCTTTTTCGAATTATGCTCCTAGATGTTGGAACAAACTCCCTCCCAATATCAGAGCAATTAAAGACATCAAACAATTCAAAAAAGCCCTTAAACACCACCTTTTCATCGCACACTTCAAACACCTAAACACCTCTTCCCCTTCCCCATCCTTTTAACCTCATACCTACCCTAACTGTATAGATTTTATATATCTCCGACATGTATTTTCTAGAAATATAAATGATTTCCCTGTTTACTTCCATGTTAATTTTCCTGTTACTTGTAATAGGTCTGTTATATCTGACCAATTGTTGTATTGTTTCAATGTAAACCGCACTGATGACAAATAGCGTGGTATATAAGAAAATTAAATAAATAAATAAATAATAGCGTATGTGTGTTCATATGAGTGTGTATTATGACAGAGTCAGGCACACTACAGGTCTCAGAATCCCTTGGGTTGGAGATGGGAAGGTCCTGCCACAGAGAAGCCCCAGATGATGCAATTCTGGAGAGAACACCTGAGGAAGTGGGTGGGGCTGATATTCCTCCCTGGCAAGAGAGAAGGATATAAGGCAGCTCCCCAAGCACCAGGGGGGCTCCTCCATCCTGGTGTCATTCTCTTGTGAGCTCACTGTAGTTCCTCAGATGCCAGAACCTATGGAGTTGGAAGAAGCATAACCCTGGCAGGATATGGGCTAGCTGGGTAATGCCTAGAGTGTGGGAGGAAGGCTTCCCCAGTCCTACTCCAGGAAAACACAGGTCAGCTCAATCTAAGGCTTTTCCAGTTACTTCGGAGACTGTATCTATAGCAGCTGAGTTTCTTTTGTCTTCTTTTGTCTAATGGCCTACTTTACTTCTGACAGAGGTCTACTGGGATGGCAGAGTGGAGATGCATGCTAAACCCTCTAGCTGATGGCAGAGTAGACTTGAAGCAAGGGTTGCACCCAGACACTTTCTTCTCCTGTGTAATGCATGCTGGGTTGGGCATGTGACAGTATATCATGACTTTATGCATTGGGGGAATGAGTGTTGACAGTGTGTGTATGAGTGAGTGGGTCAGTGGGTATGAGTGTTGGCACTGTGCGTAAGGGGCCGTGTGTATATGTGAGTGTGTGCATCATGACTGTTGGTGTCAGGGTAAGATATGGGTGTTGGCTGTAAGTGTTGGGGAGGTGGTTTCTCCATATGGGTTAGTTTTGCACATACCACGACAGTAATGAACCTCATGCATTTGTGTGTGTGACAGGGGACTCTGTATGTGCACTTTCCCCTGTCCTTCTGCACCCACTCCTTGTATCTTCTACTCTCTTACACTATTCCCATTTCCTATCCTCTCTCTTGCACTCTCCCTCCTTCCCTTGTGCTCCGGTCTTTTTCTCATTTCCTTCTCTATCTCTACCCCTTTCTTTCCTCCTAACCTTCACCTCCCTTTCTTACTTCCTAAGCCTGCCCCTTTCTGTAAATTCTACTATCTCACCCGCCCCTTCCTTTCCTATACTAGTCCTCTTACTATGCCGGTGGGACCAGGGAACGTTCACCGGCTACTTAGCACCCAACTTCTCCCTAGTGGGACCCAGGAACTCCTGCTGATTCTTTAGTGCTCTTCCACCTTTCTTCTTGCTGGTGAGACCCAGCTCTTCAATACTCCTCTTGCCAGTGGGGCCTGGGACTCTTCAATGCTCCTCCTCCTTCTTTGCAGCAGGACCCAGGAATTCCCGCCAGCTCTTTAGTGCCCCTGCTCTACTTAAACTTATGCATCGATTTATGCATGCGCAAACAAACAGATGCTTATGGATAGACACATAACACAGATGGAGGTTCCACAATAGATGTTATCGCATAAGTGAAATGCACTTAAATTAACATTTGTTTTCTTTCATTTCAATTATAAAATGAAACAAGATGAACTAGGAAATGTGATATCAATGACTTTTCCTATTTAATTTTAACTGACAGCACATCCCTACAAAAAAATAATTTACTGATCCCTTATGTCCTGTCAGTGGATGGCAGCAGATAAAGATCAACATGACCCATCCAGTCTGCCCAGTAAGGTGCTTACGTTTGTAACTGCTGCACAGTACAGGTTACTCCCTCCCATGCCTTTGTTTTAAGGGTTATACCTGCCATTGTGCAAATTACCTCCTCTCATGCCTTTGTTTTTGCGATTGTACCTACCATATAGTTAAGGCCGGATTTGAAATGCTGATACCAATAGGTAAGACCAGAGAGCAGATCCCACAGACCAGAAGGAGGAAGATCAGAATTCCCAAAGGTTGGCGAGGCAAGAGAGAAGCAAGGAAAGCCATTGAGTCCTTTGAAGCAGCCAATACATATGTCCCGTAAGTGGGAGCAGGCTCCTCTTTCATCTGGGTATTTGGAGCCTTCAAAATTTGGTGCCCTAGGAAATTGCCTATGTTGCCTATGCCTAAATTGAGGCCTGTACATAATTGAGATTACTTCCCTTCATGTCTTTGTATTGGAGGGATGTACCCACCACGCAGTACGGGTTCCTCCCCTCATGTCTGTTTTTGGGGTTGTACTTGCTACACAGGGTGGTTACTTTTCCCATGCCTTTGTTTTTATAACCAGTCTACAAAGTTTGAAAATGAATACTTCTGGCATGAACATTGTTTAAGAATATTTTCTAGAGTTGAATTCCAGAATCTCCGGCTGAGTATAAGCCCTGCATGTGTTAATAGGGTGAAATGGAATCTTTACCCCAAGCAGCCAAGGTCATTACCCTTCTGCAGCGAAATACATAAATCACCATTTCCATGTGACATGCAGCACAGTAATCTGTGACAAATTAAATTATATTTGGTGAGCCAGGGGTTATGGACATTTTGAACTTTATTAATTTTTTTACAAAAATTTGTTGAAACATTTGACTAACCATTCTGCAAAAAATTCAAGTTTGAATCAGCATTTCATTGGCAGAAGCAGTTTCTTACCCATCAGTAGAGAGCTGCATATTGCCAGTTATGTTACAGAAATAGATGATGATAGTAATGAGTTAGAAAGTAGTAAGGGCAATGTGCAATTCACCCCAGCAATGGCTGAGATATGATTTTACTTAGCATTCAGCAGCAACATGGGCATAGTTTGATAGCTTCATTTTTTGGGGGGAAAGGGTGTATATTTGCATACATCTGCATATTCATTATGATTATCTTAAAAAAATATTTGATGGAGATGAAGGCAGTATATCAAACAGGCAAGGGATGAGCTGGTGCCCCCAACATACTCAAAGAGGGAGCAGAGGTTCTCATTCATTGGCTTTGCCAACAAAAAAAAAGGAAAGGAATATTGTCTCAGGCTATATAATTAAAATGCAGCAAAAATTGTAGCTGTTTAATTTAGCCTGTAAATATATATTCTCCAAAAAACAGAAGAGATGTAACTCTCACAGATGAAGAGATGTAAGGTGCTCACACACCAAGGGACAAAAAGAAAAAAAGAACTACAGCACACTTTCTAACACCAAAATACATTACAACTAAAATTATTTTGGTGTTAGAAACTGTGCTATGGTTCTCTCTTTTTCTTTTTGAGCATACATGCAGTGAAATCCCTCCTCCAACAGTGGGTGCAGAGCAGAACTAGGACATTTCACCAAAGAACTCAACATACAAGAAAACAAAATCTGATTCCAGTGTCATCTCATTAACAGCCTCTCCAGTACCAGGCAGATTGTAAACTAACACAAAACCCTACAAAAGTCATTGAAGACCTATAATGCAAATCTTCCATATCATAATGACATCAACTTCTTAAAATTAACACAATAAGGAGCCTACCCAAAACAGAGCAGCGTCATAAATATTGCAGTAGGCATCTTAAGAGCCAGTGCTTGTGACCCCCTCACCCCCCCCCCCCACACACATTTTCTATTGCACTGGTTTCATATTCTCATCTCACAAGACTTGTGCCAGATTTCCTATACCATGCTGCATCATTAGATAAGAATACAGATAACAACAGTTATAGCTTCTTATAGTAAATGTCTGTATATGTGTGTGGTGCAATGAGGGTATGCCTGCCTGTGTGTGAGATGTGGTGGTGGGTGCCTTTGTGGGGGTGGGGTGCAGAGCTGCAGTGCATGTATGAGTGGGCTGCATAGGGCTGGTACTAGGGTTTCTGGTGCCCCCCTGCAGCCTATAGACTGGCGCCCCCATCACTCATCATTATTAATGCTGGCAACACACACTCACCCTTTTTCCCAAAACTCCTTTGTGAACTCTTCACATGATGCTAGGGCATTAGGGATGAGGATAAAGCAGAATTGTTTAAAAAATATTTCTGTTTTGTGTTCACAGATGAAAGGCCAGAAGCAGGACCTCAGACAACACCCACAAATAGGAACAAAAGCAAGGGGGATCTCGAACGATTTTCAGAAGACTGTGTTCTTGAGGAACTAGCTAAACTAAAAGTAGACAAAGCGATGGGACCACATGGGATACTTCCAAGAATACTGAAAGAACTTGGGGACATTCTAGTGGCTCTATTGACTGACCTTTTCAAAGCTTCTTTGGAGTCGGGAGTGGTCCCATAGGACTGGAGAAAGGCACATGTGGTTCCTTTACACAAAAGCAGAAGTAAGGCTGAAGTTAAAAACTACAGGCTGGTTAATCTAAGCTCTGTGGTGAGTAAATTATTGGAAATTCTTCTAAAAGAGAGAATAGTGAGGTTTCAGGAGTTCAATGGATTGCAGGATCCGAGGCAGCATGGGTTTACCAGAGGCAGGTCTTTTCAGACACATCTGATTGATTTCTTTGACTAGGTGACCAGAAACTTGGGCCGAGGGAAAGCCCTAGATGTGGTGTATTTAGATTTCAGTAAAGCCTTTGACACTGTTCTACACATGTGACCTATAAACAAACTGAGCATTCTAGGAATGGACCCTAAAGTTACTGATTGGGTTAGAAATTGGTTGAATGGGAAGCGACAAAGGGTGCAGGTAAATGGAGCTCACTCTGAGGGGAAGGTTATCAGTGGTGTGCTGCAGGGATCTGTCCTTGGTCCGATTCTTTTTAATATCTTTGTTAGTGATATTGCAGAAGGGCTGTCTGGTAATGTGTGCCTGTTTGTGGATGATCCCAAAATCTGTTACAGAGTAGACGCCCAGGAAGGAGTAGATAACATGAAGAATGGTCAAGAATTTGGCAGCTGAAATTTAATGATAAAAATGCAGGGTCATGCATTTGGTCTGCAAAAATTCAAGTGAGCGGTACAGTATAGGGGGTGAAGTACTTCTTTTTTTTTAAAACTTCTTTATTTATATTTTCCAACAAAATACAAAAGAAATAAAACCAAATTACAGTAAATCAAAATACAAAATATTTCTCTGTAATAAGAAACCAGAAAAGAAAAGGCTATTTATAGCCCACCCCACCCTATCCCTCCCACCGTCATGCGATCAACAGGGGCTATAGAAAACAACACAACTGAAGGCCTACCTTGCCAATAAGGGCTTTAGAAGATCACCACTCTATTACCTAAGAAACACAAGGATTGACTAATAACCCCTTATTATATCTCATATCTTGCTTTAGAAATGTATTTCTGTAGGGGGTTTCCACTTGAGAAAAGTGGAGGGTGTGAGGGTTCTGCCACACCGTGGCATTTGTTCATATTTGCAGCATAAGCACAAGCGGTTCCACCATTTGTGCCAACTAAGCTCTGTAGTATGTTTCCAATTAGAAATAATGAGATGTAGGGCCACTCCCAGCATGAAGTCCATCAAAAATTGACAATCTCTCTGTAGCGACGAAATGTCAATTGCTGATCGAAAAATGACCACAGACCAGGAGAGAGTGGCCCAGAATCCCAGCACCTCTTGAATGCGATTCCATATTGAAACCCAGTAAGACTGAATGTTAGGGAAATCATACACCACATGTCTCAAAGTGCCGACATCTCCCCGACAAGACCAACACTCATTCCCAGCTGCCTTATCCCATTTAGCAGCTTTCACCGGGGTAAAGTGCATTCTGTGCGCAAAAAAGTACAAAGCTTGTGAGACAGAGGCAGACTGAGAAAACCTATTTATCTTACCCTAGAATTTTGTCCAAGTTTCTGGAGAGAGGACTTGTCCAGTGTCATGTGCCTATACTCGTTGAAGTCCAATGACCTGAGAACTATTGTTCTGAACCACTAGTTTATAATATTGAGAAGCCACCCCAGAGGTCATATATATTGAACTCATTAACCCCCATTCATCAGACAATGAAGTAATATCTAACTGTTTTTTTTTCTATACAATGCCTCAGCCGAATTCACTGAAAACATAGGGACTGAGGTAGATCAAATTCACTTTGCAAAGTGGGAAAGTGTTTCCATTTGCCATCCAATATTAGTTGGCCAACGCTCCAAATGCCCTTGCTAAACCATGAAATGAGCTTTGGTTAATTTTAAAAAAGGGACTATGCCAGATGGATATTAATTTCGATAAACAATCCTTCTTAGGAATTGCACTTGCTAACTGCTGAAAAGCCTTCTGAGTGCCCGATATGATTCTATGAGACTTCAACCTCTTAATAGATACCATGCCAGGAAGAAGATTCTAGGGGAGAGGAGTACTCAATCTCTCTTCTAGTTGAAGCCATATTGGGCACATACCTACAGCCCCTTCCACCCATTGTGATCCTTGTTTTAGCAAAAAAAACACAGTGATAGGCCTGAAAGTCAGGGAAATTCACCCCCTCCTTTTTTTTAGATTTGAGTTTCCTAAGAGCAATTCTAGGTGGTTTATTTTTCCATAGAAATTGAACCAGAATCCTTTCAATTTGATGATACACTTTACTTATAAGAAAGACAGGTAGCATTTCTAATATATAATTCACTTTAGGAGTGATAGTCATTTTTATAGCTTCAAGATGACCCCACCAAGAAAGATAGACCGGCGACCCCTATGCTGTTATATTACGAACTGTATTTAGAATCTCTTCTTCATTGTACTGTACTGTTTATTTATTTATTTAAAAGCTTTTCTATACCGTGCTCTTTAAAATCAGTGTGGTTTACAATTAACATTTCCTTTTACAGAGCAGGGAGGACCTGCCTTGTGCTTACATTGAACAGGCACAGTAACTTGGATTTATAACTGGGGTAACTATAAACAGGCTGAACCCTTTATCACCATGCCGGCTTGGCTGGTTCTCAAAACTATGTACAGATCTTGTTGGTAATTTACAATTACTTACAATCTTAGTTTATTTACATCTGTTTGACATCCATTGTCCTATCCAATAGTTGGGTTAGTGCCTATAGTAGTTTTTGTCTGTATAGGGTGTGTGGGGGTTGCTGCCGGGGTGGTCAGTGGGGGGGGGGGCAGTTGGGGTTGCATCATTAGGCTGTGAGTAATGTAGAAGAAATAGGTGATGCTTAAGGGCCTTCCTGAATTGGGTGAGGTCCGTGATCGCTCTGATATAGGGAGGGAGGTTATTCCAACACTTCGGGGCATAGAACGCAAAGGCTCTGTTCCTTATTGCCTGAGAACATTGTGTTGTTTCCATGGGGATTACAAGTGTGTTGGTAGCTAAGATCCTTCTTGATCTGTTATGGGGGCTGGGGATGAGGAGGTCAGTGAGGGAGGAGGAGGTTATCTTATTGATGGCTTTGAAGGTCAGGAGTACTACTTTGTAATTTCAGTTTGTTCAATGTAAACTGCCTTGATATCATGAAAGCCGGTATATAAAAAATGTTAAATAAATAAATAGCCTGTACTGTACTGTAAGTGGGTAACAATAGTGAACTCCAAAATATTTCACCATCTTAGGTTCCCATATAAAAGGAAATTCCTTCATATCCGTTCTACTTATTCTTGAGTTCAAGGGGAAGGCAACAGATTTTGACCAATCAATTTTATAGCCAGACAATCCTGAATATATGTCTATCTTGAAGGACTAGAAAAAGGGACTGTTACTTCTGAAGAGAGATCTGCAACTGTGAGTATATACTTCTGGTAATTTTCTAAAAGGAATTCTTTGTATTAAAGATAATTAATCTGTGAACCCACTATTTTTTGTTAAATCAGTCAGGGCCTAGTAGCAGCAGTTTAAGTTTAAATATAAAACACAGAGGAGAACTTTCTGGTTACATTTCATACCCAGCAGAGAGCTTGTAGTTTAAATTTAATAGTCACTCAGGGCCTAGTAACAGCAAAGTACTTTTAGTTTAAATTTAAAACACAGAAGAGAGCTTTCTGGTTACATTTGGAACCCAGCAGAGAGCTTGTAGTCTAAATTTAATAGTCACTCAGGGCTTGGCATCAGCAAAGTACTTTTAGCTTAAATTTAAAACACAGAAGAGAGCTTTCTGGTTAAATTTAGAACCCAGCAGAGAGCTCGCAGTTTAAATTTCATAAGAAGTTAGAGCCTAGCAGCAGCTAAGAGCTATAATTTAAATCAAATCAGAATTTAGCTTACCTCAGCAGCACAAGACAGGGTACTGTGTAGCAGCCCTCTTTTAATAAGTGTTATTTCCCTTCCTCCCTCCCTCCCACACCCACCCACTCCTGGGATAATCATAGCTTTATAGGTATTTACACATCTTAAAAGACAGGAGGTGCTCTCAGGTGAAGCTCATTACCCAAATCAGTCATACACTAAGGACCTGAGATTAGTTAAGCTTCAGGTGAACAAGGTATATTACACGTATTAGGTACAGTTTTATTAGTATAAATATCCATAGCAACCCTTAGTAAGTAAAGAACTTAGATTTAAACACAAACTTAAAACTAAGATGCAGACAGCAGTCCAGCAGCGGGAAGGGGCTTTCCAGTCTTTTGCATTGAGTGTCACATGTATGATTTTCTCCCAGTTGGTGAGAGGTCTTACGTGTGCACTAAGTGCAAGGAGCTCTTTGCTCTCAGGGAACGAGTCCATTCTCTAGAGGCTAAAGTAGCAGACTTGGAAAGCATAAGACAGACAGAGAGGTACATAGACGAGACCTACAGGGATATAGTCCTGAAGTCCCACCTCCAGTCTGGCAGCATCCCTGATGCCATGGAGGAGAGAGGTCACGTGACAGGAGAGCATCACCCTGGTGTGGCAGGAAGTGATCCTGTAACTAGGACCTGTCCTCCAGGTGATGTAAAACCCTCTCGCACCGAGGAAGTTTCTCCAGAGCCATGGGCCCATGAGGGAAGGGTTAGGACAGCCGTTATAGTTGGTGATTTGATCATTAGGCATGTAGATAGCTGGGTGGCTGGTGGACGTGAGGATCGCCTGGTAACATGCCTGCCTGGTGCGAAGGTAGCGGACCTCACGCGCCACCTAGATAAGGTCTTAGATAGTGCTGGGGAGGAGTCTGCTGTCTTGGTACATGTCGGTACCAATGACATAGGAAAATGTGGTAGGGAGGTTCTGGAGGCTAAATTTAGGCTTTTAGGTAGGAAGTTGAAATCCAGAACTTCCAGGGTAGCGTTCTCCGAAATGCTTCCTGTTCCACGCGCAGGACCCAAAAGGCAGGCAGAGCTCCGGAGTCTCAATGCGTGGATGAGACAATGGTGCAGAGATGAGGGTTTTGGATTTGTTAGGAACTCGGGAACATTCTGGGGAAAGGAGGGGCTCTTCCAAAGGGATGGGCTTCACCTTAACCACGATGGAACCAGGCTGCTGGCATTAACCTTTAAAAAGGAGCTAGAGCAGCTTTTAAACTAGATATTAGGGGAAAGCCGACAGTCACCCAAGAGCGGATGGTTCGGAAGAATGTATCTTTGAAGGATACTACCAAAAGCAGAGAGGTTCCACAAAAGAGTAAAGTAGCCCAAATGCCCTCAAGTATGGAGCAGACTGAGCTTAAAGATTCCAAATTACCCATGTCTAACAATAGCCAAATTAATATGAGTAAAATACATTCTCTAAAATGCTTGTATGCAAATGCTAGAAGTCTAAAAAATAAGATGGGAGAGTTAGAATATATAGCACTAAAGGAAAGGTTAGATATGACTGGAATATCAGAGACATGGTGGAAGGAGGACAACCAGTGGGACACTGTGATACCTGGGTACAAACTATATCGTAATGATAGAGCTGATCAAATTGGTAGAGGGGTTGCTTTCTATGTTAGAGAGGGCATTGAGTCAGAAAGGATTAAAGTTTTGCAGGAAACAAAATCTGCTGTAGAATCTATATGGATTGAAATTCCATGTAAAAGGGGGAAGGCAATGGCAGTGGGGGTGTACTATCGAGCGCCTTGCCAGAATGACCAAATGGATGATGAAATGCTCAAAGAAATCAAGGAAGCTAACAAAAGTTATAGTGCAGTAATAATAATGGGTGATTTCAACTACCCCGGTATCGACTGGGTCAGTGTCACGTCAGGACATGCTAGGGAGATAAAGTTCCTAGATGAAATAAATGACTGCTTCTTGGAGCAGCTAGAGTTCATGAACTGACCAGAGGGGAAGCCATATTAGACCTAGTCCTTAGTGGAACACCAGATCTAGTGCAAGAGATAAGGTTGTTGGGGTCACTTGGCAAAAGTGATCATAGCATGATCGCCTTTGATTTAATTAGTGGAGGAGGGATAGTAAGGAAATCCACAGTACTACCTTTTAACTTTCGAAAGGGAAACTATGATAAAATGAGGAAAACAGTAAAGAAAAAACTAAAAGGGGCAGTTGCAAAGGTTAAAGACGTACATCAGGCTTGGCTGTTGTTGAAAAATACTATCTTGGAAGCCCAGACCAGCTGTATTCCACGCTTTAAGAAAAGTGGAAGAAAGTCCAAAAAACTGCCAGCATGGTTTAAAAGTGAGGTCAGAGAGGCTGTTGTTGCCAAAAAAGCATCTTTCAGGAAATGGAAAAAAGAGCCAAACGACGAAACCTGGAAACAGCACAAGCACTGGCAAGTCAAATGCAAGGCATTGATAAGGCAGGCAAAGGGAGAATTTGAGAAGAAGCTTGCTGCGGAAGCAAAAACGCGAAGTAAAGACCTTTTCAAGTACATTCATAAGCAAAAAACCTGTGAGAGAGTCAGTTGGTCCATTAGATGATAAAGGGGTTAAAGGAGCACTAAGAGGCGACAAGGCGATAGCGGAGAGATTGAATGAATTCATTGCTTCAGTCTTTACTGAGGAAAATGTAGGGATGTTACCCATGACTGAAGTGGTATTTAAAGGTGCGGAAGAAATTAAGGAAATATCGATACATCGGGAAGATGTATTACAACTATTAGATAAACTGAAGAGTAGCAAATCACCTGGGCTGGATGGTATACATCCAAGGGTTTTGAAAGAACTGAAATATGAGATTGCAGACCTGCTATTAGTAACACAGGTACACTAAAAAAAAAATTTTTTAAACTGCCTCTAATGTTTCGATTGATTTTTATGTTTTTTGGTGCGCTGAATCCAAATCTGGTAACCAATTTGCTCCATCACGTACAGACATTTTGCTACATTGGGTTAGCAGTTTGAGGTGAACGTTTCAGATTGAGTGCGATCGAGATAAAAGTTTCTTGGATGAATTCTTTATACTAATTGTTTAGTAGTTATTCAAATAAGAATAAAGAAAATTGTAACAAGGCAGCACATAAGAATAGAGTAATGTCAACAAAACACACTGTGATGGTAGCAAAATTGTCTGCACTTAAAACAGCCACATACATGTGCACAAACATTGAGCATATAAGAGCGAGGTTAGACACAAAGCAAAGCAAAGAAATGTGCAAAAAATGTTGTACAGGTATGTATGTAAGAATAGAAAACGTAAACCGCACCATTGCAATACATGAAGACAAACACCCGATGGTGTGAAAATAAAATTCTAATAAATGAGATCCGACACTGTGGTAATAACTAGCAAATTTTTATTTCAAAGTTTAGTAAAAACACGATATTTGTCAACACAGTTTAGATTTTAAAGTCATTCTTGGGTCAATCAATCTCCTGGTGGGCCCGTTTCTTCTTCCCCCGAATGCTTCTCTTGGTGCGCTGCTTGGCTTATTTTTCATCTGGGGTTTCCCGCAGCAGCAAACAGCAGAAATCAGCCATCATAGTGGTGTTCCATCTTCCTTGGTACCTTCTCTCTGCGTCCTTGATGTCCTGGTGAAACCTTTCACCTTGTTCTTCACTGTACACCCCCATGTTTTCGGGAAAGTAGTGCACATGGGAGTGCAAGAAATGGACTTTCAGGCTCATGTTACAGCCTTGTTCTTTGAAGGCATTGAGCATCCTGGCAACAATATCCTTATAGTTCTCATCCCGCCTGTTCCCCAAGAATTTTAGAACAACATCCTTGAAGGAATCCCAGGCTTCTTTTTCCTTCTCAGACATCGTTTCAGTGAATGCTCCATCTGAAATGAGTTTCCTTATATCAGGGCCAACAAACACTCCTTCCTTTAGCTTTGCTTCAGAAAGTCGGGGGAACTTCGAGCAAAGGTACCGAAAGCACTCACCATCTTTTGGAAGGGACTTGATGAATTGCTTAATGAGACCCAACTTAATGTGGAGAGGTGGTAATAGAATTTTATCACGAGGTACCAAGCTCTCATGAAGAACATTTTTCTCACCGGGTCTCAAAAACTCCCGAATTGGCCAGTCTTTTTTCCCCCAGTGTAGGTCGTGGGCCCGGCTATTCCACAAGCAAAGGAAGCAGGGATATTTGGTGAAACCGGATTGCTGCCCTAATAGCATGGATAGAATTTTAAAGTTTCCACAAATCATCCACTTATGCTCATCATAACGAATCTTCTGAAGAATCAGGGCCAAATTCTCGTATTTTTCTTGGAGAATAACAGAGTGAGCAATAGGAACTGAAGCGAATGTGTTGCCATTATGAAGAAGAACACCTTTTATGCTGTCTTTTGACGAATCAATGAACAGCCTCCATTCAGCAGGATCATACTTGAGTTTAAACGTTTCCATCACTCCGTATATATCGTTGCAAAATACCAAATCTTCCTCTTTGCTGAAATACTTCAAAAATTGTGTCTCGCGGTTGCGGTACCAATAAAAAGTTGTTCTGTTTAAGCCGAGAACCTAGCAGTTGGGCAGCATCTTTTGGGAGTCCTAAATCCCGGACTAAATCATTCAATTCAGCTTGAGAGAAAAGTTCAGGTTTCGTATCTGGTTCAGTTTCAAACTCGGAAGTACTGGACTCATCGGGAAAAGCCATCTGATGAGTCTCATCATGATCAGAACCGTCCACACAAATATGATCCAAAGATTTTGGTGGTTCAGGCACAGGTACTTCGTTGCTATGAGGCATAGGCCTAATTGCTGAGGGAAGGTTGGGGTAACTTATTACGTTCTTATTTTTTAAGTTGTATCCCTTCACAATGCAAGAGCAAAAATAGCAGTCACTGCTGTGGTCTCTTTGTTCACGCCACATCATAGGTATTCCGAAATGAAATGCTTGTTTTTTACCTTTCATCCATAAGCGTAGATCTTCCTCACATGTCTTGCACACTTTGTGAGGAGCCCACGGTTTGTCTTGATCGCCTAACTTCAAACCGAAATAGGCGAAATATACTTTTTTAATAAATGCAGAAATGTTCCTCTGCCGCTTTTTCACGGTATATTCCCCACAAATAAAACAAAAACTGTCCGGAGAGTTGACGCAACCTCTGGCTCTGTGAGCCATCACAAATACACAGCACTGCAAACTACAACTGTAGTGAACCACTTCGGAATAAAGCTGGATTACGACTGAGCAAACAAAAGGTAATAATGAACTTGCAAGAAACTGAAATTTGACAGGAACGTTCATGTCGCAACCACTGTGTTTGAGCGAGCGAACAAGGCGAGGCGAACAGGAAAGAACATGCGCCAGCTCGAGTACTGGATTTAGCCCCCCGCCTCCCAATTGTCCTGTTAATGTATAAAATGAATACAAAACACTCTAAAATATCATGAGGGAGTGTTTCTAGTTAGTTAACCATTACAACCTCTATTTTGGGCCAAGAAAATAAACTGCAGTCGGCTAAAAAGAAATTATGTGAACATTCCTTATATGGGTAATAAATCTAATTTTGCAAGAAAACGTGACGTGATGGAACATTTTGGCTATTTTTCCTGGATTCAGCATCCCAAAATCTATAGGAATCAGTTATAAACTGGAGGCAGTTTTTTGGTAGTGTACCTGTGTAATCTGTGAACTATCATTAAAATCATCTCTAATACCTGAAGATTGGAGGATCGCCAATGTAACACCAATTTTTAAAAAGGGTTCCAGGGGTGATCCGGGAAACTACAGACCGGTGAGCCTGACATCAGTACCGGGAAAAAATGGTAGAAACCATCATAAAGAATAAAATTACTCAGCATTTAGATAGTCATGACCTAATGGGAGACAGCCAACATGGCTTTAGACAAGGAAGATCTTGTCTTACTAATCTGTTATGTTTTTTTGAAGGAGTGAATAATCAGGTGGACAAAGGTGAGTTGGTTGATATTGTGTATTTGGACTTTCAGAAAGCCTTTGAAAAGCTCCCTCATCAGAGACTTTTGGCAAAACTAAAGAGTCATGGGATAGGAGGCAGTGTACTATTGTGGATCAGGAACTGGTTAAAAGATAGAAAGCAGAGGGTAGGGCTAAATGGCCAATTTTCCCAATGGAGAAAGGTGAATAGTGGTGTACCCCAGGGATCTGTGCTGGGTCCGCTGCTTTTTGACATATTCATAAATGACCTGGAAAGTGGAATAATGAGTGAGGTTATCAAATTTGCAGATGACACAAAACTATTTAAAGTTGTTAAAACTCAAGAGGATTGTGGAAAATTGCAAGAGGATCTTGATAAATTGGAAGACTGGGCATGAAAATGGCAGATGAAATTTAATGTGGACAAGTGCAAGGTTATGCACCTAGGGAAGAACAACCCAAACTATGGGTACACGATGCAAGGTTCCACATTAGGAACCACCACCCAGGAAAAAGATTTAGGCGTCATTGTGGATACCATGTTAAAACCCTCGGCCCAGTGTGCAGCGGCGGCCAAGAGAGCAAATAGAATGCTAGGTATGATAAGGAAAGGAATGGAAAATAAAACAAAATATATTATAATGCCTCTATATCGTTCCATGGTGAGACCGCACCTTGAATATTGTGTGCAATTCTGGTCGCCGTATCTTAAAAAGGATATAGCGATTTTAGAAAAGGTTCAGAGAAGAGCCACCAAAATGGTAAAGCGGATGGAAAGATACTCCTATGAAGAAAGGCTAAAAATGTTGGAGCTCTTTAACCTGGAAAAGAGATGGCTGAGGGGAGATATGATAGAAGTCTATAAATTAATGAACGGAGTGGAACGGGTAAACGTAGATCGATTGTTTACTTTATCAGAATATAGAAAGACTAGGGGACATGCAATGAAGCTACAGGGTAAACTATTTAAGACTAATAAAAGAAAATATTTTTTCACTCAACGTGTAATCCAACTTTGGAATTTGTTACCGGAGGATGTAGTAAAGGCTGTTAGTGTAGCTGGGTTTAAAAAAGGTTTGGACAAGTTCCTGGAGGAAAGGTCCATAAACCATTATTAAGAAGGGACCCAGGATATCAATGCTTGAACCAATACAAGCATTGTGGAACCTGTGTCCCTTGGGTGAACTGGTAGGTATGTATGACCTATATTGGCCACTGCTGGAAACAGAATACTGGGCTTGATGGACCTTGGTCTGACCCAGTATGGCATATCTTATGATCTTATGTTATGTTCTTATGTTCAATTCTAAAATGATCGGTATGGAGCTAGGTGTGGTGAAAAGCAGTAGATCATCCACATATGCAGATAGTTTAATTTCCATGTCAGCAATAGAGACGCCCTTAACCGTGAGTCTTTGCCTTATTAATAAGGCCAAAGGTTCCAAGGCCAGATTGAAGAGAATGGGGGAAAGAGAACAACCCTGACGGGTACCCTGCCCTAGAAGAAACTCTCTAGACTGAGTTGCATTCACAGAAATTTTTGCACTCGGTCTCGCATACATAAGTTTAATTAGATTGCATAAACCTTCATCAAATCCAAACCACTTCAAAACAGCAAACAGAAAAGGCCACTCCAACTGATCAAATGCTTTCTCTGCGACTAATGAGAGTCCCACAAGAGGGACAACTGTTTCCTCTGTGCCTTCCAAAACATGACAAAGCATTCTGGCATTATCGGATGTAGAGCGTCCCTCAGTAAAGCCACATTGGTCTGGGTGGGTCAAGGAAGGGATGAATTTGGAGAGACGACCAGCTACAATAGTCTCAAAGATTTTATTGTCTATGTTTAACAACAAAATTGTCCGATAATTGCTAACTGAGGGTCCCTCCCAGGTTTTTCTAGGACAACAATGTTTGCAGAGGCAAATGCTCCAATCTGTGTCAGATTGTCTAGAAAAAGTCTATAATATTGTTGAAGGTATGGCCCTAAAGTTTTGGAAAAGGCTTTATAAAATTCAGCTGGCAGACCATCTGGACTGGTAGCCTTGCCAGCTTGTGCAGAGTCAATAGCCTGGATAATTTTCATGACTATTATCTGCTTGTCTAATCCCGCAGCAGTTTCTTGATCTAACACTGGCCTTTGGATATTATTTAGCAAACTATCAAACTCCTTCACAGAAAAAAATCTGTTTCTGGGGAGTATAACTGGTCTCTGCAATGTCAGGATCCTTGACATTCAATTGTTGCACCTGAGGATCCTTTAGAGCTGTAACACTCGAAGATTCCTTACAACCCTTTAACAAGTTAGCTAGCAGCTGTCCAGCTCTATTACCCTCTAAGTAATATCGTCCTTTCTCCCCTTGAATATTTTGCGAGGCCTCAGTGGTCAAAATTGAATTATATTTAAATCTAAGGCGCTGCAGTCTTATCAAAATGTTAGGATCAGATTTCTGGCATAAGATACGTTCACCCACTTTAATCTGTTTGTCTAGTGCACTAAGTTCTGCTTTATGCTATTTAGCCTGCTTTATAGCAAAACTAGTAATAGTGGCTCGTATATTAGCCTTAAAGCCTTCCCACCAGGCCCACCCTGAGGAATCGTGTGGTAGATTGAATTGGAAATACTCCTATATGGCCACCAGGATGGTCTCCCAAAATTTCTGACTGGTTAGAAGAGTCCTATCAAATTGCCATCATGAGTGAGGTTGATAGCTCGTTGAATCAAGTAGGGTGAGAGAGATTGCGGAGTGATCAGAGATATGAGCTGCATGAATAGTAGACTCACTAATTTTAGAGCAAAGTCCCTTGGAGACTAGGAATAAGTCTATATGTGATAACGAGTTATGAGAAGGAGAGAAGAAAGTGAATTCTTTATCTGTAGGTGCTGCAGCCACCAAATGTCTATCAGACCCAGTTCCTGCATTAGAGATACAAGAACTGGATGAGCCTTGGGAACCCTGATGGTTCTCACTGGACTCGTATCTACCAATGGGTCTAGCACGAGGTTGAAGTCTCCTCCCACTATAGTCGGATATCTGGACACCTCCTGCACCAAGGCCGCAATGGAGCAAAAAAAGTAGGACAATCAATGTTAGGAGCATAAACATTGATTAAAGCCAGTTCAGTGGATCCAATTTTAATAACAGCCATAGTCTACTGCCCATCGGTATCAGACCTAGTTTGAATAATCATGGGGGACAGAGCTTTCCTTACCAAAATGGCTACCCCGTTTTTCTTATGCTGGGCAGCTGAGAAAGCCACTAGAAAAAAGGGATTTGTAGCTAGTTTTAATGACTCCTTTGCATTCAAATGTGTCTCCTGCAACAGTAAGATGTCAGCACTTTCTTTCTTGCCATACAGAAGAACCTTTTTCCTCTTAAAGGGATTGTTAATGCCCTTAACATTCAGTGAAACTATCTTAAAGGAAGACATACTGATAATATAGCCCAAATTGACTGTCAAATGTTGCAAAAACATACCCAATTATAGCATATAGTTTTACATTGTAGAACAACATCTTAAGCGCCCTCAGAGTATTAGCTGCACTTATAGCCCAACAAAGAAAGCCCAAAAAAAAGGAGATATAATTTAGCCCTGGCCCCTGTACATGATCGCTCACAATAAGAACACATAATTCTGAAAAACAACAAAAAACCACCAAACCAAACCCAGAGAGGATATGCAACCCACAAAATTAGCGGGTGAGCCCACCAGGACAAGACAGACATGGAGGGCATAATGACCTAATACATTAGGAGGCAGTGTACTATTGTGGATCGGGAACTGGTTAAAAGATAGAAAGCAGAGGGTAGGGCTAAATGGCCAATATTCCCAATGGAAAAAGGTGAATAGTGGAGTACCCCAGGGATCTGTACTGGGTCCGCTGCTTTTTGACATATTCATAAATGACTTGGAAAAGGGAATAACTAGTGAGGTTATCAAATTTGCAGATGACACAAAACTGTTTAAAGTTGTTAAAACCCAAGAGGATTGTGGAAAACTGCAGGAGGATCTGGATAAATTGGAAGACTGGGCATCCAAATGGCAGATGAAATTTAATGTGGACAAGTGCAAAGTTATGCACCTAGGAAAGAACAACCCACACTATAGTTACACGATGCAAGGCTCCACATTAGAAACCACCACCCAGGAAAAAGATTTAGGAGTCATTGTGGATAACATGTTAAAACCCTCCGCCCAGTGTGCAGTGGCGGCCAAGAAAGCAAATAGAATGCTAGGTATCATAAGGAAAGGGATGGAGAACAAACAAAGGATATTATAATGCCTCTGTATCGCTCCATGGTACGACCGCACCTTGAATATTGTGTGCAATTCTGGGCACCGTATCTTAAAAAGGACATAGCGTTATTAGAAAAAGTACAGAGAAGGGCCACCAAATTGGTGAAGGGGATGGAAGGCTACTCCTATGAAGAGAGGCTAAGAAGGTTAGGGCTCTTTAGCCTGGAGAAGAGACGGCTGAGGGGAGATATGATAGAGGTCTATAAATTAATGAATGGAGTGGAACGGATAAACATCGATCAATTGTTTATGCTATCAGAGTATAGAAAGACTAGGGGACATGTAATGAAGCTACAGGGTAAACTATTTAAGACAAATAAGAGAAAATATTTTCACTCAACGTGTAATCAAACTCTGGAATCTGTTACCGGAGGATGTAGTAAGGGCTGTTAGTATAGCTGGGTTTAAAAAAGGTTTGGACAAGTTCCTGGAGGAAAGGTCCATAAACCACTATTAAAAAGGGACCCAGGATATCAATGCTTGACCCAGTACAAGCATTGTGGAACCTGTGTCTTTTGGGGATATTGCTAGGTACGTATGACCTAGATTGGCCACTGTTGGAAACAGGATACTGGGCTTGATAGACCTCGGTCTGACCCATTATGGCATGTCTTATGTTCTTATGTTCTTATTCCCACTCCTATTGCCACTTAAAATTTTGCGCTTTGCCCACCTCTCACAATAAAAGAAAAGACAATGTACCCAAAACCCTAACTACCAAAACTGCATGGCAGGGCAGCCCTCAACGAATCAGTTTATGACCCAAGAGACCCAGCCTAATAACTAAGGGCCATCTCACTCCTCCAAGCTCCAAGACTCTCTCAATCACCATAGACAGCACAAACAACACAAAACACAAAAGAAGAAAGAGAGAAAGAACAGAAAAACGTCTTAACCAGGAAAGTACCCTGGTGTTCCTTCAAAGAAAACAAAATGAGTGTCCCAGTACATAGTAATACTGCATGATTAAATGTCGCTTCTGCGTGAATAAATCTGCTTTACACGACCTCAGACCAGTCAAACGCCATGATATTAAGCACCATGAGACTGCACCAAATAAAGCTGCAAAATGAATTTCACCGCATCACCACTGCCTCCTTATCTTCCAGAAATGCATATAACTCCCCTGGATCATCAAAAGTCTTGGTCTGGTTATGCAGTGTGACTCTCATGTGGGCAGGATAGAGCAGCCCAAAATGGGCCTGTAGCTGTAATAAGCATGGACGCAGCACCAGAAAACTCTTTCTCCAATCCACCGACGCCTTCACGAAGTCCAGGAAGAACAGGAGTTTATGTCCCTCGTATTCCAAATTTGAAAGTGCTCTGGCAGCTCCCATTATTTGTGCTGCTTGCTGAAAATGTAGAACTTTCAAAATGATTGGGCGTGGACACTTGCCTGCGACCATGGTTTGAGTAGGCACTCGATGGGCACGCTCGATTTCAAATGGCATAACAAATTGCAACTTTAACACACCCAGAATCATGGCCTGCAAGAAGGACACCATATCAGGACCCTCTGCACCCTCTGGTACTCCTATTATTCTTATGTTGTTTCTCTGTGAGCGGTTATTGCCATCTTCCACCTCTCTTTGTAATGATCGTATCAGCTTGGCCTGCTTTTCAATGGCCTTGAGCCTTTCCCCATGTGATGCCACATCACCCTCCACCTTCTCCAAATGAGCCGTAATTGCCTCCATAGAAGTTCTCAAAGCATTGAAATCTTCTTACATTGCACATAGTGACTCCCTGTTAGACTTAACCAGGTCTTTGACTGCCCGAATCTTAGCCAGGAGCTCCTGAAAAGTCTCAGGACAGCCTCTGATGACCGCCATCTTGTGAGGAGAGAAAGGTTCCGTTTTGGATCTCTTTGCACTGGCGTTTTGAGAAACTTGGTAATCCAGCCATGTCGGTTTGGGGCCTGATATATCCGGGATCAAATAATAACCAAGTAGGTAGGAACTATTTGATTAAAGACAGCAGAAGTCAGGATTCTTGCCAATTGCCCTCCGGAGCTCAGCTCTTACACGTCCATCTTGACTAGCAACCAGGCTCCGCCCCCCCCCCCCCCCGGGGTGAAGTACTTCTGTCCACAAAAGAAGACTGGTACCTGGGCATGATTGTGTCTGATGACCTTAAAGTAGCCAAACAGGTAGAAAAGGTGACGGAGAAAGTCCAAAGGATGCTTGGGCGCATAGGGAAAGCAATGACCAGCAGAAAAAATGAGGTAATAGTGCCTCTGTAGAGGTCTCTGGTACGACCTCATTTGGAGTATAGTGTGCAATTCTGGAGACCGCACCTTCAAAAGGATATAAACAGGTTGGAGTCGGTGCAGAGGGTGGCTACTAAAATGATTAGTGGCCTTCATAATAAAGCATATGAGGACAGACTTAAAGATCTTAATATGTATATTTTAGAGTAGTGGTTCCCAGCACAGTCTTCAGTGGTCCCCAAGCCAGTCTTCAGTGGTCCCCAAGCCAGTCAGGTTTTCAGGGTATCCACAATGAATATGAATGAGATAGATCTGCATACAATGGAAGCAGTGCATGCAGATCTATCTCATGCATATGCATTGCAGATATCCTGAAAACCTGACTGGCCTGGGTGTACCCGAGGACTGGGATGGGAACCACTGCTTTAGAGGTTTTCTCCACAACATAAATGCACAGAAGAAAGCTCTCTTTCGATAGAATGAGGGTGAAAGGGGATAGACTCAGGAGTAATATGCGGAAATATTTCTTTATGGAAAGAGTGGTAGATGCACGGAATAGTCTCCCAGTGGAGGCAGTAGAAAAGAGGACTGTATCTGAATTCAAAAAAGCATGGGACAAACACAGAGGATCTCTAAAGGAAAAAAGGGGACTATTGTAGTTGATATGGAAGGGCAGACTAGATAGGCCATGTGGCTTTTTTCTGCTGTCATGTTTCTATGCTAGTATTTCTGCTTCAAGTCCAATGTTGAAAGAAATTAGCAGTGAAGGGGCACATGCATAGCCAGAATAAAAATAACTACTGAGCAATAAATATTTACTGTGGCATCATATGAATAGGCTATGATAGTCCAAGAGCATGGTAAATTTTAGATATGGATCAAAAGAAAAACACTTAGCTGTATGGACAGCTCAAAAATATTTTATTCACTGAAAAAATATGCAGGAGAAAGATTTTGTACAGAATGTAGCAATTAAAAACATGACAACCATACTGTCAATGTACATCTAGAAAACTATAAGCAAAATTAGTATAATGTTGATGCAAAGAAAAGTCACAATATAGGAAGACAGTGACTGCTGATTTAAATCACGTGTTAAGCAGGTTTCAATAACAAACCAATAAGTCCATACTGGCTCCTTGCAGGATCACAGGATGTGTTTTCATTTCTTGATCAAGCATGTGTTATTCTAGCTTTCTCTCAATCTAGCTTCACTTTCTACTGGCAGTCATGCAGACAGTGTACTGGCATTAGGAAGTACAGCAACAGAAAAGCAAAAATAATATGGCCACTTTCCGCCCAGGCCAGGCCAGGCCAGGCCAGAGAACAAGTTCCATGCTTTTTCCATTACTCTTAGGTTTTCAGGATTTCTTTCCCAAAATTATACTTTCCTCCAGAGTGAGGCGAGAGAAAGAACTCTCATACTCAGGCATCTGCATTATCTGCAGAAACTATCATAATGTCTCATCATTTCAATGGGTGGTCTTAGTTGCTCCTGCAGCCATTTTGCCACACTGAAATGTGCAAAGGGATGTAACTATCTCCCTGAAGTTAGTCTATGGCTCCGCACCGGTAATGTGTTACTAGCACAGAGCTTGGGGAACATGCTGCTAAATGGGCCACAAGAAGGGCTCAACAGCACCAACAGAGAAGCTCCCACTTCCACAAAAACAACAAGAGTGACTTGGTGGCCCCAACACAGCATTTTCCATCTTCACAAAAACAAGAGAGTCTCAGTGGCCCCTACACAGCATTTTCCATCCTCAGAAAAACAAGAGGGGCTTTATGACCTCCAATACAACACTTCCCACTCCAACATAAACACCAAGAGGGACTTGGCATCTCTAAAAAAATTCAAAACCGCACACTGAAGCATGATGTTAATGTAAATACATATTCCCCAAAATACAAAGGAGATGCAAGATGTTTGCACATCAAGGAATTAGAAGGAAAAACGAGAACCACAGCACAGTTTATAATACCAAAGTATACAATTCTAACTAATTTTATTTTGTTGTTATAAACTGCATTATGGTTCTTGCTTTTTCTTTTTGAACATATATTCCGCATCCACAGAACCCCCTCCCTCGACAATGTGTGTAGGACATTCACTCACAGAACTCAATATCTAAAAAGAAAATCTGATTCAGATCATCTCACTAACAACATAAACATTCCGGGAACTAATACAAAACCCTACAAAAGTCACTGAGGATCTATAGAGCAAATCTACCATACCATACCAGCAGCAACTTCCAAAACTCATATAAGAAAGAGCCTCTGCCCACCCGACACGCTTCTCCTGTGGGCAGGCTTGGCCCTCTCTTAGCTGCGATTGCTGCCAGGCTTAACCCTCAGCAGTTTAAGGCCGCTGAGGGCTGAGCCCAGCAGTGATCGTGATGGAGAGAGTGTCGAGCCTGCCTATGGGATTAGCATGTCCTGTGGGCACAGTCCCTTTAAAGCAGTAATCATGGTAGAAAGAGGGCTGAGCCTGTCCACAGGAGTAGCATGTCCCGTGGGCAGAGGCTGTTTAAGGCAGCGATTGCAGCCTTGCAGAGCCTTCTGCCTGCGGGACATGCTGATCCCATGGGAAGGCTCTGCTTCTCCGGATGCACTTGTCTTTCTGCTTGGGAGGTGAGGGCAGCTAGTAATGGAGTGCCCCGGAGATAGGTGCCCTCCTGCCACACTTACCCTACAGTGCCAGCCCTGGTGCTGCAGAGCTGGGGAGGCTCTCTGTATGGTGCGGGAGGGGCATGTGTGTATATATGTGTCTGACATGCAGAGGTAGGGTGCCTGAGCATGTGTGTGTCTGTTGTGAGAAGGTGGGGTGCGCGTGCATGCGTGTGTCTGTCTGTCATGCCGAGGTGGGGTGCCAGTGTGTGTGAGTGTGTGGTGTGGTGCTTGTGTTTGTTCTAGGGGGAAGGGAATGCAGTAAGGTATTTCTTATGTTCTTAAGTATGAATTCACATGAAAAACTTCTTTTTTGGCCGAAGTTCCAGCCCTTTTGAATTGTTTACCTGCTCCTCTCCATACAGAACTAAACTTTAAAAGTTTCAAGAAGGCTCTCAAAACCTTCCTTTTTGAGTCTGCCTTTGATATCCAGTCTTCTCACCGCTGAGGCTGTTCCTGTCACCCTACCCCCTGTCCTCTCTGCCTATGTCCACCTTCTTTTCTCTTCCTGGTATTTTGTTGTCCTATATAAAAATCGCATTCATTTCTGATTTCTTTATTTGTATTTTTTTTATTATAAACCACATAGACTGCATGCTGTTTTGTGGTATATCAAATAAAGGTAACCATAAACATAACCTTTTCTGCTGCAGACCGTGACTGTGACCTCCCTCTTCTCACCTGCCCACCAGGATCCGATCTCCCGCGGGCAGATAGAAGGGGTCTTTGCCACGAATGCAGTCATCCCCTTCTTTTCTGCCTGCAGGGGATGGGAGCCAGAAGAGGACAGAAGAGGGATGAGGCAGACAAAGGATCGCGACCATTGGGGCAACTTGTTTAGGGGGGTTCAATGCCGCCCCTCACCACTCCAAACTGTGCTGTAACATTTCATAAAAATGTTCTTAAATGATGCATCTCTGCCCCTTAGTAACACAAATTTGTATCAGAGGAGGTGGGGATGTTAGAGCAGCACAAAATGCACATAGATCCAAAGCACCTTTCAGTTTACTCCCTTGCAGTTTCTTATTATGCCCTCTAGCACTACAGCTTCCCCATCTTTGAAAAAGGCTTGTTTGTTCAATAATACTTCTTAAATATTTAAAGTTCTGTATGATATCTCTCCTGTCCCTCTTCTCCTCTAGAGTATATATATTTAGGTCTTGGAGTCTCTTTTCATAAGTCTGGCGCAGGCTCAAAATCATTTTGGTCACCTTCCTCTGAACCATTTCCAGTCTTTTGATATCTTTTATGAGATATGACCTCCAAAACTGAACACAATATTCCAAGTGAGGCCTCACCAGTGATTTGTACAATGGCATTAGTACCTCTTCCTTTCTGCTGGTAATTACTTTCTGTATGCAACCCTGGCTTTGGCCACTGCCTTGTCACACTGTTTCGCCACTTTGAGATCCTCAGAAACAATCACTCTGAGGTCCTTCTCCTGGTCTGTGCACACCAACCTAATGCCCCTTATCTCATACAATTCCCTTGGATTTCTGCATCCCAAATGCATGACACTGCACTTCTTCACATTAAATCTTAACTGCCATTCATTACCATTCTTCCAGCTTTTGTAGATCTTTCCTCATGTTATCCATTCCCTCAGATGAGTCCACTCTGTTGCAAATTTTCATGTCATCTGCAAAAAGACAGACCTTTCCATTCACACCTTCAGCAATATCACTCACAAATTCATTGAACAATACCAGCCCAAGGACCGAAACCTGGGACATACACTAATCACCTTCCTTTCATCCAAGTGAGTTCTGTTTACCATCACCTTCTGTCATCTGTTAGTCAACCAATTTCTGATCCAGTTCACCATCTTGGGACCCAGCCCCAGGCTGGACAGTTTATTTATAAGCCTCCTATGAGGAACAGTAGCAAAGGCTTTGCTGAAATCTAGGTAGATCACGTCCATCGCATGCCCTTGATCTAGTCTCTGGTCATCCAGTCAAAGAACTCAATCAGATTTGTTTGGCAGGATCATCCTTTGGAAAAAAACATGCAACCTATTGGTTTCTTGAAAATCCACTATTCTCTCTTTCAGGAGTGCCTCCATTATTTTTCCCGCCACCGAGGTAAGGCTTATTGGCCTGTAGTTTGCCACTTCTTCCCTATTGCCACTTGTGTGAAGAGGTACCACATTGGCCCTTTTCCAGTCCTGCGGAACTTCTCCTGTCTCCAAGGATCTATTAAAAACATCCTTTAAAGACCCTGCAAGAACCTCTCTGAGCTCTTTTAGTATAGGAAAAGGCCTGTTGTATCTTTGTTGGCCTACTTGTGTGAAGGATGGTCAAGGAAAAAGGGCTGGTGGGCTTTGATTCTTTAAACACACCTTAAATAGAGTGCAGCTACTGCCGAGCACTCTACTTTCCTGGCCAAAATCTCACAAT
Source organism: Ichthyophis bannanicus (assembly GCA_033557465.1). NCBI lineage: Eukaryota > Metazoa > Chordata > Amphibia > Gymnophiona > Ichthyophiidae > Ichthyophis > Ichthyophis bannanicus. The sequence continues at coordinate 367,244,907 of CM066038.1, read as the reverse complement.
TTACGAGACTTCAGCTGGGAGAGCACAGCACCTGGACCCTGATAGTTATGGCCTGTTTTCTAATGGAGGTGTTAACAGATCTCCCATTTTCTTTGTGAAGTCTCCATACAATGTCTTTGATGTTTTAACTAGCAAAACGGAAATACATTCACTGTGGAAGTGACCCAATGGCATTTCCTTGGAAATCCTACAGATTGTCAATTAAAAATCCACAACTGTTTCCTCTAAAATGTGTGATCGATGTCAAACTCCATGAGCAATCAACAGATTTTGGCATAATCTGGGGAAATTTCAAAGAAAAATATCCCCTTGTTTGGTTTAGATAGAGTAGGCCTATGTGCTAAGCAATGTTCCCTCTAATTTTCTGTAGGCTGTGTGCGCATAAAATATCAGCTGTGCAGCTTTTGAAGGAAGGTTAAATTTTTGTGCGGCACATAACGACACTCGGAGTTCTATACTTTAGAATTTGACTACACATCAAAATACAGTATGTACACCACATTGATTGCACTAGATAATATTGTAGAACTTGTGAAAACCGTAAATACACAACAACTTTTAAATTTTAAGACGTCTGTGTTGTTTTCTATCAGAATCAGAACCGTAATTTGTGTGCGCTCTGTTATAAAGTATGTGCGCTCGCTCGGCTCGGTGTGTGCGCGCGCACACGCGCACAGCTTAGAGGGAACAGTGGTGCTAAGCAATTTTCCCAGAGACATAGGAGATTAATTTTATAAAAAGCCATCTAACATGTGAAGTAGATAAGCAAATTTTATTTACTGCCCTCTCTGAAGAAAATACAGCCACACTAACATTATAATCTAAAAATTACAGCAATATTTTTTCCTTTAAGTGCCATCAAGTCAATGCTTACTCCTGGCAACCCAGCAACCCCTGTTTTTTTTTTGGCAAGGTATAACCAGAAGTAGATTGCCAGGCTTTTTCTTCTGAGGCAAGGGAGGGTAAAGTGATTTGCCTAAGGTCACTAGGCTACTCCTCCACTCATAGGAATCATAGTAACTAGTATATTCCACCAAATATCCAACCGCTCTGTAAAACCAATTCAAGTTTTCTTACCGTTCTCTTGTGCTTAAAATCAAACTTATCCTTTTTAACAGGTTTATCCTCCCTACTACTATTCTTGATAATATGGTAGTTCACTTATCACCACCCAATCTGACCAGGCCTAGTTGCCAATACATAGACCAGCCTGCTGCGGGTCTTTGCTCTGGTGGGCAAACAGGCCTTATTTTTAAAAAAAGGGAGAAAAAAGATGGAGCATGCCTTAACTGTGCTATAACACACCCTATTGACCAACATGCTTGTTGATTATTATACATATCAAAAGGACCAGCCCCCCATTCTGTCATCAGCCATTTGTTAAACACTAATCATCTTGCAAACAAATTTTATACATGCCCCCCGCTATCCCTTCCATACAGCAAACATTTATTTTCAAATGAATGTCCGGCCTCATTGCCACCACTACAACATATACTTAGCCAGGAGAATGCTAGGTGATAAGTCTTTTTGGTCCCTGAAATTTCCCCTGATGCTGATCTCGTTTTCTGGGGAAACTGTCCACTCCAATGTAGCACCTTCTGGCAATGTTTGTACCCCAGCGTTGTCACCATTAAACTTTCCTTGCATGTTGTCCTGCATCTTCCTTGATTTAATGCCCATCCTCCATCTTGGTTTGATCAGACCCTGCCATCTCATTCTAAGGGCTGGAGAGAGTCTGGATCCATTTTTGAGCTGCCTCCGGTGCCTCGAATGTTGAAGTAGTTCCATTGTGAAAGATGCACAGTCTAGCTGGGTACTGCACCAAAAATGTGATATGTGCTTCAATCAGTTGCTGGCATACATTAGCATATACCTTGTGTCACAGACTGAGTTGTGCCGAATAGTCCTCAAACAGCTGAATATGGGTTCCTTCATAATGCAGTGGTCCTTTTGCTCTTGCTGCACGTAGAATCTTTTCTTTGTGCAGAAAATTAAAAAATCTGTCATGCACCAATCTAGGCAGTTTGCCACCCTCACGAGCAGGCCCCAGTCTGTGCATAGGTTCTATTACTATTTGGTCATAGTCCTCACCTAGCTGTAAGGTAGCTATCAGGGTGGTCAAATATCCTCTCAATTCAAAACCTGTGATTTACTGGCATTCCGGAATCGGTGAATTCAATAGCCTTCACCGATTCTGGAATGTCAGTAAATAGCAGGTTTTTCCAGCAGCATCTATTTTTGAGGTCATCCAGCTTCTTGCCGTGTTTGCTAATCATTGCCTGCAAGGTTTTAATCATTTTATCTGTGGCCTGGAGCTCGTCCTCCAGCTGTGATATTCGACCCTCCACTGCCTGCATCCTGGTGCCAACTGGTGTCATCTGCCTCCAGCTGTTTACTGATGCCATCAGCGCATCAAACCTGCTATTCAATGCAGCCACCACTGCATTAGTTACATCTTCTACAGAAGCAGCCAACTGTTCTGGTGAGTGTGGTCCATCCGCTATTTTTGCTGGCATTACAGTTGGCTTTTCTCGATCCCGGCGAGCTTGCTTCATCACCAATGCTATATTTGCCATTTCTAGTTTCAGCAGTGGCCACCGGGTGTTTAGCTTCACTGTTCTGCAGGTCTTGTTCTAACTTGGGGAGTTTATTTTGTCTATATGGTAGGGGAAGCCCCGGAGCAAGCTCAGCACATATCCGAGCTCCCCCAGCACATCCAGTGGCCCTCTAATAGTAGTCTTTAACCTCCTTTCTTCCAGGCAGGTGAACCAAACAATACTGTTCCACAAATAAACGGTCTCTTCTACTTGTTTTGCTTTGTCATCGATTCACTCGGTTGCTGCACAAATTTCCATGCTTTCCTCATCCAAATGCAGCTTCTTCTTGATCAATTGTATCCTGGGTCTCCAATTCCATAGGTTCTGAACCTAAATTTTGTCAGTTTAGCTGTGGTTCATCCACCTCCATCGCTATGGCATCCTCCAATTGCCATCTCTGTAGCTTTTTCACTTCCTTCTGGTTGGAAGCCCAGCCCACTCTACTCTCAAGACTTCCACTCACAGGGTCCCTCCAATCCCATAATTTCCTCAAGGAATGTTCTCTGCCTCTTGGAATCTAGAGAAATGTAGTTTATCCTTCTCTAGCTCTCTTGCCCTTTGAGTTTCGGCACTACCAAACTGATAAGGCTTAGAAGTTGCTTTTGCCTCCTTATAATATTAATTTAGAATATCCTGAAAATCTGATATGTTTACGGCCCTCAAAGACCAGGAGTGAATACCACTGTCATAGTGTGCTTGTATGGATGTTCCAATGGGGCAGAGGCTGAATGGAGCTGGGATAGAATTGCAAGATACACACTTCTATTATAAAAGGCACATAACCTGATAGATTGCCTGTAAGAAATAAACACAGCATGTGCTATGTCTCTTAGCAGACTACATGCCCTGTTATAAAATTGACATTTATAGTCCACATCTAACATTTCTTTTTTGAGGTGGGTTACATAAGAAGAAAATTCACATCATAAAAACATATATATAAAAACTCCTTACTAATACTATTATAATCTGACAGCACTTGAAAATGACGCCAATGATCATTAAAAGTTCACACCCAATTCACTCTGACAAATCATTCTATCGGTCTGAATGATTTAGATGTAGGATTCTGCCTTAACTAGCTATCTCTGCAAAGAGTCAAGTTTTCATTTTTTTTTTCTAAAAATATTATCACTCCTTTAGAATGGCCAAGTTACCTAGTTCCAAGAGTGAGATTTTAAGCCAGTCCTAGATTTCTGACAGTCTCATTCTGATGCATTATGGGACCTGCAGCACTGATTTCAATGGGTGAAAATCAGGGACTACAAATACCATACTATACTGCAATGCAAATTTAACACCATAACTGGCAAAAGCTCTCACTCCTGGAAATGGGTAACTTGGCAACTTTGTTCCTTTCTAATCTCATCATCTTAGGCAACTCCTTGCATTCTAGAAACTCTCCCCCCTCAGTGAGCAAGCTCTTATAACTTTAAATCTATAATGTACTGTCCACATATGTTATTTTTAATGAAGGAGTTGTAATTTTTTGCAAAATCAAATGATCAGTCATATCTTTGTACTTTAGACTGTGGCCTCATATATATGCCTGAAAAGAGTAACTGCAAACTATTGGAACGATTTTCATATCTGCCCACATAGTTGCAGACTTTGCACAATAGAGAAAGTTATGCATACATTCCACCCCCCCCCCCCCCGCACCCCAGATTTGCACTTCTAATTTTCTGTGAGTACTTTTTCTCTTCAAACCAACATGTACACATTGGAAAATCTAATCTACAAACCCACACATGAATAAAATATAGCCTATAAAATGCTTGTATGCAAATGCTAGAAGTCTAAAAAATAAGATGGGAGAGTTAGAATATATACAACTAAATGAGAGGTTAGATATGATTGATATCTAAGAGACATGGTAAAAGGAGGACAACCAGTGGGACACTAGAGAAGAACAAATTGGTGGAGGGGTTGCACTCTATGTTAGAGAGGGCATTGAGTCACAAAGGATTAAAGTTTTGCAGGAAACAAAATTCACTGTAGAATATCTATGGATTGAAATTCCATGTAAAAAGCAGAAGGCGATGGCAGTGGGGGTGTACTATCAACCGCCTGGCCAGAATGAACAAATGGATGATGAAATGCTCAAAGAAATCAGGGAAGCTAATGAAAGTTACAATACAGTAATAATAATGGGTGATTTCAATTACCCCAGTATCGACTGGGTCAGTGTCACAGCAGGATATACTAGGGAGATAAAGTTTCTAGATGAAATAAATGACTGCTTCTTGGAGCAGCTGGTTCATGAACTGACCAGAAGGGAAGCCATTTTGGACCTAGTCCTTAGTGGAACACAAGATCTGGTGCAAGAGATATGGGTGTTGGGGCCACTTGGCAATAGTGATCATAGCGTGATCACGTTTGATTTAATAAATGAAAGAAGGATGGTATGGAAATCCACAGTACTACCTTTTAACTTTCAAAAGGGAGATTATGATCAAATGAGGAAAATAGTTCAGAAAAAACTAAAAGGAGCAGTTGCAAAGTTTAAAGATTTACATCAAGCATGGCTGTTGTTTAAAAATACTATCTTGGAAGCCCAGACCAGCTTTATTCCATGCTTTAAGAAAGGTGGAAGGAAGTCAAAAAAACTGCAAGCAAGCATGGTTTAAAGGTGAGGTTAGAGAGGCTGTCATTGCCAAAAAAGCATCTTTTGGAGAAGAGTGACGACAGAAAACCTGATGGTGGTGTGAGGGTACCGCTCCGGGCTCCCTCTGCCATAAAAGTTGCTCAAAAACCCTAGAAGAGAGCGAAAACACCATGGAATCTGTGACAGAAGATGCGGAGAGTGGGGGTGAAGTAACAGCGAGATCGGAGCTGAGCTGGGGAAGGAGAAACGGCGCAACGGCTCTGGGTGGCAAAGACGAGCGCTGGGAGATGCAGAGGAGAGAGAAGAGGAGATCGGAAGGGAAACTGGACCGAGGATCACGGAGAAGTGGGCGTTGAGGAGGTAGTCTACAGCGGGAGTGGCGGAGGAATGTGTTGCCGACATAGCGGCAGGAGACAGAGCAAACTGAGCCAAGGACAGGCAAGAAACACCGGAGCAGGGAAGCTAAAATGGCGATTTGAGACCTCATGGCCGGCTATATGGAGGGGTGAGTTGGATGCAGCGGCACAGAGGAAAAGAGGGGAACGCTAACTGAAGCAAAGGCAATTTGCAGCAAAAGACTGTGGAAAAGAGGAGATTAAAAGTGTGGGGGAAAGAATAAAGCAAAAAAAAAAAAAAAAAGGACAAGTAGTGAAATTGAATTAAAGACCAATTTTACACGGGGGAGCAGTGACTGCAGGGGAAGAAGGAGAGTGAGACCAGAAGCATAATATGGCGACAAGAAGGAAAACAATGGACTTGAGAGAATATGCATTTCAGAAGGGGGGGGGGGGGAGTGTGTGTGAACACAATGCCTTGGAGAGTAAAAGCAAAACTGTTGAACAAATGGAGTCAGCCAAGGGTTCTACAAGTAAAAGTATGGTGGATCAAGGAAAGGAAACTTTCAAGGATATCTCCAGGGCAGAGCTGAAGGAGTGGTTCATCGAAATTAAAAAAGAGGTGCAAGCAGTTAAAACAGAGTTAAGGGGCTTAATAGGCAGTCTGAAGGAGGATATAATGGAATTGACACATAAAGCAGGGGACCATGAGAATCGGCTGCAAAATACTGAGCAACAACAAGAGGAGCAACAACAGGGGGTGCGGGAACTACAACAATGGCAAAAGGAGATGCAATATAAATTAGAGGATTTGGAAAATAGATCTTGCAGGAATAACCTGAGGATCAGAGGAGTTCCAGAAGAGAGGGAATTTCAGGACAGTGCAAAAGTGGCGGCTTCCATATGCTCTGAAATACTCAGGAAAGGGGGAGAGGATGTGAGTCCAGAAGAGATTGTATTGGACAGAGCGCATAGAGCACTGGGAGTGGCGAGAGTGAATAGACCTAGGGATATCATTATATGCTTTATTGGATACAAAATGAAGGAAAAGATTGTAGCAGCAACACGGAGCTTGGGGACCTTACAGTGGCAGGGATACCATGTAATTATATACGAGGACCTCTCCATTGGAACATTGCAGAGAAGGAGAGCCATGCAGCCTGTCATGCAGACATTGCGAAATGGAGATATCAAGTACAGGTGGTTGCATCCTTTTGGACTGCCCTTCACATTAAAGGGGAAAACCTTGAGCGTGCAAACAACAGAAGAGGCGAAAGCAGCACTGCAAGAAGCAGGGATGAGGACTGAGAACACGGTCAATGGAGCTGACTTGGACAAAACAGGAAGTGAGGTGGGAGAACGTCAAGCGGTCGAGGACAAGCAAGAACAGAAGAAGGGACGGAGTAAAGAGAACAAAGAAAGATCTAAAAGGTGAACAGCTAAGGTGGTGGAGTGCTTACCGCAGGGCATGGTGGAGAGGGCGAGACGGAAAATGGTGAAATAGTGATAAAAGAGTGTGGGGTGCATAATGCATAGCACGGAAAAGTTTGTAAACTGCATAATGTGAATGTCTGACATGCTAAAAATGATGTAACATGCTGTTCTAGAGGATGGGGATGTGGGAGATGGGGAGGGTGCTGGGAGGTTATGAGGGGAAGGGGCAGCAGAGGGTGGAGGGAAGGGAAAGGGGAAGGAGGTAGGTCAGACGGGGGGAGCAGGGGACACTCTACTCTAAACACTCCTGGGTAAGGAGGAAGGGATAGAGGGGGGAGGGGAGGGAGGGGGACTTGAGAGGGAGGGGGAGGGAGGGGGAGGATGGAGGGAGGGGGGTGGAGGAGGGGGAAAGATGAAGCTGAGGAGGAGAAGGAAGGGGAAAGGAGGGAGTTTAGGGGGGTAGAGGGTGGGAGAGATAAAGAGGGGAGAGAGCATAGGGGGGAGGAAAACTAAGCAATTAGGGGTAACTACTATTAATGTTAAAGGACTCAGGACGTGGCAAAAATGAAGGATGCTGGAGAGGGAGGGTAGGCGTATGAAGGCAGACATCCTATGTATACAGGAGACTCATTTAAGGGTGGGGCAGGAATATTTACTACAATCAAAAGCATATCCAAAGCGGTATTAGAGGGGCAGAGGGTGAATCCTCGGACAGGAGGGGGTTGGAATTCTGGTGGGGGAAGTCTTTAGTCCATTAGTAATAGGAGTGAAGAGGGGGAGGGGTGGGAGTGAAGTTGCGGGTTGGGGAGAAGGAGGTGTGGGTGATCAGTGTATATGGCCCAAATGAGAGGCATGGAGAAACATTTGATAAAATAACAATGGAGTTGGAGAAACTGGGTGAGGCACCATTAATATTGGGAGGAGACTTTAACTTAACGAGTAATCCAAGGCTGGATAATAGTGGTGGGTAGGGGCATGGTGGGAAGAAGGATAGACTTAGCATGAAGAAGATGCAAGAGAGATTAGGGGTGATAGATTTATGGAGGGCACGGCACCCAGGGAACCGAAGGTACACATATCACTCACAAGTACAAGACACGTACAGTAGGTTGGACATGATATGGGGAAGTGGCAACTGGTCATCAAAAGTAAAGGAGGTGAGGGGGGGGGCGCTCGTGAGCCCAGCAAGATGGCTACGAGTTGCTGATGCTCCGTAGCCTTGTTCCCCCTTTGCAAGGCATCCTGCTCGCTACCTGGTGACAAGTGGCTCCAAACATGCTTCTCCGTTGGCGCTAACACGTTGGATCTCAACTATGCAGCCTGCTTTGGATTCCGGGGCTTAGCTGAGCTGCAATAGCGATTTCAGTATTGGACCAGGCTGATGTTTGTGATGGACCCGGAGAACGACGGGGCAGAGATTGTTAGTGGCCTCATGAAGATGTCGGCACTGTGAGTGACCTTTTGTCCAAGTGAGCTTCCCCTCATTTGGATCGCCTCTCCTGCTACCATAGTTTGAGATCGGGTGGATCCTAGAATGTCAGCGCTGGGATCTTCGTTTGAGAGGAACTGGTGCTGCGCTGCCTGAGAGGGCCATCTGCTCTTCCGACTACTCTAATTAACAATAAATACCTGAAGTGAAGTGCGGCTGATCTTCGCGTTGAAGCACGGGGGCCGGGATGCCCTGGTGATGTACTCAATGAGTTGCAGTGCTGCTGTCACTACTTCCTGGGTAGCCATTGTAACCCGATGATTGTGGAACACAAGTTGGAATGCAGGAGTGTGTGAAGCCCAAGGCGGGAAAGATTCTGCAGTAGTTCTCTGGAACGCAAAGGTGTGTGGCCTGTTTGCTGGGGGTGTCTCTGCAACGCCGGCTGAAACGCAAGTCTGTGGTCTCAATATGGCCGCCGTCAGGAGCTTTCGTCGTTGGAATGCATAACACGCCCCTCAGATGGGCGTGATATGCTAATTAGCTTCACGGATCTTTGAGGCTTTGTGTGAAGCTGCCTTTCCTCCTGTCTTTCTGAGTGTCGCTGATCTGCTCCCAGCAGGTGATCGGAGTGACTTGCTTCTCCTCCTCTTGTTCTCTGCTTTGGATTCCTGAGGCTCTTGGCTGAGATGGTTGCACTGAGGACCGGGGATTGTTTTCTCTCGGGTAGTCTGTTTAATTGGCCTGGAGCTCCCTCGTGTGGTCATCTAGCAACTTGCAGGTTTAATTTTCTCTCAGCTTTTCCAGCAAACCTTGATTCTGGTGGAAGATGGCCAAGGTTAAAAATTACGCCTCAGCTTTATCCAAGTTCTCTAGATCTGGGGAGGATCAGCCTAAATTGGCTTCGGAAACGGAGAAACCTCTGGCACCTAGAGTTATAGAGGATGCTGTCCTTTCTACGCTTGCGAAGAAACAGGATCTTGCGGAAATTTTACAAGAACTTAAGCTTTTCCATACGGACTTTACTAAAGTAATTGCTGGCATGCGCTCTGATATCAAAGCACTAGATGATAGAGTATCTCATGCGGAAACCCTGATCTGTGAAAAGATGGACTCCTCGATCGCTGTTCAATCCAAAATGAGGAAAATGGATCTGGCCACTAAGGATTTGTTGGATCGGCAGGAGGATCTTGAGAACAGACAGAGGAGAAACAATGTTCATATCCTGGGGGTCCCTAAGAGTTCCAGTGATAGAGAGGACTCAAAAGCACTTGTGCAAGAGATTTACGCGTTCTGTGTCTCTGCAGCGAAGCATCCGGTGAAATTAGAATGTGCACATCGCAGTTTGGGCCCTAGGAAAGATCTCAACGCACTTCCACGACCCATCATTGTTTGCTTTTCATTCTTTGAGGATAAGGTGGCACTTCTGCGCAGTGTGCAAGGCCAGCGCTCTTTTCTTTACAAGGGGCATGAGTTGCAGATTTTCCAGGATGTTGCGCAACACACGTTGGAGCAACGGAAGAGCTTCCGCCCCCTCACGCAAGCACTACAGAAGAGATCAATACCATATCGCTGGGGATTCCTGTTCTCCTTGAATTTTGAATGGGAGGGGACTAGGCAACGCATTTCTGAACTTGCTGACTGCTTACGTTTCGTGGATACTCTGCAATTTGGAGACCGCTCTCATCCGCATCATACATCTAAGAAAGATTGGGAAGTCTCCACGCCCAAGCAGAGGAAAGTGCCTTGATCTAGAAGCTCTTCTGAAGCAGATCCAGAGGGTTCTGGGAGCCTGGGAATGGATACCGCTGTGCCCATTTAAAAGAGAGTCATTTGTGTCTGTGTTGTTTTGTTTTTTTCTGGGGTTATCTTGGGTGGGGGTCCTTACATTGTTTGCCTCTGTTGTCGCAGTTGAGATTTCATCAAGGATGTGCAGGTTGAGCTCATCTTGATGACTCTCAGTGTTTCTCTAGATTAATGGGAGTTGGGGCTCGGCTGTCAAAGTCCTCGGTAGCAATATGCAGTACTTGTTAGATTTAGTAAGTAATCTGCAGGCATTGTTTTCTGCTTTTACTTTTTCTTTTTAGGGCAGGGTATGTTGGTATGTCAATTCTCTTAAGGGGGGGGGGGGTTGGCTGGGTTGTACTAGCAGTGGTTTCCAACAGCTTGCGCCCCTCGGTGGGTGGGAAGATACTCCACCTACACCAAATGCTCTCTTGTGAGAGGATTTCGTGTTTTTCTAGTTCTCCGGGAGGAGAGTTTCAGTTACTGAGGAGGGGGTTTGGGGGGAGGGTTTGGGGGGGGAAGGGTTGGGGGGGTCCTAGGGTTTTATGGGGAGGGAGGGGGTGGGATAGGCTGCAAGACTATCATGGTGGTATGGAGCTCAAGGAGAGACAGGAAGAGTTCTCAGGGGTGGTGAGGATTCGGTGTGAAGCTCAGGCGGGTAGAGATGCAGTGGAGTGATCGGGTCGGGCAATTTCAGGTCCAGTTGAACAGAGGCTTCTCATGGCTCAGGAGGGTTTTGTTTATCCATGGTGCCCTATTTGATAATGGTTAAACTTGTATCTTGGAACGTGCGTGGTCTGCATCACGCGATTAAGTGACGGAGAGTGTTGGAGAGCCTACGTAGAGAACATGCAGATATTGTTTTTCTGCTGGGGTCGCATTTAGCTCCTGGTGCATACTCTTGTCTAATCTCCTGGAGATATCCTACTGTTTATTCGGCAGGGTTTTCTACTCATAAAAGAGGAGTTGCCATCATGTTTGCTCAGAAATGCACCTTTCAATTGGAAAAGCAGATTCAAGATTCTAAAGGGCGCTTCTTAATTCTGGTCGGCTCCTTTAGCGGAGTAGCAGTCACTTTGGTCAGTGTGTACATTCCGCCCACGGACATTGTTCAGTCGCTTGAAACCCTGCTGGAGATTCTGTCGACCCAAGTGTCGGGTGATATAATCTTAGGAGGAGATTTTAATTGTGTTCTTGCGGATTGTGATAGATCCTCAGGGCTTAATTCCTCACCAACGGCATCACGTGTTCTGATGTCGCTTCTCTCAACTCTAGCTTTGGAGGATGTCTGGCGCTCTCGTCACCCTAGAGAGAAGGACTATACTTTTTTCTCCACAGTTCATCACACTTATTCTCGTATTGATCTGTGGCTCACTTCCAGACAGCTATCAGGAGCGATTGATTTCGTGAAGATTGGCAGGCGGGGTCCCTCAGATTACTTCCTAATCTCCCTAGAATGGGAGCCGGCGAATTTTGAGTGTCCACCCCATTCCTGGTCTTTTCCTCGGTACTTGTTGCAAAACAAAGACTTTGTGAAGAGGCTTCAGGACAGTTGGCAGGAATATCCTTTCTATAATGATCAAGGAGAGATATCTCCTTCTTTACAGTGGGAGGCAGGGAAGGCGGTGCTGAGAGGGCAGGTCATTTCCTTAGCAACGTCGTATAAGCATCAAAATGAAATTATCCAAGGGGATCTTAGGTCGCAAATTACTACTCTGAAAAAGCAACATAAGCGTAATCAGGCTCCCGTGGTTTTCCGACAACTCACGGCCTTGAGGGGGAGGTTAGCAGCTCTGGAGACGGTGGAGATTTCTTCTTCCCTATTAAAAATGTGTCAGCACTTCTTTGAACATGGTGACAAAGCCCATAAACTACTGTTATGGCAGTTGAAAAGACGAAGAGTACACCGTCGGATATCTGCTGTCTTAGATGAACAAAACCAGCCTCTTGTAAAGTCAAAAGAGATTGCGGAGAGATTCGCTAGGTTCTATAAGGATTTATACTCCTCTCATCTTACCGCTGACAGCTCCAAAATACAGCAGTTCCTATCGGGCCTTCAACTTCCTCAGCTGTCTGTAGAGGCGAGAGAGGCCTTAGACAGAGAAATTAGCCTGTCAGAAGTGTGTTTAGCACTGCAACAACTTAAGTTGGCCAAAACTGCTGGTCCCGACTTCCTTCCGGCAGAGATGTATAAATCTCTTGTGGACCAGGTTGCTCCAGTGTTAACTAGGGTATTTAACTCCATCTTGCATACACGCAGCCTTCCGGAGTCGCTGGGGCAAGCTCTAATCACAGTAATTCCAAAGGAAGTCAAGGACCCTCTGCAAGGAAGTAATTATAGGCCAATCTCCTTGTTAAATGTAGACTATAAAATTTTTACTAAGGTACTGGCCTCCCGTTTGAATTCCAAGATCCCAGATCTAGTTCATCCAGATCAAACAGGATTTATTCCTGGCCGTCAAGGCTCTGACAATGTTTGCCCTCTTATTAATATTCTGGTGGGGGTTAGGAAACTATGCGGTCCTTTTGTTGGACGTGGAAAAAACATTTGACAAGGTAGAATGGAGGTATCTCTTCTGTGTGCTGCAGCAATTTGGGGTGGGGCCCTCGTTTCTGTCCTGGGTCTCAGCCCTGTATAGGGCACCTACGAGCATGGTTCAAGTCAATGGGTTCCTTTCGGCATCTTTCACGTTGGAACACGGGACCAAGCAGGGATGCCCTCTTTCCCTGCTGCTGTTTATTATTTATTTATTACATTCTCTTATATACCGTGCTATTCTGCATCAGTGCGATTTACATTGAACAAACTGAAATTACATTGAACAGGGCATTATAACTTGGAGATAACTATTTTACAGGGAACATGGGCTATGGAGGGTTAAGTGGCTTGCCCAAGACCACAAGGAGCACCTGTGGGACTAGAAACCCCAGTCCTTCCGGCCCAAGGTTGCTGTCCTCTAGTGGGATTTGAACCCCCGACCTTCCGGCCTGAAGTACCTTGCCCCAACCACTAGGCCATTCCTCCACTCCTTAGTTTTTCTCCGTGTTTGCTTTAGCGCTTGAGCCTCTGGCGGTACAATTGCAGTCCCAGGAAATGCAACTTGGAATTCCCGTAGCGAGTCAGTTTCACGTCGTTTCGCTCTGCGCTGATGACACCTTAGTTTTTCTCCGTGACCCGGATCTGACCATGCCGGTGCTTTCATCGATGTTGACGACCTTTTCCTTTTTGTCTGAATATACGGTTAACTTCCGGAAATCTGCGTTGATGCCATGCGTATCTTTGCGAGGTTGATGTAAGTTGCGGAAGGATAGTATTTTTCTGACAGTTGCGGGCTTTAAATATTTGGGTATCCAGGTATCCAGATTTATCAGAAAGTGGAAGAGCTTTATGATCACAATTATGTCCCATTGCTAGCCACTCTGTCCAAGGAGATCGCAGCTTGGCAAGCTTTGTCTGTTTCATGGCTCGGCAGAGTAAATACTATTAAGATGCTGCTTTTACCAAAGATCCTATTTCTGTTCCAGCAATTACCTATTCACGTTCCATGATCCTTTTTTCTCAGCTTACGTAAGCTACTTATGCATTTTGTGTGGAAAGGTGGAAGATCTAGATTGAGCTGGAATGTTATGATCCGACCCAAACAGTGGGGTGGGGTTGGTCTACCGGACTTCGAACTCTATTATCTTTGCGCATGTCTGAGGGCCCTCCCCTTAGAGCAGCTGAAAGGGGCTTTGGCTTGGGTGGGGCTAGAAGCCTCGATAGTCACTCGCATCCCTCTGATAGCGCTCCCTTTCATAACTGATACCTGTTTACTACGTATTATTTGATTGCACATCTTCCTGGGTCCCATTTGGAGGGTTTAGGTGTGCACCAAGGCTGCTTGGCCCTCATACTGGTCTCCTCTTACATCCCTGGGAGCTTTTTCCTTTGTACAAAGCCTGCCTCTGCCTCTTCAAAGCTCGCTGGATACTTGACTTGACTTCTCTGTACCAGCGATCCTAATTGCTTTCCAAGTCGTGTTTGGAGTCGAAATTACAAGGCTCTCTTTCCACTTTCCAATATTTACAGTTTTGCCGTTGCTTCTCATCTCGGGATATTGTAGACGCAGCTGCAACCACTCCTTCTATTTGGGAGAGATTACTTTTCCAGCCTGCCAGATAAGGCGCTCTTAGCGCAGATATTCCGTGCTCTCTCAGGAGCAGTGGCTCAGGTGGCGCCGAAGGTGAAAGCCTGTAAACAGTGGGAAGAGACTATTCAGCCTCAAACAGAGGACTTTTGGCTCGAGGTGTTTCAGTATATGCACAAGTGTTCTATTTCTTATCACTCATTAACACACAATTAAGGGTTGTCTTGAGGATATCTGTTGTGCCGTCGGTCCTGTTTCAGTAGGGTAGGGCTGAGGATTCCCTGTGTTGGCAGCTCTGTGGGGAGGTAGGGGATTTCTTTCATATGTGGTGGGGTTGCCCTAAGATTAAGTCCTATTGGCTCTTGATTTACAATTCAATAACTCAAAAATTGGATATCTCCTTTCCATTTGATGTCACACATTGCATCTTAGGTCATTTTCACCCTGATTTACTATCTAAGGATCATACACGTATGGCTCAGTGTTTGCTTCTAGCGGCGCGCTCCATTGTCAGTCATTTTTGGAAGAGATTGGTTGTCCCGTCCTATAAGGAATGGATGGTTAAAGTATGGGATCTCTACAAGATGGACAAGATGACGTCGGAATTGAGGGGGGCGCCAGATAAGATGAATAGACTATGGAACAAGGTCTTACCCATCTGATCAGAGAGGGCAGTGATTCTGGGGATGCCTGAGCTGCCAGTCCCTTTCACCTGTCTCCTGTGCGGGCTCTAGAGGCTTTCCCCTTGGGGGAGAGGTACAGGTATTAGAGAGATTTGTTCCTTTTGGGATTTAGGCTACTGTTCTTATGGTTTGTCTATCCTCTACAGCCTGGATGTTCGAGTTGTCACAATGGGCTGGGGCAGGGGTGGGGTGGGTTGGGAGGGGGGGTGGGGGAGGGTGGGATTAGGCTACGGGTTGGGTTCCTGTTAATGAAAGTCTCTCTTTGGGGTTAGGGTTTTCGATGTGGTGGGGAGGGTCTCTTTGGGTCTCTCAGTGCAGGTTAGTCGTTAGTTCTTATATTTCCACTGATTGCCTTTGCCTACTGTATGTTCTGGAGTAGTCAATGTTTGTCTACAGATATCTTGCTAAGAGTTTACCTATACGTTTAACAGCACTGAGTGTATAGTGTATTATGTAAAGGAGGTAGACCAGGGGGAAATCACATGGTCAGATCATGCCCCAGTTAGTGTGATCTTTGACATAGGAGCAGAGGAGGAGGGGATCAAGTTCTGGAGACTAAATGATTCATTGTTAGACGATGAGGAAAATGTGGGGGTGGTGAAAGCAGCTATTAAGGAGAATTTGCAATTCAATGAGACGGGAAAGGTTCCATTGAAAATAGTTTGGGATGGCTTAAAGGCAGTCATCAAAAGGAAATTGATTAGTATAGCAGCACGACAAAAAAGGGAGAAGAAGAAAAGGGAAGGGGACTTGTTGGGGCAAATACAACAGCTGGAGGTGCAACATCAGAGGACAAAGGATAAAGGGATAATGGCCACACTGATGAAAACAAGAGCAGAGCTCAGTACAATGGGAGGACAAGAAATTGCGTTTAAGCTAAATATATTAAAACAAAAATATTTTGAAGGAGGTAATAAAGCGGGGAAGGTATTGGCAAGTAGGCTGCGGGCCCAAAGACAGGCAGCGTATATAGAAGGAATCAGGGATACCAAGGGGAGGATGGTCCATTGCACTGGGGAGATTAGTCAGGTATTCAAGGAATATTATGGGGAGTTGTATAAAAGTGAGTTAAGAAAAGGGCAGGAGGAGATAAAAGGATACTTACAGAACTGTGGGTTAGGTAAGGTGGACTCCTAGAATAGGGAACGAATGGATGATGAAATAAAGGAGGGGGAAGTGCAGGCAGCCATAAAGTCCTTGAAAATAGGAAAGTCCCTGGGATTGGATGGGTATACAGCGCAGTTCTATAGGAAGATGGGGAGCAAGTTGCACCAATACTGACTCGGGTATTTAATAAGGTACTGGATGGGAACGTGATTCCTCTGACAATGGGGGAAGCGGCTATTACAGTGTTACCAAAACCCAGTAAAGACAAGGGTGGTTGTGGTTCGTACAGACCTATCTCATTGATAAATTTGAATGCAAAAATACTGGCTAAGGTATTGGCCAATAGGGTACAGGGGATTTTGCCGAAAATTATCCATAGAGATCAAATGGGGTTTGTTAAGGGGAGGCAAGGGTGTGATAATATCAGGAAAGTGATGAACATGGCATGGCATTTGCAGGATAAGGGTGAACAGGCGGTATTTGTTACGGTGGACACGGAGAAGGCATTCGACCGCGTTGAATGGCCATATATGTTTCAAGTGCTGGATCAGCTGGGCTTTGGGGAAAGGTATATAGCATGGATAAAAGCTTTATATGAGCACCCAAGGGCACAAATTAGAATAAATGGAGGATATTCTGAGCAGTTTGCATTGGGGAGGGATACCAGACAGGGATGCCCTCTTTCACCGCTCTTGTTTGCATTGGCCATTGAGCCATTGGCTGAAGTGGTTAGGAGGGAGGCAGATGTCAAAGGGGTAATGGTAGGAGGGAGGGAGGAGAAGATAGCATTGTTTGCAGAAGACGTGATACTCTCATTGACACAGCCATTGACTACATTACCAGTATTGATGAGAATTGTACAGGAGTTCAGTAGTGTATCAGGGTATAAAATCAACTCTGGCAAGACTGACGTTCTGGGGTTTAATTTCACAGGGGGGTTGGAGGAAAGCTTAAAGTCGCACTTCAATTTTAAATGGGTGAAGCAGTTTCGGAATTTGGGTATCCAATTGGGGAAACCGATAGAGCGGATTAAGCAGTGGAATTACCAGACTTTGATGGAGACCATAAGAGGAGACTTGGGGAAGTGGGGCAGGCTACGATTGTCTTGGTTGGGGAGAATAGCGGCAGTAAAAATGAACGTCCTGCCGAGACTGCTGTTCCTGTTTACTTCATTGCCATGTAGAGTGACTAAGAAGGAGATAGGGAAAATACAGAATATGATTATGTGATTTATTTGGGAAGGGAAGCATCCTAAGGTTGCAAGGGGGCCTTGTATCAGCTGCGGGCAGAGGGGGGGTTGGGAGTGCCATGCTTGCTGAAATATTTAGAAGCGGCTCAGTTGGGGGCATTGTTAGAGTGGCGGGAGGGGGCAGAAATGTTAAGTTGGGTACAAATTGAGGCGGGAAGGGGAAGTATACAAGGAAAGGAGAATATGGGATCCGGGGGGGGGGGGGGGGTGGAGAGAGAATGGGGAGACGGAAACCCCATTTAGGGAACTTATGTTTCAGGTGTGGAACAAATGAAGGGGGTTTCTCGTGGGAGGGAAAGTGTATTCAAGATATATGTTTCTTAGTGGGACAGGAGATAAGGGGTTGGAAGGGTCCTCTAAGGTACTGAAGGGGTGGAGGGGTAAATGGTTAGAGAGACTAGGACAAGTGCTGAGTAAAGGAGGAGGACTTATGTGAGAACATATAAGCTGGCCAGGGGAACCCCAATGCAAGAAAATAGTTTGAAGTTGAGGTTTAGGATGTACTGGATACCAGTGTGGGTCAGAGCAATTTATTCAGATAGTCCAAGTGAGTGCTGGAAGAAGTGTGTGGAAAGGGGGGATTTAATGCACATGGTATGGGGGTGCCCAAAGGTGCAGGGGTATTGGGGGAAAGTGGGACGGCTCTATGGGGAGATCATGGGAGTGCCGATACTACTAATGCCAGCAATGGTGGTGCTCAATGAGAGGGGGGAGGGGAAGAAGGTGATAAGGAAATGTTCCTGGGATATGGCATTATAGCAGCAAGTATGAGCCTTTTGAGATGGTGGAAGAGTGTGGAGGTACCGCCGATAAGGGAGGTAGTGAGTAAATTAGAACAGTTGTGGGGGTTATGTGGGATAGAGGCATATAGAAGGCATCAGGTAGGGAAGTATAAAAAGGTGTGGCAATGATATAAAGCTTGGAGGGGGAAGGGGGTGGAGCAGGTATGCCAAAGAGATGAAGGTAGGGAGGGGGAGGAGTCAGGAGCAGAGGGGTAGGAATTGGAATATGGGTAGGAGGGGAGGCAGGAGGGGTGGATATAAGGGGGAGGGGAGGGAGGGGGAGGAGAGGATAGAATTAAGGGAGAGGGGGAAGGGAGGATGGGTAAGCTTGGTTTACTAGCAAATAAATGAAGATGGGTGTTGTAAGAGTAGAATTGTATTAATGTGGTAGAATTGAGTTAATGTATTAGAGCGATATAGGACAAAGAATAGGGGGGTATACAGAAGCGTATTAATGGGAGGGGGGAGAATAAGATGGAGATAATGCTTGAAGTTTGCCTCCATGTTAAATGTTGAAAGGAGAGGAGGAGGTAAGGGATGGGGGTGTATGAATAAGCTTGTAAAAGTTGAAACATATGTTTGTAAAGGTTGGAAAACAATAATAAAAAAACCCCATAAATTTAAAAATCAAAAGCATCTTTCAGGAAATGGAAAAAGGAGCCAAATGACAAAAACTGAAAACAACACAAGCACTGGCAAGATAGATACAAGTCATTGATAAGGCAGGCAAAGAGAGAATTTGAGAAGAAGCTTGCCGTGGAAGCAAAACGCATAATAAAGACTTTTTTAAGTACATTTGTAGCAAAAAGCCTGTGAGAGAGTCAATTGGACAATTAGATGATAGAGGAATAAATGGGGCATTAAGAGGGATAAGGCCATAGTGGAGAGACTGAATGAATGTTTTGCTTCGATCTTTACTGAGGAAGATGTAGGAATGTTACCCATGATTGAACTGGTATTTAAAGGAGATGCTGCGGAAGAATTGAAAGAAATATCGATACACCAGGAAGATGTATTACAACTATTTGATAAACTGAAGAGTAGCAAATTACCTGGACCAGATGGTTTACATCCAAGGGTGTTGAACTATGAGATTACAGACCTACTATTAGCAATCTGTGAAGTATCATTAAAATCATCTGTACTACCTGAAGATTGGAGGATGGCCAATGTAACGCCAATTTTTAAAAAGAGTTCCAGGGGTGATCTGGGAAACCACAGTACCGGGAAAAATGGTAGAAACCATCATAAAGAACAAAATTACTGAACATGTAGATAGTCATTGCTTAATAGGAGACAACCAACATGACTTTAGTCAAGGAAGGTCTGGTCTTACTAATCTGTTATGTTTTTTTGAAGGCGTGAATAAACAGGTAGACAAAGGTGAGTTGGTTGATATAGTGTATCTGGACTTTCAGAAAGCCTTTGACAAGGTCCCTCATGAGAGACTTTTGGCAAAATTAAAAAGTCATGGGATAGGAGGCAGTGTACTATTGTCGATCAGGAACTGGTTAAAGATAGAAATCAGAGGATGAGGCTAAATGGACAATTTTCCCAATGGAGAAAGGTGAATAGTGGAGTATCCCAGGGATCTGTGCTGGGTCTGCTGACCTGGAAATGGAAATAATGAGTGAGGTTATCAGATTTGCAGATGACACAAAACTATTTAAAGTTGTTAAAACTCATGAGAATTGTGGAAAATTTCAAGAGGATCTTGATAAATTGGAAGATAGGGCATCCAAATGGCAGATGAAATTTAATGTGGACAAGTGCAAAGCTATGCACCTAGAAAAGAAAAACATAAATTATGCTTATACGATGCAAGATTGCACATTAGGAACCACCAAACAGGAAAAAGATTTAGGCGTCATTGTGGATAACGTGTTAAAACCTTCCGCCCAATGTGCAGCGGCAGTCAAGAGAGCAAACAGAATGTTAGGTATCATAAGAAAAGGAATGCAGAATAAAACAAAGGATATTGTGTGCAATTCTTATCATCGTATCTTAAAAAGGATATAGCATTATTAGAAAAGGTACAGAGAAGAACAACCAAAATGGTAAAGGGGATGTAAGGATAACCCTATGAAGAAAGGCTAGAAAGGTTAGGGCTCTTCAACCTGGAAAAGAGACGGCTGAGGGGAGATGTGATATAGGTCTATAAATTAATGAATGGAGTGGAATGGGTAAACGTAAATCAATTGTTTATGCCATCAAAATATAGAAAGACTAGGGGGCATGCAATGAAGCTACAGGGTAACCTAGTTAAGACTAAATATTTTTTCACTCAATGTGTAATCAAACTCTGGAATTTGCTACCGGAGGATGTTAGTGTAGTGGAGCTGTTAGTGTAGCCAGGTTTAAAAAAGGTTTGGACAAGTTCCTGGAAGAAAATTCCATAAACCATTATTAAAGTGGACCAATAATATCCACTGCTTGCCCCATTACAAACATCGTAGAATCTGTGTCTTTTGGGGAAACTGCTAGGTACTTGTGACCTAGATTGGCCACTGTTGGAAAGAGGATACTGGGCTTGATGGACCTTGGCGTGACCCAATATGGCATGTATGTTCTTATGTTCTTATGTACTCCCAACCTAACCACAATCCCAAATCCATCTATTTTTAACAATGGGAGGGTAAATTTCAAATGCATTTATTTAAATCCTTTTATATACCACCTTATCCTTAAGTCAAAGCAGTTTACAATTAACATGAAATTTTTATTTAAACTTACATGAAATGGAACAGGGTACAACTGGCTTTTTCAACAAACTAGTGTTAGTATCCCAGGCATAACTGTTACAAATATCATGGCATTTGACAAGATGTGTAGTAATTGCTTTGTGTCTGCCCCAAAGTAGTCTATAAATAGATATGTTTTGAGTCTCTTCCTTAGCTCAGACACAGTTTCACAAGATCTGAGGTCATCGGGGAGAGAGTTCCAGATAGTAGGTGTGAATATGGCAAAAGCTCTATTGCAGGTTTGTTGACTGCTTTTTGTCCTTAAGAGTGTAATAGAGAGGTGATTCGGGTTCATGTGTTGTCTTGCTCTAATGTCAGAGTCTTTATGTATTAGGGCTTGAAGGCTTGTTGCTGTTTGGTAATGTAGGATTTGGAAGATGCTTACTATTATTTTATATTTTATTATAAGTGTGACTGGGAGCCAATGAAGGTACTTTAGTACAGGAATTATTTATTTATTTATCTGAAAAGCTTATATACCATATTTCCAATGATCAATGTGGTTTACAAGTAACATTAACATAACATTACAGGGAACCAGTTAACATTACAAGGAACAGAAGCAATATAAGTAACTAGTAAACATTACGAAGAACCAGTAACATTTCAAAGTACTAGTAGTATACAATGAACTAGTAAAACATTACAGGGAACCAATAATGTTAGAAAAAAAACAGTCAATATTACAATGAACCATTAAATAAGGAAATACGAGGGGGTACCCAAAAAAACCAGGAATAACATTGCCGTGGGCGGAGCTTGTGTAGTACACACTTCTGCCGCTAGGCGTGTATAGTGCAACTCATTGTCAGTTCAGTGCCGCCTATGTTGTCGACCTGGCTTGTTCTATTCATCTGCAGTGATTGTTTTTGCTAGCGCTGTTTTGTTCTTGTTTCTTTTTTTATGATGACAAGTTTAAGTGAACAACGTGCAGCTGTGAAATTTTGTTTTCTACTCGGTAAAAATGCTGCTGAAACTGTTTTAATGTTGAAAACAGCTTATCAAGATGACGCTATGGGAAAAAGTCAAGTGTACCAGTGGTTTGCTTGGTTTAAAAATGGCGACATGTCGATTGATGACAAACCTCGTTCTGGGCGTCCATCAACTGCCCGAATTGACGAAAATATTGAAAAAATTAGAGAGCTTGTGCTCACAGACCGTTGACAGACAATTGATCAACTGTCAGAGATTAGTGGGTTATCTTGGAGCTCGGTTCAGCGAATTTTAACGGAAGATTTGGGAATGAAAAGGGTTGCTGCCAAGTTTGTTCCTCGGGTTCTGACTGACAATCAAAAGGAACATTGAGTTGAAATATGTCGTGTTTTGAAACAACAGCTTAAAACTGATCCAGATTTTCTGTCAAAGGTCATTACAGGTGATGAGTCATGGTGCTATGGTTACGACCCAGAAACAAAGCAACAGTCAAGCCAATGGAAGACGTCATCGTCACCCCATCCAAAAAAAATGTCGTCAAGTCAAATCAAACATCAAAACAATGCTGATTTGCTTTTTTGATGCCAAGGGGGTAGTTCATTCAGAGTTTGTTCCCCCAGGTCAGACCGTCAATCAAACCTTTTATTTGGAAGTTTTAAGAAGATTGTGCAACAGTGTTCATCAAAAAAGACCCGATTTGTGGCAGACAGGAGACTGGTTCTTCCACCACGACAACGCACCTGCACACACAGCCATCTCTGTTAAACAGTTTTTGGCTAAAAATGGCATGGTTCCGCTGCCCCACGCACCTTACTCGCCTGACCTGGCTCTGTGCGACTTTTTCTTATTTCCACGCATGAAAAGGGGCATGAAAGGACACCAATTTGACAACATTGAAGAAGTCAATAAAAAAAAAGGGAGGAGCTGTCAGCCGTTTCTAAAGATGACTACAAAAAATGTTTCGAACAGTGGAAGCACCGGTGGGACAAATGTATCAGTTGTAATGGAGAGTATTTTGAAGGGGATAAGGTTGTTTTGTAAAGAATTTGAAATAAATAGCTTTTAAAAAATAATTCCTGTTTTTTTTGGGTACCCCCTCGTACAGTGTGAAGAGAGTGTTCATTAACCGGGTACGGCGTACACGCTGCCCTCCGCCCCTCCTACCACCCCCATTTTCCTTCGACCCAATACCTGTTAACAATCACATGACAATATTTTTGGGTTTCAAACTGGTCGCAGCTTTAATAACCTTTTAACAAACCATCTAATACAAATACAAAACATCATAAATCTCCCCACCCCCACCCCCGCCAAGCAGAGCGAGCCCTCACCCGCCACGTTATGAGCAAGGTGACGCTGCTTCCGCTTCCCCCTCGGGCACAAGCCCAATTGCTTATCCACGCCCTCCCTCTTCCGGCTTCGCCATATCATTAGCAAAAACCTGAGGGATTAACCGGGTCGGGGGTACCCTACCCCCGCCCTCCTGCTTGCCTCCGGCTCCGGACCCCGGAAACCTCCGGGATCCCGCCAATCTCCCCCCCAAGCTGCAACAACCCATACCCCCGCCCCCACGTCCTTGTAAAGGGAGGGAGGGCGGGACGTCCGTCGCCTCCAGCCCCCAAACAGAAAGGCCGGAGCCGCGCCGAGTCCCCGCACCTCCCCCCCCTCCACGGCCCGCCGTCCTCGGCACCCATTGGCTCCCGCGCATTTGAAAACACCCCGCGGGAGCCAATGAGCTCGCCAGACGGCGCGGCCTCCCCTCGCTATGCGCGCCGCCGGTTCCCGCGGGCTACAGCAGCATGCCGCCCCCCCGGTTAGTGGCGGCCCCGGGGACGCGCCCCTGCGGCCTTCTAATAACCGGGTACGGCGTACACGCTGCCCTCCGCCCCTCCTACCACCCCCATTTTCCTTCGACCCAATACCTGTTAACAATCACATGACAATATTTTTGGGTTTCAAACTGGTCGCAGCTTTAATAACCTTTTAACAAACCATCTAATACAAATACAAAACATCATAAATCTCCCCACCCCCACCCCCGCCAAGCAGAGCGAGCCCTCACCCGCCACGTTATGAGCAAGGTGACGCTGCTTCCGCTTCCCCCTCGGGCACAAGCCCAATTGCTTATCCACGCCCTCCCTCTTCCGGCTTCGCCATATCATTAGCAAAAACCTGAGGGATTAACCGGGTCGGGGGTACCCTACCCCCGCCCTCCTGCTTGCCTCCGGCTCCGGACCCCGGAAACCTCCGGGATCCCGCCACCGGCTCCGGTCAGCCACGACCGGAGCCGCCCCCCAAAGGTAAGCTGCGACCAGCCCGGGCCCTTAATCTAATACCCTCCAAGGCCTCCTGCCAATCATTGAGAAGTAAATCCAACCCTACTGGGGACAAGTGCACGCCATCAGGCCGGTAAAGGCCCGAGCACCCCACTTCCACCCAAGGGTGTAAAATTTGACAGCCCCCTTTGGCCCCCACCCATTTGCCAATTTGACGGTTAATCTTCGCCACACCCCGGGACCACCGTCGCTGAGCCCAACAGGACGGCCTTGGAATGATATCAGACCACAACACTAGCACTCCCGGAAACATCCCGAACACCACCCCCAAGTCCTTTTTGACTGCCCGAATCAACTGTCGGCAAGTCCAGGCAACCAAATCGTTGCCACCCAAGTGTAGCAGTAAAATGTCCGGTGCACATCGGGAACGCTGGTGATGCCGCAGCAAAGGCAATAGCTGGAACCACCGAAGCCCGCGCTCGCCCAGCCATGAGACGGTTACTGCAAGCTCCGAAAGTCCCAAATGCAGCCCCATCGGCCGTGTCGCTGCTCGCCGACCAGCCCAGAACACAAAGGAGTGGCCAATCACCCAACAGCCACACGATCCCAGGCTTTGCCCTGCAAAGAAAGAATAACAAAGTAGTTAGTCATACCCCCCCCCCAACCCTAAAGCCGCACATAGCTAAGGAATGCCCACGATCGCCATCTCCCGATCCGTTGGATCTCCGGATCCGACAGGCCAGCAGCAGCCGCGCTGGTCGCCGCCCCAATCCGGAAGGAGTGTGGGGCAAACGCCGCGGGGTCCTCGCCTACGCGCCGTAACGCCAGACGCAACACCGCTGCAAACTGGAAGCGGGTGAGAACCCGCGCATCCCGATGAATAAACAAGCTACCTCCGATATCCGGACGCACCAGTAGGTACGCCTGCAATAACGCCACCGGACACGAAGGGGAGCCAGGCACCGCTGACAACTCTACCCAGGCCCCCCGCCCCGCTTGATCCGTCTTAGAACGGGCCAGGCGGATACGAACCCCGCCCCCACGGACTTGCACCTGATGAAGCTGAAACTCCCTCCCGGCGCAAGTCCTTCCCGATTCCGCCACCAACACACCGACCCGAAAAGCTCCGAAAAATGCTACGGAAAAAACCGCGCGGAACAGCGCCCCTTCATAGTGGGAGGAAACCACATGAGGCAAAGCATCGCATAAACGCCGCAACACATCATGCGTGATAGGGCGCCGCCAATCTCCCAAAGCAGGGCAGGACCGCTCCCAACCACGCAACAGCATACGCGTCAAAAATCCCCCACCCGCTGCCCCCCACCCGAGAGCGCGGGCAAAAAAGGAAAATCCCGCTAGATGCCGCCGCACGGTAGCACGCGACAAGCCCGCCGACTTGGACTCCAGCACATACTGACCCAACAGCTGATCAGAGGCCGGACCCTCTTGCCACCCTTGAAGTACCAGAAAGGATACGACACAGCTGTAGCCGCGCTGATAAGCAACCCAGGTTGCCGGAGAGACTGACTGGCGAAGCAGCTCCATCAGGTCACTAGGCCAATGCGCCAGAGGTGCTCCGGGACTGCTGCGCCCTCCTCGTCCGCATCGGGCGCCAAGGCGCGAAACTGCTCCCACTTGAAACGGGAAAGAGCATCAGCAATGGTGTTATGACTACCCGGAATGTGCCGAGCCCTAATCACTAAATTCAACTGTAAACAGGTGAAAATAACCTGGCGCATCAAGTTAGCGACGGGCCTACATTTGGGGGAATAGCGATTGACCACGGACACCACGGCGTCATTGTCGCACCACCACAGAATCCTCCGATTGCGAAGCCGGCTAGGCCATACTGACATGACCACGAGAATGGGGAACAACTCAAGAAAGGTAATGTTATCCGTAAGGCCACTATCTCTCCAGGACTGCGGCCACCCCGCCGCACACCACGAGCCTCCAAAATAAATTCCCAGGCCCGCTCCCCCAGCCGCATCAGTAAACAATTGCAAATCAGCAGAAGTCACCTCCTGGTCCCGTAACACCGTGGTCCCATTGAACGTACTTAAAAATGCGTCCCAGATCCTGAGATCTGCCCGGAGGCTATGAGACATTCTAATGCGGTGATGTGGCTTCTCCACACCCGTAGTGGCCCCAGCGAGCCGACGCAAGAAGACCCTCCCCATGGGAATAACCCTGCAAGCAAAGTTAAGCGAACCAACCAAGGACTGCATCTCACGCAACGTGATCTTTCGGGAAACCAGCGCGTTGGCCACCAACACACGCAGCTTGACAACTTTTTCCCTGGGCAAGCGGGCGACCCGAGCCACTGAGTCCAATTCCACGCCCAAAAAGGTAAGGATAGTCGCCGGGCCCTCCGTCTTACCAGACGCTAGGGGAACCCCCCAAAGCTGAGCTAGTTGAACAAAACCGTCCAACAACGCCTTACACTGTCCAGTAGCCGCCGGCCCGACAAACAAAAAATCATCCAGGTAATGAACGACCGCCCCACACCCCATCCAGTCGACAAACGCCCAATGCAAAAAGGAACTAAACTGCTCGAAATACGCACAGGAAACCGAACAGCCCATCGGCATGCATTTGTCGAAATAATATTTCCCTTCCCAAGAAAACCCCAGCAAAGGAAAGGACGACGGATGAACTGGCAACAACCGGAAGGCGGATTCAATATCCACTTTTGCTAACAAGCACCCAGACCCGCAGGCTCTCACCAGGTCGACTGCATCATCAAAAGATGCATAGCGTACCGCACACAAGTCCTTAGGAATGTGATCATTAACCGAGGAACCAATGGGAAAGGACAGATTATGAATCAAGCGATACTTACCCGGCTCCTTTTTTGGAATAATACCCAGTGGAGATAGCACCAGGTCAGCGAACGGCAGCTGATCGAACGGACCCGCTACCCTACCCAGAACAATCTCCGATGCCAACTTATCCCTGACGAAAGGCGCGAAACGCCGGACCGACGGTGAATTCCGAGCCCTGGCTACCCTCACATTGCCTACCACTGGTATAGGGAACCCCTCCCGAAAGCCATACTCCAAACTACGGCTTACGCGCCTCCGAGGATAGCGCCGAAGCCAAGGACCCAGAACATTAATCTCAATCGGAGTGGGAGCCAGACTCCCCAAGCTGCTACTATCGGGGAGGGAGGGGGGCGGCCCCTCCACCACTCTTTTTAACACATTTAAGTGCTGAGTGGCTTCCATTACAGAGGGTGCATGCGTGCCGGAATTTGCAGTCCGGAAAGGGGCAGGAAGACTTATTGAACCGCCAGCACAAGTCACCTGCACTCCCCCCCCCCTGGAGTCTCTGCAAAGCAGGGGGCACGCCGGATCGAAAGGGGCGATCCACCTTCGTAGCACCCGACAGTCCCCCGCGGCCTGCACTCCCCCCACTAGGTCGGATCGCCATCTGCGTCAGCCACAGATTAATGTCTTGCGTTCCCCAGGACAGCAGCTGATTCTCCTCCATCTTATCCCGGAACTTCTCATCATAGTTGAGCCAAGCCCAACCTTCGTGAGTCTGCGACGCCTCTAAGATGGAATCCGCATACGCCAGAAGCATCCCATACTGGTCCGGATGCGCATTACCCCACACACTAGCTAATCGCAGAAAGGCCCGCGTCCAATTGACCACATTCCGCGCCACCCTCCGAACCCTGCCTGCCTTCTCGTCCTCCTTACGCTTCCTCCTACTATCCCCCGACCGTTTACGACCCTGAAGCAAACGGAATATATCCAAGTAACGACGCTTAACAATTCTTCTCCGCAGATGCTTTGGCACGCCCTCCCATAACTCTGAGAAAGCCACTACGGAAGGAGACGCTCCCACTTGCACCGCCCTATCTGACTCCCCCTTGTCCCCGCGCCCTCGACCGCCACCGTCCGAAAGAGAACTGGATGAAAAATCCGACGTTGATGAGGAAGAGGATTCCAAACGTCGATGACGACGACACAAATGCCGCCCCCTCTTCCTCGACCGCTTCCGACCCTTTCCGCCCGACGGAGCCTCAATCCCCTCCGCCCGACTAGCGATGGGCGCTACCTCGACGACAACATCCGGCGTTGTGCCCGCATCCAACTCACCTGCCGCTGAGGCGACTGTCGCAGCAGGAACTCCGGACTCCCGTTGCGATGCATCCGCTGCAGCCGCTCCGCCACCTGCCCCACCAGGCAAGGGACTACCGCCAGCAACCACCGGCCT
Source organism: Ichthyophis bannanicus (assembly GCA_033557465.1). Lineage (NCBI taxonomy): Eukaryota > Metazoa > Chordata > Amphibia > Gymnophiona > Ichthyophiidae > Ichthyophis > Ichthyophis bannanicus. The sequence continues at coordinate 367,216,597 of CM066038.1, read as the reverse complement.
GTCGTCTGCCTGTCCAGCAGCCATCCTCAACGGGTGTCCCCCGTAGTGCCATCCAGCAGGTACCTGCGGAGAAAAAACAGAAAACGCCGAAGGAACACCCGGCAACGCCCATGGTGGCTGCCACGCTCCTAGCCACTCTGCACTAGAAGAGCCTTGTCCCCCGCTCTGCCAGTGCTCCCAAGCAGGCAGGGAAACCCCACCTGCACTGGCCGAGACACTCCCCAGCCTAGCTGGCCCACAAGAAGTATCGCCTCCCTGCTGGTTGGCCACATCCCCCCCGGGAGCCCCACGGACTCCTGGTGCACCTCTCACAGCCCCCCTAGACCTACCCCGACCACCCCGCCCCCCCCGGGCAACCGGACCTGCACCTTGCGCTTGCCGGTCACGCCCCGTACCCGTTAAAGAGCCAGAGCCCCGCTGGGAAGCTCTGCTCCGGCTAGGAGCCCTGCCCCGGGCCTCCCGCCCCCGAGCAATTGAAGAAGGTGGCTCCTGTGGCTCCACACCCGACCCAGCCCCTCCTTTCTTTTTGCGCGCCCGCTGCCTCTTGGGCCTTGCTGCAGCTGTCCCACAGGCTCCAGGCTGACTCGGGGAAGCCTGGCCAGACCGCCTCCCCGACTTGGGTCCCCCCTTTTTTCCCGTTGGCGACATGCCCAGCACTCGCATAGGCAGCACTAGCAGGAGGCAGCTAGGGAAACCGTCTGCACAGCTCCCTGCTCACGTTCGTTTTTTTTTTTTTTTTTTTGTGTTAGCCCTGCACCCCGCAATCAAGCAACCCCTGTCCAAAACCGGACCACTTGCCTGGCGATTTCCGGGCCTGTCCTCGTAGCCCGGAGGAAAACCCCACAGCCAGGAGAGGAACCGCCACCCGCACGCCGCCGCTCCGATCCGCCGCCGCCGCCGTGCCTCAGGTCCAGCCCTCCAGGCACCAAGGATGGCTCCGGCCGCCGGCGCGGAGAAGGAAAAACCACGTCCGTCGCCTCCAGCCCCCAAACAGAAAGGCCAGAGCCGCGCCGAGTCCCCGCACCTCCCCCCCCTCCGCGGCCCGCCGTCCTCGGCACCCATTGGCTCCTGCGCATTTGAAAACACCCCGCGGGAGCCAATGAGCTCGCCAGACGGCGCGGCCTCCCCTCGCTATGCGCGCCGCCGGTTCCCGCGGGCTACAGCAGCATGCCGCCCCCCCGGTTAGTGGCGGCCCCGGGGACGCGCCCCTGCGGCCTTCTAATTCTTGAGACACCGGTTATAATGCGGGCTGCAGTATTTTGGGCCATTTGTAGGGGGTGTAGAGCTTGTTTTGGAAAGCCTTGGTATCTTATATTACAGTAATCTTGGTTGCCAGGAGTCAGCATTGACTTGAAGGCATACATTGCATTTTGCGATCCAGATGTGATGTTATTATGGTTTGAAAAAATGATCTGAAATCCATGGGATCAAATAGAGATCAGTGGTTTTGAAGTATCTTCATCTTGTGATATGCCATTGTTGTGGTTCTCTTGATGTGTGACCATAGGTTTAGCATTTGTTCTAGTAATATACCAAGATATTTGACTTCTGATTTCACTTCCAGCTCAATATAATTAGTTCTTAGGGTTGTTGGTGGGTGAAGGTTGGATCTCTTGCTACATGGGGAACTCCAGTTTTATTATTGCAGACCTACTATTAGTAATCTGTTAACTATCATTAAAATCATCTATAATACTAGAAGATGGGAGAATGGCCAGTGTAACACCACTTTTTAAATAAAGGGTTCCAGGAGTGATCTGGGAAACTACAGACCTGTGAACTTGACGTCAGTACCAGGCAAAATGGTATAAACCATTATAAAGAATAAAATTACTGAACATTTAGATAGCCATGGTTTAATGGGAGAAAGCTAATATGGATTTAGCCAAAGAAAGTATTGTCTTACTAATCTGTTTTATTTTTTTGAAGGTGTGAATAAACAGTTAGACCAAGGTGAGCCAGTTGATATAGTGTATCTGGATTTTCAGAAAGCCTTTGACAGGTCCCTTATTGGAGACTCTTTACAAAATTAAAATGTCATGGGATTGGAAGCAGGGTAGTTTTGTGGATCAGGAACTGGTTAAAAGATAGAAAGCAGAGAGTAGGGTTAAATGTCCAATTTTCTCAATGGAGAAAGGTGAATATTGGAATATTGTTTTTTTAACATATTCATAAATGACCTGGACATAGGAATAATGAGTGAGGTGATCAAATTGGCAGATGATACAAAATTATTAAAAGTTGTTAAAGCACAAGAGAATTGTGAAAAATTGCAAGAGGAACTTGATAAATTGAAAGACTGGATGTCCAAATGGCATATAAAATTTAATGTGGACAAGTGCAAAGTTATGCACCTAGGAAAGAACAACCTAAACTATGGTTACACGATGCAAGGTATCACCTTAGAAACCACCACCCAGGAAAAAGATGTAGGCATCATCATGGATAATACGTTGAAACCCTCTGCCCAGTGTTCAACAGTGACCAAGAGAGCAAATAGAATGCTGGAATCATAAGGAAAGGAATGAAGAATAAAACAAAGGATACTTTAATGCCTCTGTATCATTTCATGGTGCAACCGTATCTTGAATATTGTGTGCAATTCTGTTTGCCGTATCTTAAAAAGGATATAGCAGAATTAGAAAAGGTACAGAGAAGAGCAACAAAAATGGTAAAGGGGATAGAAGGATACCATGACAAAAATGATAAAGGGGGAGAGGCATAAAAGGTTAGAGCTCTTTATCTTAGAAAAGAGATGCCCAAGGAGGGATATGATAGAGGTCTATAAATTAATGAATGGAGTGGAACTGGTAAATGTAGATCATTGTTTACGCCATCAAAAAGTAGAAAGACTAGAGGACATGCAATGAAACTTTAATGTAACCCTTTTAAGACTAATAAGAGAAAATACTTTTTTACTCAATGTGTAGTCAAACTCTAGAATTTGTTACCGGAGGATGTAGTTAAAGCTGTCAGTGTAGCTGGATTTTAAAAAGATATAAACAGTAGGAAAGATTCATAAAGCATTATTAAAGAAAACCTGGGAAATCCACTGCTTACGCTGGTACGAGCATTGTGAAACTTCTGTGCCTTTTTGGTAACCTGTCAGGTACTTGTGACCTGGATTGGGCACTGTTGGAAACAGGGTACTGGGCTTGATTGATCTTGGTCTGACCCAGTATGGCATTTCTGATATTCTTGTGGGTAATTGCATTGAAACATGCTATTACAGTTCTGTGAATTGGGTTGTCTGTGAGGAACAAAGTGTAGATCATTATATCATCTGCATAGATGTGGTATTGGACATTGGTTTTTTTTTAATTATAGTACATAGTGGCTGAATGTAAATGTTGAATAGGAGGGAGGACAGTGTGGATTCCTGTGGTACTCCTTGTTGCTATTTGAGCAGCTTGGATGTGAGTGGGCCAATTTTGACTTGTTCCTCATGGTCCTTTAGGTATGATGCAAACCATGCCAAGGTAATGCTGTTTATTCCCACTTCCTGTAGTCTGGATATGAGCAGTGGTACACCTGCATTTTTGGGGCCTGAAAATGGAATTAATATGGAGACCACTTCACAACCAGCAATGAGGTCTGGGTAACCAATGTTATCTTCGTCAATGGGGTTGTTCCACGACAGATCATCACAAATTTTTTGACCACTACATCTCAGAACATTTCTTCGTTTATGGCTAGCCTTCATGATAGTTTGATAACCTTTTAATTTTTATATTAACTATTATTTTGTATTGAATTACAATATATTATTAACATTATTATTTTTTAAAAATCTCTTCTTATATAGTAGACCCAAAATTTTTAAGCAATGTGGATTTTTAAGCAATGGGGCCATACTGGACTTAGTGCTTAGCAATGGGGAAAGTGTTTCTGATATTACAGTGGGAGATCATCTCGCATCGAGTAATCACCAGATGGTATAGTTCAGTATTAGGACTAGAGCTGATAAAATCCCTTCAAAAGTGAGGATCTTATACTTTAGGAAATCTTTATTTGGTCACATTTATATACCGCTTCTTCCAGCGATCAGTAGTGGTTTACATTGCAACTTTACACAGCAAATATTTTGTACATTAATATAAAACAGGATTAAATTGTACATTATGATATTTGTTTGATTATATACCTATTTACAGTTTGTAGGCCAATGAGGCAAATTTATATACATATTTACATGTTTACATGTGTTTGGGATATTTACATAGCCTTTCAGTACAATTGTATCAGGACAAGTTGTAATATTCCTTGAAAAGGTAGGTTTTTAGGTTCTTCCGGAAATCTTTTAAGTCAGTGTTGGCTCTTAGTGTGTACGGTAGGTTGTTCCATTGTGTGGGCACTGTATACGTGAAAGCTCTGTTGCTAGTGAGGGTTTTGACGTTGCGTATGTTGAGTGGGACGTGTAATGTGTTTAGGTTGTGAGTCCTCCTCGTCCGGTTGGGGGGTTGCGTTGCGATAAGTGTGTTGAGGTGGGACGGAGCTAGGTTGTGGATCAATTTAAATATAGTCACTATTGTTTTATATCTTATGCGGGCATGGACAGGAAGCCAGTGGAGCTCCATTAGTATTGGAGTGATGTGTTCGGATACCCGCACTTTCATTATGATTCGAGCTGTGACGTTCTGAGCCATTTGGAATATGTTGAGTGTTTTCTTGGGTAGTCCTTGGAGAATGCTGTTGCAGTAGTCCAGGTGAGGTGTGACAAGTGTTTGGACTACGGTTCAGAAGTCGGGCTGCTCAGTAATGTTGCATAGAGGTTGGAGTATTTGAAGTTTGTGAAATATTGTCCAGTTTAGTAGTCTAAGGTGGGTTTCCATTTTTGAGGTTTTTGTCGAGAGTTACTCCCAGGTATTTTAATTCTTGTTTGATGTTGTATGTATTAATGTTCAAGATTATTGCCGGTGGAGAATCTGGGTTCTTGGATATAAACATTACTTCTGTTTTCTTGTGGTTTATGCTCATGTTGTTCTGCTGTAGCCAAGTTTGTGTTTCTTTGAGGCATGCTTCCAGGTGAGAATAGTTTGGGTTGCTCATATCTATTTGTGTATACAGCATAATGTCATCTGCATATAGGTGGTAGTTAATTCTGTGTTGCTGGAATGTTAAGCAGATCGGTTTTAAGTAGAGATTGAACAGTAGAGATGATAATGTTGATCCTTGCGGTATGCCCTGAGTTTGCAGGAATGGCTTTGATGTTTCTTGGTTGAAGTGCACCTGCTGTACTCTGTTGGAAATATATGAGCCGAACCACTTCAATGGGGTTCCTTTTATGCCTATGGATTTGAGTCTGGTGAGGAGGATTCCGTGGTTTACTGTGTCGAACGCAGCAGATATGTCTATGAAAATTAGTATGAACATGTTCTTGCAGTTTTCAATGCCTTTGTAGATTTTATTGAGTAGCACTAGTAGAAGGGTCTCTACTCCATGGTTTTGACAGAAGACATATTGGTGGTCATCAAGCACGCTTCTGGCATCGATATGGTCCTGAAGTTGGTGTTGAACTGCTTTTTCCACTGCTTTGGCGATGAGTGAGATGCCTGATATGGGGCAGTACGAGGATGGATTGTCCTTCTTGAGTGTTTTGTTTTTCAAGATAGGTCTTATGAGTGATCTTTTGAGTTCTAGGGTCATGATGCCCTGCTGCAGTGATTGGCTAACTATGTGTAGTATGCATGGGGTGATTTCTGTTTTTGTTGCCTTGATCCAGGCTGCTGAACAGGGGGTCTAAGGGGGAGGTAGTGGTGTTTAGGCTTGTGAGAATATTTATTATCTGTAGAATGTAGAAAAAGAGTGTACAAAACTGAAAGGGGATATTTTAAGGGCAACAAACCTTTTTTGTTAGGTAAATAAATGTAAAAGGAAAAGGGATGACACTATGGTTCTCAAAAGAAGTAGATGAAAAGGTGAAGAAAAAGAGGGAGGTGTTCATGAAATACAAGAAATTACAGAGAGGAAATTACAGAGAGGCATCTATACTTGGAAAACTTAGAGAAGCTAACAATATAGTCAGGAAAGCAAAGGTACAAAAAAAAGAAGAAATAGTCAATGTAATATAATGCGGGGATAAGACATTTTTCAGATATGTTTGTGCGAGGAGGAAGGGCAAAAGTGGTATTGTCAGACTCAAGGGTGCAGTGAAGGAATATGCAGAAACTAATGAGGAAAAAGCAGAATAGCTTAGAAAATATTTCTGTTCTGTGTTCACAGATGAAGGGCCAGGAAAAGGACCTCAGAAAACACCCACGAGGATCTCAAACAATTTTCAGAAGACTGTGTTCATCAGGAACTAGCTAAATTAAAAGTAGACAAAGCCAAGGTTCCGGATGGGATATATCCAAAAATACTGAGGGAACTTGGGGACGTTCTAGCTGCTCCACCGTCTGACCTTTTCGATGCCTCTTTGGAGTCAGGAGTGGTGCCAGAGGACTGGAGAAAGGCATATGTGGTCCCTTTACACAAAAGCTGACATAAGGATAGCATTGAGAACTACAGGTCAGTTAGTCTAACCTCTGTGGTTAGTAAATTATTCGAAAGGCTACTAAAGGAAAGAATAGTGAGGTTTCTGGATTACAAAGGATTGAACGAGCCGAGGCAGCATGGATTGACCAGAGGCAGGTCTTTTCAGACAAATCTGATAGATTTCTTTGACTAGGTGACCAGGGAGTTGGACTGAGGGAGAGCCCTAGATGTGGTGCATTTAGCTTTCAGTAAAGCCTTTGAGACTGTTCTGCACAGGTGACTTATAAACAAACTGAGAACTCTAGGAATGGACTCTAAAGTGACTGATTGGGTTAGAAATTGGTTGAGTGTGAAGCAACAAAAGGGTACAAGTAAATGGAGTTCACTCTGAAGAGAAGGAGGTTACCAGTGGTGTGTTGCAGGGATCTGTCCTTGAACAATTCTGTTTAGCATCTTTGTTAGAGATATTGTAGAAGGACTGTCAAGTAAGGTTTGCTTGTTTGCTGATGATACTGAAATCTACAATAGAGTAGACACCCATGAAGGTGTAGATAACATGAGGAGGAATCTATCTAAGCTCAAAGAATAGTGTAGAATTTGGCAGCTGAAATTTAATGCTAAAAAATGCAGGGCCATGCATTTGAGCTCCAAAAATCCAAAGGAGCTGTACAGTGTGTATGTGTGTGTGGGGGGGGGGGGGGGGAGGAGGGGGGGAGGTACTTCTGTCCATGAAAGAAGAGCGGGACCTGGGTATAATTATGTCTGATGATCTTAAAGTTGCTAAGCAGGTAGAAAAGGCAACTGTGAAAGCCAGAAGGATGCTTGGGTGTATAAGGAGAGGAATGGTCAGCAGTAAAAAGGAGGAAATAATGCCTCTGCAAGTCTCTGGTGCAACCTCATTTGGAGTATTGTGTGCAATTCTGGAGACCGCACCTTCAAAAGGATATAAGCAGGTTGAAGTCTGTGCAGAAGGTGGCTACTAAAATGGTTAATGGTCTTTGTTATGAAGCATATGAGAACAGACTTAAAGATCTAAATAAGTATACTTTAGAGGAAAGGCGGGATAGGGGGTGATATGATAGACATTTAAATACCCCCATGGCATAAATGCACAGGGGGATCTCTTTCAATTGAAAGCAAGCTCTGTTATGAGGGGACATAGGATGAGAGTGAAAGGGAATAGACTCAGGAGTAATATGTGAAACTATTTCTTTATGGAAAGAGTGGTGTATGCATGAAATAGTCTCCTAGTGGAGATGGTGGACACAAGGGCAAGACTGGTGTTTCTAGTCCCACAGGTGCTCCTTGTGGTCTTGGGCAAGCCACTTAACCCTCCATAGCCCATGTTCCCTGTAAAATAGTTATCTACAAGTTAAAATGCCCTGTTCAATGTAATTTCAGTTTGTTCAATGTAAACCGCACTGATGCAGAATAGCGTGGTATATAAGCGAATGCAAATAAATAAATAAATAAAATAAAAAGCATTGGACAAACACAAAGAATCTCTAAAGGTAAAAAGGGAACTATTGTAGTTGATATGGAAGGGCAGACTAGATAGGTCATGTGGTCTTTTTCTGCCATCATGTTTCTATGTTTTTGGGGCCCCTTTGGGATTAGGGGCCCTGAAGCTTAAGCCCCTGGATATGAGTGTTTTATGGTTTATGAAGTCAAATGCAGAGGAAATGTCAAGGAAAAATAAGTGTAACACCTTGCCCTGGCTTGTCAATACCTCTTATTAATGTGTCTAGTACAGTTGTGAGAAGTTTTGACACTATGGTGTGGACTGAAGACATGTTGCTGAGGATCTAAAGGAGCATATGTGTTAATGTGTTGGAACTGTACTACCTTTTTCTATTATTTTTGTAATGAATGGTATACTTGAGATAGGTCGGTAGGAGCTAGTTGTTGTGTCCAGTGAATGATTCTTCAATATTGATCTGATTGAGGTTTTCTTGAGGGAGGCAGGCATGTAATCTTGAGATAGAGAAGAATGGATAAGCTTTAGAATTAGGGGATAATTTGACCCTTGCTATCTTTATCCACAAAACTGGGCATGGGTCTAGTGGAGAAGTTGTGGTGTTAAGACTGGAGATGATGTCTTCAAGTTTTTCTGTTATTAACATTTTGAATGACTTCCAGCTGTGGATACATTTTATTTCCTCAGTTGTTCCATGGGTAATATTTGGTGTGAGTGGTATTGCACTTACTATGTAAAAAGTTGGTCATTGCTAATGGGCTTAAGTTTGAACCTAAGCCCACAAGCAATCACCCAATTTATCTGGGTAAATAAACATTTACCCTGGTAAATGGCTTCTGAAAATTGCTTTTCCTATAGCATTTTAGATAAGAGAATTACATGCTTTCCCAGAGACACACTCATTAGCAGGCTCTCACAATGAACGCTATAGCCTGCATAGCGAAAATTAGAGAGGTATATTAAACAATGAGAATAGTAAACCAATCTTAAATTCTTTGAAATATAACTTTTATGAAAGGTAAAATTAGTTATATTTTGGCCAAATAAGTGACACTCTTGCCTCCTATCTTTCACAAATTTCCTTCTGCAGCCAAATCCGATTAACTCTACCCTCCTCTAAGAAATGCCCAAATAAACTGAATAGAAAGGCCTAATTAGAATTACACTGGCTAGGCTGACAACTTAGAAACAATTAAATAGGAGTCAGAGCTTCAATTGCTTCTAGTACCTTTTCTTCCCTTCTGCCTGTTTCTCTCTGTTTTATTTGTGTTTTCTTTAAGTGAAGTCATTAATCTTACTCGGGGGCTCCAGCAGCCAACATTGGCTCTGACAGCAAGGGTCCTGACTTCTCCTCTAAGCTGTGTTGAAAACAGTCTGGGGGCCTTCATACTTCACTGCTTCCCGAAGACTTTTGATTAAAGGGAAGAAGAGGGGGCTGGGAAGGTCATGTGAATGGAAAAGAGAGTGAGAAAGAAAAGAAGGGAATTTAAAATCTCACTAGTATTTACTAGGCCCCTCAAAAAGGTCAAAGTATTTTTCTTTTCCTCAACTGTCTCCCTCTCTCCTTGCACTCTGACACACACAGATACTCAATCCCGTGAAGAGATACTTGATAAAGGGGTTAATGAAGTGGAAAGAGTGCTACCGAATAACCTGGGCCACACACATTCATCCCATGATGCTCTTGATGGTTGCTACGGAGACCAGAAAGTTCATTTTTTTTGGAAGGCCTTCTTCTTTCCCGCTATAACCTTGATTTTGATGAGAGATAAGGAATTTCATTCTTTCTTATCTGGTTATAGCTGACTGGCCAGTCGTCCAGGCTGCTCCTGATGGACAGATCCAATTGGGAGGCTGTCTAAGCCTGTTTCTGACTATGGAGCTGATTCAGAGATGATAAGAGAAATAATAATAAAAAAGAAAACCCAGAGGTGAAGCTCTAGCTAATTAAGACTGATATTCCAAATGACTTTGTAGGCTAGATAACAAAGGCCCAGTTCTGCAAAACATGAAAAAGATTAAAAGGAAGAAAAAAGTGAAGGGCAGAGAGGAGAGTGGAACAAAGGCGTCAGAAAATGCTCGTATGTTAGAGGTCTGTAGGGAGAAGCTTCATAACATTTGACTAATTTTGCTCTGGCTATTACCAGTCTGCTGCTAGTTTCTTTATAAACTGATTACAGTTTGAGGAATATGGAAGTGAAGATGTTAAAAGTTTGATATCATGGTAGATGGTCTTATACAATTTTTTTTTAAAAGCTATGACAATCTTGATATACAGAACCACTGGAAAAGCACCAGGCACTCTGCCAAATTGTATCTGAGAAGGATTCTCTATTTATTCCCCCTTCCCCTGCCCTCTAGTATTGTGGTCTATGTGTGTTTTGAGTTTTTTTTCCAACCTAAACCCATATTACTCTATTGTGTTCCAGTTCTTTCCATTCATATAGCTTTAAGTCCATCTCAGGGCATCTCTATGAGTCCACTACAGATCTTGGCCTATTTGCTGCCCCTGTTCAGTTCCAGAACTGTATTTACCAGCTCTGGCAATTTGATTAAAGTGCTTATTGCTGATGAGCAAATCAGTATCATCGTTTCTGAATGGTAATCCGCCTCTTTTGTTTTCCCTGTACAACTGCTTCTGTCTTCCTCCAAATGATGGGCTTACGATGCCTCTATCACCAACAGGAATGCAGGACGGAGGCAACCATGGGGCCTGAAGCAGATGCAGTGTTTTGCTGCTCCTTGCAGGATGCTCATTGCCTAATGGGCTCTCCTGACCGCTTTTGGTTTTGATTTGGTATGAGCCCTTGCATGATACTTAAGGGGAAAATATTCAAACTCTGCATTTTTGGGACAATTAAATGTATTTATTTATTTAACTTTTCTTATATACCATTTTTCTGCAATTCAAAACGGTTTACAATGAACAATTTCTAACAGTGTATTTACAGCTGCTTTACAAGGAACAACAACAATTTGAACAAAGGTAGAACATTTACAATAGAACTATTTACATTAATTGGGGGATAAGAGGGGGGATAGGGAAGTGGAGGGAGGAGGAGGGGAGAAGAAGGGGTTTCATTTTGATTAGCTTGGATGGGGCTTAATTTTGATTAGCATTGGAGATCTGGTGTTTAGGGGGGGGGGGGGGCAGGGTAAAGTATTCAGTAAAGAGGAAGGTTTTAAGCTTTTTGCGGAATTCTGAATGGTCATTGCTACCTCTTAGGCCAGGGAGAAGGGCGTTCCATATTGAGGGGGCATAGAGGGAGAAGGCTTGGTTACATGTGAATTGTGTGCACTTTTTCTTTTGTGATGGAATGTTTACAATATTTGTTGTGTTTGATCTACGTGGTCTGGTGGAGTTAGTTTTGAACGAGCAAGGGTAGGCAGGGGGCGGATTCATTGTGTAGAACTTTGTGAATTAAGGTAATGGTTTTAAGTTTTATCCTAGCTTGTATAGGGAACCAGTGGAGGTCCTTAAGGATGGGGGTGATGTGGGCTTGTCTAGGCGAGCTTGTTATTAGGCATGCAAGTGTGTTCTGCACCATCTGGAGGGGATGTAGGCTGTGTTTTAGGAGATCATAGTATATGAGGTTACAGTAGTCAAGGTTCGAGGTTGTTAAGGCCTGGCAGACAGTTCGGAAGGAGTCTGGATTTAGTAAGGGACAGAGGTTCCTTAGGGTTTGTATTTTGAAGTAAATGGAATTAGTTGTTCGTTTTATCTGCTCATGGAAAGTGAGGCTTTGATCTATTATTAGGCCTAGGTATTTGACTTCAGTCTTTACCGTGATGTCTGTAGATACAAACTACAGAAAGATATTTGCACCTGCTTTTTCTGTGGGAACTTTTCCATGGAAAAATAATATACAGATGAAAGTATAGGGGGTTATATTGAGCTCACAGTGATCAGAGCTTTTTTTTCCCATGCGTGCAAAATGGGGTGCAAGTCCGGCCCATCTAAATGCCTAATTCTGCACCAGCGTGAATATCTAGTTCCCACGGGTGCAGAATCGGGTGCATGTTCGGGCCATCCAGTTTTTGGACATCCGAATGGCCCAGATGTGCCCCAATTGGAATTGGACTCCACGTGTCTACTCACATATTTCATAAACTAGACCCATGCATCACAACTGTGTCCATGATCTGCCCAAACTAGCCCCCCTCCTCCAGGAACAACAACATGCATAACATGTTAATGTAGGCATACTCTTTCCATCCCATTGAGGTTTCCCATTAAGCAGAAAATGTGCATAGCCGCTACAGTGGTGTCCAAACCTTCAGGATATTCACTACACTAGTAATAAGTATAGATTGATTCATTGTACTATGATGCAGCTATGCAGTGTTATAAAAGTCCCTTTCTGCATTTACAATAGGATTTTTAAATGGAAAAAGGGTTTTATAAATTATTTCAAGCAGGTCAATTTTCAAAACCCATAGAGTGGGTAGGATAACCCAGCAAATTTACTGGGCTATCTTTGAACAGACATTGACCGGCACTAACCCAGTTAATTGTGCAGCTGGCTTGCAAGGCAAACATTTTCATTTCATCTTTTCATTTATTTTACTTTTAATTTTCTTTGATTCTTATTACAATGTTTTGTTTTGGGTTTTTTGGTTATTAAAAATTAAACACCAAAGCAGAAAAAAAGCAGAAACCAATTAAAAGGAAAAGTCTTTGCCCCAACCAAAAAATCCTCACTGCCACCATTTAAAAACTGTGCCTTTCCCTATCCCCCCATCCCAAAATCTCACTTGCCCAGCTGTGGGGTTACTATAGCAAAATAGATTAGGACCGATTCCTGGTTACTCCTATCTTGCAGCATGCCATTTTCAAACAGTCCCATCCGGCCCTGAGGCCGATGCGATTTTGTTGTAAGGTGGAAACCCCCATGGAGCTTCTACTGTACCTAGAAACTTCTTGCAAAGCCATTCCTGGTCCACAAAATGAGGTCATGTCAACACAAATAAAAGTTTCTCTCATGTGCCTTCCCTTTACTGCTTTACAGCATCCCTGCCATCCAACAACCACCTGCAAGAAGTTCTGGTACATTTCATCTTTGAAAGCTTATTTTTTAGTGTGAATCTAGAAAAAAAAACAGTACAAAAAAGTCATAAAAGATTTATTGAAATAAATTTCCTACATTTCTCTTGCGGCGAAAAGCTCTTTTGATACTCGAGCTGACATAACAGCATTTTCATTTTGTCTCGCTCTCTCTCTCTCTCTCTCTCTCCCACTCTCCTGAGCTTCCTATCTGAACAATAGCCTGGGGTCGTTGGTCCCTACCCAATCCACAAAGCCATTTTCAATAAGATTTGTTTGCCCACTCATGACTCCTCACTTCCCTTCCTATCCTTAGAGATCTCCTGTGCCTCATTTGTTCTTCTATCATTGGAGTCACACGTGTCTTGATTGCAAACAGAACCTGTTTTATTCTCTTGTTACTGCCCTTCCCCATCCTCACACCTCCCTCTCAAAGAATAAAAGACTAGATAACATTCCTACTGATGGGACTGCTGTCATCTTTCGCTCGCTTAACAGGTAAGGTAAGTTTCCTTTTTTGATAAGAATCTTGGCTTTTGAGATCCAAATGTATTTATTTTAGCATTTAGCTCATCCTTTTCCAGGGGGGTGAGAGCAAGGAGAGTTACATTCAGATACAGTATGCATTTCCCTGTCCCCCCAAGAGCTCACAATCTCAGTTTGTACCTGAGCCAATAGAGGGTTAAGTGACTTGTGCAAGGCCACAGGGAGTGCTAAGGGGATTTGAACCCTATCTTTCTGGCTCTAGGCTGCTGCCCTAATCACTAGGCCACTAATTTTATATCCTTGCTCTTGTCATTCTGTTCCCAGTAAGGTACGATAAGACATCTTTCCCCTCCAACTGTTTGTTATCCATGTTAGATTAAAAACCAAAACTTAATGGGCCCGATTTTTGAAAGGCATTTACACGGTTTACAGTCCAGTTAGTGCCATTGAATATCCCCTAAGTCCCCTACGCACCCCAGTGCTATCAGGTTAGCATCGGGCCATGTCGGGGCGTTCCAGGGTGGATTGGAGGTGGCGACAAGTGATAACCTGGCAGCAACGATATTGCATGCTGCCCGGTTAACGATCTGTGCCGAAACGATAGACGAGGAAAACCCTTGCCTATCTTTAAGGTGCAGGAGCTAACCGGGCAGAGTGCAATATCGCTGCTGCCCAGTTAGCGTCAACAGCTTCCAGTGTGTGCAGCGATCCGCTGATATTCAATGCCATCACCGCGGCATTGAATATCTGGGTTGAAGGTCGGTGGGGAGGACTATGCACTGACGAGTTGCATAGCCCTTCAGAAATGAGCCTAATTCAATATCGGACCCAATGACTTTAGTAATGTGGCACATTTAGCTTATACCTTTGTATTACATTTTATTTTACATATCTGCTATCAATCAAGAGAATATATTGTGTCATTATGGGGTATGATTTGGAATAGCCCACAATGTTTTGAATGTATGTTGTACATTGTAGCCAATGTTGCATTTAAAAATTAGCCATAAAATATGTGCACTAAAAACATCCACGTATTTTATGCCTGCTATTTCTGAAGACAGCCTAGTGAGACCAGGATAGCACATGTACAGTACATTTGAAAATTAAATGCACAGGTGAAGTGGCATTTCAGAAAGGACATCCAAGTGACATCTGGAGCATCCAAGGCAAAACATCCCAAAAAATGCCAGAGACGATATATGTCAGCCCAGTTTTGGAAGCTTGGATGTCCCCAAAATGGACAACAGTACCAGCGACCACGTAGATGTCCCTGCTCAAAAATCAGGTTCAGTCTATCTTATGCTGGATGCAAGCTATTTTGCATGCTGGAATGTGCAGCAACGTCGCAAACAGAAATCAATGTGTGCTAGCTTTCCTGCAGTTTTTGTTCTCATCAGTTAAAATATAGGGGGTATTAGGATACCACCTTCTCTATGCCCTCTGGGTGTTTGCATGGCACATACATAGCTTTTCCAATGCCTGTTCATGGCTTGGAGGAGGTCTAAGCTTGGACGTGGCTCAGGACATGCAGCATGGACATCAAAGGTCTTGGGAATTCTGTGGACGTGCCTACACCAAAACTCCATTCAGTTTCGGACGTCCTCGTGCAGTTGACGTCCTTAGAACCACTTTCTAAAATGGCTCCAGGGACATCGCCATGCTTTGGATGTCTGTATGCTCATTTTCAGACATCCAAAGCATGAATAGGGCTTCTGTATCAACACTCGTGATGTTTTATTCCCCAGATCCCATGAAAATGCCTCTTTTTAACCCAGCTGAATTTATGTGTGCTGTGGAAACCCTTACATACCTTTAGCCAAACAGAGAAGGCAATTTACAGACAAACCAGTTTACAAGGTTAAATCAATATTTACATTGGTAAATGTATTATATGTATTTATGTATTTAGTAGTTTTTCTACACTGCTTTATCCTATGGTCAAAATTTACATTGAAACTGAACAATATACATTGAAACAGGGAAATCAACTTGGAGATTACATTTAACATTAACTTAAGTTAGTAAATTTGGGGGTATGTTTACTAAACTGCAGTAATTGTGAATAACGCACGTTATGTAACGTTAACAATCGTAAGCGCAGCATAACGCGCGTTATGCTGCGCTTACAATCATTAACGTTATGTAACACGCGTTATGATGCGCTAACGATCGTAAAGCCCCGCCGCGTGGTAAAACAACACAGAAGGTGGAGAGAGGGCAGAGAGAAGGGGTCAGTGGGCGGAGAGTGGGCATGGAGAGGCTCCCCTCACACTAACATGCTGAATTTCAGGGCTGAATTCCAACGCGAATGAAAACCTGCCGTTAAAGGCACATTACAGGGGAGAGAAACCATTTCAGTGTCAGCAATGTACAGCCCAGGCAGGGAAACAAAAAAAAGTGATAAGTGTGATACATGTGCACAGAACAAAAGGGCACAGAAACACTGAAAATGACCCCAACAAACTGGAAAAAAACAATAACCAAGCTGGCCAATAGTGGTATCAATGAGAAACATCAACACTTCCCCCCCCCCCCCCCGAGTAAGCTCCATAGAACAGATATAAATCGTGGAAGGGTCTATACTCCGTCCCCATACAAGGTGAATGGGCCCACAGTGAAATAGCGCAGCTCAGGGTTTTCCCCACCATCGGACAGGCTTCCTATGGCATGCATATGTCCCGCAACATCAGGGCGGGCATGTCAGAAAGGCAACTGGACAGATGCCGGAAAAGGGGATACAGAGGGCCGCAGGCGGCACATACTGTGGTGGAGCTAGGCCACAGTGCGGACTAGGGTGATGCCTAGGTGGCCCATACAAATGCTGAAACAGTGGAGCAGCCAGACAGCAACTGCTGAAGGCCCAACATGGGCACGAGTGTGTTTCCCAAAGTGTCACAGAGGATAGTACCCAACAGCTACCCCCAAGGGCACGGAACATTGGCAGGCGGGGCTGGGGGGGAACGTGGACGGCGATGCAGGCACCCCTACATCAGAACCAGCACCATAGGCAGCCACCTACCTGCACACTGGATGGCCTGAGACTGCGCACCACCAGCTTCACAAGCAGAAGGGCATGTCAGCATGGTGGCTGAGGGATACTGGTGGTGAAGGGGGCAGTGGCAGCTGGCCAGAGCAGACCATGACCTAGCACTGTGTAGGTGGGTGCCATGCACTGCAACAGACAGGCCCTGTCTGACCAACAGTCATAGTCTCACCAGGGAATGCACCATCTCTGTGATAACATGGTGGTGCAGTGCACAAAACCCCTGTATTCAGAAGCAAAAGGTCACAGGTTCAAGTCCCAGCTGTGGTTTCCACCAACCCAGTCCTCATATCTTACCCACTACTATAACGTGCTAATACAGACAGAACCTTTCTTGCAGATGACGTAAACATGCCCAAAACACCTACATTTTACCCTACAGAGCACAAACACCATAAACATGCACATTACCTAGAGCAGAGCCTCCCAAATGCAGTCCTGGAGGGCCAAACACCATTCAGGTTCCATGCTGCCTCTGATAAAGATGCCTGTGCTGCATTTCTCTGCGCCACCCCCATGGTATGCAGATGTATCTCATGCATATTCATGAGGGACAGCATGAAAACCCGAACAGTGTTTTGCACCGCAGGACTGGAGTTGGGAACGTCTGCCGTAAAGCAGCAGCCAACAGGGGCAGACACACCCGCACCCACAGGCCCCATTATCCAAAGCCTCCTGGAGAGGCAGGACTTTGGGCTCTGTGTGCATCTCCCAATACTAGCACTTGCATACCTTAGTAATGCCACCCTAAACCTGGGAATATGGTACACATCTATCAAAAGGTTGCTATGATTACTGGCAGATAGCAATTCCTAGGTTAAGTACAATTTTCGGAGTGAGCTGCATCATAGCAACCTTTCTGATGTCTGTGGAGTGTGCTACAGGTCTTGTGTCTGACAGTGTTTACCAATCTGGGGAGTGACTCCTACAGTATTGCGTACCATAGCCATGCCTGCACTGTGCCCAGGACTGGTGTGGTGGCCTGGGCTTCCCAACACCTCTATAGTTGCACAATGCTGGCATAGGTGTGGGGAGTGTGTGTCTGTCTATCCAGTGTGTGGTGGCTGCCAACACCCTCCACAGCCCACACTCCTAGCACTGTTGCCGGCATTGGCCTGCCAATGTGCATAATGAGGAGCAAGGTACTGTGGGAATAGCCTGGATAGGGTGGCCTGGCCTGGCCGCATCTGCACAGGGCATAGGGCAATGGCTCGGACATTGTAGTGCCCGGTACCACCTGCACGGACAGGGTGGCCATAGCATGTCCTGCTGGGAGGTCACTCTCACCCTGACTGAGCAGTGACCATGGCATGGCTAGGTTCCCCCATAGTGCTATGTAGCATTTCTTTCATGTGATATATATGTTTTTTTTCTTTTGGGGCCCAATCACTGACCGATCTGCTTGGTGTGTATGCTGATTTCCCCATTCTGGGTACATACATTTTCTCCAGGACCATGCACTATGGACTAGCTGGCGGACTGTCTGCAGCTAGTATGTGTCTTGCTGGAACACCTTGCAGGGTGCAGCGGCTGGAGACTTGCTGCTGGAGAATATCAGATAATGGTGGGGGGCAGCTGAGCATTTCCAGTCCTGCTGTCTGCCAGCTATTTCGTTATGGATGTGTACCGCTCTGTCTGTTCCCCAGCAGGATAGGGGTTGCTGGTCCCCTCTACTGCTGCCATTGTAGGGAGGTAGACTGTGGATCTATTGTTGGGTGATCCTGTTTCCCACCCTGTGCCCCAGAGGGTGGGATGTGGGGTGGTACATGATCTGCCCATGGATTCATACACCCCCCCCCTTCACCTATAGCAGGGAACCATGGCACCAACACAGGATATGCACTGTTCGGGGTGCATCATCGCCCATAGGGACTAGACCTGATCGGGACATACAGCAGGGCACAGATGTATCCTGGGTGTGTCTAACGGAACTACCTATCACACACTGATGGGGACCTGCAGCATGGCATAGCTCAGCCATGAATGGTGCTGTGGACCTGGTGCTGGGCGCCCCACCTCAACCTTAGGGTGGGCACAGTACCCACACAATGTGACTGTCTGTGGCTACTCTGTGGCAGTACCACACACGGTCTGTTCCCCCTACCTGGCCGAGGTGCTGTGGGGGTGCATACCCAATGTTGTGCCCATCTGTCGACTGCTGATTTGCATGTGCAGTGCATCATGGGTACAGGTGGGTTAACCCTATCCTGGTAACCACAGCATACAGTTTGTGTGGTGATGTGCAGTCCTGCAGCCAGCCAGGGCTTTGTTCACAGCCTTATAAGGTGTCCTATAGGGGACATTATAGGGTGCCTTGGCGGACAGTACACTTTCTAATGTGCCCTATGGAGTGCCTTATGCAGCACCTTAGGTTATACCACCGTGAGGGTGTGTTTGCTGGCAACACAAATTGAAATACATGTCATATGCCTCACCAATCACAATTTAAATGTAAAGGGTGCTGCCTCAGCCTGCCTTATACATTAGGCCCACTGGGGAATCGAACCCATGACCCCTGTACCATCCATCAGTGTCGTAACCATTGTGCTACAGCTCTGTTGCTGTGATTGTATGCCTGCACGTCTTCTTAAGATTAACGCGTGGTAACGTGCCCTGTAGCGCTCGTTAATTTATGGCGCCTTGTAACGCGCGTTCTCGGCGTGTTCTCGGCAACGATGTACCGCCCATGTCCTTTTTTGGCATTTCTTCCACTAACGCGGCTCCTAACGCGAATCACACTAACGCAGTTTAGTAAACATACCCCTTAGAGTTATATGGTTATAGAGTTTGTGATAAGGAAGCTTATCATAGCTCAGGAAGGGGCTATAGAAAAGGTGAAGTGTCTCTGAACAAGCAACCTGTCAGTGCTGGTAGAAATGAGAAAACAGAATTTTGCCATAAAAGACTACCAGTCCCAGAATGCACCAGGTTTCCAACAGCCATGAGAGGAGCTGAAGTGAGAAAACGTGTGTTCAATCAAAAGGGCTATGAGGTAATCCCCAAGCACTCATTGCAAAGGGCAGGGCTTGATTCAGCACAGCTGCGCTGTGCTAGGATGGAACACTCATCTCAAAGGGCAAGGCCTGATTCAGCACAGCTGTGCTGTGCTAAGGTGGAGCACTCATCAAGGCAGAATAAAGATAGAGTCTATTCTACAGAGAATCATCCAGAGCTGGGATGTCATGATCATTGGTATCTTGATCATCCACGGGATCCTGATCTTCATTCTCATCAGAAGCAGAGGTCAGAACGGACGGACAGAGAGAGCAAGAAGCCCTTTAAAAGAAGGAAGAGAAAAGCCTCTGGGAAGTCTACAGGAGTCCAGCATAGTACGTATACTGGGAGACAGACAAGAGGCCAGCATACACCATTGGACTGGGGGAAACCAGAGGAGTGGTATTGCAGAGGCAGGAATCTCCAGACGGCATCTGTGAGGGAAACAGCTGCACGTGGAAGGGACCCTAAGACCCTTGCCAGAAGGTATGTGAAGAGAGATCCAGTGTCCAGGGATCTAGATTGGAAGGCTGGACACAGAAACTGGACTACATATTGGCCAGGCTATTTAAAGGGGAACTCTAACAGCAATGGAAGCTCAGGTATGAACACTGATCTATGCCCTAGCTATAACTTTGAAAGGAAGCAGGGAAATGATTATTCTCCTGGTAGTGCTCCATTGAGAAATTCCTTTGTGCCAAGCCAAGATATTGAACCTATGATTATTGAAGAAAGGGGAGAGGTCTTAGAACCAGAATGTGAATATATGGACTACTCTCTGTCCAAACTCAAATGGTAGATTTCTGTTACAAAGTGCAACAACCCTCACAAAGAAATACCAACTTGTTCTTTAATCTACTCAGAAAACCTTCTGAGTAAGATTTTGAGCTACACAGTGAAAGCAAGCCAGCTAAGGGGTTTCAGCTGGGTGATTGCTAGCAATTGAGCTTACCTAATTGCTTGTGTGCTCTGAAGGGAATCACTTCTGAATTTATATGTAAAGATATAAGAAGTTAACCTGAAGAAAAGAACATTTTTCCTACTTTGTGGGTTTATTTGGTTGCTTACTGCATTGCTAAGACATTATTTGCTAAAGCCTACAAGAAAGACCAGTTTGTTGCCAACCAGGTCTTTAATCCTTTGCTTTAATTACCTGACAAGTTCAGATGTTGTCTTTTTCCTGATTTTGTTTTCCTAACTTTAAAACTGCAAGCAAGTATCCTGAGTTCTGTGCTACCAAGCATTATCTGTGTTGGGAGAACCCCTCATAAATAAAAATCTTATTTGCTTTACCCTTGAGCAAGTATAATTAAAAAAATTAGGTACACTAAAAAAAATTTTTTTTAAACTGCCTCTAATGTTTCGATTGATTTTTATGTTTTTTGGTGCGCTGAATCCAAATCTGGTAACCAATTTGCTCCATCACGTACAGATTTTTTGCTACATTGGGTTAGCAGTTTGAGGTGAACGTTTCAGATTGAGTGCGATCGAGATAAAAGTTTCTTGGATGAATTCTTTATACTAATTGTTTAGTAGTTATTCAAATAAGAATAAAGAAAATTGTAACAAGGCAGCACATAAGAATAGAGAAATGTCAACAAAACACACTGTGATGGTAGCAAAATTGTCTGCACTTAAAACAGCCACATACATGTGCACAAACATTGAGCATATAAGAGCGAGGTTAGACACAAAGCAAAGCAAAGAAATGTACAAAAAATGTTGTACAGGTATGTATGTAAGAATAGAAAACGCAAACCGCACCATTGCAATACATGAAGACAAACACCCGATGGTGTGAAAATAAAATTCTAATAAATGAGATCCGACACTGTGGTAATAACTAGCAAATTTTTATTTCAAAGTTTAGTAAAAACACGATATTTGTCAACACAGTTTAGATTTTAAAGTCATTCTTGGGTCAATCAATCTCCTGGTGGGCCCGTTTCTTCTTCCCCCGAATGCTTCTCTTGGTGCGCTGCTTGGCGTATTTTTCATCTGGGGTTTCCCGCAGCAGCAACCAGCAGAAATCAGCCATCATAGTGGTGTTCCATCTTCCTTGGTACCTTCTCTCTGCGTCCTTGATGTCCTGGTGAAACCTTTCACCTTGTTCTTCACTGTACGCCCCCAAGTTTTCGGGAAAGTAGTTCACATGGGAGTGCAAGAAATGGACTTTCAGGCTCATGTTACAGCCTTGTTCTTTGAAGGCATTGAGCATCCTGGCAACAATATCCTTATAGTTCTCATCCCGCCTGTTCCCCAAGAATTTGAGAACAACATCCTTGAAGGAATCCCAGGCTTCTTTTTCCTTCTCAGACATCGTTTCAGCGAATGCTCCATCTGAAATGAGTTTCCTTATATCAGGGCCAACAAACACTCCTTCCTTTAGCTTTGCTTCAGAAAGTCGGGGGAACTTTGAGCAAAGGTACCGAAAGCACTCACCATCTTTTGGAAGGGACTTGATGAATTGCTTAATGAGACCCAACTTAATGTGGAGAGGTGGTAATAGAATTTTATCACGAGGTACCAAGCTCTCATGAAGAACATTTTTCTCACCGGGTCTCAAATACTCCCGAATTGGCCAGTCTTTTTTCCCCCAGTGTAGGTCGCGGGCCCGGCTATCCCACAAGCAAAGGAAGCAGGCATATTTAGTGAAACCGGATTGCTGCCCTAATAGCATGGATAGAATTTTAAAGTCTCCACAAATCATCCACTTATGCTCATCATAACGAATCTTCTGAAGAATCAGGGCCAAATTCTCGTATTTTTCTTGGAGAATAACAGAGTGAGCAATAGGAACTGAAGCGAATGTGTTGCCATTATGAAGAAGAACACCTTTTATGCTGTCTTTTGACGAATCAATGAACAGCCGCCATTCAGCAGGATCATACTTGAGTTTAAACTTTTCCATCACTCCGTATATATCGTTGCAAAATACCAAATCTTCCTCTTTGCTGAAATACTTCAAAAATTGTGTCTCGCGGTTGCGGTACCAATAAAAAGTTGTTCCTGGTGACAATAGATTTTTCTGTTTAAGCCGAGAACCTAGCAGTTGGGCAGCATCTTTTGGGAGTCCTAAATCCCGGACTAAATCATTCAATTCAGCTTGAGAGAAAAGTTCAGGTTTCGGATCTGGTTCAGTTTCAAACTCGGAAGTACTGGACTCATCGGGAAAAGCCATCTGATGAGTCTCATCATGATCAGAACCGTCCACACAAATATGATCCAAAGATTTTGGTGGTTCAGGCACAGGTACTTCGTTGCTATGAGGCATAGGCCTAATTGCTGAGGGAAGGTTGGGGTAACTTATTACGTTCTTATTTTTTAAGTTGTATCCCTTCACAATGCAAGAGCAAAAATAGCAGTCACTGCTGTGGTCTCTTTGTTCACGCCACATCATAGGTATTCCGAAACGAAATGCTTGTTTTTTACCTTTCATCCATAAGCGTAGATCTTCCTCACATGTCTTGCACACTTTGTGAGGAGCCCACGGTTTCTCTTGATCGCCTAACTTCAAACCAAAATAGGCGAAATATACTTTTTTAATAAATGCAGAAATGTTCCTCTGCCGCTTTTTCACGGTATATTCCCCACAAATAAAACAAAAACTGTCCGGAGAGTTGACGCAACCTCTGGCTCTGTGAGCCATCACAAATACACAGCACTGCAAACTACAACTGTAGTGAACCACTTCGGAATAAAGCTGGATTACGACTGAGCAAACAAAAGGTAATAATGAACTTGCAAGAAACTTAAATTTGACAGGAACGTTCATGTCGCAACCACCGTGTTTGAGCGAGCGAACGAGGCGAGGCGAACAGGAAAGAACATGTGCCAGCGCGAGTACTGGATTTAGCCTCCCGCCTCCCAATTGTCCTGTTAATGTATAAAATGAATACAAAACACTCTAAAATATCATGAGGGAGTGTTTCTGGTTAGTTAACCATTACAACCTCTATTTTGGGCCAAGAAAATAAACTGCAGTCGGCTAAAAAGAAATTATGTGAACATTCCTTATATGGGTAAAAAATCTAATTTTGCAAGAAAACGTGACGTGATGGAACATTTTGGCTATTTTTCCTGGATTCAGCAACCCAAAATCTATAGGAATCAGTTGCAAAACTGGAGTCAGTTTTTTGGTAGTGTACCTGTGTTATTGGTCACGGCTGTGTCTGGAATGAATGGACTACATTACCCACAAATCCTTGCAAATCATATAGAGGTATGCTTTTGCCAAGACTATGAACATTCTCACCCAGGGGGCCGTCTGACAAGTTATAAGGTTTAAAATGGCCCTACAGCAGTGTTTATTTCTATATGTATATCACTGTAAACAAATAATTAAAGTACAAACAGTGAGAATTCCTAAGTGCAAATAGTGAAAATAATAACTTTCTTATTTTATTTAAAAGAGAAGAAAGCTCAGCTCCACTTGATTGAGATCTCACAATTTAGCTAGTCACAGTTTCCAGCAATCTGAACCTTTTAATATATGCCCTAGCTAGCTATTCCCTATCCCCCATCTCTGGCCTGCCTTCAGAACCCTTGCCCAGAGTAACCATGCTGACAAAGCTTTTCTGAAAACAATAAATAATTAGGGGCATGTTTGCTAAGCTCCACTAGTTGTTACTGCAGGCTTGAATGCACGCTGTTGGCCTGCGGTAACAGCGATATGCTAATCAGATAGCGCAGAAAATCCCTGCATGTAGCAAAGAGAAAAGGGCAGAGAGTGGACATGCCGGCAATGCACAGTTAGCAAAGGCATCAATAATGCGTGGTCACTGTCATCTCTGCAGACTGTGCAGGTGCAACTAACACCACCTCAGCGGGTGACATTCGTTGCTCCACGTTGCTGCCGGGATGCTTTTGGGGCAAAATCAGTCCTCTATCTCCTGGGGTGATGCTGTTCACACCTCCGCTTTTGCTGGTTGTGTGGTGTTGTTTGTACTCTACACATGATAAAAATAATAATGGTAATTTTGTTGGACCATGATCATCTCTATGGAGATAACTGCCTTCCCAGAAGTATTCAATCTTCAGTCCAATTCAGTGAAAACATCTGCTTTATGCATATACTAAAGTTCATGATCAAGTCCATGCAAGAAATAAAATCCAAAATGCTTCGCTGAATAGACTAGGTGGATCATCCACCATGATAGTCAATCTTAATCAGTGCAAAGCTTCTAAATCCCATTGTATAAAGTGTAACTGTGGTGTCACATGTCCACCTGTGAAACCATAGTTCGACTTCTTACTGTGGGTTTGAGAAGTTTTGCACTTATGAAGATCTTAGAAGCTTTGCACTGGTTAAGATTGTATATCATGGTGGGTGATCACCTTTGTCTATTCAGTTAAGCATTTTGGATTCTATTTCTTGCATGGACTTTAGTATTGGCATAAAGTGAATGCTGTTTCATTAAATTAGACCAATGATTAAATGCTTGTGGAAAGGCAATTACCTTCTTAGGAATTATCAGGTTCTTACAAAAATTACCATTATTTTTATCATTGTGCTCAATTTTGTTGGATATTCCGAAAACAGTAAAATTTATTCTGATGGCTGCAGCGTTGTGCTATTATATTATCATTACTGCACAATAACACAACCATATCTAATCATCACAGTACACATAGCAGCCAAAACATCACTCTGAAGTGCAAGGGGTGCATAGTAACATTCTTAATATGATTATTTTAACTGTTATTGCGGGGATTTTCTTGAATAGTGATAGGGCTCTTTTGATCTATGCAATCAAGTATTATAGTGAACGATAAGGGAAAACAAAGATAAAGATGACAAAGTATCCTTGTGATAGCACAGTTTCTTTGGGGTCAGGACCTTTCAAGAAGACCTAAGCAGTGGTTCCAACACTGGTCTGACTATTTATAAAAGAAACTTGCATGTTACTTTTCACTGCCACCATTGGTGTACAAATTCAAATGCTTATGTCTTATTCGCAAAGGGAGTTATTCTGAGACGCCCCCGCTATTTATGCCGGCAGCCCCCGACTAACTTCCCTGCCGGTTGTGTGGGAAAGTTAGTTGGGGGTAGGGAATTGGCGACCCAGGGGCAGAGAGTGGGCGGGCAGTGGGTGGTTGCCGGCCCTGGATGTACAGGGCCAATTCCAATGTCAGCCTTGTACGTCCAGAACCGGTGAAATGTCTGGGGTGGAATAACTTCCTGGATGTTTTTAAGCAATGCCGGGGCGCAGATGGGGCTGGGGGGACCAGGGATTATTCCCCGCAGCCTGAGGCCAGATCGGGAGTTGGGCTGCAGGGAATAATCACTTTAACCTGGCAGCTGGCATTGTGGCTTTTAAATGGAGCCACAGTGCCATGGCAACATGACGCCATGGCGCTGCGGTTCCATTTAACAGCCCTGACTGAGCTAGCCGGGCTATGGCTGTACATGCAGGCCAGGACTGAATTGCAGTCCCGGCCTGCATGTACATTCTTAGTCGCGATTCTGATCCCACGGGGCTAGACGTGCCCCGTGGGATCAGAATCATGCTCCCCTTTGTACATCTGGCTCAGACTGGACGTGCGGGTCAGAATCGGGCCCAAAATCAATAGCAAAAATTAAAATTAAAGGCTCCCAAGCAACCGCTTCTGAAAGGGTCCCCAAAGCACAAAGAGTCCATTTAAAAGATCTGGGAAAGGCTACAAGTGGGCTCCCTTCCTTCTGGTGCCCCTCCGCACCTCAGGAGCTGCTTGGGCAGAATTTACGCCATGCACAAAATCATTTAGCATAAGATGACCAATGAGACTGGTGATCTATTGAATTTTTATCATCCAAACTGGGTTTTAAGATCTGTAGAACATAATTTATTGCAGATTCCTTCAGTTTTAAGCATTACGTTGAACACCATACATGTGAGAATTGTCTCTGTTGCAGGCCCAAATGCATGGAACAGCTTGCTTAAACTTTTAAATGAAAAAACTGAAGGGTTTTTTTTTTCAGATGGCTATTAATGCTAGTGCTTGATTTTGTCCTAGTTTGTTGTGTGTTAGAAATGTATCTTATGTAATTTATATTATACATATTTTATTGTACACCACCTAGTTATGCTGAATGCTTAAACGTTAATAAATGGAGTTTTGGGGCAAAGCAAGATGGCCACTACAACTATTTATCATTTGTATAGCGCTGCAAGGTGCCATACTAATGAGCTGTACTTTTGAAGCATTTCCTATTCATATTGCCTTTATTCATGTTTACCTTATGGATAAATCCAAATGCAAAGGTGTGGGGTCAGCAATCATTGTCTGTAGGAAGAATGGCCAGATTAACAAGCACTGGTCCAAACCATGCATCCCAAAGGAGACAGTGCCTCGCTGGCTTCAGCAACAGATGAAGACAAGTTGCCACTGACCCTTTAGATACAATCATCACTTAGATAGCAAAGAAGGAGCTAGGTACAGTTGTGGACAACATTATTGGTACCCTTGCAGTTCAACCACTTAATGTCTAATATCTCCTAAAAAAAGTGACCAGTGAAATGACTTTGGACTATATGGAGTCAATTTTCGAAAGGCATTTACAAAGTTTATGGCCCAGTTAGTGCCTTTGAATATCCCCTGCTAACTCCTCTACGCACTCCGATGCTATCTGGTTAGCATCAGGGCATGTCAAGAGCATTCTGGGGCAGAGCAGAGGCAACAACAAGCGATAACTGGGCAGCAGCAATATTGCATGCTTATAAATTTACCTCCTTGCAGCTTCATTTCATGTCCTCTAGTAACACAGTTTCCTCATCTTTGAAAAAGGTTTGCTTGTTTATTAATATCCTTTAAGTATTTAAAAATTTGTATCATATCCTATGTCTCTGTTCTCTTCTAGGGAATACCTGTACATATTTAGTTCTTCATGTCTTTTCTCATATTCTTTCCGGCGCAGGCCCCACATCATCTTGGTCACTTTCCTCTGAACCATTTCAAATCTTTTTATACCTTTTGGGGGGTCATTCTGTTCCATGAATAGCGAGATGGATGTCCTGTAGGGACGTCCATTCCTGCTATTTACCCCCCCCCCCCCTGCCAGTCCCGTTGAAAGCCTTCCCATACGAACAACACGTTTGTATGGGGAGGCTTAGATGGGAGCTGGAGGGGGCATTCCGGAGGCGGAGTGAGGATGAGGCATGACTGGTCCACAACCTCAGATGTACAGGGCTTATTCCGAGGTTGGCTCTGTACATTCGGGGCCATGAACTTAGCTGGAGGACTTATTTAACTGCAGAGGTGGAATAAGTCTCCCTGGACATCGGAAGATTCTGCTGCCAGGCCCGGATAGTATGGTAGAGGGGTGCAGGAAGTTCCCACAGTCAGACCCTAGGCATGGAGGGCCAGATCAAGTGTCTGGCTGAGGAGAAAAAAGTGCATTGGCGGCAGCCAGCATTCGCGGCTCCTGAATGGAGCCACAGTGCCATGGCGACGGGATGCCATGGCACTACGACTCCTTTCAGGATCCTGACTGAGGTAGCCGGGCAAGTGGAAGTGTTTGCAGGCCAATCAGAATTGGGGAACGGCCTGCACGTTCAAGCCCTAGACCCGATTCTGATCCCATGAGCATGTCTAGCCCCCACGGGGTCAGAATCAGGTCTACCTCTGGGCGTCTCAATTCTGATCAGCCACACAGGGACCTGAATGCTCAAAACTGAAAACAATACTATTGAGGCCTCAGCAATGTCCTGTAGAGAGGCATTAATGCTTTCTTCTTCCTGCTGGTTATTCCTGTCTGTATACAGCCTAACATCCTTCTGGATTTGGCCATCCCCTTGTCACATTGTTTTGCCATCATGAGATCCTCAGATACTATAACCCCAAGGTTCCTCTCTTGATCTGTACTGCGACGCCCTCGCTTGGGCCCGAAGGCTTACAAGCATAGAGCGGCCTTATAGTGTCCCTTTAAATAAAGCTTCCCTTGTTTGTCCTCAGAGGGATTCTGGGATTTGTAGTTGGCTTACTTATATAAGGACAAATGTAGTTGTGAGACCGGTGGTTTAAGGCAGCAAGAAAATTTATTTTTGCGGGATTCCAAGGCATTAAAGCTCAAAACACAAAAGCCAAAGGATGCTTCTCCAACATAAGAGTAAATCAGGTTAACAGAGGAAAATGCAACAAAAACCTTCTATCACTGGGCATCAGCTTTCATTCAAATAAACTTTCACAGAGCATAGCTTCTTGTGGTCATTCCATGTATCAGGTAAACTTTTTAACAGCTGCTGTTTTCTTTTCCAAACCAAACTTTTACTAAAAGAGCAATTCATTGGTGAAAATTCTGACTTCTGGCATACAAGAATCCACCTGCATCTCTTCTATGGACACCGGGTACTTCTTACTTCCACCAGTTTTATAAACTTGCCCAGCCTTCCTGTTTTCTAAAACCTCTTGGAACTGCTTCAACAGCAAATCACCCTGAGAAGACACACTTGTATTGGGAGGGTAAAGCTTCCTCTCTGCAAACAGTTTTCTTAATGCTTCTAGTGTTAAAAGCGCAGTTTCTCTGCTCTTATCTGGGTTTCGGTTCTCTTCATACATAAAACTATCCACCCACCTCTTAGCAGACGTTAGGTCTGGCTCCTGGACACTAGCGGAAGCAAACTGTTTCTCTGCAAGCTGTTCAGGTTTACATGTACTGGCTTTACCTTGGGGCGGGTCTCTCAGACAGTTACTGACTCCTTTCCTCCTGATATCTTTCAGGCTATGGAACTCAGCCTTCTGGTGCCTTTCTCCACTCCTTCCCAGATAGCCGCTCTCTTGAAAGTTTCCTTGGAACCTTTCTCCCTTTCCAGGATCTCTCAGAGTTTCTCCTTCGTGTGCCTCTGTTGCTCTGGCTGCAGATCTATTCCTTTCCAGCTTCTCCTGGACCTGCTGGCTCTGCTCTCTCTGCTGTGTCTCCTGTGTGTGTGTCTCCCTTCTCTCCTGGGTGTCCTGTGTGTCCTTTCTTTGCTCTGAGTGTGTTTTTAAAAATCGTTTGCTGCTGGGCACTCCCTTGCCTCTGCACAGGTGTGACCAGTCATTGAGCAAGCTTGGTTCTACGTCTGAACTAGAGCATGGCCTGGCCTCAGCAGAGAGCTGAGTTTTTTTCTTGCCTGCCTTGCAAACACTGTGCACAACTGAACTGTCACTTGTTTTAAAGGGAAAAACAGGGTTTTCTTCCACTTCCATCTCTTCCTGGGGGCTCTCCTCAACCCCCCCCCCCCCCTTAAGATATCACGGGCTGGCATAATTTTATTTGCACAGCATGTGATTTTGCTCAAGGCCTCTGCGGGATTGTGTATCCTTTCTGACTTCTTGGCCCCGGGGTCTATTGGGACTAGCTGAGCTAAGGCTACTCTTTCATGCCAAGGTTTCAAGACATTTATATGATAAACCTGTTGGCGGCCTTTTCTATTCTCAACTAGGTATGACACTGGCCCTACCAGCTTTATCACCTTACAAGGCCCCTTCCACTGGCTCTCAAATTTGGGGGAGGGACCTGCCACCATCACAATGACTTTCTCCCCAACCGCTAACTGGCGAGACCTTGTGCCCTGATCGTAATAGGTTTTCTGTTTAGTTTGGCTATTCCTTAAATTTTCTTCCGCGACTTGGGAGGCGCGGTGTAATCTGCCCTTCAGGTCCCTTAAAAATTGGGGTACTCCTACTTCTTTTACAGCGGGTTCTACCCACTGTTCCCGTAATATATCTAGAACGCCCCGAGGGGGGTGGCCGTACATTAATTCATATGGCGCTGTCCCTAAGGATGCTTGCTTCCTCTCCCTGCAGGCATAAAGGACAAATGGGAGCATTGTGTCCCAGTCAGCCATATTTCCCTCTAAGCTTCGCCGCAGCATTTTCTTTAGAGTGATTCTGCCTCTCTACTAGACCGTTCGTCTGGGAATGGTAGGCAGAGGTTTTAATGTGCCGGATCCCAAATGCGTCCCACACTTGAGCTAGATATCTAGACATAAAATTGCTTCCTCTGTCTGTAAGTACTTCATGGGGAAACGCTATTTCACAGTACAATTTTATCAGCTCTCCCGCCACTGCTTTTGCTGATATGGTACGGAGGGGTATTGCCCAAGGAAATCTTTTCGCCTGGTCCACCACAACCAGCACATATTGGAAACCACGGGGTGTCTTTGTTAATGGTCCCACAATGTCCATAGCTATTCTATTGACAGGCTCCGAGATCACCGGTAAGGGAACCATAGGTACCTCCCTTGGGTGAGCTGAAGAGACCCGTTGGCACGAAGGATAAGCCTCGCAAAATTTGGCCGTTTCTTTAAAAACACCTGGCCAGTAAAAACGCGCCAAAATCTGGTCTAGTGTTCCTTGTACTCCTTTATGACCCCCAACTGGGTGGTCATGTGCCAGCCTTAGCACTAAAGTTTTAAATGTTGTGGGCACTACCAGTTGTTTGCGTTCATTTCCGGTTCGGGGATCTAAGCTTTCCCTGTACAATATGCCTGTGTCTAAAAGGAACCTAGGCAGGGTGTGTCTCTCTCTCTCTGGGCATACTTAAAGGCTCGGGACAGAGCGGGGTATGCCTGTTGCTCCTTGGGGAATGAGGGGAATTTATCAACTAATTCCCCCGATACCCAAGGTAACCCCTGTCCGGCCTGTATTTCCGCTCTGTGCCCTATGCTTCTCTCCCTTTCCTTTTCTGTTCTTATCCCTTGGGGAAGCTATAAGATCCTCATGCACGGGAAGATCTTCCACAGGTTCGCCTAGGGATTCCTCATCGCTTTCCTGGGCCTGCGACTGGGCCCTTGTGGAAACCAGAGCCTCCTTTGAATGCAAGCCCTGTTCCATGACCCTATGAAATTGTGGCCAGTCCCTCCCCAATACTAACTTATGGGGCAACCTGGGTACCACAGCTATGGGGATCTCCCTCTTTACTCCTAATCCTTTTACCCGAATCTTATACACAGGATATAGGGTTGCTGCTCCATGAATATATATGATCTTTACTGTGCCTACAGGTTGGATTGATACCTCCTCAGTCCTGGCCTTAATTTGCTGCCAGAGCGCTTTAGACATCATGGACTGTTCGGCCCCTGAGTCTAACCGTGCTTTCGTAACAATTCCCTGTACTTATATTGACAGTAAAAATCCTTCCCTGATTTTCTGAGGCTTCTCAGCTATTAATGCTGTCTTCACATAACATTCTCTCTGAAAATGCCCTTCCGTACCACATTTAAAGCATTTCTTTTTTGTATCATGGCCTTTCAGCATCGGCATGCAAGTTTTCAGAGGTTCATCTTTTAACCCAATCCTCCTTCCTGATACGCCTGCCATTGCTACCCTAGAAGCACTGCCACCTTCTCATGCAGTTAACTCTGCCTCCATAAAATGCTCGGAGAGCATGACGGCTTCTTGAGGGCTTTGGCAGTTTTGTAGTATAAGGAAAGTATGGATGTCTCTGGGGACTGCAGCCATGTACTGCTCTAATACGAGGCTGTCCAGTATTGACTCAACTGATTTTCCTTCAGGGGTCAGCCATTTATTCACTAGACAACAGACTCGCTGGCATAGGGCCTTAGGAGTCTCTCCTGGCTTTAACTTTACAGCCCTCAGTAGGCGATGATAGACTAAAGGTGTTAGCCCTAGTCTCTCCCTAACGGCTTATTTTTTAGCTCGTCGTAGTTACTAGCCAGCGCTGGTGGCATGGCTCGATATGCGGCTAAGGCCACCCCCGTAAGGGATACCGCTAGGCGCATGGCCCACTGCTCTTTAGGCCAGCCACTGAGGTGAGCCATCCGTTCAAAGGCTTCGAGAAAATCATCAATGTTGTCCCTATCTGTAAGCTGTCCAAAATTAAATGTCCCACCAGCTTGAAAACCCAGCGTATGCAAAGAAGCTGGTGTAGTGGAACCTGGAGGTGTTACTGCTGGTCCAGTTTTCTCTTTCTGGGCTACCAAGCAGGCCTCCAATATCTCGAGTAGCGGTCTCTGCTGGGCTTGCATCTGCGCAGCACTTCTCTCCTGAGCCTGCAATGACACGTCCCGCTGCCGCTCGAATTGCATTGCCATCCATTTCAACACTTCTTGACACTCGAGGGTCATCTTGAAACTCTGCAACAACAAGAACACAGAGACCAAAGTGCGATACCAAAAAAAAAAAAAAAACCTCTTCACTTCTTTTTTTTTTTCTCAATCAGCTAAGCCCGCACCTTTGCCCTGGTAGCCTAACTAGCCCAGTTAGGTACCGTTACCTGGCTTAGGTGAAGCTTCGAGCTTATCACCAGTGAAGGTCTTTGTAGTCCTCTCTGTACGGCTGCTTCACTTCCTGGATGTTCCTCTGTACAGCTTCACAGTGAAGTTGCTTTTCCAGCGAGTATCCTGAAGTTGCTCCGTTGCGCATGCGTTAAATCCTGCAAACTACGCCACTTGCGACACCCTCGCTTGGGACCGAAGGCTTACAAGCATAGAGCGGCCTTATAGTGTCCCTTTAAATAAAGCTTCCCTTGTTTGTCCCCAGAAGGATTCTGGGACTTGTAGTTGGCTTACTTATATAAGGACAAATGTAGTTGTGAGACCGGTGGTTTAAGGCAGCAAGAAAATTTATTTTTGCGGGATTCCAAGGCATTAAAGCTCAAAACACAAAAGCCAAAGGATGCTTCTCCAACATGAGAGTAAATCAGGTTAACAGAGGAAAATGCAACAAAAACCTTCTATCACTGGGCAGCAGCTTTCATTCAAATAAACTTTCACAGAGCACAGCTTCTTGTGGTCATTCCACATATCAGGTAAACTTTTTAACAGCTGCTGTTTTCTTTTCCAAACCAAACTTTTACTAAAGGCAGCTTCTTGGCTTCAGAAGCTCACATACTTAGTAGAACACAGTCTTGGCTTTTTCCAACTCTTGGAAGTCACAGAAATTAGTCACTATATTGTTTCTCAGTCTTTCAACCCTGATCAACAATGCTCAGTTCTCCTTTAGACAAAAAGAGCAATCCATTGGTGACAATTCTGACTCAGCTTCTGGCATACAAGAATCCACCTGCATCTCTTCTATGGACACCGAGTACTTCTTACTTCCACCAGTTTTATAAACTTGTCCAGCCTTCCTGTCTTCTAAAAACTCTTGGAACTGCTTCAACAGCAAATCACCCTGAGAAGGCACACTTGTATTGGGAGGGTAAAGCTTCCTCTCTGCAAACAGTTTTCTTAATGCTTCTAGTGCTAAAAGCTCAGTTTCTCTGCTCTTATCTGGGTTTCAGTTCTCTTTATACATAAAACTATCCACCCACCTCTTAGTAGACGTTAGGTCTGGCTCCTGGACACTAGCGGAAGCAAACTGTTTCTCTGCAAGCTGTTCAGGTTTGCATGTACTGGCTTTACCTTGGGGCGGGTCTCTCAGACAGCTACTGACTCCTTTCCTCCTGATATCTTTCAGGCTATGGAACTCAGCCTTCTGGTGCCTTTCTCCACTCCTTCTCAGATAGCCACTCTCTTGAAAGTTTCCTTGGAACCTTTCTCCCTTTCCAGGATCTCTCAGAGTTTCTCCTTCATGTGCCTCTGTTGCTCTGGCTGCTCTGGCTGCAGATCTATTCCTTTCCAGCTTCTCCTGGACCTGCTGGCTCTGCTCTCTCTGCTGCATCTCCTGTGTGTGTGTCTCCCTTCTCTCCTGTGTGTCCTGTGTGTCCTTTCTTTGCTCTGAGTGTGTTTTTAAAAACCGTTTGCTGCCGGGCACTCCCTTGCCTCTGCACAGGTGTGACTAATCATTGAACAAGCTTGGTTCTACGTCTGAACTATGGCATGGCCTGGCCTCAGCAGAGAGCTGAGTTTTTTTTCTTGCCTGCCTTGCAAACACTGTGCACAACTGAACTGTCACTTGTTTTAAAGGGAAAAACAGGGTTTTCTTCCACTTCCATCCCTTCCTGGGGGCTCTCCTCACCACAGTACACACCAGCTTCTTGTCCCCAATCCTAAGTACATCACTCTGAATTTTTTTTGCATTAAATCTTGAAGGACTACCAAAATAAATAAATTAATTTAAAAAAAGGGACTGCTACTGCTGGAAAGAAATCTGCTTTTGTAAGAATTTACTTCTGGGACACTCTCTAAATCTTGAGGAAAAGGGAATTCTTCGGGTTAAAGCCAATAAATCTGTCTATTTAAGAATTCAGTGAATTTGTTAAATTATTCAGGGCTGAGCAGAGAGTTTTTAGTTTAAATTTAAAACCCAACAGAGAGCTTTAAGTTTAAATTTAAAACTCATCAAAGGGCTTTTAATTTAAATTTAAAACACAGTCAGGGCCTAGTATCAACAGATAGCTTTTTAGGTTAAATTTAAAACTCAACAGAGAGCCTTTATTTTAAGCTTTTAATTTAAATTTAAAACCCAGCAGAGAGCTTTTAGTTTAAATTTAAAACTCAGTCAGGGCCTACTTTCAGCAGAGAGCTCTTAATTTAAATCACATCAAATTATAGCTTAGCATGGAAGGAATAATAGGGTAAATATTCTTTGAATTGAAAGAAAGAAATTGTTTCTAGAGACCTTTACAAAGAGCCCTTCCAATTAGGAGAAAAGAGATCTGGAAATTTGTCTTAAATGGGTGTTAAAGCCAAGTGACAGGGCAATTTTAAAGGCTCCCTCTATCAAACCAAAGCTGTGGACAGCATTCCAGAAAACGAATAAGCCATTTAGATGTGCACCATAGACGTTTTTCTAGCAAAACCATATACGAGCATATTCTGAAACATCCGCGGCCCTGCACATACACGATGCTAGCATTGGGATCTCAGAACATGGGCAGGATGGGATGAACAGTGGTATGGTCAGCCATAGAGACATATAAAGTCTATTCAGGAAAGTCCCGTGTACATTTTAAGTGTTTTCTGCAGATGTCCACGTTAT
This sequence comes from Ichthyophis bannanicus, assembly GCA_033557465.1. Lineage (NCBI taxonomy): Eukaryota > Metazoa > Chordata > Amphibia > Gymnophiona > Ichthyophiidae > Ichthyophis > Ichthyophis bannanicus. Next base: position 367,181,230 of record CM066038.1, on the reverse strand, counting down.
TCCTGTGGAAACATGGAATAAGGGCAGAAAATAGTCTGCTCTGCTCTTCAGTGCATTCCATATTGAAGAATGGTTGTGACAATTATGTTTTAAACTCTTCTGTCTGCAGTCTGGAAGAACACAAGATGCAGTTGTAAAGAACAGAAAGCAGAGGTGAGGGAAGGTTGTACAGTATTGAAATATTGATAAACACCCCTACAGACATATTAAGAAGAACAATTGTGTTTATGCTAACTATGCTGACAATTACTATTTACTAAAGGAGCAAAGTTAGAATTCCCTAACATTTCCTATGTTCTGTAGACTGGGACTGGTGATGTAGGGATAGTATGTGAGGAAGTATGGCAAAGATTCCGATTTGGATAAGAAACGCAGATCAGATTTGTAGTCCTGGGATGCCATCCTTTTATGTTATACCAGCTGTTGTTAAGTGAAGGGGATCTTTTTGGCAGATGTATGTTTATTGTGACTGCAAGTGAGAGTGTGTGTTTGTGTGTGGTTCGAGGATTGCATGGGAGGATCAGGTATGCTCATCTGCAATTCTGGGAGGACATGAATGCCTGGCCAGTACCTTGAGCATAGGGATGACTGCAGCGCCACCAGGTGCCAGTGTGATGGGGCAGAAAATATCAGCAAAGGTTCTCTATAGCAAAATGCAAAACATACCCCTGTCAATAATAAGGGACCCTCAGAATGAGAGCATGTAACAGTGCAAACAGCACTAATACATACCCAAAAGCACCATCATTGGTCTCTAAAATTGTGCACATTTGTAGAGATCAATGATGGTGCTTTTAGGCATGTATCTGATTCCTTATCTGATCATCGCCTCCTATGTTTCACCCTTCATCACTCCCCACCTCAATCCCACTCTGTCTCCTCCTCCCTTTTAGGAATCTTCATGCTATCGATCCATTGGCTCTTTCCACTATTGTCTCATCACCTCTTTCTTCCACTTTGTCTTCTAAATCTGTTGATGAGACCTAGTTCCCTATAATACTACCATTTGCTCCACCCATTCCATGTTCTGTGAGATGCCCTGGTTGTCCTCAACTACCCGCTATCTCTGCCTACTCAGCTGAGAGCATTTGGCTCAAATCTCACTCACTTTCCAACTTTCTTCACTTGAAATTCATGTTTACCTCCTTCCAGTCAGCCTTAGCACTTGTCAAGCAAAACTAATATATCTACCTGACTAATTCTCTTGCCACTGACCCCCACTGTCTTTTCTCTACTGTTAATTCTCTCCTCAAGGTGCCTCCCCCTCCGACCCCCCTTCTCTGCCCAAACAATAGCTGACTTTTTCCACAACAAAATCCAGAAGATTACTCTCCAGTTCCCCATTAGAACAACTTCATCCCCCACCTCAATACCAACTTTTCCCATCAATCTCTATTATCCTTTCATCCTTTTTCCATGATCTCTGAAGATGAAACCTCTCATCTACTTTCCTCCTTCAAACTTACTACTTGCTCTTCTGATCCTATCCCCACCCATCTCCTTAGCTCAGTTTCTTCCTCTGTCATCCCTTCCATTTCAAATATTCTCAACCTCTTGCTCTCCACTGCTACTGTCCCTGCAGTCATCAAGCATGCTGTAGTTACACCCCTGCTCAAGAAACCTTCTCTTGATCCTAGCTCTCCTTCTAAGTATTGTCCCATCTCCCTTCTTCCCCAAACTTCTTGAGCGTGCAGTCCTCCATCGTTGTCTTGAATTTCTTTCCTCTCAAGCCCTTCTGGATCCTTTTCAGTCTGACTTTCACCCCTTACATTCTACTGAAACGACACTTGCCAAAGTCTCCAGTGACTTGTTTCTGGCTAAATCTAAGGGCCTCTACTCTATCCTTATCCTTCTTGACCATTCTGCTGCTTTTGATACTGTTGACCACCACCTTCTCCTTGACACATTATCCTCACTTGGTTTTAGGGGCTCTGTCCTGTCCTGGTTCTCTTCTTATCTCTCCCATAGCTCTTTCAGTGTTTGTTCTGGTGGATTCTCCTGTACTGATACCCTTCTCTCAGTTGGTATACTCCAAGGGTCTGTTCTGGGCCCTCTCTCCTTCTCTCTCTACACCCATTTCCTTGGTGCTCCCACCTCCTTTCATGGATTTCGGTATAATTTTTATGTTGATGATTCTCAGATCTATCTTTCTACACCTGATATTTCTCTGACTCTCCAGGCCTATATCTTTGCCTGTCTCTCAGACATCGCCACCTGGAGGTTTCTCTACCATTTGAAACTAAACATAGATAAAACTGAACTTCTTATTTTTCCCCCTAAACCTTCCTCTCCCCTTCCTCCTTTCTCTATGTCTATGATAACACTCTTCTACTTCCTGCATCGTCAGCACATAACCTTGGTGTCATTTTTGACTCCTCCCTTTCCTTCTCCTCACATATCAAATGGCTAAAACTTGTAATTTTTTTCTCTATACTCAAAAATGGGTCAAAATCAGAGTGAAAAATAAGACTAAGGGGTATGTTTACTAAAGGGCGCTGTGACGTTATCGGGTGATAAGACACGTTATCGCATGATAATGGTGCTTTACCGGGCGCAAAGGTACCTTAGCACGCGATAACGCGCGCAGCGGTGCAAACGTGTGCTGAAGGCGGAGAAAGGCTCCTCAGGGGCGGAGAAAGGCTCCCCAGGGGCGGAGAGAGAAGGTCAATGGGTGGAGAGTGGGAGGGGAGAGGCTCCCTGCACACTAACACTGTGGATTCCGGGGCGGAAAACTAACACCAGTGAAACCCTGGCGTTAGAGCAGATTTAAAGGGAAGAGAAACCATTTCCGTCAGCAATGTACAACAAAGCCAGGAAAACCTATAAAAAGTAATAAGTGTGATACATGTGCACAGAACAAAAGGGCAAATAAACATTGAAAAGGACCTGAATAAAATGTAAAAAAAACATAACCAAGCTGGCCAATAGTGATATTAATGGGAAACAGCCAAAAACACTACCGAGAAAGCTCCAAAAAAAAAGATATTAATTTTGGAAGGGTTTATGCTCTGTCCCCATACAAGGTTAATGATCCCACAGTGAAATAGCGCTGATCAGGGTCTTCCCTTGTTATTGGAAAGGTTTCCTATGGCATGCACATGTTCCGCAACAGCAGGGTTGGCATGTCGGAACGGGCAACTGGACAGATGCTGGAAAAGGGGATACAGAGGGCTGCAGGCGGCACATGCTGTGGTGCAGCTGGGCCACAGTGCGGACTAGGGTGATGCCTAGGTGGCCCATAGGAATTCTGAACCAGTAGAGAAGCCAGACAGCAACTGATGAGGGCCCAACATGGGCATGAGTGTGTTTCCCACAGTGTCACAGGGGATAGTACCCAGCAGATACCTCCAAGGGCACAGAACATTGGCAGGCGGTGCTGGGGGGAAGCGTGGACATCTATGCAGGCACCCCTACCCCAGAACCTGCACCATAGGCAGCCGCCTACCAGCACACTGGATGGCCTGATACTGCACTCCACCAGCACCACCAGCAGAAGGGCATATCATCATGGTGGCGGAGGTGTACTGGTGGTGGAGGGGGCAGTGGCTGCTGCCCAGAGCAGACCGTGGCCTAGCCCTGTTTAGGTGGGTGCCATGCACTGCAACAGACAGGCTCTGTCTGACAAACAGTAATGGTATCCCCAGGGAATAAACTGTCCCTGTGGCAACAGTGTGGTGCAGTACACACAGCCAGTGTGTTCAGGAGCAGAAGGTCACAGGTTCAAGTCCCAGCTGTGGTTCCTGCCAACCCAGTCTCCATGTTTTACCCACTACTAAACCATGGTAATAAAGACAGAAACTTTATTGCAGATAACATGAACATGCCTCAAACGTCTATATATTACCCTACAGAGCTCAAACACCATAAACATGCACATTACCTAGAGTAGAGTCTCCCAAATGCAGTCCTGGAGGGCCAAACACCATTCCGGTTCCATGCTGTCTCTAATAAAGATGCATGTGCGGCATTTCTATGCGCCGCCCCATGGTATGCAGATGTATCTCATGCATATTCATTAGGGACAGCATGAAAACCCGAACAGTGTTTGGCCCACCAGGACTGGAGTTGGGAACCTCTGCCCTAGAGCAGTGGCCAACAGGGGCAGAAACACCCACACCCACAGGCGTCATTATCCAAAGCCTCCTGGAGAGACAGGATGTTGGGCCCTGCGTGCATCTCCCAATACTAGCACTTGCATACCTTAGCAATGCCACCCTAAACCTGGGAATACGGTACACATATATCGGGCTATGATTACTGGCAGATAGCAATTCCTAAGTTAAGCACAATCTGTTCATTGAGCTGTATCATGCCAACCTCTCTGATGTCTGTGGAGTGTGTTTCAGGTCTGGTGTCTGACAGTGTTCACCACCCCGGGCAGTGACCCCAACAGTATTGCGTACCACAGCCATGCCTGCACTGTGCCCAGGACTGGTGTGGTGACCAGGGCTGCCAAAAGCCTCTATAGTTGCACAATGCTGGCATAGGTGTGGGAGTGTGTGACTGTCTATCCAGTGTGTTGTGGCTGCCAACACCTTACTCAGCCCACACTGATTGCACTGTTGCCAGTGTTAGCTTGCCAATGTGCATAATAAGGAGCAAGGTACCATGGGTATAGCCTGGACAGGGTGGCCTGGCCTGGATGCATCTGCATAGGGCAATGGCTCGGACATTGTAGTGCCCGGCCACAACCTGCATGGACAGAGTGGCCACAGCATGTCCTGCTGGGAGGTCACTCTCACCCTGACTGTGCAGTGACCATGGCATGGCTAGGTTCCCCCATAGTGCTATGTTGTATTTTTCTCAAGTGATATATATGGGTTCTCTTTTGTGGGGCCTAATCATGGACTTATCTGCTTGGTGGGTGTGCTCACAACCCAGTTTTGGGTGCACACATCTTATCCAGGAGCATGCACTATGGACTAGCTAGTAGACTGTCTACAGTTGGTATGTGTATGGCTGGAACACCTTGCAGGGTGCAGTGGCTGGAGACTCACTGTGCTTGCTGCTGGAGAATGTCAGATAGTGGTGGGGGGCAGCTGAGCAATTCCAGGCCTACTGTCTGTCTGCTATTGCTTTATGGATGCGGACAGATCTGCATTGACTGCCCTGTAGGGTGTCAGTTCCCCAGCAGGAATGGGGTTGATGGTCCCCTCTACTGCCACCATTGCAGGGATGTAGACTGTGGATCTGTTGGTGGGAGATCCTGTCCCCCACACAGAGTCCCAGAGGGCAGATTGGGTGGTACTACATAATCTGCCTATGGGTCCAACCCCCTGGTGTCACTTAAATCATGTGACCATGGCACCCACACAGGATATGCACTATTCTGGATGCATCATAGTCCACAAGGGCTAAACGTGACTGGGAAATACAGATGGACACAGGTTTAACCTAGATGTGTTTGCAAGGACTACCTATCACACACTAGCACTGATGGTGACCCACAGCATAGCCAGCTCAGCTAAGCCAGGTGCTGTGGACATGGTGCTGGATGCCCCACCTCACCCTCAGGGTGAGCACAGTACCCGCACAATGTGACGGTCTGTAGCTACTCTGTGCCAGTAACACACATGGTCAGTTCCCCCTACCAGGCCAAGGTGCTGAGGGGGTGCATACCCCATCTTTTGATCATCTGTAGACTGATGATCTGCATGTGCAGTGCATCATGGGTACGGGTGGGTTAACTCTATCCTGGTAACCACAGCAGACAGTTTGTGTGGTGACCTGCAGTCCCTCTGTAGCCAGCCAGGGGTGTATTAGTAGCAATAGAGATGTAGCCCACTGGTTACTTCACTGTCTGTGGAGCTAGAAGTCATGGGGTTGATCCCACAGTGGCGTTATTTGATAGGGCTGTCCAAGACATTGTCAATTTTTAATGTAAATTAGTGCTGCCAGCAAAAACACTCTCATAGTGTTGTAACCCTAAGGTGCCTCATAAGGTGCCTTATAAGGCATCCTATAGGGGACATTATAGGGTGCCTTGGCAGACAGTGCACTTTATAATGTGCCCTCTGGAGTGCCTTATAGGGCTCCTTATGTGGCACCTTAGGTTATGGAACTGTGAAGGTGTGTTTTCTGGCAGCACTAATTAAAATAAAACTAAAATGCCTCACAAAGCACTGCTTAAATGTAAAGGGTAATGCCTCAACCAGCCTTATTCACTACGCATACTGGGGATCAAACCTATGACCCCGGTACCATCAGTCAGTGTATTAACCATTGTATTACACCACTGCTGCTCTGTTTGTATGTCAGCGCGCCTACTTAAGATTAACGCGCTGACATACATAGCTCAATCCATCACCCGATAATGTGTGCAGCGCTCGTTATCACGCGATAATCCCAATTTGCTACGTTTAGACCGGAACACCCACTCCTTTTATGGCATCCTGCACACTATCGCCAGGCGCACGTTAAGACTGCTTATTAAACATACCCCTAAGAGAGAAAATAATCACTTCACTAATGCAGAATCTTCAAAGAAAACAAAAAACAAAAATAGGAGAAAATGACTCAGAACAACTGGGATCCAGAGCTGTAACAAGCAGGCATTTGTCACCCTAAGCTCTCCACAGAACATCAATGGCCAGAAAAACTCCTAACAGAAAAGTCTCCATTCTCCCCTAGAGCATGTAACATGGCACAGTAGTACAAAATGGTACAAACATAGGCATTAAACCACACTTATCTCAAGCAGGTCTTCAGCTCTTCAATCATAAAACAAGCCAGCAATGATGCAAGCAGCATAAACAAATCTATGCAGCTCCCAACGATGCCAGCAAGGCATTTCACCATATGCTTTATCAAGAGGAAAAAGCACATGCTGTAGGAGAGAACAGAGATGCAATACACAAAAAATTTACCATTAGAAGAAAACGTGGCACAAAACACAATACACAGACCACACCAACTAGCTAAACTAAACCTTGTATGTCCAGAAAGCAGCCACGCACCACATACAGAGCCATCACATAAATGCTCAAAAAGAAGACAGACACCGCGCATGTGCAGTCATTTATATGCCCATCCCATCAATCACTGCAGACGCCAAAAGCATAGAGGCCAAACGATCAGACAGCCACAGCACCAACGATCATTCACACAGAAAACTACTCAACAAAACCCGTGACACTCTCTCAAAAAATGGACTCACACAAATCTTGAAATGGACAACTGAGAGGCACGACAACTTATTTGGCCTTGGCACAGGATCCTACATATGCATTGCAGAAACATGTTTTGGACATCACTACGTCAGCTTTAAAGCTCCATTGTATTACAAAGAAGGAGTTCTCTTTTTTGAATCCATTGTCTGTAAGGGTAGCGTGTTTCTATTTATTACCTAAGATACACAAAAGTTTAGTCAATCCACCAAAACGTCCCATTGTTTCTACTAGGCGTACTCTTTTGGAGCCCTTGTCAATGTTTGTACGAGCGCAGATTCATTTTTACGTCCTCTATTGATCACTATACCTTTGTATCTGAGAGATACCGCACATTTTCTTAATATGTTGATGGAGATGAATTCTTTATCTGCTCTACCTGATATTTGGCTAGTCACTCTAGATGTTACTGCTCTTTATACTAGCATTCCTCAAGAGGAGGCTTTATTAGTGATTAGGGAAGCGTTGATGTCCCGGGGTGAGCTGTCACATTCCCTCTTAGATTTCATCATGCAGTTAGCTTAAATAGCCATGACTTGTAATCTTTTTGTTTTGGGGGGACAGCTTTACCAGCAGGTTTCAGGAATGGCAATGGGTGCAACTTTTGCACCTTCTGTAGCCAATTTCTTTATGGGCACTTTTGAATGAAGATGGCCAAAAACATCTCCCTTTTTGTCCCATATTAAGATTTGGCGTAGGTTCATTGATGATGTTTTTTTACTCTGGGAGGGTTCAGTTGAGGATTTATTACGGTTTTATCAATGGCTTAATGATTGTCATCCATCCATACAGTTCACCCTTCCTTATCATGATACAAAAATTTCTTTTTTAGATGTCTTGGTGATTAAACATTCTATGGGCTGGATGACAACTATGTATATACCAGAAAGAAACAGATAGGAACACTTACTTGCATTATGGTAGTGCCCACCCACGTAGACTGGTTGAAGGTTTGCCTTTTTCTCAGTTTATTTGTTTTCATCATAACTGCTCTGATATGACTGATTTTATTTGTCACTCCCAGGTTTTGAAAACTAATTTTGTGGAGCGGGGTTATCCTCAGGGGTAGTTGATAAGAGCGTACAAGCGGGCCTAGTTCAACAATAGAGAATGGTTGTTATGTCACCGTCCTTCAGGTCCAGAATCCCTGGATACATCATTTGTGTATTTTGTGACTAAGTTTACACCTTTGAGTTATTGCCTACAGAGGACAGTTAAGTATTGTTTTCATGTCACTCAGGTGGTTCCAGGTCTCAGTGGTAATGCTCTGTGGTGTGTATGTACTAGAAATCATAATCTGTGTGATATATTGAGTCTTAGTGCATTGACAACCACTGAACACCTACCTGTATGCTCTCGTGGACACCGAGTTTGTGGTAAGTGCTGTATTTGTGCGATTTCCGAGGAGGTCACTGCATTTACTGTAGTCATAGAGGAGAGATGTATACCATCAAGAGCTGTACCACTTGTGACTCAAGTTTCGTTGTCTATTTGATTAGTTGTCTCTGTGGGCAGATATATATTGGAAAAACTATTTGTCCCTTCAGACAGGATAAATGAGCACAGAGGTAGGGTATGATGTAGGCGTAGGGAAGCCCCCATTGTACAACATTGCTTGGATGTCGGGTATGAGTTTATTGATTTACGCTGGTTTTGCATCGATCAGGTTTTTACTGGCAGTGTGGATCAGGATAGAGAGCAGGTTTTGGGCCGGCAGGAACAGCAATGAATTTTTCGGCTTTTGATTCAGTAGCCCCTCAGGGGCTTAATGCCCAGACTGAATGGAATGTTTGTTATTGAAGGGTTGGGTGGATTGGCATTTCCAGATATGTGTGAGTCCATTTTTTGAGAGAGTGTCATGGATTTTGTTGAGTAGTTTTCTGTGTAAATGATCGTTGGTGCTGTGGCTGTCTGATCGTTTGGCCTCTATGCTTTTGGCATCTTCAGTGATTGGTGGGATGGGCATATAAATGACTGCACATGCGCGACGTCTGTCTTCTTCTTGAGCATTTGTGTGATGACCGTACATGGTGCGTGGCTGCTTTCTGGACATACAAGGTTTGGTTTAGTTGGTTGGTGTGGGGCTTCTGTGTATTGTGTTTTGTGCTACGTTTTCTTCTAATGGTTAATTATTTGTGCATTGCATCTCTGTTCTCTCCTACAGCATGTGCTTTTTCCTCTTGCTAAAGCATATGGCAAAATGCCTTGCTGGCATTGTTGGGGGTGTTGGGGGCTGCATACGATTTGTTTATGCTGCTTGAGCTGAAGACCTGCTTGAGATAAGTGTGGTTTAATGCCTATGTTTGCACCATTTTGCACTACTGTACCATATTACATGCTCTAGGGGAGAATGGAGACTTTTCTGTGAGGAGTTTTTCTGGCCATTGATGTTGTGTGGAGAGCTTATGGTGAGAAATGCCCGCTTGTTACAGCTCTGGATCCCAGTTGTTCTGAGTCCTTTTCTCCTCTTTTTGTTTTTTGTTTTCTTTGAAGATTCTGCATTAGTGGAGTGATTATTTTCTCTCTTAGGGGTATGTTTACTAAACTGCGGTAACGTTACATAACGCGCATTATGTAACGTTAATGATCGTAGATGTTCCGCGGCGCAGTAAACACCACAGAAGGTGGAGAGAGGGCGGAGAGAAGGGGTCAATGGGCGGAGTGTGGGTGGGGAGAGGCTCCATTCACACTAACGCGCTGATCTGAAGAGCTGAATCCTAATGCGATTGAAAACCTGCCGTTTAGATGCACATATGCAGGACAGAAACCATTTACGTGTCAGCAATGTACAGCCCAGGCAGGGAGCCCAAAAACTGTGATAGTAGTGCTCCATGTACAGCAATACCATAGTGCAAAAGTATGAATGGCCACTATGGCGATCGTGCACATGGGGCATAGGGGGCCGCAGGCGGAACATGTAGCATGGCAGCTGGGGCACAGGGTGGACCAGGCGGGCGCCTAGGTGGCACATAGGAACGTAGACACCGGAGATCAGCAAGACAGCAGTTAACCAAGGCCAAACACAATCCACTAATATCTACCTGGTCCACCCTAGCCAATAGTCGCTAGGGCACAGACCTGACATCCCCCCAGCCATCCTGCCTCCATGTGGAGGGGTCATAATAGTGGTAGGCAGTGATGGGGGATGTGAGGATATCCATGTATTTCCCCCCACCCGGGAACCCGCTCCCTAGGCGGGCGCCTACCTACACAGTGGATGGCCTGGGACTGCGCACTACCAGCACCGACAGCAAATGGCCATATCAGCTTGGCAGGGAGGCGTGTGCCCGTACTGGAGGGAGCAGTGCCACCTCCCTGCAGTGGACCTAGGCCATGTTCTGCATCAGTACGTGGTGTGCAGTGCAACATAAAAGGTCTGGCTGAGGAAAAGTGCAGGTAGCCCCAGGGACTACCATGCATCTGTGGCAACAGTGTGGTGCAGTACACCCAGCCAGTGTGGCCAGGAGCAGAGGGTCATAGGTGCAAGTCCCAGCTGTGGTTCCTGCAGAACATGTCCCTATATTTTACCCTACAATGCAGATACAACAGCAACATGTGCAAAGCCCAAAGCAGCAGCGAACAAGGGTGCAAACACCCTCTCACACAGGCTCCACAATCCAATGATGCATGGAGAGGCAGGCTGTTGGCCCCAGCTTTGGGATGATATTATCACCAGAGCACTACTACTACCCCCTGCACAGTTTAGCAATGTCGGCACTGTAATCAGGACTAGTGTGGCGGGCAGGGCTGCCAACCACCCCTATCTTTGCATAATGCTGAAAAAGGAGTGAGCGTGTTTGTATGTCTATCCATTGTTCTGTGGCTGCTCACACTTCACTGGGCCCAAAATATCCCACTGTTACCAGCGTTAGCCTGATTAGATGCATAATGAGGAGCAGGGTATTTTGGGTATGGCCCGGACAGGGCAGATTGGTCAGGATGCATCTTCACAGGGTGTGGGGCAATGGCTGGGACACTGTAGTGCCTGACCACCACCTGCATGAACAGGGTGACCACAGCATGGCATGCTGGGAGGGCACTCACTCTGACCGAGCAGTGACCATGGCAGGTCTAGGTTCCCACACAGCGCTCTATATTATTTGTCTCTAGTGATATATTTGTGTTCCGCAGTACTGGGGTCCCAATCACTGAGATGCTTGCTTGCTGCACATAGTTCCTGGTGGACTGTCTGCAGTTAGACTGTGCATGGTCGGAGCACCTTTGAGGTACAGTCTGACTGTGCTGTCTGCTGGTGACTGGCAGACAGTGGTGGGAGGCACTTGGGGTTTCCAGACCTAACCCCAGCATTACTGCTGGTCTGCCACTGTCTCAGTCATAGGTATGGCTCTGGCCTACCAACCCTGAAGGGCTGTCTCATACAAACAGGATGGAGGTTGCTTCCCTGGGGCAGGGGAACTGTTCTTTACCTACAAAAGGGTGATGTGGGCCCTTTGAAGTATGTAGTATATACCACTGTAACCTATACAGCCACTGCTACACACACCTCATGCAATTCTAGGAACCCCTCTGCCCTGATAATAGCTGCCCATGTCAGCCAGATCCTCATATGGGGTACACACTAATCTGGCTGGTGTCTGGTACCACAGGGCCACATGTGACTGCAGGATACAGATGGACACCAAATTGCCTTCAGCTGCTCTGCACAGAACACCTGTCACACACTGGTAGTGATGGGGATGTACTGCGGACCTAGTGCTGGGCACCAATCCTATCCCTCAGGGTGACCACAGAACCTGCACAATGGCATGGTCTGTAGCTACTCTGTGCCAGTATCACACATTGTCAGTTCGTCTTTCCCAGCTGAGGTACCGGAGAGGTGCAGACCCCATTTGGTGATCAGCTGTAGACAGCTATTCAGCATGTGCATTGGATCATGGGTATTGCTGTGACATACACCATGGAGGTATAGCTTACTGGTTAATACATTGCCATTGTTGGCAGTCTTCATTGGTTCAGTTCCTCATTGTTCCCTCCTCTCATGCCTGTCCTACTCAAATAGTGTGCATGCCTCTAGAGGTCATATTTTTGCAGATCTGCGCTTCCAGCCCATAATACCCTCGCCACAATTTCCAACATTCCCTCGGTCCGTCTATCTACGTCTGTCAGCTGTGTAGAGTCCTGTCTGCCTGTGCAGGCTGCCAGCCCATGTCCTGCACTGCTACCCTTTCCTGCATTGTGCCTCATCGTGCTTGCCTCGCCTGTGCCTGATCTGCATGGCACCACCACTCCTCTGACCACCCATCATTGTAACTATCCTGCCACCTCCACCACCACTGGGGGACACGTATTCCCATCGTCTGCCACCAACTGTTTTTCCGGTACTTTACATTGCCAACACCCTGTGCTATTGTATAGCTGCCCCACCATGTTTGTCATCAGTACTGGCAGGCACATGGGATGCCCGCAGATATGGCAGGTCCAGCGGCTCCCACTTCTCCCTCCTTCACTCACCTGTTCATTGCCTTTCCTGAGTGCTCTATCTAGTGTTAGGGCTACATCTGTCTCTGTTCCGCACAGGTCATGCATGTCATCCTGAGGCACCTTGCAGTCCCTAGGGCACACTAACCTAGGACACCATAACCTTGTTAGGCCATCTTAACCTATGGTTCCATAGCCCTGGGTGCCTTCTGCGGTGACTTGTCCAAGGGTGCCTAATATGGCGCTTAGCCTAGGAGGCCCTATAGGGCACCTTCTGAGGCACCTTACAGGGCACCTTACTAGGCACCTTATAAGGCACCTTACAAGGCGCCTTACAAGGTGCCTTGCAAGGTGCTTTACAAGGCACCTTGTAACGCTCGTTATTCTAAGGCGCCTTGTAATGCGCGTTCTCTGTCAGTTTGCTGTAACAATGCACCGCCCATGCCTTTATATGGGCATCTCTACCTTTACCGCGGAACCTACCGCGAATGACATTACCGCAGTTTAGTAAACATACCCCTTAGTCTTATTTTTTTCTCTATAACATTAACAAAATTTGCCCCTTCTTCTCTGAACACACTACTAAAACACTTGTCCATTCTCTAATTACTTCCCATCTTGACTATTGCAACCTCCTTGCTGGTCTCCTTCTGAGTCATTTCTCCCCCCTTTAATCTATTCAGAACTCTGCTGTGCGACTAATCTTTCGCCAGCCTCGATATACTCATATAACTCCTCTTTTCAAGTCACTTCAATGGCTTCCCTTCCCTTTCCATATCCAATTCAAACTCCTCCTTCTGAGCTTTAAGTACATTCATTCTTCTGCTCCTCATTACCTTTCCTCTCTCCTCTCCCCCTATACCCCTCCTCGTGAACTCCACTCTTCTACTAGCTTGCTCCTCTCTTTGCCCTTTTCTTCCACTGCTAACTCCGGACTTCAGTCCTTTTACCTTGCTGCTCCTTATATCTTGAACAAAATTCCTGAGTCTATTCATGAGGATTCAACTCTGCTCCTTTTCAAATCTATGCTAAAGGCACACCTCTTTGAGGCTGCTTTTGGATCCTGATCCCTTGTTTCCTTGTGTCTTCTTAACCTTCCCTATTTTATCCTTGTTCCTTGTGTCACCCTTATTTATTTTATTTATTTATTTAACATTTTTTATATACCGTGCTATTTGTCATCAGTATTTTATCCTTGTTCCTATCTTTTGTCTTGTCTGTTGATTAGATTGTAAGCTCTGATGAGTAGGGGCTGTCTCTTTCTGTGTTTGTATAGTGCTGCATATGCCTTGTAGCACTTTATAAATGTTTTAAACGTATATAAATGTATTAGTGCTTTTTGCATGCTCTCATTCTTAGGGCCCCTTATTATTGACAGAGATATGTTTTGCATTTCACTATAGTGAGCCTTTGCTTATTTCTATTGGTCCATAACTAAGGAGTTCTACAGCCATATATGCTTTTTTGCAAACTATGTCAAGACGGGTATATCAACTTCTACTTGGTTTTATAACATTTTTGCGTGCACTGAGAGTACATTGCAATGTTCTGAGCATGCAACAGACTAGTATATATTTCCTGGTTGGCAGCACCATTTATGTATCATCAGTAGTCACGTGTAATTTGCATGAGCACAACATTGTCGGTGAGAGGAGCAGCTGAGGAGCACAGTGGAGGGGTGGCCGTATGGAGACGGGCAGGATTGGAAAAGTGCATATTTTAAGAATAGAGTGAGTGCGGGGATGTCCAAGCTGTTTCCTGCATCTACCAGTGTCCTATTATGACAGCGAGGGCCTTTGTTTATCCATAGTGGTTTATGCGTGCCACACTGGAAACATCTATGTCCCCGATTCCAGAATCGTGGGTGTGTCTAGACCCGTGGTTGTGGAATCAGGCTTAAATAAGGTCTGTCTTCAGTTCAGACATGCCCTCAGGTCATATGTGCATGTTATGGAATTGGGCTACATGTGAATCACCCAGGAAATTGTTAACAGATTACCTTAGAAGGACAAGTCTGGGACCTGTGTAGAAGCCAGCCTTTATTAAGTGTAAATTCCCTCACACCCGCCTCAGCCATTATCTTTGCTTTATATGCTCTTAAACCTATTAAAGGGGGAGAGGAGCTCAAATTCACTTTTAGGTTCAGGAATATATTAATTAAGCCCTGAAATTCATTAATGTTGAGATGAACAAAGTCCCTAAAACTTAATTGGTATGATTGTATCAGTACAAGTAACCCTAGCAACTTTAAGTAAACAACTTAAATAGCTAAACAAAACCTTAAAACTAAGATGCAGACAGCAGTCCAGCAGCAAGATGGGGGCTATCCAATCTTTTGCACTGAGTGTCACATCTACAATTTTCTCCTAGTTGGTGAGGTGTCTACCATATGCACTAAGGAATGAGTCTGATTTCTGGAGGCTAGGGTAGCAGACTTGAAGGACATAAGGAAGACAGTGATGTACACAAATGAGACCTAAAGGGACAAAGTACTGAAGTCCCAACTCCAGTCTGTCAGCCTCTCAATTGCCATGGAGGAGAGAGATCACGTGAAAGGAGATCAACACCTTAGTTGGCAGGAAGTGATCTCTAGCTAGGATCTCTCCACCAGGAGATGTAAAATCCTCTTGCACTGAGGAGGTTTCTTCAGGGACATGTGCCCATGAGGGGTTAGGACAGCCATTATAGTTGGTGATTCAATCATTAGACATGTAGATAGCTGAGTGGCTGGTGGACATGAGAATTACCTGTTAACATGCCTGCCTGGTGCAAAGGTAGCAGACCTCACACCCACCTGGACAATATTTTAGATCAGGTGCCCAACTCCAATTCTGGTGCACCACAATCCAGCCTGGTTTTCAGTATGTCCCTAATGAATATTCATGGTTATATTTTCATATGATGGGAGGTAGTGGATGCAAACATATCTCATAAACTTTCATTAGGGACATCATGAACACCAGACTGGATTGTGGTGCACCAGGACTGGAGTTGGCCATCCCTGTTTTAGATAGTGCTCAAGAGGAGTCTGCTGTCTTGGTACATGTTAGTACCAATGACATAGAAAGGTGTAAGAGGGAGATTCTGGAGGCCAAATTTAGGCTTTTAGGTAGGAAGTTGAAATCCAGAACTTCCAGGGTAGCATTCTCTGAAATGCTTCCTGTTCCACGGGCAGGACCCAAAAGTCAGGCAGAGCTCCGGAGTCTCAATGCATGGATAAGACAATGATGTAAAGAAGAGAGGTTTGGATTTGTTAGGAACTGGCAACATTCTGGGAGAGGGAGGGGCTTTTCGGAAAAGATGGGCTCCACCTTAACTGGGATGAAACCAGGCTGCTGTCATTAACCTTTAAAAAGGAGACAGAGTAGCTTTTAAACTAGATAATAGGGGAAAGCTGACAGCTGCTGAAGAATGGGTGGTTCAGAAGGATACTAACAATAGAGAGAAGTTAGAACATCCTGACAGAGAGGTTCCAATAAAGATAAAAGTAATCCAGCTGCCCTTAAGTACAGAACAGACAGAGCTTAAAGATTCCAAATTACCCCTATCAACTGATAACCAATGTTCCCTCTAATTTTCTGTAGGCTGTGTGCGCATAAAATATCAGCTGTGCAGCTTTTGAGGGAAGGTTAAATTTTTGTGCGCCACTTAATGACACTCGGAGTTATATACTTTAAAATGTGACTACACGTCAGAATACAGTATGTACACCACATTGATTGCACTAGAAAATATTGTAGAACTTGTGAAAACCGTAAATACACAACAACTTTTAAATTTTAAGACGTCTGTGTTGTTTTCTATCAGAATCAGAACCAAAATGTTTGTGCGCTCTGTTGTAAAAGTATGTGCGCTCGCTCGGCGAGGTGTGTGCGCGCGCACACGCGCACAGCTTAGAGGGAACAGTGCTGATAACCAGATTTATATGAATAAAATATAACCTCTAAAATGCCTGTATGCAAATGCTAGAAGTCTATAAAATAAGTTGGAAGAGTTAGAATATATAGCACTAAATGAAAGGTTAGATATAATTGGCATCTCAGAGACCTGGTGGAAGGAGGACAAGCAATGGGACAAACTGTGATACCTGGGTACAAATTATATCACAATAAGATGGTAGATCAAGTTGCTGGAGGGGATGTGCTCTGTGTTAGAGAGGGCATTCAATCACAAGGGATTCAAGTTTTGCAGGAAACCAAATGCACTGTAGAATCTCTATGGATAGAAATTACATTTAAAAGGGGACGGCAATGGCAGTGGGGGTGTACTACCGACTGCCTGGCCAGAATGAACAGATGGATGATGAAATGCTAAAAGAAATCAAGAAAGCTAACAAGAGTTACAACATGGCAAGAATGGGTGATTTCAATTGCCCAGTATCAACTGGGTCAGTGTCACAGCAGGATATGCTAGGGAGATAGTTTCTAGATGAAATCAATTACTACTTGTTGGAGTAGATGGTTCATGAACCAACTACAGGGGAAGCTATTTTGGACCTAGCCCTTAGTGGAATACAGGATCTGGTGCAAGACATACGGTGTTGGGATCACTTGGCAATAGTGATCATAGCATGAACATGTTTGATATCATAAATGGAGGAAGGGTGGCAAGGAAATCCACAGTACTAACTTTAAACTTTCAAAAGGGAGATTATGATAAAATGAAGAAAATAGTTAAGAAAAAAACAAAAGGAGCAACTTCAAAGGTTAAAGATTTACATCAAGCATGGATATTGTTTAAAAATACTATCTTGGAAGCCCAAACATGATGTATTCCACACTTTAAGAAAAGTGGAAGGAAGGCCAAAAAACTGCCAGCATGGTTTGAAGGTGAGGTCAGAGAAGCTGTTGTAGACAAAAAAAGCATCTTTCAAGAAATGGAAAAGGGAGTCAAATGACAAAAATGGGAAACAACATAAGCACTGATAAGTTAGATGCAAGGCATTGATAAAGCATGCAAAGAGAAAATTGGAAAATAAGCTTGCTGTGGAAGCAAAAATGCATAATGAAAACTTTTCCAAGTACATTCATTGCAAAACCCTGTGAGAGAGTCAGTTGGACCATTAGATAATAGAGGGGTCAAAGGGGAACCAAGGGAGGCTAAAGCCATAGCGGAAAGACTGAATGAATTATTTGCTTCAGACTTTACTGAAAAAGATGTAGAAAAATCAGGCATGAATAAAATGGTATTCAAAGATGATGAATCAGAAAAATTGAAATAAATATTGATAAACTGGGAAGATGTATTACAACAATTTGATAAATCACCTGGACCAGATGGTATACATTCAAGAATGTTGAAAGAACTGAAATATGATATTGCATGCCTACTGTTTGTAATCTGTAAACTATCATTAAAATCATCTGTAGTACCTGAAGACTGGAGAATGGCCAGTTTTTAAAAAGGGTTCCAGGGGTGGTTCGGGGAATTACAGACCGGTGAGATTGACATCAGTACCGAGCAAAATGGTAGAAGCCATTATAAAAAAAATATATTACTAAACATGTAGATAGTCATGGTTTAGTAGGAGAAAGCCAGCATGGATTTTGTCAAGGAAAGTCTTCTTACTAATCTGCTATGTTTTTTTGAAGGTGTGAATAAACAGGTACACAAAGGAGAGTCAGTTGATATAGTGTATCTAGATTTTCAGAAGGCCATTGACAAGGTTCCTCATGAGAGACTCTTGGCAAAATTAAAAAGTCATGGGAGCAAAGAATTTGAGAGGTTATTTATGCCCTGCGGTTCAACGGACCAGTATGATTTTAAAATCAGAGCATTTTCAATGTGGATGCTGCCAATGTTTTTCAATTATGGAAGAGGGGGCGAATATGGTAATAGAGAGCCACAAAATTGTTTCAGCTATGTGATTTACGCCTGGAGATGCCCATGTAAAAACTATTACATTGGGAAGACAATGCACCAGTTGAGGGTGCGGTTGTCTGAACATAAATACTGCCTAAGGAAAGGTAAGTAGGATGCCCCAAAAGGCAACCATTGTCAAGAAAATCAACATAAATTTTTGGATTTTCATTGTATGGTAATAGATCAGGTTCTTCCTAATATTCAGGGTGGCGATCAGGGGGTCTATTCTCTTACAACATGAAGAAAGATGGATCTTTGAACTAAACACATTAGAGCCTATGGGGCTTAATAGCTCTATCAAGTGGGGACTGTTGCTTTAAATTTACCATTTGTGTAAAGAATTGAAGTGAGCTCTTCCCATTCAATCTTTGATTGGTTCTTGAAAGCACTTAATTGCACTAATGACATCAGATGCTAGAGCCAGGATCTGAATAGTCTTTTTGATTGTTTTGCTGATGTAGCCCCCCCCTCAATGAAGTGAGAATTTGTGAAACAAAGATCTTTGTAGGGTGTGAAAAGAATGAAAATCTCCAGAGGATATCCTAAAGATAAGTAATGGATGGTGGCAGTACTGGCTTTAATTGGGAATTGTTACTGGCTTTTGCACTTTCTGTTTAACTACAGGTGTACTGGAGCGAGGCTGGTATTTTAGTCAGCGGCTGGAGTTGGGGAATACTTGTGGTGTTGATGTTTTTGCTGCTATTTTGGTGATTAGAGTTTGAGTGTTTAAAAAGTTTGCAGAATAATAAAAAAAATGTAATTTAGGAAGAATGTTAAATATTAAATATCGGATAGAATTCCTTTGAGTAATAAAAGGAGATGTTTTTTAGAGCTGTGATGGTAGCATGATGCAGCTGCCCTTCGGGTGGTGATCAACTGCTGTATAGAGGGATAGCACTTTACTGAGGTCTTTTCTCCTCCATCTGATGGATTGATTGAGGCTTTCTCTGTGTGCTTTCTGAATTTAAGTAATTTCATACTATCTATCTTTGAATGAGTGCAGTGCTGGGATTTTGTGTGAGTGTTGTTAGAATTCGCAGTAGGGTGTCTTTTGACTTACTATACTCATATCACCTCCATATTAAAGCAATTACACTGGTTCCCAATAATCATCCGAATCAAATAAAAAGTAATATTTAGCACATTAAAGATATTGCACATTCTACCCGCAGAATACTCGCAAACACTAATAAGGCAAACCATAGATGACAGATTAAGAAGGCAGAATACACAGAACCTCCTTGTTATACCAACTCTGAAGACATAAAGCAGACAAACAGCATGCAACCATGTCTTCACGCTATACGCACCAACTATCTGGAATTTCTTTCCGAATTAAGATCTATAGAGGCATTAACTGAATTTTAAAAAAAGCTAAAAACTCACCTATTTTTAGAATACTATAGTAGAGCTCCCTAGCATTATACTAAGGCCTCCTAAAAAGGCCACACTAAACCCAACCATGACAAGTGACAATACACAACCAACTACCCCCAAAAATTACAGCCATTTGAACACACACCTTCCACTCTTCTATATGCCTAACTACAACTGTACTGTCCATGAGAACGTAAGTAGTCAATGAAGAATATCTAACTATACACAATATGACAAGGTCAATTATGAAGTCTACCACTGCTACACTGTACACAAGTGAAATATTAACCAGACCGGTTTGTTTTAAACCTTTATAGGGCATTTGTTATTTGTGATTTGTTAACCAATTTTAGGTGATGCTTTGTTCTCTAGAACAATTGTTACTTGTTGATAGTAAACTGCTTTAACTGTTAGAAAAGTGGTAGAGAAAAGGTGTTTAATTAATTAATTCATTAAATTACGTGGAGCAGCCTCCAAATGGAGATGGTGGAGATGATGACTGCATCTGAATTTCAAGAAAGCATGGGATAGCTGCTACTACTGCTACTACTATTACTACTGATCATTTGTATAGCACTACGAGGCATATGTAGCGCTACACAGACACACGTAAAAGACAGTCCCTGCTCATCCGAACTTACAACCTAGTCAAGACAGACGGCACAACAACTGAGGACAAGGATACATCTAGGGGAATGATAAGGAAACACATCGGAGACTAGGTGCATCAGGATCCAAAAGCAAAGAAAATCTCTGAGGGAGAAGAAGGGATTGTTGAGAAGAGCAGCTGGTGTGGTAAGGCAGAGTAGATAAGGCCATATGGTCATTATCAGCTCTCATTTTCTTTGCTGTATGTTTGTATGTTAATTATGATATCTGAGGCGATGAAAATTATAGGGAGCATATATCTGGGAGGGTAAAATAAATTGTTTTAGGTTGTTTTAATAAAAGTGGGCCATTTTATTTATATTCTCTTATATACCATGCTATTCTGCATCAGTGCGGTTTACATTGAACAAACTGAAATTACATTGAACAGGATATTATAACTTGGAGATAACTATTTTACAGGGAACATGGGCTATGGAGGGTTAAGTGGCTTGCCCAAGACCACAAGGAGCACCTGTGGGACTTAGAAACCCCAGTCCTTCCAGCCCAAGGTTGCTGTCCTCTAATGGGATTTGAACCTCCAACCTTCCAGCCTGAAGTACCTTGTCCCACCCACTAGGCCACTCCTCCACTCCATTTCTCTACTGTATCATGATTGTGGGGTTCTTTTACTAAAGTGTGGTAAGCAGTTAGCGCATTCTAACAGCACAGGGCCATGATAAAGGTTACCAAGTTGGCATGACAGCACATGCTAATTCCCGTTTTAACTGCTCATTGCACGATGGGGCAGAGATTGAACAGGCTATGGGTGGAGAATGGACTGCATATTGCAGTTAGCACGTGCTAATTCCAGCATGCTGTTGCTTTTACAGTTAGCGTTGTGCACTTATACCACCTCCAAGGGTGATGTTAAGTGCATCCATGCTAATTGCGAATGAACCTAACATATACTGAGGGACTTTTCCATGCAGCAAGTGCAGGGGGCATGCTGGGCACTCCCCTTACAGTTATTGCACAGCTTTTGCACTTACTGTGCGCTATTGTTTACAGACAGGGAGTTTTATTATTTTATTGTTATTTTGTATGGTTTATTTCAATGTTGCATAGCACTCTGGATAATCTACCAGGATCTGGAAGCCAATCTTTTTTAAAAGAAATAAATAAATAATATCTATAGTGCTCATTGCAAATAGAGAAATTATGGACTATGAATATCACAAGTTATTGTAATGCACATTCAAAAACTATTTATGGTCAACAGCTCTACCACATCATCTCAGCAATCAGAACAAGCACCGCCCCCACGGACCCTTGCCCAGTATCATGGATAAAGGCCACCAAATCGAGCTTCATCCACATCATACACGACATTGTCCTCAACTCACTCACCCAGGGTCTCCTGCCAGCTCAACTCAAACTGGCTACAGTACGCCCAATACCTAAGAAAACCACCCTCGACAAGAAAGACCCTGCAGCATACAGACCAATATCCAGCATACCTTTTCTGGCAAAAATTATAGAAAAAGCAGTGCAACAACAACTACAGGAACATATCGACGACCACGCTCCTCTAGACGACAACCAGCACGGCTTCCGCCCCCAACATGGAGTTGAAACACTGCTGATCTACCTCATAGACAACATCCTCAGAGTCATAGACAACAACACTAAAGGCATCCTAATGATCTTCGTCGACATCTCCTCCGCTTTCGACACGGTTGACCACCTAACCCTCCTGGAAAGACTAAAGGAAATTGGACTTCATGGTACCACGTTAAAATGGTTCCAATCCTACCTCACCGACAGGCAGCTGCAAGTCAAGATAGGCCACAACACCTCTCAACCCATAAAAATCCGCCAAGGAGTACCTCAAGGATCCGCCCTCTCGGCACTCCTGTTCAACATATACATCCAACCGATATGCGACATCATGAAAGCGAACAACATTCAATACACCATCTACGCAGACGACATCATGATATACACACCTATCTCTACCGACAACCCAGACTACAAGAGAATAACTGACTGCCTAACACAAATGACAAACTGGTGCACGAACAACAACCTCTCAATCAACTACAGCAAGACTGAGGCTCTAATAATCACTCGCAACCATGACTTCATCCACCCACCGGACATCAAAATAGCAGACACAACCATTCCAATAAAATCCGAAGTAAAATACCTTGGAGTAACCCTGGACAACGAACTAAATCTCAAGTCTCACGTTAACAAAACGGTCAAGAATGCATACCATAGAATGAGAATCATCAGACGGCTTAAACCCCTCCTCGACGCAGAACACTTCCGCACTGTATGCCAAGCACTCATCACCCCATTAATGGATTTCTGCAACCCCATCTACCTTGGCCTACCAAAGCAAACTCTCAAACCGCTCCAACTAGCCC
Organism: Ichthyophis bannanicus; assembly: GCA_033557465.1. Lineage (NCBI taxonomy): Eukaryota > Metazoa > Chordata > Amphibia > Gymnophiona > Ichthyophiidae > Ichthyophis > Ichthyophis bannanicus. Next base: position 367,158,366 of record CM066038.1, on the reverse strand, counting down.
AAAATACCGCAGCACGCATCATTTCTGGCTCAACAAGACAGGACCACATTACCCCGGTTCTCAAAGACCTACACTGGCTTCCAATCAGCTCACGCATTAAATACAAAACAATAATAAACATATTCAAAATCAAACACCACATTTCAGCCAACAGCCTGCACACCCTCATTCAGCCAGACACCAGCACCCGCCCGAGAAGACAAGGAACCTCCAACAGAGTCAACACACCGAGGGACTTCAGAAAAACACGAAAAGACACCACAGAGAGAGCCCTCTCCCTGGCAGCCCCAACCATTTGGAACTCCCTCCCAGACGAGCTGAGAGCGACAACGGACCTCAAGGACTTCCGCAAACAGCTGAAGACAGCTCTGTTCATAGAACATTATGGACACGTCACTTAATCAACAAGGTCTGTTCAACAAAGACCCCCCCCCTGACGAAAGATTGTATATCGGCACAGGATTTATCCCATGACCTATCTGAATAGTACCTAGTATTATAGAACATGCTGTATCATAGCGCACCCTGTACATAGCCCCCCTAATCTAGAACACACCCCCCACACGCACACCACCCCCCTGCACTCCCTGCATGAACCCCCCCCCACCGCACCTCACTTCCCCATCACTGCATGAACCCCCTCCACATCTTCTGATTGTTTTGTTGTGACACCGCCTTGATTTTTATGATAAGACGGTCTAGAAATACTGTTAAATAAATAAATAAATAAATAAACAGTGTCTCTCCTAAAACTGGGTCACATCACATATCTATATATTCCATCATTTCTAAAGCATAATTCCATAACCGAGGCAGGCGGACCTTGGTGCATCGGGCCCATTTCCACCTTCCCCCATCCCCCCCCCCCCAATCTTCCCCACTCAACAAAAGACACACACCACATTTCATGGAACTCAACTGGTCGCAGCTTTATTAACCTTTAACAATTTCAATATGCCAACATAATATGCCAACATGCTACACCTTCACAATCGATTAGCGGCACCCGGCCCGCACCAGCCATACCTTAGCAAAGCGCCTTGCCACCGCTAACGCCATAACTTGCCCCCCCCCGGCAAGTTACCTAACCCTTTCCCCGACTTCGCCATGCTATAGCAAAAGTCGACCAGGGTTTGTCCGGGTCAGGGGCACCCCGCCCCCGCCCTAGGTGTAGCCTGAGGCTCCGGACCCCGGAAACCTCCGGGATCCCGCCACCACCCCCCAAGCTGCAACACCCCATAAACCCCAACCCTCCTAAATATGGGGCGGGTGGGCGGGAAGCCGGCACCCCCAAGCAGCCCCCGCCGCGAATGAACACGCGGAGGCTGCCCGCCGGCTCCTACCACCCACCACGCTGCCAGGAACCACCCTGATTGGCTCCTGCGCGGCAGCCACCGCCGGGAGCCAATCACTTTAAACTAGCCGAGGCCGCGCGCAGGGCCCGCGCACCGGCCGCGCGCCCGGTTACAGTCGGCCGCCGGGACCCTGCCCGCGGCCTCCTCATTAACCGAGGCAGGCGGACCTTGGTGCATCGGGCCCATTTCCACCTTCCCCCATCCCCCCCCCCCCAATCTTCCCCACTCAACAAAAGACACACACCACATTTCATGGAACTCAACGGGTCGCAGCTTTATTAACCTTTAACAATTTCAATATGCCAACATGCTACACCTTCACAATCGATTAGCGGCACCCGGCCCGCACCAGCTATACCTTAGCAAAGCGCCTTGCCACCGCTAACGCCATAATTTGCCCCCCCGGCAAGTTACCTAACCCTTTCCCCGACTTCGCCATGCTATAGCAAAAGTCGACCAGGGTTTGTCCGGGTCAGGGGCACCCCGCCCCCGCCCTAGGTGTAGCCTGAGGCTCCGGACCCCGGAAACCTCTGGGATCCCGCCACCGGCACAGGTAACAACCATGTTCCTGTGCCGCCCCCCTCCAAAAGCCAAGCTGCGACCAGTGAGCACCCTCCACCCCCACAAGTTCCCAGACCTGCTGCCGCACCTAAAAGAGGGGAGCCCGCACTGCTGGCGGGAATTGCCCCCAGCAGCCTTATACAGCCCCGGCCTACACCCCCCCAATAAGGCATCATAGGACACCCCTCTCGCCAGCCAGTGAGCTATTAGCCAGCCCCCGCGACCAACCCCGCTGGTACCCACATGCAGGCCTTTAACAAATTAGCCCCCCGCACACGTACCCAGAACCGCCTGCAAAAACCCTAGCAAAAACACCCACCTGCCCAGCTCCGAGCAGATGCATTACCGGGAACCCGATAAAGCATCCTATGATACCACAATGGTGGCCAATCCAGCTAGTAGCCCCCCGCCCCCCAACCAACGCCGCCAGCTCCAACATGCAAGCCTTGAAGCCAAGGCAGCCCCCAGCCACATTCCCAAAACAACACACCGGCAAAAAAAACCCCCCCAGAAAAGTCCCCTGGCGCCGCTCTGAGCAGATGCCTGCATTACCTGACCACGATAGTTGCATCCAACACTGCAAGCCATCGCTATAACCGCCCGTGGCGCCGTAGCAAAGGAAGCCGCCGCGACCCGCAAAGGTCCGGGCTTACCTAGCCATGGTATAGCCACCACACCTGGGTCGCTCCTCCAATTGTCAGGCACCGCCTCACCAGAACTCACCAGGTCCCAGCTCAGCAGACAAAGGAGTGCAGGGTCCCCAACCTCCAGAAGGCTCCAGACCCCACCTGCAAAATAAAGGAACAAGGAAAAGTCCCCACCCCCCCCGACCCACCAGGTCCGGCACCGCGACACTGAACCCCTACCTGCCCGAGAGCACCATGCCTATACTCTACGGGACTTGTATAACCACCCAACAGGCAACAGAGCGCGGTGCAAAGAAGTAAACTCGCCCCCACCAAGCACCGCGCCATTCCAATCACTGCAAGCGCCGGAAAACCCCGGGGCAAGAGACCCACACCCCCTCCCCACATACGACATGGCCGTCACGGGGAATTGCATGCCTCCTCCAGCCCCACATTGACACCCAGACGAGCCGATTGGTAATCTCGGCCAAGCATACCAAACCACCCAGCACCAAACGTGGGGGGGGATCCCCCCCTCGCCCCCAATCCCGACCGGAGCCACCACCCACTCCCCCTTTCGAACGGCCCTCTCAAAATGGGCCCGACAAAGCTACACACCCCCTTGCGGACAACCGCAGTGCACCAAAAAAGGGGGGGGGCCAGCCCTGTACATCATGTGCGCGAGGCCGGACGGCCGGGCCTCACCCCCCCCCCTCGCAGTAACCGGCGAGCTACCAATCCTCCCAACCAGCGATCCGCATACCTCAGTCGCTCAAGACAACCGTCCCCACGGCAAACCCCACCACATTCTGAAACCCTCCCCCCACACCCATATCCACCCCGCTGTACCCAACAAACAGGGACTCCAGTTGCCGCCCGTGCCCGACTGAAACCGGACCACGTAGGCACAGCCCTGAGGACACCCACACCACGGCCCTTGTGACACCAATTGCAGCAGGAAAAGCCGCATGCATCCCGGGACAGGGCTCCTTCAAGGTCACCTGGCCCCAGATCCCTCATTGTCCGCTTCGTGGCCAAATCCCAAACCCGGTCCACCAGACTCAATAGAGCCATGACCATCCCGGCCACCCAGCTAGGGAGAAACCAAGCATCCCTCAACACTCGCACTTGTAAAGATGCCAACACCGCCACCCGCATCCACTCGCCCCCCTTTGCCCACCGCCGCATTGCCGCCCACCATACCGCCTCACGGATGCGGAGACAAGCAGGACAAAGCTCCCCCACTACCCATAACCGAAACCGCTCCCAAAAGGAGATCTCAGCAGCTGACCCGACACCAGCCACTACTACCGGCCCATTATGCCCGGCACAGGAAAACAACACCGAACGAAAACAAAACCCCAAAGGCGCGGATACCGCCGAAGCTGCCCCTGCAAAGCGTGACCCATAGACGACCACCGCAACAGAGCGCAGTCCGGAGGTAGGCAGGTTGACATATGCAGCCCCAACCTGCGGTACGAACCCCCCCCACCCCCATCCCCACCCCCACCCCACCCCCTTCCTGGTAACCCCCCGCCCTTTCCGCCAGTACCCACCAAACAGCTGCCATCCGCCCCCAGGACCCCTCCCACATAGCACAATCAGGCCCCCCCCGTGCGTGTCCGGTACCCCCAATACCAATCGCGTACCCATATCATCCCGGAGCGCCCGAGCATGCGATGTCCCCCCACCCGGCTAATCCCCCCACCCGGCTAAGCACCGAGGTAGCAAGTCCAAGGCCCCATGCACGCAACCCCCAGAACCCACCACACATTACCAACCACTATGCCCCCCGTTATGCTCACACCCGAGCGCTTCCTGCCCCCAAACAGTCGCAAGCCTGTAGAGATTGCGACAGGCAGCCCCAATGCCAAGGTGGCCTGGTATCCCTTCCAATGACTCGGAGAACATGACCCCCGGCGTGCCTCCCCCAGCCCTGGGCCCCCACCCCCCAACGCCAGCCGACCCCTTCCACGGCAGCCCAAACACAGCCGCCAACGATGCAGCACCCGCGTAGGAGGAGGAAGCCGACCCCGAAGCCGCCGAAGAATACCATCCGCACCTCCCCGCCCTACCTCCCCGACCGTGCAGCCCATGCCCTTCCCCGCCCGGGGAGGGGGGGGAGGGGGGAGCCCGACCACTCACCTGCTTCGCAACCGGCTGCCCCGGCAGCAGCAGTCCCGGCGTCCCGCTGGCTTATGTCATCGCAGGTCTGCGCCGTCTCACTGCGCCACACCGGAAGCCTCCACTGCAGCACCACACCGAATGGACTAGCCCCAAGCCTCCACGACGAGGGCACCAGCGCCGGCCCCTGTGGAGACATAAGCGAAAAAACCAGGGGGGGGGGGCGAAACCAAGCAACCACCTTCCTAGCAACCCCCGACCCAAGAACACCGCCCACGCTTACCTTCCCGAAAGCTGCACCGCACTCATGGCCCCGGACCCCCGACCGCTCCCCTCCAACGTAGCCGAATGCGACGATAAACAGTGAACGACGCGTACGAGGAACCAGGCCGACAACACCGTCACCAAGAAGGCTTACGCTTCTGTGCACCTCCTTGTCCACCCCGCAGCTGCCCCCCAGTCCATCCCCCCCCTCTGCACAGCCGTCCCGATCCACTCACCTGACGCACCCCTCACCATCTCCGCGGTCATAGTGGGCTCGGGATGATCCGTCGCTGGCTGTCCATCACGCGGTCGCCGGCCGCGCACTACAGCACTCGCTCCTGCCGCCTCGGACTGCTGCCATCCAGGTGGTACCTGAGGATAGAAGATACCAAAGGCGAAAAGGCACCTGCCACTGACCAAGGCTGCAGCCACACCCCCGACCACTCCACCCGAGAAGAGCCTTACCTGCCCCCCCCGCCACTGCCCCCCCCCCCGGCGGGTCCCACCCCCCTGCATTTCATGCAAGCTAACCGCACCCGTAAACACCGATCCCTCTGAGCTGTGCGCGTGTGCGCACGCCCACACCTCGCCAAGTGAGCACACATACGTTACCACAGCACACAAAAAGCTGTCTCCGATTCTGATAGAAAACAACGCAGACGTCAGAAATTTGAAAAGTTATGAATGTAGTCGCTAGAAATTTCCCACTTCATTAATAAGCGGCTGGCGTCATTGACTTAAATAAAATTAATGCGGTGCACATACTGTGTTCCGCCTAGCGGTCAAATGTCGCTATGTGGCGCCCAATATTTAACTTCTGCAACTGCCCACAACTAATATTCAATGCGCACCCAGATAATTAGAGGGAACATTACCCGCCAGCCCCCTTCACCCTCTCCGCCCCCTTCCAAGCCCTCCCCCCTGCCTTACCCCGCCCCCGGTGAACAGATCCTCCAGTCATGCTCTCCCCGAACCTCAGTCCGTGCACAGGACTACAAGGGTCCACCGGACCCGCCACCCAAAGGTCTTCCCCCCCCCCCGCCGAGCTTTCGCGGCACCCTCCCCTCTTTTACAACCGCAGGCCAAGCCAATACGCGCGACGGAAAGCCATGACCTGAGGCGAAAATTCAACCAGACATGGCCAAATCCAGGCCATCCGCCATAACTCCTCCAGAGATGGAAGATGGCATCCCCTGAACACTGCCTCACAAATGCCACCGGCCACCAGGCACACCCCACCTCCATCCATATAACTAGACGAACCAAGCACACATTAGCCAAGTCTGACCCCAATAAGCACAAGACAGAAAGACCGAAGACAGCATACTTTCCCCTCCATTTTCCCTTAGTCTATGACCCCTCAAACATCCCCCCCGTTCCACGATGTATTTTTCCTCCATCCCCCCCCACCGACATGCACGGAGCTCCGCCCCCCCACCCGCTTGACAATGCAGGCCTGCCCGCCCCCAGCAGCCCGCAGAGGACCAGCACCCACCGACGTACCCAGCCAAGACCACCAGCGCTCCTCGTGTCCGCCGCGGCCGCCCACGCCGAGTCGGCCGGGAGCCGGACGATCACCGCCGCACCCCAAACCGGTCCTCCACAGCCCGTCCTCTGCAAGCCGGCACCCCTGAGCAGCCCCCGCCGCGAATGAACACGCGGAGGCTGCCCACCGGCTCCTACCACCCACCACGCTGCCACCCACCACGCTGCCAGGAACCACCCTGATTGGCTCCCACGCGGCAGCCACCGCCGGGAGCCAATCACTTTAAACTAGCCGAGGCCGCGCGCAGGGCCCGCGCACCGGCCGCACGCCCGGTTACAGTCAGACGCCGGGACCCTGCCCGCGGCCTCCTCATTTATGGAAATGTATTCAAGAACAAAGTTGCAAATCCAAATGTTCTAAACAATTGAAACATCTATGGACTAATAGATTTTGGGGTGGAAATGTCTTGCATTACTATAGATTTCTGTTCATTTTCTCCTCTGTGTTGTTTTCAATAGACAGAGAGTTAATTTTGCAGTAGGCATACTGAGCTCCATTTCCAAAGGCTGTTCTTACTGCACGCTTTATAATACAGTCATAACAGTTCATAAACAGAAACGACATACTGCTAGAATCATTTTTTAAAATAATATTACACACTTACAACACACAATGCAGATTAGATAAATTCTATTGTAAGCACAATCATAAATAAGTACAAAAGATAAAGGCCTATAATAATAGTATTCAATTGACCAATATAATAATATAATCCTTTCATTGATTTTCTTGCTTAAAAACAAGATTGTGATATTTATTTACATCATGTTTTCTTCCAGTCAAGTCTATGATGAATAGATCTTTGTAGACAATAATAATAGATCCTTGTAGACAATAATACCCAGAAAATCAATTTATTTATATCCTGCTTTTCACTGGGTCAAGGCAGTCAATTGGGAGATACATTTAACATGAGGGGATATGACACACATATGCTAATACTTACAGGGAACATGGGCAATGGAGGGTTAAGTGGCTTGCCCAAGACCACAAGGAGTGCCTATAGGACTAGAAATCCTAGTCCCTCCAGCCTGAGATTGCTGTCCCCAGGTGGGACTTGAACCCCTAGCCCTCTGGCCTGAAGTACCTTGTCCTAACCACTAGGCCACTCCTCCCAAGAGTTTGATTCCCACTGGCACTCCTTGTGACCTTGGGCAAGTCACTTTACACTTATTTATTTAACAATGATTTATATACCGCATCTTTCATAGATCAGTTGCGGTTCACAATGAACAACAATTAACAAAGCAGAGTTTGTTTTACATATAACATCATATATCACTTCATCACTTCATTGCCTTGGAAGAAAAGGCCTGGCAATCTGCTTCCGGTGATACATTGCCAAGAAAACCCAGAGGCAGGTAGGTCGCCAGGAGTCAGCACAGACTTGATGGCCCTAAAAAAAAAAAAAAAAAAGAGAATAGGCTTCGGATTATATTCCAGAGGTTTTGTTTCTGGTATTTTTGATATCCAGTGTCTATGCTTTGATACTTAAGTTTTAACTTGTTGTCTGCTTCGAGCAAATATGGTAAAATGTCTCAATCTTTGGAATGGACCACCTTTGGCATCTCTGTTTGTATAAATAGCATGCCATACTGGTTGCAAATTTATAAGATTTTATTGACAAACTCAAAGTTCCATATAGTGCAAGACTTCAGATACACAAAGTCCTCATTGACAAGCATGTGAGACATTAAAGCCAAGCAATAATTATAGAAATCCTTTGGTGGCTGTGTTTCTTAACTTCAGAAAGATGAAATACCACTGAAGTGCAGATACAAATGGACATGTGAATGCTTATGAAAAACATAGACACAAGGAGAATGCTCTTGATGCTCCATCAGGGACAGTCCTTAAGCCACGACAGAGACAGGTGACAGCAGCATCAAAGACAGTACTATACTGCAATCCAAAGAGAGGTGACAGCAGCCCTGCAGGGAAATAAAGCACACAGATCTTGCAGTGTCAACAGAGAGACTCTTCAGACAACCATTCCTACCATTAAGTACTCTGAAAGCAGTACCATCAGACCATCTCAGCATCTGGAACCTGCAAGGATGGCAGCACAGAGGAAGGTACTTGCCCATCAACTGGAAATTATCAAATGAGAGATTTTAAAGGCATTTAACTGGAATTTGAATGTAACCAGGACTAAAATACTAATGTTTTACAATATGAAGCATAACATTTCCAAGTAAACCACAGAAATTATATATATAACAAGTGAATTGGAAAAAATTCAAATAATGTTTCTTTAAAATGTAAAAATAGTTGAAATCCTAATAATATAAAAATAGCAAAACACAGGGGGGGCGGAGCCTGATGTCCAGCGGGATGGTCGCATAACGCTGAGGCTCCCGAGAGGCCTACTCAGAATCCTGAATTAACACCTCACTAACTTAGAACTTCTACTCTGATCTTGCCGGGGCACATTGGTGAGATGGCGGGGACCAAACCAACACGCCTGGAATTTGGATCTCTAGCGGCTTCTCACGGCAAACGTTCCAAAACTGAACCTCCGTCCCCGCAGAAGGGGCCGGCCTTGTGCGAGGGCCCCGAAATGCAGCAGGAAATCCTCGTAGAGATTAGAGGGGTCAAAAACCTTGTGCAGGCAAACGGTGAAGCACTCCGAGCGCTGCGGGAAGATTTTGGTGTGCTGCAAAGCAAGCTAGAAGGGCTTTCTTCGCGTCAGGACAAAATGGAGAGCATATTGGACTCCCATGCAGCCCGGTTGTCCAAACTCGACAAAGTTGAACGACAGGTGCGGACCTTGCAGAAAGAGGTGGAAGATGGCAATAATAGAGCGCGCCGCAACAACATACGACTCGTGGGCATACCGGAGGGAGCGGAATCGGGAGACATGAAAGAGTTTTTAGGCAAAATCCTCCCCTCCCTGCTCCAAATCACCTTTACCAAAGAGTTGGAGATTGATCGCGCTTATCGTGTACCCACAAGCATAACGCTTAACAGGAAGACCCCGCGGCCTATCATTTTTCGATTATTGAGATATCAACACGCGGAGCAAATTCTAAGTGCCTCTCGGGCAAAGGGCCATATGGAGTTTGAGAGCCACAAGATCTCCTTCTATCCCGACCTGGCTAAACTCACGGCCGACCGCCGAAAGCGTTTTCTGGAATTCCGGCCGAGGCTTCAACAACTACAAGCACGCTATGGCCTGATGTACCCGGCCAAGCTCCGAGTCACGCTTCACAATCAGACAAGAACATTTGAGGACCCTGATCTACTAGCGAAGTTTTTGGATTCCAAGGAAGCCGACTTGATGCGCTGACTTCTAGAGTATTCCTGCAAGTCTCCTCATCTCCGCTGTACCTGCCATATCGGATCTGCCGCAGCCTAGCAAAGCGTCTGGCATGGGCAGTCTGTGGCCTTGCTTTTGATGGTATCTGTGACCCGACTCCATCTACCCACAGTAGCCTTGACGAGTATCAGAGACAGTGTTATTATGGACTCTGGTGTTTCTTTTCTTTTTTTTACATGTCTTTCTAGTTCCTCTCCGCGGGCTTAAACAGAGCAGCGAGGGAAAAACTCTTCCCTCGCGCTCTGAGAGCCGGCGCGTGTGACTGGAGGGAGGCAGCTGAGAGAGGTGATACCGGGGAGGGCAGGCTCTGCTGGGCAGGGGGGGCCCCGCGGCACACTCGATTCTGCCGCGGCGGCCCCGGCCCCGGCAGAGGCAGCGACAGCTTGTTTTGTAAAAAAAAATTCACTGGGCTGGGGTGGGCTGGGGGGGTTAGGACTGGTGATGGGCTGGGGGGGGTAGGAGTGGTAAGGGCTGTGGGCTGTTGGGGGGTTAGGACGGGGGATGGGCTGGGGGGGGTAGAAGTGGTAATGGCTGTGGGCTGTTGGGGGGGTTAGGAGTGGTGATGGGCTGGGGGGTTAGGAGTGGTGATGGCTGTGGGCTGCTGGGGGGGTTAGGACTGGTGATGGGCTGGGGGGGGTTAGGAGTGGTAATGGCTGTGGGCTGTTGGGGGGGTTAGGACTGGTGATGGGCTGGGGGGGGGTAGGAGTGGTAATGGCTGTGGGCTGTTGGGGGGGTTAGGAGTGGTGATGGGCTGGGGGGGTTAGGAGTGGTAATGGCTGTGGGCTGCTGGGGGGGTTAGGACTGGTGATGGGCTGGGGGGGGTTAGGAGTGGTAATGGCTGTGGGCTGTTGGGGGGGTTAGGACTGGTGATGGGCTGGGGGGGGTTAGGATTGGTAATGGCTGTGGGCTGTTGGGGGGGTTAGGACTGGTAATGGGCTATGGGGGGGTTAGGAGTGGTGATGGGCTATGGGGGGGCTATGGGCTATGGGGGAGCTAAGTCTATATGGGCTGATGGGATTAGGACTGGAAGTGGGTTGATGGGGGCTTAGGACTGGTAATGGGCTATTGGGGGGGGCTTAAACTAAAAATTGGGTGATGGGGATTAGGACTGGAAATGGGCTGGTGGGATTAGGACTGGGAGTGGGCTATGGGGGCTAGGACTGGTAATGGGTTGGGGGGTTGCTAGGACTGGAAATGGGCTGGGGGATTAAGACTGGAGGTGGGCTGATGGAGTTAGGACTGGTAATGGACTGTGGGCTGTTGGGGGGGTTAGGACTGGTAATGGGCTATGGGGGGCTAGGACAGGAAATGGGCTGATGGGAAGGGGTTAGGACTTGAGGTGGGCTGATCGGGTTAGGACTGGTAATGGACTGTGGGCTAAAGGGGGGGATAGGACTGGCAATGGGCTATGGGGGGGTTAAGACTGGTAATGGGCTGTTGGCTGATGGGGGCTGTCTGGTAATGGGCTATGGGGGGTTAGGACTGATAATGGCCTATGGGGGGGGCTAGGACAGGAAATGGGCTGATGGGGAGGGGTTAGGACTTCAGGTGGGCTGATGGGGTTAGGACTGGTAATGGACTGTGGGCTGATGGGGGGGGTTAGGACTGGCAATGGGCTATGGGGGGCTGACTGGAAATGTGTTGATGTGGGTTAGGACTGTAAGTTGGCTGATGGTGGGTTAGGACTGAAAATGGGGTTATGGGGGGCTAAGAATGAAAATGGGGTGATGGAGGGTTAGGACTGGAAGTGGGTTGATGGGGGGGCTAGGACTGGTATTGGGTTGATGGGGGGGGCTAGGACTGGAAATGGGCTAATGGGGGGCTAGGACTGGAAATGGGCTGATGCAGGGACTAGAAGGGAATGGATGCTGGGTGAGGCTGGAACTAGAAGGGAGCTGGTGTTGGGGGAGGATTAGAATGGGATGGGGCTGGGAGAGTAAAATGGAGAGGGGAAAAATATTTTGTGTGGGAGGGATAAAAAATCTACAATTGGCCGGGTATTGGGAGAGTAAGTGGGGATTGAGGATGGAGGGGTAAATTTTGAGTAGATGAAATAGGAATGAGGAAAGAGCAAAAGGAGAAAGATTAGTATGTTAAAGCAGATGTAGAGAGAGAATGGAAAAAAAAAAACAAGAAGACAGAAGAAAGGACAAATGGACAGCAGATGGAGAGTTAGCAGAAGACACGAAGAAACCAGAAGAAAGTGGCTGGAACAATTGCAACTGAAAAAAAATGCACAAAAGGTAGAAAAATATCTCTTTATTTTGAATTTATTAACTGGAATATGTCAGCTCTGGGAAATGTGCATCATTAATTTTTGCGCTTTGTTTAGTACAAGAGGAAATTAATTTATAGTTTTATTTCTACAGTGTTGTTGTATATTCCAAGTTTGGCTTTTGGGGTTCCCAGTTTAATTATTGTCTCCTGTTTCTAAATTGTGATTCCTTGTTTGGTGATGGTCTATGTTGTGCATGTGTAACTGAGCTGAGGTATTCTGTTTATATAATTCCTATTTGACATTGCCACTTGTTCTTTCCCCAGTAGGTCATGTATTGTTGTTCTCTGAAATGTATTGGTTTAATATTTGCAGTGTTGCCTTTTGATAGTTAGGGTATGGTGCTTTGTGAGTCCTGGTAGTGCTGTTAGGATATGGCGGATTTGCTATGGGTTCTAAATGGGCAGTGTTTGTAGTAGTTCCTAATGTGCCTGGCGGTTGGTACTGGATTATAGTAATGTAGAAACCTTTTAGTCTTTCTTTATCCATATACTCATTAAGAGGCATGTTTACTAAAAGTTAGTGTATGGCAGAGCTACTCAATTCCAGTCCTGGTGGTCCACAATCCTGCAGGTTTTCAGGATATCCCTAATAAATATGCATGAGATATATATGCATTGGAGATATCCTGCCAACCTGACTGGTTTGTGGCCCTCCAGGGCTGGATTTCGAGACCCCTGCCTTACATCTCTGTCATTTACGATTGTGAGTGGGCAAGGTGCAGATGTCCAAGACATCAAAAAAGTTAGATAGCATTTGTCACATTCCTCCTTGCTTCTCACCACCACCAAAATATTATCTATTAGACAACTTTTTGGTGGTGGTGAGAATCGAGGAGGAATGTGACACATTCTATCTACCCTTTTGATGTCTAGGATATCTGTACCTTGTTCACTCACAATCTTAAATGACAGAGATGTAAAGCAGGGGTCTCCAAATCCAGCCCTGGAGGGCCACAAACCAGTCAGGTTGGCAGGATACCTCCAATGCATATATATCTCATGCATATTTATTAGGGATATCCCGAAAACCTGCAGGATTGTGGACCACCAGGACTGGAATTGAGTAGCTCTGGTGTATGGTAACATTATGCAAATATTTATGCAAATGAGACACCTTATGCAAATGAGGCCCCGCACCGAGTCTCCGCACATGGCCCCGCACCCCCCTTGGGCCGCCCCTGGGCCCACCGGAGGGCTTTAGAGGGAGCCGGGGAAGCCCGCGCGAGGCCCCGGCTCCCTCTGTACAGCCGCCAGCGTGAAGAGCCTTTTCCTTCACGCTGGCGGCTGTTTCTGTGAAGCCGCGAATGCTGGGAAAGGTTAAAGGTTGCCCTTTAACCTTTCCCAGCATTCCCGGCTTCACAGTAACAGCCGCCAGCGTGAAGGAAAAAGGCTCTTCACGCTGGCGGCTGTACAGAGGGAGCCGGGGCCTCGCGCGGGCTTCCCCGGCTCCCTCTGAAGCCCCTCAGACAGCCGTGATGCTGTCCGGGGGGCCAGGACTGCATGGGGGGGCCCAGGACTGCACGGGGCGGGCCAGGACTGCACGGGGGCACGGGGGGGGCCCAGGACTGCACGGGGGGGCCCAGGACTGCACGGGGGCGGGCCCAGGACTGCACGGAGGCACGGGGGGGGGGACACGGGGGGCCCAGGACTGCACAGGGTGGGCCCAGGACTGCACGGGGACATGGGGGGGGGGGCCCACAATTTTTCTTGGCGTAGGGCCTCACTCTAGCTAAATCCGGCCCTGCTGAAGATAATAGTGTGAAGTGCAGGGGAGTGATGGAAAGGGCACAGCAATTTTCTCAAACCAGGAAAAGAGTCAAAGGGGACTGCAACCTAAAATTTGCTAGCAGTGTTTGGTCAATTGTGCTTCTCTTAAGGGGAGAGAATAAAGTTTCCTCATCAAGTCTTGCTGGGTACCTTTATTTGGTGATCTCATTGTATAACATCTGTGCTAAATCTCAGCAAAGCAACACTACAATTAAATTATGGTAAGAAAGAAAAAGAAAGATAGATACTAGCCACATGTTGCCCAGGATAAAAAGGTGCCTATCTGTAGCTTATGCACGAGGGCTAACGATGGTGGTAGCGATAGTGCAGACACTACAGATGAAGATAACAACATCCTTGCCATTGATAAAGGCCACAAGTGACCATGGACTCAATGTGGCAGAAGATAGACCATATTGAGTCCATGAACAAGTTAGACCATATCTTATATTCTTATGTTCTAACAGCAAGGGTTTCACCCTGGTGTTTCCTAGACATCTTCTAAGAACATAAGATATGCCATACTAGGTCAGACCAAGGTCCATCAAGCCCAATATCCTGTTTCCAACAGTGGCCAATCTAGTTCACAAGTACCTAGACACAGGTTCCACAATGCTTGTACTGGAGCAAGCAGTGGATTTCCCAGGTCCCCTTTAATAATGGTTTATAGACCTTTCCTCCAGGAATTTGTCCAAACCTTTTATAAACCCAGCTACACTAACAGCTTTTACTACATCCTCTGGTAATGAATTCCAGAGTTTGATTACATGTTAAGTGAAAACATATCTTCTCTTTTTAGTCTTAAATAGTTGCATTGTAGCTTCATTGCATGTCTTTCTATATTTTGATGGTGTAAACTCGACGTTTACCCACTCCACTTCATTCATTAATTTATAGAGCTCTATAATATCTCCCCTCAGCTGTCTCTTTTCCAGGTTGAAGAAACCTAACCTTTTTAGCCTCTCTTCATAGGGGTATCCTTCCATCCCATTTACCATTTTGGTGGCTCTTCTCTTTTCTAATAACGCTATATCCTTTTTAAAATATGGCGACCAGAATTGCACAGAATATTCAGAGGCATTATAATATCTCTTGTTTTATTCTCCATTCCTTTCCTTATGATTCCTAGCATTCTATTTGCTTTCTTGGCTGCTGCTGCACACTGGGCAGAGGGTTTCAACATGTTATCCATGATGATACCTAAATCTTTTTCCTGGGTGGTGGTTCCTAATGTGGAACCTTGCATCGTGTAACCATAGTTTGGATGGTTTTTTCCTAGATGCATTTTGCACTTGTCCACATTAAATTTCATCTGCCATTTAGATGCCCAGTCCCACAATTTATGAAGGTCCTCTTGCAAATTTTCACAATCCTCATTAGTTTTAATAACGTTGAATAATTTTGTGTCATCTGTAAATTTGATTACCTTAACTCTGGGAGTACCGATGGGGTCAAAAGTGACCCCATTCCAAATTTCACAACGCGTATCTCTAGTTGTTCAAGAATGCAATATTTTTATGACTTTTTTTTTTAATTTTATTTATTTATTGAAGTCCACATAGTACAGATCATGTAAAACAAAATACATAAACGGGACTTCTGGTGTTTCGTATCCTCCAATCTAAGTTACCTCAGCTGATCAGTCATACAAATACAGCATTCACAATTTTTCTCCCCTCCACCCTCCTCCCACAATCCCCCACTAATTTATGACTTTTCAAATGTCAATATTCTCTTCATATATTGTGCCATGAGAGGAAAATGTTTCATCCGCTAGGTGACGCTAGTGATGAATTGCAGCACAGAGTACCAGTGGGATCATTTTTGACCCCAGTTGCTTACGTCCAGTTTGGATCGTGATACAATTTTCAGTTTTGTGAATTTTTTGATCTGACAAAGGTATTTATCATTAATTATGTATCATTTATTTTTTGTACTCCTATTATTTGAAAATTACACATTTTCTGTAATTGATATCATACGTTCTCTCATTATTTCCGATGAAATCTAAAGGCTTTCAGCTCGTTCATCACGATTATTGTACACTTATAGTAAAACTGCTTTGCGTTTTATTCAACTTTATCTTTGTTTATTTATTTTAGGTTATTGCTTATGATGTCAAAACAAAAGTATGCAGCTGTTCAAGTAAGAGAAATATTGGAATGAGATGCTGACAGTGACGGCTCTGAGTCATCTGATGATGCAGCATATTCAGCAAGCGAAGAAGCATATCAGCCAAGTTCGGGCGATAAATCTGATGATGACAGTCATGATTCAGATGGCGACAGCAGTAGGTCGCCAAGTGAATGTGAGACTGGTGTTGAGCCGGTAACATCGCCTGCAGCAAAGAGTCAAGTTACAGGTTGAGGCAAAGCTCGAGGCTGTGCTGGACGGGGAAGAAGGCAGAAGTCCTCGGTGTCAGTATCATCTGTGAGGAATCTTAGTTGTGGTATTAGAGGAGCTAAGAGGTCATCAACTATAAGCACAAATGTTGCCATTGAAGCCTATGTATCTAAGGATGCCACATCATGGAACAGGAAACCTATAAAGCAAGCTGCTGGAAGATACGCCAGAGCTAATGTCATGCCCATACAACAAGGTCCTATAAGGTATGCTGTACGAAATGTTGATGGCCCTCTCGCAGTATTCTACTTGTTCATGAGGAAGAACTTATTGAATGAAATCATGATGTGGATGAGCAAACAAGGAAGACACATTTATGATGACACCTGGAAAGATTTGACAGTGAATTTCAATGTTTTCTTGGACTTCTGATCCTCTCAGGCATGTACAAGTTACGAAATGAAACCAGGATAGAGGGCAACCTCCATGTTCCCCCCCTGAGGCATCCCAAGAGCAGGCATCTGGAACAGAGATGGTCACAGGCAACACCAGAGGCAGCAAGGTGGATGCACAGGAAGAGTTGAAAGATAAGAAGCAGAGTGCAGAAAACATTCAACTGCCACCACTGTTCCCAAACCGAAATGTTGTTGATGATAAGATACTGTAGGAGGATGAGATCCATGCCTCCAGACAATGCAGTCAGCAAATGCAGTGCTACAGAGAAAGGCTGCAGCAACCTTCAACTGCATCTGGAGAAGTTGGACATCATGCAATAGTCAGGAACAAAGAGAAGCGATGCAGATGCACATTAAAGTGATCTTTGGACTGCGCCAAGACCTGTGGGAGTTCTTGAGGAAGCTTAGAGCTTCCTCCCACAATTTACAGCCTCTAGCCAGTCATCAGAGTGATGCACCAATATAGGCAGATTGCTGCTGCCCACTTCCACATCCAGCCTGTCCCAGCAGTGGAACAAAAAATCAGTCATCCATACTAGGCAGTGCAATTGATCACCTACCAGCATTCTAGGATCACTGCTGCATAGAATAAGATCCCTTGTGTACTTCGCAGATCTTCCAAAATGCCACTCAAGGAATAGAGGAGGAGTATATCTCCAGCTCCTCTGACAGCACTGCAGCACTCTCCACTGCACCATCAGTGGCCCAACAATCCAGCTAGGGTAGAATGGGAAGGGTAGAGGCCAATGAGGAAGGGGGAAAGGAAAGAGGTAGCATGCCACTTCATGCACTGATGCCATAACAGATGGTGCTCTCTATATGCCCTTAATAGCACCAGCTGTTAGACATATGGGACATTGCCAACAGACAATGTTTGATCTGGCCATGGGGACAATAGGGAAGGAGAAGACTATGATTTTTTTTTTTTGGGGGGGGGGAAGAGTGGAGGTAGCAAGGATTTGGAAGGGAGAAGGGAGGAAGGAGAGTAATGGGTTGTGGGGTGTGCATGTGATATGAACTGCTATGTGTGTGTGGGAGACTGCTAGTGCAAGGTGATCTGTTCAAGTGTGCTGTGTGTGTGAGCAGTGGGGGTGGTGAAGAGATGCAGGGGAGACAAGATGTATACATGTGTAGTAGGGTGGTCCACTGCCATAGGGGAAAAAATAAAAGTAGGAATTTCTTTGCTCCCTGGCCGGATTCTGGTTCCATTTATGTAGAATACAATGTGTGCAAAGTTTGAAGCCAATCAAATAATATTTAGGGGTGGCTCAAGGTCCCTATCTATCAGGCCCCTGGATCCCCCCCCCCCCCCAGGGTTCGTCAGACCACTGGGTATTATCCGCTCATAGACGGGGGTATCATGCTTGCCAAGCACTCAATGTGGTCCAGATGCTAGTAAGGACTTTGACGATGTGGGGAATATCTTACGGTGTTGCGAGACAACACCCAGAAGGAACTGGAGTTGTTCTTCTTTTGTGGTGTGTCGGCCGTTGAACTCCTCAATGAGTTTGACCCCTCGCTCAGCCACATCGTTGATCACTGGAAGATTTTTTACTTTCTTCAGACCGTCTTTGAATGATGCATTCTCTTCCCAGTCTTCTGGGTCTGCATTAAGAAAATCACTGTTGATATCGAGGTGTTTCAGTAAAACGGATTGACTTGTGAGTTGCAAAAGATTCAAATGGTGGAATCATGGAACTTTTCAATTCGACTCGCTTTGGGGGATCTTCGTCTTCGCCATCATCCTCATCGCTTTCATCTGATTCTGCCAGGATCATGGCCGACACTATGGCCCGCTTTGTCGGTGCTGAAACAGCTTCATCGAACAGTGATAGTGCCACAAGCTCCTCTGACACATACCACAGATGCTGTTGCAGTTTGTCTCT
The DNA here is from genome assembly GCA_033557465.1 of Ichthyophis bannanicus. Classification (NCBI taxonomy): domain Eukaryota; kingdom Metazoa; phylum Chordata; class Amphibia; order Gymnophiona; family Ichthyophiidae; genus Ichthyophis; species Ichthyophis bannanicus. Next base: position 367,139,843 of record CM066038.1, on the reverse strand, counting down.
GGCCGCTCTTCCAACACGGTCATTGTGGTAAGAGTGTAGTTTCTTCAGCATCTCCAAATCTGTTCGAGGAGCAACTGCGGCATCAGGAGCAGAAAACCAGGCTTCCACATGAATCAGGATGGAGAAAATGCTCACATCACGAACACAGGACTCCTCCCGTTGGATAAGATCTTTGAGTTGTCCTCGGAACATCCAAATCTTGAGACAGTACAAGACTTTTGCCATCCATCTGGCATGATGGAAAGCTCCGGGTTTCTTGAAATTGAAACTAGGAAGATTCCCTCCAAGGCAGACAATCGTTAACTCCAAGAATTCCAGGTAATCATCTCGGTGATTGCCCTGTGCCAACTTGGATTCCGCAAACTTCATGATGCGATCCCTGTCAGGTTGCAGCACCTCCAAGTCTTTTCCAGTTTGATAGTTGGACTTTTCAAGGGAGCCCCAATTCTTTTGGAACCGGCAAAAGAGTTGGACATCGGGACCCGATGAAGCTCCAGAGCATGTAGAGAATACTGCACCAATAATTATTTCATAAATGTGATGGCGGCATGCCAAATGAAGGACTGTGCGACGGAGTCTCTGTTCTAGAACAATGCACGCTCCTGATCGACGTCCCGTGTTCGATGCAGTTGTATCAAAGCAGAAGCCTGCAACCTTTTCATCCAAACACCATTCCTGTAACAGTTCATAAACTGCTGCAGCTTGATTCTCGCCCGTTCCTGATGTCAGTTTTGGTACACCAAGAAGTTGTGTTTCTCCAGTGGAGACAGCCGTTATCAAAACTGGAAGGCGGTCAACGGATGTGGTTGAACAGAGGAGAGATGGCAATAACTTGCTATCCCAATGCACAATGCATGTTTTGCCTTCAGCTTTGAATGCGTTGTGCAGGTCCGTCCATTGTTGCTGACGGTGCTTTTCTCTATGGCGCTTGATGCTGGAGCGGCTGATATTGAGCTCCCCAGGATAATGTCCCAGACTTCTGGCGGTTTCAGTTACCACAAACAGAGCATTGTGATCTGTTGTCCCTGTCCGATCCAGGGCTGCTGTAAGCTCTGGGGTCCAGACATTGTTAGGTCGATACTGCTTCGTTTGTGGAGTTGCTTTCTTCTGTACGTTATCTGAATCCGCAGATGTCGACGAGTCTTCACCTGACTCTGCTGAGGAAGAAGATCCTTCCAGCTGAACTTGGCCTGTAGTTGCCTCAGCTTCGGCAACATGTTTTTGTCTGCGCCTTTTCAGTTCTTCTTCTCGCTGTTGCGATCTTGCTTCCGTGTTGGCCAGTTTCTTGTCCATCGCGCACATTGAGCCGCGGCGTCCTGGTTCTCGTTGCGCTATTAAGAATTCTTTGTCTTCTTGAATATGAATTAAAGACATTGCATTGGTATGCGCCACATCAAATAGGTTTTTCATTGCAACCTGGAATTCTTTTTCATTTGCCTCTTGTTTCCGTCCTCTCCCTTTGTTTTTCTTCAAAGGTTTCCACTGATTGTACAATTTCTTTACTTTTTCTTGAATTTTGTCATTTCTTTGAACAGGAAGCCTGGCCTTTTCCCAGTAAGCTTCTACTTCACTTGTTACAATAGATGCACTTTCACTAACGCCTTTGTTTAATGTCATATGGTGATGTAAAAATACACTTAACACTTGCTCCTTGCTGGGGAGCTTGGCCCCCAGAATTGTGGTGGACATTTCTTCAATGAGATAAAAACCACGTTTTTTCGCCATCTGAAAAGAATAAAGATACAAAGATAATAGTACAATGTCTTTGCCACCTCTCAGAGATGAGATTAGTTCAAATATGATGCAATCAAATGTAATCAGCGTGGAACTGAGTGGATGATACAAGATGTGTAGTAACGCTATAATGTGCAATAAAGCACCGTCATATGAAATATCTGTATCTGAGCTCACTTCTGGTGGTCAGGCACTGCTTGTCTGGCTGCTCTGTCTCCTCGTGACTTGGGGAGAGACCCTCTTTTGAGTCCGTCCCTACTACTTGTTCTACAGCTGACAGGGGTTGTTGCCTCCATAGTGCAAAGTTGTGTAACACGCAACATGCCATGAATATCTGGCAAACCTGCTGGGGCTCTCCTCCAAATCTGTTGAGGCATCTGAACTGGCCCTTCATCTGTCCAAACATCCTCTCTGTAATCGTTTATCGTTTATTAGACTTGATATACCACCTTTGGCTTATGGCATGCAGAGCAGTTTACCATAAGTAAAAAACAAATAAAAACACAAAACTATAAGTCTAGAGGACAGGAAGAAAGAAATCAAACTCCATTAGTAAAATAAAAGTAGAGCAGAAGAAGACAGGGCAAAAACCATGCAAACTGGAAGCAGAATTGTCCGTGCAGTATCCTATGTGCTATGTGTGCTAAAAGCTTGGGTGAGCAAATGTGTCTTTAAAAGGGTCTTGAATTTGGGGTTCAAGGTGAATCTGAGAAGGTAAACAATTCCAAGGGGAGGGCGCTGTAAAAAAGAAGGCTGAATGATGAGTAGACTCATACTTTGCACAATTGGGAGGGTGGAAGGACCATGGAGAGATCTTAGGCAACGCTATGGAACAATGGGAATAGTCAGCGAGGAAAGATATTGTGGCACCTGATTATGAAGGTCCTTGTCTGCAAGGGTAAGAATTTTGAAGTGAATGCATTGGGGAATAGGGAGCCAGTGATGTTGGATGATTAGGGGGGGTAACATGATCCAATTTTCTAGCATGGGTGAGTGCACAAATGACTGTGTTTTGGATGGATTGAAGAAACTTGAGTTGATGTTGGGGGAGCCAAAAATAAATAATGTTACAGTAGTCAAGTTTGAAATTACAGTACAGAGTAGGGGAGTTGTTAAGGTGACTTCATCAAAGAGGGGTTGAAGAACATGGAACCAGTGAAGGGTTGCAAAGGAGGACTGGGTGAGGTAATTAATATGAGGAGAAAAAGAAAGTTTCAAGTCAAGATAGACTCCAAGATATTTGAAGGAAGTATGCAATGAAATGGAAATGGTACCGATGGACAGGGTAAAGGCTGGAGTGGTTTTTGAGCCTGTGAATCAGGTGGTGGTAGTCTTTGAAAGATTTAGCTTAAGAGTGTTTTTGTGGAGCTATGATGAGATGGAGTTGATAGTGGAAAGACTGAGGTAATTGCTATTAATGCATGCAAGGAGCAGGATATCTATCTCTTATATCTGAACAAATAGGGGTGACCTACATGGAGCGGTGGGTACGCCCCTAAACAAAGGCATGGGGAGGGGTGACCTGCACAGAGCGGAAAGTGCACCAACTCTTGCTGCCTTACTGGGCTGACTAGATGGACCATACTGGTCTTTATCTGCCATCATATTCTATGTTACAATGTTACTATATCGTCTGTGTACATATAAAAAGTGACACCTAGTGACTGTATAAGGGTGTTCAGGGGACTTAGGAAGATATTAAAAAGCAGTGGGGATAAAGCTGATCCTTGCAGAACACCACAGGGTGGGGAATAGGGGACTGAAGTGGAATCATGATGTAGAACTTGGTAAAACCAGCAGTTTAGAAAGAAGGTGAACCAGGAAAGAACTACAACACGTAGGCCCACATCATATAGACGCATCAGGTGGAGGTTATGGTCTACCAAGTCAAAGACCAGAGTTCAGTCTAAAGAGATTGCGAGAGCATAGAATCCTTGGTCTAGTAGATTATGGATATTGTTGAGAACAACGGTGACAACAGTCTCAGTTCTATGGTAAATGTGGAATCCTGATTGACAGGGGTAAAATGATGAAGTGATGAAGTGTGTTCTAGGTGATCGGCTAGTTGTGGAAGGATGAGAAGTTCAGTAAGTTTCGTGAGGAATGGAAGGTTAGAGATGTGGTGATAGTGATTGGGGACAGCTGGGTCCAATTTAGGAGCCTTCAACTAGGGGAAAATTAAGGCCTTTTTTCCAGGAAGGGCAGATAGTTCCAGTTGAGAGGCTGGAGTTGAGCATGGAAAGGATGAAGGACATAAAGGCCAAAAAAGGCTCGGGGAGTCAGTCAGAGGGAATAGGGTCAAGGGGACAGGTAGTTGCCCTAGAGTTAGATAAGTCTTATTAGGCCAAAGAGCTTGAGTGGGGTGAACTTAGTCCAAGTGTGAGTAATCGAGGGAGTCAGTGGAGGTGTGGAAAGAGGGGGTGTGAAAGGGTCAGGAGATGGCAAATCTGCCCTTACTGTGCTGATCTTTGCTAGGAAGGCATTAGTGAGAGCATCTGAGGTAAATTCAACTGATGGAGCATTGGAGGAAGAAGGGATCAAGAGAGTAGAAAGACAGGTGGCAATAGAGAACAGTATTTTTGGTTGCGAGCGGAGACAATGATCAGGGAGAAGTAGTAAGACTTCTTGGCAGACAGAACCTGCAGTCTATAATGGCTTTGATGAGTTTTGACTAGCAAGAGGAGTGTTGGATCATTGGATTTTCACCAGGCTCTCTCAGCAGCTCTCAGCTGCCATTAGAGGCGGACTCCGAGATGATACCAGGGGAATGATCTGCATGTGGAAGGTAGGACCAGAGGCTTAGGCATTGGGAGGTCAAGGTGTTTTGACAATGAAGAATCCCAAAGGTCAGCCTGTTGATCAAGGGGGAGAGTAGTAAAATGTGGGGGAAGAAGATTGTTGGCAGTCGGAATTGGGTTTTGACTTTCAGAGTCAAACATCTGTGAACAGCGGAGGGATTAATTGCTGTCTGATGAGAACTGGGAATGACAGCAGAGGGAGGAAGCGGGAAAAAGATTGTGGAATGGTTGGTCCAAGGGAGAGAATGGATGGAAATGTTAGTAGGGCAAGGATAGGTGTCTGCTGGGTTATGATCAGGTCCAAGGTATGGCCTGCAGAATGGGTGGGGGCCAATAACATAGAAACATAAAAATGATGACAGAGAAAGACCACATGGCCTATTTAGTCTGTCCTTCCATATCAACAGCTACAACAGTCCCCTTTTTTCCTTTAGAGATCCTCTGTGTTTGTCCCATGCTTTTTTGAATTCAGATACAGTCCTCATCTCTACCACCTCCACTGGGAGACTATTCCACGGATCCACCACTCTTTCCGTAAAGAAATATTTCCTCATAACACTCCTGAATCTACCCCCTTTCACCCTTATCCCATGTCCCCTCATAGCAGAACTTGCTTTCAATTGAAAGAGGCTCTCCCCCTGTGCATTTATGCCACGGAGGTATTTAAACATGTGGTCCAGGATGAACTGACAGAATGTAGGATCATGTGATCTGGAAGGGTTGTGTTAGTGAATGTTGAAGTCCCCCAGAATTATTACACTGGGGAAGGCTACCGCTAAGCCAAGAAGAGTTTGCTGAATGATGTCCCATTGTGGGCTGCTAAGAGAGGCAGCACAGTAGAGAAGGAGGAGGTGAAGCAGTGGGGAACTAGCCAACTTAATGAGGAGCTTTTCAGAGCTAGCCCAGCGATCCCCTAGGAGTTTCACCAAAGGGAGGAAGTTCCTGAAAAGAAGGCCAACTCCTCCTCTGGTTTGAGAAGGCCAGAGGGCAGAATATCCAAATGGGAGGCAGCGTAGTAGCTAGGCCTCAGTCAAGCATAGGATGTCAAGACTATGATGTAGGAGGACATCTAGGATAAGATCCATTTTGTTTTTAAGTGATCTACAATGTAGGAGAACTACCATAAGGACCCTGAGTGGGGGGACTGGGAGTTGGCTAGACTGACAGATGGACAAGAGTTTGGTCACCTAGCATGCGTACTTCTGGGGAGGACAGAATTTCAAGGATGATGGGCAAGGGTTCCAAATGGCCGAAATGATGACATAGAAGGTGTTGACTGTTCTGAGTATACAATGGAGGCCTCTGGCTGAGATGGGAAGGCTGGTGTGGGTAGTCAGAAGGTGGAAGTAAGGAGGAAATGTATAGCCAGGCAGTTAGGATGGAAAAAAGGATGTGCATCACCCTGGAGTCACCCCAAGAAGCTTGCCCAAGGAGCAGGACCTTCTCCTTGGGCATGATCTTTTGGCATGCACCCATGGCATGGATGCTACTGGCATCCTTTTTTAAGCTGAAAGTGTAGGTGTCACCACCTCCAGCATCAGCAGTGAGTGGGGCATACAATGAGCAGCAAGCACAGAGACAGGCAGAGGACCTGTGGGAAAACAAATACAGGCTCCAGATAACAAACAGGGAAAGCAAACAGTACAATCCTGAGTAGACAACAATAGTACAATTTGATGGTGTTCATATGGGACTGGTTATATTTATTTATTTATTTATTTATTTATTTAAAGGTCCCCTCCATGTCCTGCCCACCATAGTCACAGCTGTGCATCAGGGCCAGTGCATACCATTCCTGGATGTCCTGCATGTTGTCCCATTCCAACCAGCTGGCTGCGTACTGCTGAGCACAAATTGCACACATTGTCGTGTAGCTCGGTGAGCTGCAGGTGGCATCATCACCATAGCGCATGCGCAGAGACGCACATTCACAAGCACATGCACACGTGGTGCCATGCAGCTGTGCACGCGCAGGCGTGTCAACACAGCATAAAGGTTGTCTGCATGCGCCTGGCACCCACCATGTCATGTATCCCCTTTGTACATACTATGGCTGCTTCCTCTTTGTAGGCTGCCACTTGTCCATTGGCATTTCCCTCCATTGCACTGACTACGGGAGGTGAACCACTGACCTTTTTCATTTCATGCACATGCCATCCCCACCACTCTGTATGGTTGCATTACTGTGTGTGTGTGTGTGGGGGTGGGGTGCAGGAACAGATACATGTGCATGAGGCTGTGGGAAGATCAATGCAGAGACGTACATGTTGGCATGTTCTGGCATGCACATCCAGGACAGGCATGTCCCAGGTCTCCAGGCATTTTCTCTGTGTCACAAACAGTCCATACAATGGCACCTAAGGTCTGTCATGATGCGGGCACGAATAAAGCTGATTTTATGAAAAGAAATCCTGATTTAGAGGAACTAGAGGTGCAGTTACCTCCTGGCACACATAGAGGGAGCGGGAGCAGACATACTGATCCTAGTGAATCTAATCACATTAATGACCTGCAGCTGACAGAGAAACAGGAAGTCAGTAACAAAGGTTCTCTTTATAAACCAGAGCAGAACGCTCTTGGAAGGCAGGAGGAGCAGGAGGAGAAGGAGAGGCAAAGGCAGGAGGAGCAGGAGGAGAAGGAGAGGCAAAGGCAGGAGGAGAAGGAGAGGCAAAAGCAGGAGCAGAACCAAAAGACACAGCAATGGAGATGGCAGCAGTTGCAAAGAAAGCCATGGACAAATAAGCAGTGGGAACAACAGCAGGAGCTGAGAAAGGAAGGAACTGGAACCGGAGCTGAACCAGAAGCTGAACCAACAGTAAAGCCTAGAAGCTATCAGAGGTACAAACCTGTTTGCTGTGAAAGAGGCCAAGCTGGAAGTTGGAACAGAAACAGACCACACGAGGTGGGAAGCCATAGAATCCAAACTAAGCCTATTGGGCAAGGAGAGTTTGGTAGAAGTTGCTCCAAGGTAAGAGGCGGTGCCACGCCTAGTTCTTTTACTCTGCCTGTTTATGATACAAGGAGAAGGAAGCTAAGAACCAGAGGGGAAGGTTCTGTAAGGAGTTTATCTCCAGAAAAGCACTGCTCAGTTTTACCCAGTCAGAAGGAAAAACAGTTGTATAAACAACAGAGGTTTTTACTCCATGAGCCAAGGTTTGAAACAGTAAGGTTTAACCCTAAGCACTGCACTGCTGGAAGCCGCCCGCAAAGAAAGCTTCTCTCTAAAAACAACCTGAATAAAGATTGGTATTCTAAATTACCACCAGCCATAAGAGTTCCTGCTTACCTAAAGCAAAACTCCCATGCTGAAGATTGTCAGGCTAACATAGACAGGGATAGTGAAACCCCTTTGACCCAATATGAGGAAGAAGATATGATGGAGGTAGATTTCCCCCATACTATTCCCTCATCTTTGCCGGAGGATATGGAGTGCGATTGGTGCACGGCCTACGCTCCCAAGGGTGCCTGCTGTAACGAAGAATGAATGTAAATATACTTTTGGTTGTTTATTGTGAAGAATATTACCTTTAAGAAAAACCTGCTATAAACTGTGAAGTAACAGTTCTCAAGCCAGAGAGCCTTGGCACCTTTTGAAACAAAGGACTATTTTGTTAAGCAACGTATCTCTAATTTGAACCCATGCATTATAACGGGGAATAAAGCCTTTTATTACCCTTCACTCAGGTCTTATTGTTCTTTATAGCGCTACATAGTGGCGTGCAATCTTTGTGTCACGACACCTTGTGGCAGGTCGCTACCAGGAAGGCAAAGTTCTCCGAGGGTGAGGTGACTCTCATGCTGGAGGAGATCCTTTAGCAGCTGCCACAATTGGTGGGTGATGCATTCACTCATGTGGGTGCCTATGAGAAGCAGTGGCAGTGGCTTCATGTGGGCTGCCGTGTCAATGCCATATATTGCCAGAAATGCAACATCGAAGATGTGAGGCACAGGTGGCAGCAGGTACACCGTGACACTGCCCAGAAGGAAAAGCAAGGGACCAAGGGTGCACGAGGGAAGCAGCTCACTGAACTCAAACAGTGCATCCTTGCCCCATACCCCTGCCACCTCAAGGGTATAGGCCCTATTGACACATCTCAGGCATCCCAGGAGCAAGGTACATGTGTGCTGTGCGTGTTCCTCTCCTTTACCCCGTGTATAACCCCCTTTGTGTGCATGCACACATATGCATGCAGCAGCCACCACAATTAGCTGCCATGTTGTCCCATCCATGCTGCCACTGCCATGCGCACTCACATTGTGTGTGGCTGATCCAATGTTGGCTTTTGTGTCGGCATTGGAAGCATGGCTGCCAGATCGTGATGGTGGGGCTGACTGTACAGGGCCCCAGGGTGGGTGTCTGTGCATAGGCCTCTGTGCCCATCTGTCTCAGCAAATTGTGACAAGGTATGTGGCCAACCATGTCAGCATCTCCTCTGTGCTGCAACACTGCCACCCCATCATTGTCTGCATTAGCGGTTGCAGGTCTGACCGCTTGATGTTGTCTGTGTCTTCACAGGTGCCCCTGCTGTAACTTCACAGGCCGCGGTGCCTGCTCTGCCAACAGTGTCCATGGACAACACCACAGGATGGGGGGGGCCCTGCCGATGCCCCACTGCCATGCACTGCTGGTCCTGCCACACTGCAGCAGCCATCTGATGACCCTGGTCTGGGTGATCTGGAGCTCATGTCCCCTCACCATTGCCTCAGTCTTAGCAGCCTAATGATGATGGGGACGACCAGGGGGGCTGCACCCACAGGAATGTACAGTGACACCTGTGGCAATGTGCTGAGTGTCTGCTTGCTCACAGTGCCACCCAGCAGACACGGTCAGAGCAACAGCTGAAACTGCTGCACCAGTCTACGGTGTTGCAGGAGAGGCATGTTGTGGCCACAGAGCAGCTGACCATGGCTACTGGCACCCTCCAGGCTACCATGGTAGAGATCCTGATGGAGCTGCACCATGTCCCTGGGCAGTCTGTCCCTACACAGCCCCATGCACACTCCAGAGTGCCTCCCATGGGCTATGGACAGGGGCATGGTGGTGTGACAATGTGGATCTCTGTGTGTACCCATACTGCCGTTGATCAGCCCATCACACAGGTACTCCCTCACCTTGGGCCAGTTCCACAGGGCAGTGTACCCCAGATGGTGTTTCCCCCATTCTATGAGGGTATCATGGAGTCAGGCAGCACAAGTTTTGACATCTCTGGGTCTGAGGACTCACCACCATGCACATCTGTGACCATGGCAACTGAGGCACAGGTGCATTTGCCCTCAGGGAGGGGGAGGTTCAAGGCGCAGGCATGGAGGGGAGGCCACATGGGGGTTGACAAGCACCAGGTTTGGGGAGAGGCATGCTTGGTGAGTAGGGATGGGGCCCGGGCCCATGGGGGTGCACAGACGGTGTGGGTTTGGTCAGGGTTATGTGAAGTGGGTGTCAGTCATGTTCCAGGGCTATCTATGTGACATTGTGGCATGTTGATGGGCATGAGTGGTTGGGGAGTGGGTGGATCCACAGTATAGCACTACCTCATAGCTCTGGCCTTGGGTGGGTGCAAGGGACACACCATTCTGCGGTGAATGGACACATGTTCATGTATTGCTGCAGGATTCGCACATTGATATGTCTGTGCCGGCCATACACTGTCCAGCCCGTTCCTGGTGTGTGTGGCCTCAGCCTGATGGCCATTGCTCCTCTGTGCTACCTCTGGGGATCCCTGCTTGGGGCATTTTACAGCATCACTGCATCCATGGGCACCTGTCTGTGCTGTGACCACTGGCACATTTGTCACACCCTCCTCCCATGTGGGTTTAATTGGACATACATCCACTGCCATAAAATTTGGTGCTTGCCCTGGAGCTCCATCCAGAACTGATCTTGATAGGGTGATGGGGGTGCCAGTTACCAAGTCTCTGCACCCTCCACAGCATCACACTCTGCTCATAGTTGGCAGCTATCACTCTTTGTGGACAGGTATGTAGGTGTTGTGGTGCCTTGTCTGGCATCAAGTCCGATACCGCTAGCCATTGGCGTTTCCATGGGCCAACAGTGTTGGGTCTGATCAGGCATGTGCTGTGACAGGTCAGCCCCTGTGCTTGTTCTTTCCATCCACATCTCTTATTCACTCTGGCCTGCATGGGTTACACACAGGGGGCTATTGTTGTGTCAGGACACATACAATACATATCTTACACATGCAAATCTGTCTGACCACCATGACAGATCTGGATAGTGCAGGTGTGGGGTTCGCTCCTACTAAACTCTACTGCATGGCTCTACATATGGCAGCCAGATACTGTCACTCTGCATCTGGCTCGCTGCAGTCACACCTTGGACATCTTTCCAGTGGTTCCAAGCTCTGGACTGCATCATTCCCTGGCAACATGGCTGGGATGTCCTTCCACCACTGCCAGTTGATGTCCACATGTTTCATGCCTTTCCTGCAGTGGCCTGGGTAACTTTACATCTGGGGGACACTTCTGCTTTAGATAATAACATATCTTATCTGGAGGAACAGCAGACATTAAGTCCCCTTTCATTCTGGGGCAGATGATTCTACTGTAGCTTACGGGTGACCTATCCCCCATATATCTATCTCTGCCATTGGCATATTCAGTGGCCTACCCCCCAGGGAATAATTTACTTGGTACCATGATTATGGTGGCAGCATTCACGGTTATGGGTCACATCTCAATCTCTGTGCATCCTCTTTATCCACGTATTTGTTACATAACGATATGGTTGGTAGCACACACCTTCACTGACAGATTGGGGGGGAGGAAATCAGAGGAATTCCCACATCACGGCAGCAGCAATAAGATGTGTGGACTGCCTTTCACATGGAAATGCCCTCTTAGGCGTCTCATTGCTGTCAGGAGACGTACCACCTTAACATTCCCCAAAAAAGTGTTGTGGGCAGTCTGAGGGGGGTTCTTGGGCAGGACCACAGTGTTGGCATGGGTTACCCTAGACACATATTGTGCTACAATTGCATTACATGCTCTCACCACCATCATCAGCTCTCCCCAGTCCGGGGATCGAGCCTATGGCAGCGAGAGGAGCAGCGGCAACATCCCGCCCAATCGGGGCGCACAGCAGCAACCTTTAAAAGGCCGCGCCATCCGGCGCGTGGTCCTCTTGCTCTCACCACCATCATCAGCTCTCCCCAGTCCGGGGATCGAGCCTCCGGCAGCGAGAGGAGCAGCGGCAACATCCTGCCCAATTGGGGCGCACAGCAGCAACCTTTAAAAGGCCGCGCCATCCGGCGTGTGGTCCTCTTGCTCTCACCACCATCATCAGCTCTCCCCAGTCCGAGGATCGAGCCTCCGGCAGCGAGAGGAGCAGCGGCAACATCCCGCCCAATCGGGGCACTCAGCAGCAACCTTTAAAAGGCCGCGCCATCCGGCACGTGGTCCTCTTGCTCTCACCACCATCATCAGCTCTCCCCAGTCCGGGGATCGAGCCTCCGGCAGCGAGAGGAGCAATGGCAACATCCCGCCCAATCCTGCTCATCGCATCGATCCCAGTCCTAACACTGGCCCTAGACCCTTGCATTAAGCAGATCCCTATCTTTTATAGCATGGGAAGGTGCTCAGTGGAATATCCCTGCCTCTCCACCATGAGAACCAGAATACCCTATTCACACCTCCTACATATCCCACTGCTGCTCTCTGACAAAGACCCTACTGAGAAGCACAAGACCAATCGTCTACTCAAGTGCGCCTTAATAAATGCCAGATCTATACGTTCCAAATGGCCTGCAGCTCTTGATCTGATAATAGCACATAACCTGGACATACTGCTGATAACCGAGACATGGCTAACTGACAATGACAACGTCCTCATCAACCAGATGATTCCACCAGAATTTTCCATCTATGCCTGCCACAGATCTAACCAGAGAGGTGGTGGCACACTCATTCTCGCCAAATCGGACCTCCAATTCAAACTGAGCAATACCATCAGCACTCCACACCTTGATGCTCTTTCCATATCTAATAGGAGCTGTACTATCAATCTACTCTATCGAGCACCGTCACCCTCCCCAGAGGACCTTCCATCAATAATCAACATTGCATGTAACTCTCCCAACCCACAATCCCCTAACTGGCTAATGGGGGACTTTAACCTACCATCGCTACAAACCTCACAGTCCTCAGCAGTCCTCGAAGCCATGTGCCAACTAGGATATGAACAACTTATTGACGCTCCCACCCATATCAAAGGAGGCACATTGGATTTAATCTTCGCTCCTCAAGCGGTACTCAACACATCTCAGAAGCCCCCGATCTCCATAACCCCTATACCCTGGTCTGATCACAATTTACTCCTCTTCTACATCCCCACTGAACACCTCTCCAACGACAGCAACAAATCAGGTCACCCCCAAGTGCCCTTGAAACTCGCTTCCGCCCTTTCAATAAGATTGAAGTCTTGGAGAAAATCCTACCTGCCCTCCACAAGGACTTACCTTCTCAAGATGACTTAATAACCAACTGGGACAACACATTGAAAGCCGCTGCCTGCATCCCTGCTACTGACAGGATCAAGACCAAGGGCAAACAAAAGCCATGGTTCTCATCTGAACTACAAGAATCTCTCCTCCACCTACGCAGACTTGAGAGACGCTGGCGTTCCTCCCAATCTCCTGATGCACTCTGCTCATACAATTCATACTTACAAACTCACCGGAAGATGACAATGGAGAAAAGAAAGAAATACCACTCGGATACACTAATGCGGTCCTTAAACAAGCCACATGACCTCTTCAATATTGTTAAATCCTTAACAGGTGATCCAATCACAACCCAACCACCTATGCCACACCCTCAAGATTATGCTGAATACTTACAATCAAAAATGATACAGACCAGTTCGATCCTCACAGCATCAACACCTTCCACCCCACAGACTGTGACTCAACTAGCCACACTTGACAATTTCTCTCAGGTATCCAACAAAGAGATTGAAGAAATAATAGCAGCTATTAACTTAACTACTGCACCTAACGACCCCTGCCCAGCCAGGTGGATCAAAGAACTATGACATGAACTTAGCCCAACTATAAGCAAGATTGTCAACCATTCCTTCTCAACTGGATCCTTCCCCCAGAGCCTCAAGCATTCATCCATCCGCCCCCTCCTGAAGAACAGCAAGCTAGACCCAACAAAAGTCGAATCTTTTAGACCTTTCTCTAGCATCCCTCTTCTAGCAAAAATCATGGAAAAAGTGGTCCAACGACAAATGCAACAACATGTTGACTCCGAATCTCCTCTGGACCCCTCACAACATGGTTTTAGAGAAGAACATGGTGTTGACACCCTCCTCACAACCCTTTTCAATAACCTAATCATAAGCATCAACAATATCCATCAAGGGTTCATTCTCATCTTTCTCGACATAGCTGCCGCATTTGATTCAGTAAACCACAATACTCTCCTACAGCGCCTCAAAGAGAAGGGTATTCAAGGTCTAGCCCTGAATTGGTGCAAATCTTACTTATCTGATAGACAGCAGCAAGTCAGAACAGGAGAAGCAACATCTGATTCATTTCCCCTCCAGGCCAGAACCCTATATAAAACACTTGTCATGACTTTTAAAGCTGCAAAGAGCCCATCCCTATCACCTATCAGCAATATGATACATGTCACTCCAACAAACAGATCCAGGAGATCTGCTGCATTGAACTCCATTGACCTTCCGAAACTCCTTACGAAATGCTCTAAATCAACAGCCTCTAGAGCCTTCTCACTGTTTGCGCCCAGAGCTTGGAATGCCCTTATACCTGAAATTAGAGCCATCACTAGTCTCACGACATTCAGAAAGGTCTTAAAACATCACTTGTTCCTAATATACTACCCTGAAGCAACTCCGATTGAACATAGCCCGCATGTTGATCTTGCCCACTTGACCCCAGTGGAAAATGGCTAATCATGATGGTTCATACTTGCACACTTTACCCATACCATATTTCTTCTGTACTATAATTATATCTATTTACCACTACCATGTAGTTAACCAAAAATGCCATGTACATAGTTAATCCTACTTTCCACCACGTTTTTTGTATATAGTTAACCCTGTTTACCACCAAGTTTTTTGTACCCTGTTCATTGTAAAAAAACAATGCTGACTGTATCATTGTGTTTGAATTGTTCATTTGTAAACCGCACTGATTAAAAGCGCGGTATATAAGAAATAAAAATAAATAAATAAATAAATAAATGTCCGGCCCGTGCACATGTCTATATCGGACATGGGCATCATTTACACCCGATTCCGCATCCACAGTTCTGCAAATGACTGCAGGACTGGAGACTGTGTCTTGCGGGGCTCATGAAGGTGCTATTCAGCCACCCTCCTGCCTCAGACATGGGGAATGGTTTTGGATGTCCCCATGCACACCATATTCTGGGATGTTAGACGTGTCTGATCCTGCCCATACTCACACTGTACCCGCTGACACCACGACCCTCATGTAGAACGTGCATCTCCTAGGCTGCCCGTCACAGACAGCAGTGTGTTATTGCACAGTAGGCGTTACTACCAATGTGATAATACAGCAACAGCAGCCTGGACCATATCTTGGTTCCCTTCATGCCCTGTGGGGCACTATCTAGGCCCAGTGCACACCTATATGGAGTTTGGGAATAAGCTTTCTAAGTCTCTATGACTGACCACACTCCTGTTCCTTCCTCTCCCACCCACGTTCTTAACTCTGCATGCCACTGCGCTGGACATGCATGTCAGCAGCATTTCAGACTACGACGGGGTACGTTTTCACCACTTACCATCCCTGCCGCATGTGGACATCCCTTATTCATGTTCTAGAATGACTCCCTTAGGGGTATGTTTACTAAACTGGGCTTATTCATGTTCTAGAATGACTCCCTTAGGGGAATGTTTACTAAACTGGGCTAACAGTTAACCCGGTTTAGTAAACATACCCCTTAGTTTCATTAAAAACAGGATCTAAAAAGTAATTTAAAGAGCCATGTTTTAAGACCCTTTTTAAACTTACTAAAAGAAGACTCCATATGGAGATCCTGCATGAGAGAGTTTCATAGGTATGGCGCCAAATATTACAACTCCCTGTCCTACATTTTGGGTTTCTTTTCTGGTGGGGAATTCCTGGATGGATCCTACATCAATGAGGATGTGACATTCTAGGAATTACACCACGTGATACCACTCATGTGGTGTATCTATTGCTTTGCCCTTGTGGCCTTAAGTATGTTGGCCGCACTACTCGTCCATTTAAAACAAGTTTGGCAGAACATGCCTCACGGATCCATACAAAACCCATGATGGCTCTGATTGTACAACATGCCATGAAATGTGATCATGTCTTTTCTCAATTTTTGTGGAGAACAATTGATTGGGTTCCCCCTTCAGTTCAGGGTAGTGACAGGCTCTCACAATTACAATTTAAAGAACAACAATGGATTTTCAAATTGGAGTCTGTAACCCTGAATGGCTTGAACTTGAAACTGGACTGGTATAGTTTGCTCTGATTCTGGTTTTGATAGCTGATTGGGTGGTATCTACATGTTTGTTTTGTGCCCCATTGACTTAGCAGAAAGCATGTGATCTGATAATGACATCAGACACCATGTATTTAAATGGCTCCCCTGATGATTTTGGCTTTTAGTATTGCACAGAGTGCAGGTATGGTGAAAGGGAAACCTGAAGCAGGGCTTACAAATGGTGAAACCTGAAACACAGGACTGTGTCATGTTGATTCAGCTAACTGTATGGACTCCGCTGTGCCAGTTTCTCAACTAAGTACATTTTTGTGAGGATAAGGTTTAACCCTTACAGCAAGTGATTAAAAAGGATGTGACCCTCAATTACAGCCAAGTCTTTGCCTGGAGGTCATTGTCTGACAAAAAGAAATTTGTCTTTAACAGGGAGTTACAATATTTGGAACCAGTTGGGTTTTTGTTTTTGTTTTATCTTACGGGGCGGGTTGTGTTCTTTGAAGCCCTTGGGTATGTTTTGACTTGGCCTGATAACTAAAGGCAGCATTCTGAAAGAATGCCAACTGGAGCCTTGTTTGCCAGGCAAGACTACAGTAGATAATTTCTATAAGAGGATCTTAATGTTTTTGATGGGGTGTAGGGGATCACAAGAGAGCCAAGGTCAGCACTGTACCTAGCCCTGTGTGAGTGATGCAGACACACAGGGTGCAAAAAAAAAAATAGGGGTGTATTTGGGATTGTAGGCCTTGGCTACCCCCCCCCCCCCCATGCTGCCTGCCCTTGCCCCACCACTGCTGCCACTTTTCATGTTCCCTTGGTGGCAGCAGTGGTAGTGGTAGCAACATTGCAGACCTACAATTTAAAAACATTCGGGGGGTTTTCCAACTCTGTGCTTGCATGCTGGCCTGATCCCTCCCTCCTCTGATGTATGCTTGCAACTCCGCCCTTAAATGACTGGTCTGCCCCTCCCTCCTCTGACATACTACTACTACTACTACTACTACTACTACTACTGAACATCTGTATAGCACTACAAGGCGTAAGCAGCGCTGCACAGATACATGTAAAAGATGGTCCCTGCTCATCAGAGCTTACAATCTAGTTGAGACAGACAACACAATAGCTGTAGACATGGAATGCAGCTAGGGGAAATGGTAAGGAAACACAAAGGACAGCAGGTGAGTCAGGATCCGAAAGCGGCAGCGAAGAGGTGCGTTTTCAACCTGGATGTGAAAAGGGTCAGAGAAGGCTCCTGACATACAGACTCAGGTAGTTTGTTCCAGACATAAGGAGCAGCAAGGTGAAAGAAGCGAAGTCTGAAGTTGGCAATAGAAGAGAAAAGCACAGATAGAAGCAATTTGTCAGACGTAGGCGATGGAGGGACCAGACCAATATGCAAGCGCGTAGACGGAAAGACCTGTGTGATTTTTTTTCAAATGAATGTCTGCTCCGCTGCTGCCACTGCCACTGCCAAGGTAACACAAAAAACAGCTGCAGCGAGGCAAGGGCAGGAAGCGTGGGGGAGGGGAGCCGGCTGGACATGGAGGTGTTGGGTAAGATGGTAAGTTTCTTGTATTCAATGTACACCTAAGTTCTATGTTCTATGTAAACCACCTTAATAATCTTAAAGGTGGTATTAAGGAGGCATTAAATAAATAAGCTGAAATTGACAGAACATGCAAACAGGATATCCTGATAGTCATGGGTGACTGGAACGCAAAAGTTGGCAACAAAGAAGAAGGCAAAGTAGTTGGAAAACATGGACTTGGCAACAGAAATGAAGCTGGAGAAAGACTGATAGAATTCTGCAAGACCAATGATCTATTCATCTCAAACACCTTCTTCCAGCAACACAAGCGGTGACTGTACACATGGACTTCACCCAATGGATTGTATAAAAATCAAATTGACTACATCTGTAGAAGTCAACGATGGAAAAGCTCTGTAACATCAACAAAGACAAAAACCTGGAGCTGACTGTGGTACAGATCATCAACTACTAGTATGCAAACTCAAGCTAAAGTTGAAAAAGAGCAAACCACTCATGAATGCAGCAAAATATGACCTTGAGAATATACCACTGGAATTTAAAGACTGCCTGCAAAATCTATTTGCTGCTTTAGATACAAATGACAGAGTTCCGGAAGAGTTATGGAATGACATCAAGAAGGTTGGTGTTGGAAGAAAGCGAGAAGTCTCTACAAAAGGTGAAAAAGCAAAAACGGCCAAAATGGATGACGGAAGAAACTCTGAAAATTGCCCAGAAACACAGAGAAGCTAAAGCCAGAGGAGAAAGAAAGACAATCGCAGAACTCAACAGAGATTTCCAACATGCAGCAAGACAGGACAAGGAAAAGTACTACAATGCCACTTGCAAGGAAATAAAAGCAGAAACTATTAGAGGAAGAACAAGATCGGCTTACCTAAAGCTACGAGAGTTAAAGAAAAAGTTCCAGCCTCGAATTGGAATGTTACAAGATGCTCAAAGTTCCATGTTGAATGATGCTGAGAAGATCAAGAAAAGGTGGAAGGAATATACATAATTTTTATATGATAAAGATCAAGTGAACCAACAGCCGTTTCAACCTGTACCTTATGATCGGGAACCATTGGTGATGAAAGAAGAAGTTGAAGCAGCATTGAAAGCCTTATCAAAGAACAAAGCACCAGGAATTGATAGCATTTCCCATAGAAGTATTACAGCAATCTGATGCAGCTGTTACCATACTTACAAGGCTCTGCCAAGAAATATGGAAGACAACATCATGGCCAACTGACTGGAAAAGATCTGTGTTTATACCAATACTAAAGAAAGGTGATTCAGCTGACTGTGGAAATTATTGAACAATTGCTCTGATCCCACATGCCAGCAAGATTCTACTGAAGATTATTCAAAAGAGACTACAACCATACCTGAAACAAGAACTATCTGAAGTGCAAGCAGGGTTCAGGACAGGGCGAGGAACGAGAGACATCATTGCGGATGTGAGATGGATCATTGAAAAGACTAAAGAATACCAAAAGGATATCTATTTGTGCTTTATCGACTATAGCAAGGCTTTTGACTGTGTAAACCATGAGAAACTCTGGGCCACATTAAGAAGCATGGGTATACCAGAACACCTGATCGTTCTCTTGTGCAATCTGTACATTGATCAAGAAACAACAGTTCGAACGGAACAAGGAGAAACAGAATGGTTTAAAATAAGCAAAGGTGTAAGAGAAGGCTGCATACTTTCCCCCTACCTGTTTAATTTATATGCAGAACAAATCATCAGAGAAGCAGGATTGTATGAAGACTCATCAACAACCTTCGCTATGCTGATGATACTACATTACTGGCTGAAAGTGAAGATGATCTGAAACATTTGCTTCTCACGATCAAAGAACATAGTCTCAAAATGGGCCTGCACCTTAATGTAAAGAAGACAAAGATCATGACAACTGGCATAATCAACAGGTTCATCGTTGAAGGAGAAGAAATTGAAATTGTGAACAACTTTAACCTACTTGGATCAACTATCAATAAAGAAGCAACAAGCAGTCAAGAAATCAGACGATACATTGCTCTTGGCAGAATGGCTATGAAAGACCTAGATAAGATTCTCAAGAGCAGAGATGTCTCTCTCCATACAAAGATTTGACTTGTTCAAGCCATGGTATTTTCAATAACATCATAGGGATGTGAAAGCTGGACAGTGAAAAAGACAGACAGGAAGAAAATTGATGCCTTTGAATTATGGTGCTGGCGGCGAATACTGTGTATACCCTGGACTGCCCGAAGAACAAACCAGTCGGTACTAGAGGAGATCAAATCTAAGCTTTCTTTAGAAGCTCAGATGATAAGACTTTGACTTTCATACTTCAGACACATCATGCGGAGAGAGAGATCATTAGAGAAAGTCATCATGTTTGGCAAGATAGAAGATCAACGCAAAAGAGGAAGGCCAGCAATGAGATGGATCGATACAATAACAGCAGCTATGGGTACCAGTCTGTCAACAATGAGCCGCCTGACTGAAGACCGAACACAATTTAAATAAAAAAATAAAGATGAGAAGATGCTGGCATGGGGCAAAAGGCAAACCTGGGGGGGGGGGGGGGGTGCAGATGTGCAAATCGCACAGGGTGCATTTAAGGCTTGGTACAGCCCTGGCTGAGGTAAATGGGAAATCCTGTGTAAAAGGCACAATGAACAAGCATGAACAGTTTGAATTTAAAATGGAAAGACACTGAGAGCCAGTGCTGCTCTTTAAGAAGAGGAGTCACATGACCCCTTCATTTTATTGTATACACTAATTTGACTGTAGTGTTTTGGATGAGCTGAAGTCTTTTAATCTGATACTGTGGGGCCCCAACATGTAATGGGTTACAGTAATCCACGCGAGTTGTCACTACAGCCTCATTGTTGGGTGTTACAATTGGGGGTCATGTTCCAACTCCTTCATGGATATTATCCGTCACCTGCAAGTGATGTTGGGGAGACGGTATTGAGTGAGTGTGCTCTTAGAAAACTGAATGCCTCTTGTTATATTTTGTCTCAGATAACATTTTGGGGGGGGGGGGGGCCTGTTGCAGGATACCCCGTGGTGACCTGTGTAATCACCTAGTCATTCACCTAGGCCAACCCTCTACCTTGTCCAGAGGCAAGAAGGTGCTGACATTCATGGTACAGGAACATGGTCCAGGGTGTGCAGGCTATCCACTATGACATCCTCCATACATATTTGGAAACTGTGGCATTGCATCTCTGACCACTTACCTAGCAGCCAACCTCCAGTGATCTCTCCACTGGTGAACCTTTCATATATTCCTGAGTGTATGAGAATATATGAATCATGGAATGATCCTGGGAACCTCAGGAAGTCGTCCATGATTTCACCCTGGGTATTGCAGATCACTTGCATGTTCCTAGAATGGAATGCCTTCCTATTGCGGTTCGTGGCTTCCTTCCCTCGTGAGGGCCTAAACGTCACATGTGTGCAGTCCATCACACCCAAAACTTTGGGGAAGCATGTCACCTCATGTAACTGCAGCATGGTTTGCTGCTTATGGTGCATAGTGGACAGAAAGACTATGGAGTTAGTTGTGTGGGTTAAAAAGACTGCCTGGAATTAGGATCTGCACAGTGACACTGCTAACTGGCTGAGTCCAGAAATGCAAGGGATGTGGTGACTTTTAAGTGCACAGGAATGGACTGACCCCTCTGTGTGCCTGAGAAAAGGATGGAATCCAACTCCAGGTCAAACATTGTTCATCAGTGAGGTCCAAGTATTGGATCCTTGCCCAGTACATTCTCTGGTAGGAGTGCTCTCTTCTCTCTCTACTTTGCTCTCTGTGGGATTATCACAAACCTTGCAGATACAGCCAATACTCTTTGAAGCCCACCATCAACACTCTTTCTATTCCCACCACCAACACCCTTGTGATCCCAACATTTTAATCCTCCAACTCCACCCAGTGCATTGCACTTAGAGAAACCCAGACACACAGAGCAACCCACAGACAAAAATATTGAACAATAGACACATAAACATGCACCGTAGGCTGCTCACACACCATTCTCTTCCACACCAACACATACATGTACACGCATGCTCACAGTGTGATGACAGGGACACAGACGGGATGAGTACAATACACAAGCTGTACAGGAGCTCACAGGGCCACACAATTGCAAGACAAGAGGGAAGGATGGTGGTCGAGATCAGGGAGGGGAGGGGTGGTAGCAGACTGGAGATCAGCTAATGAGAAATGGCTCAATAAGGTGGGCACTACTGGGGGAGGATGACACACAGTGGAGACACAGGGGGATAACAACACTCAGTAGACAGATACAAACAGACCAATCTCTCTCTAGTACAAGCTCCTCCATTCACAATTGCAAGCACAGTCAGCATAGACAGCAAAGTCTCCTACCTATTCATGATTTATAGCAGATGTAGAGGAGGACATTTAGATACCATGTTCAGCACTTCCTTACCGCTATGTAAAAGATATCCTGGACTTGCAGTCACAATGCCCAGAAATGCCCAAAACATGCCCCCTCTGGGATGTTCAGAGATAGACATGGCTACTGCAGAGACATGCAGAACTACTTAGTTCTAAAATTGAGTTCAGCATTACCCTGCCTTGGCGATGTTCTTTTTGGTTGTTTCGGACATCCATCTGATGACTATCTCTTCTAAAATAACTCCCAGAGTGTGTGTTTCACCCAAGGAGATCTGAGCATCTGCAGACTGTATGTAGCATGTAACACTGCATACAGGTCATACAGTTCCATGATGCACCATACAACAGCAGTACTAAAGATGTGAGTAGTGCTGCTGGTGAGGGGTCCCAGGTTCCCTCATTTGAAAGAGAACTGTCCTTAAAGGTCCTCATTGGAGCAGCAAATGGGGAATCCAGAGCCTACCAGCTGCCTGAAAGTGGCAATGGTTCACATAAGCACTGTAGGTAGCAGGGAAAATTTTAACTGAAAGTGGATGACTACAGATTCTATAAACGTCTACAGCCAGATGTGGTGTTATATCAAATTTTTGTCTTTTTATATTTATTATTTGATTCTTATAAGCAGTTCCACTAATGCAGGCATTATGCCAGAACATGGCCGTGTTGTAATGTTAATTATGGGATTTTAATGCTATCACTGTAATTGTAATTAAATTTTTGCAACAGTTTTTAGTATTGACCTTGTTATATTATTAGGACGTCAATCATTTTTGGAAAGTTTTACAAAATAGCAAAAACGCCCGTTATTGAGGGTCAGTCCATCTGTCTATCTATTTGTTTGCTCATCTCTCTGTATGCACTTATTTTACACCTGCTAGAATTCTGCACACAATAATTCTAAATTTTTCACTTTCATGATTTTATTTTCTGTATTGTATTTTAAATTAAGTATCATTCAAAAGCAATATGGTTTTGTTATTTTGACAATTTGCACAATTCAGATCTTTTGACACAGACGTTTGGATTTTGTTTGCAGAAGTCCAGCAGGAGTATTTGTTTGAGCAGATACAAACAGAGGCATATGGACTACAGCTGAGCAACAGGGAAGGAATAGTGAGCTTTGGGATGGCAGGGATACCTAGCCCCACCACCCAAAGATCTGATCAAGCTAGCAGTGGGGTTTCAGAAGCAGTGAGGTGGTAGGGAGGGTGCACTCCAACACTGAAAGAAATGGAAGAGCTGGCAGAGGCCTTGGCAAAAGTGGCACAGTGGTGGGGGGCATGGGTCCCATCACTAAAAGAAATGGAGGAGGTCACAGTAGAAGTAGCATGGTGGCAAGAAGCCCAGACCCTGATACTAAAAGATAAGCAGGAGCTGCTGACCAAGCAGATGACAAGATGCTTGGAAGCGGGAGGGAGACACCGTGAGTGCAAGAGGGTGAAATAAGTGTAAGATAGAGGGGAAAGGAGAAGAACATGGAAGATACATAAAGGGAGCATGGGGAGGGAAAGAGATTATAGGAAAGTGAGAGATAATATGGTGTGTGAAGGATAAAGGGGGAGGAAGAGAAGAGGGGAGGAGGAGAGAACATCCCTGCCCCATCGTACAAACACACCTTTAAAATCTCCCCTTGCCCTAGAGAGATTTTAAGACATCTGCCAGAGTAAAATCTCTTGTAACCTGTAATCTATCTTTTTGAAGTACAATGGCAACTACCTTGGAACATTAGAATTAATTGCAAAATTTGATCTTGAAGTGGGTAGCTGACATTCTGTTTACTTCCCTAAACTGTGTGCAATAAATATATTAAATTAGGAGGGATAAACAAAGTACACAAATTCCAAATATATTAATTTGTTTTAGAACATGTGAAGGATAGATCCAGGAGAGGGGTATTGAGACGTTCACATGAGGACATGGAAAATTCTCCCACAATTTTATCAAAGGCTCTTCCGAACATGGAGCTTTTATAAAATACCTAGAAGGAAGCCATCAGATACATTGGTATTTGGCAGCATGTCCAATGTGAATAGTGGTTTTATAATGACAAACATGAAAAAAATCCCAATGTACAAATTATGTAGTGCTGCAGCAATGCCACTATCTGATAAGGTGGCCAGTGGTGGGATTAAGTAACCTCCCCCCAATGCCCCAGACAAGGTAACAAGATCCATGACACCCAAAACACTCCCTCCCTGGAACCCCTGAAATCCTCAGGAGTCCTGCCCCCCCCCCCCTTCCCCAGCTCTTACCAGGAGTCTCCTTGATTTCTAGGGGGAGCAGGAACAATCCCCAGATACTTCTACCCTGTCAACACCTGGGTTCAAAATGGCACCTTTGAAACCCTAGCAATGGTCTTCTTCCCATCAATGAGGCATATTACTGTCCAATATCAAGCTGGTACGTCTGCAGCTAAAAGCTTATTTCACACTGTTGAGACAAAAGGCATTCCAAGTTCTTCCAGAAAGATAGACTGAAATAATTAATGCCCCAATGCCTCTAAATGCAGATGAGATTATGCCATTGAAAAAATCAAAGTAAGATAAATCCAGATGAAAAGCAAGAGGTTGTAAATATTACGTATAGTCACAAAAAAATTAGCAAAATATATATGTTAATTAAAATATAACATGATCCAGAACAAAGTAAGATATTTAAACCACCTGACATGGCAATGTTTCAGCATAATGCCTGCATCATGGGTTTATATTAATTCCAGAGAGTGTTCAGCACTTGTACATGACATTCAGCATACATACAGTAGATACATTCTGAAATATTAGTGCTTGGTTCCAGCCAGGATATCAAATGTCTAATGGGATTCTGAGAAACACCAGTACAAAAGCTAAAGGAGGAGGAAAAGAAAAAAGCCAAGAATATGAAACAAATCAAGGAGTATTGCTGATAACGGCAGAATGCCTAGAGACTACAATAATGACGAATGTCTGGGGAGCATACTTCAGCAGTTCAAAGCAGCCGGTCAATATAAAGCTGCAGTGTGTTCACATTGATTTGGGAATAGCTGTTCTGCTGTACAGTCCTTTTTCTGAACTGTGTCCAACATAAGAGAAAATTTGATTATTACAAACAGCTCACTAGGTCAGCATCTGGACTAAATGAATAAGCTGGAATAGACTGAAGAAGAAATAAAACCCCAGATCTGATGACACCAAAGAAGAAAAGTTGCTGAAAATAAGCCAAGACAACTATCACATCATATATTTAACATATTGATGGGTAGAATACTTGAAGTGCTGAACCAAGGCTTACAATATGGGGGTTATTTTAGAAGCATCTTTACTTCTAAATAGCAACATTTATACATATAGATTGGCAAGCACGTGTAAATGTCATTTTAGAACAGGGAACTTTTAAATATGGGGATGTTTACTATGTTTAAATTTACTGGGGACAGGCAGGATAGGGAGAGGGAGAGGCTTGAGTAAGCATACACTATAAATGTGGTTTCTGCATTTCACAAAATGAATCCATGTCTCTACAAAAAATTAGCCATTGGCATTCAGAGCTGCCCAGAAGCACACATAAGCACCTGCTGGCAGGGGCAGCTGTCAGTACCAAGGCCTAACTCCCTCAATCATTCCTGCAATGTTCATCCTCCCATGACACCCATGACTTAGATTTTCCCCTTGACTCAACACCACATCCAACCTTCCCTCACCCCCCAAAACATTCAACTCCCCTCACAAGCAAACTCCCTGAAGCATGAACATTCCCCACCTAATCCCACCCTGCAACAGCAACCCCACCTGAAACCCCTCCGGCAGCCCCCCACCCTGACCTCTCTCCCTGAGCTTGCCAGCAGTCCCTGATGTCTAATAGAAGCAGCAGTGATACCCCCCTCACTCATGCTCTTATAATGCTGGGCACCCAGCTGTCACAGTTCTATGAAATTTTGGAATCCAGCCCAGTAAGAGCAGAAGCAAATAGACATTGCTCATGCTACCATGAGACAGACACCAGGTACCTCTAGTAAGGTCAGGGATAGTGATTGGAAGGTGGGGTCAGGGCCATCCCATCCACTAGGCGAGCTAAGCAGTTGCCTAGGGCGGCTGGTCTGGGTGGGTGGTGGCAGCAGCAAACATGACTGGCCACACCACCCACCCCTCCAGTTGCCACCGATTCCATTTGGGGAGGGAGGTGGGCAGCAGCAATGGCAGTAGTCCCAAAAGTGGATGGTTTTTGCCCCTGTTTTCTTGCCTGTGGTTACCGTGGGCAAGAAAGCTGATGCTTATGGAAAAATTGCTGCTGCCCACCTTCCCCTCCTGAGACGGAATTGGCGGCAGCTGGTGGAAGGTGGCAATGGCAGATGGGGGGGGGGTGGCAGAAGCTGGGGGGGGGCGGCAAGGCAAGGGTTTCTGCCTAGGGTGGCAGAAACCCTTGGTCCGGTCCTGGGTGTGGGCTACTTGGAGTGGCCTCAGGGTTGGGTGGGAGGCCTATTCTTGAGGCGGGGATCAGATTCTTTGAGGAGGGATGGGTGGTATCTAATGCTTTTGGGCAGGGATTGGCTATGGTGAGGGCGGTTGGAAGGGTCACTGTGGGGGGGGGAACATTAAGGTCAGGAGGGGATCATGGGAGAAACTGCAGAAGCAGAGCTTTTAAGAAGCTTCTCCCACACACATGGGGAGAGTATGTTTATGTTTTTTTCCTCCACATGCAGATGTTTAAAATAGCTGCTCCCACTGGATGTGGAGAGATATGTGGAAGGGAATTTTAGAAGAACTGTCCAAGTGCAATCTGGGAATTTTAGATCTGTCCAGAATGTCTGAAAAAAAGCAGGCACATTTAGGTGCAGACATGATTTCACAAATGTGGATGTACCCTATATGCATGTCTTCAGGGGCATCTACATAGAGATCCTCAGAACCATATTTCAGACTCTGAGGGCCTGATATTCAAAAGGTATTTACATGGTTTACAGTGAAGTAAACTATGTAAATGCCTTAAATGGGGATATTCAATGGCACCTACACAGTGCCGTTGCTTATCCCTATTTCCCCTACACACCAATGCTATCCAGTTAACTTCAGGGCGTGTTGGGGGTGTTCTAGGGAAGATCAGAGGTGGTGACTGCTGCTAAACTTGTAGTGGCGATATTGTACCGCTACATGGTTAGTGGTCCATGGCTAAAACTAGGCCAGCTTTTGGCACTCCGCTAACCGTGTAGTGGTCCAATTTTGCTGATACAAGGTTAGGCTCTGCAGCATTGACCCCTTAGTGCACAACCCAGATATTCAATACCGTCGCCCCGGCATTGAATATGTGGGGTTAAGGGTGAGCGGGCAGGACTATGCACCATAGCGGCACATAGCCCACTCAGAAGGAAGCTAGGCCGTGGATGTCTAGGATAGCCTAATGGTTAGAGTAGTGGGTTAGGAATAGGGTGGTCAGGCTTCAAATCCCACTGTTACTGTTGTTCACATTTTGCTGAGTACTGGGGATGATGGTATTCATTCTTCTTTACACCCTCTGGAAGTTTTTCGGCTAAAACAAGCACTTTTCAGATGCTTGTTCATGCCTGGAGCAGGTCTAATGTTAGATGCAATGCCAGGCATCTATGATATTTCTGAGATCATGTGGGGACATCCAGGTTCCTGGGAACATCTCTTCCATGCTCCCATTCATACTTGGATGTTCTCACTTTGGAGATGTCGCAGAATCAGATTCTAAAATGGCTCTGGAGACGTCTCTGTGCTTTGGAAGTCTTTAAGTCCTTTTTGGACATCCAAAACCCGAATAGGACTTCTAAAATGATCCATATAAGCTCTATGTTTGGTACACCCTCTTGTAAAATATTATGGGAATTCTACTTGTCTTGACCTGGATGTATGAAGTCCCCTTGCCAAATCCTATCTAAAAATGTATAGGGGGTTTATTCAAAGTGATAATGTAGTTCGCAGATCTGCGGTGAGCAAGATAGTCAATAGCACATAGCTGAATAACCTTCCTAATGCTGCTATATGTCCCGATACTAACCACATAGTATTGGGGTGTCTGGGAGGAGTTCCAGAGGTGGTGCTCATGATAACTAGTCAGCAGTGATATTAAACTAGCTAAAGGTAGGCACTTAAAAGACTGGCCTAACTTTAGCCAGGTTAGCTAAATGGGCAGTGGCTGAATATCGCTCTATCTAGCATTGACTATCTGGGTCAGAATTAAAGTGATGATGGTAAATTGCTTTACTTGGGCTGGCAGCTGCCACTGAAAATGGCCCCAAACCTTTATTGTATTTAGATATTTTGTTTGAAGTTGATTAACGGGGGAGTTTTAGCGGCTCTGTTCATGAGTTGGATATCTGAAATGGGCAAACATGTGCAAATCATGGACACGTCCCTGGAACCATTTTAGAAAGCCAGGTATTTAGATGTCCCCAGAGCGAGAATATCCAGATATCACAGGGGCATGATGGAGGAATGCCCTGGATAGAGCAAGGTTGCTGCAAACTGCAGTGTGATTTAAGAAAGGAACAAGCACGTCAGGCATTGGCTGTTGAGGCATCCATGCCTATGCCTGCTCCTGACCATGTATAAGATGCAAAAAGGTGCTTTTTTCATGACTACTATGCTTCTAAGGGAAGAGCAAAATGCATTTACATCACAGTCATTAATATTTCCTGACCAAAGAAACCAGCCCATAAATGCATACTCCAAACATATTACTGACCCGCCATTGCACATCTGAGTATCTGAACTGCCCAGGATGGGGAGTCCAAGTACCCGGTTCTGTATAGGTGCATTTCGGGGATGTCCATATTTGTAAAATGGCCTATGCCCATGCACATACCCACCTTTGCTATCTCCAAAACTGATTACTAGGACATTCATTTTTTGGGGTGGAGATGGAGTGATTTCAGAAGGCATGGCTGCCATTCCCCCAGTTTTTGGAGGTTCTGATTTAAACAACCCATTTTTTCCTAGATGTCCCTTCTGAAATGCCACCTGAAGAATATAGGAGGACATATTCAAATGAATTTATGCAGATGACAGACTTGCAAACTGCATAAATGCCATTGACCAGCTATTCAACAACACTAATCCAGTCAGTGCCACTGAATATCCCCTGCTACCAGTTTAAACACCCCAGCACTATCCAGATAGGGTTGAGAATTATGGGGGCAGAGTGGGGGCAGCACCAGCATCAGTGCAGTTAGCAGTGATATTCAGACACTAACCTCATAGCTAAACCCCATAAAATTAGGACAGTCTTTCACTTTACAGTAGTTTTGCAATTGAGATAGCAGCTAAATATTGCCGCTAACCAGATTGCAAAACAGCAATCCAACCAAATCAGATATTCTGTGCCGGTCACCAGATATGCAAAAATATGGAATTAATAAAAAATAACACCAAAAAACTGGAAAAAATTCAATAAAAACTGCAAACTAATCTATTTTTTTGCATGTGCATACCCCGGAGCAGTGGTTTACAATATATGGTCCATGGACACCTGGGAGTCCATGAGACCAGTACAGGACACAGAAAAAAGAGAACCTGATGGGGATTGGATACAGAGAAGAGAGAGAATGGCAGAGACTGTGGGGAGGGAGAGAAAATGCAGATTGGTGGGGACTAGTTGGTAGAGAAAGAGAAAGAGCCTGGTGAAGGCAGGTAGAGGAAGGAAGATAAAGAGGACTAGTAGGAACAGGTTTTTTCTGAGGGAAGGAAACCTAGAAAGAGTGATGGGAATGAACTTTTGAAAGTTAATAAGGGGTCAACACAACTAAAAGGTTGGGAACCTCTGCTCTAGAGAAATCGGAAGATTCATTTAGAAATTAATGCATCTACCTGAATGGCCAACCAAGGAGATGATGGATAAGACAAATTAGATTATCATCTCATTGAGACACATATGTAGTGCTTTGCATTTGAAGGACTTGCTGGATATTTATTCAAACATTTGTCCTTTGCATTTTTTCAGCTCCAGAGATGACCTGTTCTTGAAACAATCTTTAAAAAAAAATTACTTGAGGTCATCTATAGTACAACAACCATTAAATGCAGCTCATTTTTTGACTACTAAAGCAGTTGTTTTACTGAAATATTGTACACATTTGAAAACATTGAAAAAATAAACATGTAGTAACAGCAAAACCTCTGGGGAAAATGTTGAGGATGTGCTACATATCTTCCCATATAATTAACAAACAAGCATTATATTTGTTGTTGTTGTTAAGTGCCATCCAGTTGGTGTTGACTCGTGGCAACCCTTTGGATAATTGTCCTAAACTGTGTTCGGTTTTCAGTCAGGCGGCTCATTGTTGACAGACTGGCACCCATAGCTGCTGTTATCGATTCATCTCATTGCTGGCTTTCCTCTTTTGCACTGACCTTCTACCTTTGCCAATCATGATGTCTTTCTCTAATGATCTCTCTCTTCGCATGATATGTCCAAAGCATGAAGGTCAAAGTCTTGTCATCTGAGCTTCTAAAGAAAGCTTAGGTTTGATCTTCTCTAGTACTGACTGGTTTGTTCTTCAGGCAGTCCATGGTATACACAGTATTCATTGCCAGCACCATAATTCAAAGACATCAATTTTCTTCCTGTCTATCTTTTCCAACTTTCACATCCATATGACGTTACTGAAAATACCATGGCTTGAACAAGTTGAATCTTTGTATGGAAAGAGACATCTCTGCTCTTGAGAATCTTATATTAGGTCCTTCATAGCCATTCTGCCAAGAGCAATATGTTGTCTGATTTCTTGACTACTTGTTGCTTCTTTATTGATAGTTGATCCAAGTATATTAAAGTTGTCCACTATTTCAATTTCTTCTCTATCAACAATGAACTTATGGATTTTGCCAGTTGTCAGGATTTTTATCTTCTTTACATTAAGGTACAGGCTCATTTTAAGACTATGTTCCTTGATCTTGAGAAGCAAATGTTTCAGATCATCTTCACTTTCAGCCGGTAATGTGCTATTATCAGCATAGCGAAGGTTGTTGATGAGTCTCCCACCAGTCTTCACAACTCTGTTGTCTTCATACAGTCCTGCTTCTCTAATGATTTGTTCTGCATATAAATTAAACAGGTAGGGGGAAAATATGCAGCCTTGTTGTACACCTTTGCTTATTTTAAACCATTCTGTTCCTCCTTGTTCCATTCGAACTGTTGCTTCTTGATCAATGTAAAGGTTGTGCAAGAGAACGAACAGGTGTTCTGGTATACCCATACTTCTTAATGTGACCCAGAGTTGCTCATGCTTTATACAGTCAAAAGCCTTTCTAAAACGATAAAACACATCTGCGATGATGTCTCTCGTTCCTCGCCCTTTCCTGAACCCTGCTTCCACTTCAGGTAATTCTCGTTCCAGGTATGGTTATAGCCTCTGCTGAATAATCTTCAATAGAATCTTGCTGGCATGTGGGATCAGAGAGATTGTGC
Organism: Ichthyophis bannanicus; assembly: GCA_033557465.1. Lineage (NCBI taxonomy): Eukaryota > Metazoa > Chordata > Amphibia > Gymnophiona > Ichthyophiidae > Ichthyophis > Ichthyophis bannanicus. The sequence continues at coordinate 367,108,476 of CM066038.1, read as the reverse complement.
GATAATTTCCACAGTCAGTTGGATCACCTTTCTTTAGTATTGATATAAACACAGATCTTTTCCAGTCAGTGAGCTATGATGCTGATGCTGGTAATTTCATGGTAGAGCTTTGTAAGTATGGTAACAGCTGCATCAGATTGCTGTAATACTTCCATGGTAATGTCATCAATGCCTGGTGCTTTGTTCTTTGATTAGGCTTTCAATGCTGCTTCAACTTCTTCTTTCATCCCCAATGTTTCCAGATCATAAGGTACATGTTGAAATGGCTGTTGCTCCTCTTGATCTTTATCATATAATAACACTGTATATTCTTTACACCTTTTCTTGATCCTCTCAGCATTGTTTAAGCATCTTGTAACATGAGACTGGAATTTTTTCTTTAACTCTCGTAGCTTTATGAAAGTCAAGCTTGTTCTTCCTCTAATAGTTTCTGCTTCTATTTCCTTGCATGTATCATTGTAGTACTTCTCCTTGTCTTGTCATGCTGCACATTGGAAATCTTTGTTGAGTTCTGCGATTGCCTCTCTTTCTTCTGTGTCTTTAGCTTCTCTGTGTTTCTGGGCAATTTTCAGAGTTTCTTCGGTCATCCATTTTAGCCGTTTTTGCTTTTTCACCTTTTGTGGATATTTCTCATTTTCTTCCAACACAACCTTCATGATGCCATCCCATATCTCTTCTGGAGCTCTGTCATTTGTATCGAAAGCAGCAAATTGATTTTGCAGGCAGTCTTTAAATTCTTGTGGTATATTCTCAAGGTCATATTTTGCTACATTCATGAGTGGCTTGCTCTTTTTCAACTTTAGCTTGAGTTTACATACTAGTAGTTGGTGATTTGTACCACAGTCAGTTCCAGGTTTTGTTTTCATTGATGTTATAGAGCTTTTCCATCATTGACTTCCACAGATATAGTCAATTTGATTTTTGTACAATCTATTCGGTGAAGTTCATGTGTACAGTTGTCACTTGTGTTGCTAGAAGAAGGTGTTTGAGATGAATAGATCAATGGTCTTTCAGAATTCTATCAGTCTTTCTCCAGCTTCATTTCTGTTGCCAAGTCCATATTTTCCAATAATTTTGCCTTCTTCTTTGTTGCCAATGTTTGTGTTCCAGCCACCTATGACTATAAGGATATGCTGTTTGCATGTTCTGTGAATTTCAGCTTGTACTTGTTCATAGAACTCATTTTCATCCTCTTCTGCAGCTATTGTTGGGGCATATACTTGAATTATAGTTGTGTTGATAGGCATTCCTCGTAGACGAATAGAAATTAAGAGTTCACTTATTGCATTGTATTTCATTACAGTTCTTGCAAGTTTCTTCTTAATTATAATTGCAACACCATTTCTTCTTTGTCTTTCATTTCCAGCAAAGTAGACCATGTGATAATCAGATGCAAAGTGCCTGAAGCCAGTCCATTTCAGTTCGCTGACACCCAACAGATCGAGTTGTACATGTCCATTTCATTCTTGAGCACCTCAAACTCCCCTTGGTTCATGCTTTGTACATTCCATGTTCCAATATATAAGACATCTTTACAGCTTCTGACTCATTTCATGCGCAGCTACATCAGCAGTCAGATGTTCCGAGGGCTTTGATCCAACCAAATCATAAATGCTGGCTTTACTCTGAAAAGTTTTCAGCTCCTCCCCAGTAGCCAGTTGAGTGCCTTCTGATCTGGGGGGTCTCATCTTCCAGCACTATATTGCAATTTGTTTTGTTGTGACTATGCATTGGGTTTTCGTGGCAAGATACAGAAGTAGATTGCTAAATCGTTCTTCCGCACAGTTTAGTGTTGTTGCTGTTGTCACAGAAATGTGATCCTCCACCGCCAACACTGTCCCATTCTGCTGCTGCCCAGATGGGTGGTTTGACTTGGTCTGGCACCTCAGCTGAGATCTGTCCATCTTGGAAGACCCTGCCAGTAGTTCAGCTACCTATAGCTTAGTCCTCAGCATCACTGATGCACACAGGCCCTCACAGCATGACAAACTGCAAACCAAGTGAAGGGCATTATATTTATTGTGTGTTAAATGCATAGTAGATAGCATGGTATGGTTTATGGTTTACTGGTACTTGATATACCACCCTTCACAATATACCAGAGCAGTATACAAAAAGGATAAAATTACAATAAAATATAAAATTAAAGGAAAAAGAACATCAATTAATATAAAGGAAAGTGATAATAAAGTAATAGCAGGGCAGGGAGGCTAAGGCAAGATGAGTGTAAGCAAGGAAAGGGAGGGGGGAAGAGGGGGAGTGCACAAAGAGAGGGGAGTAGAATCTGGTCTGAGCTAGGCTGGAAGATCATATGCAAGCTGAAATAGATGCATTTTAGGGAAGGAGAATGAAGAATCCAGAATAACCACAAGGTACTTGATGGAGGGAATACAGAAAATTGAAAGGCCATCTTGTTTTATTTGTAAGCATTTTCATTTTATCTTTTTTCATTTTAAGAAATGCTTGTTTTTTTTTTTGTTTTTATGAATTTTCATTCCAGAGCATTTTTTAAAATAAAGAAGTAGCTATGGCTGATTCCCAAAGGAAGAACATAGCTGAAAGGTTACTAGAGGTTTCAGGCAAATAAAAGACCCAGATGCTGGTTTTTTCACAGTCACAGGCTGGTAGTAAACCAGGGACTTTCTGATTGCAAAGAAAACAGCTTATTACTAAGCCATCAGATCTCCTAGGTAATGGCTCTTGCGAGAATTTCTGTATCACTGGTGATGTTCCTTCCTGTTTCCTGATTGGCCCAAACTTTGTCTGGTCTGCAGCTCTATGTAAAATGAGAACTGGATTTTTTTCATGTTGCCATGTGAATTTATTGACTACGACAACTATTACTATTACTTATATTGTGCTACCAGGCATATGCAATGCTGTACACACACACATAAAAGACAGTTCCTGCTCCACAGAACTTGCAATCTGCTAAGACAGACAACAGAACAACAGGGCACTAAGGACTTTTAGGGAAATGATTAAGAATACCTAAGGATAAAATTATTCTGTAGAGATTTAGTTTAAAGATTTATTTTGCCATGTTCTTTCCCCAAACATTCCGTGAAAGCATATCTAAGTATACTATCAGAGACAGAATTTCTGGTATGAGCATGTAGCAAAACAAATCTTTGGGATAAATCTCTACAGCGGGAGTCCTAATCCAGTTAGCATTTTACAAAGAGTCATGGGAGTAGGGTGACTTCCAAAGCTGGTGAAGCACCAAAACATTTTCTGAGGCCAGGTGGTTCAAAAACAAATTAAGTGCATGCAAATTATTTATGTAAGTGGGATAAGCTATTAAGTTCATATGTTATATGCAAAAGTGTGTAAATCTCATAGTCACATAATTAGCATGGCAGGAGTATGGAGAAATATGATGGGACAGTAAAAAGGGCTAGGATGCTGACCTTGCATCACAACCTCAGTGCACTAGCCTCTTAGCAACCCACAATTTCTCCTGTCCAATACAACCAGGCTATTAATATTGATTTCTCACCATCATGGAAGAATAAGATAGCTTGAACCCAAACTCCCTATCTTCAACCTCTTCCTCAACACAGCCACAAAGTACTCAAAACTTCCAGAAACCCATATTACTGCCAATCCCTCATACCCTTCTATAGACAAAAGAGGTGCTTAGCTCTTGCTGTCTTGCACAACATATGCAAAATCATGCCAGATGACATATGGAGGTTAAAATGTGAAGAAAATCTTAACCAGAATAATTTTGACAGTAATAGGACAGCACGAGATAAGCAACTCTTCTCTTGCCAGGTGGAAGAGGGAACAGATATGGAAAGTGTGAGACTTTGGTTCTGAAGAATTGAAGGAATCTGGGTGACTTGCTGTAGAGAGTTTGTGTGGCTTGCAAACTTCAGACAGATAGATGGCTGAGATTGGATGGGGCAGTATTTGAATCTGAATTTCACTTCTTATTTACATTCTCTTATATACCATGCTATTCTGCATTAGTGTGGTTTACATTGAACAAACTGAAATTACATTGAACAGGGTATTATAACTTGGAGATAACTATTTTACAGGGAACATGGGCTATGGAGGGTTAAGTGGCTTGCCCAAGACCACAAGGAGCACCTGTGGGACTAGAAACCCCAGTCCTTCTGGCCCAAGGTTGCTGTCCTCTGGTGAGATTTGAACCCCTGACCTTCTGGCCTGAAGTACCTTGCCCCAACCACTAGGCTACTCCTCCATTCCTTGTCCCAACCACTAGGCTACTCCTCCACTCCACTCCTCCACTTCTAATTACAAGTCAAGGTAATTTACATTTTAGTACAGTGGCTTAGCCCCTTATCCAGGGATCTTACAAACAAGGTTTGTACCAGAAGCAGTGGATGCTGAAGAAACTGCCCAAGATTAAAAGGAGTGTCAGAAGAATTTAAACCCTGGATTCCTTGATTCTCAGCCTGACACTTTATCCACTAAAGCTATTCCAGGCAAAAATCATTTATGTTTACTAAATACTTCTGAAAATAGGATAAAAATAAACAGACCACTGTAACAAGCTGGTATCAGTAATTACACCTAAAATATTAACCATTCTAAATGCAAATAAAATATCCCAAAAGTCTTCGTTGTCAAAATAATATTTATTTTTTTACCTTTGTCACCTGCCTGCCACATTCATCTCTCAAACTGTCAGCCTTTGTCTGCAGCTATCTCTCATCACCTCTCAGCTCTAGTCTGCAGCTGTGTTTCACTTCTCCATACCCTCTTCTCTACGAGCCCGATATTTGAAGGGCAGTTACATGGTTTATTGCTCCAACTAACATGGTTAGTGCCGCGGAATATCAGTGATTATCTCCCTTACACACCTCAGTGCTAACTACTTAGCATTGAGGCATGTTCGGGCATTACAAGGAGGAACAGAGGTGGCAACTGTCCCTAACTGGGCAGCAGCAATATTGCATGCTGCCCAGTTAGCGACCTGCATATTAAAAGATAGGTGAGGAAAACCCTAGCCTATCTTTAAGGTGCAGGAGCTAAGCAGGCAGCATGCAATATCACTGCAGCTGAGTTAGCTAATACAGCTTCTGGCATGTGCGGCAAACCCTGGATATTCAATGCCAGGACCACATATGACCCCGGCACTGAATATCTGGGGTTAGGGGTCAGAGGGCACAGTTATGCATTGTAGCAGCACATAGCCTGCCTAATTGAATATCAGGACCTACATTTATTTCACGCTCTGCAGCAGTCTCTGTCTCTGAGACTTCAGCAAAATAAGTGCATTCTTTGTAAGGCATTCTCGGGAACAGAGTTACAAGTCACCCAGTTCCAGAAATGAGATTTTAAGTCAGTCCTGGATTTCTGACAATCTCATTCTGATTCGTTATAGGACATTCAGCACTGATTCCAATGGGCAAAATCAGGGACTACAAATACCAAACTGCATTGCAATGCAAATTTAAAACCAGAACTGGCAAAAAATCTCACTCCTGGAACTGAGTAACTTGGCAACTCTGCAGGAAAAAAAATTGACAGGACCGGTGAGGGTGTTAAAGTAAGAAAAGAGAACTTAAAATGGTTTCTGAGATTCTTTCCGGTCTAGTGACAGCAACTTGCATAGGGAAATGACAGAAACTGGATTTGAATTAGCAGCTGTAACCTTTCTACGTTCTCCCTTTCTAGGAGGAATTTAAGCTTACTCCCTAACTCATAAGCACTCAGAATAAGAAAGAGCTTTTGAAGAAATTTCCCAACCTTAGGTTATGTCACAGGTATAGACACAAAATCGCTCAAATGACTTAAGAAAATATAAGTCTAACACAAAAAAATAAACAAAACCATTATTAAAAGTAGTGAAGCAGTTTAGAATCACTGGAGGTTCTTTTGTATCTTATCAGGACCTGACAGCCACAGGTTGGTGCTACACTGTATATTGCTTTTCTCAGTTGATGTTGCAAGTGAACCACTGTACACTAATGACCCTACGGCCCTGCATATAGCTACAGACCAAGCTTTCAGCCAATCGGGAACAAAGATCACCAGCAATATAAAAGTTTTGTTATATTTTTGTAAATTTTCATTTCAGGGCAATTTTGTTAATTAAAGAAGCGACTATGGTGGCTTATGCCAAAACAAAAAACATAGCTGAAAGGTAACTCATGTTTCAGACAAATAAAAAAATCCAATTGGCCTTTTTTATCACAGTCAAAGGCTGATTATGAACCGGCATCCTTCTAGTTACAAAGAAAGCATCTTGCAGCCAAATCATCAGGTCTCCCTTGTTGTACCATTTGCAATGATTTCTGTATTACAGAAATACTTGCAATACAGCAATGCTTGCAAACACTACTATCAATGGAATTGTGGAGGCTAATCTGACAGATGCCTTTCTTCTAACCCAAAGGTTATCAGACCGAAGTCAGCCTGGCCTGTGGCAAAACAGGAGAGAAAAACCTCCATTTCAGTGTTATGCTTTAGATTAAAATGATATGGAACTTAATATTTCCCTTTTTGTTTCAAGCTAATGCACGTCCCTATAATGTGGATGCACAATACCACCTTTGAGATGGCGTTAAGCGATCTGCATTATCTGTCACAGTAACAGATAAAAGGCAATAAATTACTGTACAAGGTGCAGTTCATGCCATTTGCTGCTCCTTTGCAAGCTGTGAGCATACTGGCGCAAAGAGGATCATTTTAGAAAGGTCGCCTAAGGTAATGCTCATTCCAGTGAGCACATGCCTCCCTTTTTTTTAATAAAATAGGACATAAATTATAAGATATGTATAGCAAACCTAAGCATGAGCGCTTACACCGCATCTAGATGTGGTGTGAATGCATATGCCTAGATTTGTAAAGAACGTGGGTTAATGTGCAGTAGTTTGCCAAACCTCATGGTGTGTTCCTCATTTCAATCATCCGCTCCCATTACGCTCCTTGAAGTCCTCAAGTCCATATATTGTAACAATTTTTATTCAGATATTTTAAATAGTCAAAAAGATTATCTGAAGAACATTTCCATGCTGAGGTATACAGTATCACTTGTATTTTTTTCTTTTTTGTTCATTTTTAATCCACTTTGTTCCATTCTGATGGTTCCCCATACTCCATTACAAAAATTTCTTTAAAGGTGTGTTCTAGGTTTTCTTTTGCATTGTCTGGTATAGTGGGAGGGATTTATTGTTATGTTACGAAAAAGAGGTGACATTTGAGGTGGCGCTATTTAGATAAGCGACGTCTGGTTTTACATAGGTCATCTGAAGTTTGGACATGCACAATTTCCTGTTATAAAAGGCTTGTTGAATGCAGATCCTTCCACAGGCCTCAGAAAGGGGTTGGTCACATGAGCCCTGGCCCCACCAAAAATGCAGAATGGCAGGCAGCAGGCTGCCCGCAGGGATCCCATGCCGGCGGGCAGAAGAAGAAAAGCCACGATCGCAGCAAAGACCCTTCCTGTCTGCCCACTGAGATTGGATCCCCACAGGCAGAATGGGAAGGGTTTTTGCCACAATCATGGCTTCTCTTCTTCTTCTCCTTGTGAGAGATGGGATATCCACGTGCAGCCTGCTTCCTGTCAGTTGTGATCAGGGCAAATACCCTTCTTGTTCTGCCTATGGGAGATCAGATCTCCGCAGGCAGAACAGGAAGGGTCTTAGCCCATGGGACAGATCTTGGGGTGGAGTTAGGGCAGAGCTTGTGGTGGAGCTTTGCCTCTCCCCCCCCCTCCCCAAAAAGAAAAAGGCCTTCAGCTGAACCTGGATCCTTCTGTAAAATATGCATTAGGAACTGGGAAATACATGTGTAGTCTGCAGCATGTACAGTCGGAACAGCTGTTTTAGAAAGAAAATCATTGCAAAAAAGAGTGGCATCATGCAGGCTTTTGAAAGTTTAAGTGGCAGTACTTACACATGTAAGTGGCAAATTTGTAATCTATGTGGGGTCATTTTGGAAACTCTATTTGTACTTTGGATGCCCAAAAATAGGCATAGAGGCATCTCCAGAGCTGTTTTAGAAGCTGTCTCTGAGGACATCCCTAGCATGACTTTGTCCAAGTCTGAAGAGGGCCAAGGTGGAGGTGTAGTCAGGGCATTCTCAGAAACTGGGATATTCCCACCTGATCTCAGAAAAGCCATGGCACAAACAGACATCTGAAAATTGTTCATTTTGGCTGGAAAACATCCAGAGGGTGTAGAGAAGAAGGCATCCCATTATCTCCAGTATTCAATACAATACCAACAACAGCAGCAGTGGGATTTAAATCATGGCTGCCCTGTTCCTAGCCCACTACTTTAACCATTAGTCTATCCTAGATATCCAGGTTCTGAAATACTGTTTGGGACGTCTATGTAGACATCCCTGCAGACGTTCATATCAGGCACATCCAAATTTGTGAAATCATATCTGCACCTCGACGTGCCTGCATTTTTTTCAGGCATTCTGGATTTGACATCCCATATTGCACTTGGACATCCCTTCTAAAATTCCCCTCCATGCTTGTATGTGCTAGCCCTTATGTGCATAAATGTTGGATTTCCAAAACTGCATTTTAGAGGTGGTTTTAAACAGCAAAGTGGTAAGGACAATTTCTCCCTCAATCACTGCCTTGAATGCGCTTAGCCTATGGGGGATAGAAATACTTTTAAATAAACTAAATCATTCTTGCATACCCCAGGTCCCAATGAGTAAATAGCTGACACTTATGTGCGTTTAAGAGTAGGAGTAAATGTAGACATCCACATTTTGTAAAATACACACTTATTGCCATCGCAAAATCAGAAATTTTGTATATACTGAATGCATGCTTTTCAGACCTGCTCAAAGCACACACAACACACCCCTTCAAAACTGAGCAAGCAGCAGATCTAGACATCTACGTAGCGGTTTTCTAAAACCGTTATTTACATGTGCAAGGCATTTCTTTGGGTAGATGCCTCGCATGCCTTCTAATAGACCTCCTTAAGTTAGGATACATCTATGTAGGTGGCCTGCACAAATCGCAGTTATAACTTGAAACATTTAGCTTGTATGGTTCAAGTTATGCAAGTATATTCAACGGTATTACTAATGCTGAATATTGGTATGATTTGAAAATACCTGCTTTAGACCTTTTCAAATTATATATTCACCACGTGGCTGAATATTGTTTTTCATTTCATTTTATGGAAAGCATAAAGGTCAGTTGTAGGCAGGAAGACAGAGGGGCACTGAAGATCATGCACTTTGGGGCATGTTTGATGTAAATTTAGCCCTGATGATAAAGTTATGTAGAAATCCGAGCCATCACTGTCAAAATCTAAAAATCCTTAGTTTTATACCTTTTCAAATTAAATGTCCAGATAACTATGTCCACTTTCCATACCACCTACCTTAACTTCCTTTTCTTAATTTCTAGTTTGACCTTCAATAAAGTGGTTCATTTCTGCATGGGCCCGATACGATAGTAACTTTGACTTATATAAAAAATAATAAAATGTGTCAGTGCACACTCCACCACCTGAGGCTCAGCAAAATCTGACACATTCTTGGCTCACTAAAATATAATTTCAAAAAAAGTAATTAATCCTGTATCTAGCTCTGTATTCAATGCCTGTATTTTGCATGGAGTTCTCTAGTTTTTCCATTCAAGAGAATTGTGGCTGCACTAATATGCATTTAATGTGCATCCTAATGATTTGATTACAATGGTGTAATTACATAATTGTAATGTATTGTGTGCAAGTGGTTGCTGCAAGAAGCCCTGAGAAGCTCGGTGAGTGGCACTATGTAAACAGAATAATAAAGACAACCATGATATATAGATAAGAGGAAGAAACAAGATTTTTTATAGGGGTATCCAAACTAATTCAAAGACTCTACAAGTATCTGCAGGGTTCAAACTAGTTTGAGAATTATTATTTTTTTTACATCACCCATCTCGAGGCTGATTTTATAAGGGAGCTGGGTAGATAAGTGCTATTCACACATGTAAGTCACTATTTTCAAAGACATACATGCATGAATGAGCACTTACACATGTATTTTAGGCAGACAAATAGGATCAATCACATGTGCTTTCCAGCGTAGGTGTGCACAGGGATGGAGTATGGGAGGGGCATGGACAGAGTGCAAATTTACAGTTGTTAGTTATAAAATAATATAACTTAACATGCATTCTTGAATAATGTAGGTGCAGGCACGCCTAGCTTGACATGCAGTTTCAACCATTTATGCCCCTATTTTAGAAAGGAAAGTACATGTTCTAATGCATACTAATTTTACAGGAGTGTCTATAATTACACAGGTACACAAAAAAAAAAAATTTTTAAACTGCCTCTAATGTTTCGATTGATTTTTACGTTTTTTGGTGCGCTGAATCCAAATCTGGTAACCAATTTGCTCCATCACGTACAGATATTTTGCTACATTGGGTTAGCAGTTTGAGGTGAACATTTCAGATTGAGTACGATCGAGATAAAAGTTTCTTGGATGAATTCTTTATACTAATTGTTTAGTAGTTATTCAAATAAGAATAAAGAAAATTGTAACAAGGCAGCACATAAGAATAGAGTAATGTCAACAAAACACACTGTGATGGTAGTAAAATTGTCTGCACTTAAAACAGCCACATACATGTGCACAAACATTGAGCATATAAGAGCGAGGTTAGACACAAAGCAAAGCAAAGAAATGTGCAAAAAATGTTGTACAGGTATGTATGTAAGAATAGAAAACGCAAACCGCACCATTGCAATACATGAAGACAAACACCCGATGGTGTAAAAAATAAATTTCTAATAAATGAGATCCGACACTGTGGTAATAACTAGTAAATTTTTGTTTCAAAGTTTAGTAAAAACACGATATTTGTCAACACAGTTTAGATTTTAAAGTCATTCTTGGGTCAATCAATCTCCTGGTGGGCCCGTTTCTTCTTCCCCCGAATGCTTCACTTGGTGCGCTGCTTGGCGTATTTTTCATCTGGGGTTTCCCGCAGCAGCAACCAGCAGAAATCAGCCATCATAGTGGTGTTCCATCTTCCTTGGTACCTTCTCTCTGCGTCCTTGATGTCCTGGTGAAACCTTTCACCTTGTTCTTCACTGTACGCCCCCAAGTTTTCGGGAAAGTAGTTCACATGGGAGTGCAAGAAATGGACTTTCAGGCTCATGTTACAGCCTTGTTCTTTGAAGGCATTGAGCATCCTGGCAACAATATCCTTATAGTTCTCATCCCGCCTGTTCCCCAAGAATTTGAGAACAACATCCTTGAAGGAATCCCAGGCTTCTTTTTCCTTCTCAGACATCGTTTCAGCGAATGCTCCATCTGAAATGAGTTTCCTTATATCAGGGCCAACAAACACTCCTTCCTTTAGCTTTGCTTCAGAAAGTCGGGGGAACTTTGAGCAAAGGTACCGAAAGCACTCACCATCTTTTGGAAGGGACTTGATGAATTGCTTAATGAGACCCAACTTAATGTGGAGAGGTGGTAATAGAATTTTATCACGAGGTACCAAGCTCTCATGAAGAACATTTTTCTCACCGGGTCTCAAATACTCCCGAATTGGCCAGTCTTTTTTCCTCCAGTGTAGGTCGCGGGCCCGGCTATCCCACAAGCAAAGGAAGCAGGGATATTTGGTGAAACCGGATTGCTGCCCTAATAGCATGGATAGAATTTTAAAGTCTCCACAAATCATCCACTTATGCTCATCATAACGAATCTTCTGAAGAATCATGGCCAAATTCTCGTATTTTTCTTGGAGAATAACAGAGTGAGCAATAGGAACTGAAGCGAATGTGTTGCCATTATGAAGAAGAACACTTTTTATGCTGTCTTTTGACGAATCAATGAACAGCCGCCATTCAGCAGGATCATACTTGAGTTTAAACTTTTCCATCACTCCGTATATATCGTTGCAAAATACCAAATCTTCCTCTTTGCCTAAATACTTCAAAAATTGTGTCTCGTGGTTGCGGTACCAATAAAAAGTTGTTCGTGGTGACAATAAATTTTTCTGTTTAAGCCGAGAACCTAGCAGTTGGGCAGCATCTTTTGGGAGTCCTAAATCCCGGACTAAATCATTCAATTCAGCTTGAGAGAAAAGTTCAGGTTTCGGATCTGGTTCAGTTTCAAACTAGGAAGTACTGGACTCATCGGGAAAAGCCATCTGATGAGTCTCATCATGATCAGAACCGTCCACACAAATATGATCCAAAGATTTTGGTGGTTCAGGCACAGGTACTTCATTGCTATGAGGCATAGGCCTTATTGCTGAGGGAAGGTTGGGGTAACTTATTACGTTCTTATTTTTTAAGTTGTATCCCTTCACAATGCAAGAGCAAAAATAGCAGTCACTGCTGTGGTCTCTTTGTTCACGCCACATCATAGGTATTCCGAAATGAAATGCTTGTTTTTTACCTTTCATCCATAAGCGTAGATCTTCCTCACATGTCTTGCACACTTTGTGAGGAGCCCACGGTTTGTCTTGATCGCCTAACTTCAAACCGAAATAGGCGAAATATACTTTTTTAATAAATGCAGAAATGTTCCTCTGCCACTTTTTCACGGTATATTCCCCACAAATAAAACAAAAACTGTCCGGAGAGTTGACGCAACCTCTGGCTCTGTGAGCCATCACAAATACACAGCACTGCAAACTACAACTGTAGTGAACCACTTCGGAATAAAGCTGGATTACGACTGAGCAAACAAAAGGTAATAATGAACTTGCAAGAAACTGAAATTTGACAGGAACGTTCATGTCACAACCACCGTGTTTGAGCGAGCGAACGAGTCGAGGCGAACAGGAAAGAACATGCGCCAGCGCGAGTACTGGATTTAGCCCCCTGCCTCCCAATTGTCCTGTTAATGTATAAAATGAATACAAAACACTCTAAAATATCATGAGGGAGTGTTTCTAGTTAGTTAACCATTACAACCTCTATTTTGGGCCAAGAAAATAAACTGCAGTCGGCTAAAAAGAAATTATGTGAACATTCCTTATATGGGTAAGAAATCTAATTTTGCAAGAAAACGTGACGTGATGGAACATTTTGGCTATTTTTCCTGGATTCAGCACCCCAAAATCTATAGGAATCAGTTGCAAAACTGGAGGCAGTTTTTTGGTAGTGTACCTGTGTTACCTTCTTTGAGTCATTGGGTCGTAAGAATGCTGAATAAAGCTATCATGGCCCATGCTAAGAAAAGCAGAAATCTTAGTATAGATGAATTGCCTATAGGAAAGGATTAGACAGCATCCCAACTCTTAGGGATATGTTTACTAAACAGCGGTAGCGGCTTCCGTGTGATATCAGAGCCATGGCCCTAATGGGCCCCCAATGGGGCTGTAGCTTCAATATCGCATGGAAGTTGCTACTGCTGTTTTGTAAACATACCCCTTAGATAATAAATTGCCTTGAAATGTACAAAATAAACCCTGGATTGACTGAGTATGTCAAATTTACCATGAAAATGTGGCAAATGACACTCCATTCAAAGTGAGAAGAAGGACAGTTTGTGATTCTTAACATTAAGATCCAGCGAGGAATATTTCTGGGAGGCTCCCTGTCATCACTGTTGCTTTGCATAGCATTTAATCCTTTGTATACTCTTATTAACACCTTGGGCTAAAGTTTTAGCTTTAATCCTAAAGATGGTAATGATCCAGATGTAACATAGCAGCAGAATGGGATAGGCCACTGTGGACAAGGCCTTGACAACCATTTGCCCACATGATGACTTATAGATGACTTGAAGCTCTACAGTTTCGGCGTCCAACAATTAGCAGAACAGCTCCATGTAGTGAATGACATCAAGGTGACTTTTGCTATTGGAAAATATGCTAAAGCAATCTTCCATAGAGAAAAACTGAACAAAACTGAAACGTCTCTCTGACTGATGACTTTGATATAAAGGAACTTGAACAGGAAGGTGTGTATAAATATCTACTAGTAGAGGAAGGAACAAAAATCCAGCATAAATTGCTGAGTGAAAAGATCAGAAAGAAAAATAACAGAAGATTTAAACTGATATTGAAAATGCTTCAAGATTACAGAATAATACACAAACTATCAAGCAGCTTGCAATCCCACTCACATACAACTTTGGCCTTTCAAACGTCTTTCAAAAAACCAGAGGTATAAACAGGAATCAATGAATGCAGATACCATGCATTCCTTGAGCCAAAAGAGGATTAGACCTCATAGAAATAGACTATACAGATATTAGGTAATGTTATGAAGTTATTCCTATGCTTATGTGGCTACATATGTGCATAAATGACCTTTTATAAAATATGAACCGGCATAAAAATATGTGCTTTGGCAACAAAGCTTGTACTTTGCCGGTTAGCATATATATAGGCAGAGTTTGGGCAGAGTGTGCAAGTGTGCACTTAAATTATAAAATGCTATAATTTACATAAATACTTGAAAAATATAGGTGTGGACATTTACACCAGTTCTAAGACTGGTATAAATATTTGCTCCTGCAATATAGGCATGCATTGTGCCATTTAAGATATCTATGTGCTTTATCTAGATACCACCTTATAAAATTAACCTCATACAGATACTGTCATAGGCCTCAGGGTCTACTTAACATTATCAACAGACCCAAATGCATAAAAAATGTTGAAATATGAAAGTAAACATCCAGAATCCATCTCCATCAATAACCCTGGACAAGCAGTCTGATGAGTAGAAAGAATGAATGAGAATCTACCAGTACACATAGGGAAGGAAGCAACAATATTTGCAAAATAAGAGAAAAAAAACCTCTTTGAAGAATTAGATCTGCAAACAAGGAAAAGCAAGTAACAAATACACAAATAGTGGGGAAAACTGTGTTACTCTAGGAACCAAAGGTTAATCAAAATCAGTCACATGAATGCTTAAGGAGAAGTGAACTGAAATCTAAGGTTGTAGAAGCAAAAACACATAATTAAAACATTTTCAAGTACATTCATAGCAAAAAACCCATGAGAGAATCAGTTGGACCATTAGATGATAGAGGGGTACAAAGCCATAGTGGAGAGACTGAACTAATTCTTTGCTTTGGCCTTTACTGAAGAAGATGCAGGGAAGTTACCCATGACTGAAATGGTATTAAAAGGTATTGGAAGAATTGAAAGAAATATTGATAAACTGGGAAGATGTATTACAATTATTTCATAAACTGAAGAGTAGTAAATCACCTGAACTGGATGGTATGCATCCAAGGGTATTGAAAGAACTGAAGGATGAGATTGCAGATCTACTATTAGTAATCAGTGAACTATCAATAAAATCATCTGTAGTGCCTGAAGATTGGAGAATGGCCAATGTAACACCAATTTTTAGAAAGTGTTCCAGGACTGATCCGAGAAACTACAGACCATTATAAAGAAAATTGCTGAACATGTAGATAGTCATGGTTTAATGGGAGAAAATCAACATGGATTTAGCCAAGGGAAGTCTTGTTTTACTAATATGTTATATTTTTTTTGAAGGTGTGAATAAACAAGTAGACAGAGGTGAACTGGTGGATATATAGTGTACCTGTATTTTCTGCCTTTGACAAGGTCCCTCATGAGAGACTCTTGATGAAATTAAAAAAGTCATGGGATTAGAGGCAGTGTACTATTGTGGATCAGGAACTGGTTAAAAGATAGAATGCAAAAAGAAGAGCTAAATGGCCAATTTTCTCAGTGGAGAAAGGTGACTATTGGAGCACCCCAGGGATCTCTGCTGGGTCCGTTGCTTTATAACATCTTCATAAATGACATGAAAATGGGAATAATGAGTGAGGTCATCAGATTTGCAGATGGCACAAAATCATTCAAAGTTGTTAAGATGCAAAAGGATTGTGAAAAATTGCAAGAGGACCTTGATAAATTGGAAGACTGGACATTCATATGGCAGATGAAATTTAATGTGGACAAGGGCAAATTTATGCACCTAGGAAAGAACCACCCAAACTGTAGTTACACGAAACAAGGTTCCATATTAGGAACTTTCAATGTCTGGAGTGGAGTAGTAGCCTAATGGCTAGTATGCTGCCTTACAAACCAACAGGCCGGGGTTTAATTCCCACTAGCACACCTTGGGTAAGTCACGTAAGTTTCCATTGCCTCAGAAAAGTCCAAGTTATCAATGTTCCTATTTTGACTAGAATGATAAAGTGGTATAAAAAAACCTGTTAAATAAATAAAAATAAAGCACCCAGCAAAAAGATTTAGGTGCCATCATGGATAATATGTTGAAATCCTCTACCCAGTGTGCAGCAGCAGCAGCCAAGAAACCAAATAGAATGATAGAATGAATGAATTAATTAATTTAACGTCTCTTCTATACCGCGCTATTCACATCAGTGCGGTGTAAATTTAACAGAACCTTATACAATGCAGTCGGGACTGCATTGTATTTACAATAAACAGTATCTATAACTGGGCAAAACTGGGGTAACTTTCTACAAATTATTTACACTAATAAATATAATGCAAGGAATCATAAAGAAAGTAATGGAGAATAAAACCAATGATATTATAATGCCTCTGAATCCTTTCATGGTGCGACCACACCTGGAATATTGTGTGCAATTCTGGTCACCATATCTTAAAAAGGATATAGCAGAATTAGAAAAGGTACAAAGAAGAGTCACCAAAATAGTAAAGGGGAAAGACTTAAAGGGTTATGGCTCTTCTACTTGGAAAAGAGATGGCTGAGGGGAGATAAGATAGAGGTCTATAAATTAATGAATGGAATGGAACGGGTAAATGTAGGTTGGTTGCTTATGCCATCAAAAAGTAGAAAAACTAGGGGACATGCAATGAAGCTATAGTGTAACCCTTTTAACCCTTTTTTCACTCAATGCGTAATCAAACTCTGGAATTCATTACCGAAGGATGTAGTAAGATCTGGTAGTGTAGCTGTGTTTAATAAAGGTTTGGACAAGTTCCTGGAGGAAAGGTCATAAACTATTATTAAAGACGACCCAGGAAATCCACTGCTTGCCCAGGGACAAGCATTGTAGAACCTGTGTGTCTTTTTGGGAACCTGCCAGGTACTTGTGACCTGCATTGGCCACTATTGGAAACAGGATACTGGGCTTGTTGGACCTTGGTCTGACCCAGTAGGGCATTCCTTATATTCTTATCCCAAAGAGTGAGATTTACCACCCCAGAAAGTGAGATTGAAGTCCAAATAGCGAATTTTTTTCAGATGGTGCATCTGAGGCATAAAACTAGAAAGATTTATAGTAAATGTAGTATTGCTTTGCAAATGAAAAAAAGCAGCATACATTGAGATTTTCTTTTCTTTTGCACCACTGAAAGAATACAAACATAGTGGAGGAAACATGGGTAAATTCTCTTGGCTAAAAATTGCTTTCTGCTCAATGACTAGAAATTTGTGCATAAGCTTCACAATTCCTGTTTCTGTAGGTCCAGGGAAAAGGGATGGTGCAGGAGGCGGCAGTTCAAAGGAGCATGTGATCAGATTTCTTCCTATTGACTGGACCACTTAGTTTTTATTATCCTAGGCTTGTCTCTCATGATAGCAGTGGTCAGAATCAGTGCACTGGCAGTGAGGCGCAATGTTTGAGAGAAGAGTCTCAATGAGTGTGAGAGAGAGACAGCCTTCAAATGAGTGTGACACATCCTAATGAGTGAGACATCGCATCTCTGGTGTATGAGAGAGAGATAGAATATGTGTGTTTGTGTGTGTGCATGTTCATGTCCGAGAGAGAGACATTGGAGTATGTTTACTAAATCACGGTAAAGTTACCAGCAGTAAGGGCAGTGTTAAGGTACCTGAAGCCATATAAGGCAATGGGCAGGTAGGAAGCGTTCTGGCATAAAGGGAGCAATGGGCCATTTAACCCACGTTAACAGGATGCCTTGGCCGTTTAACACATGTTAATGGGACATTGCACGTTAAGATAAAAAGCAGGGCACGTTAAGGCTGACAAGGCACCCTACGGGCTTTAAAGCTCCCTAACGTAAGGCTCCTTAAGTCAAGGCGCCCTAAGGGCTGTAAGGTGCCTCAACCTAAGGTGCCAAGTTAGCATGCCTTAAAGCTCTTAGGGTGCCTTGAATTAAGATATTCAAAACCAAAAAATCCCAAATAGCTAGTATTCCAATTAATCAATCATCAAAAACAGAATACTATTTTCCCAACGGCGATCACCAATTTTTTGTCGGGTATAGACCGCAAGGTAGAGAGGACATACCTCTAAACCTCACGCAGTACATGCCCCTTTTTTTATTTATTAATTTAATTTGATTGTCAACTTTTATTCAGTAATTTTAAAAAACCCGAAAATAAGTCCACACTTATCTGCTTATCTGCTTGAAACAGGAGCCTGGTGCTTCGAAACGTGCACGTCGTGCTTGAGCAGATAAGTGTGGACTTATTTTCGGTTTTTTAAAATTACTGAATACAAGTTGACAATCAAATTAAATTAATAAATAAAAAAAGGGGCATGTACTGCGTGAGGTTTAGAGGTATGTCCTCTCTACCTTGCGGTCTATACCCGACAAAAAATTGGTGATCGCCGTTGGGGAAATAGTATTCTGTTTTTGATGATTGAATTAAGATATGGCAGGTCCATCAGCTCCCACCTCTCCTTCCTTCCATCACTTGTTCATTGCCTTTCCTTGGTGCTCTATCCAGTGTTAGGGTTACAGCTGTTTTTATGCCTTACAGTTCATGCTTGTCAACTTAAAGCACCTTACAGCACTTAAGGCACCTTAGGTTAAGCACCTTAACGTCCTTAGGGCACCTTAACTTAGGGCACCTTAACCTAAGATGCCTTAGGCTAAGGTGCCCTAAGGGCTTTAAGGCACCCTAACATAAGGCGCCTTAGGTTAAGGCACCTTACAACCCTTAGGGCACCTTGACTTAAGGCACCTTAAGTTAGGGTGCCTTACAGCACTTAGGGCGCCTTGTCAACCTTAATGTGCCTTAAGGTGCATGCTTGTCACCTTAATGTGCGATGTCCCATTAATGTGAATTAAACAGCCAAGGTGCCCTGTTAACATGCGTTAAATGGCCCATTGCTCCCTTTACACCGGAATGCCCCTACCTGCCCACTGCCTTATATGGCTTCAGGTACCTTAACGCTGCCCTTACTGCTGATAACTTTACTGCAGTTGAGTAAACATACCCTTGTGTGTGCATTTTTTACACTTTGTCAGTAGTGTTGCTTTATGTTTATCATTAGTAGAACTATTGGCCAGCTTGGTTATGGGGATTTCAAATGTGGTTCTGGTCATTTAATATGTTTATTTGCCTTTTTGGTTCCTGCACATTTATCACTACTATCACTTTTCTGGGTTTCCCTGGCTTTGCTGTACATTGCTGACTGAAATGGTTTCTCTCTCCTGCAAATGTGCCTCTAGCACGAGGTTTTCACTGGCGCTAATTTTCAGACCTTCATTTCACGGCGTTAGTGTGCATGGGGCCTCTCCCTGCCCACTCTCCGCCCATTGACTCTCTGCCCCTGGGCACCTTAACACCGCCGCAGACATTATCGCGCTATACATGACGTTCTCGCCTGGTAAAGCGCCATTATCATGTGTTAATGTCGCATATCGCACGATAACATCGCAGCTGCGATGTTAGCGCCATTTAGTAAACATACCCCATAATCTCTAGAGATTTGTTTTACACAGAACAAGGGTTAATCAACTTGGAGATAAATTTGTGATTATATTTAAGCTAACAGGTCATTTGAAGCTGATGTATATATACTTATGTCATTCGGCCCAAAGTGTTCTATGAATAGGTGTGTTTTTAGCAGTTTCTTCATGTCTTTGGTGGACTGTGCAGATCTAATGGTTTCAGGTAGTTTGTTCCAGATTGTGGGTGCATATATCGAAAAGCCCTGTTGCTTGTTTGTTTTGTGCATTTAGTCTTGAGCAAGGGGATTGACAGAAGATTTTGGGTTATAGATCTTGGTCTTATCATAGATGCTCTTGTGATTTGATCCTTGAGACAGCCTGTGGAGAGATTGTTAAGGATTTTGTAAGTGGTAGTTATGTTTTTATGTTTGATCCATTCGGCAACTGGGAGTCTGTTTTTGTGTGTTTATTTGTGAGTGTGTCTAGGGTGGTCTATATATTTTTCTTGTAGGGACTGTGTTATATAAATAGCATCCCTTTAAAAATTTCAGCCAATAAAGTCTACAAATACAAAAGCACCCAAGCACATATTTTTAGCCACTGAGTAGAAGGACATTTTCACCCCAGAAAATGTGTTCAGGTAACTCCTTTGTCACTTGGACAAAATCCTTTTAAAAATGTCCTCATATTACCTCTACTCTATTCTTTCAGAGGCACCAGAAAACATTGCCTCTGTCATTGCAAAGCAATACAACACTTATATCTTTCAGATTATACCATGGGCCTACCACTGAAAAAACTCAGCCTGGCCTTCTATCTCACTCATTTGTGCATCAAATCTCTCTCTTTGTGATAATCCTCTCTTGTCAAATCTAGACAAATTGAGACCCACTCAGGTCTCTCTCCTCACTTGCCCTAATCTACCACGTTTTGTCACATTCCATCTTTCCTGACCTAGAAAGACAGTAACACCAAGTCAGGCTTCCTCCACACATGGCCTGCTATGTCACTTACTGTGACAGAAAGGGAAACACAGGCTTTCACTTAAAGACCTCAATATGTATTCTCTGGAGAAAAGGAGGGAGAGAGGAGATATGATAGAGGCATTTAAATATTTCCATGATATAAGTACACTGTAGATGGGCTTCTTTCAGTTGAAAGAAAGCTCTGGAGTAAGGGGTATAGGATACAATAAAGGGGATAGACTCAGGAATAATCTAAGGAAGTATTTCTTTACAGACAGTGTGGTAGATGCGTAGAATAGCCTTCCAGATGAGGTGGTGGAGATGAGAACTGAATACAAGAAAGAATGGGAGAAATACAGAGGATCTCTAGGAAGGGATTTAGAGCTTAATAATTCTCATGAATCGGCAGACTGGATCAATTATAAGGACTTTATCTACTGTCATTCTCTCTGTTTCTATGTTTCTGCTTCTAAGCCCATCCAGTTTCCCAACCTGCACACATGGGCAAAACCTGCAACAGCAGTGGTCGAGATATGAACCGATGCTGCTCCCACCCCTTTAGAAAAGTCATATTGAATCACTGAGCCCAGTATTCTGATAGCAGCCAGTCCGGGTTGCAAGTGCCCAGCAGATCCTACAAAGTAGACCATTTATCCATAATTCATATCTTTGGATAAACAATGCCTCTCACAAGTCTGTCTGGCTAATATTTTTTTATGAACTTTTCTTCCAGGAACTTGTTCAATCATCTCTTGAATCCCTCTATGTTTATCGCCTTGACCACATTCTCTGGCAATGAATTCTAAAGCTAAAGAGCACAGCATAAAACAATTCTATGATTTGTTTTCAATTTACTGGTCATTAGTTTCATGGAGTATTCTCTTATTTTTGTATTGTCTGACAAGTTAAAAAACAGCTCCCTATTTAGCTGTTCCACCCTTTTCAGTTAAAAAGGAACAGTTGTTTTACCTCCTTGCTGTTTCTTTGCTGTCTATACAGCACGCATAGTCACGGGATGAGGCCCTTGTGGGCATGTATGTAAGCACGCATACCTTAACTTCGCAGTGCCTTCATCATGTGTATGGATGGATGGACAAATAAATGCACCCTCTCTAGCAGGCACTCCCACTATAGTCAAAGGCAGCTAAAAGCAGAAAAATTAAAATCATAATTAGAAAAAGAAAGAAGTAAAATAGATTCAAATACATGCAGCCGGTATTTTAAGGAGATACTTTTGTAACAATATATTTTCAATAAAAAAGCATGATTTTTTGGCAAATACCAACATATATCAACTTATGCAAACATGCCACAAAACTGGAGCAGAATTAGATATTTATTAGATATTTTACCTGCCCTTATAAAGAGCCCAGGCAGGATTAGTCTTGATGCCATGTTAGTCCTCTTTGATCCACAGAAATGAAGATCAACAAACTGTAGATAAAAAGGTATCACCTTGTTGTCATTTATTTCTTTAAAATAATTCACAGGCTTTCTGAATCTTGCTGCATGACACCGGGGCCTTGATTATAGGTATCCAATATTAGAGGAACACATTATGATATAAAGGGGGTCTTTACTAAAGGGCACTAAGCAGTTATCATGAGTTTCAGCACATGTTAACCACATGCTGTGGCCTCTGGTAACTGTGAGCATGGGGTCAGCACAATTAGACTAGACTGATTTCTGTGCTAACTGTGGTGGTAAACAATGTTCCCACTAAGCTGCGCTGGGTCTGCCGCCAACATTCCTGCCAGCAGGGGGAGGTGCAGAGCGATCAACCACTCTGCCCCTCCCCCCACCAGCGGGAATGACGGTGGAGGACCCGGTGAAGATTAAAGAGAACATTGCGAGGGTGCTGTGGCATGTGTTAGACCCTGTGTCTAATGCACACCGCAGCACCCTCACAATTTTCTCTTTAATCTGCGCCGGGTCCTCCACCGGCATTTCAGCCGGTGGGGGGAGGGGTAGAGCGATTGATCGCTCTGCACCTCCCCCCGCCGGCAGGCATGTTGGCGGCGGACCCAGCGCAGCTTAGCAGGGACATTGGTGGTAAGGGTCGGGGAAGAGTGGGCATGGTGAAAGCCTTGCAGACAGCATCCCTGCACTATCTGCAAGGCTCGCAATTAGCAGGGGTACAATTAATGCCACCTCAAGAGGTGAAAGTAACTGCATCCATGCTAATACTGTCCCACAATAGGCACAGTGCATGACAACAACTACTACTACTTCTTAACATTTGTATGGCACGAAAAGGCATATGCAGCGCTCTACATATAGATGTGTCAGTCCCTCCTTATCAGAGTTTACAATCTAATCAAGACAAACAGCATCGCAAAACTGGGGACAAGATACACATTAGTGATGATCAAAAGAGTGAGGGGCATCAGGATCCAAATGTAGCCTCAAAGAGGTGAATCTTTAGCCTGAATAGGGCTAGAGAGGAAGCCTGAAATACTGACTTGGGTAATTTGTTCCAGGCATATGGAGCAGCAATGTGGAATGAATGAAGTCTGGAGTTGGCAATTGAAGAGAAGGGCATGATAAAAGGGATCTGCCAGAGGAGCGGAGTTCCCAAGGAGGGGTGTAGGGTGAGATAAGAGAGGAAAGGTACCGAGGAGCAGCAGAAGTTTGAACTGGATGTGGAAACAGACTAGGAGCCAGTGAAGTGACTTGAGAAGAGGAGTTATGGGAGCATAGCAACACTAGCGGAAGACAAGTCATGCAGCTGAGTTTTGAACAGTCTGAAGGGGAGAAATGATTCAGACCAGTGAGGAGTAGGTTGGAATAGTCAAGATGGAAGTTGACTAGAGAGTGACTAAGGGTTTTATTAGTATGTTCAGAAAGGAAGGGACAAATTTTGCTGATGTTATAGAGAAAGAAGTATGTTGCAGGGAAAGAGAGTAGTCAAAGATGATTCCAAGATTGCGAGTTGAGGAAACAGGGAAGAGTATAGTGCTATCCACAGAAACAGAGAAGCACATTAACTGATGGGAACATACTGTCCATGCCCATGATAGTTAATGCAGTGGTGTTGCACCTAATGCTTCATGGTTTTGCAGGCTATTGACATGTTAGGTGCAAAATCACAATGCACTTTAGTAAAATGGCCTCAAAGTCTTGCTGTGCAATCTCACCAACACAATACATTATAAACAACTGTTCAGCTAATGACCTCCAATCTTGTATTTCCATGGCAAAAAATGACAGGCTTCGCAGACAGAGCTCTCTGCATCTCCTCGCCATCCTCATACAAAAAACAAAGTTCAAACAAGCCACTTGCAACCATGCACTGTCCTTCTTTGCCCCATCACTATGGAACAGTCTCCCACCAGCCCTAAGAGGATCCCAGGACTTTGCCCCATCAATATGGAACAGTCTCCCACCAGCCCTAAGGATATCAGGGCATCACAGAATTCCGGAAAAAATTCAAAACATACCTTTCCCGGGATCACTTTCAAACCATCCTAAACTGAAATGCACAAGACGACATTCAAACAGGGCCCAATTCTGACCTGCACGTATATCCCTTTGTATGTCCGGTCTGAGCCAGACATGCAAAGGGGAGCGCGATTCTGATCCCGCGGGGCACATCTAGCCTCGTGGAATCAGAATCACGACTAAGCATGCACATGCAGGCTGGGGCTGCAATTCAGTCCTGGTCTGCATGTACAGCCACAGCCGGATAATTCAATCAGGGCTGTTAAATGGAGCCGCTGCGCTCTGGCATCATGTTACCATGGCACCGCGGCTCCAGTTAAGAGCCACGATTCCGGCCGTCAGGTTAAAGTGATTATTCCCTGCAGCCGGACCCCCAATCCAACCTCCTAAGGCCAGGGTCGGGCTGCAGGGAATAATCCCTGGTCCTCCCAGCCCCATCCGCTCCCTGGCATCACTAAAAAGAAATGTCCAGGGAAGTTATTCAACCCCGGGGTAGAATAACTTCCCCGGCCATTTCGCCAGCCCGGGACATACAGAGCTGACATTAGAATCAGCTCTGTACGTCCAGGGCTGGAAACCGCCCACTGCCCACCCAGACTCTGCCCCCAGGCCGCCCATTCCCTGCCCCTGACTAACTTCCTTGCACAACCGGCAGGGAAGCTAGTCGGGGTCTGCTGCCAGCAGGAATAGCGGGGATGGACTCCTGTTGGGACGTCCATCCCCACTATTCATGTCTCAGATTAACCCCCCAGTGTCTCTGAGAACATAGCACAATCAGATGTACACCCTCCCCCCCCCCCCCCACACTGTAAATATGCCACACAGATACCTCTGATGGACAATCTTGCATGTGATTTAATTTTTCCTTTAGATACATTTTCAGTAATGTCTATGTTACACTTGTAAATAGTTATTGAGAGAATTGCTGTTCCTATTGTATACAACAATCTTTGTAGGTTTTTTAGTTATCGTTCTATGTAAATGGGATTCTTTACGCTCTGTATGCTATTTGTCAATGTGAACTGCTTTGAATTATAGAAAGGCAGTAAAGAAATAAATTCAAAATAAATAAATAAAAATACATTAGATGTATCCTGACATCAGCCTTTATTTCAGACTATGGATTCCAAATAGCCTGTATATTTAAATCTTTCACCCAGATTCAGGGTTCAAACCTCACTTTATTCTCAAATGCACCTTCATTTATGTCAAACCATTTTATTTTTCCTAGCATTCTCCAAAAAGAACTGGAGTGCATAACAAGAGGGCTTCACCATTTCTGGTGCAGTCCGAGCGGCCAGCGTACAGTTGCTCTTCTCTTCAATATCTGTCCTGATTCTCACTTTTAATATACATAATTAGATAATATTAAAGCATTTTATATTTGGAGCTGCCAAGTCACCTCATATCATGCATAATGCATTGAGTCAGCCCTATCTTTCAATCTTGTTTTGCTAGGCATTCTTGGTTTTCTGTGTTTTGGCAATACCTGCAAGAAACTAGGGTACTGAAGATACATTCAGTGATATACTAAAAATACCCAGAGCTTTATGCACTGCTATTGTTATAAAGGTTCACTTTTTGATTTAGGATGAAAGTATTGTCGTAGACATGTGCTTGATGGTAATATGTATATATCATTCGACATTTTAAATGAAAGTGATCTGTTTTTCTGTAATAAAATCATGCTTGAAAAATACAAGACTTCTATCATCCAGTTTAGTCTCTGTGGACAGACCTACCTTTGACCTGTGGCAAAGGTTCAACAAGAGCTCAGCTTTGGCAGATCCACAGGGATGATTGGTTTAGTTTATTTGTTTTGGGGGTTTTTTTGCTATCACATAGGTTACACCAAAGAGGTTCACAAATTAAAAAGTAAAAAATGAAGAGGGGAAAAACAATAGGCTGAGGGGCAATGTTCCCTCTAATTTTCTGTAGGCTGTGTGCGCATAAAATATCAGCTGTGCAGCTTTTGAAGGAAGGTTAAATTTTTATGCGCCACATAACGACACTCGGAGTTATATACTTTAAAATTTGACTACACGTCAGAATACAGTATGTACACCACATTGATTGCACTAGAAAATATTGTAGAACTTGTGAAAACCGTAAATACACAACAACTTTTAAATTTTAAGATGTCTGTGCTGTTTTCTATCAGAATCAGAACCATAATTTTTGTGCGCTCTGTTGTAAAGTATGTGCGCTCACTCGGCGAGGTGTGTGCGCGCGCACACGCGCACAGCTTAGAGGGAACAGTGCTGAGGGGCATGTTTAATGAAGTGCGCCAATGGTTAGTCTGGGATTTACTGCAGGTTAAGCATGCTGTGGTACGTAACTATTAACGCATGCTAAAAATGCAGCCGTAGCAAATGTCCTGCGCTAGCCACTTAGTGTGGGTTGGTGTGGAGACTGTGCAGTTCAGGCGTGGAGAGTGCACATTGGGGTTAGCATGGGTATTTTTGGTACATGCTAACTGGCAGTGTTGCAATTAGCACAGTTGCACATTCCACCACCTCAATGGGTGGGGCTAAGTGCACCTGCATTAATTGCAGCAAATGGCTTAGTGTGGGGGCAGATTCAAGCCTGTGCATGCCCCCATCAGCTAGCTTGGGTCTGACCCTGCCCCTGCACTAAAAAAACAGGCCTCTATATTTGCTAATTTAGCATATTTTAATAAGCATGCCCTTTAAACAGAAGAAAATCAAGGTTGGATATAAATTAAAAATTAATGCTGTTAATAATAGTGGGGGGTGGGAGACTATAATGAGGGTCAGAAATTAGGATTAAGCCACTATCTCCAACAGCTCCCCACTGGACTTTATTTTATTTATTTATTTATTTTATTTATTTAATTGGATTTCTATACCGCCTTATCATACAATCAAAGCGGTCTTACAAACAAAGATATTAAGAGTATTAGTGAGAAAATGTAAAGAAATAAAAGTTAAAGTTATGGTATAATGTGTTAGAGTGAGTTGCATTATCTACATAGTGAGCTATACTTTATGAATCTGAATGCCTTAAATCCCTGTTTTTTAAAGTTAAGATACAATGATTCCACCCACAGATATTGAGGCAGGGAACTCCAGAGGGAAAATAGTTCTTCCATTAAACCCTGTGGCAAAATAATGTTCAGCTGTGTTTTAAAATAAACTGGCTGCTGCTTTATATAATGTAATGAAACTACCAACATGTATAACACATAAACAAATGTTCAAAAATCTAGGAAATTATTGACTGTGCAGTCCCAGGTTTCAGCCCAGCCATAGTTAAAAGACATGCTCCTTCATGGAAGATTTGTTTTCGCTTTGTGAGGAATCATGGCTTTTATCAGCAGTAACAAATGTCACTTCTATGTGGAAAGTACCCCATATATTATGCTTTGTAAGAGGAACAATATCTCCCACATGCAAATAAGCTGAGGTTTGTACTTGCTAATTGTCAAAACAAGGGCTGTAACCACAGTTGCCTATCTGGCGAGCAGAGTACACTACAGATCTTGGAGAAAGGGACAATAACCTAACCTTTCCCCAACCATATTGCTGCTGAGGCTGCTGTCCTTACATGTGCGAAACAGTTGCGGCTCTAGGGCAGAGCAAACTCATATCCATAGCACTGACATGATTAATGGATTTGGCTGCTGAGATGTGTAAAGTAATTAGAGGGCAGTACATTCTGAAGGACTTCACTGCAAATAAATATGGGTAATTTGGAGCAATGTACAATAATTTTTAATTTGAACTGCCACTGAAAATATTTTAATTGAAATGACTGAATTGTGAAATGAGTTACTATACTGTTTTCATATGCTAGTTAGCTTTCAAATGGTGTCGTGCACCACAAGGCATTAAAAAGGATGAACTGCAATAGGACATCAGGGGAATTCAGTAGCCCATCTACCTCACAAAAAATACCATGGGAGGAACTCCGTAGCAGCGCTGCGTTGCCATATGACGGACCCAGGTTTTGATTCCTGGTTTAGGTCCTTCATCTCCAAGACTAGCAAGGAAGTAAAGATAGAAGATGTAGAGCTATAACGACAATCGTCCTCTGAGAATACAGACCCAAAGTACAATCTCTGGAAGGACACTACTTCAGTTTTCGTGTTTTGAGCATATGCGAGGAAGGTCCTAATTCAGTGATTCTCATGTAATATACCACAGCGCACTGGTCTACCTCAGCAAAGTCTCACCTGTGCCCCACAGCACTGTCTCCTGTTCCAGTTTTTCATAAGAACATAAGAACATAAGATATGCCATACTGGGTCAGACCAAGGTCCATCAAGCCCAGTATTCTGTTTCCAACAGTGGCCAATCTAGGTCATACGTACCTAGCAGTTTCCCCAAGGGACACAGGTTCCACAATGCTTGTATTGGTTCAAGCATTGATATCCTGGGTCCCTTCTTAATAATGGTTTATGGACCTTTCCTCCAGGAACTTGTCCAAACCTTTTTTAAACCCAGCTACACTAACAGCCTTTACTACATCCTCCGGTAACAAATTCCAGAGTTTGATTACACGTTGAGTGAAAAAATATTTTCTTTTATTAGTCTTAAATAGTTTACCCTGTAGCTTCATTGCATGTCCCCTAGTCTTTCTATATTCTGATAAGGTAAACAATCGATCTACGTTTACCCGTTCCACTCCGTTCATTAATTTATAGACTTCTATCATATCTCCCCTCAGCCGTCTCTTTTCCAGGTTAAAGAGCCCTAACCTTTTTAGCCTTTCTTCATAGGAGTAGCCTTCCATCCCCTTTACCATTTTGGTGGCTCTTCTCTGAACCTTTTCTAAAATCGCTATATCCTTTTTAAGATATGGCGACCAGAATTGCACACAATATTCAAGGTGCGGTCTCACCATGGAACGATATAGAGGCATTATAATATCTTTTGTTTTATTTTCCATTCCTTTCCTTATCATACCTAGCATTCTATTTGCTCTCTTGGCCGCCGCTGCACACTGGGCCGAGGGTTTTAACATGGTATCCACAAGGACGCCTAAATCTTTTTCTTGGGTGGTGGTTCCTAATGTGGAACCTTGCATCGTGTAACCATAGTTTGGGTTGTTCTTCCCTAGGTGCATAACCTTGCACTTCTCCACATTAAATTTCATCTGCCATTTTGATGCCCAGTCTTCCAATTTATCAAGATCCTCTTGCAATTTTCCACAATCCTCCTGGGTTTTAACAACTTTAAATAGTTTTGTGTCATCAGCAAATTTGATAACCTCACTCGTTATTCCACTTTCCAGGTCATTTATGAATATGTCAAAAAGCAGCGGACCCAGCACAGATCCCTGGGGTACACCACTATTCACCTTTCTCCATTGGGAAAATTGGCCATTTAGCCCTACCCTCTGCTTTCTATCTTTTAACCAGTTCCTGATCCACAGTAGTACACTGCCTCCTATCCCATGACTCTTTAGTTTTGCCAAAAGTCTCTCATGAGGGACCTTGTCAAAGGCTTTCTGAAAGTCCAGATACACAATATCAACCGACTCACCTTTGTCCACCTGTTTATTCACTCCTTCAAAAAAACATAACAGATTAGTAAGACAAGATCTTCCTTGTCTAAAGCCATGTTGGCTGTCTCCCATTAGGTCATGACTATCTATATGCTGAGTAATTTTATTCTTTATGATGGTTTCTACCATTTTTCCCGGTACTGATGTCAGGCTCACCGGTCTGTAGTTTCCCGGATCACCCCTCGAACCCTTTTTAAAAATTGGTGTTACATTGGCGATCCTCCAATCCTCAGGTATTAGAGATGATTTTAATGATAGTTCACAGATTACTGATAGCAGGTCTGCAATCTCAAATTTCAGTTCTTTCAACACCCTTGGATGTATACCATCCGGCCCAGGTGATTTGCTACTCTTCAGTTTATCTAATAGTTGTAGGACATCTTCCCGATGTATCGATATTTCCTTCAATTCTTCCACACCTTTAAATACCACTTCAGTCGTGGGTAACATCCCTACATCTTCCTCAGTAAAGACCGAAGCAAAGAATTCATTCAGTCTCTCCACTATCGCCTTGTCGCCTCTTAGTGCTCCTTTAACCCCTTTATCATCTAATGGACCAACTGACTCTCTCACGGGTTTTTTGCTATTGCATGCAACATACAGGAAACAAAGGGGAGGGAGTGAGGATAGATAGAAAGAGCAAAAAAGAGTGCTGTCCCTGCTTGCCGATAGCCAACAGAGACAAGAGGGGGGAGAGGACAGAAACACATACAGCCCAATGCTGCAGCTGCGACTCCTGCGCATGACAGAAATGCAGAAGATAAATACCAAAAGGAAAATGAAAAGCAGGATCAGAATGCCTGTGGAGTAGATGGGGTAGAAGGGGGCTGAATATACAGAAGTCAGGGGCTGAAAGGCTGAGAGATGCAGAAGGGATAAATGTTGGAAAGACAAGGAGAGGGTAAATGCTGGGGGCCATGGCCAGACAAAATCATTAGGCCAGACTAGGTGGTTGCCTAAGACAGTAGCTTTGGGGGGGGGCAGAAAAGAGCAGCAGCACTGAAAGCAAAACAATAGATTCTGACAGTCACACAAACTCAAAGAACCATCAGCTCATTTTTTTACCTATAGGAAGAACAGGCACACACCTACATACAAAGGACAGTTTAGTGTTTTAAAGTATGATGTCCAACGATGCATTTTAAAGGATTGTTGTTGGAAGGGTCAGAAGCTCAATTATCAAAATTTTGAGGGGGAGAGATAAAGCTGAAGGTTTATCTAGGGCGCCCACCTTGCACTCATCTTGGGGCTGCCCTGCTGGAGTCTGGACCCCTTTAACCATTAGGCACACTGGACAATCACCTGGGTTTCAGTTTTTGGGAGGCCAGCAAAGAACAACTGTAAACAAAGAAAAGCAATAGGTCCTGATAGTCGCACAACCTTCAATATACACTTATAAATGAAGTGAGCATTTCTCCAATAGCTTATTTACCTGG
Source organism: Ichthyophis bannanicus (assembly GCA_033557465.1). Taxonomy (NCBI): domain Eukaryota; kingdom Metazoa; phylum Chordata; class Amphibia; order Gymnophiona; family Ichthyophiidae; genus Ichthyophis; species Ichthyophis bannanicus. The sequence goes on along the minus strand of CM066038.1, from coordinate 367,077,562 downwards.
GTAAAACATAAGAACATAAGATATGCCATACTGGGTCAGACCAAGGTCCATCAAGCCCAGTGGCCAATCTAGGTCATACATACCTAGCAGTATCCCCAAAAGACACAGGCTCCACAATGCTTGTATTGGGTCAAGCATTGATATCCTGGGTCCCTTTTTAATAATGGTTTATGGACCTTTCCTCCAGGAACTTGTCCAAACCATTTTTTTAAACCCAGCTACACTAACAGCTCTTACTACATCCTCTGGTAATAAATTACAGAGTTTGATTACACGTTGAGTGAAAAAATATTTTCTCTTATTTGTCTTAAATAGTTTACCCTGTAGCTTCATTTCATGTCCCCTAGTCTTTCTATATTCTGATAGCATAAACAATTGATCTACATTTACCCGTTCCACTCCATTCATTAATTTATAGACCTCTATCATATCTCCCCTCAGCCGTCTCTTTTCCAGGTTGAAGAGCCCTAACCTTTGTAGCCTCTCTTCATAGGAGTAGCCTTCCATCCCCTTTACCATTTTGGTGGCTCTTATCTGTACCTTTTCTAATAACGCTATATTCTTTTTAAGATACGGCAACCAGAATTGCACACAATATTCAAGGTGCGGTCGTACCATGGAACGATACAGAGACGTTATAATACCCTTTGTTTTATTTTCCATTCCTTTCGTTATGATACCTAGCATTCTATTTGCTTTCTTGGCTGCCGCTGCACACTGGGCTGTTGGAAATTGCCCTATTATACAGTATATGCATTTAGGGTAATTCTATCATTTCATGTGCTTATTTTGGACCTTTTCTATACAGTGCCACACATGTGGGCTTTAGCTTTCAGAACAGGAGCGTACAGATGCAACTGAATCTAGCTGCAGCAGTTATGATGGCTCTAGAGCAAGTCTAACTGCCCATGCATACATCAGTGAAGTGCTTAATTCATAGATTTAAGCCGCGCCTATATTCCGCCCAGCCTCTGTCCGCATGTGCACGCCAACTGAACATACAAATGCGCCTGCAGAACAGAGATCTCCCAAGCGTGCTAAGTGCCCAATCACATGCATAAATTCTTCAAAATAGGGACTTTTTCACGTATGTAACTCTCTGCATGCCCTACAAAGAATGAGCCCCTACATGTGCAGGAACCTTTTTCTCAGTCCAAGTTTAGTCAGACATGTCTTTACAGACCATAGGAATTAACAAGCAGGATGCAAGGCATAGATGGTTGGACCCCACTTTGTGAAGCACACACATGGCAAATAGCAATTCCCCCTGTTTCCCATCCTTTGCCTCCTCCTTTCAGTTGCTGTTGTGACCTGCTCTTTTCTAGCTCTTGCCTCCATATCCATACTGCCTGCCCAATGGATATTGATGTGCCACCAAGGCCACCTTAAAAGGTGAGCCAGTGAGGCACTGGTGCAGGACTCTTCACAATATGGGCACAGGAAGCTGCCTCGCTTACCCACTTCCATCCTGCCCTCTGCCTCCCCAACTGCAGCACTAATACAGCCATGGAAGCATTTGCTTTTGCTCCTGTGGCTGTGCTATACTCAAGCCATCAGCACCGTGGCTTAAATTAGCACAGCCACGCGAGTAAAGGTAAATGTTCCAGTGGCTGTGCTGAGCATTAACCCTTTCATACCCGGTGGTTCCATTTGGAACCCATGTAGTTTTCTTGTAAAAACTGAGTAGGGATTAAAACCAGTAAACATCAGAAGTCATTTTCTTACTTACTATTATCATAATAAAACACTATAATCAGTTTAGAGTCACTAACTTACTAGGTGGTGCCATTGGCTGTACTTTTGTTTTGGTAGCCATTGCGAAATTTTACTGCAAGTGCTCTAGTGTTAAATTTTAATGTTCTGAAGGCTTCGCTGCATCGGGAAAATTCTCTCAAGTCAAACAGGTATTGTTTTCCCTTTCTGCCAGTTTTATCACCATTTTTTGTTAAAACAGTTGTTGAATGAGACAGTTTTGTAGTTGGTTCCATGGTGGTTTGTAATACTTAGGGGTATGTTTACTAAACTGCGGTAACGTTACATAATGCGCGTTATGTAATGTTAACGATCGTTAAGTAATGTTAACGCGTGTTATGAGACGTTAATGATCGTTAACGTCTCATAACGCGCATTAACGTTACTTAACGATCGTAGACGTTCCGCGGCACAGTAAAACACCGCAGAAGGTGGAGAGAGGGCAGAGAGAAGGGGTCAATGGGGGGAGTGTGGGTGGGGAGAGGCTCCATTCACACTAATGTGCTGATCTGAAGAGCTGAATCCTAACGCGATTGAAAACCTGCAGTTAGATGCACATTTGCAGGGGAGAGAAACCATTTAAGTGTCAGCAATGTACAGTAGAGGCAGGGAAACCTACAAAAAGTGATAAGTGTGATACATGTGCACAGAACAAAAGGGCACATAAACATTGAACCTCAACAAACTGGAAAAAAACATAACCAAGCTGTCCAATAGTGATATTAATTGGAAATATCAACTCCTCCCCCCCGAGAAATCTCCAAAAAAAAAAGATATTAATCATGAAAGGGTCTATGCTCCGTCCCCATACAAGGTGAATGAGCCCACAGTGAAATAGCGCTGATCAGGGCTTTCCCTTGTTATTGGACAGGTGTCCTATGACGTGCACATGTCCTGCAACAGCAGGGTGGGCATGTCAGAATGGGTAACTGGACAGATGCCGGAAAAGGGGATACAGAGGGCCGCAGGCGGCACATGCTGTGGTGCAGCTGGGCCACAGTGTGGACTAGGGTGATGCCTAGGTGGCCCATACGAAAGCTGACACAGCAGAGCAGCCAGACAGCAACTGCTGAATGCCCAACATGTCACACAGAAATAATCCTGCATTCAGAGATATATGTATACCACCCAAAAATCTCCAAAAAAAGCGTTGTGAGCAGCGATGGATTTATGATTTGGGAAGTGTGGATCCAGGCGGGCTGAACCGTGAAATTGAATGGTTAAGTGTTTTATGAGGGGCGCCTGTCGGCTAGGGGGTTCCTTGCAGTGGTGGGATATCCCTTTGCCAAGGGCTGTTCTTTGGCAGGCACACATTTGGTCATTTACGTCATGCAGGGTTGCTGATTTCATCCAATTGGAGGGGGATACACGGTGGGATGATCCTCAATCCATGATTGGTTCTCCTTGATGATGGACAATTTCTGCTGGCCAATGGTAAGAGGAATGTTTCCCTCAGTGATTGGTTGTCAGAGTGGAACCGGCAGTTTTTGAATGTAATGAGGCCCTCATTTTGTCAATGGTTAGGAGAAGATTAACGCCTGTTTGACCTACGTTGGAGCACTTGATACAGGGACTAGCTTGTCCCGAAACGTGCACGTCGTCTCAGGATTTTGGATGTGTTGAACACTGACTGAGTCGGGCTTCTTTTCTCAATCATTTAAGCTAAGTTGTTTTTTAAATTATATTTTCACCAAAGAACTGTTCTCTGAATAAAATGGATTGCATCTGTCTGGTGGGGATTTGAAGCCATTCTTAACTTCCCTCGTTGTGATCCGACAAAAATATTGCTAACAACATTTCACTGGGGACTTTTTTGGAGATTTTTGGGTGGAAGGCCCAACATGGGCACGACTGTGTTTCCCATAGTGTCACAGGAGATAGTACCGAGCAGCTACCCCCAAAGGACATGGAACATTGACAGGCGGTGCTGGGGGGAAGCGTGGACACCTATGCAGGCACCCCTACCCCAGAACCCACACCATAGGCAGCCGCCTACCTGCACACTGGATGGCCTGAGACTGCGCTCCACCAGCACCACCAGCAGAAGGGCATGTCAGCATGGTGGCAGAGGGATACTGGTGGTGGAGGGGGCAGTGGCAGTGGCCCAGAGCAGACCGTGGCCTAGCCCTGTGTAGGTGGGTGCCATGCACTGCAACAGACAGGCCCTGTCTGACGAACAGTCATGGTATCACCAAGGAATGCACTAACACTGTGATAACAAGGTGGTACAGTGCACAAAACCAGTATATTCAGAAGCAGAAGGTCACAGGTTCAAGTCCCAGCTGTGGTTCCTGCCAACCCAGTCCCCATATTTTACCCACTACTAAAACGTGCTAATGCAGACAGAACCTTTATTGCAGATAACGTAAACATGCCCAAAACACCTACATTTTACCCTACAGAGTACAGACACCATAAACATGCGCAGTACCTAGAGCAGTCTCCCAAATGCAGTCCTGGAGGGCCAAACACCATCCAGGTTCCATGCTGCCTCTAATAAAGATGCCTGTGCTGCATTTATATGCGCCGCCCCCATGGTATGCAGATGTATCTCATGCATATTCATGAGGGACAGCATGAAAACACAAACAGTGTATGGCCCACCAGGACTGGAGTTGGGAACCTCTGCCCTAAAGCAGCTGCCAACAGGGGCAGACACACCCACACCCACAGGCTCCATTATCCAATGCCTCCTGGAGTGGCAGGATGTTGGGCCCTGCGGGCATCTCCCAATACTAGCACTTGCATACCTTGCTAATGCCACCCTAAACCTGGGAATATGGTAAACATCTATCAAACGGTTGCTATGATTATTGGCAGATAGCAATTCCAAAGTTAAGCACAATTTGCTGATTGAGCTGCATCATAGCAACCTTTCTGATGTCTGTGGAATGTGCTACAGGTCTTGTGTCTGACAGTGTTTACCACCCTGGGGAGTGACCCCAACAGTATTGCGTACCATAGCCATGCCTGAACTGTGCCCAGGACTGCCAAACACCTCTATAGTTGCACAATGCTGGCATAGGTGTGGGGAGTGTGTGTGTGTCTATCCAGTGTGCGGTGGCAGCAAACACCCTCCACAGCCCACACTGCTAGCACTGTTGCCAGTATTGGCCTGCCAATGTGCATAACTAGGAGCAAGGTACTGTGGGAATAGCCAGGATAGGATGGCCTGGCCTGGATCCATCTGTACAACAAAGACAACAACGATTGAGCTCATAAACGCCAGATCCGTCCGCAACAAGATACACACTCTTGTAGACTACATAGAAGAGCGACAGCCCGACATAATATGCATCACAGAGACATGGCTCAACCCTACCGACAATGTACTACTCAACCAACTCGTACCGGACAACTACTCAGCGTACAACTGCCCACGCACCCACAAGCGTGGAGGAGGAGTCCTGATAATAGCAAAAACAAAACTAAAGTTCAAGACACAGAACCTCACCGATACACAGCAATGTAACACAATCAGCATCAAGAACAAGAACATTGCAATCTGCTTAACCTACAGAGCACCCAGAGCTCCAACCGACGAACTAGCCTTCGCACTCGAAGAAGCCTGTGCCATAACGACAAACAACAAACCAGCACTACTGAATGGAGACTTCAACCTCAAGTCCACCAATGCCAAAGACGCAGAGGCCTTCCTGCAAGCAATGACCTCACTTCAATTCACACAGATAATCAATGCACCAACGCACAGACATGGATCATCCCCAGACCTCATCTTCGCATCTAATTACCTAACATCAAGAGACCTAATTTCTCCCCCCACCATCACCCCAGTGCCATGATCTGACCATTACTTAATCGAGACAAAGCTGCGATCACAAGAGGATCAGACAAGCGAAAGAGCAAATCTCTCATACACACAAAGACGATTCAAGCATTTCGACAGGGACGAATTCATACAGGACACAATACAACACCTGAACATTACTACAGATGACCTGGAGGAACAAGTTTCCAGCTGGAACAGCATTTTAGCGAACGCCGCCAAAACATCTGATGGCAGGACCGAGAAACAGCATCACAACAAGAGACAAAACAAACCATGGTACTCAGCAAAAATACGACAGGAAAAGAGGGAGCTCAGGAAGATCGAACGGAGATGGAGAAAAAACAAAGCAACCGCCGACCAGCATCTTTACCTAACAAAGCAAAAAACAATACAATGACCACATCAACCAATCAAAGAGGGAATACCACACAAACATGATAAATACTTCCATCAACAAACCCAGAGAGCTGTTCGAAATAGTAAAGATCCTCACAAAAGAGCAAACAACAGAAGGGGAAGTACAAGTTGATCCACAGGAATTCGCCAACCACATCAAAGAAAAATTTCACTCCACAGAGCGAACAACACCTAGTGGGACCACCCTGACGGACGTACACCCCAGAACCTGGGGCACATTCTACTCACCCTCAACAGAACAGATATCCCACATCATCTCTACAATCAACACAAGCACTGCTCCTACAGACCCATGCCCAGTGTCATGGGTCAAAGCCACCAAATCAAGCTTCATCCCCACCATACATAAAATAGTACACAACTCACTCACTCAAGGACTCATGCCAAAGCAGCTAAAACTTGCCTCAGTAAGACCAATCGCAAAGAAAACAACACTCGACAAAAAAGATCCAGCAGCATACCGACCAATCTCCAGCATACCCTTCCTCGCAAAAATCATCGAAAAGACGGTTCAACTTCAACTTCAGGAACACATCGACAAACACGAAACACTTGACGACAACCAACACGGATTTCGCCCCAACCATGGAGTCGAAACACTACTGATATACCTCTTCGACAGCATCCTGAGAATAATTGACAACACCAGGAATGGAATCATAATGATCTTCATCGACATCTCCTCTGCTTTCGACACAGTGGACCACAACACACTCCTGGAAAGACTAAAGATCACCGGTATACACAGCATCACACTGAAATGGTTCCACTCGTACCTAACGGAAAGACAACTGCAGGTCAAGGTGGGACACAACACCTCCCGACCCATAAATGTCCGACAAGGAGTACCTCAAGGATCCGCACTCTCAGCACTCCTATTTAACATATACATCCAACCAATATGCAACATCATGAAAGAGAACAACATCCAATACACAATATATGCAGACGACATCATGATATACACCCCAATATCAATCGACAACCCGGACTTCTCTAAGATAACAGACTGCCTCACCCAGATGACGAGTTGGTGTCAAAACAACAACCTCGCAATAAACTACAACAAGACCGAAGCTTTAATCATCACCCGGAACCAAAGCTTCATACACCCACCAAATATAAAGATACAAAGCACCACAATACCAATAAGGTCAGAGGTGAGATACCTCGGAGTTACTCTGGACAATCAACTCAATCTCAAGCCACACATAGACAAAACAATCCAGAAGGCCTACTACAAGATGCGAATCATCAGGAGACTGAAACCACTCCTCGCCCCAGATCACTTCCGAACCGTTTGTCAAGCCCTGATAACACCACTACTGGACTTCTGCAATCCAATATACCTCGGACTACCGAAACAAGCCCTCAAACCACTCCAACTGGCACAAAACACCGCAGCACGAATCATATCCGGAACCGCAAGACAGGAGCACATCACACCCACCTTAAAGGACTTACACTGGCTCCCAATCGGTGCACGCATCAGATACAAAACCATCATAAATCTATTTAAGATAAAACAGCACACATCAGCCAACAGCCTGCACACCCTCATACAACCAGACACCAGCACTCGTCCTAGAAGGAAACAAACACACAACCGAGTCAGCACCCCAAGTGAATACAAAAACACACGCAAAGACACAACGGACAGAGCACTCTCCATGGCTGCTCCAACAATATGGAACAAACTACCAGACGATTTGAGGGCAACCACAGACCTCAAGGACTTTAGAAAACAGTTGAAAACCATGCTGTTCATAGAACACTATGGACACATCACATAACCCCAGAGAATGTATAACAGCACATAACCCTGCCTAAACAATGTATGTATAGAAAATGTATTTAGAACCACTGTATATAGCCCACGTTGTACATAGCTCATACCAATCTAGCACACAATACAACACTCACCCAACTAAATTTCACCCTCACTGCATGTATAACACACTCACCTTACCCGATTGTTTGCTGTGATACCACCTTGATTATTAAGATAAGGCGGTTTAGAAATACTGTTAAATAAATAAATAAATAAATAAATAGGGCAATGGCTGGGACATTGTAGTGGCCGGCCACCACCTGCACAGACAGGGTGGCCACAACTTGTCCTGCTGAGAGGTCACTCTCACCCTGAATGAGCAGTGATCACGGTATGGCTAGGTTCCCCCATAGTGCTATGTGGTATTTCTCTCATGTGATGTTTATGGGTTCCTTTTGGGGCCCAATCATTGACTTATCTGCGTGGTGTGTATGCTGACATCCCTGTTCTGGGTACATGCATCTCCTCCAGGACCATGCACTATGGATTAGCTAGCAGACTGTCTGCAGCTTGTATGTGTCTTGCTGGAGCACCTTGCATGGTGCAGCGGCTGGAGGCTTGCTGCTGGAGAATGTCAGATAGTGGTGGGGGGCAGCTGAGCATTTCCAGGCCTACTGTTTGTTTGCTGTTGCTTTATGGATGTGTACAGCTCCGCATTACCTGCCCTGTAGGGTGTCTGTTTCATAGCAGGACTGGGGATGATAGTTCCCCTCTACTGCTGCCATTGTGGAGAGGTAGAATGTGGATCTATTGGTGGGTGACCTGTTTTCCCACCCTGAGCCCCAGAGGGTGGGCTGTGTGGTGGTACATAATCTGCCTATGGGTCTAAGCACGCACTCCCTCCCTCCTCACCTATATCATGTAACCATGGCACCAACACAGGATATGCACTATTCTGGGTGCATCATAGCCCATAAGGGCTAGACATGACTGAGAAATACAGAAGGACACAGACGTATCCTAAGTGTGTCTGCAGAAACTACCTATCATACACTGATGGGGACCTGCAGCATGGTGCATTTCAGCCATGAAAGGTGCTGTGGACCTGGTGCTGGGCGCCCCACCTCACCCTCAGGGTGAGCACAGTACCCGCACAATGTGATGGTCTGTGGCTACTCTGTGCCAGTACCACACATGGTCAGTTCCCCCTACCAGGCCGAGGTGCTATGGGGGTGCATACCCCATCTTGTGCCCATCTGTCGACTGCTGATTTGCATGTGCAGTGCATCATGGATATGGGTGGGTTAACCCTATCCTGGTAACCACAGCAGACAGTTTGTGTGGTGACGTGCAGTCCTTCTGCAGCCAGCCAGAGGTTTGTTAGCAGCTGTAGCCCACTAGTTACTTCACTGCCTGTAAAGCCAGCGGTCATGGGTTCAAGCCCATGGTGGGGTTGTTTGATAGGGCTGTCTGAGGCATTGTCTATTTTTAATGTACATTAGTGCTCCCAGCAATAACACCCTCAGAGTACTGTAACCTTAAGGTGCCTCATAAGGCACCCCATAAGGCACCTTATAGGGTGCCCTATAAGGCACCTTATAAGGTGTCCTATAGGGGACATTATAGGGTGCCTTGGTGGACAGTGCACTTTATAATGTGCCCTATGGAGTGTGTTATGGGGTGCCTTATACGGCACCTTAGGTTATGCCACCGTGCGGGTGTGTTTGCTGGCAGCACTAATTAAAATAAAAGTAAAATGCCTCAACAATCACTACTTAAACATAAGGGGTGATGCCTCAGGCAGCCTTATGCATAAGGCACACTGGGGAATCAAACTCATGACGCTTGTACCATCAGTCAGTGCAGTAACCATTGTGCTACAGCTCTGCTTCTGTGTCTGAATGTCTGCGCGCCTTCTTAAGATTAACGTGCGGTAACGTGCCATGTAATGCTCATTAATTTATGGCACCTTGTAACGTGCGTTATCGGTAACGATGTACCGCCCATGTCCTTATTTGGGTATTTCTGCCTCTACCGCAGATCCTAAAGCGAATGGCATTACCGCAGTTTAGTAAACATACCCCTTAGTGAATTTTACCACATAGCAGTTATTAAGATTTAAATTTGAAATTTACATGTTATCTGCTAATTAAGTAGTAATCTAGTAGTAATTCAATTACATTCTGAAATTTGTTGAATGTTTGATGCAGGCAAAATGATGGATTGTGATATGCATTGCAGACAAAATAGAAAAGGAAAAATGGAATCTCAGCTTGTCTTGTTACCAGATGCTGACATTTCTGTACCTGAGTGTGATGTAGAGGATCCAGAGATGGAAAATAATATGGATTAGTTGAGCGATTATCCACTGAACAAATCAGAAGATGATCTTCCACAACAGTTAGGGATCATGCAAAGCAGAAAGATCCTGATGTTGCTGGTGTACATGATGATGATGATAATGTTCCATTGAACAGATTATTCAAAAAGAAATCAAAATCAAAAGATGCAGTAATGTTTTGATGGAGGAGAATAAAGCCAAAAGTCACCTCCGATCCAATCTGGTCAGGAAAAGTTTCTGAGCCACCCAAGGAGGAAGAGCCTCCAATAAAATACTTTCACAGATTTTTTTCCACTGAACTTATTGAGCACATTGTGATTCAGACCAATTTACTTGCAGTTCAGTGTGTGTCCTCATTTAGAACAACAACAGTAGAAATCGAACAATATTGTGGAATGTTGAAGATGGGCCTGGTTCCAATGCCCAGTTATAAATGCTACTGGTCGAAAGAACTCCGTTTTCCACCTGTTGCAGACGTTATCAGTCGAAATCGTTTTACCGACATCAACAAGTTTTTGCACTTCAGCGACAACACCAAGGCCGTCACTGACAGAAATGACCCTTTGTATGATAGATATTGTAAAGTTCACCCTCTTCTGGATTTCATTCGAGAGGCTTGCCTAAAGGTTGAAACGGAAGAAAAGCAGAGCATTGATGAGCAGATGATACCATACAAAGGAAAAAAACCCTTGAGGCAATACCTTCCAAAGAAGACTAAGGGGTATGTTTACTAAACTGCGTTAGTGCAATTCATGTTAGGAGCCGCGGTAGTGACAGAAACCCCAAATAAGGACATGGGCGGTACATCGTTACCACTAACGCGCGTTCCAAAAACTAACGAGCGTTACAGGGCGCCGTGGCACGTTACTGCGCGTTAATCGTAAGAAGGCGTACATACACAAAGCACTGAAACAGAGCTGTAGCACAATGGTTACGGTACTGACCGCTGTTACAGGCAGCATGGGTTCGAGTCCCCAGTGTGCCTAACGCAGAAGGCTGGCCCAGGCATCACCCTGTACATTACATAGGGAATGAGGAGGCATGTTTTTCTTTACGTTGAGTAGTGGTGTCAGAAACACACCCTCAGAGTGTGCCTAGCCACGTACGTTGCTGCGTGCGAGGCTGCGTGCGTTGGTACGGGCGTAGCCCCGTGCGTACAATCGTGCATGGGTACCCTATATTACAGACTCTTTAGGGTGTCTCGCACCTATGCATTATGCCAACAGATGTACGTGTGATGGCCTATGGTTTATCAGAGCCTGTGAGCAGGTGCTGGATTTTCACAGGGTTGGATTGTGCCAGTCACACCCATGATGCATTGCACATGCAAATCAGCTGTCCACAGACACACACCATGGGGAATGCACCCCCACAGCACCTCGGCCTGGTAGGGGGAACTGACCATGTGCACCCCCACAGCACCTCGGCCTGATAGGGGGTACTGACCGTGTGTTGTACTGGCACAGAGTAGCTACACACCATCACATTGTGCGGGTACTGTGCTCACCCTGAGGGTGCAGTGAGGCGCCCAGCACCAGGTCCACAACACCGTCCATAGCGCAGGTTCAAAGCAGTGTTAATGTGTGAGATAGGTAGTTTCTGCAGAAACACCTTGGATATCTCTGTCTGTTTCAGTCAGGTATAGCCCCCATAGACCACCACCCCCCTTCCCCAGGGCGGCAAACAGGGTCTCCTAACAATAGATCCACATTCTACCTCCCTGCAAAGGTGGCAGTAGAGGGGAACATCAACCCCAGTCCTGCTGAGAAACAGACACCCCACAGGGCAGTCAATGCAGCTCTGTACACATCCATAACACAATAGCAGACAGACATTAGGCCTGGATATGCTAAGCTGCACCCCCCCACTATCTGATATTCTCCTGCTGCAAGCCATCAGCCACTGCACCCTGCAAGCCACTCCATCAAGACACATACCAGCTGCAAACAGCCTGCTAGTTAGTCAATAGTGCATGTGCCCAGGGGAGATGCCTGCACCCAGAACTGGGATGTCAGCATACACAGCAAGCAGATAAATCAGTGACTGGGCCCCAAAAAGAAACCCATATCTATAACATGAGAGAAATACTATATAGCACTATGGGGGTGCCTAGCCATGCTGTGGTCACTGCACAGTCAGGGTGAGAGTGATCTCTCAGCAGGACATACTGAGGTCACCCTGTCTGTGTAGGTGGTGGCCAGGCACTAAAATGTCCCAGTCAGTGCCCTATGCCCTGTGCAGATGCACCCTGGCCAGGCCACCCTGTCCGGCCTATACCCATGGTACCTTGCTCCTCATTATGCACATTGGCAGCCCAATACTGGCAACATTGCTGGCAGTGTGGACTGTGGAAGGTGTTTGCAGCAGCCACCACACACTGGATAGACAGACAGCCACCCCCACACCTATGCCAGCATTGTGCTACTATAGAGGTGTTCAGCAGCCATACCCACCACACCAGTCCTGGGCACAGTACAGGCATGGATATGGTATGCAATACTGTTGGGGGTCACTCCCCAGGGTGGTAAACACTATCAGAGACCAGACCTGCAGCACACACCGCAGACATCAGAATGATTGTTATGGTGGAGCTCAATGAGCAAAATGTGCTTAACGTAGGAATTGATATCTGCCAGTTATCATAGCAAACGTTTGATGGCTGTGTACCATATACCCAGGTGTAGGGTGGCATTGCTAAGGTATGCAACTGCTAGTATTGGGAGATACAGGAGGCATTGGCCAATGGGGCCAATGGGGCCTGTGGGTGTGTGTGTGGGTGTGTCTGGCCCTGTTGGCTGCTGCTTTACGGCAGAGTTTCCCAACTCCAGTCCTGGTGTTCCAAACACTGTTCGGGTTTTCATGCTGTCCCTCATAAATATGCATGAGCTACATCTGCATACCATGGGGGTGGTGCATAGATATGCAGCACAGGCATCTTTATTAGAGGCAGCATGGAACCTGAATGGTGTGGGGCCCTCCAGGACTGCATTTGTGAGACTCTGCTCTAGGTAATGCACCTGTTTATGGTGTCTGTGTTTGGTGTGGTAAAATATAGGCGTATTAACCATGCGTATGTTCTCTGCAATAAAGGAGTGTCTTTACTATCACTGTTTAGTGGTGGGTAAAACTATGGGGACTGGCTTGGCAGGAGCCCCAGCTGGGATTTGAACCTGTGACCCTCTGGTCTTATAGGTACTGGCTGTGTCTGTTGCACCACACTGTGGCCACAGAGATTGTGTAGTCCCTGGAGGTAGGAAAACTGGCCTGACGAGTCGGAAACCCTGCTCTGCACAATTTTACTGTGGGCTCATTTACCTTGTATGAAGACAAACGTGCACATAAACCTCAAAAAAGACCTCGAAAAAAGGGGCACACCCCCATAACCAAGCTGGGCAACAATGATATCATTGGGCAACATTAAAAAACACTCCCAGGAAAGCTCCAATAAAATGAAATGATTTTTGAAAGGGTCTACGGAGTGTAGACCCTTCCACACATCATTTCTTTTTTTTGGAGCTTTCCTGGGAGTGTTTTTTATTGTTGCCCATTGCTATCACTGTTACCCAGCTGAATTATAATTTTTACACTGTTTCTTGTGGTCATTCTAAAGTTTTATTTGCAACTTTGTTCTGTGCACATGTATCACACTGCTCACGTTTTGTAGGTTTCCCCGGTTTTGCTGAACATTGCTGACGGAAATGGTTTCTCTTCCCTTTAATATGCCTTTAACGACAGGTTTTCATTCGCGTTGGAATTGAGCTCTGCACTTCAGCGCGTTAGTGTGAGGGGAGCCTCTCCCCGCCCACTCTCCGCCCATTGACCCCTTCTCTCCGCCCACTCTCCACCTTCTGCGCTGTTTTAACGCGCCGCGGGGCTTTACGATCGTTAACTACGGTTAACGCGTGTAGTATGATGTTAACGGTCGTTGGCGCGTGATTACGCGCGTTATACTGCACTTACAATCGTTAATGTCGTACAACGCGCATTATTCACGTTTACCGCACTTTAGTAAACATACCCCTAAGAAATGGGGCTTCAAAGTATTTGCTAGATGTGGGGTCAGTGGTGTGACATATGACTTTCATGTCTATGACAGCAAGGCTCCTGTTGTGCAGAAAAACTGTGTATTTCAACCAGGAGACTTTGTTATGAAAGTATGCGAGACACTGCCTAGCACTCAGAATTTCAAACTGTATTTTGATAACTACTTCACTTTTCTGGAGCTTCAGCTGATGCTAAAGGAACAGAGCATCCTGTCTACTGGGACAATACGGTGCAACAGGATCAGAGAATGCATTATGAAAATGGAAAAAGAACTAAAGAAAAAAGGTTAAGGATCCAGTGATTTTATGATTGATGCAAACTCTGGTTTGTCAGTAGTTCATTGGTATGATAATTCAGCTGTTCAGCTTTCATCAACACTGAGATCAGTTGATCCAATTTCTGTGATCAAGCACTGGGACAAGAAACTGCATGCCTATGTTGATGTGCCCTGCCCAGCTGTTGTTCGAGACTACAGTCAGAGTATGGCAGGTGTAGATCTCTTTGATATGCTTATGGCTCTATATCGCACTCAAATCTATATCGACCGCAAATACTGAGGTCATTATTGCTTTGATTGATTTGATATTATAATTGTTTTAGAAAAGTTTTTTGGATATACTGGTTGAGAGTCTATTCTTGTATTTAGAGCTTTTTGAGTGTTGTATCTATATCGCACTGACCATCGCAGCAAGAAATGGTACCATAGAATATTTTACTGGGGCCTTCATCTTGCGGTTGTGAATGGATGGTTGCTTTATAGACGTCACTGTGAGCAGTGTTCTCACTCCTTCAGTTTGTTATCAGCATTAGTGAGTCACTGATCAAAGAAAACAAGGTGCCGTCATCTGTGCAAAGAAAAAGAGGGTGACCATCAAATGTGCTGGATTCTCCTGAAGTGAATGATCCTGATGACTCCCCTGCACCGCCAAAACAGAAATCATCTGTTCAGTCTGATCCAAACGCCAGCATCAGAAATGACGGTGTAGGACACTTTCCAGCTCACTCAGATCCGAAACAACGGTGCAGGGTTTGCAAAGCTCATGTCAGGATGAAATGCATGAAATGCAATGTTTTCCTTTGCATTACAAAGGAAAGAAATTGCTTCCTCAATTATCACACTTCAGCAGTTTGAATAAAAACATTAAGAACTTTCAGGGGTTTTTTTTTTATTTAAATTTTATACAATTTACATAATATTCACCAAGCAAATATATGCAGTTCCATGCAAATACATAACAGGGTAATACAGAAATCCAGATAGAATAATAATAAAAAAAAAAAAGAAAAACTCAACCACTAACAAAACCATATCCCCTATTATACATCTAGTCCTCCATAGGACAACCTCAATAAAGTTCCAACAAAGAAATAAACAGAAAAACAAACAGGATAAACCTAAATCATCTTATGAGCATAGAATAATTCACATGGCAGCCAATACAGGAGCTAACCCTCACCCCCCTGTTCCCTTGCCTGAAGAAATTTCAAAAGTTGCACAGGTTCAAAAAACATGAAATGTTTAGTTTGATATAACAATGCACACTTACATGGATACCTCAATTTAAATTGGGCACCCAGGGTGGTAACTCTCTGGCGTAAAGCCAGAAATTCTTTCCGCCTCTTCTGGGTATCCCTCGACAAATCAGGTAATAATAAGATTTTTGAACCCATAAACAAAGAAAAAGACAATCTACGGAAATAAAGCCTAAGGACCGTATTGCGATCGGATTCAAAGGCAAAGCTGACTAACAAAGTTGCCCTAGAGGTCACAACTTCCAAGGAAGACTCTAAAAATTCAGACAATTCCAACTGGCCCTGTCCATCCCTCCCCCCTGGGCCCCCCTCAGCCACACAACCAGAAACAACAGCAACATATTGAACCCTAACAATAGGTGGTAAAATATCTGATGGCATCAGGAGAACCTCAGTGAGGTATTTACGAACAAGAACCAGGGGTTCCAACAATGGTGACCTTGGAAAATTTAAAAAACGCAAATTATTCCTCCTTAAGGAATTGTCCATGAATTCTAATCTCCTTAATGCAATCAAACGTTCCTTGGAAACATTCTCACCCACAATACGCAAATCTTCCACTTTTGTCTCCAGAATTGCTAACTTTTCAGCCTGCTCAGCACACTTTGCTTCCACAGCAGTACAGCGTCCTTTAACCAAAGGAAATTCTTGCGATAAAGCACCCACCACTGGAGCAAGAGATGTTTGGAGAGATGAGATCGCCTCCCATAAGCAGTCCAAAGTCACCTTAGCTGGTTTCTTCAAGCCGCAAATCACCCGCGTCTCACTCGCTCCTGGCAAAATGATTTTCCGTCGGGCACCTCCTGAAACTTCCTCGTTGGAGTGCACCTTCTCCACCACTCCAGCGCAATAATTACCAGAGCTCGACGCCATTAGAGAGGAGGAGCCCCCATGCATGGCCTCATCCTCCTGACCCGGAGGCACTCCCGCGTCTGCTCCCTCCTCCCGACCCCCACTGGGTTGCGGCGGCCACAGCTGGACTGGACTAAGATCCACTCCATCACTGCTCAGCTCCTCCAAACCACAAAGAGGAGCCGCTGAAGCCATGTCGGCTGGACGCGGGGTACAGAAAGAAACTATTGAGGGTTGCGTTAAGTCCCATTGGTGCCAAATGGAACCATGATAAAAAAAAACTCTTCTAATTATTAACTACAGTGTAATGCAAGTGAACATATCTGTTTTCTACTATCCCTAAGCAAAGTTCTGCTTTCTGGAATTTTTTTACTGAAATAAAAAAAATTGGTAGTGAAAGGGTGAAAGCAAATGCTCTCGTGGCTGTATTAATGTCCAATGCAGCCATGGGAATATTGGCTTTTGCTCCTGTATTAATGTCCAATGCAGCCATGGAAGCAAAAGCCAATGCTCCCAATGCTGTGTTGCTGTAAGAAGGGGGAGGGATAGCTGATGCTGGGGCAGGAACAGGGTTGGGGGGCTGGAAATGGGCTGATGCTTGGGGGAGGGGGCTGGAGTGACTGGCATTGGCTGATATTAGAACTCAGGGAACTAAAAATGGGTTGATACAGAGCTGGGGGACCTGACTGATACTGCAATAGGTTGATACTGGGAATGGGGGGCTGAGACTGGAAATGGGCTGATATTGGGTTTGGGGAACTGGAAATGGGCTGATATTGAGAATGGGGGCTGGGGCTGAAAATGGGATGATACCTGGGGGGGGGGGGACTGAAAATGGGTTGATGCAGGGCTGAGGACTTGTACTGGAAATGGGCTGATATTGGGCTATTGGGATTTTAAGTGGGAACTCGGGGCTTGGGTGGGATTGTGAGTGGGAACTTGGAGTTGCTTGGGATAGTGGGAACTAAGAAATTGACCAGACATTAAGAGGACAGTGGGGACAAGGTGATTTGGTGAGTGGTTTGAGTAAGGCTGTGAGACCAAATGCAGAAATATAGTAAAGGGAGAAGGTTTGAAGGACCTGGAGGGGTTGGGGCAGTTGAAAAGTACAGAGTGCTATTAATGTTCAGTACAACTGGGAGATTATTGGCTTTTGCTTCTGCGGATGTATTAATGTTTAATACAAGGCAACAATAGGAGCAGAGCAAAAAAAAAGTGTTTCTGCCTACTTCAGGGGGTAATAGACCTCCAATAGAACAAATATAACATTTAATTCATAAGCAACAATAAAGGCATAAAAGAATAAAACATTAAAACATGTATTAAGACAATAAGACTTATGTTAAAAGATATAAAATAAACAAAATGAGGACAGTACTATACTAGTTAAAATCATTTAAAACTTTTACAGGCCCATTCTCTAATGGACATCCAGTCCCTGTACGGCCCCTCAGAATTGGGATACATAGCAGTAGACCTGATTCTGATCCCGTGGGAGCATCTAGCCCCTGCAGGATCAGAATAGGGTCTACCGGCTTGTACATATAGGCCAGGTCCCAATTCTGAAGGGTCACATGTCCAACAGACCCCCAGCTAATTCAGCCTGGCTCCGTAATGGAGTCGCAGTGCCGTGGTGTCTCGTTGCCATGGCACCACGGATGCATTACAGAGCCGTGAATGCCAGCCGCCACCGAGACTGTCCTTTCCCCATAGCCAGACCCACAATCCAGCTTCCCTTGGCCAGGGTCTGGCTGCAGGGAATGTCCTGCATGCCTCCCGATCTTGCCCCCACTATCTGACGCTGCAACCCCTTATCCCGCTTACTGGCCCCAGCTGCTGACAGTCCCACCATCCAGAGGGACTTATTCCACCTCCAAATCAGCCCTGACGGCCCTCCTACACACTGCCTTTGCTCTGCCTTCCATCCACCCCCTCCTGCCCCCATCTAAGGTTCCCCGTACAACTCTGCGGTTTGTACAGGGAGCCTTGCACAGGGATGGCAAGGGGGACAAATAGCAGAGATGTACGTCCAGACAGGGCATATATCCCCGCCATTCATGGCTCGGAATAAACCCCTTATAATAAATAATGAATAAGAAAAATATGCAAAAGATATTTCCAGACATAAATACTCTATTCAGGGTAACATTGTGTGCCCTTGTAGAGACAAGGAGGACTAGAGGAAACCAATAAAATATTCAGAAGTGAATAGTGTCAAGTAAAGTCTCAGTCAGAAAAACTTGTAAAACTGAACCACCAACTGTGCATTCAACAGTTTGTGAGAAACAGGGGGGGAGGGGGGGAGAAGAGAGTGGAAAAGATACTTAGCTGTATCAGGAGCAAAACGTAAGCTTGATAAATGCACAGACTAAGGGAAGAGATGAAAGCCATCAGGTACAGTACAAAAAGATAAAAGCCAGCTGAAAAAATCACTAAGATGTGTAAACAAATTGGTGCCCTTATGATTTTTTCAAGATGCATAAATCCCAAGTTGATACCCTAAATAAAATCCTGAAAGAAATAGCGGTAAAGGGATCCCCTACAAAGAGCTGACATTAAAAATGACCTGTGTGCCTAAGCGATTATATTATATGAGAAAAGAATTATTGTTCAAGCTGTTTATTAAGTCAATAATAACATAATCAAACTTTATCTAGTACAGCAGGCAGATAACAAGTAATACACCTCATTATAACAACACAGCGAGATGACACTCCCCCCCCCCCCATAGGAATTATCTCCCTAGCCATGTCCACAGTACAAGTTTATTTTCAAGTTGAGAGGAACCTGAGTTACCCATAGCCTCTACATCTATTATTCTTATATTCTTATCTACCCCTCCCCTTCCTTACTTCCCCCCAGATCTAGCCACAATACGATATATGTATTCTAGACACACTTTGCTGTGCAGGAGGCCCATGGGGATGCACTCTTCTCCCCGTGGGCACCCCTACCTATGCATCTTCACCGCCTACCTTCGTACCTTCCGAGTCCATTATCCCCCCCCCCCCCCACTCCCAGAGGAACCTGAGAACCGACTCTAGTCTCCATCTTTACCATCTTTATCATCTTGCTATTGCCCCACCACAATCCGCTGCTCATGCACAGTGATTAAGTACCCTACTTCTTTCTCGAGTCTTTAAGGTCTGGAGCTGCAGGCCCCACCCATCCAGGAAAATCTTCCAACGCAAAACATGTCCACAGGCCTTATACCTCTCCAATAACATCAATGTGTGTAGACTGATTCACAATTGTCCATATGTTGGCCCCTTGGGGATATCCAATTACATAGCATAATCTACCAAGCTATCACCAGGGCCAAGCACAACCACCCAAGTGTGATTTATCTCAGATCCATTGCAGCTTCGGGCTCCCAAAGGCCCAGCACCGGGGCAGCAGGGGATAAGTTCAGCACCTTCCCAGACATTTCTCCAGGTATCCTTGCACCTTGTTCCAGTATGCTGACACCACTTGACATTTCCAAAATATATGTCCCAGTGTTGCAGCAACTTCACCACATCTAGGACATCAATCCCCTCCCACTGTCCCAGCACACCAAACCCATCTTAGGGCAAAAAACATGTGACCTAAAGGCTTATACTGCAAATCCTGATACTATAAGGACACACTTAATGATGGGATCCATGTGAAAGCTCTTGTTAACATCTGCACCTCTATTTGCCTCCCCAAGCCATGTGCCCAGGCCTCGCCAATTCGCCCTCTTGCAGTAATGACTCAAATTCTATCAAGGCTTTATGCAGCTGAGATGCTCGTGCCTGCTGTTCCCCCACTAAAAGAATCTCCTCTATTCGTGAGGTCAAGTGCCCTTTCAGGGATTCCACTTTCAGGCAGCAGAGGTAACTCTTAACCTGGAGATAGGGATAGTAATCTGCATTTGTTATAGTAAACTATGTGCATAAGGTAGTAAAAGCTACAGGGATCCCCTCTTCTGTAACCAACTGTTCTAGATTGATAATTCCTGCTCATCTCCAATGTAAAAATTTGGCTCTGTCATGCCCAAGGGGAAGTCCCTATTTCCATGCAGTGGGAGCTATAGTGTGGCCACCCCAGGCTCCCAGATAGGTAATACCCATGCTTGGCAAATTGGGGTAAACAGAATATTGTGCAGAATAGACCTGGAAACACCCCTAGACTTCACATGCAGTATATACCTCACATGTAACGGTCTCGCCAGGGCATTATCCATTTCTGCCGGGGTATGATCCCCCATATCCCAAAGCCAATCCCGGACATGCCTAAGCAAACAAGCCATGTTATTTCTTCTGATGTCTGGGAATCCCATTCCTCCTTGGTCCCAAGGGCGCTGCTAAGTTGCCAAGTGTATGCGAGGCCGCCTCCCATTCCACAATAACACATTAGTATGTTTCTCAAACAACTGAATGTCATGCCATTTCATCACCAGTGGTAATGTTTGTAACACGTATAACCATTTTGGGAAGATACTCATCTCGAATAAAGCTATCCTGCCTCCTAATGTCAGTGGAAGATCCTCCCATCTCTGCTCTCTCTTCTCCAAGTCCTTCAGTAGGCCCAATATGTTGACTTGATATAGTTCTGACAGACATGCTGGGAGCTGTATTCCTAGGTACTGAAACATCCCTTGGCCCACCTCAACGGAAAGGCCCCTTTCCAGTTAACTGGTATACGAGGGTCTAACAGGAAGGCCTCAGATTTATCCAGATTTAATTTTAAGCCCTAAAAAGTTCCATACTCTTCAAATATACGTAACAGTACAGGTAAGCTCTATACTGGATTGTCCAAATGTATTAAGAGATCATCTGCAAAGGTGGCCACCCGAAATTTCTCAGTGCCCACCTTTATTTCTTGAAGGTCCTTCGATGCCCTAATCTTATTTAGCAGAGGTTCAAGGGTTAATATGAACAGTATCGGAGAGAGTGGGCATCCCTGCTTCCTACCTCTACGGATTGAAAATTCAGGAGACATGCTTCCATTGACCAAGATTGCCCCTCTGGGGTCAGCGTATAGTAGGTGTACAGTATCCACGAAGAAACCTGCAACCCTGTCGCCTTGAGTACTTGATACATAAACTGTCAGCACACGTGATCAGATGCCTTTTCGGCATCAAAACTAATTAGCATGGATGATCGTCCCTCTGCAAAACTTGTGCACATAGAGGCCAAAACTCGGTATACACTACACACCACACTCTTACCCCGCACAAAGCCTACATGATTGCCATGTATTAAGTTGGGTAAATGGTTTACAAGTCAGTCTGCCATAATTTTTGCCATGAGCTTTATATCTACATTCAGCAGCGAAATTGGACAATAGGAGCCTGGGAGGGTAGGGTCCCTTCCAGACTTTGGGAGCACCATGGCCAGTGCCTTATTTGGCTCAAAGGGGAAACTTCCCTGCTGGACTAAACCAGTATAATAGTCAGCCATAGGGACAGAGACCCTGTCCGCCAGCAAATTGTAAAATTCCCCCTGGATATCATCTGGTCCTGACGCACATCCTGTTTTTAATCTCTTGATTCCTTTCTGAACCTCTTATATCAAGATAGGGGCATTCAGTTCTGCCACTTGAGCAGATGGCAATCTCAGGAGGCCACATGACTGAAGATAGGTGCTCCCGCATCCCCACCCACCACATCCGCTCGGTACAACTGCTGATAGAAATCGCAGAATACTTTTTCCACCTCTGAGGCTGTCGATTGCAGTGAGCCATCCTCTTGTTGCAGGGCACCCATATGGCTCGGGCCCCTGGCTGTTTGAATTAGCAAAGATAGCCGTTTACCCACTCTATTCCCAAACTGATTCAGTTTGTATCGGTAATACATCAGGGATTTTTTAGCCCTTCAATGTATCAGGGTGTTTAACTCATTTTGTATAATTTAAAGTTGGGTTTCAGTTTCTGTACATGGACGTAATGCATGATGCTGTCACGCTTTTCCCAATTCCCATTCAAGTTTTAATATCCTGCTATTTAATCATCTATGCTTGAGGTGGATGTAACTGATTATCTTGCCCTGCATCACTGCTTTGCCAGTCTCCCAAAATAGGATCTGCTGGTTCAGGTGTTGCCTATTATTGTTTTCATAGTCATCCCATTTATCCCTGAGGAGCTGCTCAAATATGGCATCACCTATCAACTCCAACAGATATCTCCATGACCTCTAATCCCCCCCCCCCCCACCACCAATGCATTGTCAACGTAATCATCACATCGTCCGAGACAACAATTGAGCCAGTATCTGCCTGGGACACCTTACCAAATAGAGCTCCTGAGATAAAGAAGTAATCAATTCTGGACATAGATCCATGCGCCCTCGACAGATGAGTATAGTCTCTAATTCCCGGGTGGAGAACCCTCCAGATATCTAATAGACCATAACCATCACTTAGACCCATTAGATGGCGAGCTCTGTGTTGTTCTTGTAGCCCCATGGCCTGAGATCTGTCCGCATCCCTGTCTATTCCACAATTGAAATTGCCTCCCATTATCAGCTGACTGTCTGCAAATTGTGCTATGCATCATGTTAGGCAATGCAAAAACTGTGCCTCATACATGTTGGGGGGGGGGAGTGTATATTGATCCCAGGACCACCGGTTTGCCATACAGTGTCCCTCGGGCAAAAACATATTACCCCTCTGGGTCCATTTCCACTGAATGTTCCAACCAACCAGAATTCTTAGCGATCAACATGGCCACGGCTCTCTTTTTCATGACTGTAGACGCACTATATACATTGCCGACCCAGCCTCCACACAACTTAGCCCGCTCCTCTGATGCCTGATGCATTTCTTGTAACAGCGCTATATCATCATGCCATGCTTTCATCTGCCTCAGCACCTTATATATCTTTTGATTGGGGAGCCGAGCCTGCATACGTTCCAAGATGCTAATTTAAGGATTTTACCCATACTCTTTCCTCCAATCTCCTCTTCAATAAGGGTCTTTGTTAATGTGCCTCAAGCGCAGGTCCTCCCAGCCTATGACCCACACCTCCGAGTCCAAGTCCCTCCATCCAGTCTGCCTCCTTTTCTCACTGTGCCTGGTCCCCACCGGTTCTTTAGCACATTCATTCTCCTAGCCTTTCCGAAGTCCCCCCTCCTTTCTATCGCTACCCGCCCTAGTATCCTCCCTTCTAAACCCCTACCACTTAGACCTATCCGCTCACTCAATTGTCCCATTTGGGACCCCACCTTGTAGTACCACTGGGACATGCACCCCCCCCCCCCCCCCACGGAGCCCATGGTATACCTCCCTTAATATTCATTTCTCTCTTATGAGTACTAATTATTTTCCCGCTTGCTTCCCTTTGTCCCTTTCTTTCTGCTGTTAAATGGCAAGGTGCCGGCGGCCCTCACATGGCCTCCAGATCCTCCCCATTCATCCTAGGCTATTAGGCCACACTTCTCTTCTTTACATCCCCACCCCTCTACACCACCAATAGAAGCAACCCCCGTGTGATCTATAATTGCCTTAAATGATTATCTTTAAGGTTTGAATGGGGCCTAGAGGTGCAGTACATACTCGGAGAAGGTGCCTAGCAGTGACAAATGTATCGCTAACCCTCCCTCCAGCTCTTATATCAAGCCTTTAGTTAAATCTTATATCAGATTTTAGGTAAATCAGAGAATTCCTTACCCTCAACTTGTGCCATGGTGAATCATACTATTCATGGTACACTGGGGGCAGGGTGAAAATCACACTCTACCTTCCCTGTCCCTCTGTGGGAACAATCAGAGTTCTTCCATGCCACCCTCATATTCACTGCAGACATACAAAGGGGTCATAAACAACTTATCAATAACAACCAACATCAAACACCCCCAAAATCCTCTTTATCTCCAAACATGTATCCCCCCAAACCACAGTCCCCTTTACCCATTGCCACACAACCCCCCTGGTTTTACTAACAAGCCTTCCCCACTATTACCCCGTGTAATGTCCTGAATGTGGGGCTATAGTGGCATGGTAGTAGGTTACCCAGCCCTGTTCTGCATGACCTGGGATTGTCCTCGAGTGCAGTCCTTATGGTCACTGCCCCAAATTTTTCGCAATGCCGAATCTTATGGTCCTGCTGGTAGGAGTTGCTTCCAGTACCATGTGATTGTACCATTCTTATACTCCCTACTTCATAGCTGGCGTAAATCCACCGGGCAACCAGTCCCACTCTATCAGATGCTTGAGAGGCATAATACCTTGACTAAAAAAACTCCTCTCTAAGATATCAGTTAATTAAATGTTTGCTATCTGGTTGTGGAATTCTGAATGGGCCAATGTTCATGGCAGAAGGCCACTGCTTCTGTTGGGATTGAGAGAGTAATTTGCTGCCCTCCGTATTCCTTCCGCAGCAGGGCTGGATAAGCTAAGGCAAATCTAACTCCATGCTGCACCAGAATGTTGCAGGCCTCCTTATATTCCTGCTGTCGCACAAATAACCCAGCTGAATAATCTTGCAATATGAGCAAGTTTCATGTGCTGCCATTCTGGAATCGTTGCATGTGGTCAGCTCGCAAGACACATTCCTTCTGATATGCATTTAGGAATCTGGCAATCTCAGCACGCAGCTGGTTATCGTAGGGATGCCTTAGACCCAGCCAATGAGCCCACTCCCCCATGTTCCCAACCCCCTCCTCGAGTTGTAGGTTTAGGGGGATCCAGGCCTCCAGAAATCCTCTCAATTCTTTATTGGAGACTTTCTCATCGATTCCAATGAACTGGAGGTTTTTCCTCCTCCGATGATTTTCTAAATACTCTAGCTTGTCTACGTGATGCTGCATTAGTTCTTCCATTCGTTTCAAGCGTGCCTGTTTTTGGGCTTGTGTGTCCTCCAGGGTTCCAATTCTGTGATCCATTTGTTCGACCCGGGCCGTAAACTCCACACCCACCTTCACAACACCAGCCATCTGTGCAGCCAAGCCACTGAAACATTCTTCTAATGCTTGCACCACCACTCTGGATACTTCCTCCACCATCTCCCCAGGAGCGGCTGCCTTCGGGCTACCAGGCTAGCCTTCCGCTATCTTTAGGTTGGCTGCTCGCAATTTCTCTCTCTGAGAGTGATATGTCACCATGGACAAGCGGCGTGAAATCTGCACACCCTCCTTACACTTTCCTCACCTCAGTTTCCCTCTCATGGAGATTTCAGTTCATATTCTTTACTCTGTCCACCTGGGGAGGGAGGAGGGCTCCGGAGCTAGAGAGAATATGTCTTCCCTAGTCCACCATGCCACTGGAAATCTGAGAAAAGAATTAATAGAACCATGGGGAAAGCATCAGCTGACATGGAGGTATATGCGAGGAGATTAAAAATGCCTTATAATGCCCAAAGAAACACTGTTAAGGAAAGCTTACCCTTACCTTGCCAGTAAAACCAGATCATGTGTAGAAAATTGCAAAATGAAAGCCAACTCGCATAAGCCTCTTTTTAAAGTTAGAGATTTGGTGTGAAATTGAACCCAGGGGTTGCCATGGTTACTGAACGCCGGCCCATGCAGAGTAGAGTAGCTCATTGAGTAATATTGTACTTGCAAGACAGGGGGGAGGGGAAGGAGAAGAGAAGGGAGGGGAAGGGGAGGGGGAAAGGAAAAGGGGAGGCATGAATATTCAATTATCAGCACTCAAATATCAACTGGATGCAATGCACCAATAGGGTGAAAATTAAAGATCATAAAAGCAATAAATAAAGAATAAAAACATTTCAACCAAATGTCAATGTTAAGAACATGTACCAGAAGGTGAAGACAATAAAATATGCATATAATTAATATTAAAAAACTATAGTAACTAAAACGTCATGGGGCCTGATTTTCGAAGGCACCTACATGGGTAGTGCCTTTGAAAATTCCCTGGCTTGTCTCTGGCACACCCCGATGCTATGCAGTTAGCATCGGGGCATGTCGGGGGCATTCCGGGGCGGTGTGGAGGCAGGCCATGGCACTGATTTTTGATGCAACATGGTTAGCGCTCTGCACCTTAAAGGGAAACCCTTGCCTATCTGTAAAGTGCCAGAGCTAACCGTGTAGCATCGAAAATCGGTGCTACATGGGTAGCTCCTGTGGCTTCCTGGCTGTGCTGCGATATCTGGATTTTTGATGCCAGGCCACATATGACCCCGGCATGGAAAATCCAGGTTTGGCTGGAGGGGGCGGGCTATGCACTGATGTGGTGCATTGCACCACTCAGATCAATATCGGGCCCATTGTTAATAATTATCTAAAATAAATAAATAAATAAGGTAGAACATCCAAAACAATGCCAGTGTAGGGGTGGATTTTAATAAAGCTGCTTGGATATTAAAAGCGGAGGACTTTTTTCTTGCCCTGCTCCTACTGTTGCCTTGGTCAATTGCTCCCACAACTGTGTTACTGCGGGGAGGGGGAGGGATGACTGATACTGGGGCTGTAGGGTGACAGAAACAGCTTGGGTGGCTGGAAATGGCTGATACATGGACTGTGGGGGCTGGGACTGGGCCTAGGGGAGGGGGCTGAGGGAAGGGATTGCCGTGGATGAGAGCCACAGGAAGGGACAGATCTTCCTTGAAGCAGATGAAAGAGGGTAGAAATGAACATAAGAACATAAGATATGCCATACTGGGTCAGACCAAGGTCCATCAAGCCCAGTATTCTGTTTCCAACAGTGGCCAATCTAGGTCATATGTACCTAGCAGTTTCCCCAAGAGACACAAGTTCCACAATGCTTGTACTAGGTCAAGCATTGATATCTTCGGTCACTTCTTAATAATGGTTTATGGACCTTTCCTCCAGGAACTTGTCCAAACCTTTTTTAAACCCAGCTACACTAACAGCCTTTACTACATCCTCCGGTAGCAAATTCCAGAGTTTGATTACACGTTGAGTGAAAAAATATTTTCTTTTATTAGTCTTAAATAGTTTACCCTGTAGCTTCATTGCATGTCCCCTAGTCTTTCTATATTCTGATAAGGTAAACAATCGATCTACGTTTACCCGTTCCACTCCGTTCATTAATTTATAGACTTCTATCATATCTCCCCTCAGCCGTCTCTTTTCCAGTTAAAGAGCCCTAACCTTTTTAGCCTTTCTTCATAGGAGTATCCTTCCATCCCCTTTGCCATTTTGGTGGCTCTTCTCTGTACCTTTTCTAAAATCGCTATATCCTTTTTAAGATACGGCGACCAGAATTGCACACAATATTCAAGGTGCGGTCTCACCATGGAACGATATAGAGGCATTATAATATCTTTTGTTTTATTTTCCATTCCTTTCCTTATCATACCTAGCATTCTATTTGCTCTCTTGGCCGCCGCTGCACACTGGACCGAGGGTTTTAACATGGTATCCACAATGACGCCTAAATCTTTTTCCTGGGTGGTGGTTCCTAATGTGGAACCTTGCATCGTGTAACCATAGTTTGGGTTGTTCTTCCCTAGGTGCATAACCTTGCACTTCTCCACATTAAATTTCATCTGCCATTTTGATGCCCAGTCTTCCAATTTATCAAGATCCTCTTGCAATTTTTCACAATCCTCTTGGGTTTTAACAACTTTAAATAGTTTTGTGTCATCTGCAAATTTGATAACCTCACTCGTTATTCCACTTTCCAGGTCATTTATGAATATGTCAAAAAGCAGCGGACCCAGCACAGATCCCTGGGGTACAACACTATTCACCTTTCTCCATTGGGAAAATTGGCCATTTAGCCCTACCCTCTGCTTTCTATCTTTTAACCAGTTTCTGATCCACAATAGTACACTGCCTCCTATCCCATGACTCTTTAGTTTTGCCAAATGTCTCTCATGAGGGACCTTGTCAAAGGCTTTCTGAAAGTCCAGATACACAATATCAACCGACTCACCTTTGTCCACCTGTTTATTCACTCCTTCAAAAAAACATAACAAAAATGGGAGAAGTGAAAAGAGAAATGGATGCTTCGAAAGGGGTAAGACATAAGAAGGGGCCTGGAGGTGGAGAAATGATAAGAGCTAATACTGGTAAAGGGATGAGAAGTAGAAGGTGGAAATGAGACTGAGGAGGAGATGAGTACTGAGGAAGGAAATGGTGGACTAGAAAGTGAGTTAAAGATGGGAGGGGGAGTAGGATGCTAGCAAAGGAATGAGAAGATGTGGAATAGAAGGACTAGGGAAGTAAGATTAGGAAATGAAAGCTGATAAACAGCTCAACAGTGAAAGGAAGAAGACTGAAGATTGTAGGAAGGAGAATGAGGAATGGAATGAAGCATTAGTTAGGTAAAAAGCAATGAGAGAAATAGAAGGCTCGAAGAAAGAGAGTAATGTAGTGAAGGAAAGGACGAAGATGACAGGAAGTGTGAAGAAACAAAAAATGGAAAGGACTTAGAAGAAAACCAACAAGAGGAAATAGAAAAGAGAGACTGGGACCAACTCAATTGTAAAAATAAGATGATCAGACAAGAAAGATACAAAAGAATGTCAGCTTTTAAAGAATAAAATATGTCAGCTTTGAAAATGTGCATTTCTTATAGTTCATTACAGGAGGAATTGTATTTGTTTCTCTTTCTTCCATTTTTCACAGCTTGGTGTCTGATTTTGGGGTTTTCCATTTCAATTTTTGTCTTGTAGTTTCTTATTCTTTAATTGGTGCTGGTCTGTGTTTTCCATGTACAGCCGAGGTAAGCAGTTATATCAACAATAACTATCTGTCTACAAGACATGACTGAATGGCTCTCCCACAACAACCTGAGCCTCAACTACAAGACCGAAGCACATTTCATCACACGCAATGCATTCTTTACCCTCCTCCTCCCCAGTTCATCTCCCTGCTCAACATGATCATATCCATTAAGGATGAAATAAAATACCTGGGTGTCACCCTGGACTGTAACTTGAACTTTCAATCTCACATCAACAGAACTGCCAGGAGTGCATACCACAAGATGGCCATCATAAGGAGACTCTAACCACTCCTCAGCCAGGATCACTTCTGTACAGTCTGCCAAACCATCATCATGCCCATACTAGACTACTGCAACACTCTGTACCATGGACTACCTAAACAATTTGACTCCTGCAGATGGTATGAAACACTGCTGTAAGCATGATCACCGGTTCGGCAAAACACAAACATGTCACTCTCCTTCTGAGCTAACTGCACTGGCTTCTGATTGCCTCCTGGATCAGATTCAAAACAGCACTAACATATTTAAAATCCAGTACAACTTATACCCTGACATACTCAAAAACTTGATCAACACTAATACAAGCACTAGACCCAGAAGACGTAACAGATTGCACACAATCCTGACTCCTAGTACCTACACCAAAACCACTCAGTCCACATCCGCAAGAGCCCTGTCCTTTGCAGCACCTGCCCTCTGGAATTCCCTCCTTAATGATTTGAGAGTCAACATGTAGGATTTCTCTAGGAATCTGTAGTTCAGCTTATTCTCTTTTCTAACTTTGAGTTACTGGTGTTCTAGAAAATTTGCAATGCTGATTTTCCATAGGTAGGGTTGGTGCAAGTTGAGCTCTTGATACTGGTGTCAAGTGTCCATTTGCAGGGGTTTTGTGTTTTGACGCTCACTGTCTAGCTGTGCAGGGAGCAAGTGTTATTGTCATTAATGTGAGCTGAGAATTTGAATAGATCTTTTTATATATGTATTGAGATGTAAATTGAAACACCTTAGTTCTGCTCTGCATCTGGTATTGGGAGGGTTTTATGGGTGAGTCTGGGAGTGTTCCATATGAATGAATAATTGTGCCCTATGAAACTGATATTCAAAGGCAATTAGGCATTCACTGACAAATGCATAATTATCCTAACCATGTATTTTCAAAAAATATTCAGATAATATCAGGCTTTTAAATTACAGAATGGCCAGATATTATCTGTATACTTGTGGGGCATGTTAGGGAAGGATCCACTCCCTTCTAGTTCCCGCATCAACCCATTTCCAGTCCTAGACCCCATAAACCCATTTCCAATCCTATCCTAGCCCCTCCATCAGCCCATTTCCAGTCCTAGCTCCCCCCACTCAGCCCATTTCCAGTCCAAGCCCCCCTCCCCATCAGCTATTTCCAGTTCAAGCCCCCCTTCCACTCAGCCCATTTCGAATCCTAGCCCATTAGCCCATTTCCAGTCCTATCCTAGCCCCACCATCAGCCCATTTCCAATCCTAGCTCCCCCATCCATTTCCAGTCCTATTCAAGCCCCCCATCAGCCCATTTCCAACCCTAGTGCCCCATCAGCCCATTTCCAGTCCTAGCTCCCCCATCCATTTTAGAACTATCCTAGACCCTCCATCAGCTCATTTCCAATCCTAGCCCCCCATCAGCCCATTTTTAGTCCTTTCCTAGCCCCATCATCATCCCATTTCCAGTCCTAGCTCCCCTCCTCTCAGCCAATTTCATCGAAGCCCCCCACTCAGCCCATTTCCAGTTCTAGATCCCCTCCCCACTCAACCCATTTGCAATCCAAGCCCCCCTATGAGCCTATTTCCAGTCCTAGTCCCTCCATGAGTCCATTTCAATCCTAGCCCCCCCCAACAGCCCATGTCCAGTCCTATCCTAGCCCCTCCATCAGCCCCTCCATCAGCCCATTTCCAGTACTTTCCTAGCCCCACCATCAGCCCATTTCCAATCATAGCTCCCTTCCACTCAGTCAGTTTTCAGTCCAAGCCCCCCACTCAGCCCATTTCCAGTCCTAGCTCCCCACCACTCAGCTCATTTCCAATCCAAGCCCACCTATGAGCCTATTTCCAGTCATAGCCCCTCCATGAGTCCATTTCAATCCAAGTCCCCCCCAACAGCTCATGTCCAGTCCTATCTTAGCCCCTCCATCAGCCCATTTTCAGTCCTAGCTCTGTCCCCTCTCAGCCCATTTCTACTACAAGCCCCCCCTCCCCATCAGCTATTTCCAGTTCAAACCCCCTCCACTCAGACCATTTCCAGTCTTAGCTCCCTCCCCCAGCCCATTTCCACTCCTAGATCCCCCCACTCAGCCCATTTCCAGTCCAAGCTCCCCTCCTCTCCCAAAGAGCCCCGCGGCTATCTAAAATGCTTTAGAGGGAGACGGAGAGGCCTGGCTCACCTCTAACAGCTGCCAAAATGAAACATGTCTTTTTCCTTTACCGACAGCTGTACTGAAGTTTAGAACGCTGCCGCGCTGAGGTCAAAGTGAACTTCTTGTTTTCCAGTGCTCAGCGCAGCAGCGTTCTAAACTTCAGTACAGCTGCCTAAGTGAAGGAAAAAGACGCACTTCACTTTGGCAGCTGTTAGAGATGAGCCGTGGCCTCTCCTGCTCCCTCTAAAGCTGCACTGCCTGCCATTCAATGCAGGATGTTGTTGGCGCGGGGCACCCTGAAGTGCAGGGCCCTGTGCAAACAACATTCTCACACAATGGACAGGCCAGCCCTGCCTCTCAGTAACTCACTTTTTATTATCCTTCTGCTTCCCGGTTGACTGGACTTCTCCATGGCACTCACAGTCACCACACAGACGCGGGACCTTTCTCCTTAGGTTCCATGGCTGTACTAAACTGCAGCCGCTGGCACGATTGCATTGTCCGCACTGCTAAAAGTGAAACAGAGGAACTTCCTGTCTCTTGTACAAGAGACACAAAGTTCCACATTTCACTTTAACAGTGCAGGTGATGCGATCATGCAGGCGGCTGCAGTTTAGTACAGCTGCAGAACCGAAGAAGAAGGATCTCGAGGCTGTGTGGTGAGTGGGTGCCACTGAGAGGTCAAGTCCATCAGGAGGCAGGAGGATAAGCAATGATGGTGAGTAACTGAGGGGGGAAGGACTGTTGCATGGGGGAGAAGGCATCGAAGGACTGCTACTTGGGGGGAAGGCATTGAAGGACAGCTGCTTGGGAGGGGAAGGTATGGAAGCACTGCTGCTTGAGGGGAAGGTACAGAAGAATTACAGCTTGGAGGGGAAGGAATGGAAGGACTGCTGCTTGGGGGAAGGTATGGAAGGACAGCTGCTTGGGTGGGGGAAGGCACAGAAGGACTGCTGCTTGGGGGGAGGCATGGGAGGACCGCTGCTTGGGTGGGGGAAGGCACAGAAGGACTGCTGCTTGGGGGGAGGCATGGAAGGACCGCTGCTTTGGAGGAAGGCATGGGAGGACTGCTGCTTGGGGGGGAGGCAAGGAAGGACAGCTGTTTGGGGAGGAAGGCATGGAAGGACAGCTGTTTGTGGGAAGACATGGAAGGACTGCTGCTTTGGGAGGTGAAGGCACGGAAAGACTGCTGCTTGGGGGGGCAAGCACAAAAGGACTGCTGGAGGTGAGGGAAGGCATGGAAATACTACTGCTGGAGGGGGGGGCAAGGACTGGTAGGGAATTGATGCTGGGGGGGCAGGGACAGAAGTGAGCTCATGCTGGGAGGGACTGGGACTGGAATGGAGCTGATGCCAGAAAGGGCAGGTACAAGAAGTGAGCTGATGCTGGGAAGGACTGAGACAAGAAGCGAGCTGATGCTGGGAGGGACTGGGACTTAAGAAGAGCTGATGCTGGGAGGGACAGGGACTGGAGGGGAGCTGATGCTGAGAATGACTTGGACCAAAAGCAAGCTCTTGCTGGGAGGGACTGGAACTGAAAGAGTGCTTATGCTGGGAGGGACAGAGACTGGAAGGGAGCTGATTCTGGGAAATACCGTGGAGGAGAGCTGATACTGGGAAGGGCTGGGACAAGAAGTGAGCTCAGGTTGAGAGGGACTGGGACAAGAAGCGAGCTCATGCTAGGAGGGAAAGGGACTGGAAGGGAGCTTATGATGTTAAGAGCTGGGGCTGGAAGGGAGCTGAAGCAGGAGACATGGAAGGGGATGATTCTGGGAGCTGAAAGGGGGCAGATACTGTGATCATGGTGGAGAAATAGGCTAGGGCAGTCAGGATGGGGAGGAGGACAGATATTTTGTGTAAGAGTGAAAAAACAAGGCGGATATAGAGAGAGAGTGAAAAAAAATGAGACAAGAGAAGAAAGTACAAATGGATAGCAAACAATGGAGAGTTAGCAGAATATATGAAGAAAGCAAAAGAGAGAGACTGGGACAATTGTGACTGAAAAATAAAATGCCCAAACATCAAAAACTAGAGAGAAATTATTTTATTTTGAATTTATTAACTAGAATATGTCATCTCTGGGAAATGTACATCACTCATGTCTTTGTGTTTGTTCAGTACAAGAGGAAATTAATTTATAGTTGTATTTCTCCATTTTTGTGGTGCATTCCAAGTTTGGCTTTTTGGGTTTCCAGTTCAATCATTGCCTTCATATTTCTAAATTGTGATCCCTTGTTCTGTATTTGATGATGGACTGTCTATGCTTTGCATATATGATCGAACTGCAGTATTCTGTTTGTGTAGTTTCTGTGTAGGAATCCTATGTGTTCTCTTTTCCCAGTAGAAGATGTATTGGTTTTCTATGAGGTATATTGGTTTTATATTTTCAATGCTGCCTTTTTATATGTAGAGTTTGGTGCTATGTGAACCCTAGTAGTGCTGTTATGATAAGCAAGTTTGCTCCGGGTTCTAAAATAACCAGGGTTTTGTAGTACTTCCTTATGTACCTGGCACTGAAGGATAGAAACACAGAAACATGATGAAGAAAAAGACCACATGGCCTATCTAGTCTGTCCTTCCATATCAGCCACTACAATATTCCCACTTTTTCCTTTACAGATCCTCCATGTTTGTTCCATGCTTCTTTGAATTCAGATACTGTCCTCATCTCTACCACCTCCACTGGGAGACTATTCCACGGATCCAACTCTCTTTCCATTAAGAAATATTTCTGCATATTACTCCTGAATCTATCCCCTTTCACCCTCATCCCATGTCCCCTCATAGCAGAGCTTGCTTTCAATCGAAAGAGACTTTCCTCCTGTGCATTTATTCCACAGAGGTATTTAAACATCTCAATCATATCACCTCTATCCCGCCTTTCCTCTAAGGTGTACATATTAAGGGGTATGTTTACTAAACTGCGTTAGTGCAATTCACGTTAGGAGCCGCGGTAGTGACAGAAACCCCAAATAAGGACATGGGCGGTACATCGTCACCACTAACGCGCGTTCAAAAAATTAACGAGCGTTACCGGGCGCCGTGGTGCGTTACTGCGCGTTAATCGTAAGAAGACGTACAGACACAAAGCACTGAAACAGAGCTGTAGCACAATGGTTACGGTACTGACTGCTGTTACAGGCAGCATGGGTTCGAGTCCCCAGTGTGCCTAATGCAGAAGGCTGTCCCAGGCATCACCCTGTACATTACAGAGGGAATGAGGAGGCATGTTTTTCGTTACGTTGAGTATTGGTGTCAGAAACACACCATCGGAGTGTGCCTAGCCGCGTGCGTAGCTGCGCGCGTACAATCGTGCGTGGGTACGTGTGTTTTTACGTGCATGGGTACGTGTGTTTTTACCAGTGCGGGCATCTTATATTACAGACTCTGTAGGGTGTCTTGCACCTATGCATTATGCTAACAGATGTACGTGTGATGGCCTATGGTTTATCAGAGCCTGTGAGCAGGTGCTGGAGTTTCACAGGGTTGGATTGTGCCAGTCACACCCATGATGCACTGCACATGCAAATCAGCTGTCCACAGATACACACCATGGGGAATGCACCCCCACAGCACCTCGGCCTGGTAGGGGGAACTGACCATGTGCACCCCCACAGCACCTCGGCCTGATAGGGGGTACTGACCGTGTGTTGTACTGGCACAGAGTAGCTACACACCGTCACATTGTGCGGGTACTGTGCTCACCCTGACGGTGCAGTGAGGCACCCAGCACTAGGTCCACAGCACCGTCCATGGCTGAAGGAGGCCATGGTGCAGGTCCAAAGCAGTGTTATTGTGTGAGATAGGTAGTTTCTGCAGGAACACCTTGGACATCTCTGTCTGTTTCAGTCAGGTGTAGCCCCCATGCACCACCACCACCACCCCCCCCCCCCTTCCCTCAGGGCTGAGGGTGGCAAACAAGGTCTCCTATCAAAAGATCCACAGTCTACCTCCCTGCAAAGGTGGCAGTAGAGGGGAACATTGACACTAGTCCTGCTGAGGAACAGACACCCCACATGGCAGTCAATGCAGCTCTGTACACAGCCATAACACAATAGCAAACAGACATTAGGCCTGGATATGGTATGCTGCACCCCACCACTATCTGATATTCCCCTGGTGCAAGCCACTCCATCACAACACCTACCAGCTGCAAACAGTCTGCTAGTGCCCAGTGGAGATGCCTGCACCCAGAACTGGGATGTCAGCATACACAGCAAGCAGATACACCAGTGACTGGGCCTCAAAAGGAAACCCATATTTATCACATGAGAGAAATACTAGAAAGCACCATGGGAGTACCTAGCCATGCTGTGGTCACTGCACAGTCAGGGTGAGAGTGATCTCTCAGCAGGATATACTGAGGTCACCCTGTCTGTGTAGGTGGTGGCCGGGCACTACAATGTGCCTGTCACTGCCCTATGCCCTGTGCAGATGCACCCTGGCCAGGCCACCCTGTCCGGCCTATACCCATGGTACCTTGCTCCTCATTATGCACATTGGCAGCCCAATACTGGCAACATTGCTGGCAGTGTGGACTGTGGAAGGTGTTTGCAGCCACCACACACTGGATAGACAGACAGCCAACCCCACACCTATGCCAGCATTGTGCTACGATAGAGGTGGTCAGCAGCCATACCCACCACACCAGTCATGGGCATAGTACAGGCACGGATATGGTACACAAGGATGTTGGGGGGTCACTCCCCAGGGTGGTGAACACTGTCAGAGACCAGACCTGCAGCACACACCGCAGACATCAGAATGATTGTTATGGTGGAGCTCAATGAGCAAAATGTGCTTAACGTAGGAATTGATATCTGCCAGTTATCATAGGAAACGTTTGATAGCTCTGTACCATATACCCAGGTGTAGGGTGGCATTGCTAAGGTATGCAACTGCTAGTATTGGGAGATACAGGCAGGGCCCAATGTCTTGCCTCTCCAGGAGGCATTGGCCAATGGGGCCTGTGGGTGGGTGGCCCTGTTAGCAGCTGCTTTACGGCAGAGTTCCCCAACTCCAGTCCTGGTGTTCCAAACACTGTTCGGGTTTTCATGCTGTCCCTCATAAATATGCATGAGCTACATCTGCATACCATGGGGGTGGTGCATAGCTATGCAGCACAGGCATCTTTATTAGAGGCAGCATGAAGCCGGAATGGTGTGGGGCCCCCAGGACTGCATTTGCGGGACTCTGCTTTAGGTAATGTGCCTGTTTCTGGTGTCTGTGTTTGGTGTGGTAAAATATAGGCCATGTGTATGTTCTCTGCAATAAAGGAGTGTCTTTACTATCACTGTTTAGTGGTGGGTAAAGCTATGGGGACTGGTTTGGCAGGAGCCCCAGTTGGGATTTGAACCTTTGACCTGCTGGTCTTACAGGCACTGGCTGTGTCTGTTGCACCACACTGTGGCCACAGAGACAGTGCAGTCCCTGGAGTTAGTTAAACCGGCCTGACGAGTCAGAAACCCTGCTCTGCAACAGGTTTACTGTGGCCTCATTTACCTTGTATGCAGACAAAGGTGCACATAAACCTCAGAAAAGACCTCAAAAAAGGGGCACACACCCATAACCAAGCTGGGCAACAATGATATCATTGGGCAACATTACACAACACTCCCAGGACAGCTCCATTACAATGAAATGATCTTTGAAAGGGTCTGCGGAGCGTAGACCCTTCCACACATCATTTCTTTTTTATTTGGTGCTTTCCAGGGAGTGTTGTTCCTTGTTGCCCATTGCTATCACTGTTGCCCAGCTGAATTATGCTTTTTAAAATGTTTCTTGTGGTCATTTTTAACGTTTTATGTGAAATTTTGTTCTGTGCACATGTATCACACTGCTCACGTTTTGTGGGTTTCCCCGGTTTTTCTGTACATTGCTGACGGAAATGGTTTCTCTTCCCTTTAAATGCCTTTAACGACAGGTTTTCATTCGCGTTGGAATTGAGCTCAGGAATTCAGTGCGTTAGTGTGAGGGGAGCCTCTCCCCGCCAACTCTCTGCCCATTGACCCCTTCTCTCCGCCCACTCTCCACCTTCTGCGCTGTTTTAACGCGTCGCGGGACTTTACGATCGTTAACTATGCTTAACGCACGTAGTATTACGTTAACGGTCGTTAGCGCGTCGGTACGCGCGTTATACGGCACTTACGGTCGTTAGCGTCGTACAACGCGCGTTAGCCACGTTTATCGCACTTTAGTAAACATACCCCTAAGATCCTTAAGTCTGTCCTCATATGCTTTATAATGAAGACCACTAACCATTTTAGTAGCCACCCTCTGTATGGACTCCAGCCTGTTTATATCTTTTTGAAGGTGCGGTCTCCAGAATTGCACACAATACTCCAAACGAGGTCGCACCAAAAACTTATACAGAGGCACTATCACCCCCTTTCTTCTACTGGCCATTCCTCTCCCTATGTACCCAAGCATCCTTCTAGATTTTGCTGTCACCTTGTCTACCTGTTTAGCTACTTTAAGATCATCAGACACTATCACGCCTAGGTCACGCTCTTCTTTAGTGGACAAAAGTACTTCACCCACTATATTATATTGCTCCCTTGGATTGCTGCAGCCTAAATGAATGACCTTGTATTTTTTAACATTAAATCTCAGCTGCCAAATTCTAGACCATTCTTCACGCTTAGCTAGATCCCTCCTCATGTTAACTACACCTTCATGGGTGTCTACTCTATTGCAGATTTTGGTATCATCACCTCCCACTCAACCAATTTCTAACCCAAGCAGTAACTTTAGGGTCCATCCCTAGAGTGCTCAGTTTGTTTATAAGTCGCTTGTGAGGAACGGTGTCAAAGGCTTTACTAAAATCTAAATGCACCACATCTAGGGCTCTCCCTCGGTCCAACTCCCTGGTCACCCAGTCAAAGAAATCAATCCGATTTGTCTGACAAGACCTGCCTCTGGTGAATCCATGCTGCCTCGGATCCTGTAATCCGCTGGACTCCAGAAACCTCACTATTTTCTCTTTCAGCAGCGTTTCCAATAATTTACTCACCATGGAAGTAATGTAGAAATATGGTAGTCTTCCTTT
Organism: Ichthyophis bannanicus; assembly: GCA_033557465.1. Lineage (NCBI taxonomy): Eukaryota > Metazoa > Chordata > Amphibia > Gymnophiona > Ichthyophiidae > Ichthyophis > Ichthyophis bannanicus. The sequence goes on along the minus strand of CM066038.1, from coordinate 367,039,007 downwards.
ATCCTTACTGTCCATGTAAATAGTATTAAGACACTCATTAAGAGGCACGTTTACTAAAGATTAATGCGTATTCACAAATGTTAACATGCGCTAAGTGCAGCAACACTCATTTATTTCTAAGGGTATGGTGACATTTAATGCACATTAATGTTTAGTAAACATGTCCCTAATTCATTGCTGAGACAAAGGTTTGTGAAGGGCTCCTTTGGAAGCCTCCTAAAATTGTAGATGGACTTCATATAAATTTTGAAATTAAGTGTATGCAAATGAGGCCCAGTGGTTATGGGGGGAAGGGGGCTCCAGGTTCGCAAGTCACACAGGGCACAGTTATAGCTTGGTATGGAGCTGTTCAGAGTACAACCATCCCTTGAGCCGGCCCTATGTACTTCACATTTTTGTTAATGTAGGTGTGCCTTGGACTAGATAAAGTTTGGAATACTGAATTAGAAGACAGACAAGAGGAAAGCAGAAAAAAGAGACCAGGGCAAAACATCAGAGTAGGAGGAAGGCATTTTATTTTCAGTTTAGTAGATTTGAAATGTAATGCAATGCCCTAGTTACTTCAGGTTTCTAGTTAGTATAGAGAAAAGCACCAGGGTGGGAGGAGGGACCAAGGCACCAGTGAGGTAATTGAGAGAGAGAAAGGCATCAATGGGGGGAGAGACAGAAAAATGGAAGAGGGAGAGGGAGCAGAAAGAGAACAGAAAGAACAATGTGAAAGTAATAAGGGGCTGACAGGTATTCCATAAGAATGAAATAAACTCCAAAATATTTAATTTTATTCTACCTGGCTGAGTGAAAACTGGAGTAAGGTGTAGATCAGATACTATGAGGGGTCAGGACTTTGGTAGGGACTTTTTAGAGATGTCACTGGGAATATATCTGAATGGGTTGGGTAGAGTATGTTGAGATGAGCTGATGGGGAAATTTAACTGCACTGGTTGAAGGTGTGTCTAGTTTAGAAAAATGCGGGCCAATATTTAGTTGCTGAGGTTGACATGCAGCCAAAAAAAATCCAGATATTTAGTTCTGGTATCCAACATTGAATATCTGGATATAACAGTGACTAGCACTTATATCTAGATAGTGGCTATATTACTTGGACCACGGTAGAGGGCCAAAGACCTGACTGACAGGAGAAATTAGTAACCTCAGGTATTTCCCAGTGCTCCCCTCATGTCCTCCCGACACTGTGAGAGGTCTGAACATAGCTCCTCTTCTATGAAGACAGCATTTTCAGAAGAAATGATGCACCATCCTCAGAGAGACAGTGGACCAAATATCACTGCTATCATAACGCCACCCTTGCTCTGCCCATGGACTGCCCTGACACTATGGGGGGCATTCTGCACCATGAATAGTGGCTTTCAACATGCAGGCTGGACATCCAGCTCACACTCAGCTCCGCACTCATATTCCAGCTCCAGTCTCCCCGCACATGCACAGAGTTTGTGGGGGAGTGCTGCACAGGATGGGAGGGGGCGGAGCACGGAAGGGGCCAGGTGCCAGTATGCACAGAGGCCATTTTGGAAAGGTCTCTGTATGTACCCCGGCGCTGACAGGGATGGCCAGTCTATTCCACCCCAAGAGTGGAATAAGTGCTGGCTGCAGCTCAGTTGGCGGGCTGCAGCCCTCCACACACCATGGCAATGGGCCAGGACTGAGCCTGCCAGCATGGCAAGCCTCTGTGGGCCACCGCTGATGGGCGGATAGTGTTCTGTGTGGGTCTGGATCAGACACACTATTCCGTGATGCTAGGTAGACGTGTTGTTGTCATGGTGACGGGACACCATTACACTGGCATGCAAGCTGGAGCGTGGTATGCTGGGGACGGGTAGCTTCAGGGACGTCTCTCAGCTCAGCATATGGTGCACACTGTCTATCTGCCCAATTCCACAATTATGGATGCATACAGATCCTGCGGTTGTGAAATTGGGTCCAACTTGGCCCCATCCAAGTTTTCGCCATGCAGATGGCCAGGCATGCACACTTCGGAATCAGCCTCTATCTGGATAGTGCAGAGATAGGGAGATTTTTAGTGCACTATCCAGATAGTGCCATGGAAAATCACCAGATAGCCCTATTGAAATAGCAGGTGCTGCTAATTTATTGATTAATTTTAAAACACTTATGATCTACCATCCAGATGAGAGCCTCTGAATATTTACCCCATAGAACATGATAATAGTTAAATATCATAAGGACTATTGCTTCCATCCAATTTCTTTTCCTGTTCTCATGTAAGTGAGCAACTAAACTGAGCTTTGTACTTACTGCCCTACAACTATGGGCCCTCTGTGTTTACTGTATGCTTTCTTGGCTTCCAGCACGGTTTTGCTTCCAACACTTCTATTACAATATTGTTTAATGCATCACCACCATTTCTTTGAAGAAATATTTCCTTAAGTTACTCCAATGCCTTGTGCCTTTAATTTGCATTTAAATATTTAAATGATTCTAGCATATATCCCCATTCCCGTCTCTACTATAGGGAATATGTATTAAGGTCCTTGAGTTGTATCTCATAGGGCTTATTTGTCAGACTGTACCATTTTTGTAGTCCTCTCCTGAACTGCTTTTGCTCCGTCTAAATCCAGAAGTCTGAGAGCATGATCTGTATTCAATTAGAAATAACTCGATGGACCTTTGATCTTCTTTCAATCAAGCCAACTAAGTAATGTTAAAAGCATGGTTTAAGTCAACAAAAGAAATGGTATTCCTAATTATGGCAACAATGTCTAGAAACATCCCCAACTGACCTTCTTTAATACGGTTCTTGTGCCTAAGGATTGTTACCTTATCTAGGAAATATATTTTTTATTGGCTTGAATCATATTGTTAACATTACCTTACTTTCTGTGCATTAAATACAGATGGTAATCCCCACATCATAACGTGCATGTCAAGCTCACAGGCTTCCAAGTTAATATGGAAATGCATGTATAACAAAGACTTTTCTTTCCTTTCTTATAGTTCTAGTCATCATGAAAAGTGATTGGTGTTACTGTATAATGAATTAAAATGTATAATTTTTACCCAGGTCTACTTAGCTCATCACTGACCCAGCTCCCATCCAAAACCAGCTGTGCTTTTCTAGCGTCATCAGTAAAACTCATCAAGCCTCAGAGGTGAACAATTTCCAATATAAATCAGATTTTTTTGTCCAATGTCATAAATGGCTTACTATGAAAGCATTAAATAACAATTATACGGGAAGCCATACAGTGTGTTAATTCTAGCTATGAAAAATTACCTCATTCATCAAGTGTCTAATCAGTTCTTTCTTTGTAATAAGGAGGAAACGGTTATTTTATTGATTAACTCTTAGCCCACCAGTGAGATAAATCAATTTTACCTACCTGGCACACAGAATATTTTACAGGGAATTATTAGATTCTGAGAAATGCACTTCATTAGCAGACTAAAATGAATTTTGTTCAGAATTTGAATAATAAGTGTCATGATCTAACTTCCATCATGAGTTGCCAACCATAAAGTTTTATAATTATGGATCTGTTTTTGCTGTGGGCCAGAGAACAGACATAAATAACAATAACACAGACCTCTCTTTAAAAGATCGGAGAAAGAGGAAGACAAACAACAATATCTGGAGAAGCTAAGGAACGTTGGAAAGAAGTCAGGAAAGCATAGATGCAAGTGCAATTAAAAATAGCCACTATAGTAAAACATTGAGATAAGACCTTTTTTAGGTATGTTAGTGACAGGAGGCAGTAAAAAGGTGGTATTATGAGACTCAAGGATGAAGGGGAGGCATATGTACAGTAGATGCTGATAAGCATAAAGCAGAATTGCTTAACAAAGATTTCTGTTCTGTGCTCACAGATGAAGGGCCAGGAATAAGACCTCTAAAAAAAAAAATAGGAATGGAAGTGATGTAGAACTCAAACTATTTTTAGAAGACTCTGTTCATGATGAACTAGCAAAACTAAAATGGACAAAATGATTCGGCTGGGCACAATTCATATGCTGACTGACCTTTTCAATGCATCTTTAGAGTTTTGAGCAATCCTAGAGGACTGGAGATGGCTAAATGTGGTTCTTGTCCACAAAAGTGGAAGTAAGGAATCCTAGGGATTACAAAATCCAAGATAGAATGGCTTTACTAGAAGTAGATGTCTGACAAATCCAATTGATTTCTTTGACTAGGTGACTAGAGATCGGGTTGAGGGAGATTGCTAGATGTGGTTTACTTAGATTTCAACAAGCCTTTGACACTCTTCTGCATTATAAATAAATTGAGAATTATAAATAAATTGAGTACTCTTAAAAAGGATATAGAGTTATTAGAAAAGGTCCAGAGAAGAACCACCAAAATGGTAAAGGGGATGGAAGGATACTCCTATGAAGAAAGGCTAAAAAGGTTAGGGCTCTTTAACCTGGAAAAGAGACGGCTGAGGGGAGATATGATAGAAGTCTATAAATTAATGAACGGAGTGGAACGGGTAAACGTAGATCGATTGTTTACGTTATCAGAATATAGAAAGACTAGGGGACATGCAATGAAGCTACAGGGTAAACTATTTAAGACTAATAAAAGAAAATATTTTTTCACTCAACGTGTAATCAAACTCTGGAATTTGTTCCCGGAGGATGTAGTAAAGGCTGTTAGTGTAGCTGGGTTTAAAAAAGATTTGGACAAGTTCCTGGAGAAAAGGTCCATAAACCATTATTAAGAAGGGACCCAGAATATCAATGCTTGACCCAGTACAAGCATTGCGGAACCTGTGTCTTTTGGGGAAACTGCTAGGTACGTATGACCTAGATTGACCACTGTTGGAAACAGGATACTGGGCTTGATGGACCTTGGTCTGACCCAGTATGGCATATCTTATGTTCTTATAAGTAAGAATGCTAGCCCTTTTTACTGCCTCGTCCTACTTCTCCTTGGCCCTCATATGCTAATTTTCTCACACTGTGAGGTTAACACAGTTTTATGTATAGGATACAAGCTTAGAAGTATATATTAGTTTTAGTTTAACGCTTCCCGAGACGTGGATTGTTAAAATGGATTTATTATCTTTATAGTTTTCTTTCTGATGTTTTTATTTTTTTCTTTGGTTGTAACTGTTTTTCTCAGTATAACTATGTATAAGGTATCTTCATAAATAAAGGATTAAAAAAAAGAAGAAGTATATATTAGAGACATAATCTCTGGCACAAAAATATGGCAAAAGAAAAATCTTTGGAGTAAATCTCTAAAGTAGGAGTGAAAATTAGTTAGCATTTTAAATAGAGATGCAGACCATATACATTTTGGACTAAAGAGGAGACAGAAAGGAAAATCACAAGCAATACAGCAATGCTTGCTAGAACCAGCCTCTGTGGAGTCATGGTGCTCTTCTAAAAGAAGCTTGCTTTCTAACCCTAAGGGGTATGTTTACTAAACTCCGTTGCTGTGCGGGTCCCCGTTAATGTGCTGGTGCCCTATAAGGAGTGGGCGGGCCAGGCAGAAAAAAGCAAAAAACCGGACCGTACGTGTGTGCGTCGCGCTAATGTGCGGGGCCCACATTAGCGCGTGGGAAGGCTAAGTGGGGCGCTGCTGCAAAACCAAACAACAGAGCCGTAGTACAACGGTGAAGACACCGACCAATGGTGCAGGGGCCAGGGGTTGAAACCCCCATTGCGCTCAACAAAAAAGACCAGCTGAGGCACCAACATTTATGGGCAAAAGTGGTTAGGAGGCATATTAATTTTGGGCGGCAGAAGGCGGCGCAGTTATTTTTATTACGGCATGAGGCGGCGCACTGTTTAGTGTGGACGGCAGATGGCGGCGCATTGGTAAGTTTGGGCGGCAGAAGGCGGTGCGCTGATAAATGTGGGCAACAGAAGGCGGCGAGCCGGTGGGCAGAAGGCGGCACGCTGATGTGTGAGGGGGCAGTCCAATAGTGGGAGGGAGAAGTGGCGCGCTGATGTACAAATAACAGGAACCGAGCCATAGCACAATGGTTAAGACACTGACCACTCATGCAGGGATCATGGGTTCAATTCCCCACAGTGCCCATTGAAGACAGCTGGCTGAGGCATTATTTTAGGGGCATTTCCATGTTGTGCGGCATAAGGCGGCGCGCTGTTAATTTAGTGCGCCACAAGATGGCGCGCTGATGGCTACAAGGCTGCGCGCGGATGCACAAACACAGGAACAGAGCCACAGCACAATGGTTAGGACACTGACCAATGGTGCAGTGGCCAGGGGTTCAACCCCTCACAGTGCCCAGTGAACAAGGCTGGCTGGGGCAGTATGTATCATGGTGAGGAGTTCTGTAAGAGGCTTTCCATTTATATTTTATTTCCCACCACTAGTAAACCCGCTCTCACAGTGTGTTAACATACGGATGCCCGTAAGGCACATGTTACAGTGCACTGTCCGCCAAGGCACCCTAGAATGTCCCCTATAGGGCACCATGTATGTTGCGACACAGGATAATGTATAGTGCACCCTATATGGATGGCAACCATAAGGTGGCCTATAGGGCGCCCTATAAAGCACCCTCAGAGGCACCTAATGGGTATAGTAAGCTGTGTGTGGTTTTGCAGGCATAGACATATGTACAGTAAATAAAAATAAAGCTGTGGACAGCCCTATTAAAGGACCCCACTGTGGGTTTGAACCCATGACCTCTGGCTGTACAGGGAGCGATGTAACCATTGTGCTACAGCTCTATAGCTGACAGCAAGCCCCTGGCTGGCTGCAGAGAGCCTGCACGTCACCCCACAGACAGTCTGCTGTTGTAGACAGGATAGGGTTAGGCCACCCGTACCCATGATGCACTGCACATGCAAATCAGCTGTCCACAGATGCACACAAGATGGGGAATGCACCACAACAGCTACCCGGCCTGGTAGGGGGAATTGTCCATGTGCACCCACATAGCACCTCGGCCTGGTAGGGGGTCCTGAGCGGGTGGACTACCAGCAAAGAGTAGCTATACACCGTCACATTGTGCGGGTACTGTGCTCACCCTGAGGGTGTGATGTGGCGGCCAGGACCAGGTCCACAACACCAGCCATGACAGAGCTCCAAAACAGTACTAACCTGTGAGATAGGAAGGTGCTGCAGAAACATGTTGGATATCTCTGTCTGTCTCAGTTAGTGGAAACCCCCATGGACCCCTAGGTGGCCAAAGTACCACCACCACCACGGCAGCAAAGTGGACCATCAAACCCCAGTCCTGCTGGGGAATAGACACCCTACAGGGCAGTCTAAGCAGCTCCACACACATCCATAACACAATATCAGACAGACTTTAGGACTGGATATCCAAAGATGCACCCCAGCACTGTCTGATATTCACCTGCAGCAAGCCATCAGCCACTGCACCCTGCAAGGCACTCCATCAAGACACATACCAGCTGTGAACAGTCTGATGGTTAGCCCTGATGGAAATGCATGCACCCAAAACTGGGGTGGCAGCACACACAAGCAGAGAGTTTTGTGAGGAGGCCCCCAACAGAAAACCCATATATATCACAAGAGAGAAGCACTATGGGGGTGCCTAGCCATGCTGTCATCACTGCACACTCAGGGTGAGAGTGCTCCCCCAGCAGCACATACAGAGGTCACCCTGTCTGTGTAAGTGGTGGCCTGGCACTACAATGTCACAGCCAGTGCCCTATGCCCTGTGCAGATGCATCCTGGCCAGCCCACCATGTCTGACCTATACCCATGGTACCTTGCTGCTCATTATGCACATTGGCAGGCCAATACTGGCAGTAGTGCTGGCAGTGTGGGTTGGGGAAGGTGTTTGCAGCCAACACACACTGTATAGACAGACACACACTCCCACACCTATGCCAGCATTGTGCTACTATTGAGGGGGTGATTAGCCTTGGCCACCACACCGGTCCTGGGCACGGCACAGGCATGGATATGGTACGCAGTACTGCTGGGGGTCACTCCCCAGGGTGGTGAACACCGTCAGAGGCCAGGCCTGGAGCACGCACCGCAGACACCAAACAGATTGTTCGGATGGGGCCAACTAGCAGTATGTGCGTAACGTAGGGATATCTATCAGCCTGTACTCTTAGCAAACGTTTCAGAGCTGTGTACCTCAGGTGTAGGGTGACATTGCTAAGGTATGCAGGTGCTGGTATTGGGAGATGCACGCAGGGTCCAATGTTCTGCCTCTACAGGAGACATTGGCCAATGGGGCCTGTGGGTGTGGGTGTGGGTGTGTCTGCCCCTGTTGGCTGCTGCTTTACGGCAGCGCTTTCCCACTCCAGCCCAGTTTTGCATCACACTGTTCGGGTCTTCCTGCTGTCCCTCATGAATATGCATGAGCTACATCTACATGCCGTGGGGGTGGTGCATAGATATACAGCACAGGCATTTGTATGAGTGGCAGCATGGAACCTGACTGGTGTGTGGCCCACCAGGACTGCATTTGGGGGATTCTGCTGTAGGTTCTTCCCCTGTTCATGGTGTCCGTGCTCAGTGGGGTAAAAGATAGATGTATTACCATTGCATATGTCCTCGTCATGAAAGGTGTGTCCTTATTGTCACTGTTTATTTGTGGGGAAAATATGTGGGCAGGATTGCTGGTAGCCCCAGCTGGTCTTTGAATCTGTGACCTTCTGTTCTTGCATGTACTGTCTGCGTGCACTGCACCACTGTGTAGCCACAGCTTGGCTGAATTCCCTGGATAGTCCATGACTGTGGATCCGGCAGGGCCTGTCTGTTGCTGTGGACTGTGCCAGCCTGCACATGGCTAGGCCTCTGTCTTCTGTCGCTAGCAGCCACTGCCCCCTGCACCACATGTACTCGTCCGCCAACATGCTGGCATGAGCTTCTCCCATAAAAAGCAGGTGACCTGATTGGAATGTGGCAGTACAGGACTGCATTTGGGGTACTTGGCTGTGGGTAATGCCCATTGTTGTGGTGTGTGTGCGTTGTTGGGTAAAATATGGGTGTTTTCCCCATGCTTATGTCCCCTGCAATACAGGGGTGTCGGCGCTATCTGTGTTTAGTGGCAGGTAAAATATAGGGACTGGGCTGGCAAGTGCCCCAGCTGGGTTTTGAACCTCTGACCCTAGAGGTACTGACTCTGTCCACTGCACCACACTATGGCCACATAGACAGTGCAGCCACTGGAGGTAGTAAGCCTGGCAGGATGGAGTCACAAACCCTGCTCTACGCAAATTTACTGTGGGCATATGCACCCTGTCTGGTGACAAACGTGCACATAATCCCTGGAAATGACCACGGGAAATGGGGGACAAAATATCACCACGTTGGGCAACAGTGATATTAATGGGCAACCATAGCAAACACTCCCAGGAAAGCTCCACAAAAGGAAATGTTTTTTGGAAGAGTCTCCGCTCCGTAAACCCTTCCAAAATTCATTTCCTTTTTCTGGAGCTTTGCTGGGTATGTTTTCTGTATTTGCCCATCACTATAACTGTTCCCCAGCTGAATTACAATTTTTAATAGTTCTGTTGCGGTCATTTTCTATTTTTATTTGTACTTTTGTGCTGTGCACATGTATCACACTGCTCACGTTTTTCTGGTTTCCCCGGATTTTCCTGTACATTGCTGACGGAAATGGTTTCTCTTCCCTTTAAATGCTTTCTACTGCGAGTGTTTCCACAAGTGTTTCCGCGAGTGGAGGAGTGGCCTAGTGGTTGGGGCAAGGTACTTCAGGCCGGAAGTTTGGGGGTTCAAATCCCACTAGAGGACAGTCACCTTGGACTGGAAGGACTGGGGTTTCTAGTCCCACAGGTGCTCCTTGTGGTCTTGGGCAAGCCACTTAACCCTCCATAGCCCATGTTCCCTGTAAAATAGTTATTTCCAAGTTATAATGCCCTGTTCAATGTAATTTCAGTTTGTTCAATGTAAACTGCACTGATGCAGAATAGCGCGGTATATAAGAGAATGTAAATAAATAAAAAATTTCTGGGTTTTTTTTTAGGGGGGGCGGAGCCTGATGTCCAGCGGGTAGGACGCTTTGCGTTGAAGCTCCCGAGAGGCCTACTCAGAATCCTGACTTAATACCTATATAAATTTACTATTTTGCTCCGAGCTGACCGGGGCACCTCGGGGGGGATGGCGGCCCACAAACCAGCGCGCTTGGACTTCGGGTCTCCTTCTTCTTCTCACGGAAAACGCTCCAAAACGGAGGTATCCTCCCCGCAGAAGATGGTTCCATTTCGTGAAAACCCCGCAATGCACCTGGAGATTTTGGAGGAAATACGCGGCGTGAAGGAATTGGTGCAGTCTAATGGAGAAGCGCTTCGAGCCATGCGAGAAGACTTTGGAGTGCTCCAAGACCGACTTGAAGGTCTTTCATTACGGCAGGACAATATGGCGGGGGTCCTCGACTCGCACGAGGTGCGCTTGGGCAAACTGGACGAGGCTGAGCGCCAGATACAGAATCTTCAAAAGGAATTGGAAGATAGCAATAATCGCGCCCGTCGCAACAATGTGAGGCTCCTTGGAATGCCGGAGGGAGTGGAAGCAGGAGATATAAGAGAATTCTTGCTCAAAACTCTTCCCTCCTTGCTGAAGATTACTTTTCACAGAGAACTGGAAATCGATCGAGCACACCGTGTTCCTGCCCGCATGGCGCTCAACCGCACGACCCCCCGGCCTATTATCTTTAGCTTGCTACGATATCAACAAGTGGAACAAATTTTACATGCTGCTCGAGCGAATCATCATTTGGAATATGAAGGTCGTAAGGTCTCCTTCTTTCCGGATTTGGCAAAGCCTACCGTTGACCGTCGGAAGAAACTCCTTGCTCTTCGCCCTCGACTTCAACAGCTACAGGCTCGCTTTGGCCTGTTGTATCCAGCGAAACTCCGAGTGACTCTCCATAACCAGACCAGGACGTTCGAGGATCCTGCTCTATTATCAACATTTTTGGACTCCAAAGAAGCAGAACAGATGCGCTAATCCCAAATCTTGGACTCTTATCTGCCGGCTCTGTCCGCCATTTTGAAGGGCCCGATGCGGCGATCATAGCCCAGCACAGAAATAGCCTGGACTTTCTCTCTTTCTCTGTATGACTTATGTCTTTGGTCTCCTATCCCTTCATGATGTGTGCCTCGGTCGGATTCGGAGCACGCACAATCCTACAGGTTATATGTTTTTTCAATTTCGGCCTTCTCTGGGGTTTCTCCCCGCAGACACATGGTCGCCAGTAATTTTGGGGTTTTGCTTCTCCTCTACCGTACTGCGGTTATCTTTGTTAATGTGGGGCGCTTCATTGTATTATATTAGCTTATTTTCCTATGTCATGTGTACAGCCAGATACAGTCAGTTTGAGGGACACAGTAAAACTATGTGTGCTCTCATGCTCAGAATTTTAATTTTTTTGAATGGCCTCATGTACAATCTTATTATTCATCGTACAAGGCATTGCTGGTCCACTCCGCAGAAAGAAAATCCTTAGCTATCTTAGACACGAGCACGTTGATTAGGTGTTTCTTTCGGAAACGCACTACACTCTGCTGAAACACTGAAACTCAATGCTAGGCCTCACATGGTAGCTGCCTACTCTCCCACCGGTTCCAAATGGTACGGGATAGTCATTCTGGTCAAGAAGTTTTTGCACGCTACTGTACCTGATATTAGCGCTAACATGGAGGGTAGATGGGCCCGTGTACACCTTGAGGTTGGAGATAGTGAATTCACGTGTATTTGCACTATGTCCCGAATGTGGACAACCCTGCTCACTAAGCAAGTTTTGCTCAATTGGCCTCGGCCTCCGCTAATGCTCCATTAATACTTGGTGGCGATTTTATTCAAGTGCTCCCTCAATCTTTTCTTCTCAAACAAGGTGCTTGTTGGTTGGCAGCTCCTGTACCGAGCAGACCTGTGTGGCTAGATATAGTAGCGGGCCTTTGCTCACCGATTCCTTTTACCTTACTCCCTGGTATGACTCTCCCATTAGATTCCCACTATCCACCAATGTTTTTCGACATTTTAGGTGCCTTTAATATTCCTATGCAACCTTTTGACTCCCGACTCTGGTCAATGTAACTTTAGCATCGCATTCGGAGCACTAGAGTATTCCCGCCATTGGCACTCTTTGCATAAGGTTGATTGGAAACTTCCGATCTCTCGGTAGTTTACCGGGTGTAGTATCCAATTTTACTAAACCTTATGTAATGCTATCACTAGAGATACCTCTATAGCGTAGAAAGTATGGGAGAGAGAATTGCATGTGACTTTAACCTCGGAGCAATGGAGCCTTATCTGGAGCAGAGGGACACGGGTTTCTGACCCGCCTCACTCACTCAGACCCTCTTCTTTCTAGCCCACCGGTGTTTTTACATTCCTCACAGTTTAGACATATGGAACACTACTCAGGGTAATGGTTGCTGGACATGTCCTGTGGCCATTGGTTTATTACTTCATTTCATGTTATGCATGAATATCCCGCACTACAGTATCACTAGCGTCGGGTCTGGGGTCGTATTTAGTCTATATTGCACTCTCAGGAGTCCCTTTCTCGGAGGGTAGTGGGACTTCGCCCAGTTGCGGGGATCCCCTCTCTCCCAAGAAATGGCTTATCTCCTTTTGAACTATATGCTTGGCATTGCTGTTTCCCTCATTGAGTAATACTGGGAAATTAGTTCCCATCTGAGCCTCACTGAATGGTGGAATCATGCCTGTCTCTACAGTAAATATGAACAAATACCTCGTCTGTGTGCTTCCTCCGTTCAGACTCCTTCTTATTGGTCTTAATGGAAGATGTTCAATGAATATGTACATTTTGCTAAATGCTCTCATCTGACTGTCTAACTTTGTATCTATCACTGTCTCATGATCATGCTGTATTGTGGATCTTTTTTGATTGTTTGATGTATAATCACTGTTAACGGGAAGCGCTCACATGCTGATACAAACGGGTAGAGAAGAAGCACCGGGGTGGGGGGTAATGGGTTTACTTTTCCTTATTGTATACTTGTTTTGTATCTTTTGGTGTGTTGTTCCTTTGTTTGTTGTAAAATGAAAATAAAAGTTTCAAAAAAAAAAAAAAATTCTGGTTTTTAGTAAACATCCCCCTAAGGCTGCCTGCTAGAAACCAGCCTGGCCTTCAACAAAACAGGGAGGGGCAGGGGGGATTTTCAGATTTTTTTCAGTGCTATGTTTTGGATTAAAATGATGTGAAATGAAAGAAAACATTTTGTTGATATTTCCCTTTTCTTTTCAAATGAATGCACATCCTAAACTATGTCAAGTTGTTTTAATTCCTTATCCAAGGAAAGGTGGAAAGAATACGCCGCCATTACATATAAATGTAACCTCGCAGTGTCTGAGTTCACCTCCATCCCTAGATATGATGGTAGTAGTCGTGGACAAGAAGTGGCGCAAACCCAGACAACAAGGCACAAAAATAAACTAACCTCGTTCACTGCCCAAAGCAAAATGAAGGAATTAAACTAAAAGGATTTTTAGAACTCAAGCTCCAAGTGGTAAGTATAACAATTTTATTTGTTATTATAGATGGTTAGACTTAATAACAGATTTAATTTACTTTGTAGTCAAAATCTTGCTTTTTACTAATTATTGTTTGTTTTACTATAGAACATTTCACTATTAAATGCAAAAAAACAAAAAGTGTGAGATTCGTCTATCAAAGGTTAACATTTCTGAACAACATATCAGATAACTGGTAGTATTTATTTTCTTTGTTTCTTACTAATTTCTATATAACAATTTACTTGTTTGGTTTTTTAAAACCTGAACGTTTGTATAACTTTTATCTCTACAGAAAACTTCAGAACAGCACTTCTATCAATTTCTATTCTCAGGTATGTATCAATTGTCCTTTTTCTCACAAAACACAGTCTTTATGAGCACTTAACTCTCCGTAGTTGCAGCAGTTGTTTGGTATCTTGTAGCTGTAGAATTTTCTTGTTAAGTTTGATGACTTTGGAATTCCTTTTATGGGAGCTCCTGTTGATGGAAACACCACTGCTGCTCAGCTGACGGTAGTCTTCTCAATCTCCAACCTACTACCTAAGCTTTAAACAAATCAAAAATAGAAAACCCTATCTAGCTTACCAACTAGCGAACAATCACTGTGAAATTATTCAATATAGATTCCTAACTGTCTAAATAAATCAAAATATAATTAAAGTCCCTAAATAATAAAGCCTAATCTTTACTGTTTTTCCCTAACTACTAACAGAGCTTCATTTATGAATTCACTTTCCAAGACAATGCCTTCATTCATCTATTTCCTTATATGACTCCAGGCATATTTCTCTTCCACAATGACATCAGTCACTTACTGTGCAGGTATCCTATCACTTTAGAATTTCAGGCACCACATACTATAAGCTACTTAATAGCAAAGCTCTCCTCACAGACACTGCCACTTCCTCTCAGCCTCCCTCCTTCAGAGAGCTCTCATGGAATTTTCAACCAGTGTCACTTGCTTTACTACCTGGCAATACTTCTCAATAAGTATTGTCCAGTGCCACACAAAATCAGGGCTGTCATTTACTTTGCCTGATTTTCATATAGTTCCAACAGCAATTCCACTCTCAAAAACAATTTTTCATCTATTGGTACCTTTTTACCGGCATAAACAGTACATCTTTCCAGGCATAGCACAACACAGTTCTGCTTTCTGTTACTGTTCAAGCTCTTCTTTCTTTTCCAACTATAACTTTTCTGTTGTCAAGGTTACGATGACTCTTCTGACATCACCAATTTTCATTCCAGAGCCGCTAACCAATCACAAGCAGGCTTTCGGAATATGTAGATTAGGCATTAAAGCATGTTGTCCATCATACCAGTTCTGCTTTTCCTGACCTTTCTGCGCTTAATACCTGCCTATCCTGTGTTGCCTCTTGGTTTTCTGAAAATTTTCTCTGTGTTAACCCTTCTAAATCCTCTGCCATTTGGTTTTCTTTCTCCTCTCCCCCGCCTAGCTTAGCCCCTGCGATGTCCTCCCTTCCCATTCCTGTTGTTTCTACCCTTCGCTATCTGGGTGTTACCTTAGATTCCTCCCTTTCCTTTCACCCTCACATTTCCTCCCTTGTCCGTACTTGCCACTTCCACCTGCGCCGTATTCGCTCTCTTCGGCCTTTTCTTTCTTCTCAGTCCCTCACCACTCTAGTTCTTTCCCTTGTAACCTCCCGCTTAGATTACTGTAATTCCATCCTGGCTGGCCTCCCATCCTGTCAACTCCGTTGTCTTCAGCTTCTCCAGAACACTGCCGCCCGCCTCCTCACCTTTTCTTCTCCTTCTGATCATATTACCCCCTGTCTCTTCTCCCTTCATTGGCTCCCCATTAAATTCCGGCTTATCTATAAGTATATCATCATCACTCACAGGGTTCTCTATACCAGCACTCCTCAGTACCTCTCCGACCATATCTTTCATCAGCCTGCCCCCCGTCTCCTTCGCTCATCTCATACCAATCGTCTATTTCTTCCTTCTCCATCCCAGGCCCACCTTGAACTTACCCGCCATTCTGCTTTCTTCTTTCTAGCCCCTGCCCTCTGGAATTCCCTTCCTCACACCCTCCATACTGAGCCCTCTTTCCCCCATTTCAAAACTCTCCTCAAGACTCACCTCTTCTCCCAAGCATTTGATCTACCAGCCTCCCCCTGATATGTAGTCAGCATGCCAATTCGTGTCCCTCATGTCATATTCAACTGCCACCCCCGCCCTCCCTCCCTCCCTGCGTTTCTGTGTTTAGCTCTGCAGTGTCTATTCTGTTTTTTCTCTCTATCTCTCACTTGCTCTTTCCTGTTACCCAATGGCGTTCCTTTCTCTCTTTGTTTTTCTACAGCTGCCTTTTATTGTACACCGCCCTGATACTTCGGTCTTGGGCGGTATATCAAGCCTAAATAAATGAAATGAAATGAAAAATGTTCTAAATTTTGCAAAGAAAAATCAGTTTTCTTTTCAACTGTAATTTCCCATTAAAGTGAATGGCAATACCTTAATTTGGAAGGTTTACACATTAAAATCTTTCCAAAATAATACAAAACCTATGATTCCATTCAGCTTATCTAACTTAAATATCCTCTTATTTCCAATTTTAAATTTATACATTCCTTTAGGCATTATACATTTTCCTCCATAAAATTACCTAAACCTTTGTCCAATTGAAATAACCACTACATTAATATTCACTCAGGACTCCAAACTATCAAGTATAAGTAACAACAGTTCAAACCAGTCACCCACTTTAGCGCAAGCGCCAATTTTAACCCTTGGGTTACAGTTGCCCGAGTTTAAAATCAATGTTGTCCCCAACATTGTCATCCCATGTTTTCATTTTTCTCATCCATCCAGTGTTTACTACAGCCAAATTCAATTTGGTCTTCCCTATTCTACTTTCATGGGGTTTTCCTACTGAACCTTTACTTAGATTTTCTTTTTAATACAACCTTGTATTACTTATTTATTTTATACCATGGTAACAGTATTTTCAAGAACCACATTACAATATAGTTAATTCACAAATATAACAGTATTCCACAGATTCAGAACACGTACAATTCTGATTCACAATCTTACTTATCATCTAACAAGATTGCTTCAAATTTGCCAATCAGAATTGTCATCTTAGCTCCCTTGGCTACCAAGGTACAAAGGACCTAACTTCAGTATTATATTGATATCACATTTGTTTTCTCTTCTACTATCCAAAAGTTAATTTAACTTATAATTTACTCTTAGAAATGCTGAACACAATCCTTTATTTTCTCTAGTGGACCTATGTATCACATACAAATTCTCTTCAGGAACGCTCATGTCTTGTTGCACGGGTGTTACATTATCTAGATTGACATAGGTCATTATCCAATACCACGTTTCAGCATTGGATGTTCTTGGATTTTCCTTCACCTCAGTCAAATCTGAATCAAGGTTTACAATAGTTTTCTGTGGTTGTATCTTAATACTAGACTCTGAATGTTCAGTTTCTACTAAATATTTCTTAAGCAAGTTCCTATGTACTATTTTAGTACTACCAGCCTCATTTAGAATTTTATAAACATTTTGATTAGTGCCAAATCTTTCAATCACCTCATAAATTTATTTTTCCCAAAGGTCTTGTATTTTATGCCTCCCCGGAAAATTTTTTATTCGTAGCAACACCTTATCTCCTGGTATCAATTCCACCGTTTGGGCTTTCCGGTCAAAATTCCGTTTGATCTTCCAGGATTTTTTTTCCATCCTTCTTTTTAATGATTACCGCTGGACTGGCCCACGGACTACAACTTTTGCGAAGGATCCCTTGTTGCACTAGTCCATTGATGTGTTCTTTAAATTCTTCAAATAAATGTGGAGATACCCTACGATAAGACTGCTTGATGGGTAGTGTATTTCCCGTTTTTATTTTATGTTCTACTATATTTGTGAACCCAATATCACTATCACTTGACGAGAAGACGTGTCTATGTTTCCACAATAATTGTCTTAATTGCTCTGCTTGCTGTTCATTCAATGAATTCCAATTAATTTTAAGTTTTGACAAGCACTTTTCCCAATTGCTTTCACTAGTCGATTCTGAATTCTTTAACTGTTTCAGCTCCATAATCTCAGCCGGCTTACCTATCTCCGCTATTCTCATCCTAGGAGGTAAGGTTATGTCTTGCTCTCCTACGTTGATCACCCGAATAGGCACTCTCCCTGCTGTTTGCTGCACCAAAGCATTAGCCACCATCAGTTTTTTCGGGATACTTGCAGTCGGAGTAGCTTTTACTACCAATGGGCCATCCCATTTCCTAACACTATTACATCTCCCTAGGATAATTTTTTCAGAATATGCGGGTACCAGCTGTCCTACCCTTCCCAAGACTTTGACAAAACCAATATTAGGTTCTATTTGTTTCTTCTGTGCACATATTTCCGTTATTACTCTTAAAATTTTCACTGGTTCGAGAGTGAAACAGGATAAGTCTCGGAATAACCCCTCTAGGTGTGTCAAAACATTCATACCCACTATTCCTTGGGCAGCACTTTCTTCCATTCTTCCTTCTTTAAAGTTATCTTGCACCACAAAAATGCATCGTTGTGATATTACTTGTCCAAGACACTGCACAGCCGCATCTATATATCCTAATACTGGTAGATCTGTCCCATTCACTGCCATCAATTTTAGTTGGGAGGCATCTTGCAATTGGTTTGGACTTGGAAAATTTTTGTAATAAAAACTAGCCAATATTGTCGATACGCTTGATCCCGTATCCAGCATACAGGTTACTTCAAGTCCATTGATTTTTACTTTTACCAATGGACTAGATCCCACAGCCTTTTCTCCAAATAATTTGTCTTCCTGCCCATCTCCCTTACGTTCGGTATTTGTCTTCTCACGGTAGCCTTCCTTTCAGTTTCTCTTTCTGCAGCTTCACCTAAATGACTTCTCCGAAGAGATTCATTATTACCACTTTGCGTATTAGCATTACTGAAACCACTATTTCCACTGTCTGATGGAGCTGTACGAAGGAATTTTTCATTCCTACAATAACGGACAATGTGTCCTGATTCATGACATTTGAAACATATTTTTTGTCCTGCTGATGATCTACTAAAAGCTCCTCTAGCCAGGAATTCACCTCTATTCTCTCTATAACCAATATTTTCGTTGCCATTATATTCGCTTCTCACATCCCTATTCCACCTTTCCCGTCTCTGCATTTCCCATTCGCGTTCTTGTCTTTCTGTCCACTGTGTAAATAATCTTGTTAACTGCCCAATTATGGCTGCAGTTGTATCTCCACCTGCTGTTCCATCTCCTGCATCTTCCCTCGGTCTCTGTAGTATTTTCTTAGGTTCTATCATTGTCGGGATTCTCTCCTCTCCGGCCCACCTTATAGCAGCTTGTAACAAATCCGTGAATCCCATATTCGGATTATCCTCATGCCTCTTTGTTATTTCTCTTCGGAGTGCAGCATCCCTTAATAACAAAATGAACTGCACTTTCAATGCTCTTCTGGTGTTCCCATTCTTCTTCTATCTCTCTTTAATATAATGTCCATTTTCTGCTGTAATTTATATCCGTACACTCGTATAGTCTCCTTATCTTCTTGTTTTGCATTGTAGAATTCTTGAATCCTCAATCCCAATGCCACCTTATCTCCATACACTTGGCGTAGCATATCAAAAATTTCATCCACTGTACATTCTCTCGGCAAGAAATATTTAACTGTGGACGTCACCAAGCCTTTTAAATGGTCACGAATCACATCCACTTGGTCCTCTGGTGAGATCTTTAGAATTCTCATTTTAATTCTAAATTTCTCAATCCAATCTTCTACATTCAGATCTGATATCTCCTTCTGAAACCCTGAAAATTCTGGGATCATCTTATCTTGCGGGATCACCACTGTATTCGTAATTATCTGAGGCCTCATTCCACCATTTCCGGCTTCTGCTTCCATTGTTCAATTACTTGTTCTTTTCACCTCAGGAGATAAGTATGCTTACCAAACAAACTTTTCCCACTCTTTCCTACTAAGAATAAAACTTCAAACACAATACAATCCAAAATCTTTTTTATTTCACTGCTCCTCAATGTCTGCTGAAACTTTCAATATTGATTAATCACTGTATAATAAATGTCTTTAACCAAAAATTCAGAGTCTTTAATACCTGGTACCAAATTCAACTACTTATTTACCCTGTTCTTACTTATTTACCCTGTTCAGAAAATCCTGCCCGACTACGCCAAAATTTCTGTAACCTCGCTGTGTCTGAGTTCACCTCCACCCCTAGATATGATGGTAGTAGTCGTGGCCAAGAAGTGGCACAAACCCAGACAACAAGGCACAAAAATAAACTAACCTCGTTCACTGCTCAAAGCAAAATGAAGGAATTAAACTAAAAGGATTTTTAGAACTCAAGCTCCAAGTGGTAAGTATAACAATTTTATTTGTTATTATAGATGGTTAGACTTAATAACAGATTTAATTTACTTTGTAGTCAAAATCTATCTTTTTACTAATTATTGTTCATTTTACTATAGAACATTTCACTATTAAATGCAAAAAAACAAAAATCAAGTGTGAGATTCGTCTATCAAAGGTTAACATTTCTGAACAACATATCAGATAAGTAGTAGTATTTAATTTCTTTGTTTCTTACTAATTTTTATATAACAATTTACTTGTTTGGTTTCTTAAAACCTGAACGTTTGTATAACTTTTATCTCTACAGAAAACTTCAGAACAGCACTTCTATCAATTTCTATTATCAGGTATGTATCAATTGTCCTTTTTCTCACAAAACACAGTCTTTACGAGCACTTAATTCTCCGTAGTTGCAGCAGTTGTTTAGTATCTTGTAGCTGTAGAATTTTCTTGTTAAGTTTGATGACTTTGGAATTCCTTTTATGGGAGCTCCTGTTGATGGAAACACCACTGCTGCTCAGTTGACGATAGTCTTCTCAATCTCCAACCTACTACCTAAGCTTTAAACAAATCAAAAATAGAAAACCCTATCTAGCTTACCAACTAGCGAACAATCACTGTGAAATTATTCAATATAGATTCCTAACTGTCTAAATAAATCAAAATATAATTAAAGTCCCTAAATAATAAAGCCTAATCTTTACTGTTTTTCCCTAACTACTAACAGAGCTTCATTTATGAATTCACTTATCCAAGACAATGCCTTCATTCATCTATTTCCTTATATGACTCCAGGCATATTTCTCTTCCACAATGACATCAGTCACTTACTGTGCAGGTATTCTATCACTTTAGAATTTCAGGCACCACATACTATAAGCTACTTAATAGCAAAGCACTCCTCACAGACACTGCCACTTCCTCTCAGCCTCCCTCCTTCAGAGAGCTCTCATGGAATTTTCAACCAGTGTCACTTGCTTTACTACCTGGCAATACTTCTCAATAAGTATTGTCCAGTGCCACACAAAATCAGGGCTGTCATTTACTTTGCCTGATTTTCATATAGTTCCAACAGCAATTCCACTCTCAAAAACAATTTTTCATCTATTGGTACCTTTTTACCGGCATAAACAGTACATCTTTCCAGGCATAGCACAACACACTTCTGCTTTCTGTTACTGTTCAAGCTCTTCTTTCTTTTCCAACTATAAATTTTCTGTTGTCAAGGTTACGTTGACTCTTCTGACATCACCAATTTTCATTCCAGAGCCACTAACCAATCACAAGCAGGCTTTAGGAATATGTAGATTAGGCATTAAAGCATGTTCTAAATTTTGCAAAGAAAAATCAGTTTTCTTTTCAACTGTAATTTTCCATTAAAGTGAATGGCAATACCTTAATTTGGAAGGTTTACACATTAAAATCTTTCCAAAATAATACAAAACCTATGATTCCATTCAGCTTATCTAACTTAAATATCCTATTATTTCCAATTTTAAATTTATACATTCCTTTAGGCGTTATACATTTTCCTCTATAAAATTAACTAAACCTTTGTCCAATTTAAATAACCAGTATATTAATATTCACTCAGGACTCCAAACTATCAAGTATAATTAGCAACAATTCAAACCAGTCACCCACTTTAGCGCAAGCGCCAATTTTAACCCTTGGGTTACATAAATATAAAGTAGATCAACAGCTGTTTCAACCTGAATCTTATAATAAGGAACCTTTGGTGATGAAAAAAAAGAAGTCAAAGCAGCACTGAAAACATTATCAAAGAACAAATGACCAGGCATTGATGGCATTGCCACTGAAGTATTACAGCAATCAGATGCAGCTTTTACAAAACTTACAAGGCTCTGCTAGGAAATTTGGAAGACAATATCATTGCCTACTGACTTGAAAAGATCTGTGTTCAAACCAATACTGAAAAAAAGGTGATCCAACTGCCTGTAGAAAATATTGCACAGTCACTCTGATGCCACAGAGCAGCAAGATTCTACACAAGATCATTCAGTGGAGGCTACAACCACACCTGGAAAAAGAACTGTCCGAAAAGCCAGCAGTGTGCAGGAAAGAGTAAGGAACAAGAGACATCATCGCTGATGTGTTTTATGTATATATTTTATTGACTACTGCAAAGTCTTTGATTATATAAATCATGAAAATTCTGTGCCACCTGAACACCTGATAGTTCTCATGCAAATCTTTAAACTGACGAAGAAGCAACAGTTAGAATGAAACAACAAAAAACAGAAAGGTCTAAAATCAGCAAAGATGTGCATCAAGGCTGCATGCTTTCCACATGTGTACCTGTTCAATTTATATGCAGAATAAATCATCAGAAAAGCAGGACTGAAAGCAGAAAACTGAGATGTGAAGACTGGTGGAAGATTCATCAACAACTTTCACTATGTTGATGTTGCCACGTTACTAGCTGAAAGTGAAGGTTTTCTGAAACATCTGCTTATCAAGACCAAGAAATATAGGGGGGAATATTCAGTGGTGGTGGCTAGTGCTTCTACAGTGGCTAGCCATCACCACTAAACCTTAAACCTGGATGTTCAATATTGGAGCCATATCCAGTCACCAGCATTAAATATTTGAATCTGTCAGATAGCGACAAAGATTCAGCAGTGATATTTGGCCTACCTTTCACTGCTGAGGGATAACTAGCTAGTGGCTGAATATCACCTTTAGCCAGATACAGTATCCCTAAATGCTACTTCCGCGCTACCACCAAAACACCCTGACATTAGCAGGCTAGCATCAGTAGTGGCATTATCAAAGAACAAATCACCAGGTATTGATGGCATTCCCACTGAAGCGTTACAGCAAACAAATGCAGCTGTTACAAAACTTACAAGGTTCTGCCAGGGGTAATCAGCAGCAGGAACTGTGTTAGTGCCACTTAATATCCTGGTCACCATGATTAACGTGGTTAACAAGTCCGCTAACCATGTTAATCACTTTGAAAATGCCCCCCATAGTCTTAAAATGAATCTGCACCTTAATGTGAAGAAAACAAAGATCCTTGATAGAGAGGAAATAGAAATAGTAGTCAACTTTAACCTGCTTGGATTCAAAATCAATAATCAAACAACAAGCAGTCCAGAAATCCAACAATGCATTGCTCTTGGCAAATAGGCTAGGAATGACCTTGACAAGATTGTCAAAGGCAGAGATGTACTGTATTTCTGTGTACAGAGATTTGACTTAATTAAGCTATTGTATTTTCAATAATGTCATATGGATAAGAAAATTGGACAGGGAAGAAACAAAACCTTCAAATTATGGTGCTGGTAAAGAATACAACATATACCATGAAGAAATATAGAAGAAATGCAGCATATACCTGAAGAAAAAAATCTCTGGATACTGGAGGAGTTCAACCTAACCTTGGAGGCTCAAATGACAAGGCTTTGACTTTCATATTTGGGCATATCATGCAAACAGAAAGATCATCAGAGAAAGACATCATGCTTGCAAGATTGAAAACTGGCACAAAAGAAGACTGGCAATCTGATGGATCAATACAATCACAGCAGTTATGGATGCCTCTTTATCAACAATAAGCTGCCTAACTGAAGCTCAAACATGAGGTTGAATGAGTTGTCATCAACTTGCCGGCACTTAACAACAAATTTATCAACTGGAATTGGGTAGCAATAATTAATAAAGAGGGCATTTTTCAAATAAATTTCCATGGATCAATAGCATGAACTTGCTGGCACATAATAACAAATTTACCAACTGGAATTAGGTAGCAATAATGAATAAAGAGGGCATTTTTCAAATAAATTTCCATGGATAGGTAGAATTTCACACGCATAAATCAGATCTCTGAAAACTGCCCACCCTTAATGTGTCTAACAACAGATTGTTTCACACCACAAGTACTTTTATCTACATTTAGAGGAGGGATTCCTGGGGGTATGTTTAGGTCAGGAATAAAAAGCATGAGTGTTGAGTGAGTGACCTATGTCACTAACATAAGAACATATGATTTCCCCACTAGGTCAGACCAATGGTCCATCAAGTCCAGTATCCCATTTCCAACAATGGCCAATCTAGGTCACAAGTACTTGACAGAATCCCAAAAGGTAGATAGAATACATGCTGCTTATCCCAGGGATAAGCAGTGGATTTCCCCAATCTACTTTAATAATGCTTTATGGACTTTTCCTCCAGGAACTTGTCCAAACCTTTTTGAAACACAGTTATACTAACAGCTTTCACTACATCCTCTGGTAACAAATTTCAGAGTTTAATTACAGTATGTGTTGAGTTAAAAAATATTTTCTCTGATTAGTCTTTAATATATACATTGTAGCTTCATAGCATGGCCCCTATTCATTATATTTTTTGAAAGAGTGAACAAATGATTCACATTTACTCATTAATTTCAAGAACGTCATTTCTTCCCTCAGCTATCTCTTCTCCAAGCTGAGGAGCCCTAAGGTTTCAAGCCTTTTCTCATAGGGGTATCCTTCCATTCTCTTTATCATTTTGGTCATCCTTATTGTAACTTTTCCAATTCCCCTATATCCTTTTTGTAGATGTGGAGACCAGAACTACACAAAATACTCAAGGTGCAGTCGTACCATGGAATGTTATAGAGAAATTATGATATCCCTTTGAAGTAGCTAGTGTATCGGGTTATAATATCTTGGTTAATATAATGCTTTATAATGCTTTTCTGGGCTACCACGTATGCCTAGCCTTTATGAAATGCAGCATTATAGGTGGGAGTTCTTTATAGCTGGGATTGGTCAGAACAGAATGGACAGAGATTTTTAAATAAAATCAGTTGGAATGATGGTAACTGAAAATCATATGGCCTATTTGGTCTGCCCATTCATGCCAGATTCTAAATTCTACACTTTCTTCCTCTTCTTTTCAGTTCATCTGTGCTAGTCCCATGCTAGTCTGTGAACACACAACAAAAATATTTTTAAGCGATTCCATTTTATCCTCATCAACTTCTACATATTCCTCCCCTTCCCTCTTGAGTCTGACAATATCTCTTTTGCACTTCCTCCTTACTTTAACATATCTGAAAAATGTTTTGTCCCTCAATTTTATTGCATTAGCTATTTCCTCTTCTTTTTTTATTTTTGCTTTCCTGACTACTTTGCAAACTTTTCTAAGTTTTTCCAAATATTGATGCTTATCTTCCTCTCTCTCTGATTTCTTGTATTTTATGAAAGCCACCCTCTCTTTCTTCACCTTTTCAGCATCTTCTTTTGAGAACCATACTGGTCTCCTTTTCCTTTTGCATTTATTTCCCTTTCTAATAAAAATATTTGTTACCCTTAAAATATCCCCTTCCAGTTTTGCCCATTGCTTTTCTGCATCCCTCAGTTGTTCCCATCCCACTAATGATTCCTTGAGGTATTGTCCCATCTTGGCAAAGTTAGTTTTCCTAAAAACTGTGGGGTATGTTTACTAAACCATCTTAACGTCGTAGTGGTGGTATTATCGCATGATACGTGACGTTATCGCGCAATAAATCACACGATAACGTCACTTATCGCACGATAACGCGATGGCGTTGGGAGATACATTTGCATACAATGGGGGCGGCGCATACTAATGTAGCACAGGCATATTTATTAGGGACAGCATGAAGCCTGAATGGTGTTTGGCCCACCAGGACTGGAGTTGGGAACCTCTGCCCAAGAGCAGCGGCCAACAGGGGCATAAACACCCACACCCACAGGCTCCACTATCCAAAGCCTCATGGAGAGTCAGGCTGTTGGGCCCTATGCGCAGCAGCATCTCCCAATACTAGCAGGAGAGCATCACCCTGGTGTGGCAGGAAGTGATCTTGTAACTAGGACCTGTCCTCCAGGTGATGTAAAACCCTCTCGCACCGAGGAAGTTTCTCCAGGGCCATGTGCCCATGAGGGAAGGGTTAGGACAGCCGTTATAGTTGGTGATTCGATCATTAGGCATGTAGATAGCTGGGTGGCTGGTGGACGTGAGGATTGCCTGGTAACATGCCTGCCTGGTGCGAAGGTAGCGGACCTCACGCGCCACCTAGATAAGGTCTTAGATAGTGCTGGGGAGGAGTCTGCTGTCTTGGTACATGTCGGTACCAATGACATAGGAAAATGTGGTAGGGAGGTTCTGGAGGCAAAATTTAGGCTTTTAGGTAGGAAGTTGAAATCCAGAACTTCCATGGTAGCATTCTCCGAAATGCTTCCTGTTCCACGCGCAGGACCCAAAAGGCAGGCAGAGCTCTGGAGTCTCAATGCGTGGATGAGACAATGGTGCAGAGATGAGGGGTTTGGATTTGTTAGGAACGGCGGAACATTCTGGGGAAAGGAGGGGCTCTTCCGAAGGGATGGGCTTCACCTTAACCAGGATGGAACCAGGCTGATGGCATTAACCTTTAAAAAGGAGATAGAGCAGCTTTTAAACTAGATATTAGGGGAAAGCCGACAGTCTCCCAAGAGCGGATGGTTCGGAAGAATGTATCCTTGAAGGATACTACCAAAAGCAGAGAGGTTCCACAAAAGAGTAAAGTAGCCCAAATGCCCTCAAGTATGGAGCAGACAGAGCTTAAAGATCCCAATTTACCCATGTCTAACAATAGCCAAATTAACATGAATAAAATACATTCTCTAAAATGCTTGTATGCAAATGCTAGAAGTCTAAAGAATAAGATGGGAGAGTTAGAATATATAGCACTAAATGAAAGGTTAGATATGATTGGAATATCAGAGACATGGTGGAAGGAGGACAACCAGTGGGACACTGTGATACCTGGGTACAAACTATATCGTAATGATAGAGCTGATCAAATTGGTGGAGGGGTTGCGCTCTATGTTAGAGAGGGCATTGACTCAGAAAGGATTAAAGTTTTGCAGGAAACAAAATCTGCTGTAGAACCTATATGGATTGAAATTCCATATAAAAGGGGGAAGGCAATGGCAGTGGGGGTGTACTATCGAGCACCTGGCCAGAATGACCAAATGGATGATGAAATGCTCAAAGAAATCAAGGAAGCTAACAAACGTTACAGCGCAGTAATAATAATGGGTGATTTCAAGTACCCCGGTATCGACTGGGTCAGTGTCACGTCAGGACATGCTAGGGAGATAAAGTTCCTAGCTGAAATAAATGACTGCTTCTTGGAGCAGCTGGTTCATGAACCAACCAGAGGGGAAGCCATATTAGACCTAGTCCTTAGTGGAACATCAGATCTAGTGCAAGAGATAAGGGTGTTGGGGCCACTTGGCAATAGTGATCATAGCATGATCACCTTTGATTTAATTAGTGGAGGAGGGATAGTAAGGAAATCCACAGTACTACCTTTTAACTTTCGAAAGGGAGACTATGATAAAATGAGGAAAACAGTTAAGAAAAAACTAAAAGGAGCAGTTGCAAAGGTTAAAGACGTACATCAAGCTTGGGTGTTGTTGAAAAATACTATCTTGGAAGCCCATACCAGCTGTATTCCACGCTTTAAGAAAAGTGGAAGGAAGTCAAAAAAACTGCCAGCATGGTTTAAAGGTGAGGTCAGAGAGGCTGTTGTTGCCAAAAAAGCATCTTTCAGGAAATTAATTAATTTATTTATTTATTTATTTAACAAGTTTTTTATACCGCCTTTTCCTTCAATCAAAGCGGTCACAAGAAATACAAGGTATAAACAAGGGAAACAAACAGTATAGACATGACAACATATGGTAATGTAGGAAAAATAACAAGGGTTAACAAAATAGTGGATTATTTATAAAACATATACA
The DNA here is from genome assembly GCA_033557465.1 of Ichthyophis bannanicus. Classification (NCBI taxonomy): domain Eukaryota; kingdom Metazoa; phylum Chordata; class Amphibia; order Gymnophiona; family Ichthyophiidae; genus Ichthyophis; species Ichthyophis bannanicus. The sequence goes on along the minus strand of CM066038.1, from coordinate 367,011,408 downwards.
ATAGATGATATCTTAGTTATTTGTTGATCCATAGTGCTCAATAAAAAGTAAAGTTTTTAATTGCTTACGAAAGTCACTTAAAACATCAATTGCACGTAAATCAGGGGGGAGAGAGTTCCAAATCAAAGGGGCAGCCAAAGAAATTGCTCGTTGTGATGTACATTTGCGTGATTTAGCGAAGTTTCTTGGGGTATTGAGGGTGTTTGAGGTGGATAATCTTCTAGGTCTGTTGCTGGTATCACGGGATAAGAGGGCATGGAGGCTGGTTGCAGAACTGTTGTGCTTCATTTTGAAGATGTTTATGATTAACTTATACTTTATGCGAAGGGTTATAGGGAGCCAGTGGAGATCTTTAAGGATGGGGGTAATGTGGTCATGATTAGTGGAACCATTAATTATTCTGGCTGCTGTATTCTGTGCCATTTGAAGAGGTTTGAGAGCATGTTTTGACAGCCCATTGTAGATAGGGTTGCAAAAATCCAGAATGGGGGTAATAAGTGCCTGGCAGACTGTACGAAAGTGTTCATTAGAGATAAGAGGCTTGAGGCGTCTAATTATTTTCATTCGGTAATAAGCGCTTTTAACAGTTTTCTTTATGTGAGATCGCAGGTCTAGCTTCTTATCGAGGGTTACCCCGAGGTATCTTACTTCATCCTTAATTGGAATCTCAGTACTGTTGCATGTGATGTATGGTGGGGGATTAAAGTTGGTGTTTCTAGTGACAATAAGTGCTTCAGTCTTCTTCAAGTTTATTGCAAGGTTGTTATTTGACAGCCAAATGGAAATGCTGGTAATGCAGTTTGAAATCTTGTTGTAGTTTGGGCAGTTGATATCAATCGGAGTGTAGATCATAATATCATCTGCGTAAATTGTGTAGTCTATATGATTAGTTGATATTATGTGACATATTGGTTGGATAAAGAGGTTAAAAAGAAGTGATGAGAGTGCAGATCCCTGCGGTACGCCTTGTTTGATAAATGAAGGCCGTGAACGGTAGCGTCCGGAGCCGGCCGCCTGTAACTGGGCGGCTCGGGGAGACGCGGGAACAGCGTGTGTGGGGGGTGGGTTGAGGACGCGGGGGGTTATTTTTTAAATCCATTGGCTCTCCCAGTGTGTGGTGCGCGGGGGAGAGCCAATGGGAAATCGAGGCTGGGGCAGGCTGGGAGAGGCGCTGTACGGGGAGCCAGCCAGTCGGTTTGGGCTTCGTGGAGCGGCGGATACGAGGAGCGTGGCTGAGGAGCTGATCGGCGGCATTACCTGGAAGCAGCAGGGTCCCTTCACACCGCCCAGGATCGTGAGTCTGCCGGTGGCTGTCATCTTCGCGGCGGTGTGCTGAGCGGTCCGAGACACGTGGGGCGGATCGCGGCCCAGCGGAGGTGCGGCGGTCAGCATTCCGAAGGTGTGCGGAGGGATCCCAGACACGTGGCGAGGATCACAGCCCGGCGGCGGTGCAGCGGGAGCAGGCAAGGCCCGATTGGGAAGTTGACTGTCCAGATGGCAAAAGGGGGGTCAGCGGGTAGGGGCAGAGACAGGGATCGGGCTCCTGGGGCTGCCCGGCAGTGCAAGGGCTCCGAAGGGCCTCATAGGCAGAGAGATGGCAGTGCGGGAGGCAAACAGCGTGGTCAAAAGGCAAAAGGCAGTGGGGGTAGTCGGAAAAGGGGGAGAGGGAGGGGGAGAGGGGCGGGGGCGCAGAAGGGGGCTTCCCAGGCTGCACGGGGGGTCGGGGGAGGGGGAGACACGGTGCAAGAGGGGGGTTTGGCAGTGCCTGTGGATGGGGCTGCTGCTGGGGGGGAAATGGGGGACGGGCAGGAGAGGTGTGGGCCTGAAGCTCGGAGTCTACAAGACTCAGGGGGTTCTCAGGGGGTGGGGGTGTCTGGTGCTATGGGGGGAGGCCAGGGAGGGGGTCGGGGTTGGGGGGGGGTGGGCCAGGGGCATCGGGGGGAAGAGGGGGATTGCCTTACTGCCACATGGGCAGTGGGGAAATAGCTGGATACTCGGGCGAACAGCTGGGTGGATGGGTGGGGGCTTGGCAGCATGGGCTGGGGGGTGGACAGGGTTCTTCCGGGACGGATTGGTTAGGGGCTTGGCAGCCGTCATGGCCAGCGGGCGCCCCTCCCCCGTTTTTCTCTTTTATGTCCCCGCAGGTGCCAGCGATGATCCCGTATGCGGCGATGCCAGGCGGCAGCGGACTGAGGGGACCAGAGCGGCAGATGCCTCCTAGCTCGGCGGGTACGGTGGATGCAGCGGCGGCCCCGGAGCGTGTGGAAGGGCTGGTAGCAGCAGGTGAGACGCTGGAGGGATCCGGGGGAGGGAGCGCGGGGAGGGCGGTCTCAGGGGGCAAGGCAACTAAAAAGCGGAAACATCGCTATCGGCGGCGGCGCGGTTCGGATTCTTCTTCTTCGTCTTCCTCTTCCATGGGGTCGGCGTCTTCGTCGGCGGGTGGCGATGGTCTGGAAGTGGGCGGTTCGGAGGGTGGTACGGACGATGTGCGGGGGCGTGCACCATCTTTGGCGGTGTATTCCGAGTTATGGGAGGGGGTGCCTAGAAAGTTGCGGCGTAGGATTAAAAAACGCCGTTATATTGATATCTTCCGGCTGCTAGAGGGGCGGAGGCGTTCCGGGGATAGCAAGAAGAAACGGAAGGAGGACGAGAAGGCGGGTCGCGTTAAGAAGGTCTCTCGGAAAGTGGTGAACTGGACGCGAGCGTTTTTGCGGTTAGCTAGTGTGTGGGGGCATGCATTTCCCGAGCAGTATGGTAGGCTGTTGGCGTATGCGGACGCTATTCTTGAGGCAGCTCAGACGCATGAGGGTTGGTCTTGGTTAAACTACGATGAGAAGTTTAGGGATAAGATGGAAGAAAATCGTTTTTTGTCATGGGGTGCTCAGGATATTAACCTGTGGCTTACCCAGATGTCCGCGAAGTCAGGTGGTGGGATGACGGGGGGGAAGATGGGAGCAGGGACTTCAGTGGGTCCGGGGCGGTCCTTTCGGTCAGCGGTCCCCTCCGGACAACCCAAGAGTGTCGTTTCGGGGACGGGGGACGTCTGTTGGCGGTACAACAAAACTTCCTGCCCCTTCCCGGATTGCAAATTCCGGCATGCCTGTTCCAGCTGTGGGGGGGAGCATCCGGCAGCAAGATGCCTTAAGAAGGGGACAGCCCAGCCTAGCGGGGCGGTCCTTAAGTAGTGGGACAGAATTCAGCCTGGCAGCCACCCCGATACGGTTCGACGCCTTACTTGTTCGTCTCCGTTTGTACCCGCGACGGGGGGATAAGGAGGTGTTGGAGCGTGGTTTTCGGGAAGGCTTTGTGATCCCGGTAGAAGGGACGGTGGTGGTTGCTCAGTCGCGTAATTCGAATTCTGTTCGTCGTTGGGCTGCTGTGGTGCGGGAGAAGTTGTGCAAGGAGCGTGAGGGGGGGCGGATTGCGGGCCCTTTTGTACATAAGCCATTCCCGGACTTAGTAGTGTCCCCGTTGGGCATTATTCCCAAAAAAGAACGGGGGAAATTTCGTTTGATCCACAATCTCTCCTTCCCGGAGGGTGCGTCGGTCAATGATCACATTCCCCGTGACAGTTGTACGGTCCGATACGCGTCATTTGATCGAGCGGCGGAACTCGTGCGGACGGCGGGGGAGATGGCCTGGATGGCGAAGGTAGATATCGAATCCGCATTCCGGCTGTTGCCCGTGCACCCCGTGAGCTTTCCTTTGCTGGGTTTCTGTTTCGAGGGTCATTTCTATTTTGACAAATGTATGCCAATGGGATGCGCAGTGTCTTGTGCCTACTTCGAAAAATTCAGTTCCTTTTTGCATTGGGCTTTGGTGCATGAGGTGAAGTGTCCCAATGTAGTACATTATTTGGATGATTTTTTCTTCGTAGGCAAGGAGTTGTCCGGAGACTGCGAACGGCTGTTGGAAGGTTTTATCAGTTTGGCTCGGGAATTGGGGGTGCCTCTCACTGAGAGTAAAACGGAAGGGCCGGCAAGGACGATCACGTTTCTGGGGATAGAGCTGGATTCGCGGGAAATGGTAGCGAGGCTGCCACATGCCAAAGTAGTGAACCTGCGGGTTTTAGTGGCCAATGCGATGGCGTCCCGGAAGTTGACGTTGCGGGAATTGCAGGCATTGCTAGGGTCCCTGAATTTTGCCTGCCGGATCATACCGATGGGTAGGGTATTCCTGCGGAGGTTAGCAGAGGCGATGGCGGGGGTACGGAAGCCACACCATCGGATTCGGATGTCATCCGTTATGCAGGAAGATTTACGGATATGGGACATATTTTTGCAGGAATTCAATGGCACTTCTGTGCTGATGTCGGCTGAGCTGTCGTCCAGGGACTTGCAGTTATTTTCGGATGCGGCCGGTGGGGCGGGTTTAGGCATCTATTTCGCGGGGGCATGGTGCGCGGAAAGCTGGCCCCAGGCTTGGCGGGACGCGGGCTTAGTCGCCAATATCGCTTTTCTGGAGTTGTTTCCCATGCGCGTAGCTCTCGAATTGTGGCCGGAGCGTTTGCGTAACAGGCGACTATTATGGTGGTGCGACAACGAGGCAGTGGTGAGCGTTGTTAACCAGTACAGTCCGAGATGTGTTCCAGTGGCGGAGTTAATGCGGGAGGTGGTATTGGCGTGTTTGCGGTTGAATGTAGTGATCAAAGCGCGACATATTCCGGGATGTACTAATAATATAGCGGATGCCTTGTCTCGTTTTCAGTGGGACCGATTTCGGAGACTGGCCCCGGAGGCCGAAGAGCGTGGTCTGCGGGTCCCAGAGCACTTGTGGAGGATTGGCCTGCAGAGATGCTGAGGTTGTTGCGTGCTTCTGTGGCACGGAGTACTTGGGCAGCGTACCTGACGGGCTGCGAGAAAGTGGAGGACTTCCTACGGGAGCGCGGGTGGAGACTGGATGCGGTATCGGATTGGATGTTGGCCGGTTATGTGGTGGCTGCTAAAGAGGATGGGTGGTCCAGGGCGGCGGTGCGTTCCCATGTAGCCGGGTTTGTGTTTTTTGCACGGGCGACGGGGTGTTTACGGGAAGGGTCCGGGTTCGTAACTCAAAAATTGATGCGCGGGTGGGGCAGGTTACATCCTACCCCCCGGGACAGCAGGCGTCCAATTACGCACGACCTGCTGGTGAAGTTATGTAGTGTGCTTCCGGGAGTGGCGGAGTCGGCCTACGAAACACGGCTGTTCAAAGCGGTTTTTTGTCTAGCCTTCTTTGGGGCCTTCCGTATGGGGGAATTAGTAGCGCCCTCCCGGAAGGTGGGGAAAGAGAGTGGGTTACAGCTCCAACATGTGCGGATCAGTGTGCTCCTAGCCCGTTCAAAGACTGACCAACAAGGTCGGGGCCAGTGGGTGGTGCTGCAAGAGATAGAAGGCGTAACGACCTGTGCCGTGGCGGCACTGCGGGACTACTTGCAGGTCCGCCCTACGGCGGAGGGGGCGATATTTATACACGATGATGAGCGGTTGCTGACTCGTTTCCAGGTGTCTGCGGTGCTTCGCATGGCATTGCGGCAGCTGGGCGAGGAGGCGCATCACTTTGCTTCCCATTCCTTTCGCATAGGGGCAGCCACGAGCGCAGCGGAGGCGGGCTTGTCCGATCAAGAGGTGCAGCGCTTTGGGCGATGGCGCTCTAAGGCGTTTCGGGGCTATGTACGTATGTGAGGAGCGGGGGGGTTGGTGGGGGGGGCTCATCATTTCTTTTCTTTTGCAGATAGAGTTCGGGTTCCTCTTGAATGCTGGCTGATCGGCCACTCCTATGTCCATTGGGCTGGCAGGAGAGCGGCGATTCGACCGGTGGGTGCGAATCTCGGACTCGATCCCTCTGCAGTGTCGGTTCAATGGCTGGGTGAGCGGGGGCTACGTTGGATACAGTTGCTCCCTTTGCTGCGGCACCACAGGAGACTGCGGCAGGCACCGGACCTCATCTTACTTCACCTGGGCGGCAATGATCTGGCGATGTGGACCTGCCGGCAATTAATCAGAGCGGTGCAGCGAGATCTGGAAGAGGTCCAGCAGTTAATTCCCGGCATCCTCTTGATATGGTCGGACATTATACAACGACCGAGTTGTCGCTCCCAGAGACGTTGGTCTCGCGGACTTACAAAAATTAACCGGCAGATTGGCCGGTGGGTCTGTGCACATGGGGGATACCAAGTCCTTCATCCTTAGGTGGAGGTGGACTGTGCGGGATTATATGGTAGCGATGGGGTGCATTTGTCCCCGATGGGGTTGGATTTGTTATTAAACGATTGGCAGGAGGCCCTGGAGTGGGTAGCGTTGAGAGATGCACGCTGGTCGCAGCTTTAGGGGGGGCGGCGCGGGGGTAAACAGGTGCCCGCGCCGGTGGCGGGATCCCGGAGGTTCCGGGGTCCAGAGCCTTGGCTAAACTTGGAACGGGGGTGGGGTACCCCCGACCCAGAGAACCCCAGGGTGGGCTTTTGCTAATGATAAGGCGAAGTCGGGTGCCCGGAAGGGGAGAGAGGTGGGGAAAGCGGAAGCGGGCCCCACCTTGCTATAGACATGGCGGGTGAGGCCTCATTCCGTTGGGCTAAAACAATTATGGTTACTAGCTGTTTACTGTTATATGTTGTATTGGTTAATTAAAGCTGTGACCATGCGTTTTGACCATAAAGTTGGTGTGTGAGTATTTGTGGAAGGGGGGGTGGTGTGGGGGTGATGCAAAGATAGGGCGGAGCCCTAGTGGAAGGCTTTAGGGAGCGTCAAGTACGGCCTGCTCCAGTTAATGAAGGCCGTGAACGGTAGCGTCAGGAGCCGGCCGCCTGTAACTGGGCGGCTCGGGGAGACGCGGGAACAGCGTGTGTGGGGGGGGGGGGTTGAGGACGCGGGGGGTTATTTTTTAAATCCATTGGCTCTCCCGGTGTGTGGTGCGCGGGGGAGAGCCAATGGGAAATCGAGGCTGGGGCAGGCTGGGAGAGGCGCTGTACGGGGAGCCAGCCAGTCGGTTTGGGCTTCGTGGAGCGGCGTCCCTCCCTCCCTCCCCCAGGTTATGGATCAAGGTGAGGGGTGTCGCAGCAGGGGGGGGCGAGCGGGATCCCGGAGGTTCCGGGGTCCAGAGCCTTGGCTAAACTTGGAACGGGGGTGGGGTACCCCCGACCCAGAGAACCCCAGGGTGGGCTTTTGCTAATGATAAGGCGAAGTCGGGTGCCCGGAAGGGGAGAGAGGTGGGGAAAGCGGAAGCGGGCCCCACCTTGCTATAGACATGGCGGGTGAGGCCTCATTCCGTTGGGCTAAAACAATTATGGTTACTAGCTGTTTACTGTTATATGTTGTATTGGTTAATTAAAGCTGCGACCATGCGTTTTGACCATAAAGTTGGTGTGTGAGTATTTGTGGAAGGGGGGGTGGTGTGGGGGTGATGCAAAGATAGGGCGGAGCCCTAGTGGAAGGCTTTAGGGAGCGTCGAGTACGGCCTGCTCCAGTTACTGTATGATGAGAAGTGTTTAGACCGACTTTAACTTGGAACTGTCTACCAATTAGGTAGGACTCAAACCAGTTTAGGACGGTGCCAGTTAGACCGATGCTCTTTAGTCTGGCTAATAGTATTGAATGGTCCACTGAATCAAAGGCCGCTGAAATATCTAAGAAAATCATTAAGGTTCCTCTATTATAGTTGTCGATGGTTTGAGTGATATCATTAAATAAATAAAGTAGCAGCGTCTCAACTCCATGGTTCGGGCGGAAGCCATGCTGATGTATGTCAAGTGGCGCATGCTCATCAATATGGTCTTGGAGCTGTAGTTGTACTACCTTCTCGATAATTTTTGCCAGGAGTGGTAAGCTGGAAATTGGTCTATATGCAGCTGGATTGTTTTTTTCAAGGTTGGTTTTCTTAAGGATAGGCCTAATTGTGGCTAATTTCAGCTGTTCTGGCATGATTCCTTGATTTAGGGAGTTGGTTACGAGGTGGTGTATAAAATTAATGAAGTTTGACTTAGTAGCTTTGACCCAAGGTACTGGGCAAGGATCTGTGGGTGCGGTACTTGTGTTAAGTGCAGCAATGATGTCTGAAAGCTGCTTAGTTGAGGGAATATGAAACTTGTTCCAAATTGTACTTGGTAAAATAAGATTGTTTTTTTCAGATTGTTTTAAAGGTGGAGTCTGGCCTATTTTTTCTCGAAGATAATCCGCAAACACTTGAGGGTTGATCAGGATGTCTTTATCAGAACAAGGTTCATTAACTAGGTATTTTACTATCTCAAAAAGTTCTCTAGGTTTGTTATAAGCTTTCTGGATAGTGTTTGTGTGGTATTCTTTTTTTGATTTGTTGATGAGATCATTATAACTCTTTTGCTGAATTAAATATAAATCCTGAGAGGTGGTAGATTTGGATCGTCTCCATTGGCGTTCTAACTTCCTTAATTCTCTCTTAGCATCGCGTATGTTATTTGAATACCATGGTGCGTGATGTTTCCTTTTGATCTTTTTTGAGTCTGTTATAGCCTTGGCTGCAGTGCTGATGGTGTCATACCAATTGTTTACTTGTTTGTTCAAATCAAGTTCAGCTGAGTTAAGGTGAGGTATTGTGTCTAGTAGGAATTGATCTCTATTGAAGGCTTTGAACCTTCTTGGGGTGAACGTATTAGCTTTTATTTTATCGAGCTTGTCAAACGTGCATTTGAATTCTATTTTAATTCTATGGTGATCTGACCATGGAACTGGGGTAATTATGGGTGATGAGAAGTTGCCATTATTTATGATGTGGTTGGGGGCAAAGATGAGATCTGGCATGGATCCGTATTTGTGGGTGGGAGCGTTTATTAATTGGGTATATTGTAAGGAGTCCATAGCTTGCAAGAAGGTTTCCTTATCTATATTGGAAGAGGAGTTGAGGTTGAAGTCTCCTAGTAAAATTAGAGGTTTATGGTGAGAGTTGACTGCACAGACGGTTTCTAAAATGGAGGTTAGCTCTTCAGCTGGGGCATGAGGTGCTCTATATAGTAGGCTGATGGCTAGGTGTTTGTTACCCACTGTGATAGTGCTGGATTCGTCAGAGGAATTAGAGGCTATATTTTTTAGATGTAAAGATTTTTTTGCGATGATCAAAACTCCGCCTCCTCTTCTCTGAGAGCGAGGGTTGTTAAAGGCAGAATATGAAGGTGGGACCAGTTGGTTGAGGAGGACGCTGTCAGTGGGAGTTAGCCAGGATTCAGTGATACATAGGATATCTGGCTGTTGGTCACTGATATGGTCTCTGATTGTGTGAATCTTGTTTCTTACTGACCTTGTGTTCATTAGTTCGAAATGGAAAAAAGAGCCAAACGACGAAACCTGGAAACAGCACAAGCACTGGCAAGTCAAATGCAAGGCATTGATAATGCAGGCAAAGAGAGAATTTGAGAAGAAGCTAGCTGTGGCAGCAAAAACGTGAAATAAAGACCTTTTCAAGTACATTCGTAGCAAAAAACCTGTGAGAGAGTCAGTTGGTCCATTAGGTGATAAAGGGGTTAGAGGAGCACTAAGAGGTGACAAGGCGATAGCGGAGAGACTGAATGAATTCTTTGCTTTGGTCTTTACTGAGGAAGATGTAGGGATGTTACCCATGACTGAAGTGGTATTTAAAGGTGCGGAAGAATTGAAGGAAATATCGATACATCGGGAAGATGTCTTACAACTATTAGATAAACTGAAGAGTAGCAAATCACCTGGGCCGGATGGTATACATCCAAGGGTGTTGAAAGAACTGAAATATGAGATTGCAGACCTGCTATCAGTAATCTGTGAACTATCATTAAAATCATCTCTAATACCTGAAGATTGGAGGATCGCCAATGTAACACCAATTTTTAAAAAGGGTTCCAGGAGTGATCCGGGAAACTACAGACCAGTGAGCCTGACGTCAGTACCGGGAAAAATGGTAGAAACCATCATAAAGAATAAAATTACTCAGCAGGTAGATAGTCACAACCTAATGGGAAATAGCGGTAAAACTCCTCTGTATTGTAAACTGAAAGTAATAAGTTTAAAACATGAACTGTCATTCATATCAATTAGGAGACATTGTTGTTCGGCAACCCAGTGGTCTCAGTATCTCGGGGTATAAGCTGAAACTTGCAGCGTATCCTCCCCTTATGTCACATCAATGACCACCTATATGTTTGTTGCCTTTTTTCTAATTTTTACAGGTGAAAAGTTAAACCTTAAATATGTCTCGCTTATTAATTGTAGATAACAATCGCTTAGCTTTTGTTGATAATTCTTAAATTTCTTGCACAATATATGCGGTTGGAACGCTGGCATGATCAAGAGAATAGTGAGTACATTTATAAGATTTATTTATTTATTTATTTATTTAAGCGTACATTTGTAACCCGCTGCTTCCAGTGATCAGCAGCGGCATCTATACATGGGGGGTTTGGCTGTACCGGCCAGAATTAGGATATATACAGTGCGATTTGGGGGGGGGGGGCTATTGTGCACAACATTCAAGGGGTTTAGAGGATTTACAGTTGATTACATATTGAGGTTACATACAGGGTCCTTAATACATACAGGGTACTTAATACATATTTACAGTTGCTGTCTGTTAGGACCTACAAGGGCCCTTATATACAATTTACACTTTGTTGGGTTTGTTTCAAGTGGTTACGTACAGGGTACTTAATACATATTTACAATTGTTGCCAGTTAGGTCCTAAAAGATTCTTGTACAATTTACACTTTGTTGAGTTTATTTCAAGCGGTTAGCATATTTCATGCGGTTAAGTTGTAATGTACTTGGAAGAGGTGTGTCTTCAGTAATTTTCTAAAGTCTTTCAGGTCACTGATTTCACGTAGGTCACTTGGCAAACGGTTCCAGAGTGTCGGAGCTGCAAAGGAGAAAGCTCGGTTGCTGGTGCAAGCATTAACCTTTGTGAAGTACTTCGGGATACAGAGGGTGTTGAGGTTCAGCGTTCTTCTACTTCTGTTGTTAGGTAGTTTAAATATTAGGCTGTTGAGGTGTGAGGGCGCTACATCATTTATGAGTTTGAAAGTAGTGACTAGGACCTTGTATTGAATGCGAGCTGTGATGGGGAGCCAGTGAAGCTCAATTAGTGTGGGTGTGATGTGGTCGGAGAGTCCTTTCTTCATGATGATTCGGGCTGCTACATTTTGTGCCATTTGTAATATATTTATAGTTTTCCTTGGCAAGCCTTGCAGTATGGCATTGCAATAGTCCAGATGTGGAATGATGAGGGCTTGCGTGACAGATCTGAAGTCATTATGCTCGAGGATGTTATGTAGGGGCTGCAGTATTAATCAGTTTCCTTGCGAGAGACAAAACAATATCTCAGAAGAAAGTAAAGTTCACCAATACTGTGTTTTCATTTGTAGAGCTTAGTCATTCCCCTGAGGAACCCGTAATTGGAGAAACGCTTGGCGCTGGATAGCGTTGGGAGCATTTACAACGTATCACAATGAAGTGAAAGAAATTTAAGAATTATCAACAAAAGCTAAGCGATTGTTATCTACAATTAATAAGCGAGACATATTTAAGGATTAACTTTTCACCTGTAAAAATTAGAAAAAAGGCAACAAACATATAGGTGGTCATTGATGTGACATAAGGGGAGGATACACTGCAAGTTTCAGCTTATACCCCGAGATACTGAGACCACTGGGTTGCCGAACAACAATGTCTCCTAATTGATATGAATGACAGTTCATGTTTTAAACTTATTACTTTCAGTTTACAATACAGAGGAGTTTTACCGCTATTTATGATTTTACTCTGTAAGAGTTGACCATTATATAAATTTGTGACAACCTAATGGGAGACAGCCAACATGGCTTTAGACAAGGAAGATCTTGTCTTACTAATCTGTTATGTTTTTTTGAAGGAGTGAATAAACAGGTGGACAAAGGTGAGTCGGTTGATATTGTGTATCTGGACTTTCAGAAAGCCTTTGACAAGGTCCCTCATCAGAGACTTTTGGCAAAACTAAAGAGTCATGGGATAGGAGGCAGTGTACTATTGTGGATCAGGAACTGGTTAAAAGATAGAAAGCAGAGGGTAGGGCTAAATGGCCAATTTTCCCAATGGAGAAAGGTGAATAGTGGTGTACCCCAGGGATCTGTGCTGGGTACGCTGCTTTTTGACATTCATAAATGACCTGGAAAGTGGAATAACGAGTGAGGTTATCAAATTTGCAGATGACACAAAACTATTTAAAGTTGTTAAAACCCAAGAGGATTGTGAAAAATTGCAAGAGGATCTTGATAAATTGGAAGACTGGGCATCAAAATGGCAGATGAAATTTAATGTGGACAAGTGCAAAGTTATGCACCTAGGGAAGAACAACCCAAACTATGGTTACACGATGCAAGGTTCCAAATTAGGAACCACCACCCAGGAAAAAGATTTAGGCATCATTGTGGATACCATGTTAAAACCCTCGGCCCAGTGTGCAGCGGCGGCCAAGAGAGCAAATAGAATGCTAGGTATGATAAGGAAAGGAATGGAAAATAAAACAAAAGATATTATAATGCCTCTATATCGTTCCATGTTGAGACCGCACCTTGAATATTGTGTGCAATTCTGGTCGCCGTATCTTAAAAAGGATATAGCGATTTTAGAAAAGGTTCAGAGAAGAGCCACCAAAATGGTAAAGGGGATGGAAGGATACTCCTATGAAGAAAGGCTAAAAAGGTTAGGGCTCTTTAACCTGGAAAAGAGGCGGCTGAGGGGAGATATGATAGAAGTCTATAAATTAATGAACGGAGTGGAACGGGTAAACGTAGATCGATTGTTTACGTTATCAGAATATAGAAAAATTAGGGGACATGCAATGAAGCTACAGGGTAAACTATTTAAGACTAATAAAAGAAAATATTTTTTCACTCAACGTGTAATCAAACTCTGGAATTTGTTCCCGGAGGATGTAGTAAAGGCTGTTAGTGTAGCTGGGTTTAAAAAAGGTTTGGACAAGTTCCTGGAGGAAAGGTCCATAAACCATTATTAAGAAGTGACCGAAGATATCAATGCTTGACCCAGTACAAGCATTGTTTGAACTTGTGTCTCTTGCGGAAACTGCTAGGTACATATGACCTAGATTGGCCACTGTTGGAAACAGAATACTGGGCTTGATGGACCTTGGTCTGACCCAGTATGGCATATCTTATGTTCTTATGTTCTTATGTTAGCACTTGCATACCTTAGCAATGCCGCCCTAAACTTGGGAATACGTTACACATATATCAAAAGGTTGCTATCATTAATGGCCGATAACAATGCCTAAGTTAAGCACAATTTGCTGATAGAGCTGCATCATAGCAGCCTTTCTGATATCTGTGGAGTGTGTTTCAGTTTTTGCTTCTGACAGTGTTTACCACCCCGGGGAGTGATCCCAACAGTATTGTGTACAACAGCCATGCCTGCACTGTGCCCAGGACTGGTGTGGTGGCCAGGGCTGCCAAAAGCCTCTATATTTGCACAATGCTGGCATAGGTGTGGGAGTGTGTGTCTTTCTATTCAGTGTGTTGTGATTGCCTACACCTTACTGAGCTCACATTGCTTGCACTGTTTCCAGTGTTAGCCTGCCAATGTGCATAATGAGGAGCAAGGTACTGTGGGTATGGCCCACACAGATGGCATAGGCAGGATGCATATGCACAGAATATAGGGCAATGGTTGGGACATTGTAGTACCTGAACCCCACCTGCATGGACAGGGTGGCCACAGCATGTCATGCTGGGAGGTCACTCTCACCCTGACTGAGCAGTGACCACGGCATGGCTAGGTTCCCCCATAGTGCAATACAGTGTTTTTCTCAAGTGATATTTATGAGTTCTCTTTTTGGGGCCCAATCACTGATATGCCTGTGTGGTGTGTGTGTGCTGACAACACAGTTTTGGGTGCACACAGTTTTTCTAGCAACATGCACTATGTACTAGCTAGCAGACTGTCTGCAGTTAGCATCTTTATGGCTGCAGCAGGTGCACACTGACTACCTTCTGCTGGTGATTTTCAGATTGTAGTGGGGGGAAGTTGAGCTGACTGGGCCCACTATCTATCTGCCAGTGGACCTGTCCCAAGTGCAGATCCTCAGCAGCTGTCTGTTTGCCTCCAGGACTGGAGTTGCTGGCCCTCACAGCCTGTTCTCATGTACCTCCACTACGCCCCCCCCCCCTTCCTTGCAATGGGTGGGAGTGTGGTTCTGTTGGAGGCAGATCATGTCCCCCACCCTGACCCAGAGAGGGTGGTTTGCTAAGTACATTGTCACCAAGTGAGTCCTGCCACACCCCTTCTCTCTAAACAGGTGACCTTAGCAGGCACAGTGGAAATACACTATGTTATGTGCATCATAGTCCACAAGGGCTAGACATGACTGACATTTAAAAATGGACACAGAGACCTCTGAAAGGGTCTTCAACAAATACCTATCATACACCGGCACTGATAGAAACCTACAGTACAGCCCACCTCAACCAACCCGGGTACTGCGGACCTGGTGCTGGCCATTCCACCTCACCATCAGGGTGAGCACAGAACACGCACATTGGCATGGCCTGTGGGTACTCTGTGCCAGTAACACGCACGGCCATTCCCCCCTACCAAGCTGACATGCTGTAGAGGTGCATACCCCATCTGGTGAGCAGATGTAGACTGCTGTTCTGCATGTGAATTGCATTATGGGTACTATTGGTTCTATCCTATCCTGGTAGTCACAGCAGACAGTTTTATGGTGGTGTGCACTCTTTCTGTAGCCAGCCATTGGTGTGCTAGCTACCATAGTGATGTAGCTCAGTGGTTAATGCAATGACTTCAATAGCAGAGATCATGGGTTCGGTTCCTCTCTGTTGCCCTTTTTTTATGGCTGTCCTACACAACTACGTTCATTCGTGTAACAGTCATATCTGTGCAGATCTGTGCTGCCGCCACATTATACCCTCATCACTGTTGCCATTCATCCTTCTGTCCGTCTATGTATGTGTGCCAGCTGTGTGGCGTCCTGCCCTAATGTGCAGGCTGCTACCCCATGTCTTGCACTGGCACACTTTTCTGCATTGCGGCTCTTCATGCTTGCCTCTCCTGTGTCTGCTCTGCATGGCACTGCTCTCCTCTGTCCTCCTGTCATTGCACTTATCCTGCCACCTCTACCTCCTCTGGTGGACACCTATCCTCATCCTCTGCAACACACTGTCATTGTTGCCCTGTACATTACCATCACCCTGTACATCGGTACAGCTGCCCCCGATATGTTTGTCCACTTTACCTGCTGCCACATGGGCTGCACGCAGATTTGGCTGGTCCATGAGCTTCATCATCTACTTCCTTCCATCACTTGTTCATTGCCTTTCCTTGGTGCTCAATGCAGTGTTATGGTTACATCTGTGTTTGATCCATACATTTCATGCTTGTGACTTTGGGGCACCTTTGTGCCCCTGGGCACCATCTCCTGTGTTACCTTGGCATCTCTGGGGCATCTTTCACGGCACCTTAGGTTTGACCAGCTTATGGGGCACCTTATATGTTGCCTTGGAGGGTGACAACCTTTCCTGCCACCCTCTGGGGCACATTATGACCTGCCTTGGATGACGTGGTGCTTTATGATGTGCCTTATGGTGCACCCTAAAAGGTGCATTAGGTTGCCGCACTGGGGTGAGGCTTTTTTGGCTGGCAGTGCAAATTGTTGGGATGTGTCTGACTGTTACAAGCAGGAAAAGGGATTGCCTCAGACAGTCTTTTATCTGAGCCCATTGAGGGATCAAACTCATGACCACTGTATCAGCAGTCAATGTAACTAACCAGTGTGCTACACCTCTGTTGCTGTGTGTGCAGGTCAGCGTGCCTAATTAAGGCTAACACGTGTTAACGTGCCACAGCTCCCTCTATCGCACGATAACAGACTTTATCGCACGATAACCCAAAATGCTACCTTAAGACTGGAACACCCACTCCTTATATGGCATCCTTCACATTATCGCTGCAGCTAGCACCAGGAACATTAAGGCGGTTTAGTAAACATACCCCATAGTGTCTTCTTGCTCCCTTTTAAGCCCTGTAGTTCCAAAGCTTTAATATTATTTTTTACATATAGTGCTATTCCTCCTCCCTTTCTTCCTTCTTCCTTGATTGGCTACCGAATATTTAAACAGATAATATAGTTTACAAAGGTTAGGCATGAGGGGCCTGATATTGATTTGGGCAGGTTATGTACCACTACGGCACATAGCCCTGCTCACTGACTCTTAACCCCAGATATTCAGTGAATATAAGGGGATTGCTGCAAAAGCCAGAAGCCGCAGTAGCTAACCAGGTAGCAGTGATATTGCATGCTGCCCGGTTAGCTCCTGTGCCTTAAAGATTAGTGAGGCTTTTCCTTGCCTATCTTTAAGGCGCAGATTGCTAATTGTGCAGCATGCAATATCACTGCTGCCTGATTAGCACTTGTTGCTGCCTCTGCTCCACCCCAGAACTCCCCTGACATGCCCAATGCTAACCGGTATCATCGGGGTGCGTAGAAGAGTTAGAAGGGGATATTCAATGGTACTAACTGTGTGCCATTGAATATCCCCATTTAAGGTATTTAAACAGTTTATTGAGCTGTAAACCGTGTAAATGCTTTTTGAATATTGGGCCCAAGATCTCTAGTTGGCATCCTTTAGATAAAGATGTATCATAAGGTTCTCTTTATTCACTTCTATTTAACATTTATTTAAATCGTGCACTTAGGTACAGACTTTCACTTATATGCTGACATTATATTATTTGAGCCATTTAGTACATGTATTAGTTCTTCATTATAAATAATTTCCTTTTTTGATCAAATTTCATTGTGGGGAGAACTGATCCCCATGGAAACCCCTGTGTAAGGGGAATCCAGTTTGACACCCAATCTGATAGTCTAGCTTGATGCATCCTATCACTAAGGGATATGTTTACTAAACCGTCTTAATGTTACCGGCGCTACTTGCAGTGATAATATGAAGAATGGCATATAAGGAGTGGGCGTTCCAGCAGCAAGGTAGCTAGAATCTGTATTGCACGATAGTGGGCTCTGTGGCACATTAACGCACGTTAACCCTAAGTTCATGCCAGCCCAGTACTAGACATGATAAAGATGTAGCCCACTGGTTACTGCAATGACTGTGGATGCAGAGATCATGAGTTTGATCCTGCAGTGGGATTATGTAAGAAAGTTGTCTGAGGCAATTCCTTTTAATCTAAATCAGTGCTGTCTGAGGCATTTCCTTTTTAAGTTAAATCAGTGCTGCCAGCAAAAACACCCGTACAGTGCCATAACATAAGGTGCCGCATAAGGCGCCCTATAAGGCACTCCATAGCACATATTATAAAGTGCACTGTCCGCCAAGGTGCCTTCTAATGTGCTCTATAGGACACTTTATAGGGTGCCTTATGAGGCATCTTAAGGTTACAGCACTGTGAGGGTGTATTTTGCTGGCAGCACTGATTTAAATTAAAAGGAAAAGCCTCAATAAATAACACCACTGTGGGATCAAACCCATGACCTCTGCCTGTGCAGTCATTGAAGTAACCAGTGGGCTGCATCTCTATAACATCTAACACATGGCTGGCTGGCTACAGAAAGACTGCAGGTCACCACACAAATTGTCTTCTGTGGTTACCAGGATAGGGTAAACCCACCCGTACCCATGTTGCACTGCACATGCAGATCAGCAGTCTACAGCTGATCACAAGATGGGGTATGCACCCCCACAGCACCTCATCCTGGTAGGGGGAACTGACCGTGTGTGTTACTGGGACAGAGTAGCTATACACCTGACATTGTGTGGGTCCTGTGCTCACCCTGAGGGTGAGGTGTGGTGCCCAGCACCAGGTCCGCAGCACTTGGCTTGGCTGAGATAGGCTATGCTGCAGGTCCACATCAGTGCCACTGTGTGATAGGTAGTCCTTGCAGACAGACCTAAGGTACACCTGTGTCCATCTGTATTTCCCAGTCATGTCTAGCCCTTGTGGACTATGATGCACCCAGAATAGTGCATATCCTGTGTGGCTGCCATGGTCACATGTTATGGGGGGGAGAGGGAGGGGTGTGGTGGGGAGGGGTAGGGTGAGCGGAGGGGAGGGGAGGGGGAGGTACATGGTTTGCAGAAGCCACAGCTGGGACTTGAACTTGTGACCTTCTGCCCCTGAACACACTGGCTGTGTGTACTGCACCAAACTGTGGCTATAGAGGTAGATCATTCCCTGGGGATACCATGCTGTTCATCAGACAGACCTTGTCTGTTGCAGTGCATGGCACCTACCTAAATGGGACTTGGTTGTGGTCTGCTGTGGGCAGATGCCACTGCCCCCTCCACCACCAGCACCCCTTTGCCACCATGCTGACATGCCCTTTTGCCGGTAGTGCTGGTGGTGCGCAGTCCCAGGCCATCCAATGTGCCAGTAGGCGGCTGCCTATGGTGCATGATATGGGGAAGGGGTGCCTGCATAGACATCCACGCTTCCCCCCCCCCAAACCACCTGCTGATGTTATGTGCTCTTTGGGGTACTTTCTGGGTACTGTCCCCTAGGACACTGTGGGACACACACTCATGGCCATGTTTGCCCTTGGTCAGTTGATGTCTTGCTGGTTTTCCGCTTCTACATTCCTATGTGTCACCTAGGCATCTGCCTATCCCACCCTGTGCCCCAGCTGCCATGCTGCATGTCCCGCCTTCAGCCCCTTGTACCCCATTTGCAGCCTCACCGTAGTGCCCTCTCATACTTGGACACTATGATATTGCTGCACATGTGTCACTACTATCACTTTTCTTGGTTTTCCTGCCTTTGCTGCACATTGCTGACTGAAATGGTCTCTCTCCCCTGCAAATGTGCCTCTAGTGCGAGGTTTTCACTGGTGCTAATTTTCAGACCTTCATTTCATGGCGTTAGTGTGCATGGGGCCTCTCCCCGCCCACTCTCTGCCCATTGACCCCTCATCTCAGCCCCTGGGGAGCCTTCCTCTGCCCTCTGGAGAGCCGTACCCACCCTCTGTGCACCTTAATGCTGCAGAACACGTTATCACATGATATGTGACGTTCTCGCATGGTAATATGCCATTATCGTGTGATAATGTCACTTATCGCGTGATAACATTGCAGCTGCGACGTTAGCGCCATTTAGTAAACATACCTATTCATCACAAAGAACAAAAACTTTTCTCCCCCCACGTCTTTAAAGGTAAGAGACGCAGAGTTCCCAAGTAATCCCACGATACGCTACCTCGGTGTTATGCTTGACCAACATCTCGACTTTAAAGCGCACATAAACAACACCGTCAGGGCTATATACAGTAAGATCAGGACACTACAACACCTAAGACCCATGCTGGCACCCGAGGACTTCCGAACAATATTCCAAGCGCTGGTTACACCTCATTATGACAGCCTCCCCAAGAGCACCCTAAACCCATTACAACTCGCGATGAATGCTGCTGCCTGCATCCTCTGTGGAGTATCCAGAAGGGACCACATAACCCCCATCCTTAAGGACCTACACTGGATACCGATTAACTGCAGGATCACATACAAGGCACTACTCCTTATCTTCAAAGCCATCAACAAGATATCCCTCCCTCCCTCACAGCCCTCCTTACCCCCACCCCCAACAACAGATCAAGAAGGATAATAGCCACCAACACACTGATTATCCCCATGGAAACTACAAAATGTGCACAAACAACTAGGAACAGAGCCTTTGCTTTCTACGCCCCAAAGTGCTGGAACAACCTCCCACCCAATATCAGATCGATCAGAGATCTCACACAATTCAGGAAAGCCCTCAAGCATCTCCTATTCCTTCTACACTTCTCGCAACACAACAGTACCTCCCCACTTCCCACACCCCAATCCGCTCAAGCAGTGCCCCACACATCACATGCAAACTAGGACAAATCTAGACTCATACCCAACCACTGGATATGTTCAACGATGTCAATCAATGGTGTACATAACAAATCTGTGACAGTAATACTATGAATATTACCAGCACCATAAACTGTAACAACCGACATATGTGAATGTATATATACTAAGGCTTTGTACTGTAAATAACCAATAAGACTCAGACCTAACCATGCGGTTATGGTCTAACATGTAAATAATCACCCTAGCGACAATTTATGATCATCTAAAATGTAAATAGTTCCCCCAGTTACAACTCCAAGTTACTGTTCCTGTTCAATGTAAGCACAAGGCAGATCTGCCCCGCCCTGTACAAGAATTGTTAATTGTGAACCGCACTGATATTAAAGAGCGCGGTATAGAAAAGCTTTTAAATAAATAAATAAATACCCCTAAGTTAGGATTGAAATTTATAACACTGATGCCCCTATCCCCATCAGCCTCAATCTTTCCAAAGAACATCATGGTTTATTGTATCAAAGACTATGGTGATATGAAGAAAAATCAACAAATAAACAAATCCAGCCTTCTGTACAGCATGCATCAATCAAATAGAGACTATCAATGTTTCCACACTGCAGCCATAGCAAAACCCATGCTGCTGTTTAGTCAAATCAATAAAATTCTGCGGCTGCACCAAAACTGCCCATTCCAGATTAACCTCTCCCTCCCACTCCCAGTGTCAATCCGTCTTATTGATGATACAGTTCCTGTTTGAGACAAAGTTTGCTACCTAGGAATGTTATTAATTCATGATTATCATGTAAACCCCAAATAGTGAAAGTGTGTTTTATAAACTTTGGTTCAAAGTTTGTGTGTTCTTTTAGATCGTATTGAATTCTGAACAGGTGTACAGTCCTTAAATTTACCCACTCTTGATTACTGTAATATTCTCTATCTTGGGTTACCATTATAATTTATGAGAAGGAAGAGGCACCGTGGGCTCATGTGGAAAAAAGGAATAGAACTACTACTTACAATGATATAATATACAGACTTCCCTTGCAGACTGAAGAAATAGAGATTTAATTGAAAAGGAGTTCTATTGATAGGTGAGTTCTATTTGCTGGATGTCGAATAGGACATCCTGACTGCAAGAAGGGAAGTAACCAGGGCCAGCCCCAAAGTTGATTCAAGGTGTTGGTATCCTAGGCAAACCTTAAACTTTTTAAGCCCCTTGGCTATCAAAATCTATTGTTTAGCTTTGAATTCCCTGCTCTTGCCCACACCACAGAAGTTGTCACCCTAGGTGACTGCCTAGTTTGCCTGATGGTTGGACCGGCCCTGGGAGTAACTTTACTTGAGCCTTATAAAATTACCTCATAAACACTTGGATAGAAAAGGGAGCCGGCTGGAAATCCATGTATACTAAAGCTATGAAATGGCATTTTAGAAAGGGCATCCAAGTGCAATCTGGGACACTGAGGGTAGAACATGCAAAAAAGATGCTGAAGATATCTATGTTTCAGCCTGCTTTTGGAATCATAGATGCCCCCAACGTGGATGCCTATGCCAGCATCCATATAGACATCCTTGCTATGAAACTGTGGAATGGGGACATCCATCTCAAACAAGACTGCATATAAATATATCCGCAGGTGTCGCAAAACAAAAATATGAGCCTCCATTCCCTGTTAGTTAGTAAAGGGGATATGAGTGTACCTCCTTCTCCACAATAAACAAGCACTTTTCAGATATCTATTTGTGTCTAGAGCAGGTATAATTTTTGATGTGGCTCAGGACATTCAGGACTTTCTGAACTCATGCGAGAATGTCCAAGTTAACACTCTGGCCACACCTACACCAAATACCCATTCAGATTTGGATGTCCTCGCTCTAGGGACATCCACAGACCTGGTTTCTAAAATAGAAATATAGAAACGTAGAAAAATGACGACAGAAAAAGACCACATGGCTTATCTAGTCTGTCCTTCCATATCAACAACTACAACAGTCCCCTTTTTATTGAAACATAGAAAAATGACGACAGAAAAATGTCTCTGGGGATGGCTCTGTGCTTTCAACAACAACATGCCCATTTTCAGAAGTCCAAAGCATGAATATGGATTCTAAAATAACCACCAAAGTATGGGAAATACTGTTTCAGATCTCGATGCTGTAATGGGAGAGACTACCTTGAATATAGTGGTAGTTTTGGAGATTTGGTTCATGGAGAACCATGACTGGGATGTAATTATACCAGGATATGATCTATTCATCAAGGATAGGTGGAAGAAAAGGAGGAGGAGTGGTGCTATGTATAAAAATTAATATTAAAGCAAAAAACCATTTTTTGAAGAGACTGAGTGACCAAAAGAAAAGATAAAATATATAGAAATGAGTTAGTGGTCATTCCATGAACTAGGGCCTTGAAGAAGTTACTTCCCCTTGTCCCTCAGGAGGTAAGGAGAGGTCTCCCCCTCACCAGAATCATAACCCTTGAAGCTGCCTAGCCCACATTCCGCTGGGGACCCAATAAAATTTCATTTTCAAATCTGCACATGTACTTTCAAACAAAATTCTACCTGAACAAAAATCAGATACAAATAACCATGCATACTTTGTACCCATAAAGGTCATGGATAAAATGGATGTATGGTCTTTATCCCAGTGGGTCCATTTGAAAATTGTTCCCATTGTATGTCTTATCTCCCTCTCCTTTGGCAGCTTTAAACTAGGAGTCATCAAAGTCTAACTTTCCATCTTAGGAATGATTATATTAATCTTCTTATCCATTTTTTTCAATCCATCATAAAAATAAGGGTAAAAGTCTTGAATTCTGGGACACGTTAAAGTTAGCAAATAAGTGCTTCTCAATATGTTCAAAGTTTAAACAGCTCAATCATTTCTAAAGACAATAACAACATCTTATTTATGAAGGGACATTGTAAGGAACATTACTACATGCTTTCTTGTAGTGATAGCACAACAGATTATTTTTATAATGTCATCCTTGGTATTTGATAAAAATGTCATTGTTCTTGTAAGCAGTATTCTTATCTCTAGAATTCATTCTGTACAAGGAACACAAGGATTCCAAAGATGCTCTTACAGATAATGTTCTAAGAGCAAGAGAACACATTAGTCCACGGCAATTATTAGGGGCCTGATATTCAACTGCTGTAGTGACTGGAATCAGTCAAATTCTGGCCACAACTAATTCTAAAGCACATTTTATATTGTGTGTGGAGATCAGAATTGAGACTTTAAGGTCACGATGCAGAATTTGAGAAGAGGCTCTACTAAATGTTGAGACTGTTTTAGAATAGTGCAGGACTGAAAGTGCTTTTTCCTGATATGTGGAGCCAGAGCTCCTAATCTGGAAATCTACACATGGGGGAAACTCAGCAACTTCCACGTAGAAGTTGGCATTTCACAACTTAGACGTGCAAGTGTTGGTGCTTATTTGTGTATGTCAACCATTTTGCAAACCTACATGTATAAATGTTGCCAATTAACCACAGAGGCTGCTGTCTTTATCTAATTTCAGTTAGGAAGGGAGAATAACCAAAGGAGGAATTAAATAATTACATAGTTCACATCCATAGGGCCATCAAAATCACCCTGCTGTGCAGCTCAAGGCATAACATTTATTTTTTTTTTATATACTCACATATTAGTTGTTATATACCTCTTTGTATCAGAGCGGTTTACAGAAATCATTGTAACTACTGCACAAGGCAGTTTACAAGGAACAATTATAGAACGGTTTACAAGGAACAAGGAATAAGTATGTAACAATTGTACAACTAACAAACGATGACGTGCAATAGATATTTAGCAAAAACAAAGAAGTGCAGAACTATTTACAGGAGGTATTAACGTTAGTGGTCTGGGTGATATCCTGGAGTAATGTGAGTCAAGTGCATGGAGACAGAAAGTAGTTGATGAGTGTGGTGAAGTGTTGATAGGGCAATGTATGGGGTCTGTGGTGGCAGAAAACATTGATAGTAGTCTGTAAAGATGAATATTTTGAGATGTTGTCTGAAATGAGTTACGTCTTTGATTTCTTTTAGAGTGTTAGGAAGACTATTCCATAGGATAAGGGTATTGAGTGAGAATGCCCTATTGGTTATAGATTGGTTTAGTGTCCTGGAACTAATAGGAGTGGATAGCATGTCTCTTTTAGTTCATGAGTGTTGTTGAATGTTTATCAGTGTGCTGCGGTATGTTGGTGCTATATTGTTTATTGTTTTAAAAATGATCATGAGAGTTTGAATTTGATTCTTTGAAGTATTGGGGGCCAGTGGAGCTGAAACAGGATGGGTGTTATGTCATCAGATATACTGTCTTTCATAATTTTGTGTGCAACTGTGTTTAGAGCACGTTGTAGGGTCTTTACGGTTTTCTTTGGGAGACCATGCAGTATGCTGTTACTGTAGTCGAAATGGGGGCTTATGAGCGCCTTGGCTACAGAACGGATGTCCGTGGGGGAGAGCAGTGGTCTCATATGCTGAATCATTCTGGTTTTATTGTAAACTGTGTGTCCGGTTCTGACTGGGCACACAATGGATTTGTCCTGTGGGGCATGCCTGCAGCTGCCCAGCCCTGCCACCCACCCCCTTAGTCCCAGCAGCACAGGCAGACTACATCAAAGTGAGTCTCTATGAGGGACCTCATCTGGGGCAGAGGCCCTGCCACACATACCATTGCAGTCACATCATAGACCCCTTGTACCTACTGTGTCAGTGGCAGTGTTGCTGTAGAGGTGTATATATTGCACAAAATCAGCTCCATACTGGATAAGGCACCTGTCATGTCACAAAGGATGGGCCTTCTGCTGCCACTGATTTTGGGGACCTTTTTGTACAACCTTTATGGAGCCTCTAAATAATAAATGTCTGGGTGGGATTCTTAGACCCCTTATGCCACATGGGCCTAATGTTTACTGCTGACCCCAGGATTGGCCCTACCATTAAGAGACTGTGTTCTTTGCACGTGGCCCTGCTTTTCCATCTCACAATACAACCACTGATAGTTGCAAATGAAACTGGGGGGTGAGTGGTAGGGCTGGGCAACTGCGGGCATGCCCCATCAGCACAATTCCATTCCGGCTGTCCCGGCCCTCTGTGTGCCCAGTCAGAACTGGACACAGTGGGAGTCGCACTACTGATCTCGTAGGACACGCCTAGCCCCAGAGGACCAGATCCGCAAACAGGCCTGTACGCACAGGCCAGGTTCACAAAGCAGCCCAGCCTGCATGTACAGGCCTTCCACAACTAAATTGGTCTGGCCTGTACAAAGGAGCCACAGCGCCATCGCATCCAGTTACCATGATGCTGCTGCTCCATTGTATCCCCACGATCCCCAGCCATCATTGCCTGTACCACTTCCCCCACAGCCTGACCCCTGCTCCTGACTCCCTAGGCTGGGGTAAGGCTATGGGGGGAGGCTCCCTGCCCCTCCCACTGCTTTTCAGCCCCAGGCCTGTGGTCCATTGCTGCATGCGGGAACCTATTCCACCTCAGAGGTGGGAGATGTTCTCTGGCTATGCTGTTGGCCCCGGCATACAGGGCCAGTATTTGTATTGGCCCTGTATGTCTGAGGTCAACAAACACCATGACCCTGCTTAACTCTGCCCCCATCCAGCCCTCTGCCGGCCCCATCTACCTTCCCCATATAACGTGTGGGTAAGTTAGACTGGATTGAGAGGGATTGCGGATAGTGGGGAGGGACACCCCATCAGGCCGTCATTCCCACTATACATGGCATGGACTGGGCCTGCATATGTACACATATTGGCCCGCCATGCTGTGAGCCATTCAGGCACTGTAGGCAGTCACCACACACCCAACCCCTTTCCCCCCTTCTGCCACTACATGCCCTCCAGCCCCAGGTGACCTGGGTCAACATCCGTATCAGGCCTGTATGTCCAGGGCCACAGACCATCCACTGCCCCCCTTTCCACACCACCACCCTGACCCTTTCCCACCTCTGGCTAGTCTCTTGGTATGGCCACCATGTACATACCGAGAGATTTGTCAGAGTCGGTAGAGGTGGCCAGTTTACAGGGATGCATGTCCACACAGGACCCCCATCCCCACTATTCAGGCCTCAGAGTGACCCTCTATGTGGATATACACATGGACACAGTGTTGCAAGGCAACATTATTTATTTGTCGCATTTACATTCCCCATATGCATAATCCCCATATTTACAAATGTTCCCTATGCCCCCCATTGGCAGACATCCCAGGGGGCCTCATTACAATGACCTACATGGGATCAGGAACGCCTCCGTTAGCCACTCCACAGCCCATGTGAGGGCCTGGAGGTTGCCTCTGATCCCATGTAGGTGATCAGCAATGAGCCCCAAGGGCCCCTCCTCAACCTGCTCTGCTGCCCCTGCCCCTGCCCCTGCCTCTGCCCCATCCCATCCCATTCCTCCACTTCCTGCCCCTCTCCCATCCCCTCCCCCCATGCTTCCCCCTCCTCCATTCACTAGGTGTCCGTGGATATGGTGGCCTGAGTTCCCCCCTTCTAGGAATGACTCTTCTTTCTTCTCCCCCTGCTCCTGAGGGCCACCCACCCAGGGGTGCCCTGCCTCCCACCCTGTGGTGCCCTGGCCAGATACCATAGCACTGTCCCGCCTCTCCCCTCAGGGGAGTGGGACACCACCATGAGGCCCAAGGTGATCACCTCATCCCCACTCTCCCCTGATGGGGAGGTGCTGGACAGTACTGTGAGGCTGGAGGTTGGTGTGCGGGCCATTATGGTGGTGGCAGGGCTCCTCGTTGCAGCTGGTACAGGTTGCTGCTCCTCCTATCCCTCCTCAGCCACCGTCTCGCCATGGGCCTTCTCCTCCTACTCCTCTTCTTCCTCCACTGCAGGGGGGGGGGCTGTTCACAACTGGAATGGCTGTGGAAGGGATGCAGAGAGGTGGCTGTTAGTTTCAGTGGGTGGGGGTGTCGGGCTGCCAAGTCCCCATTGTCAGATGCCTCCCCATGCTCTGTCTGCTGTTGCCCCTGGATGCCCAGTCACTCCAGTCCTGTGCCATGTTGCATGTCATGGCCCCATTCCTGTGCCATTTCCCCACACTCACCTCGCTCCCACTGCAGCTGCTACAGTATGTGTCACAGGAGTTGTGGCCTATTGCGCCTTAGGGCGCGGAATCAAGCTCTGAGCACCTCTGTCTCCCGCAAGACATGGAACCATCTGTGGAGACAGGAAATAGGTGTCATACATACGCACATTTCTTTCTCCCCCCCCCCCGTCTGTTACTGCAGATGCCTGCCTGCATACACTGCACCCTGTCTCATCCTGCTGCCATGTCTCCAGTGCTGCCACACCCCAGTCCGGGGCTTGCCTGGTCCCTCAGGCCTCTTCTGTCCTGTGTGCCTGCATTGCGGACTGGTGAGACCATCCACAGGGACACTGCTGCCTGCAACATGAGCTGAGATTGAAACCAAGGTGGCAGGCAGGATTGCCAACCATTCTCACCTTTGCACAGTGCATCAGTGTGAGTGTGAGTGTGTGTGTGTGTGTGTGTGTGTGTGTGTGTGTGTGTGTGTGTGTGTGTGTGTATATCCAATGTTTTGTGGCTTTCTTCACCTCATTGAGCCTTGCAGTGCCTAAACCAGAAGTGGCCAAGTCCAGTCTTTGTGCATTACAATTCAGCCTGGTTTTTGTGATGTCCCTAATGATTATTCATGAGATATATTTGCATTCACTCCCTCCTCTTTACACTGCTGGTGCCTTTAATGCCCATTAATGCAATGTTTTGACAGCATAAATGGGGAAAGGGTGCCAATAATGAGCATTAACGGCACACTGGCTCCCTTAACATGCTTTAGTAAACATACCCCAAAATGAATATCTTGGATTTCCTAGTATGAGGCCAGCTACATAGACAAATTTCATGCATTGCCTATCTTTAAGGCACAGAGCGCTAACCGTGTAGCATTGAAAATCAGTGCTACACAGGTAGCGCCATGGCCCACCTCCGCACCACCCCGGAATTCCCCCAACATGCCCTGATGTTAACCGCATAGCATCATGGCGCGTAAGGGAAAAACCAGGGAATTTTCAAAGGTAATACCCATGTAGGTGCCTTCAAAAATTTCCTGTTAAGGCATTTACATGGGCAACTAGGACAGTTACCCATGTAAATGCCTTCGAAAATCAGGCCCTTATTTCTTTGATCCATGAACATGCACTATGCACTATAAATTGGGCAAAAATATTTTTAGCGTGTGTGTAGTTAAACTTTAATGTGCACACTAAAACATCTCACTGCGATGCATGAAATTTGTCTACATAGCTGGCCATTTAGGGTATGTTTACTAAAGCACGTTAAGGGAGTCAGTGCGCCGTTAACACACGTTATAGATTTTCAATGCTACACAGGTAGCTCCTGTAGCCTTAAAGCTGTTCAGCGATACCTGGATTTTCGATGCTGGGGCCACATATGACCCCGCTATGGAAAATCCGGGTTAGGCGGGGGGGGGGGGGGGTTATGCACCAATGCGGCACATAGCTCCACCCAGATCAAAATCGTGCCCTAAATGTTTAAGAAAATTAATGAATAAATAAAATAGACCCGTTCATGTAAATGGCTGCAGAATATTCTATGGCTATATCATAAAAAAATTGCGTTAACCAAAGTCTATTATTTCCATACAGTGTACCAAAACAGCCTTACCATGCAGAGTATGATAGAGTTGTAATTTATGTCATTCATGGATTAAGAATATCATTCATGATCATACTTGAATTCTTTTAAAAATAATGTAAGGTGGCATACAAAGATAAAATATTTAATTTTGTCCTATTCTGTGCATGCAAATGCCAGGAGAACATGGGCAGTCCCAGACTCCGACTGTCCACAATAGATTCCAAATGGAAAGATCATTAAACATGTTCAGGATTGTTACTATTCACTGTCTCACTGAAAGCCTGATTTATAAGGCTGTTCCCCATTCTCTGTCTATAGGGAAAACGCATTGTAAATCAGGCTCAGGGTATCTTTTGATGCCCTTATGACTCTTTTTACTGAAATGGTGAGTAAAATGGCCTCAGATCGATGCCTTCTAATGATAGTGATTGTAGCAAGAATGGAAAAAGCTATAAACTTAAGCCATTCCCTTTACTGTTTCAAGATTGCAGTCTTTAGGTCATGTACAGATATATCTTGCCAAGGAAGATCAAGAGATTATGATCCTCAGGCTGTTGTGAAAGTGAGAAGTTAGTATATGACCTTCTATTAACATTGTAAAATTTGCTACTGGAAAGGATGGATTTTTTTTATTTTGATTGTTATGTTTGAAATAGTGTTTATACCAGGGGTGTCCAACCCTGTCCTAGAGGGCCGCAATCCTGGCAGGTTTTTGGGATAGCCCTAATGAATATGCATGAGATATATATGCATTAGAGATATCCTGCCAACCTGACTGGTTTGTGGCCCTCCAGGACTGCATTTGGAGACCTCTGCCTTACACCTCTGTCACTTAAGATTGTGAGTGGGCAAGGTACAGATGTCCTAGACATCAAAAGGGTAGATAGAATTTGTCACATTCCTCCTTGATTCTCACCACCACCAAAATGTTGTCTAAAAAAACATTTTGCTGGTGGTGAGAAGCGAAGAGGAATGTGACAGATGTTGTCTACCCTTTTTGATGTCTAGGACATCTGCACCTTGCCCACTCACAATCTTAAATGACAGAGGTATAAGGCAGGGGTCTCCAAATGCAGTCCTGTAGGGCCACAAACTAGTCAGGTTGGCAGGATATTTCTAATGCATATATAGCTCATGCATATTCATTAGGGCTATCCTAAAAACCTGTCAGGATTACGGCCCTACAGGACAGGGTTGGACACCCCTGGTTTTTACAGTTCTCAAATCATATAAATCAACCAATGCTGAACAGATAACAGGCAAGCAATCTGTTTTGGATTTAACTACAATATAGTACAGTATACAATGCAATGAATGTCACATCAACATAGCAAAAGTAACAATATTGTATTTGTCTAATCATGTAACTCTTGTGCCAGGCAGGCGGGGCAGATGGTCCAGGCTCCCCTTTCTTCTTCCCGGTATCCAGGGCCAGCCCGTCCACTAGGCGAATTAGGCAGTCACTTAGGGTGACAGACTCTGGTGGGCGGCATAGCTTATTCCTCATGAAGCAGGAGCTCAGTGCTGTGGCAGGCTATGAAATACCTGCATGCATGAGTGCAGTTATAGCCTGTCACTCCTGTCCCCTCCAACAGGAAGTTATGTTGAAGGAGGGGCAGGAACAGCAGACCATGAGCGCATACGCATGTGAGCACTCTAATACCCAACATGCTGAAGTGGCAGCTGAACTATTTCTTCAGCACAAGAGGAGATACCACTGACAAAATGGATGATAGAGGGGTGTAACATAGCATGCTAGATAGCATTACAGATAGGGGGGTAGCATGGAGAATATGTATAGTGCAGCAAAAAAATGTTAATTAGCTTCAATAGCATCAGCAAAAGCTGTAATTCCTCTTGGGACACAGACCTTTTCCTGCTAGCAAATACTACTCTTTCTCAAGTCAGATTCAGAAGGTCAGTGGACCTTGCAGATCCTATCTACAATCCTCTTAGCTCAATCTACACACAAAAAGAATAGGAATGTTACACCTTATAGGTTTTTCCCCTTGCAGGGAGGTCTATCTCTGGGGTTTTCCTGTAGGTGAGTAGTCCAACAGTACCAAAACCAATGTTTGGATGGATCTCTTCGCACCCTGGGGGTCTACCCCCTTCTCTGGGCAATGGTTCTCTCCCTGGTTCCAAACTAGCCCTCACCAAGCTCCTTTTGGCAACACAAATGTGGTCAATATGTAAATTAAGTAGGAAGTATGCAAATTATGTCTTCCCAACCTCCTTCAGTTCAAGCAAACATGCACATCAAATTTCATCATAAACTCTCCCCCTACCCATTTTAAGTCCCTAGTTCAGCCGGGTTGCATCGCAGATGTTATATTACCTAGATGCTCTGCCACCTCCCACGTAGCTTCCTATTGCTACATCCACCCTGAGTCTTGTGGGCTGTCTAGTGGTTGAGTATCCATGGGGGGGACTGCCCTGGGTTTTTTTTTTATATATATACACACACATATACTTTATGGATTTTAAGATTACAGTAAGGCAAACAAAACAATAAGCACACTGAAACAATGAAGCATACCCATGCCCTGCCCTCTCACCCTGGCTCACTGAAAAGTCAGATTATATTTGCTCTACAGACTTAATCACCAATGAAAAGATAACAATACTACAACTGACTATGAGGGGATGCTTCCATAATTCTTACAGGGGTTCTATGCTTAGCCTTGCACAGGCAGAGAAACTGTCCAATAACGCCCACTTGTCAAAGTTAAAGCCTGCCTTATCTGGGTAATGAATTTTACTGTACAGTTTCTTGTACCTGGCATATTGGCAAACAAGATTCCACCATATCTCCGGGCTCAGCTTCAAGGGTTCCTTCCAATTAGTAAAGATGACTTTTAAAGCAACAGCTATCATAAAATTGAGGAGGAACTGTTTCTCCTTAGTTAAGCCGAGAGAGCACCCCGCCGATCTTAAACATACAGTATTCCAGGATAAAACAGTTGAAATGCTTAATATTCTTTGTATTCTGGCCCATATAAGTCTCCAAAATCTCTGAACGTTAGAGCACTCGAAGATCATGTGCATATATGTGTCTGATTCTATCTGGCAGGACCAACATTTGCCTGTTGCAGACTTGTCCCATTTGGCCAATTTAACCGGCGTAATAAAGGCCCTATGCATAAAAAAGAAAAGGGATTGTGTAGCCGCTGCAGACCTGGAGACCCTAGTAGCCGGCCCCCAAATGGAACTCCATACCTTAAATGAGAGGGGACACTGTGCCTCTGCTTCACAAATTTTTTCAAGGCCCTTCAGATGGAGTGGGGCATTATCTCTCAAGCAAGCGTAAAACCTAGACGCTACATTCGCCAACATTGCTGTTTCCATTAATCTTTTTATATAACAGATTCTCAGAAGCCAAATTAGTTATATGATATTGGCCGCTTTGCCACTATGTTTGAGCTGAAGCCAATAAAAAAAAGACAGAATTGGGTAGAGAAAACTCCTGTTGTAGAGAGGGAAAGTCCTTCCAGCCCTTAGGGCCTAACACCTGACCCAAAAACCAGATATCACTTATTTGCCAACTCTTCCATGCAAACATCTTGCCGTTGATTTTAAACATGGGATTCCACCACAGTGGGAGCAACCTAGAGGGAGGATTCTCTATCCTGCAGCACTGTTCAAAGGACAAATAGGCCTCTTGCGTCACAGCTATCACCCTACCCACAGAGGCCCTTTCTGGATGCTTCATACCTAAAAGCAACCAGATTGGGCAGGGATCGACTACACGCCTCTCCACTTCTAACCAAACTGACCTGCAGGCCACTTCATCAGCACAGGCCCACAATGCACCCTGCTTTAATAGAAAGGCCGGGTGATAATTGTGAAAATCAGGGAATTGCACCCCCCCCCCCCTTGTCTTTTGAGGCCTTTAGCTTTTTGAGGGCAATTCTGGGTTTCTGGCCACCCCACAAGAATCTGCTTAAACAGCTTTCCAGTTCACCGTATACTCCGGGCAATAGGGAGAACGGAAGCATACCTAGCAAGCAGTTGATTTTGGGCATTAGAGACATCTTTATTTCTTCTAGTCTTCCCCACCAAGTAAGATGGAGGGGAGATCATGCTAACGTTAGGTTCTTTATAACTTGTAATAGATCCTCTATATTTTTTTGAATGGCTTGCTCCATGGGGATTCCATATTTGACTCCCAGGTATTTAATATTACCTACTTCCCAATGAAATGGAAATGCAGCCATGGATTCTGTGGTTGCAATGTTATTCATGGGGAAGGCGACTGACTTAGTCCAGTTTATTTTGTAGCCCGATAACCTTGAGTAGTGTTCAATCAGGTTTAGTATCTCAGGAACTGCAGAAGGTTGCGTAAAAAGTAGAAGATCATCTGCATATGCTGAAATTTTTACTTGCCAGTCGTCAACTACAATGCCACTTATCGCTATATTTTGTCTAATTGCAATGGTCAACAGAACAAGGGCCAGGTTAAAAAGCAAGGGGGACATAGGATAGCCCTGAGGAGTGCCTCTATGTAGAGGGAAGGGGCGCGACAGAGTACCATTTGCACAGATCCGCGCACTAGGATTCGAGTATAGCACTCGAATCATGCTAATGGCTAATCATGCACAGAGGATCTCTAAAGGTAAAAACTGGACTGTTGTAGTTGTTGTTATGGAAGGACAGACTAGATAGACCATGTGGTCTTTTTCTGTCATCATGTTTCTAATGAAATGTGGACCTAGACCAAACCACTCTAGGGTTCTAAACAGAAAGGGCCACTCTAGCCTGTCAAACGCCTTTTCTGCGTCGAGGGAGATACCGACATAGGCCGAGTCAGCAAGACTTGCTCTGTCCAACAAGTTACATAGCAATCTGGTGTTATCAGACGTCACCCTCCCTAGGATGAAGCCACATTGTTCAGGGTGCACCAGATCCCCTATAATTGCTGAAGGTCTGCTTGCAAGCACCGTGGCATATATTTTATAGTCTGAATTTAATAAAGAGATAGGCCTGTAGGGGGGGGCGGAGCCTGATGTCCAGCGGGTAAGACGCTTCGCGCTGAAGCTCCCGAGAGGCCTACTTAGAATCCTGACTTAATACCTATACAAACTTACTATTTCGCTCCGGGCTGACCGGGGTACCTCGGGGGGGATGGCGGCCCATAAACCAGCGCGCTTGGACTTCGGGTCTCCTTCTTCTTCTCACGGAAAGCGCTCCAAAACAGAGGTGTCCTCCCCACAGAAGATGGCTCCATTTCGGGAAAACCCCGAAATGCACCTGGAGATTTTAGAGGAAATACGCGGCGTGAAGGAATTGGTGCAGTCCAATGGAGAAGCGCTTAGAGCCATGCGAGAAGACTTTGGAGTGCTCCAGGACCGACTTGAAAGTCTCTCATTACGGCAGGACAATATGGCGGGGGTCCTCGACTCGCACGCGGTGCGCTTGGGCACACTGGACAAGGCTGAGCGCCAGATACAGAATCTTCAAAAGGAGTTAGAAGATAGCAATAATCGAGCCCGTCGCAACAATGTGAGGCTCATTGGAATACCGGAGGGGGTGGAAGCGGGAGATATGAGAGAATTCCTGCTCAAAACTCTTCCCTCCTTGCTGAAGATCACCTTTCATAAAGAACTGGAAATCGATCGTGCACACCGTGTACCTACCCACATGGCGCTCAACCGAACGACCCCCCGGCCTATTATCTTTCGCTTGCTACGATATCAACAAGTGGAACAAATTTTAAATGCTGCCCGGGCGAACCATCGTTTGGAATTTGAAGGTCACAAAGTCTCCTTCTTCCCTGATTTGGCAAAGCCTACCGTTGACCGACGGAAGAAACTCCTTGCTTTTCGCCCTCGACTTCAACAGCTACAGGCTCGCTTTGGCCTGTTGTATCCCGCGAAGCTCCGAGTGACTCTCCACAACCAAACCAGGACATTCGAAGATCCTGATCTACTATCAACATTTTTAGACTCCAAGGAAGCAGAGCAGATGCGCTAATCCACAGACTTGGACTTTTATTTGCCGGCTCTGTCCGCCATTTTGAAGGGCCCGATGTGGCGGTCATAGTAAAGCACAGAGACTACCTGGACTTTCTTTCTTTCTTTCTATGACTTTTCGTTTTTGGTCTCCTATCCCTCCATGATGTGTGCCTCGGTCGGATTCGGAGCACGCACAGTCCTACAGGTTATGTGTTTTTTCAATTCGGCCTTCTCTGGGGCTTCTCCCCGCAGACACATGGTCGCCAGTAATTTTTGGGGTTCTGCTTCTTCTCTACCGCGCTGCGGTTTTTCTTTTTTAATGTGGGGCGCTTCATTGTATTATCTAAGCTTATTTTCTTTTATGCCATATGTACAGCCAGATACAGTCAATATGAGGGACATTGTGAAATTATGTGCGCTATCATGCTCAGAATTTTTAACTTGTCTGAATGGCCTTATGTAAAATCTTATCACTCAACGTAAAGGGCATTAATAGTCCAATCAAAAGAAAGAAAATCCTTAGCTATCTTAGTCATGAGCATGCTGATTTAGCGTTTCTTCAGGAAACGCACTTAAACTCTGCTGAAACACTGAAACTCAATGTTAAGCCTTACATGGTGGCTGCCTATTCTCCCGCCGTTTCCAAACGGTGCGGGGTAGCCATTCTGGTTAAGAAATCTTTGCAAGCTACTGTAATTGATACTAGCGCTGACAAGGAGGGTAGATGGGCCCGAGTACATCTTAAGGTTGGAGATAGTGAATTTACATGTATTTGCATTTATGCCCCGAATGTGGACAACCCTGCTTACTATGCAAGTATTGCGCAGTTGGCACAGGCCTCTGCTAATACTCCATTAATACTTGGTGGTGATTTTAATCAAGTGTTAGACCCTCTGATAGATAGACAGCCGCCTAGAACGAGTAGTCCACCCAAGAGTCTTGCTACCCTTACAGCTCTGATGCAAGATCTTGCGCTGGTAGATATATGGAGGCTGCTTCACCCCTCCGACTTAGAGTTCACTTTCTTTTCTGCCCCCCATCACTCCCAATCTAGAATAGATTTCTTTCTCATTTCCAAAGTACTGATTTCTCAAGTAGACACGACTAGGACTCATCCTCTCCATATTTCAGATCATGCTGCCATATCTTTATCATTACATGTCACTGCGCGGGACGATTCTCCCCGAGCTTGGTTTTTTGATAGATCCCTACTGGGTCAAAAAGATTTTCAGGTTGATATAAAGGCCGCTATCCAAGATTATTTTCATTTTAACTCACCCCATGACACAGCGTGCTGGGCTTGGTGGGAGGGTTTTAAAGCATCTATCCGCGCAACTATAACTAGCTATCAAATTCGGCAGGGGAAACAAAGAAAGCAGCATTTACTGATTCTAGAGCAGCAGATACAAGCTGGGGAGCGTCTCCTCACGTCCCGTACTGACCCATGTATTTTACTCCGTTTACAACGCTTGCGTTTTCAATACAATCAGCTTTTGTACACTGCTGCTGTTAAAAATATTGAATCACAACAAGGGCTATATTATCGGGAAAATAATCGTGCTGGCAAATTATTAGCAAATGCCCTAAAAGGTCAAAAAGAAGCCAAGCGTGTTACCGCCCTCCGTAATCCGTCGGGGGGGGGCTTGGTCACTAAAGATACCGAAATCTTAGAACTCTTTCGTGATTTTTATACTCGGCTTTATCAATCTGAATGTGATTTTGAGCCAGATGTATTTGAACGCTTACTTTCAGGGGTACAAAGACCGACCCTATCTGACGAAGATAGAGTGGCCTTGGACACACCATTTACTGTCTCAGAAATTCATTCTGCTATCAAGAAATGTGCCTCAGGTCGAGCCGCAGGCCCAGACGGTCTCCCTGCTGAATTCTACAAAACCTTTCACGCTGACTTAGCTCCAGTTTTGAAACTTTATTTTTCTGCTCTGGCCGAGGAGGGTTCTCCTTCTGGGTCCTTTTCAATGGCAAATGTAGTAGTTTTTGAGAAAGAGGGGAGAGACCCGCAACTAACAGCTAATTATCGTCCAATTTCCCTCCTAAACGCGGACTATAAAATATTTGCCACCATTCTCTCTACCCGACTCTCTGATAGGATGCCTACTTTAATACACCCAGATCAATGCGGTTTCATTCCTGGTAGATCAACTGCTGACAATGCTCGGACTCTATGCCATGTACTGACTACCGCAGTTAATCTTGATCGCCCATTTGTTGGCCTCTCACTTGATGCTGAGAAGGCCTTTGATCGCTTAGAGTGGCCCTTCCTGTTTGCAGTCCTCCGCTGGTACGGATTCGGGGAAGGTTTTCCTCCGTTGTCTTCGCACCATGTACGCACAGCCTACAGCCAGTATATGTGCCAATGCTTTAAAGTCTCAGCCTTTTCCCCTTCAACGCGGCACTCGCCAGGGATGCCCACTGTCTCCACTTCTCTTCGATCTTGCACTCGAACCCTTGGCTTTACTAATCCGGCAATCGGAGGAGATTCATGGAGTCCCCTTCACCCATAGGGAAATCAAAATTTCAGCGTATGCTGATGACCTTATGCTTTTTGTCTCTATAGACTCAGTACCGGCTGTCCTAGAGCAAATTGGTAAATACTCACAACTGTCCGGTTATAAGATAAATTGGACCAAGTCGGTAGCCTTTCCATTAAATCCCTTGCTTCATCAGGCAGATATGCAACCCTTCCCCTTTTTATGGCAGCCTCGCATGGTCAAATACCTTGGGGTTCACTATTGTTCTCCTTTGGAAGACACTATCTCCTTCAATGCCAAAGACTTAACCTCTAAAGTCCGGGCGCTTACTCACCGCTGGACTCCTTTAACACTTACCTGGTGGGGTCGATTAGAAACCATAAAAATGATGATTGTTCCGAAAGTGAATTATATCTTAGAAATGTTGCCCTGTCTCTTACCTCGACGTATATATAAAGATATAGAGGGCCTTCTGACTAGATACTTGTGGCAAAACAAGACACCTAGGATAGCGAAACATAAGCTGCAAGCAGATAAGGAAAATGGGGGTGTCAGGTTCCCTGATTTCCTGAAGTATCATCAATCTTTTCTTCTCAAACAAGGCGCTCGTTGGCTGGAAGATCCAGTACCGAGTAGACCTGTGTGGCTAGACATAGAAGAGGACCTTTGCAAACCGATTCCTCTTACTTTTCTCCCTGGTATGACTCTCCCATCAGACTCCCACTTTCCACCAATGCTTTTAGACACCTTAGGTGCCTTTAATAATCTTATGCACTCTTTAGACTCCCGACTCTGTCCGTTAGACAAGCTCCCACTTTGGTACAATACTCGATTTCGAATACAAAATAAGCCGATGGCGTGGAGCCCCTGGTACACTAGGGGCATTTGGATTCCTAGTCAGTTGTTCCATGAAGGTCGCTGGAAAACTTTTAGTGAATTGCAAATTGAATTTGGTCTCCCAGCGAAACATTGCTTTCAGTTGGTGCAACTTCAGCATTGCCTTCGGAGTGCTAAGGTGCTCCCGCCATCGGCCTCCCCTACACAAGGTTGGTTGGAGACTATCCGATCTATCGGTAGTTCACCGGGCGTAGCATCCAATTTTTACAAAACCTTATGTAATGCTATAACTAGAGATACCCCTATAGCGCAGAAAGCATGGGAGAGAGAATTGCATGTGACTTTGACCCCGGAGCAATGGAGCCTTGTCTGGAGTAGAGTGACACGGGTCTCCCGATCCGCCTCACTCACTCAGACACTCTTCTTTCTAGCCCACCGGTGTTTTTACACTCCTGACAGATTAGCCAAATGGAACACTACTCAGGGCAATAGTTGCTGGACATGTCATGCGGCCATTGGTTCACTACCTCATGTTATGTATGAATGTCCCGCACTACAGTATTACTGGCGTCGGGTCTGGGGTCGTATCCAGTCTATTTTGCACTTTCAAGAGCCCCTTTCTTGGAGGATAGTGGGACTTCGCTCAGCTGCGGGGATCCCCTCTCTTCCAAAAACGGCTTACTTCCTTTTGGACTTTATGCTTGGCATTGCTATTT
This sequence comes from Ichthyophis bannanicus, assembly GCA_033557465.1. Classification (NCBI taxonomy): domain Eukaryota; kingdom Metazoa; phylum Chordata; class Amphibia; order Gymnophiona; family Ichthyophiidae; genus Ichthyophis; species Ichthyophis bannanicus. Next base: position 366,972,930 of record CM066038.1, on the reverse strand, counting down.
CCCTAATTACGAAATACTGGAAAAATAGCTCCCATCTGAGCCCCAATGAATGGTGGAATCATGTCTGTCTCTACAGTAAATATGAACAAATACCTCGTATGTTTGCTTCCCCCATTCAGACTCCTCATCATCGGTCTAAATGGAAGATGCTCAATGACTATGTACATTCTGCTCAATGCTCTCATCTGACTGTCTAAATTTGTATATATCTTTGTCCCATGATTATTCTGTATCGCAGATACTCTTTTGATTGTTTTGATGTATAATCACTGTTGTTTGGAAGCGCTCACATGCTGACATAATCAGCTAGAGAAGAAGCGTGGGGGTGGGGGGTAATTGGGTTTCCTTTTCTTTATTGTATACTTGTTTTGTCTCCTTTGGTGTGTTGTTTCTTTTGTTTGTTGCAAAATGAAAATAAAAGTTTAAAAAAAAAAAGAGATAGGCCTGTAATTTGCCAACTGCGTAGGGTCTCTCCCTGTCTTTTCTAACACTACTATTGTAGCCTCTGCAAAGTTTCCCGTGTGGGACTGAGATTTACCAAGCTCCTCAAAGTAAGACATTAGAAGAGGTGTTAAGTCGTCCCTAAAAACCTTGTAAAATTCTATAGCTATGCCATCTGGGCCCACAGCTTTACTGGATGACATAGCATTGATTGCTCTAATTATTTCCTCCCTCATAAAAAGGTTTATCCAACTCCTTAGACTGGTGATCCTCTAACTTGGGGTGACTTAAACTCTGTAGGAACTCATCAGTAATACCTAAGCCATGCAGACATTCCAAAGAGTATAAGTTGTGGTAAAATTCAGAAAACGCGTCTAGGATCTGGTCAGTGCTAGTGAGACTCCCATTGCTCTGGTCAGAGATAGCGGTGATTCTGACTTTCTCTTGTTTCCTTTTCAACGTGTTGGCCAACAACCTACCCCCTTTATTTTGTTCAACATGGAACCCAGACTGCTGCTTCAGCATTATATACTCTACATCCGAACTCAAAATTTTGTTGTATTACATAGAAACATGATGACAGAAAAAGACCACATGGCCTATCTAGTCTGTCCTTCCATATCAACAACTACAACAGTCCACTTTTTACCTTTAGAGATCCTCTGTGGTGGTCCCATGCTTTTTTGAATTCAGTTACTGTCCTCATCTCTACCACCTCCACTGGGAGACTATTCCATGGATCCACTACTCTTTCCGTAAAGAAATATTTCCGCATATCACTCCTGAATCTATCTCCCTTCACCCTCATCCCATGTCCCCTCATAGCAGAACTTGCTTTCAATTGAAAGAGGCTCTCTCCCTGAACATTTATGCCACGGAGGTATTTAAACATCTCAATCATATCACCTCTATCCCGCCTTTCCTCTAAGGTGTACATATTAAGATCCCTAAGTCTGTCCTCATATGCTTTATAATGAAGCCCACTAATCATTTTAGTAGCCACCCTCTGCACCGACTCCATCCTGTTCACATCCTTTTGAAGGTGCGGTCTCCAGAATTGCACACTATACTCCAAATGAGGTCACACCAAAGACTTATACAGAGGCATTATCACCTCCTTTTTTCTGCTAGCCATTCCTCTCCGTATGCACCCAAGCATCCTTCTAGCTTTTGCCGTCGCCTTTTCTACCTGTTTAGCTAGTTTAAGATCATCAGACACAACCACGCCTAGGTCCCGCTCTTCTTTAGTGGACAAAAGTACTTCACCTCCTATACTGTATTGCTCCCTTGGATTGCTGCAGCCCAAATGCATGACCTTACATTTTTTAATATTAAATCCCAGTTGCCAAATTCTAGACCATTCTTCAAGCTTAGCTAGATCCCTCCTCATGTTATCTACACCTTCCTGGGTGTCTACTCTATTGCAGATTTTGGTATCATCTGCAAAGAGGCAAACCTTACCTGACAGCCCTTCTGCTATATCACTAACAAAGATGTTAAAAAGAGATTGATTGATGTATTGATGTATTGATACCTTAGCCTCTGCAGTCGCAAAATTATACACGCATCTGCATGTTTGAGTAGTAACCTTTCGCCCGCCCTAATTTGCTTGTCTAAGACACTTAGGGGTATGTTTACTAAGCAGTCTTAACGTGCATCCGGCGATAGTGTGCAAGATACCATAAAAGGAGTGGGCGTTTCGGTCTAAATGTAGCAAACTGGGATTATCGCGTGAAAACGCACGCTGCACACATTATCGCCGCTAAGCACGTTAATGTGCGGTAATCTTAAGTAGGCGCGCAGACATGCAAACACAGAAACAGAGGTGTAGCACAATGGTTAATACACTAACTGATGGTACAGGGGACATGAGTTCACTCCTCCAGTGTGCCTAATGAACAAGGCTGGCTGAGGCATCTCCCTGTATGTTTAAGTAGTGCTTTTTGAGGCATTGTAGTTTTATTTTAATTAGTGCTGCCAGCAAACACACCCTCACAATGGCGTTACCTAAGGTGCCGCATAAGGCACCCTATAAGGCACTCCAGAGGGCACATTATAAAGTGCACTGTCTGCCAAGGCACCCTACAATGTCCCCTATAGGACACCTTATAAGGTACCTGATAAGGAGCTTTATAGGGCGCCTTATAAGGCACCTTATTGGGCACCCTATGGGGCTCCTTATGAGGCACCTTAAGGTTACAGTACTCTGAGAGTGTTTTTGCTGGCAGTACTAATGTACATTAAAAACAGACAATGCCTTGGACAGCCCTATCAAATAACCCCACTGTGGGATAGAACCCATGACCTCTGGCTCCACAAGCAGTGAAGTAACCAGTGGGCTACAGCTGCTAACAACCCCTGGCTGGCTACAGAAGTACTGCATGTCACCACACAAACAGTCTGCTGTGGCTATCAGGGTAGGGGCAACCCACCCGTATCCATGATGCACAGCACATGCATATCAGCAGTCTACAGATGATCACAAGATGGGGTATGCACCCCACAGCACCTCAACCTGGTAGGGGGTGCCGACGGTGTGTGTTAGTGGCACAGAGTAGCTACAGACCGTCACATTGTGTGGGTATTGTGCTCACCCTGAGGGTGAGGTGGGGCAGCCAGCACCAGGTCCTCAGCACCTTCAATGGCTGTAATAGGGCATGTCGTAAGTACCCATCAGTGCTACTGAGTATGATAGGTAGTTCCTGCAAACACACCTAGGGTGCATTAGTGTCTATCTGAAGTTGTCAATCAGGTCTGGCCCTTATGGGCTATGATGCATCCAGAATAGTGCATATTCTGTCTTGGTGCCATGGTAACATGATGTATGTGATAGAGGGGGGAGGGAGTTTGGACCCATAGGCAGATTGCGTACCACCACCCAACCCACCCCACCCCACCCCACCCCACTCCACTCCACTCTCTGTGGCTCAGGGTGGGAGACAGGATCCACATTTTACCTCCCTGCAACAGTGGCAGTAGAGGGGGACCATCAACCCCAGTCAGGCAGGGAACAGACACCCTACAGGGCAGCCAATGCAGAGCTGTACACATCCCTAAGACAATGGCAGGAAAACAGTAGGCATGGAAATGCTCAGCTGCCCCCAACACCATCTGACATTATCCAGAAGCAAGCACAGTGAGTCACCAGCCACTGCACCCTGCAAGGTGTTCCAGCCATACACATATAACTGCAGACAGTCTGCTAGCTAGTCTACAGTGCATGATCCTGGAAAAGATGTATGCAACCCACCAAGCAGATAATTCAGTGATTAGGCCTCAGAGAAGAGAACCAATATATTTCAGTGAAGATAAAAACAATATAGCACTAGGGGGGAGCCTAGCCATGCCGTGGTCACTGCTCAGTCATGGTGAGAGTGACCTCCCAGCAGGACATGCTGTGGCCACCCTGTCGGTGCAGGTTGTGGCTGGGCACTACAATGTCTGAGCCATTGCCCTATGCCCTGTGCTGATGCATCCAGGCCAGGCCACCCTGTCCAGGCTATACCCACAGTACCTTGCTCTTCATTATGCACATTGGCTGGCCAAAACTGGCAACAGTGCTAGCAGTGTGGGCTGAGGAAGGTGTTAGCAGCCACCACACACTGGATAGACAGACACACACTCCCCACACCTATACCAGCATTGTGCAAACTATAGAGGTGTTTGGCAGCCCTGGCCATTACACCAGTCCTGGGCACAGTGCAGGCATGGCTATGGTACGCAATACTGTTGGGGTCACTCTGTCAGACACCAGACCTGAGGCACACTCCACAGACATCAGAAAGGTTGCTATGATGCAGCTCAATCAGCCAATTGTGCTTAATGTAGGAATTGCTATCTGCCAATTATCATAGCAACCTTTTGATAGCTGGGTACAGTTTTCCCAGGTTTAGGGTGGCATTGCTAAGGTATGCAAGTGCTAGTATTGGGAGTTGCACGCAGGGCCCAACATCCTGCCTCTCCAGGAGGCTTCACATAATGGAGCCTGTGGGTGCGGGTGTGTCTGCCCCTGTTGGCTGCTGCTCTAGGGCAGAGGTTCCCAACTCCAGTCCTGGAGGGCCAAACACTGTTCAGGTTTTCATGCTGTCCCTAATGAATATGCATGAGATACATCTACATACCATGGGGGCGGTGCATAGAAATGCAGCACAGCCATATTTATTAGAGGCAGCATGGAACCTAAATGGTGTTTGGCCCTCCAGGACTGCATTTGGGAGACTCTGCTCTAGGTAATGCGCTAGTTTATGGTGTCTGTGCTCTGTAGGGTAAAATGTAGGTGTTTTGGCCATGTCTACGTCATCTGCAATAAAGGTTCTGTCTGTATTAGCATGTTTTAGCAGTGGGTAAAATATAGAGGCTGGGTTGGCAGGAACCACAGCTGGGACTTGAACCTGTGATCTTTTGCTCCTGAATGCACTGGCTGTGTGCAGTGCACCACCTTGTTGCCACAGAGACAGTACATTCAATGGGGATACCATGACTGTTCGTCAGGCAGGGCCTGTCTGTTGCAGTGCATGGCACCCACCTACACAGGGCTAGGCCACGGTCTGCTCTGGGCAGCTGCCACTGCCCCCTCCACCACCAGTACCCCTCTGCTACCCTGCTGACATGCCCTTCTGCTGGTGGTGCTGGTGAAGCGCAGTCTCAGCCATCCAGTGTGTGGGTAGGTGGCTGCCTATGGTGCGGGTTCTGGAGTAGGGGTGCCTGCATAGCTGTCCACGCTTCCCCCCAGCACCGCCTGCCAATGTTCCGTGCCCTTGGGGGTACCTGCTGGGTACTATCCCCTGTGACACTGTGGGAAGCACACTCATGCCCATGTTGGGCCCTTATCAGTTGTTGTCTGGCTGCACTACTGTTTCAGCATTCCTATGGGCCACCTAGGCATCACCCTAGTCCGCACTGTGGCCCAGCTGCACCACAGCATGTGCCGCCTGCAGCCCTCTGTGTCCCCTTTTCAAGCATCTTCCCAGTTGCCCGTTCCAACATGCCCGCCCTGCTGTTGCGGAACATGTGCACACCATAGGAAACCTGCCCAATGGAGAGGGAAAACCCTGCTCAACGCAATTTCACTATGGGCTCATTCACCTTGTATAGGAATGGAGCATATACCCTTCCAAAATTCATATCTTTTTTTTTTGGAGCTTTCTCGGAGTGTTTTTTGATGTTTCCCATTAATATCACTATTGGCCAGCGTGGTTATGTTTTTATTACATTTTCTTCTAGTCATTTTCACTGTTTATTTGCCCTTTTGTGCCGTGCACATGTATCACACTTATCACTTTTTGTAGGTTTCCCTGGTTTTGCTGTACATTGCTGACGGAAATGGTTTCTTTTCCCTTTAAATCAGCTCTAATGCCAGAGTTTCACTGGCGTTAGTTTTCAGCCTCGAATTTCACAGCGTTAGTGTGCAGGGAGCCTCTCCCCTCCCACTCTCCGCCCATTGACCCTCTCTCTCCACCCCTGTGGAGCCTTCCTCCGCCCTCTGGGAGCCTTTCTCCACCCTCAGCGTTCATTTGCGCCGCTGTGCACGTTATCGCGCGCTAAGGTACCTCTGCGCCCGATAAAGCGCCATTATTGCACAATAAGGTACCTTATCGTGCGATAACGTGGCAGAGCGCACATTAAGACGGTTTAGTAAACATACCCCTTAGTCTAGCTTTGCTCCGTCTACTCTCCTTAATAGAAAAGCTAGTGATTGTTGCCCATAAAGAGGCCTTGAAAGCCCCCCACCAGGCCCAGAAAGGAGTATCCACTAGCATGTTTGTGTCAAAGTAGCCCTTTATAGCTGCTCTAACTTCTTCTTGGAATAGGGGGTCTGCTAGATAGGACCTGTTGAAGGACCATGCCCACTGTTGCTTACTCTCCCCCGACCAATCAACTTTTAAAGTAATGGCAGCGTGGTCTGACAAATGTGTGCTCAAAATTTCTGCTCCCTGCAACCCTGGCACCAGGCTTTTAGAAATTAAAAACGTAATCTATCCGAGAGTAGGACTTGTGCGGCGGGGAAAAGAAAGTGTATTCCCTATCAATGGGGTGTATATGTTTCCATGCATCAATTAGCCCTAGGGAGTCCATGCAAGCTTTCGCTCTCGCTCTGGAGGACCTTTCTGCTCTTCCTGGGTTCCGATCTATTAGGGGATCCAGAGCCAAATTATAATCCCCACCTATTTTTATTGTGGACAAGGAGTTCTCATGTAACAATCTGGATAGAGCTGTATAAAATTTGGGGTCATCGCTATTAGGCCCATAGATATTAACAATTGTGAGTTTAGCCTCCCCAAGTTCGATAATGGACTGCGCCCACCTCCCTTCTCCATCACTGCACATGGATATAACCTTGCTCCCCAGATCTTTCCACTCTAAAATGGCTACTTCATTTTTCTTCTGAAGTGCAGGGGACAGGCCTATCAACGAGTAGTGCTTCCCCTCAAGCTTGTTAGTTTCTGCCAGATTTAAATTAGTTTCTTGTAGCAGAATCAGGTCAGCCTGTTGCTGCTTACAATACGTAATGATCTTCTTCCTTTTTATCGGGTTTTTAATCCCTTTAACGTTCAGGGATATTATCTTCATCCCCTTAACCATCATTCTTTGCAGAGCCCAACCTACGCCTGACAAAGCCTGCGGGCATCCTGCTAAATGTCATCGTCCCTTGTACACTTCCCATAGAACCAACTATTAACCCTAAAAACAGAAAAAAACTTATTGGGTGAGACAGCTAGAACAACAAGCATGTGCCCCTTTGACCCCAATAAATAACAAAGATGTACACCTCCCATCCAGCACCCATACATTTAATAAAACAGTGACCCATTACTTGACACAGGTTAACAGGGACCCAAAACCTACTTCATCCAGCCCAAACCCTCCCACTTCTTAAATCAGCGCCTATACCTAGTGCCTTCTCACAAACTGCTATGGCATGAGCTACATTGACATTTCAACAGCAGCGCCTACTAAGACACTTCTACCTACAGATACAATATGCCAAAAAAGTCAGAGCCCTCTTCGCTGCAGCCCAGCTCTACATCCATTGCACAATTGCGAACAATGTGCACCACCAGGGCAGAAATCCATCAACCTTCAAATGATTCGCCAAGGCAATATGGAAGTTCCTCCCTTCACTGCATTTGGAGGGCTTCTTGATCTTCAATAAATCTCACAAGTGAAGCTGGGTCCTCGAAAGCTTTGGTCGAGTTATTCAGAGTCACTCTGAGACGTGCCAGGTAAAATAGACCATAGCACGCATGAAGACGCTGGAGTCTTGGCCTGAGTGCCAAGAATTGTTTCCTCTTATCGACTGTAATTTTGCTGAAGTCAGGGTAAAAAGAAACTATGGGGCATGTTTACTAAAGCGTCTTAACGTGCGCCCGGCGCTAATGTGCAGGATGCCATAAAAGGAGTGGGCGTTCCGGTCTAAGCGTAGCAATCGCATGATAGAAGGAGCCATGCACGTTAACGCGCGTTAATCTTAAGTAGGCGCGCTGACCTACAAAGATAGCAGAGGTGTAGCACAATGGTTAATACACTGATTGATGATACAGCAGTCATAAGTTTGATCCCCAGTGGGCTTAATGAATGAGGCATTGCCCTTTACTTTAAACCAGTGCTGTCTGAGGCAATTTCTTCTTTACTTTAAATTAGTGCTGCCAGCAAACACACCCTCACAGTGCCATAACCTAAGGTGCTGCATAAGGCACCCTATAAGGCACTCCAAAGGGCACATTATAAAGTGCACTGTCCACCAAGGCACCCTATAATGTTCCCTATTGGGCACCTTATAAGGCGCTTTATGGGGCACCTTATGAGGCACCTTGAGGTTGCAGCACTGTGAGTGTGCTTTTGCTGGAAGCACTAATTTAAATTAAAAAAAGAAAATGCCTCAGACAGCCCTATCAAATGACCCCACTGTGGGATCAAGCCAATGACCTCTGGCTCCACAGGCAGTGAAGTAACCAGTGGGCTACAGTTCTATAGCTACTAATAAACCCCTGGCTGGCTACAGAAGGACTGCAGGTCACCACACAAACTGCTGTGGTTACCAGGATAGGGCTAACCCACCCGTACCCATGATGCACTGCACATGTAAATCAGCAGTCTACAGATGATCACAAGATAGGGTATGCACCCCCACAGCACCTCGGCCTGGTAGGGGGAACTGATCGTGTGCACCCCCACAGCACCTCAGCCAGGTAAGGGGTACTGGCCGTGTGTGTTACTGGCACAGAGTAGCTACAGAGCGTCACATTGTGCAGGTACTGTGCTCACCCTGAGGGTGAAGTGGGGCGCCCAGCACCAGGTCCACAGCACCTTTCATGGCTGAAGTAGGCAATGTTGTAGATCTCCACTACTGTGTGTGAGATAGATAGTGCCTGCAGACATGTTTAGGGTCAATCTGTATTTCTCAGCCATGCTTAGCACTTATAGGCTATGATGCACCCAGAATAGTGCATGTCCTGTGTTGGTGCCATGGTCATATGATGTAGGTGAAGGAGAATGTTTGGACTCATAGGTGGATCATGTACCCTTCCTCCCCCCCCCCCCCAAACCTGCCCTTTGTGGCTCAGGGTGGGAAACAGGATCTCCCACAAACAGATCCACATTCTACCTCTCTGCAATGGTGGTAGTAGAGAGAACCATCAACCCCAGTCCTGCTGGGGAACAGACACCCTACAGGGCAGTCAATGCAGATCTGTACACATCCATAAGGCAATGGCAGACAGTAGTCCTGGAAAATCTCAGCTGCCCCCCACCACCATCTGACATTCTCCAGCAGCAAGCACAGTGAGTCTCAGCTGCCCCCCACCACCATCATCTGACATTCTCCATCCACTGCACCCTGCAAGGTGTTCCAGCCATACACACATACCTGCAGACAGTCTGCTAGCTAGTCCATAGTGCATGTTCCTGGAGGAAATGTGTACACCCAGAACTAGGACATGACCACACCCACCAAGCAGTTAAGTCAGTGATTAGGCCCCAGAAAAGAGAACCCATAAATTTTATTTGAGAAATTTGCTATATAGCACTACGGGGGAACCTAGCCATGCCGTGGTCACTGCTCAGTCAGGGTGAGAGTGACCTCCCAGCAGGACATGCTATGGCCACCCTGTCCGTGCAGGTGGTGGCCAGGCACTACAATTTCCCAGCCATTGCCCTATGCCCTGTGCAGATGCATCCTGCCCAGGCCACCCTGTCCGGGCTATACCCACAGTACCTTGCTCCTCATTATGCACATTGGCAGGCTAACCCTGGAAACAGTTCAAGCAGTGTGGGCTGAGTAAGGTGTTGGCAGCCACCACACACTGGATAGACAGACACACACTCCCACACCTATGCCAGCATTGTGCAAATATAGAGGCTTTTGGCAGCCCTGGGCACCGTACCAGTCCTGGGCACAGTGCAGGCATGGCTATGGTATGCAATACTGTTGGGGTCACTCCCCGAAGTGGTAAACACTGTCAGAAACCAGACCTGAAACACACTCCACAGACATCAGAAAGGTTGCTATGATGCAGCTCAATCAGCAAATTGTGCTGAACTTAGGAATTGCTATCTGCCATTAATCATAGCAACCTTTTGATATATGTGTAACGTATTCCCAGGTTTAGGGCAGCATTGCTAAGGTATGCAAGTGCTAGTATTGGGAGATGCTGCTGCACGCAGGGCCCAACATCCTGCCTCTCCATGAGGCTTTGGATAATGGAGCCTGTGGGTGCGGGTGTTTCTGCCCCTGTTGGCCGCTGCTCTAGGGAAGAGGTTCCCAACTCCGGTCCTGGGGGGCCAAACACTGTTTGGGTTTTCATGCTATCCCTAATAAATATGCATGAGATACATTTGCATACCATGCCGGCACATAGAAATTCAGCACAGGCATCTTTATTTGAGACAGCATGAAACCTGAATGGTTTTTGACCCTCCAGGACTGCATTTGGGAAACTCTGCTCTAGGTATTGCACATGTTTATGGTGTCTGTGCACTGTAGGGTAAAATATAGGCATTTCAGGCATGTTTATGTTATCTGCAATAAAGGTTCCGTCTTTATTACCACAGTTTAGTACTGGGTAAAATATGGGGACTGGGTTGGCAGGAGCCACAGCTGGGACTTGAACCTGTGCCCTTCTGCTCTTGAACACACTGGCTGTGTTTACTGCACCACACTGTTGCCACAGGAACAGTTCATTCTCTGGGGATATCATGACTGTACATCAGACAGAGCCTGTCTGTTGCAGTGCACAGCACCTACCTAAACACGGCTAGGCCATGGTCTGCTGTTGGCAGATGCCACTGCCCCCTCCACCGCCAATACCCCTCCACCACCATGCTGACATGCCCTTATGCTGGTGGTGCTGGTGGTGCGCAGTCTCAGGCCATCCAGTGTGCCGGTAGGCGCCTGCCTATGGTGCGGTATCTGGGGTAGGGGTGCCTGCATAGATGTCCACGCTTCCCCCCCCCCCACCACCACCTGCTAATGTTCTGTGCCCTTGGGGGTACCTGCTGGGTACTATCCCCTGTGACACTGTGAGAAACACACTCATGCCCATGTTGTGCCCTCATCAGTTGCTGTATGGCTGCTGTACAGTTTCAGCATTCCTATGTGCCACCTAGGCATCTCCCTAGTCCGCACTGTGCCCAGCTGCAACACAGCATGTGCCGCCTGCAGCCCTCTGTATCCCAATTTCCAGCATCTTTACAGTTGCCCTTTCTGACATGCCCACCCTGCTTTTGTCGCACATCTGCATGCCATAAGAAACCTGTCCAATAAAAAGGGAAAACCATGATCAGCGCTATTTCAATGTGGGATCATTCACCTTGTAGGGGGACAGAGCATAGACCCTTTCAACAATGATATCTTTTTTTTGGAGCTTTCTCAGTAGTGTTTTTTTATTTTTCTCATTAATATCACTATTGGCCAGCTTGGTTATGGTGATTTTAAATTTTGTTCGGGTCATTTTCCATGTTTATTTGCCCTTTTGTTCCATGCACATGTATCACAACTATCACTTTTTTTTTGTTTCCCTGGCTTTGCTGTACATTGCTGATGGAAATGGTTCCTGCAAATGTGCCTTAACGCTAGGGTTTCACTGGCGTTAGTGATCAGACCCGGATTCCACAGCGTTAGTGTGCCTGTAGTCTCTCCCCTTCCACTCTCCACCCATTGACCCCTTCTCTCCACCCTCTGGGAAGCCTTCCTCAGCCCTTCAGCGCCTGATTTCACAGCGTTAGGGTGCCTTAATGCCGCAGGCATGTTATCACATGATAAGTGATGTCATCGCGCAATAACACGCCTTCATCACCCGATAATGTACCTTATCACACGCTAATTCCGCCGCTGCGACGTTAGCGCCCTTTAGTAAACATACCCCTTTATGTCCCTCAAATTGAAGGGTCGCCCTGGCTCTCGCGGCCTGCAAGATTTGCACCACCTGCTGATACCTTAATGCGCAGAGAATCAGAGGTCTGGGAGTTCTGGACTGCAGACTCAATACGGCCGGTACTCGATGAGCCCTTTCAATTTTGAATGGACGGGTCATGCCCAACTTCAGTCATTTCGGAATTAAATTCTCTAAGAAAGTGATTGGTTCCTTCCCCTCTGCACCTTCCGGTATTCTGACAATACGTATATTATTCCTCCTTGCTCTATATTCATGTCCTCAAGACTGCGTTCTAGCATCTCTGTCCTCCTTGCCGACTTTGCAAGCTGCAAAATTCATTCTTCCTGAGCCACTGTCGTAGCCTCGACTTTCTCCACCCTGGCCGCCAGTGACATTTGATTTTTCAAGTCCTTTGTGTCCACTTGTAGCTCACTTAAGAATTTGCCATTCGCATCAACCCGGGTGTGAACCGCCTGGATTTCTTTTAGAACCTCTCGTATCCCCTCTTCAGGCTCCTGCTGCGGCGCCATCTTGAGCAGAGACAACGGGTCAGCTTTAGATCGTTTTGCCCCCATATTCTGCAGGTTGGTGAATTCTAGCCGGGTTTGTTTGCTGCTTGCCATGATCTAATGCCAGAGAAGAGGCTTAGGAGGGTTTCACTTCCACTCGTCGCGGTTGGGATAGAATTTGCTGTTTGGGTCCGCGGGAGAAAACTCCTAAGCAGCCATGCAGGTCCTTGGCTGACCTTGTTTTTTTGTTTTTAAATCAATCTCTTAGGTCTATTTTCTTCTTTTCTTGGTAGTCTTCTACATTATTTCCATGGGTGTTTAGAGCAAATCTTCCAGCTCTTTTTTTTCTTCTTTCTCTTAATCCTAGTACAATTGGGAGGTATGATTTGGGGTTTTCTAGGTGGGGAGGGAATCGTGAAACCAGATCTGTGCTGAATCTTTTCCTGGCCCCTGTGTGTTCTCCTCTGCTACTCCAAGGGGATTTTTCCCAATAGGCTTGCACCTACAGAGCAAGGACTGGCTGAGGTCTGTTGGGACTCTGGCTGTGATGAGATATACACCCCATTGCATATTTCTCCCCTTAATGGAGACACGTTTGGGGCTGCAGACCCCGACTAACTTCCCCGCTGATTGTGCGGGGAAGTTAGTTGGGGATGGGCAGTGGGCAGTCGCTGGCCCTGGATGTACAGGGCCAATTCTAATGTCAGCTCTGTACGTCCAGGGCTGAAAAAATGGCCGGGGAAGTTATTTCACCCTCTCGGTGGAATAACTTCCCTGGATGTTATTTGTTGTCATCATCGGGGTGCAGATGGGGCTGGGGGGGGGGGGCCAGAGTCAATTCTCCGCAGCCTGAACCTGGTCTTAGGAGGCTTTATCGGGGGCTGGGCTGCGGGGAATTAACTCTTTTTGCAGGCGACCGTCATCGTGGCTTTTAAATGGAGCCACGGTGCCATGTCAACTTGGTGCCGCAGCTCCATTTAAATGCCCTGACTGAGTTAGTTGGGCAGGGCATGTACGTGTAGGTCAGGACTGAATCTCAGTCCTGGCCTGCAAGTACATGCCTGTTCCTGATTCTGATCCCGCGTGGCTAGACGTACCCCGTGGGATCAGAATCGTGATCTCCTTTGTATGTCCGGCTCAGCCGGGACGTACAAAGATCTACGTTCAGGACAGAATCAGGCCCTTTGGGTCAGACTGTGGTTGGGCCCTCCTTGACTGGTGGTCCTTCCCTCTCCTGGGACAGGTAGTCAGCATTACTATGAGCCTTTCCAGCCCTATGTTCTACATGAAAGTTATAAGCCTGTAAGGCCATGTGCCATCTGGTCAAGTGGGCATTGGTGTTCTTCATTTAGTTTAGCTATTTTAAGGCTGCATGGCCGGTCACGTGAGTGAAATACCTACCCAGCAAATAGCATTTTAAGGCATCCATTACCCACTTGCCCGTTAGGCACTCCTTTTCTGTAATTGAGTACATAGTCTCTGCCTCTCAAAGCACCTGGACATACAGGGCCTATTCCGATCAGGGCCCTGTACATCCGGCGGTGGGAAGATCGACATGGGACTTATTCCACTTTAGAGGTGGAATAAGTCCCATCAGATGAAGTGGGCCCCTGATCCTGGCCCTGGTCAACCCCGCCAGGGGTCGTTCGGTGGAGAAATTGATTTTTTCTGCTGTCGGGGATTCTGTTTCTCCTGCTGGGCATCAAAAATGTTCACTGTCTTGTTAAAGAATTTTGCCATATTAACCAAAATACATGAGGAAATATCTCATTTTACCATACTTTACTATAATGTAGACACTGGACGTCTCAGAGCAGTATTCAGGAGAGGGAACGTCATATAACTGTAATAGCTCTCATTCTGCATAAATTAGCTCTAAGATTAGGCACTTTTGATACCCATGAGTTCCTTGAGTATTATTGAATGAATAGATAATGAAAAAGTGATTGACTAAAATTCATTATGCATTTATTCCATATTACCAAGGGACCTCATCATGAGTAACAACTGAGCCATGATATATATAGATATAGATATAGATATGCACAAACTGAGTCACTGTCGCAGTTATTTTGCACATGGAAACTTTTTTTTTCTAAGAAAGCATGCCTTTACATGTGAATATAAGTATATGTACCAATAATAGCACATCATATGTACACACTGTCCAATGGGCATAGTTTGAGTGGAGCAGGGACGGGTTGCAATATATTCACCTACTTTATAAAACACATTTGTAAATGCATAGAGTATGTGCACATATTTACATCTACCTCAGAGCAGCTGTACATTTGTGTTTGAGAATTTGCATGCTGTTGAAGCTACTTCAAGGTACTCATTTTATAAATGGACATACCATAGGTGCCAGTGTTTCCTCTATAAAATAGCTGATCCAATCTATCACCAAACATATGACAAGCTCCACAATATTAATACAGAGTTAAATGTCCAATAAAAATGCAATGTGTGCCTTTGGGTCAGTCCTGACTCATGGTGACCCAGAAGCTCCTAGGTTTTCTTGGCAGTGTCACCAGAAGAAGATTGCCAGGCCTTTCTTCCAAGGCAGTGGAGGGTTGTGACTTGCCCAAGGCCACAAGGAGTGCTAGTGGGAATTGAAACCTGGTTACTTAGTTATCAATCCAGTGTTCTAACCACTAGGCTACTCCTCCACTCCTAAATGTCCAATAGGCACCTTTTTATAAAGCAGTACTATCGATATGAGACGCTACTTCCTCTACAGTGAAAGGTGATTACTCCATAAATTTAACCGGTCTAAAACATTTTCTGTTATTTTTTGAAAATCAATATTATTTTCTGAAAATTATTCCAAAAACTTTCAAAGAAGCTTCATTTCTTAGCATTCAATATTCAATATACTGTATCAAAAGACAATCCACTTATCTCTCTGTAGCAGGCTTTTCGTATTTTGTGATGAAATATGAAAAACCTGCTACAGAGAGATGTGAATTGTCTTTTGATATATTGAGCACTAAGGAATGAAGCTTCTTTAAAAGTTTTGGGATAATTTTCAGAAAAAACAGTGATTTAAAAAAGATGATTAGAACAAATGATCTTTGGACCGATGCTGAAAATTATGGTGTAGTCTTCTTTCACTATATAGGAATTGTGCCCTCATTATGTTTGTCCTGCTTTATAAAAAGGCGCTTATAGGGTATTTAAAGCTGCCTTTATAAAATAATCCAAATACTAAGAATTTTCAATTATCAGGAAATTCATATATCAAAGAAAGATATCAAACAATATCACAGTTTACAATGAAAAATTAGATTTAGATAACTTTAAATAATTTTATACTTAGGACCTCAATATACACATGAAACGGCTTCAGGCAAGCAGACTCTTTTCAAAACGCAATATTGCATCGGATGACATTGAGTTATATGAATGTTATTAAGCTATGTGACATCTCTTGAATGAATGATTTATATACCTGGAGTGTTTAACGGGTTTTGCAGATCTGTATTGGATACACTATGAACAACTGGATGTATTGCTACTGGCTAATGGGACATTTTTTGAGTATAAGCTTTTATGAGCTATGGATGTATTTTGAGAAGCTGACATTATATGAACTGCTATATAAGCTATCTCTGGCTCAAAAGCCTGTATTCTGAGTCTGTTTACCTGAAGCAGTTTCTAGTCCCACAGGTGCTCCTTGTGGTCTTGGGCAAGCCACTTAACCCTCTATAGCCCATGTTCCCTGTAAAATAGTTATCTCCAAGTTATAATGCCCTGTTCAATGTAATTTCAGTTTGTTCAATGTAAACCGCACTGATGCAGAATAGCGCGGTATATAAGAGAATGTAAATAAATAAATAAATAAATATGTATATCAAAGTCCTATATATAAAGTTATTTAAAGTAATGGGGGTAGCATGTATATGGGTGTCCACCCCACCCCTTTAGCTCCTGAACTCACTGCTCCATCCCCCCTTGCTCAACCGAACACATTAATGGGTATGTTTACTAAACAGTGCTAATGTTGCAGCGGCAATGTTATCGCGCGATAAGTGATGTTATCGTGCGATAATGGTGCATTACCGTGTGAAAACATCATGTATCGTGCGATAACATCTCCGCCGGCATTAAGGTGCACAGGGGATGGAGTAAGGCTCCCCAGGGGCGGAGATAAGGGGATCAATGGGCGGAGAGTGGGCAGGGAGAGGCTCCATGCACACTAACACCGTGAAATGAAGGTCTGAAAATTAGCGCCAGTGAAAACCTCGCGCTAGAGTCACATTTGCAGGGGAGAGAGACCATTTCAGTCAACAATGAACAGCAAAGGCAGCAACATCATAGTGCCCAAGTACAAGAGGGCACTACGGTAAGGCTGCAAATGGGGTACAGGGGATTGCAGGCAGGACATGCAGTGGGGCACAGGGTGGACTAGGCAGATGCCTAGGTTACACATAGGAATGTAGAAGCGGAAAACCAGCAAGACAGCAACAGACCAAGGGCAAACATGGCCATGAGTGTGTGTCCCAGGGGACAGTACCCAACAAGTACCCCAAAGGGAACATAACATTGGCAGGTGGTGCTGGGGGGAAGCATGGATGTCTATGCAGGCACCCCTACCCCATATCATGCACCATAGGCAGTCACCTACTGGCACACTACCAGCACCACCGGCACAAGTGCATGTCAGCATAGAGGTGGAGGGGGCATTGGCACTGATGAACAGTCATAGTATCCCCAGGGAATGATCTACCTCTGTGGCAACAGATTGGTGCAGTATACACAGCCAGTGTGGTCAGGAGCAAAAGGCCACAAGTTCAAGTCCCAGCTATCACATTTCTCTTAAGTACCACCACCAAAAGGTTGTCTAATAGACTATATTTTGGTGGTGGTGAGAAGCGAGGAGGAATGTGACAAATTCTATCTAACCTTTTTGATGTCTTGGACATCTGCATCTTGCCCACTCACAATCTTAAATGACAGAGGTGTAAGGCAGGGGTCTCCAAATCCAGCCCTGGAGGGCCACAAACCAGTCAGGTTGGCAGGATATCTCTAATGCATATATAACTCATGCATATTCATTAGGGATATCCCGAAAACCTGCAGGGTTGCGGACCTCCAGGACTGGATTTGAGTAGCTCTCGCCTACACCTTACTGAGCCCACACTGCTTGCACTATTTCCAGTGTTAGCCTGCCAATGTGGATAATGAGGAGCAAGGTACTGTGGGTATGGCACGGACAGGGCGGCCTGGGCAGGATGCATCTGCACAGGGCATAGGGCAATTGCTGGGACATTGTAGTGCCCGACCACAACCACAAGGATAGGGTGGCCACAGCATGTCATGCTGGGAGGTCACTCTCTCTGACTGGGCAGTGACCATGGCATGGTTAGGTTCCCCCATAGTGCTAGGCACCGTTTTTCTCAGGTGATATCTATGAGTTTCTTTTTCTGGTGCTCAATCACTGACATACTTGCTTGGTGTGTGTGCTCACATCCCATTTTTGGGTGCACACAGTTTTTCTAGAGACATGCACTATGTAGCTGGGTTTAAAAAAGGTTTGGACAAGTTCCTGGAGGAAAGGTCCATAAACCATTATTAAGAACAGACCCAGGATATCAATGCTTGAACCAATACAAGCATTGTGGAACCTGTGTCCCTTGGGGAAACTGCTAGGTACATATGACCTAGATTGGCCACTGTTGGAAACAGAATACTGGGCTTGATGGACCTTGGTCTGACCCAGTATGGCATATCTTATGTTCTTTTGTACTAACTAGCAGCATGTCTGCAGTTAGCATGTGTATGGCTGGAATACCTTGCAGGGTGCAGCGGGTGGAGACTGACTGTGCCCTCTGCTGGTGAATGTCAGATAGTGGTGAGGGCAGCTGAGCTTTTCCAGGCCTACTGCCTGTCTGCCAGTGCCCTCTATGATGTGTACAGATCTGCATTGACTGCCCTGTAGGGTGCCTGTTCCCCAGCAGGACCGGGGTTGATGGTCCCCTCTACTGCCACCATTGCAGAGATGTAGAATGTGGATCTGTTGGTGGGAGATCCTGTCCCCCCACCCTGACCCACGGAGGGCAAGTTGGGTGGTGCTACATAATCCGCTTTTGGGTCCAACCACCACCCTTCTCTTATAACATATGAACATGGCAACCACACAGGATATGCACTATTCTGGGTGCATCATAATCCATAAGGGCTAGACATGACTGGGAAATACAGATGGACACAAGGGTATCATATGTGTGTCTGCAAGGACTATCTATCACACACTGGCACTGATGGGGACCTGCAGCACAACCTATCTCAGCAAAGCCCTATAGAGCACCCTATAAAATGCCCTATAGGGCACATTATAAGGTGCCTTGGTGGACAGTGAATTTTATAATGTGCCCTATGGAGTGCCTTATAGGGCGCCTTATTGATTTATTTATTTATAATCTCTTATATAACCGCGCTATTCTGCATCAGTGCAGTTTACATTGAACAAACTGAAATTACATTGAACAGGGCATTATAACTTGGAGATAACTATTTTACAGGGAACATGGACTATGGAGGGCTAAGTGGCTTGCCCAAGACCACAAGGAGCACCTGTGGGACTAGAAACCCCAGTCCTTCCGGCCCAAGGTTGAAGTCCTCTAGTGGGATTTGAACCCCTGACCTTCTAGCCCTGCGCTGGCATGAGCTTATGGTTAACGCACGTTAACGTGCCACAGTGCCCACTATCACAGGATACCTTTTCCTTTCAACTTTACCTCTGGACCGCCCACTACCTTATATGGCATTCTGCACATTAACGCTGCAACTAGCGCCGGTAACATTAGGACGGTTTAGTAAATATACCCCTAAAAAACTCCACAACACAGGAACTTGAAAAAAACAGCTGGTCACAGCTTTATTGAATTTAAAGAACAAAGCATTAAACCACCCAAGCCAAATGTTGACATGTGTTACAACATTAGCATGAACAACCCACCCCCCTGAATAAAGTATACCCTCCCCACCATATTACTAGCAAGATGGAACCATATCCCCTACTGCTGCAGCCCCAGCAGCAGTCCACTGCCCTGCAGCCAGCCTTGCCATATTATTTATTTATTTAACATGTTTTATATACCGCTTTATCATTTCAATCAAAGCCATTTACATTGAAACTTAAATTTGGTAATATACATTAAACAGGGACATTGATAACTTGGATTTTTCTCAGGCAATGGAAGGTTTAGTGACTTGCCCAAGGTCACACAGAGTGCTAGTGGGAATTTAATCCTGGTCTCTGGGGTCCCAAGCCAGTGTTCTTAACCATTAGGCTACTCCTCCACTCTTTTTGCTATTACTATATTACTAGCAGAGGTTAGCACCCTGGGGTGAGTACCCCTGATACAGGATCATGACCTATCCCTCCATCTTCCAAACTGCAATCACTTTATCACAGTCCAATGACATGAATCTCCAAAAGACTCTTGAGTACCCATTGGCTCTGGTTACCACATGTGCAGGGCAAGTGAAATCTGTCCCTGTGCCCCCCTCCCCCAAAAAATTAAAGCAATGACCAGTTTTGGACACCTCTCACAACAGATTTCAAGGCCTTTTGCCAATCATTAATGAGTAATTCTTGCTCTATAGGAGAAAGATGAACACTGTCCAAGTCATAAAGGCCCAAACATGCCATGTTCTGCAGCCGAACCCCATAACGCCTCCCCCTCACCACCAGATGCTCCAGAAACCATCCCAGCCACAAAGCTGGTAACAGATGCGGCCGGAGGGAACTGGGCATCCAGATCAACATGACTCACTAGGACTTCCAGGACTGGAACCACAGAAATGAAAGCAGGTCCTGAAGCCTTCCATCAACATCTAGGGGTATGTTTAGTAAACCGTCTTAACGTGCGCTTTGTAACGTTATCGCGTGATAAGGTACCTTATTGTGCGATAATGGTGCTTTACAAGGTGCACAGGTACCTTATCGCGCGATAACGTGCACTGCGGCGCAAACGAGCGCTGAAGGCGGGGAAAGGCTCCCGGAGGGCGGAGGAAGGCTCCCCAGGGGCAGAGAAAAGGGGTCAATGGGTGGAGAGTGGGAGGGGAGAGGCTCCCTGCACACTAACGCTGTGAAATCCGAGGCTCAAAACTAACGCCAGTGAAACCCTGGCATTAGAGCAGATTTAAAGGGAAAAGAAACCATTTCCGTCAGCAATGTACAGCAAAACCAGGAAAACAAACAAAAAAGTGATAAGTGTGATACATGTGCACGGAACAAAAGGGCAAATAAACCTTGAAAATGTACAGCAGAAAATGTAAAAATAAAATGACCAAGCTGGCCAATAGTGATATCAATGGGAAACATCAAAAAACACTCCCAAGAAAGCTCCAAAAAATAATTATGAATTTTGGAAGGGTCTATGCTCCGTCCGCATACAAGGTGAATGAGCCCACAGTGTAATTGCGCTGAGCAGAGTTTCCGACTCCATCGGCCAGGTTTCCTATGGTTTGGGGTTTTTTTATGTTTTTTAGGCATTTGATATACCGCCCTTTACTTACGCATCAGAGCGGTTTACATGAATACTAACAGGTACTTTTTATTCCCTTTTCCCCGCAGGGCTCACAATCTAAGTGGCATGCACATGATCCACAACAGCAAGGCGGGCATGTCGGAACGGGCAACAGGACAGATGCTGGAAAAGGGGACACAGAGGGCTGCAGGCGGCACATGCTGCGGTGCAGCTGGCCCACAGTGCGGACTAGGGTGATGCCTAGCTGGCCCATAGGAATGCTGAAACAGTAGAGCAGCCAGACAGCAACTTCTGAGGGCCCAACATGGGCACGAGTGTGCTTCCCACAGTGTCACAGGGCATAGTACCCAGCAGGTACCCCCAAGGGCACGGAACATTGGAATGCGGTGCTGGGGGGAAGCGTGGACATCTATGCAGGCACCCTTACCCCAGAACCCGCACCATAGGCAGCCGCCTACCCGCACACTGGATGGCCTGAGACTGCACTCCACCAGCACCACCAGCAGAAGGGCATGTCAGCATGGTGGCAGAGGGATACTGGTGGTGGAGGGGGCAGTGGCAGCTGCCCAGAGCAGACCGTGGCCTAGCCCTGTGTAGGTGGGTGCCATGCACTGCAACAGACAGGCCCTGTCTGACAAACAGTCATGGCATCACCAGGGAACGCACTGTCTCTGTGCCAACACAGTGGTGCAGTGCACACAGCCAGTGTATTCAGAAGGTCACAGCTGTGGTTTCTGCCAACCCAATCCCCATATTTTACCCACTACTAAAACGTGCTAATACAGAGAGAACCTTTAATGCAGATGACGTAAACATGCCCAAAACACCTACATTTTACCCTACAGAGCACAGACACCATAAACATGCGCATACTCTAGAGCAGAGTCTCCCAAATGCAGTCCTGGAGGGCCAAACACCATTCAGGTTCCATGCTGCCTCTAATAAAGGTGCCTGTGCTGCATTTCTATGCGCCGCCCCCATGGTATGCAGATGTATCTCATGCATATTCATGAGGGACAGCATGAAAACCCAAACACTGTTTGGCACACCAGGACTGGAGTTGGGAACCTCTGCCGTAAAGCAGCAGCAAACAGGGGCAGACACACCCACACCCACAGGCTCCATTATCCAATGCCTCCTGGAGAGGCAGGACATTGGGCCTGCATGCATATCCCAATACTAGCACTTGCATACTTTAGCAATGCCACCCTAAACCCGGGAATACGGTACACAGCTATCAAAAGGTTGCTATGGGTACTGGCAGATAGCAATTCTGATGTTGAGTACAATTTTCTGATTGAGCTGCATCATGGCAACCTTTCTGATGTCTGTGGAGTGTGCTACAGGTCTTGTGTCTGACAGTGTTTACCACCCTGGGGAGTGACCCAACAGTATTGCGTACCATAGCCATGCATGCACTGTGCCCAGGACTGGAGCGGTGGCCAGGGCTGCAAAACACCTCTATAGTTGTACAATGCTGGCATAGGTGTGGGAGTGTGTGTCTGTCTATCCAGTGTGTGGTGGCTGCAAGCACCCTCCACAGCCCACACTGCTAGCACTGTTGCCAGAATTGGCCTGCCAATGTGCATAATGAGGAGCAAGGTACCATGGGTATAGCTCGGACAGGGTGGCCTGTCCAGGATGCATCTGTACAGGGCATAGGGCAATGGCTGGGACATTGTAGTGCCCGGCCACCACCTGCACAGACAGGGTGGCCACAGCATGTCCTGCTGGGAGATCACTCTCACCCTGACTGAGCAGTGAGCTAAACCTGACTGAGAAATACAGACGTAGCTAAGGTGTGTATGCAAGAACTACCTATCGCACACACTAGCACTACTAGGGACCTGCAGCATAGCCTATTTCTGCTATGGAAGGTGCTGTGGACCTGGTGCTGGGTGCCCCACTTCACCCTCAGGGTGAGTACAGTACCCGCACAATGTGACGGTGTGTAGCTACTCTGTGCCAGTAACACACACGGTCAGTTCCCCCTACCAGGCCGAGGTGCTGTGGGGGTGCATACCCCATCTTATGTTCATCTGTAGACTGCTGATTTGCTTGTGCAGTGCATCATACTGGGAGGAGTAGCCTAGTGGTTGGGGCAAGGTACTTCAGGCCGGAAGGTCGGGGGTTCAAATCCCACTAGAGGACAGCAACCTTGGGCCGGAAGGACTGGGGTTTCTAGTCCCACAGATGTTCCTTGTGGTCTTGGGCAAGCCACTTAACCCTCCATTGCCCATGTTCCCTGTAAGTATTAGTGTATGTGTCTCATATCCCTGTGTGTTAAATGTATCCCCCAATTGTGTTGTGACCGCTTTGATTGAAGGATAAGGTGGCATACAAAACTGTCTAAATAAAAAATAAAATAAATAAATAAATCATGGGTACGGGTGGGTTAACCCTATCCTGGTGATCACAACAGACTGTTTGTGTGATGATGTGCAGTCCTTCTGCAGCCAGCAAGGGGTTTGATAGCAGCTATAGAGCTGCAGCCCACTGGTTACTTCACTGCCTGTGGAGTCAGAGATCATGGATTCAAACCCACAGTGGTGTTATTTGATAGAGCTGTCCAAAGCATTATCCATTTTTAATGTACATTAGTGCTGCCAGCAAAAACACCGTCAGCGTACTGTAACCATAAGGCAGGGGTGTCCAAACCTGTCCTGGAGGGCCGCAATCCTGGCAGGTTTTTGGGATAGCCCTAATGAATATGCATGAGATATATATGCATTAGAGATATCCTCCCAACCTGACTGGTTTGTGGCCCTCCAGTACTGGATTGAGAGACTCCTGCCTTACACCTCTGTCATTTAAGATTGTGAGTGGGCAAGGTACAGATGTCCTAGACATCAAAAGGGTAGACAGAATTTGTCACATTGCTCTTCGATTCTCACCACCACCAAAAAGTTGACAACATTTTGGTGGTGGTGAGAAGCGAGGAGGACTGTGACAAAGTCTATCTACCCTTTTGATGTCTAGGACATCTGTACCTTGCTCACTCACAATCTTAAATGACAGAGGTGTAAGGCAGGAGTCTCCCAATCCAGTACTGGAGGGCTACAAACCAGTCAGTTTGGGAGGATATCTCTAATGCATATATATCTCATGCATATTCATTAGGGCTATCCCAAAAACCTGCCAGGATTGCGGCCCTCCAGGACAGGTTTGGACACCCCTGCCATAAGGTGCCTCAGAAGGCGCTTTATAGGGCACCCTATAAAGCGCCTTCTGAGGCACCTTATGGTTACCGTCCATATAAGGTGCCTTATAAGGTATCCTATGGAGTGCCTTATAGGGTGCCTTATGCTGCACCTTAGGTTATGGCACGTGAGGGTGTGTTTGCTGGCCGCAATAATTAAAATACAAATAAACTGTCTCAAGAAACCATACTTACATGCTACAGCTGATGCCTCAGCCAGCCTTATGCATTAAGCACACTGGGGGATTGAACTCATGACCCCTGTAGTATCAGTCAGTGTATTAACCATTGTGCTACACCTCTGTTTCAATGTTTGCATGTCTGGGCGCCTACTTAAGATTACCGCGTGTTAACGCGCTTAGCGGCGCTTTGCCCGATAATGTGCGCAGCAGCATGCGTTATCGCGCGATACTCCCGTTTTGGTGATTTAAGACTGAAAAGCCCACTCCTTTTATGGCAACCTGCACACTATCGCCGGGCGCACATTAAGACGGTTTAGTAAACATACCCCCTAGTCTACATAATGAGAGGCCACAAGATCAAGAAGAGACCCAGAGCATGGCCTGCCAAAAAAAGCAGTGAGAAGAGAGAAAAAAACGCAACCACCCACCAGACTGCTCAGCCAGGAAAAGGAGGGAAGAACTTCAGCCATGCAGATAAATAACCACTGCTGCCAGCCCCCACCCCATCCCACCCCACCCCACCCCGCCCCCCTGAAGGCTTCCGACGTCACTCACACCAGACCAATGAAATCCTTTCCCACAAAGATGAGACAGGATTTCAAATCCAAACCTTCTTCCCAAGAGACCCAACTATCCTCCCCCCCCAGCCCCTAACTGCCATCCCTACTGTACTGTCCATCCCCCATCTCTTTATTGTACCTATCAACTAGCCCAGATAACCTAACCTAGGCCTCACCTGCCCTAGCACTTATCCATGCCTGACTTCCCATCAAAAGGAGGGGTTGGGGGCCCCCCAAGCTGGGCACCCAGTTACTCATGGCTGCAGAGACCCCTGCCACGTGGCCTCCATAAATTATCTAAATCTAATTTTTAATTGGAAACTGTGATATTGTTTGTAGCCATAAGCACCTCATTCACCTTTTTTTAGGTGACCTGTTATAAAATTACCACCATATTAATACAATGGAGGCTCTTTCTTTATTTTGGATTTGAGTAGCCCAGCATCTACAGAGATGTGAGATACTACAATGTGGAAGATCATGGTTCATGCTGCTGGATCCCTAGCTGACCAGTGCTAGTTAGGGTTGCCACTTGGCTCCGGATGCACCCAACAGACTTTATCCTGTCCTGAATTTACCCCATTGTATTCAGGGATATGTATTCTGATGTTTTCTATTACACTCCATAAAAACAGCAAGACTGCAAGTTCCTGCATGCAATGGTGTAAACCCAGGACTGGATCAAGCCTCTCAGGTGCATCTGGAGCCAATTGGCAACCCTGTTGTTGTTGTTAAGTGCCGTCGAGTCGGAGTCGACTCATGGCGACCCTCTGGATAGCTATCCTAAATTGTGTTTGGTCTTCAGTCAGGCGGCTCATTGTTGACAGACTGGTACCCATAGCTACTGTTATTGTATCGATCCATCTCATTGCTGGCCTTCCTCTTTTGCGTTGACCTTCTATCTTGCCAAGCATGATGTCTTTCTCTAATGATCTCTCTCTCCGCATGATGTGTCCAAAGTATGAAAGTCGAAGTCTTGTCATCTGAGCTTCTAAAGAAAGCTTAGGTTTGATCTCCTCTAGTACAGACTGGTTGGTTCTTCGGGCAGTCCATGGCATACACAGTATTCGCCGCCAGCACCATAATTCAAAGGCATCAATTTTCTTCCTGTCTATCTTTTTCACTGTCCAGCTTTCACATCCATATGATGTTATTGAAAATACCATGGCTTGAACAAGTTGAATCTTTGTATGGAGAGAGACATCTCTGCTCTTGAGAATCTTATCTAGGTCTTTCATAGCCATTCTGCCAAGAGCAAAGCGTCGTCTGATTTCTTGACTGCTTGTTGCTTCTTTATTGATAGTTGATCCAAGTAGGTTAAAGTTATTCACGATTTCAATTTCTTCTCCTTCGACGATGAACCTGTTGATTATGCCAGTTGTCATGATCTTTGTCTTCTTTACATTAAGGTGCAGGCCCATTTTGAGACTATGTTCTTTGATTGTGAGAAGAAAATGTTTCAGATCATCTTCACTTTCCACCAGTTATGTGGTATCATCAGCATAGCGAAGGTTGTTGATGAGTCTTCCACCAATCTTCACACCTCTGTTGTCTTCATACAATCCTGCTTCTTTGATGATTTGTTCTGCATATAAATTAAACAGGTAGGGGGAAAGTATGCAGTCTTGTCTTACACCTTTGCTTATTTTAAACCATTCTGTTTCTCCTTGTTCCGTTCGAACTGTTGCTTCTTGATCAATGTACAGATTGTGCAAGAGAACGATCAGGTGTTCTGGTATACCCATGCTTCTTAATGTGGCCCAGAGTTTCTCATGGTTTACACAGTCAAAAGCCTTGCTATAGTCGATAAAGCACAAATAGATATCCTTTTGGTATTCTTTAGTCTTTTCAAGGATCCATCTCACATCTGCAATGATGTCTCTTGTTCCTCGCCCTTTTCTGAACCCTGCTTGCACTTCAGGTAGTTCTTGTTCCAGGTATGATTGTAGTCTCTTTTGAATAATCTTCAGTAGAATCTTGCTGGCATGTGGGATCAGAGCGATTGTGTGATAATTTCCACATTCAGTTGGATCACCTTTCTTTAGTATTGGTATAAACACAGATCTTTTCCAGTCAGTTGGCCATGATGCTGTCTTCCATATTTCTTGGCAGAGCCTTGTAAGTATGGTAACAGCTGCATCAGATTGCTGTAATACTTCTATGGGAATGCAATCAATGCCTGGTGCTTTGTTCTTTGATAAGGCTTTCAATGCTGCTTCAACTTCTTCTTTCATCACCAATGGTTCCAGATCATAAGGTACAGGTTGAAACGGCTGTTGGTCCACTTGATCTTTATCATATAAAATCTCTGTATATTCCTTCCATCTTTTCTTGATCTTCTCAGCATCATTCAACATAGAACCTTGAGCATCTTGTAACATTCCATTTCGAGGTTGGAACTTTTTCTTTAACTCTCGTAGCTTTAGGAAAGCTGATCTTGTTCTTCCTCTAATAGTTTCTGCTTCTATTTCCTTGCATGCATCATTGTAGTACTTTTCCTTGTCCTGTCTTGCTGCACATTGGAAATCTCTGTTGAGTTCTGTGATTGTCTTTCTTTCTCCTCTGGCTTTAGCTTCTCTGCGTTTCTGGGCAATTTTCAGAGTTTCTTCCGTCATCCATTTTGGCCGTTTTTTCTTTTTTACCTTTTGTAAAGACTTCTCGCTTTCTTCCTAGTGCTAGTAATACTGTGGAGACAGTGGTCACAGCTCCTGGGCTAGAGGGAGTAGCAGTCATCACCAACAGCAACAACTACTGGTTGGACTGAAGGCCCATGAGTGCAGAAATCTGGAAGGAGCCTTGGTGCCTGATCGTTGGCCAATGATTGTTGCTGAAATGGTTGAGTTAAGTGAGCTGGGAAAGGGAAGAAAAGCAGGACAAAAATGCCCAAGCAGTTGTGAAAGAAGGCTTATAGCAGGTGAGGCAAGAGTGTGGTTCCATTTGAGAGGGAAGCCCAAAAAGGAGTGGAAAGGAACTACCAGGCCAAAAATGAGTAAATGAAACAACATTCTAGAGATAACATTAGGGATTTTGTCATTTATACCCCGATTTCTGGGTTCTTATCATGATGGTTATGAGTCAGCAAACTCAACCCATAGAAAAATACCTGGATTAATAAACAGAATGTATGACAATGATCACAACATTTCTTCTTATCTTTTTATTTAATATTTATTAGGATCCACATATGAAATTAAAAAAAGCATACCAGCCTAGCATTATACAAAATATACTCCGTATCAAACAGTTCCAACTGCTCCCATAACAGGTATCAATAGGATCATAGATAACAGGTTACAAAATTAAAACTTATCCCCCTCTCCTCTATCCCGCCCCCCATGCAACCTTCCCAAAATGTCACACACACACACTGCAAACACCTCATACACATTGCACCCTTCTCAAACTAGTCGTAATCTGCAGAATACAACACCCAAAATAGATGAAAGTCATAATTTCATTCTCAAATTTATTCAGAAACAGACAACTTATCAAACAAAAAAAAATCATCTCTTTAAATTGAGGCATGGCACAGTGAAGACCATGGCAGAAGAAAAGCTGAAGATACCAAACACTCCAGATATAGGAGTACTGGAAATCAGTAGTAAAGATAAATTTCCTAGTAAACAATGATGGCTACTAACAGTTGCAAAAATTCCCCCAAGCAGTCCCTGCAATGCAGGGCGACCCATGCAGGAAGGGGGCCCACGCAGTGGCAGCACGGCAAAACTTTTTTATCATGTTTGCCAAGCTGCTCCACTCTTCTAAATTTGCCAAGGGATCCAGCAGCATTCCATGCTGGGCAATAGCAGGCACACTGCGAGACTTCAGCCCCGTGGGGAACAGCCGCTGGGCCCACAGTGAACTCAGAAGAGTGGAACAGTGCATGCAAACACAATGAAGTAAGTTTGCTGCCACCATTGCCATATGGGGAAGCTGGGGCCCGCATAGGAGGGTACTGCAACATAGGGGTCTGCAAGATGGGGGGGGGCGCCCCTACCACTAATGCCGCAACAATAAATGGGGGCCCTCAGCAAAATTTTGATTGGAGGACCCTCATTGTAACTTACTCCACTGGCTGCTAACAGTGTGGAGGTTCACAGTAGCATGGTCCAGGCAGCTTTTTAGTTTTTGTGAACCGTTCCTTTGTCCCAGCATGTCCTTCTCTGGGTTAATCTGTTATTCCAGATCATGATGTTGCAGGTGTGTTTTGCAACATCCTAGTTTTGTCAACAGTATCTAGTGGCTCAGAAGCTAGAGAAACACACTTTCTTCCTCTGTAGACCCCAGTTTGTGCTCCCTGAAACTGTCTCCTTATAGAAACATAGAAACATGATGACAGAAAAAGACCACAAGGCCCATCTAGTCTGTCCTTCCATAACAACAACTACAACAGTCCACTTTTTACCTTTAGAGATCCCATGCTTTTTTGAATTCAGTTACTGTCCTCATCTCTACCACCTCCACTGGGAGACTATTCCACGGATCCACTACTCTTTCCGTAAAGAAATATTTCCGCATATCACTCCTGAATCTATCTCCCTTCACCCTCATCCCATGTCCCCTCGTCGCAGAACTTGCTTTCAATTGAAAGAGGCTCTCTCCCTGAACATTTATGCCACGGAGGTATTTAAACATCTCAATCATATCACCTCTATCCCGCCTTTCCTCTAAGGTGTACATATTAAGATCCTTAAGTCTGTCCTCATATGCTTTATAATGAAGCCCACTAATCATTTTAGTAGCCACCCTCTGCACCGACTCCATCCTGTTCACATCCTTTTGAAGGTGTGGTCTCCAGAATTGCACACCATACTCCAAATGAGGTCGCACCAAAGACTTATACAGAGGCATTATCACCTCCTTTTTTCTGCTAGCCATTCCTCTCCGTATGCACCCAAGCATCCTTCTAGCTTTTGCCGTCGCCTTTTCTACCTGTTTAGCTACTTTAAGATCATCGGACACAACTACGCCTAGGTCCCGCTCTTCTTTAGTGGACAAAAGTACTTCACCTCCTATACTGTATTGCTCCCTTGGATTGCTGCAGCCCAAATGCATGACCTTACATTTTTTAACATTAAATCCCAGTTGCCAAATGCTAGACCATTCTTCAAGCTTAGCTAGATCCCTCCTCATGTTATCTACACCTTCCTGGGTGTCTACTCTATTGCAGATTTTGGTATCATCCGCAAAGAGGCAAACCTTACCCGACAGCCCTTCCGCTATATCACTAACAAAGATGTTAAAAAGAATCGGACCAAGGACAGATCCCTGGGGCACACCACTGATAACATCCTTCTCCTCAGAGTGAGCTCCATTTACTTGTACTCTTTGTCGCCTCCCACCCAACCAATTTCTAACCCAAGCAGTAACTTTAGGGTCCATCCCTAGGGTGCTCAGTTTGTTTATAAGTCGCCTGTGAGGAACAGTGTCAAAGGCTTTACTGAAATCTAAATACACCACATCTAGAGCTCTCCCGCGGTCCAACTCCCTGGTCACCCAGTCAAAGAAATCAATCAGATTTGTCTGACAAGACCTGCCTCTGGTGAATACATAGCTCTCTTCCTTCCTTTACTATCATGGAAGTCATTTTCCAAGAGTGTCAGCTAGGATCTAAGATCTTGGTCTAGTGCTTAATAGGATGATGAAGATCCTGGGTAAGGGTTTCCTACTTTCATGTCCATAAGATCAGGATTCAGGGGAAAGTCCCTACATTCTTATCATTATGGTTTATGGTTTATTAAGACTTGCTATACTGCCCTTAGTAACAGCAGAACAGTGTACATAAAAACAATTCAAGAAGAAAGAAAGGAATGCCAATAAAATCATAGCCAAGGGGAAGAAGAGATATACAACAGAATAATTAGGAGATGGTCATGAGCGAGAGGGAAGGAAGGCAGAATCCTGAGCTGCCAAAAGAGATAGATTGAAAGCTAGCCGTAACAGGTGAGTTTTCAAACAAGACTTAAATCTGGGGAAGGACAGTTCCAGGTGGAGATCAGCAGGCAGTGAATTCCAAAGGCTGGGATCCAGAAAACAGAAGATGGAGTTATGGGTAGATTTGCAGTGGGTGCAAGAAAGGGAGGGAAGATAAAGGCAATTGGTGTCAATGGAGCGAAGAAGCTGCGGAAGAGCATGGGGGATAATATGTGAAGAGGGAGTCCCAGTGTGTATGGCTTTATGAGCCAAGGTGGGGAGCTTATATTGAATCTGGTATAGAAAGATAACCAGAGGGAATCAATAAGCAGTGGAGTAACCTGATCAAATTTAGGGGCATGGTAAAGTATTCAGATGGCTGTATCGATTCCCTTTCCCTTCATAAAGAAGTGTAGAAGCCATGTTATTCCATTGTTGCTCATACTGTCCTGACCTGAAGGTTTTACCTTTGAAAGTTAGTCTACAATGTATTAAGTTAATCCACTAAAAAGGTATCAGCTTATTTTCCTTTTTATTTAATTTCCCCTTCATGTCTTCCACCACTCCTTGCGCCTCCTCGTCCTCCTTCAGCCCACAGTAACTGTCCACTCTTTTTTTCAAGTACATACTACAATAACTTTGGACGACCAGACAAGGACAAAATACCATAGGCTATAATAGCAATTTGATATTGTACATGGTAATGAGATATTTGAAACCATAGTAAATGTTTCCTTAGACACTTTACTGTGGCCGTGACATGCACAGGATTGGCTAATGGCTTATTTAGTGAAGAAATTAAATTTGGAAGTCACCGAGAGTAGCCATCAAAATCTAATGTTTTCTTACATAAACCCCAAGTAAATTGCACTGCATAATTCTGCTCTTGATTCATGGGGCAACAGTTTAACCATATGAATTTGGTCTAAAAATTACATTGTTTATTTAATACTGTCACCTTAATTAGGCTAGTGTGTTACATTTGATGGAAAGTTTATTTTCTATTATATACTACATTGTTTTCTGCCCGGAATGCCTATGAAAGTAAGCAACATATAAATTTGTGTGTTCGGTCTCATTTAGTATACCTTAGGAGTTCTTCTGATGTGTTATGTCACTCATTACTGAGCAAAGGCTCAAAACATCCCTTGCAAAATATAAGATTAAAGCTGGGAACATGCTGAATAACAAATGGTTTTGATTTTCTCTCTCATTGCATATTTAAGATGTTCTTGTGGTTTAATATCTAAAGATATTAAGCTGGGAGCAAAGAAAAAAAAATACATTTATTAGGCTCCATTTTTCTTCTTTTGTCTTTTTCTACTGCCTTTAAATTAGTTTCAGATGTCACCAAAAGAATAATAGAACGTTATTGCGCTGAGGCAAGCAAACTCATTCCATATGTGGCCACCTTTGCATTCCGTACAGCACATAAGCTACAAATCTTGTGCCCAATGTGACTCTCTTCCCTGGTGACTGTCCCAGCTAAAGTCCATGAAATTGTTCAGAGAAAGAAATCAGAGTTAGCTATTCCATTCTGGTAGAGATTAGATATAACCACCATAAAGAGAGTTGTGCATTCACCTATCAGGAACATTCAACTCAGTGCTGCATGCCTGATTTGGAACCATCTGTCCACATTAAAGCAGACTCTAGAATATATATAGTTCCTGAGCAAAGAAAATGCTTAAATGTAAAGGAACTTTAGCAAGTGCTAATCCAGACTTCTCTCTGGATTGAACCAGCACAGGACCAGGGGGCGGAGCCTGATGTCCAGCGGGTAAGACGCTTCGCGCTGAAGCTCCCGAGAGGCCTACTTAGAATCCTGACTTAATACCTATACAAACTTACTATTTCGCTCCGGGCTGACCGGGGTACCTCGGGGGGGATGGCGGCCCATAAACCAGCGCGCTTGGACTTCGGGTCTCCTTCTTCTTCTCACGGAAAACGCTCCAAAACAGAGGTGTCCTCCCCACAGAAGATGGTTCCATTTCGTGAAAACCCCGAAATGCACCTGGAGATTTTGGAGGAACTACGCGGCGTGAAGGAATTGGTGCAGTCCAATGGAGAAGCGCTTAGAGCCCTGCGAGAAGACTTTGGAGTGCTCCAGGACCGACTTGAAAGTCTCTCATTACGGCAGGACAATATGGCGGGGGTCCTCGACTCGCAACGCGGTGCGCTTGGGCGCACTGGACAAGGCCGAGCGCCAGATACAGAATCTGCAAAAGGAGTTAGAAGATAGCAATAATCGAGCCCGTCGCAACAATGTGAGGCTCATTGGAATACCGGAGGGGGTGGAAGCGGGAGATATGAGAGAATTCCTGCTCAAAACTCTTCCCTCCTTGCTGAAGATCACCTTTCATAAAGAATTGGAAATCGATCGTGCACACCGTGTTCCTACCCACATGGCGCTCAACCGAACGACCCCCCGGCCTATTATCTTTCGCTTGCTACGATATCAACAAGTGGAACAAATTTTAAATGCTGCCCGGGCGAACCATCATTTGGAATTTGAAGGTCACAAAGTCTCCTTCTTCCCTGATTTGGCAAAGCCTACCGTTGACCGACGGAAGAAACTCCTTGCTTTTCGCCCTCGACTTCAACAGCTACAGGCTCGCTTTGGCCTGTTGTATCCCGCGAAGCTCCGAGTGACTCTCCACAACCAAACTAGGACATTCGAAGATCCTGATCTACTATCAACATTTTTAGACTCCAAAGAAGCAGAGCAGATGCGCTAATCCAACGACGTGGACTCTTATTCGCCGGCTCTGTCCGCCATTTTGAAGGGCCCGATGCGGCGGTCATAGTCAAGCACAGAGACTTCCTGGACTTTCTTTCTTTCTTTCTATGACTCTTGTTTTGTGGTCTCCTCTCCCTCCATGATGTGTGCCTCGGTCGGATTCGGAGCACGCACAGTCCTACAGGTTATGTGTTTTTCAATTTCGGCCTTCTCTGGGGCTTCTCCCCGCAGACACATGGTCGCCAGTAATTTTTGGGGTTCTGCTTCTTCTCTACCGCGCTGCGGTTTTTCTTTTTTAATGTGGGGCGCTTCATTGTATTATCTAAGCTTATTTTCTTTATGCCATATGTACAGCCTGATACAGTCAATATGAGGGACATTGTGAAATTAGGTGCGCTATCATGCTCAGAATTTTTAACTTGTCTGAATGGCTTTATGTAAAATTTTATCACTCAACGTAAAGGGCATTAATAGTCCAATCAAAAGAAAGAAAATCCTTAGCTATCTTAGCCATGAGCATGCTGATTTAGCGTTTCTTCAGGAAACGCACTTAGACTCTGCTGAAACACTGAAACTCAATGTTAAGCCTTACATGGTGGCTGCCTATTCTCCCGCCGTTTCCAAACGGTGCGGGGTAGCCATTCTGGTTAAGAAATCTTTTGAAGCTTTTGTATTTGTTACTAGCGCTGACAAGGAGGGTAGATGGGCCCGAGTACATCTTAAGGTTGGAGATAGTGAATTTACATGTATTTGCATTTATGCCCCGAATGTGGACAACCCTGCTTACTATGCAAGTATTGCGCAGTTGGCACAGGCCTCTGCCAATACTCCATTAATACTTGGTGGTGACTTTAATCAAGTGTTAGACCCTCTGATAGATAGACAGCCGCCAAGAACGAGTAGTCCACCCAAGAGTCTTGCTACCCTTACAGCTCTGATGCAAGATCTTGCGCTGGTAGATATATGGAGGCTGCTTCACCCCTCCGACTTAGAGTTCACTTTATTTTCTGACCCCCATCACTCCCAATCTAGAATAGATTTCTTTCTCATTTCCAAAGCACTGATTTCTCAAGTAGACACGACTAGGACTCATCCTCTCCATATTTCAGATCATGCTGCCATATCTTTATCATTACGTGTCACTGCGCGGGACGATTCTCCCCGAGCTTGGTTTTTTGATAGATCCCTACTGGGTCAAAAAGATTTTCAGGTTGATATAAAGGCCGCTATCCAAGATTATTTTCATTTTAACTCACCCCATGACACAGCGGGCTGGGCTTGGTGGGAGGGTTTTAAAGCATCTATCCGTGCCACTATAACTAGCTATCAAATTCGGCAGGGGAAACAAAGAAAGCAGCATTTACTGATTCTAGAGCAGCAGATACAAGCTGGGGAGCGTCTCCTCACGTCCCGTACTGACCCATGTATTTTACTCCGTTTACAACGCTTGCGTTTTCAATACAATCAGCTTTTGCACACTGCTGCTGTAAAAAATATTGAATCACAACAAGGGCTATATTATCGGGAAAATAATCGTGCTGGCAAATTATTAGCAAATGCCCTAAAAGGTCGAAAAGAAGCCAAGCGTGTTACCGCCCTCCGTAATCCGTCGGGGGGGGGGCTTGGTCACTAAAGATACCGAAATCTTAGAACTCTTTCGTGACTTTTATACTCGGCTTTATCAATCAGAATGTGATTTTGAGCCAGATGTATTTGAACGCTTACTTTCAGGAGTACAAAGACCGACCCTATCTGACGAAGATAGAGTGGCCTTGGACACACCATTTACTGTCTCAGAAATTCATTCTGCTATCAAGAAATGTGCCTCAGGTCGAGCCGCAGGCCCAGACGGTCTCCCCGCTGAATTCTACAAAACCTTTCACGCTGATTTAGCTCCAGTTTTGAAAATTTATTTTTCTGCTCTGGCCGAGGAGGGTTCTCCTTCTGGGTCCTTTTCAATGGCAAATGTAGTAGTTTTTGAGAAAGAGGGGAGAGACCCGCAACTAACAGCTAATTATCGTCCAATTTCCCTCCTAAACGCGGACTATAAAATCTTTGCCACCATTCTCTCTACCCGGCTCTCGGATAGGATGCCTACCTTAATACACCCAGATCAATGCGGTTTCATTCCTGGTAGATCAACTGCTGACAATGCTCGGACTCTATGCCATGTATTGACTACCGCAGTTAATCTTGATCGCCCATTTGTTGGCCTCTCACTTGATGCTGAGAAGGCCTTTGATCGCTTAGAGTGGCCCTTCCTGTTTGCAGTCCTCCGTTGGTACGGATTCGGGGAAGGTTTTCTCCGTTGTCTTCGCACCATGTACGCTCAGCCCACAGCCAGTATATGTGCAAATGCTTTAAAGTCTCAGCCTTTTCCCCTTCAACGCGGCACTCGCCAGGGATGCCCACTGTCTCCACTCCTCTTCGATCTTGCACTCGAACCCTTGGCTTTACTAATCCGGCAATCGGAGGAGATTCATGGAGTCCCCTTCACCCATAGGGAAATCAAAAATTTCAGCGTATGCTGATGATCTTATGCTTTTTGTCTCTATAGACTCAGTACCGGCTGTCCTAGAGCAAATTGGTAAATACTCACAACTGTCCGGTTATAAGATAAATTGGACCAAGTCGGTAGCCTTTCCATTAAATCCTCTGCTTCATCAGGCAGATATGCAATCCTTCCCCTTTTTATGGCAACCTCGCATGGTCAAATACCTTGGGGTTCACTATTGTTCTCCTTTGGAAGACACTATCTCCTTCAATGCCAAAGACTTAACCTCTAAAGTCCGGGCGCTTACTCACCGCTGGACTCCTTTAACGCTTACCTGGTGGGGGGTCGATTAGAAACCATAAAAAATGATGATTGTTCCGAAAGTGAATTATATCTTAGAAATGGTGCCCTGTCTCTTCCCTCGACGTTTATATAAAGATATCGAGGGCCTTCTGACTAGATACTTGTGGCAAAACAAGACACCTAGGATAGCGAAACATAAGCTGCAAGCAGATAAGGAAAATGGGGGTGTCAGATTCCCTGATTTCCTGAAGTATCATCAATCTTTTCTTCTCAAACAAGGTGCTCGTTGGCTGGAAGATCCAGTACTGAGTAGACCTGTGTGGCTAGACATAGAAGAGGACCTTTGCAAACCGATTCCTCTTACTTTTCTCCCTGGTATGACTCTCCCATCAGACTCCCACTTTCCACCAATGCTTTTAGACACCTTAGGTGCCTTTAATAATCTCATGCAATCTTTAGACTCCCGACTCTGTCCGTTAGACAAGCTCCCACTTTGGTACAACACTCGATTTCGAATACAAAATAAAACCGATGGCGTGGAGCCCCTGGTACACTAGGGGCATTTGGATTCCTAGTCAGTTGTTCCATGAAGGTCGCTGGAAAACTTTTAGTGAATTGCAAATTGAATTTGGTCTCCCAGCGAAACACTACTTTCAGTTGGTGCAACTTCAGCATTGCCTTAGGAGTGCTAAGGTGCTCCCGCCATCGGCCTCCCCTACACAAGGTTGGTTGGAGACTATCCGATCTATCGGTAGTTCACCGGGTGTAGCATCCAATTTTTACAAAACCTTATGTAATGCTATAACTAGGGATACCCCTATAGCGCAGAAAGCATGGGAGAGAGAATTGCATGTGACTTTGACCCCGGAGCAATGGAGCCTTGTCTGGAGTAGAGTGACACGGGTCTCCCGATCCGCCTCACTCACTCAGACACTCTTCTTTCTAGCCCACCGGTGTTTTTACACTCCTGACAGATTAGCCAAATGGAACACTACTCAGGGCAATAATTGTTGGACATGTCATGCGGCCATTGGTTCACTACCTCATGTTATGTATGAATGTCCCGCACTACAGTATTACTGGAGTCGGGTCTGGGGTCGTATCCAGTCTATTTTGCACTTTCAAGAGCCCTTTCTTGGAGGATAGTGGGACTTCGCTCAGCTGCGGGGATCCCCTCTCTTCCAAAAACGGCTTACTTCCTTTTGGACTTTATGCTAGGCATTGCTATTTCCCTAATTACGAAATACTGGAAAAATAGCTCCCAACTGAGCCCCAATGAATGGTGGAATCATGTCTGTCTCTACAGTAAATATGAACAAATACCTCGTATGTTTGCTTCCCCCATTCAGACTCCTCATCATCGGTCTAAATGGAAGATGCTCAATGACTATGTACATTCTGCTCAATGCTCTCATCTGACTGTCTAAATTTATATATATCTTTGTCTTCATGATTATTCTGTATCGCAGATACTCTTTTGATTGTTTTGATGTACAATCACTGTTGTTTGGAAGCGCTCACATGCTGACATAATCAGCTAGAGAAGAAGCGTGGGGGTGGGGGGTAATTGGGTTTACTTTTCTTTATTGTATAATTGTTTTGTCTCCTTTGGTGTGTTGTTTCTTTTGTTTGTTGCAAAATGAAAATAAAAGTTTCAAAAAAAAAAAAAAAGAACCAGCACAGGATTACTGCTATGAGAACGGGAACCTCAAGTAGATTCCAGTTACTGCCTAGTTGGGCTCAGAGAACAGTCTTTGAGGAAACAGAATTGAACTTGATTTTTGAGCTTATTTAATCATCTCAGAATGCCACATGCAGTAAGCTAGGTTATCCTTTAGCATGATGGTTTGCTTTTGGTTTTCTCATGCTAACCTTATTCCCAGTGCAGTAAGGTTTTAATGTGGAAATATCAAAAATAAAACTAAAAGGTAGCACTGTGCACATGCAAAATGTATGCAGTGGCTGAATACTTAATTGCTTCCAATGTTTAAAAAAAGGCTACATTTTGGCATGGTTTTTTTAACTCCCTTTGGAGTGCTGAATTTTTACTTCAGTTCAAAGCTGGAGTAAAAATGCAGTGGAGGAACAAAGGACCATCTGAAGAGAAATGCTGCCGGTGGATCTCCCTGATGGCCCAAGTGGGTCCCAAAACTTCCCTCCCCCCTGACCCCCACAAAATCATCTCTTATGGGTCCCTAGACTCCCTGACAGACACCCCTACCTTCAGGTCTGGAAGCAGGAGTGATTCCAAACCCCTCCTGCCTCTGGTACCACTGTCTTGCAAAATGCCACAGTCTGATCCCCTAGTGGTGCACCACTAGAGGTGAGCCTACCAAATCAGAGAATGCTTTCTAATAAGGGCGGCAGACTGACTCCTAGTAGTGCACCCTGGCACATTTCTAAGGCTCAGGTGTTGCAGCCATTATCCAAGATGGTAGGAGAAAAGGGATACCACTGGATGCTTCCCTCATACCAGGTAATAATTTAGTCCAGGGGTGTTCCAGTAGTGACATAGAAGCTCTCTGGACAAGGTCCTCCCTGATCCAGATTGCCCTGGCCTGCGTACCCAAGCCAGGGGTGCCTGGACCAGATAGCCTTGGGAAGGCGGGTATCAGGGGAGTTTGTCAGTGATTTGTGAAGACTGGGGCCTACTGGGTCATCAGGGACTTTTGTGTTGGGTAAGGTTGGGGCAGGGAGCCCAGCTTTTTTTATTTCAATGTCTCTCTTCCTATCATTACCTGAATCAATCCCTGCTCATAAACTGACAGCGCACCAAACTGTTACGTATGACTGTGGAGGTTTGTGCTCTTTATTTCTGACAGTCCACACTGTTTAACACCCCTGCAATTTGTATGTCAGCAGTTTGCTACATCAGAAATATACATATTGTTTTTTAGTGTGTGCATTAGAACACTGCACTGAAGCTTAGCACATCATTCTAAATGCACAGCTTATCATATCAAGCCCTCAGTGTTCTTTTAATTTGTCACACATTGATGTTTGTGACATCTTTTCCCAATCAAAATTAAAAATCTTTCTGCAGAGGAGTCTTCCTGAGGGAGCAGTCACATTCTAATGGATATATAAAAACAGAGGAGAGGAGAGAGGGTTGAAAACTGAACTGCACCATGGAGGTTATTTTAGAAGATTTGAGCAGCTTTAGCACATGTAAATAAAGCTGTTTACACATGTAAATGACCAGTGCATGTATTTTAGAAAGGTGCTATTGACACATATGGATTAGTAGGCTGCACAGTTTTCAAGGGGTCATATTGTGGGCCTGTTTTGGGTGGGTCAGATAGGTATGCATGCATTTTTTGATGTTTATTTATTTAACACTTATTTATATACCGCATCTTCCAGCGATCAGTTGCGGTGTACAATTAACAACAGTTAACAATGCAGAGCTTGTTTTACATGGAACAATATAACTTTTTACATGGAACATTTTAACATGCACACTTACAGGCATGTTTACTAAAGTCCGTTGCTGTGCGGGTCCCCGTTAGTGTGCTGGTGCCATATAAGGAGTGGGCGGGCCAGGCAGAAAAAGGAAAAAAATGGACCGTAGGTTTGTGAGTCGCGCTAATGTGCGGGTCCCACATTAGCGCGTGAGAAGGCTAAGTGGGGCGCTGCTGCACAACCAAACAACAAAGCCGTAGTACAACGGTGAAGACATTGACCTATGATGCAGGGTCCAGGGGTTCAAACCCCCATTGCACCCAACAAAAAAGACCAGCTGAGGCATCAAATTTTATGGGCAAAAGTGGTGTAGGAGGCATATTGATTATGGGCGGCAGAAGGCGGCGCACCTATATTTTTAAACGGCATGAGACGGCGCACTGTTTATTGTGGGCAGCAGAGGGCGGCGCGCTGTTAAGGTTGGGCGGCAGAGGGCGGCGCACTGATAAAATTGGTCAACAGAAGGCGGCGAGCCGGTGGGCAGAAGGCGGCGCGCTGATGTGTGAGGGGGCAGCCCAATAGTGGGAGGGATAAGTGGCGCGCTGATGTGCAAATAGCAGGAATGGAGCCATAGGACAATGGTTAAGACACTGACCACCCATGCAGGCATCATGGGTTCAATTCCCCCCAGTGCCCATTGAAAACAGCTGGCTGAGGCAGTATTTTAAGGGGCATGCCCATGTTGGGCGCTGTTAATGTTACGCGCCACAAGGCGGTGCGCTGTTAATTGTAATTTTGTGCGCCACAAGACGGCGCGCCAATGGCTACAAGGCTGCGCGCTGCTGCTCAAACACAGGAACAGAGCCACAGCACAATGGTGAAGACACTGAGCAATGGTGCAGGGGCCATGTGTTCAATCCCTCACAAAGCCCAGAGAAAAAGGCTAGCTGAGGCAGTATGTTTTATGTTGGGGAGAGCTGTAGGAGGCTCTATAAGTTTAGTTTTATGATAACTACTAGCAAACGCACTCTCACAGCATATTAATATAGGGCCGCCCATAAGGCACATGTTACAGTGCACCGTCTGCCAAGGCACCCTAGAATGTCCCCTATAGGGCAGCATGTATGTTGCGACACAGGATAATGTATGGTGCACCCTATATGGATGGCAACCATACAGTGCCCTATAGGGCGCCCCATAAAGCACCCTCAGAGGCACCTTATGGGTACAGTACACTGAGGGTGCTATTGCTGACATCAACATATGTACAGTAAACTAAAAAATATGCTTTGAACACCTGTCTCACAGAACCCCAATGTGGGTTTGAACTCATCACCTCTGGTTGCACAGGCAGTGACCTAACCATAGCTGTATGGAAGCCCCTGGCTGGCTGCAGATAGCCTGCATGTCATCTCACAGATAGTATGCCAGGGTAAACAGGATAGGGTTAGGCCACACGTACCCATGATGCACTGCACATGCAAATTAGCTGTCCACAGATGGACACAAGATGGGAAATGCACCCCCACAGCACCTCGGCCCTGTTGGGGGACGTTACCGGGTGCACCCACACAGCAACTCGGCCTGGTAGGGGGCACTGACCGGGTGTTTTTACTGGCACAAAGTAGCTACACAACGTTACATCGTGCGGGTTCTGGCCTCAC
Source organism: Ichthyophis bannanicus (assembly GCA_033557465.1). Lineage (NCBI taxonomy): Eukaryota > Metazoa > Chordata > Amphibia > Gymnophiona > Ichthyophiidae > Ichthyophis > Ichthyophis bannanicus. The sequence goes on along the minus strand of CM066038.1, from coordinate 366,931,653 downwards.
CCTGAGTGTACAATGAGGCGCCCAGGACCAGGTCTACAACACTTTCCATGGCTGATGGAGGCCAAGCGGGAGTTCCAAAGCAGTGTTAATGTGTAAGATAGCTAGTTTCTGCACAAACACCATGGATATCCCAGTCAGGCACAGCCGTAGCCCCCCCCCCCCCGGGCTGCCCCCAGAGACAAACATGGTCCCCCATCAAGAGATCCACACTCTACCTCCCTGCAAAGGTGGCAGTAGAGGGCAACATCAACCCCAGTCCTGCTGAGGAACACCCCCCACACACAGCCATAACACAATAACAGACAAACATATGACCAGGTATGGTAGGTTGCACCCCACCACCAGGTATTCCCCTGCAGCAAGCCAACTGCACCCTGCAAGCCATTCCAGCAAACCACATACCATCTACAAACAGTCTGCTGGTTAGTCCATAGTGCATGTTCCCAGTGGAGACACATGCACACAGAACTGGGCTGCCAGCATACACAGCAAGCAGATAACTCAGTGACTGGGCCCCAAATAGATACCCATATGTATCACATGAGAGAAAGACTGTACAGCACTATGGGGGTGCCTAGCCATGCTGTGGTCACTGCACAGTCAGGGTGAGCATGATCTCCCAGAAGGACATGCTTTGGCCACCCTGTCTGTGTAGGTGGTGGCCGGACACTACAGTGTCCCTGCCAGTGCCCTATGCCCGGTGCAGATGCATCCTGCCCAGGCCACCCTGTCCTGGCTATACCCATGGTACCGTGCACCTCATTATGCACATTGGCAGTGTGGGCTGTGGAAGGGGCTTGCTGCCAACACCCACGGTATAGACAAACACACACTTCCACACCTATGCCATCATGGTGCTACTATTGAGAAGGTAATCAGCCTTGCCCACCAAGACCGCTCCTGAGCACGGCAAGGCATGGATATGGTAGGCAGTACAGCTGGTGGCCACTCCCCAGGGTGGTAAACAGCATCAGAGGCCAGGCCTGGAGCACGCACCGCAAACACCTAACAGATTGTTCGGATGGGGTCAACTAGCAGTATGTGTGGAACTAGCAAACATCTCAGAGCTGTGTATCATATACCTCAGGTGTAGGGTGACATTGGTAGGACATGCAGGGTTCAATGGTTTGCCTCTCCAGGAGACATTGGTCAATGAGGCCTGTGGGTGTGGGTGTGGGTGTGTCTGCCCCTGATGGCTGCTGCTTTACGGCACAGATTCCCAACTCCAGTCCAGGTTTGCATCACACTGTTCTGGTATTCCTGCTGTCCCTCATGGATATGCATGAGCTACATCTACATACCATGGGTGTGGTGCATAGATATACAGCACAGGCATTTGTATGAGTGCCATCATGGGACCTGACTGGTGTGTGCCCCACCAGGACTGCATTGTGTGATTCTGCTCTGGGTACTGGCCCTGTTCATGGTGTGTGTGCTCAGTGGGGTAAAGATAGACGTATTGCCATTGCATATGTCCTCCCCAGGAAAGGTGTGCCCTTACTATCACTGTTTAATTGGGGGAAAAAGATTAGCGGTTGCCCCAGTTGGGCTTTGAACCTGTGACCCTCTGCTCTTGTATACAGTGTCTGTGTGCACTGCACCACCGTGTATCCACAGATTGGGTGATGTCCCTGGAATGTCCATGACTGTGGATCCGGTAGGGCCTGTGTTGCAGTGGACTGTGCCAGCCTGCACATGACTGGGCCTCTGTCTTCTGTGGCTAGCAGCCACTGCCCCCTGCACCACATGTCCTCGTCCGCCAACATGCTGGCATGAGCTTCTCTCAGAAAAAGCAGATGACCTGATTGCAATGTGGCAGTACGGGACTGCATTTGGGTGACTTGGCTGTAGGTAATGCCCATTGTTGTGGTGTGTGTGCGCGTTGTTGGGTAGAATATGGGTGCTCTCCCCATGCTTATGTTCCCTGCAATACAGGGGTGTCTGCGCTATCTGTGTTCAGTGGTGGGTAAAATATAGGGATTGGGCTGGCACGTACCCCAGCTGGGCTTTGAACCTCTGACCCTCTGGTTCTAGAGGTACTGACTCTGTCTGCTGCACCACACTATGGCCACAGAAACAGTGCAGCCCCTGGAGGTAGTAAGCTTAGCAGAATGGAGTCACAAACCCTGCTCTATGCAATTTTACTGTGGGCATATGCACCCTGTCTGGTGACAGACGTGCACATAAACCCCGGAAATGGCTACGGGAAATGGGGGACAAGATATCACCGCGCTGGGCAACAGTGATATTAATGGGCAACCATACCAAACACTCCCAGGAAAGCTCCAAACAAAGGAAATGTGTTTTGGAAGAGACTCGGCTCCGTAAACCCTTCAAAAGTTCATTTCTTTTTTCTGGAGCTTTGCTGGGTGTGTTTTCTGTATTTGCCCATCACTATAACTGTTCCCCAGCTGAATTACTGTTTTTTAATAGTTCTGTTGTGGTCATTTTCTATTTGTATTTGAACTTTTGATCTGTGCACATGTATCACACTGATCACGTTTTGCTGGTTTACACTGTTTTCCTTTACATTGCAGACGGAAAAGTTTTCTCTTCCCTTTAAATGCTTTCTAACCGCGAGTGTTTCACTCGCGGTAGTTTTTACATGCAAATTCGGGCCCGATACTGTGCGGGGAGCCTCTCCCCTCCCACTCTCCACCCATTGACCCCGTCCCTCCGCCCCTCCGGAGCCTTCCTCCGCCCTCCTTTCGCCGTTCCACGCCTCTATCGGAAATTTGCGGGCCGCACTTGTACGGGGCCCGTTAGTGAGCCGCGTACCTGTGCGGGGGTGACACGCACATGTGCGGGGCGTTTAAACGCGTTTCTGCGCATTTCAGTGCCGCGTTGCCGTGCGCTATTTTGCGGGGCGCTATTTTGCGGACTTTAGTAAACATGCCCCATAGGGTTTAAAAACTAAGCAGAATAATTCAACTAACACAGATTGTGTAACAATTTAAACAAAAGTACTGACTCTACCGCATAGGCGGATCATATCAGTTGCAACTATATACAAGTAGGGTATCAGTGCATAGGAGTGGAGTGTTCATTCAATTATGTTTTGTATGTTATCCCTTGTAAAAGGGAGTATACGCTTGATGTGGGCAGGTTCATGTTTAGCCTTTATCTAAGTTGAGTGGAAGGTTTTCCATGGTATTATAGTGTTTAGTGAATAGATATGTTTTCAATTTTTTTCTGAATTCCGTTATCTCTGTTAGTGATCGTAAGTCCTCTGGTAACGAGTTCCAAGCTGTTGGAGCTATGTGGGAAAAGGCTCTATTATTTGTAATTTTGTGAGTTCTTATATATTCTTTTGGAATCTTTAGTTTATTTGATTGTCCCTTTCTATGAGTGGGCTTAGGTGGTTCTTTGGTTATTAAATTACATAGTGTTTTCGGGGCCATGTCATTTAGGGCTTTGAATGTAGTTATTATTGTTTTGTAAGTTATCCTGCTTTGTATTGGTAACCAGTGCAGGGATGCTAATATTGGTGTAATGTGTTGGAGTGAATTTATCTTTAATATAATTCTAGCTGTTGCATTTTGCGCAAGTTGGATTCTTTTGATGTTTTGTTTTGAAATGCCTATAAGTATTAAGTTGGCGAAATCGAAGTGGGGAGTTATGGTAGCCTGTGTTATATTGATAAAATCTTGCATAAATACAAGGGGGTGTAGTTGTTTGAGGATTTTAAGTTGAAGTAGATTTTCTGTAAGGTATTTCTAATGTGCGTTTCCATAGTAAGGTGTGTATCTAAAATGACACCTAGATATCTTATTTCATTTTTTATTTTAATTTCTTGGTTTTGTAGTGTTATGTGGGTTGGAGGAATAAATGATTGGTTTTTCATTACGATTAAGACTTCGGTTTTAGCATGGTTTATATGGAGGTTTTGGGTTTTTAGCCAGTATGTAATTTCATTGTAGCAGTCTGATAGAAGTTGAATCGGTAGGTTAGGAATCGTAAAAGGTATGTACATCATAATATCATCCGCATAAAGGTGATATTGTACTCCAAATTTTTTAAAGATGTTGCAGACCGGTTTTATATAGATATTGAAAAGTAGTGCTGAAAGCGCTGAGCCCTGTGGTAAACCTATTTCTTGTTTGTATGTGTTGGATGTTTGATTACCTGTTCTTACATTTTGTGTTCTGTTATTTAAATATGAGGTGAACCATTTATGTACGGTAGAGTTTATGCCTAACTGTCGTAGGTTGTTGAGCAAAATTGAGTGATGCACGCTATCAAAAGCTGCTGATATGTCAATGAAAAGGAGGATGAACGCCTGTTTATGATTGTCAATTCCTTTTAGGAGTGTGTCTATTAATACTGTTAGAAGTGTTTCTACTCCATGGCGGGGCCGGAATCCATATTGTTGATCATCTAGTGGGTAAGATAAGTCTATAAATTCCTGTGTCTGTAGTTGCACTACCTTTTCAATTATTTTGGCCAAGAATGGTATGCTAGAGATGGGCCTATATGATGTAGGAGATGTTTTATCTAGTTTGCTGTTCTTTAAAATTGGGCGTATTTGTGCATGTTTGAGCGGGGATGGAAGGTATCCTTGGGTAAGTGAGAGGTTTACTATTGGGAGAATAAAGGATAGTAGAGTTGGTAGTGTGTTTTTTATCCATGATACTGGGCATGGATCTAAATACGAAGTTGTGGTATTTAGGCCGGAGATGATTGTTTTTAATGACACTTTTGAAATGGGGTAGAATTCTGACCATTCATCTACAGGTTGATAAGAGATGTTAGTATTTTCTGAGGGCATGGCGGGTTTCTTTGATTTGTTTTGATAGTGATTAGCTAGGGTTTGAACTGAGATGTCTGTGATTTCATTGCTAGATGTTTGCTCATTATTGGTTAATTTTCTGACTATGGAAAATAGCTCTCTAGGTCTATTGTATGATTTTGCTAAGGTTGCTGCGTAATAATTTTTCTTCGTGCTGTCTATTGTTTCCTTATATTTTGTTAGATAGTTATTGTACATTTCCTTGTGTACAGACAACTTGGATTTCCTCCATTTCGTTTCAAGTTTTCTTAGTTCTTTTTTCATTTGTCTTAGAGTACTATTAAACCAAGGTGAACTATTTGTTTTGGTGTATCTGGTTTTTTTATTTGGTTGGTTATTTTTAGCTGCATTATTAATAGTATCATTCCAGTTGTTAACAGCGTCATCCAAATTAGTTGTTGATAAGAAGTAGGGGATTGTAGAATCAAGGAAGTCTGTTTCATTAAATTTTTTGAATTTTGAAGTGGGGGTACTTCTTGTGTAATTATTGGGGCTAGGGATGGGATATGTGAGATTTATTTTGATGATAGAATGATCAGACCAAGGTGTCTCAGTGCATTCAATGGAATTTGAGTTAACTAGTTTGAAGAGTATCTCAGGAAGAAGGACCAAATCTAGTGTTCCTCCTTTGATATGTGTTGCTGTTTTAATTATTTGATGGTACTCTATGTCTGCTATGGTGTCTAGGAATAGTTTAGAGTCTAGTGTTGGTAGGGATGGAAGGTTAAAATCGCCTAGCATGATTACAGGATTTTGATCAGTAGATGAGCTGAGGAGTTCAATAAGAGAATCCAGACCATCTGTTTTATTGTCTGGGGGTCTATAAATTAAGCAAATTTTTATGAGGCCAATTTTTATTAATAATGTGTCCATGTTATTATTGATATTTGATTGGATTGGCTTGGCGTTTAATGTTTTTTTTGTCATCATTAGAACTCCACCACCTTTTTTGTTGGATCTATGTTTGTAAAATGTGTCGTAGTTCTCTTTATCAAGTTGATTTAGATAGACTGTATCTGCTTCAGAAAGCCAAGTCTCTGTGACACATAAGATGTCAGGTTTTAAGTCAGTTATCAGGTCATTAAATATGGGTAATTTATTTTTCATTGACCTTGCATTAATAAGGATACATGATAGGGAGGATGAGTAGTTAGAACAGATTTTCTTGTCCGTTTGTTGTGCATTTGTTTGTACATTATCATGTTGTACATTATCATGTTGTGCATTTGTTTGTACATTATCATGTTGCAATGATAATGTACATATACTTGGAAAAAACTGGATGTCAGCATTTGTACCTACTCTGAAGTAGGCTTAAGTGTTGGCTAACTGCTCCTTTGGTCAAGGTTTGCTCTAGTGATTAAGGACAGGGCCACTTTTACCTATGGGCAAAAGGGGCAGCTGCCCTGGGCCCCTGCACATTGGGGGCCCATCTGCCTGCTGCCAATAGGTAAAAGTGACCCTTCGGTCGAGTAAGTTTGATTCCCATGCTTCCTGGCATGCTCCCAGCTGAGGAGCAGCAGAAACCGATAAGGTGTCCAATGGCTGTGAGGAGGCCGCAGTCAACTTTTTTTTATTATTCTTTTTTTTTTTTACTTCAAGACAGGTGCATTCATGCCACAGCAGTGACAGAAGACTGCCCGATTTGCCCTGAGGCTACACACCAAGAATGACTGGAGCCAGGGGCTGTATCAGGCCCCTCAGACAGGGCTGTGCTCGCTCAAGCATTCATGACTGTGCTGCTTATAGGGGAGGGCTACAAATGGGGGGAACAGAGGGCCCATTTTCAAATGTTTGCCCAGGCCCCATAAAGGGTTGAAGCAGTCCTGATTAACAAGGCAATTGTGCTTACCTCTGTGGTGTTTAAAACCAAACTTTCAAACGAAGAAACGTTTTTACTCTGCTCCTTAAGTGGCCCAACCTGGATATCCAGTGAAATCGTCACTTACATGGTCAAAACCCCGCATGCCCCGCATGCCCGCATGCCCCGCACCACTTATTTTTTGAGCATGTTTCTTTCTGAAATGGCCAGCACCAGTGTACATGCTGCAATTTGCACGTGTATTTCTCGGCATCCAGTGATGTAAATTCTCTCCAAGTGGTCCCTATGGTGCAGGGGCCCACTTTCAGCTGTTCCCATATCTTCTGAAGTGGGTGACCCCTTCACTGGGGCCTTTTCGAAATTGTTGCTTGGGGGCCCATAATTTAAATTTTTGCTGATATCTGCATCTTTACAATGACATTTTTATTACTTAGAAACCCTTTCTCCTCTCGTAGTCACACTAAATGCTCTCCAACTGTGACGTGAATCTCTCTGTGACTTTCAGTCCCATGGTTCATTGTGGCATGGTATTTCCATGGTAATACTGTGAATGTGGCAATCTGTAGTATGTTGATACTGATTTATTTAGCTATTTATGGTATTTTCTATGTTGCCCTTCAACAGGAGAGTCATCAGGGTACTTTACTATAAACTACAAGAAAAAGGAAAAAATATAATTCATTGAGAGTAAAAGAGGGCTAGGAGGGAAGGGAAGAAAAGGAATGGAGAAGCTCTATCTCCTTAGCTCAACAACCTGGTAGAAAGTGTTGAAAGAAGCAAGTCTTTAGGCCCTTCTTAAACTTGGACAGTGAAAGGGAAGGGAGTTCCAAAGAAATGGTTTTAAGTATAATGCTTAGTAGCATGAAATGTCAAGATGGAGAGCTGATGTATGAGGTACAGAAGAAAAGCCAGAGGTACACGTCAGAGCATTACTTAAACTTGGTAATGTACATTAAAGAGGGACATTGATAACTTGGAGTTTCCTGAGCAATAGAGGGTTGAGTGATTTGCCCAGGGTGTGCTGGTGGGAATCAAATGCTGGTTGCTTGGTTACTAAGCCAGTGCTCTAACCATTAGGCTACTCCTCCTCTAGGCGTGATAAGCCTAGTCAGGTGGAGGAGGGATGGAAGATACTGGTATAATAGGCATGGTACATCAAAATCAGGATTTTAAACCTGGTACACATTAAAATGGGGAGCCAGTAATCACAGGGCAGGAGTGCGGTGTGGTCCTGACGATGGATTCCAAAAAGCATCTTAGCAATGGTGGACTGAACCAACAGGAGGCGTTTCAGGAATTAGAGTAGAATTGCAATAATCTAATCTAATGATGATTAAGGAAAGGACCAGAAGTTGGACTGCAGAAAAAAGTATCTGATGGCCTGGATACCTCAAAGTGAAGAAGAAAGATTTCACTAGAAACATTTGGTTTGGCCTTGAAACTGAGAGAACAATCTAGAATTATGCTAAGAGTTTTCACTCAGGTAGAGGGGAAGAAGAAATCGTGATAAAAGTGGTGTAGAATGGGAGAAGGTGGAGGCAGGATAGGGAAAGTGAATGGCGTCATGCTTGGAAACATTAAGGACAAAGCACTGCTCACTAAACCAGCAGCTAACTAATTCTGAGCAGGAGTGTAAGGGAGGGGCATTGCAAAGGGGAGATTTGATAGTGAAGAGAATCTGAATGTCATCAGCATAATAGGGCCCAACAACTAGATAAACAGTAGAAAAGGGACTAGAAAAATGCTAAACAATGTAGGGCATAAAAGAGAACCCCAGACAAAACAAGATAAGAGGGAGACAGCTAGGAATCAAGAAACCTGAAAGGAATAATGGTTACGATAGGAGGGGAACCCTGAAAGACGGTACTGAGTAAACCAATATAATGAAGACTACAGAGGAGGAAATAGTGATAGTTCCTATGATCTTTGATTACTTATTAGGAAAACTTGGTTAATATAGTCAATATTTGATCAATGATTCTAACATTTAAAAAGTTCTGATGTAACCTGTAAAAAGGTTTAAGTTTTGTTTCTCATGTTATCTTTGTTAAGCACTCTATGCAATAGGTAAAGCTGTTATGATTATTTCTAAACCACTTTGATTTAAGAAAAAGTTATCTATAAAAAAAAAGAAAGGGAAATCAATCAATCAATCAATCTAGAATAACCATGGACTATAGCAACCTCCTCCATGAAATCTGGAGTGCTAAAAGGGATTCAGTACTGTGGTTGGCCCAAAGGCCAGCCTTCTGAGGGGGATATTTACTAAACCATAGTAAAGTTACCAGCGGTAAGGGCAGCATTAAGGTGTCTGAAGCCATATAAGGCAGTGAGCGGATAGGGGACATGCTGGCATTAGGGTGCCTTGGGCCATTTACGTGAGCTAACAGGACTAAGGGGTATGTTTACTAAACTGCGGTAAAAGTGAATAGCGCGCGATGTACGACGTTAATGATCATTAGCACACTATAGCGCACGCTATAGTGCATTAACGATCGTAAACACGCTATAGCGCACGTTATCACGCGCGTTAGCGCGTGATGCTCCGCAGCACAGTAAAACAACGCAGACGTCGGAGAGAGGGCGGAAAGAAGGGGTCAATGGGCGGAGAGTGGGCGGGGAGAGGCTCCCATTACACTAACGCGCTGAATTTCAGAGCTGAATTCCAACGTGAATGAAAACCTGCCGTTAAATGCACTTTAAAGGGGAGAGAAACCATTAAACTGTCAGCAATGTACAGCCTAGGCAGGGAAACCAAAAAAAGCTGATAAGTGTGATAAATGTGCACAGAACAAAAGGGCAAAGAAACACTGAAAATGACCCCAACAAACTGGAAAAAAACAACAACCAAGCTGGCCAATAGTGGTATCAATGAGAAACATCAAACCGCCCCCCCCCCCCCCGAGTAAGATCCATTGAACAGATATTTATTTAGTTATTTATTTTATTTATTTATTTATAAATCGCGGAAGGGTCCATACCCCGTCCCCATACAAGGTGCATGGGCCCACAGTGAAATATCACTGCTCAGGGATTTCCCCAACATCAGACAGGGTCCCTATGGCGTACACATGTCCCGCAACATCAGGGCGGGCATGTCGGAATGGGCAACCGGGCAGATGCTGGAAAAGGGGATACAGAGGGCTGCAGGCGGTACATGCAGTGGTGCAGCTGGGCCACAGTGGGGATTAGGATGATGCTCAGTTGGCCCATAGGAATGCGTAAACAGTAGAGCCAGACAGCAACTGATGAGGGCCCAACATGGGCACGAGTGTGTTTCCCAAAGTGTCACAGGGGAGAGTACCCAACAGCAACCCCCAAGGGCACAGAACACTGGCAGGCGGGGCTGGGGGGGAGCGTGAACGTCTATGCAGGCACCCCTACCCCAGAACACGCACCATAGGCAGCCGCCTACCTGCACACTGGACGGCCTGAGACCGCACACCACCAGCTCCACCAGCAGAAGGGCATGTCAGCATGGTAGCTGAGGGATACTGGTGGTGGAGGGGGCAGTGGCAGCTGCCCGGAGCAGACCGTGGCCTAACACTGTGTAGGTGGGTGGCATGCACTGCAACAGGCAGGCCCTGTCTGACCAACAGTCATGGTGTCACCAGGGAATACACCATCTCTGTGAGAACATGGTGGTGCAGTGCACAGAACCACTGTATTCATGAAGCAGAAGGTCACAGGTTCAAGTCCCAGCTGTGGTTTCCGCCAACCCAGTCCTCATATTTCACCCACTACTATAATGTGCTAATACAGGCAGAACCGTTCTTGCAGATGATGTTAACATGCCCAAAACACCAACATTTTACCCTACAGAGCACAGACACCATAAACATGCACATTACCTAGAGCAGAGCCTCCCAAATGCAGTCCTGGAGGGCCAAACACCATTCCGGTTCCATGCTGCCTCTGATAAAGATGCCTGTGCTGCATTTCTATGCGCCACCCCCATGGTATGCAGATGTATCTCATGCATATTCATGAGGGACAGCATGAAAACCCGAACAGTGTTTGACACCGCAGGACTGGCGTTGGGAACCTCTGCCGTAAAGCAGCAGCCAACAGGGGCAGACACACCCGCACCCACAGGCCCCATTATCCCAAGCCTCCTTGAGAGACAGGACTTTGGGCTCTGCGTGCATCTCCCAATACTAGCACTTGCAAACCTTAGTAATGCCACCCTAAACCTGGGAATATGGTACACAGCTATCAAAAGGTTGCTATGAGTACTGGCAGATAGCAATTCCTAGGTTAAGTACAATGGTCGGAGTGAGCTGCATCATAGCTACCCTTCTGATGTCTGTGGTGTGTGCTACAGGTCTTGTGTCTGACAGTGTTTACCAATCTGGGGAGTGACTCCTACAGTATTGCGTACCATAGCCATGCCTGCACTGTGCCCAGGACTGGTGTGGTGGCCTAGGCTGCCCAACACCTCTATAGTTGCACAATGCTGGCATAGGTGTGGGGAGTGTGTGTCTGTCTATCCAGTGTGTGGTGGCTGCCAACACCCTCCACAGCCCACACTGCTAGCACTGTTGCCAGTATTGGCCTGCCAATTTGCATAATGAAGAGCAAGGTACTGTGGGAATAGCCTGGATAGGGTGGCCTGGCCTGGCCGCATCTGCACAGGGCTTAGGGCAATGGCTCGGACATTGTAGTGCCCGGCCACCACCTGAACGGACAGCGTGGCCACAGCATGTCCTGCTGGGAGGTCACTCTCACCCTGACTGAGCAGTGACCATGGCATGGCTAGGTTCCCCCATAGTGCTATAAAGTATTTCTCTTATGTGATATTTATGGGTTTCCTTTTGGGGCCCAATCACTGATTTATTTGCTTGGTGTGTATGCTGATATCCCCATTCTGGGTACATGCATCTCCTCCAGAACCATGCACTATGGACTAGCTGGCGGACTGTCTGCAGCTAGTATGTGTCTTGCTGGAACACTGTGCAGGGTGCAGCGGCTGGAGGCTTGCTGCTGGAAAGTGTCAGATACTGGTAGGGGGCAGCTGCGCATTTCCAGACCTACCGTCTGTCTGCTCTTGCCTTATGGATGTGTAGTCCTCTGCATTGCTTGCCCTGTAGGGTGTTTGAGCCCGAGTAGGACTGGGGTGATGGTCCACTCTACTGCCACCATTGCAGGGGGTTGAAAGTGGATCTGTGGGTGGGGGATCCTGTCCCCCACCCTGTGCCCTAGAGGGTGTGTTGGGTGGTGGTATGTAATCTCCCTGGTAATCACAGCAGAATGTGGGTGTGGTGCCGTGCAGTCCTCCTGTAGCCAGCCATGTGTTTATTAGCAGCTCTAGCCCACTGGTTACCTCACTGCCCATGGAGCCAGAGGTCATAGGTTCAAAACCCACAGTGGGGTTCATTGATAGGGCTGTCGTAGGCATTGTCTATTTTTATTGTATATTACTGCTGCCAGCAGAACCACCCTCAGGGTTCTATCACCTTAGGGTAGCTCAAAAGGCACCCTATAGGGCGCCTTATATGGCGCCCCATAGGGCGCGCCTTACGTGGTGTCCTATAGGGCGTGCCTTACGCGCCCTATAGAGCGTGCCTTACACGGCACCCTATAGAGCGTGCCCTACGCGGCACCCTATAGAGCGTGCCTTACACGGCACCCTATAGAGCGTGCCCTACGCGGCACCCTATAGAGCGTGCCTTACGCGGCGCCCTATAGAGCGTGCCTTATGCGGTGCCCTATAGAGCGTGCCTTACATGGCGCCCTATAGGGCGTGCCTTACAAGTCACCCAATACGGTGCGCCTTCCACCTCTCCCTATAGGGAGCGCCTAAATATTCCTATCAAATGGTATATAATATATGACCATGTCAGAGAGAACTTCACTATTGGAACATATTGCATAAGACGGGTACAATTTTCCAGACATATGCAAACTGTAACCCACCTGCAGACCGTGGATTAAAATATTATAGTTGGCTTTCAAAGGGTTACACAGGTCGCCTCAGCCAACCTTTTTCATTAGGCACACTGGGGAATCAAACCCATGACTCTTGTACCATCAGTCTGTGTAGTAACCATTGTGCTACAGCTCTGTTTCTGTCTTTGGGTGTCTGCGCGCTTTCTTAGGTGTGCACACAGTGGCGTGCGCTGTAGCGATCGTTGCTGCGCAGTGCGTAATAACGCGCATAACTGCACGTTATCGGTTACGATGTCCCGCCCATGTCCTTTTTTGGCTTTCCTTCCACTAATGCAGCTCCTAACGCGAATTGCACTAACGCAGTTTAGTAAACATACCCCTAAGTGTGGTAAGTAACAAGGTGCCTTAAGTTAGAGCACCTTAAAGGTGTCCTAACTTAGAGCATCTTGACTTACAGCGCCTCAAGTTAGGGTGCCTTAATTTAGGGCATCTTAAAGGGGCCTTAACTTAGGGAAACTTAGAGGTGTCTTAATTAAGGGATATGTTTACTAAACCATCCTAATGTTACCGGCGCTAGTTGCAGCGATAATGTGAAGAATGCCATATAAGGAGTGGGCGTTCCAGTCCTAAGGTAGCAAGAATATGTATTGCGCGATAGTGGGTGCCATGGCACGTTAACGCACGTTACATAAGAACATAAGATATGCCATACTGGGTCAGACCAAAGTCCATCAAGCCCAGTATCCTGTTTCTAACAGTGGCCAATCTAGGTCATACGTACCTAGCAGTTTCCTCAAAAGACACAGGTTCTGCAATGCTTGTACTAGCTCAAGCACTGATATCCTGGGTCCCTTCTTAATAATGGTTTATGGACCATTCCTCCAGGAACTTGTCCAAACCTTTTTTAAACCCAGCTAGACTAACAGCCTTTACTACATCCTCCGGTAACAAATTCCAGAGTTTGATTACATGTTGAGTGAAAAAATATTTTCTTTTATTAGTCTTAAATAGTTTACCCTGTAGCTTCATTGCATGTCCCCTAATCTTCCTATATTCTGATAACGTAAACAGTCAATCTACGTTTACCCGTTCCACTCCGTTCATTAATTTATAGACTTCTATCATATCTCCCCTCAGCCGTCTTTTTTCCAGGTTAAAGAGCCCTAACCTTTTTAGCCTTTCCTCATAGGAGTATCCTTCCATCCCCTTTACCATTTTGGTGGCTCTTCTCTGAACCTTTTCTAATAACGCTATATCCTTTTTAAGATACGGCGACCAGAATTGCACACAATATTCAAGGTGCGGTCTCACCATGGAACGGTATAGAGGCATTATAATATCTTTTGTTTTATTTTCCATTCCTTTCCTTATGATACCTAGCTTTCTATTTGCTCTCTTGGAAGCCGCTGCACATCGGGCCGAGGGTTTTAACATGTTATCCACAATGACGCCTAAATCTTTTTCCTGGGTGGTGGTTCCTAATGTGGAACCTTGCATCGTGTAACCATAGCTTGGGTTGTTCTTCCCTAGGTGCATAACTTTGCACTTGTCCACATTAAATTTCATCTGCCATTTTGATGCCCAGTCTTCCAATTTATCAAGATCCTCTTGCAATTTTCCACAATCCATTTGGGTTTTAACAACTTTAAATAGTTTTGTGTCATCTGCAGATTTGATAATCTCACTCGTTATTCCACTTTCCAGGTCATTTATGAATATGTCAAAAAGCAGCGGACCCAGAACAGATCCCTGGGGTACACCACTATTCATCTTTCTCCATTGGGAAAATTGGTCATTTAGCCCAACCCTCTGCTTTGTATCTTTTAACCAGTTCCTGATCCACAGTAGTACACTGCTTCCTATCCCATGACTCTTTAGTTTTGCCAAAAGTCTCTGATGAGGGACCTTGTCAAAGGCTTTCTGAAAGTTCAGATACACTATATCAACCGACTCACCTTTGTCCACCTGTTTATTCACACTTTCAAAACAACATAACAGATTAGTAAGACAAGATCTTAACTATCTAAAGCCATGTTGGCTGTCTCCCATTAGGCCATGGCTATCTACATGCTGAGTAATTTTATTCTTTATGATGGTTTCTACCATTTTTCCCGGTAGTGATGTGAGGCTCACCGGTCTATAGTTTCCCAGATCACCCCTCGAACCCTTTTTAAAAATTGGTGTTACATTGGCGATCCGCCAATCTTCAGGTATTAGAGATGATTTTAATGATAGTTCACAGATTACTAATAGCAGGTCTGCAATCTCATACTTCAGTTCTTTCAACACCCTTGGATGTATACCATCTGGCCCAGGTGATTTGCTACTCTTCAGTTTATCTAATAGTTGTAATACATCTTCCCAATGTATCAATATTTCCTTAAATTCTTCTGCACCTTTAAATACCACTTCAGTCATGGGTAACATCCCTACATCTTCCTCAGTAAAGACCGAAGCAAAGAATTCATTCAGTCTCTCCGCTATTGCCTTGTCGCCTCTTAGTGCCCCTTTAACTCCTCTATCATCTAATGGTCCCACTGACTCTCTCACAGGTTTTTTGCTACGAATGTACTTGAAAAAATCTTTATTTTGCGTTTTTGCTTCTGCAGCAAGCTTCTTCTCAAATTCTCTCTTTGCCTTCTTTATCAATGCCTTGCATTTGACCTGCCAGTGCTTGTGCTGTTTCCAGGTTTCATCATTTGGCTCTTTTTTTCCATTTCCTGAAAGATGCTTTCTTATTAAAAGAGGGCTGCTACACAGTACCCTGTCCTGTGCTGCTGAGGTAAGCTATATTCTTATTTGATTTAAATTATAGCTCTTTGCTGCTGCTAGGCTCTAACTTATTATGAAATTTAAACTACAAGCTCTCTGCTGGGTTCTAAATTTAGCCAGAAAGCTCTCTTCTGTGTTTTAAATTTAAACTAAAAGTACTTTGCTGATGCTAGGCTCTGAGTGACTATTAAATTTAAACTACAGCTCTCTGCTGGGTTCCAAATTTAACCAGAAAGCTCTCTTCTGTGTTTTAAATTTAAACTAAAAATACTTTGCTGATACTAGGCCCTGAGTGACTATTAAATTAAAATTATAAGCTCTCTGTTGGGTATGAAATGTAACCAGAAAGTTATCTTCTGTGTTTTAAATTTAAACTTAAACTGCTGCTACTAGGCTCTGACTGATTTAACAAAAAATAGTGGGTTCACAGATTAAATAGCTTTAATAGAAAGAATTCCTTTCAGAAAATCACCAGACGTATATACTCACAATTGCAGATCAGAAGTAACAGTCCCTTTTTCTAGTCCTTCAAGACTGAGGATCACAGAGCTCTGGTTGAGCTATTTATGCCTGTGCTGCTGAGGTAAGCTGTGACCAACTTCCTGGATGATTAACAGTCCTTGCTTGGATAGAAGGAGTCTTTCAAAATGGCCTTTTGAACTGCCACCTGGTGTTAACACCTATTGAAAAAGTTTCACAGATCTCTTGCCCCTAGGTAGAAGGCCTCTTTGTAAAGGTCTCTAGAAGACTTTATTTGCTGCTCAAAGAGTACTGACCCTGTTTTTCCTTTTGTGCCAATCTATATTCTTATTTGATTTAAGTTATAGCTCTTTGCTGCTGCTAGGCTCTAACTTATTATGAAATTTAAACTACAAGCTCTCTGGTGGGTTCTAAATTTAACCAGAAAGCTCTCTTCTGTGTTTTAAATTTAAACTAAAAATACTTTGCTGATACTCTGCCCTGAGTGACTATTAAATTTAAACTACAGCTCTCTGCTGGGTTCCAAATTTAACCAGAAAGCTCTCTTCTGTGTTTTAAATTTAAGCTAAAAATACTTTGCTGATACTAGGCCCTGAGTGACTATTAAATTAAAACTATAAGCTATCTGCTGGGTATGAAATGTAACCAGGAAGTTCTCTTCTGTGTTTTAAATTTAAACTTAAACTGCTGCTACTAGGCCCTGACTGATTTAACAAAAAATAGTGGGTTCACAGATTAAATAGCTTTAATAGAAAGAATTCCTTTCAGAAAATTCCCAGAAGTATATACTCACAATTGCAGATCTCTTTCCAGAAGTAACAGTCCCTTTTTCTAGTCCTTCAAGACGTTGACCCCAAGTACATGCCAGTGCTGTGTTAGAAGCTATAAAGATGTAGCCCACTGGTTACTGCGATGAGTGTGGAGGCAGAGGTCATGGGTTTGATTCTGCAGTAGTGTAAGCTAAAACGGCTGTCTGAGGCATTTTCTTTTGATTTAAATCAGTGCTGCCAGCAAAAACACCCTCACAGTGCCGTAACCTAAGGCGCCCTATAAGGCGCCCCATAGGTCACATTATAAAGTGCCCTGTTTGCCAAGGCACCCTATAATGTGCCCTATAGGGCACTGTATAGGGTGCCTTACAGAGCGCCTTACAGGCCACGTTATAGGGCACCTATGAGGCACCTTAGGCTACAGCACTGTGAGGGTGTTTCTGCTGGCAGCCCTGATTTAAATTAAAAGAAAAGGCCTCAGACAGCTGTTTTAGATTACACCACTGCAGGATCAAACCCATGACCTCTGCCTCTACAATCATTGAAGTAGCCAGTAGGCTACATCTCTATAACTACTACCACACTGCTGGCTGGCTACAGAAAGGCTGGAGGTCACCACACAAACTGTCTGCTGTGGTCACCCGGATAGGGTAAACCCACCCATACCCATGATGCACTGCACATGCAGAGCAGCAGTCTACAGCTGATCACATAATGGGGTATGCACCCCCACAGCACCTAGGCCTGGTAGGGGGAACTGACCGTGTATGTTACTGTAGCTACAGACCGTGACATTGTGCAGGTCCTGTGCTCACCCTGAAGGTGAGGTGGGGCACCCAGCATCAGGTCCACAGCACCTGGCTTGACTGAGATAGGCTAAGCTGCAGGTCCCCATCAGTACCAGTTTGTGATAGGTAGTCCTTGCAGACACACCTAGGATACACCTGTGTCCATCTGTATTTCCCAATCAAATCTAGCCCTTGTGGACTATGTTGCACCCAGAATAATGCATGTCCTGGGTGGGTGCCATGGTCACATGTTATAGGCAAAGGGAGATGTTTGGACCCAAAAGCGGATTATGTAGCACCACCCAACCCGCCCTCTGTGGCTCAGGGTGGGGGGACAGGATCTCCCATCAACAGATCCACTTTGTACATCTCTGCAATGGTGGCAGTACAGAGGACCATCAACCCCAGGCCTGCTGGGGAACAGGCACCCTACAGGGCAGTGGATGCAGATCTGTACGCATCACATAAGGCAATAGCAGACAGGCAGAACACTTGCAAAGCTCAGCTGCCCCCCCCCCTATCTGCCATTCACCAGCAAAGGGCACAGTCAGTCTCCACCCACTGCACCCTGCAGGGCATTCCAGCCATACACATGCTAACTGCAGACAGTCTGCTAGCTGGTACATAGTGCATGTTCCTGGAGAAACTGTGTGCACCCAAAAATGGGATGTGAATACACACACCAAGCAGATATGTCAGTGATAGGGCCACAGAAAAGAGAACCCATAAATATCACTTGAAAGAAATGGTGGATAGCACTATGGGGGAACTTGGCCATGCCGTGGTCACAGCACAGTCAGAGTGAGAGTGACCTCCCATCATGACATGCTGTGGCCACCCTGTCCGTGCAGGTGGTGTTCGGGCACTACAATGTCTCAGCCATTGCCCTATACCCTGTGCAGATGCATCCTGCCCAGGCCACCCTGTCCGGGCCATATCCACGTACCTTGCTCCTCATTATGCACATTGGCAGGCTAACACTGGAAACAGTGTGGGCTCAGTAAGGTTTAGGCAGCCACAACACACTGGATAGACAGATACACATTCCCACACCTATGCCAGCATTGTGCAAATATAGAGGTTTGTGGCAGCCCTGGCCATCACACCAGTCCTGGGCACGGTGCAGGCATTGCTATGGTATGCAAAACTGTTGAGGTCACTCCCCGGGGTGGTAAACACTGTCAGAATCAATAACTGAAACACACTCCACAGATATCAGAAAGGTTGCTATGATGAATCTCTATCAACAAATCGTGTTTAACTTAGGATTTGTTATCTGACATTAATCATAGCAACCTTTTGATATATGTGGAACGTGTTCCCAAGTTTAGGACGGCATTGCTAAGGTATGCAGGTGCCAGTATTGGGAGATGCTGCTCCGCGCAGGGCCCAACAGCCTGACTCTCCATGAGGCGTTGCATAGTGGAGCCTCTGGGTGTGGATGTTTGTACCCCTGTTGGCCTCTGCTCTAGGACTGAGTTTCCCAACTCCAGTCCTGGTGGGCCAAACACCGTTCAGGTTTTCATGCTGTCCCTAATGAATATGCATGAGATACATTTGCATACAATTGGTGTGGCGCATACAAATGCAGCACAGGCATATTTATTAGGGACAGCATGAAACCTGAATGGTGTTTGGCCCTCCAGGCCTGCAGGTGGGACTCTTCTCTAGGGATTGCACATGTTTATGGTGTCTGTGCTCTGTAAGGCAAAATATAGGCGTTTCAGGCATGTTTATTTTATCTGCAATAAAGGTTCCATCTTTATTACCACGGTTTAGCACTGGGTAAAATATGGGGACAGAGTTGGCAGGAGCCACAACTGGGACTTGAACTTGTGACCTTCTGCTCCTGAACACACTGGCTGTGTGTACTGCACCAAACTGTTGCCACAGGGGCAGATCATTCCCTGGGGATACCATGACTGTTCGTCAGACAGACCTTGTCTGTTGCAATGCACAGCACCCACCTAAACGGGGCTTGGCCGTGGTCTGCTGTGGGCAGATGCCACTGCCCCTCCACCACCAGCACTCCTCTGCCACCATGCTGACATGCCCTTATGCTGGTTTTGCTGGTGTTGTGCAGTCCCAGGCCATCCAGTGTGCCGGTACACAGCTGCCTATGTTGTGCTGGAAGGCAGCTGCCTATGGGTTCTTGGGTAGGGGTGCCTACATGGACATGTGCGCTCCCCCCCCTGCACCGCCTGCCAATGTTATGTGCCCTTGGGGGTCCTTGCTGGGTAATATCCCCTGTGACACCATGGGACACAAACTCATACCCATGTTGGATCCTTGTCAGTTGCTGTCTTGCTGCTTTACAATTTCCACATTCCTATGTGCCACCTATGCCTAGTCCGCACTGTGCCCCAGCTGGACCACAGCATGTGCCACCTGCAGCCTCCTGTATCCCATTTACAGCATCAGTACAGTCGCCATTTCCTACATGCCCACTCTGCTGTTGCTGCACATGTACACACCATAACAAACCTCCTCAATATAAACGACAAAACCCTGATCACCACTATTTCAATGTGGGATCATTCACTTTGTAGGGGGACAGAGCATAGACCCTTCCAAACATGATATCTTCCTTTTTAAGCTTTGTCAGTAGTGTTGCTTTATGTTTATCATTAATATCACTATTGACCAGCTTGGTTATTGGGATTTCAAATGTGGTTCTGGTCATTTTATATGTTTATTTGCCTTTTTGGTTCCTGCACATGTATCACTACTATCACTTTCTAGGTTTCCCTGCCTTTGCTGTACATTGCTGACTTAAATGGTTTCTCGCTCCTGCAAATGTGCCTCTAGCACGAGGTTTTCACTGGCACTAATTTTTAGACCTTCATTTCACGGCGTTAGTGTGCATGGAGCCTCTCCCTGCCCACTCTCCACCCATTGACCCCTATCTCTTCTCTCTGGGGAGCCTTACTCCACCCTTCAGACCCGGCTTTCACAGAGTTAGTGTGCCTTAACGCTGCTACCGATGTTATCGCATGATACATGACATCACGCAATAACATCGCTGCTGCTACATTAAGGCGGTTTAATAAACATACCCCTAAGTTACCTGAGGGTAGCATTGATGTTATGATTTGGACTGGGGTGATATGCTGCTGATTTGTGGTAACTCGCTGTTCCATGTTCCTCTTCTTCTCTTATCTGTCTGTCTCTGTCCTCTTTCTGTCCTATCATTTAAATGGCGTTCCTTTCCTTTTCTCCTTAAATGATATGGTATTGGCCTGAGCGGTATATCAAATTCAAAATAAACATAAACATAAACCTTAAAGGTGTCTTAACTTAGGACACCTTAACTTAGGGCATTTTAACTTAAGGCACCTCGAGTTAGGGTGCTTTAACTTAGGGCACCTTAAAGGTGTCTTAATTTAGGGCACCTTAAAGCTATCTTAACGTAAGGTGCCCATGGGCGTTAAGGTGGTTAAGATGACAAGCATGCATCTTCAGACATGAAAATGGCTGTAGTCTAAACACTGGATAGAGCATCAAGGAATGTCAGTATAAAGGTGATGGAAGGAAGAACAGACAAGAGTTGAAGGACCTGCCATATCGGTGGGCCCCCTATGTGGCAATCAGTAAATTGGACAAGCATGTGGATGGCTGATGTACCAATGCACAGGAGTGTGCCAATGTAAAACGGCACAGTGCCAGTGTGTGGCATAGGATAGGGAAGACATGTCCCCCAGCAGAAGCAGAAGAGGCAGGATGTTTGCAGCAACAGGTGGACAGAGTAGTAGTGGTGATGTGCACAGCAGGCACAAGAGAGGTGAGCATGAAGAGCTGAAATGCGGAAAAGAGTACCAGTGTAGTTCATGGAGTAGCAGCCTGCACAAGAAGACATGACTGTACACAGCCGACAAAGGTAGATAGATGGGCCAAAGAATGGATGGCAGTTGAGGAGAGGGTATTATGAGCTGGTAGCACTGATGTGCAGAGCACTGACTGTTACAGGCATGAAAATGATCTGAGTAGTACAGTCACGAAAAGAACAAGTAGGAATCAAACCCCAGTCCCCTGCTAATGACGAAATTGCACTAACCAGCAGAGTAGACCTCCACACCGATCCACACAGCAATGGTTGGATACAAAGAGACTGCAGGTCACCGCCTAAAATGTCTGCTGTGTGTGCCAGCATAGGGTAGCCTCACCAGTACCCATGATGCAGTGCACAGGCCGAACAGCAGTCTACAGCTGATCCCCAAATGGAGAATGCACATATCCATCACCTCAGCTCAGTAAGATGCACTGACAGTGTGTGATATAAGCATAGAGCAGCTACAAATTGTGCTACTGAGCAGTTTCTGCGGTCACCCTGATGGTGAGGATCGGTGCCCAGCACCAGGACCTAGTACCTGCAGTGCTAAAAGTGGTCTCTGTATTACAGATCCCCATTGCTGCTAGTGTGTGGAAGGTATTGTCTGTGGTGTGATATACTAGTTATCTTGTGTCCTGCAGCATGTGCTGTGTCCCTGGTTTGACAGAGACCCACCTAGAACAGTGCATATCAATGCTGATGTCATGGCTGCCAACTGCTGAGGTGGTATGGTTGAATTTGCATGGAGTTGTTACTAAGGTTCTACCAGTACTAGTGGGTGTAGGTCTAGAATGCCTCCCATCTCAACCACCTAGGTCTAACATTCACCCACAGCAAACTGCTCTTGCTGCTGCCCACCACTGGGTTTACCAACCATGCATATACCAACTGCAGGCAGTTGGCTGGTCAATACACGTTGTATATGCACAGAGCAACCATGGACACCCAGCAGTTGATGCAGTGGTTGGGGCCCCATGACAAGAAGTGCATCCACATCACTAGAACCAGACATGATGAAACAATATGTGGATGCATAGCCATGTCATGGTCACTGCTCAATCAGAGTGAACGTGCCCTCCCAGCATGACGTGCTTTGGCCACCCAGTCCTTGCAGGTAGCAGTTGGGTGCTACAACATCCCAGCCATTGATCCACCCCAGATGCAGACACATCCTGGCCAATCTGACCAGTTTCAGCCCATACACACAATACAAGGGAAGAGTGGCTCAGTGGTTGGGACAAGTAACCTCAGGCTGGAGGGACTGGGGTCTCTAGTCCTATGGCCACTCCTTGTGACCTTGGGCAAGCCATTTAACCCTCCATTGCCTCAGGTGCGCTTAGATTGTGAGCCCTTCGGGGATAAGGAAATAAATAGTGCCTGTTAGCATATATCTGTAAACTGCTTTGACCTGGTGAAAAGCGGTATATAAGCACAGCTAAATAAATAAATAAATAAATCATGCACATTTGCAGGCTAACGCTAATGCTGGAAACAACTTAGGAACTGCAAGGCTCAGTGAGGAGTAGAAAGCCACAAAACACACACACACACACACACACACACACATGCACATCGACCACTGTGCAAAAATGGGGATGGTTGGCATTCCTGCCTGCCATTCTGGTCCCAATCTCAGCTCAGGAATTGTTAAGCTGTGCTCACTGTGCAGGAGCTAGTAGTGTGTTCTGATGTTGATGCACACTTAATGTGCTGGTGCTGTCAGCCTGACTTTTCATCCAGCTGGAAATAGTGGAGCCTGTCTATGTGGGTGTTTGTACCCTTGTTGACTGATTCATTGGGGGTTGCACATGTTGGTGTTGTACCAGCACTGTAGGATAAAAATCTAGCCACAGGGACATGCACTGCATGATCACTAGCCAGGACCTGAACCTCTCTGTTTTTATACACACCAACTGTGTGTAGCATACCACAGTGCTGCCACATGGTCACATCCATCCCTGGGGCTGTTGCTGCTAATGGAGGACTATTACCATTCACTTGGGCTCCCCTGTCTGTGCATCACATTGCAGATGTAATATAGGCTCTCTCTCCTCTAAAAACACCTTTTCTGGGAGGTTTTGATTTGTGTTAGGGTTCCTGCCGTTAAGGTGCCTGCATTAAGGGAGCAAGCATTGTTCCTGCCCACTCCCCGCCAATTTACCCCCACTCTCCGCTCCATGCATGTCTTTTCTCCGCCCCCAGGTACCATTAGCACACACTAAAGTGGCCTTTTGGACATGCTAAGGGCACAGATGTGCAGTTAGCGTGCGTTAATGGCACACTTGCTCCTTTACCACAGTTTACTAACATATCCCTTAGTAATGTGTGTAGAATGGAAGGGACACATTTTGCCAATGTTATAGAGAAAGAAACAACAGGTTTTAGCTGTCTATTGGATGTGTGAAAAGAAAGAGATTAGAGATGGCCCCAGGTTGCGAGCTGAGGAAACAGGGAGCAGTGCCGTTTTATCCACAGAAATAGAGAGGGGAGGAAGTGGGGAGGTGCATTTAAGGGGAGAAATAAGGAGCTCAGTTTTGGCCATGTTCAGTTTCAGATGGACACCCATTGTTTCACTCTGGCCTCCTGTTATTAAGACATCAGACTAGGAGACCAGAGAGGCTCTGGAGGAAGTCCAGATCATCCCAAGCACTGGCTGCATTCAAGAAATGCCCCCAGTTCTACCACAATAAGATTAACTGGGCTAAAAAAGAATACTGCTGAAAAAGAATGAAAAATGCTTCAAATAAACCGAAAGAACTTTATGCTATAGCTTCTCAGTTGACCACTCTGAAACGCTTCTCTTCTCCTTTGACCTGGTCAGGGCCCAACATGGATACATTGGCTGACTAATTTGATAGTAAACTTGCAGATATTTGTCTGCCTTTTTCTGGCTCATTGCTACCCCTTGCAAATCATGCACTATCAACTTTGTCAAAGCTGACCAGTCCCATAACAAATCCAGCAGTGCCACATATCTAGCTGAACTTTTCTTCAGTTTCCTTGATCGCTCTCTCAAAGTCATTTGCAACCATGCTCAAATTACCTGTCGATTAGATCCAATTCCATCTAAATGGTATACTGAGCAATTTCTCAGACTTTTACCATTTACTCTGTTGTTATTTGTGGACTCAGCAGTCGTTTGCTCCCACTTCCCTGGAAACAGGCCATTGCTTGACCTATACTTAAGCATCCCTCCTTGGACCTTCTGTCTCCAGCTCATTACTGACCTGTATTTAACCTTCCGTTTACTGCCAAACTTACAGAGAAAACTGTATTTTTGCAACTCTGGAGCCATATTGAAAAAACTAGTTCTTTACATATGCGACAATCTGATTTCTGCCCCAACATAGCACCAAAACCATACTAACTGCTCTACTTAGCGAGCTTCACTTCACTCGACAAAGGAAGAATTGCATTGTCTCACATGACCTCTCATCCACATTTGATTTAGTTGAGCACTCATTATTGCTATCCTGCCTTCATGATATTGGTTTACGAGACACTGTTCTCAATCGGTTTCCATCATTCCTATCAGATCGTTCCTACATTGTCTCATTTAGTTGCTCTTCTACTGTTTTACATAACCTAAGGTGTGGGATTCCACTAGGATCCGTATTTTCCCCTCTTCTTTTCAACATCTTCATGATCCTCTCACAATACTGATTCAGGATAGTGGAATTAGTACCTATCATTATGCAGCTGATGTATTACTTGTCACCCATACTAGTTATACTTCCCTAAACATAAATTGATTGAATTCTTGGTTGTCTAAAATAGCCCAATGGTTGTATGATCATATTCTTAAACTGAATATCTGCTGCTTGGATAACAAATTCTGCTTTACAACTATATAGTTCCCCTTTTCTCTATGACTCATCAAGAGTACCTTCCTGGCTCCTTTAAGAACCACTGAGTCATAATCGATGCTAAATTGTCATTTGAAAGACAAATATCCATTGTTACAAAATCCACTTTTCCCATGCTCCATTGGCTTCATGCATTGTGCTCATTACTTGATACCACTGCACTCCATACATCAACCCATGACCTAATCATTTCCGTTTAATATAAGGAATTTACAGACTTTCCAGAACACCGCTATATGGATCTTAACCCATGCTTGTAAATATGATCATGTCGCCCCTCAATTGATGCAATTTCATTGGTTACCATTGTCCATGAGTATACAGTTTAAGGGGTATGTTTACTAAACGGCGCTAACGGTGCAGCTGTGACGTTATCGCGTGATATGTGATGTTATCGCATGATAATGGTGCATTACCGTGCGAGAACGTCACGTATTGCACGATAACGTCTGCTGTGGCAGTAAGGTGTGCCGCGGGTGGAGCAAGGCCCCCCAGAGGGCAGAGGAAGGCTCCCCAGGGGCGAAGAGAAGGGGTCAATGGGCGGAGAGTGGGCGTGGAGTGGCTCCTTGTACACTAACGCTGTGAAAGACCATGGCTTAGCCCCGTTTAGGTGGGTACCATGCAATGCAACAGACAGGTCTGTCTGACGAGCAGTCATGGTATACCCAGGGAATGAAATATCCCTGTGGCAACAGTGTGGTGCAGTACACACAGCCAGTGTGTTCAGGAGCACAAGGTCACAAGTTCAAGACCCAGCTGTGGCTCCTGCAAACCCTTTCCCCATATTTTACCCAGTACTACACCGTGGTAATAAAGACGGAAGCTTTATTGCAGATAAAACAAACATGCCTGAAATGCCTAGATTTTACCCTACAGAGCACAGACACCATAAATGTGTGCAAGCCCTAGAGCAGAGTTTCCCAACTGCAGTCCTGGAGGGCCAAGCACCATTCAGGTTTTATGCTGTCCCTAATAAATATGCCTATGCTGCATTAGTATGTGCTGCCCTCGTTGTATGCAAATGTAGCTCATGCATATTCATTAGGGACAGCATGAAAACCTGAACAGTATTTGGTCCACAAGGACCGGAGTTGGGAACCTCTGCCCTAGAGCAGCAGCCAACAGGGGCATAAACACCCACACCCACACCAACATGCTCCACTATCCAAAGCCTCATGGAGAGTCAGGCCGTTGGGCCCTGCGTGCAGCAGCATCTCCCAATACTAGCATTTTGCATATCTTAGCAATGCCGCCCTAAACTTGGGAATACGTTACACATATATCAAAAAGTTGCTATGATTAATGGCAGATAGCAATTCCTAGCCCATGTGCCCTGTAAAATAGTTTATCTCCAAGTTATAATACCCTGTTCAATGTAATTTCAGTTTGTTCAATGTAAACCTCACTGATGCAGAATAAATAAATAAAATAAATAAGTTAAGCACAATTTGCTGATAGAGCTGCATCATAGCAATCTTTCTGATATCTGTGGAGTGTGTTTTAGTTTTGGTTTCTGACAGTGTTTACCACCCCAGGGAGGAACCCCAACAGTATTGCGTACCATAGCCATGCCTGCACTGTGCCCATTACTGGTGTGGTGGCCAGTGCTGTCAAAAGCCTCTATATTTGCACAATGCTGGCATAGGTGTAGGAGTGTGTGTCTGTCTATCCAGTGTGTTGTGGCTGCCTACACCTTACTCAGCCCACACTGCTTCCACTGTTTTCAGTGCTAGCCTGCCAATGTGCATAATGAGGATCAAGGTACTGTGGGTATGGCCCGGACAGGGTGGCCTGGGCAGGATGCATCTGCACAGGGCATAGGGCAATGGCTGGTACATTGTAGTGCCCAGCCAGCACCTGCACAGACAGGGTGGCCAAAGCATGTCCTACTGGGAGGTCACTCTCACCCTGACTGAGCAGTGACCATGGCATGGCTAGGTTCCCCCATAGTGCTTCACTCAAGTGATGTTTATGGGTTCTCTTTTCTGGGGCCCAATCACTGACTTATCTGCTTAGTGAGTGAGTGAGTGTGTGCGTGCGTGCGTGCGTTCGTTCGTTCGTTCGTTCGTTCGTTCGCTCGCGCTCACATCTGTTTTGGGTGCATGCATCTTCTCCAGGAACATGCACTATGGACCAGCAAGCAGACTGTCTGCAGGTAGTATGTGTATGGCTGGAACACCTTGCAGGGTGCAGCAGCTGGAGACTGTCAGATAGTGGTGGGGGGCAGCTGAGCATGTCCAAGCTTACTGTCTGTCTGCCATTGCCTTATGGATATGTACAGATCTGCATTAACTGCCTTGTAGGGTGCTTGTTCCCCAGCAGGACTGGGGTTGATGGTCCCCTCTACTGCTACCATTGCAGGGATGTAGAATGTGGATCTGTTGGTGGAAGATCCTGTCCCCCACACTGAGCCCCAGAGGGAAGGTTCTGTGGTGCTACATAATCTGCCTATGGGTCCAAACACCCCCCTTCACTTAAATCATGTGACCATGGCACCCACACAGGATATGCACTATTCTGGGTGCATCATAGTCCACAAGGTCTAGACATGACTGGAAAATATGGAAGGACATAAGTGTATCCTAGGTGTGTCTGCAAGGACTACCTATCACACACTGACACTGATGGCAACCTGCAGCATAGCCTATATCAGCTAAGCCAGGTGCTGCAGACCTGGTGCTGGGCACCCCACCTTGCCCTCAGGGTGAGCACAGTACCCCCACAATGTGCCAGTAACACACGGTCAGTTCCCCCTACCAGGCCAAGGTGCTGTGAGGGTGCATACCCCATCTTGTGATCATCTGTAGACGGCTGATCTGCATGTGCAGTGCATCATGGGTACGGGTGGGTTAGCCCTATCCTGGTAACCACAGCAGTTTGTGTGGTGACCTGCAGTCCTTCTGTAGCTAGCCAGGGGTTTGTTAGTAGCTTAGGAGATGTAGACCACTGGTTACTTCACTGACTGTGGAAGCAGATGTCATGGGTTTAATCCCACAGTGGTGTTATTTGATAGGGCTTTATGAGGCATTTCTTTTTTAATTTAAATTAGTGCTGCCAGCAAAAACACCCTCACAGTGCTCACAGTGCAAAAACACCCTCACAGTGCCAGCAAAAACACCTTCACAGTGCCCTATCGGGAACATTATAAGGTGCTTTGGCGGACAGTGCACTTTATAATGTGCCCTCTGGAGTGCCTTATTGGGTGACTTATGCGGCACCTTAGGTTATGGCACTGTGAGGGTGTGTGCTGGCAGCACTAATTTAAATTAAAAAAGAAAATACCTCAGACAACACTGACTTAAAGTAAAGGGTAATGCCTCAGACAGCCTTACTTATTAAGCCCACTGGGGATCAAACTCATGACCCCTGTTTCATCAGTCAATGTATTAACCATTTTGCTACACCTCTATTGCTGCATGTCCTGGTCAGCGCGCCTAATTAAGGCTAACGCGCGTTAACGTGCCACGGCTCCCTCAATCGCGCGATAATGGACTTTATCGCGTGATAACCTGAAATGCTACCTTAAGACCGGAAAGAACTATTCATACCCACAACCTTTTCCTTCCCCCTGTCAACCAAGCCCACTTGGAATCAACAAGCTCTTTTGCTTTTTAGTTTCTAGCCCTTTGTATCTGGAACATTTTACCTCTGACACTACACTACAA
The DNA here is from genome assembly GCA_033557465.1 of Ichthyophis bannanicus. Classification (NCBI taxonomy): domain Eukaryota; kingdom Metazoa; phylum Chordata; class Amphibia; order Gymnophiona; family Ichthyophiidae; genus Ichthyophis; species Ichthyophis bannanicus. Next base: position 366,902,983 of record CM066038.1, on the reverse strand, counting down.
ACTATCTTACAAAAACTTCAGAGCATCACTGAAAATAACATCTGTTTTATATTGCTTTCAGTGAAGAGGTGATCCTTGAACATCTCCAGCAGGATTAACTAGTCCTTTACCCCTCCATTCTCTACTCCCCTCCTATTCTTTTCTTCTCTTTCCTATTTTGTAATGGATTTCCTTTTCTCCTTTCTATGATTTTGTTTTTTATTGTAAACCATCTTGTAGGTGGATAAAGACTAAAACCATAAACCATAGCTAGAGGCAGACAAGCAAAGCCATGGAAAAGTCATGGGCATGGATGGGAAGTGTAGAGGCTGAAAATACTGCAAAAAAAAAAAGGAGAGTGACACCATCTCCATGCATATTAGCATGATCATGATGAAGGAAGGAGAACCCTGGAGGACAAGCTTCGCAGAGTATAGCCAGGTAGCCTGGCCTGAGCCAGGTTTCAGTAAGACAGCAGAGGGTATGTTTACTAAACGGCATAATGGCGCAGCTGCAACGTTATCACGCGATACGTGACATTATCGCGTGATAATTGCACTTTACCATGCGAGAACGTCTACAACTCTACCTCTGTGGTCAAGACTTAGGCCTCCTGTGAATATGGCAGTTGTGGCCGAATACAACCGGAGCATGCACAGAGCCACCTAGCTGAGCTATAGACCTATGTTATCCGGTCTAGTCCCTTCCGGGGGTCGGGCAGAGCAGTGACACCCCAACAGCTGCAGGTGCGCTGACATTAGCAGCTTTAACAGACCTCTGTGTTAAGGTGTGGGTCTCCTGGTGTTTGGGCTCAGCAGTACAGCAACAACAGATGCACCAGAATGTCAAACAGACCACAGCAATCAAGTCTGGCTCTCCTGGGGGTAGGGTGGATGCAAACACATGAACTGTAGCACCTACCGTACCAACAGGATGTATAACTGATCTCTGTAGTCATGTCATGGTCTCCTGGGGGTAGGGTGGATGTAAACACATGAACTGCAGCACCTACCGTACCAACAGGATGTATAACTGACCTCTGTAGTCAGATCATAGCCTCCTGGGGGTAGGGTGGATGTAAACACATAAACTGTAGCACCTACCATACCAACAGGATGTATAAATGACCTCTGTAATCAGATCAAGGACTCCTGGGGGTAGAGTGGATTTGAACGCAGAAACAGCAGCAAGTACCGTACCAACAGGATGTATAACTGACCTCTGTAGTCAGGTCTTGGCCTCCTGGGGGTAGGGTGGATGTAAACACAGGAACAGCAGCAAGTACCCTACCAACAGGATGTACAACTGACCTCTGTAATCAGATCAAGGCCTCCTGGGGGTAGGGTGGATATAAACACATGAACAGCAGCAACTTCCATACCTGCAGGATTTAAGCCTGACCTCTGTAATCAGATCAAGTCCTCCTGGGGGTAGGGTGGATATAAACACATGAACAGCTGCCTCCTGGGGGTAGGGTGGATATAAACACATGAACAGCAGCAACTTCCATACCTACAGGATTTAAGCCTGACCTCTGTATTCAGATCAAGGCCTCATAGAGCAGAGTTTCCCAAATGCAGTCCTGGAGGGCCAAACACCATTCAGGTGTCATGCTGTCCCTAATAAATATGCCTGTGCTGCAATTGTATGCCACGCCCCCATTGTATGCAAATGTATCTCATGCATATTCATTAGGGACAGCATGCCTGGCCTACGGCCTCCTGGATCTCCTCCCACACGTGTATCCGTATGCCCACAGTGGTGCTTGTGCTCAGCCGGTCGTAGAGCACCTCATACCACTCCAAAACACTGGCCAGCAGGATGTTGTCTTCCTGCTGGCTGAATCTAACAGCCCTCCTCTGGTCCTCGGCTGGCACCGGTATATGCCTATGTTTGGCGCTGTGTGGCCCCTGGATGGGCTGCGACACACACGATGGGCCTGCAGCCACCACCACAGGCCCACCTCTCTCTGGCCGCTCTGGGTCCCGCTGAACATGTGTCTCACTCTCCTCCCCCCTGCCATGTCCTGCCGCTCCATCTCACTGCCCTCTGTGCTCTCTCCCTCCCTGTCACACATCTTCACCCCTCCTGTTCTTCGCCTACTCCCCCCTCCCCTGCCCCTCGGCTCCTCTGCTCTACCTCACGCCTGCACCTCACCTCACCTCCCCTCCTCTTCCTCGTGTCTGCTCCTCAGATCACCTCCTGTCTCTCTCCTGCTCCTAGCCTCCTCTCACTCTCTCTCGCCTGCTCTGCAACATACCTCTCCTCACCTGCTATAATCCTGATCTCACACTTGCCTGCTCTACAACTCACCTCCTTTCTCCGTCGCCTACACAAACCCCTCAGCGTGTACCACGTGTGCATGTGTATTTATGTTTTTTTACATGTGCGCGTCCTGGAGGCTTTGCGCATTGTGCAAGCGCAGCAGCGCGAGCGTGGAGGCTGTGTGCATTGCGCATGCACAGGGGTGATGTTGAAGGTGTGTGCCCGGGTCCCATGTGACGAGTGCCGGTCCATGCATGTGACGTAAGGCCGGCCACATGCGCGTAACAGCATGCAGCACATGCGCACCTCTCACGCTCACACACGGAGCACCTGTGCAACGTGGTGTCCCCATGCATGCACCTTCCACATCACCCCTGTGCATGTGCAACGCGCGCAGCCTCCACGCTTGTGCTGCTGCACATGCGCAATGCACGCAAGGATGCGCACACGTAAAAAAACATAAATACACATGCACACATGGTACACGCTGAGGGGTTTGTGTAGGCGAGGGAGACAAGGCATGCGGTGTTGGTTGTTGGTGAAGCAAGGGAAGTGTCAGAGGCAGGTTTGGTGTAGAGAGTGGCTGGGTTGGTGAGTGCTGGTGGAGTTGTGTGGCTGGGTTGGTGACTGGTGGGTGAGGTGAGTGTCTGAGTTTGAGTGAGTTTAAAGAGTTGAGAGGGGTGGAGTTTATGGCGGGCTTTGTGGTTGCTGCATGTGCAGTGGGAGGTGATCAGGGGCTACGGTTGCCTGACGGGGGAGATGGTGTCCATGGGGCTGAGGCACAGGGCATGGGTTTAATCCCGCTGCAACACAGACCTGCAGCTGTGGGGGCAGGCTAGGCAGGGGCTGTGTTGGCATGGTGCAGAAGGTGTGCAGAGCTGCAGGCTTGCCAGCCTTGCCTCTACAGGACCAGGGCCCAGCTCCAGTGCATGCGTGAGGACCAGGTCATCTCCCTCTACCGCCTGAGCACGGGGGCTATTAGGGAGCTCTATGAGGATCTAAGACCTGACCTCGAGCCCTTGACTGGTTGGTCACATGCCATACCAGGTTTGGTCAAGCTCCTTGGTGCCCTACATTTCTTTGTCTCTGGCTGTTTCCAGTCATCTGTGGCCGCAGTGTGTGGCATGAGCCGCCCCACCTTCTCACACTGTCTCTACCAGATACTGCATGCCATGATCAGCCGGGTGGGGAATTACAATGCCATTCCCAACACTAGGCAACAGTGGGGGACCCTGAACCAGGCCTTTGAGGCATTTGCCAGGATACCACACGTGATGGGAGCTATTGATTACACACATGTTGCCCTGGTCCCGCCCAGAGACAGGGAGGTAGTGTTCCGCAACCGCAAGCACTACCATTCCCTGAATGTTCTGGTTGTATGTGATGCAAATATGCATATTCTGAATGTGGTCCCTAGGTTTGCAGGGTCCACCCATGACTCCTATATCCTGCATCACTCGGCACTATTCAGACAATTTGAGGCAGGATAGTATGAGGACTGTATACTGCTGGGTGTGTATTTCTCATCTCTGACATGCACATGGTGATCCTGTGACTAACCGTATGTGCACATGTCTGTCTTTGAGGTGTATCCCTAGTTGTGTGTGTGTCTCATCTGTCTGTGTGTGATCTAACGTTGGGGGGTGGGTGGATGGTGCCCCCCAGCTCTACCTTGTTACGGTGCTGTGTGATGATGGTAGCATGGATGCTAGCAATTGTGTCGTGGTTACAGATTATGTTGATTGCAATCCGTACACCTACCCCTTGTTTTGTGTGTCATAACTTCACACGCTGATGCATAGTTGTGATGTCCCATCATGTGCTGTCATATGTTTCTGTCAGGATGTTTTGTGCATTTGGTTTGCACGTACATACTTGTGTCCATTTGGGTGGACATCAGCTCCTGCCTTAACGTTCCACATTTCTTTCTGCAGGTGATGCAGGATATGGGTGTCACCCCTGGTTGCTGACCCCTGTGCGTCAACCACGGACACGTGCAGAGAGGAGTTACAATGAGGCCCATGCCTCCAGCCGCTCCGTCATAGAGCGCACCTTTAGCGTTTTAAAGAGTCGCTTCAGGTGTCTGGATAGGACAGGCGGGGCCTTACAATACAAACTACAGACTGTGGCAGAGATAATTATAGCCTGATGCATCCTGCACAACATTGCTTTCAGGCACCATATCCCTGTCCAAATTAATGAGAATCTGGAGGATGATCCTATGTGCCCTCCTGTATGTGCCCATGGTGACACACATGAGGGCACAGCAGTCAGGCGGCAGGTGATTGAGGTGCTTTTCTCATGTAAGTACTGCATATGTTGCCACATGCATTTGTTTAGATATGTGTGTACTACTACTACTAGTGAACATTTGTAGCCCAATAGCAGTAAGATGCAACACTGCACTGACATGTAACAGACACTGCCTGGCCATCCCAGCTTACAATCTAGTCATGACTGAAACGCAGAAGATGTGAGCAGGGCACAACAGTGGGTAGTGGTGGATTATGTGTATTGGGAGTAGTAGACTTGTGGGAGGTGTTAAGCTGTCATTCCTGATTTGTGGCTGATTGGGATAGGGGCTGCTGTACAGCCACAGGTAGTTAGTTTGAGGCTTTGGGTGCAGCAAGGTGAAAGGCATGTAGTATGGGGCAAACATTAGGAGAGCAGACCATAGTTGGGACCAGTTGCCTAGATGTGTGTGTTTCACATTTTTTAATTTGAGCTGATTGATTGGTTGGTATGCTCTGATGAGTAGGGACTGTGTGTTAGTTGTTTCTGTATAGCACTACATGTGATACTTAGCACTATATACATGCTGAGTAGTAGTTGGATTACTGGTATTTGAGATCAGTAAGGGAAGTTACTGCAACACTGCAGTGTGCCTGTATGTATAGGTCAGCAAGTAGCCTTGACATGGATACGGAAACAGATAGGGAACCTGTGAGGTGTCCTGACAGGGGGAGTATTAGTGCCATTATGTCTGTGGCTGTAGAATAGCCATGCAGTGCAGTGTTGCATATTTTCAGGCAGACAGAGATGATTCAAGGCCAGGTCAGCAAGGTGTAGGTTACAGTAGGCAAGCCAGGAGCTGATTGGGGGTTTTAGCTGTGTTTTCAGGGAGGACTGGGGAGATATAGCTGATGACAACTAGACATAAACCACAAGCCTCAACTACAAGCTGGGTATGTGTGTAGAGGAGGAGAGTGCAGTCCAAGACAACACCTACATTGGAGACCCTAGAGAAAGGAAGTTTTGGCCACACACACAAAGACGCTCTGATGGGAGGGGAGGGTTTAGGTGCACATATAGGATATCCATGCTTTGCCATTATCAATTTCACACATTGGGATGACATGCAGCCATCAATGTCAGGTGGCACCCAGACATCGGGGTGTGGTTTGGTAGACATAACTCAGGCGTGGAGAGATATATTTGCAACTCATCAGGACACAACTGTTAATGTAAGTCAAGGTATGAGATATACACACCAAGGAAATGTATATGGACAGAGGATGGAGCCCCTGCATATTTCCCTGTGTTACATGAACTCACAGTGCTGTAGCAGATAGCATTGAGACACCAGAACACACACTGAAGGTGCATTGGGAGCGATATGGGGGACACAGGATAGTACTGTGGGCTTAGAGCCAAGCAGGGACATGGTAGGGAGAAGATAGTTCTGTTCCACATTTTTTACAGCAACAGAGAAGTGAGGAAGGGGCAGATAGAGTACGGACCCTTGTTGTTTGCCACACACACTTCAGTGATAACTTTAACATGAAACTAATCTGTACAGTGTGATGGGGAACAGTCAGTCTGTTAAGGATCCTGGGGGGTCTGCGAGCTGAGGACATGAAGGTGCAGTGTGTGTTGCACAGCTCCAACATGACATATGTATGATTCTCTTGTGTTTCTCAATCCACGGGACATACTTGGTGACCCTCCTGGTGCTGTGGTGCATTGATAGGTGACTGTACATCATCCAACATGCAGTAGTCTGGGGTAGATGGACCTACAGCTACTTTGTCTGTGACGACAGTCAGAGGGAGCACATGTCTGCAGTGATCTGTCATATTGTACATATGTTGTTGTTCACCTCTTTTCCCTGCACCCCCATACCCCATATGTTGCTGTTGGCACACATATCCACATGTGTTCCTGGCCAGTTTGTCTTCTCCAACACTGCCTCTGGGACACGTCCAACAGAGCTGCGTGTATGTGTGCAGGTCCTAGGTCTTTGGGTGGTAGAATGCACGTACACCCTTCCCTAACATTGTAGCATCAGCCAACAGCAGGGTATCATTGCATTTAACAGGCCTTTATCTCCACTAATCTCCAATTGTGAACATACAGGCCATATGCTACTGCTGGCATGCTCACCTTAGCATACTGTGTGGGTGTGTGTTTTTGGGTTGGCTGTGTGATGATACAGCATGCAGGCATTTTGCATTATCATGTGGTGTGAGGGGTCTGTACACCTGGGAAGCGGTGGTAACTGTGCTATCTCTACCTTACTTCTGTTTAACTTGTGGACATTGTGGACATGTGTTGTGTGTTGTGAGCTGACCTATCTCTTGTGTGCTGGCAGACCACGCCGCAACAGCATTTTTGTATCACAGATATCGCCATAATGTGGACATGCATCAACAGTGGCTGGACATGGGGACATGGTAACTCTACACATTTCAATGACATCTTCTCCCTTCACTGTGACATGTTGTGGCCTTTGAGAGCCTCAGGGGATCCCAAACATACACTTGCTGCAAACACACGGTAGGTTGCACCTTTGGTCTTTTGGGAATGACATCAGCCTTTACATGTTAATGATTTACTGTTTGTCTCATAGACATTTCCTGTTGGGTCTCTGTACACGAACGCTGATGCACATGGGGTAGAGCTGTGAAACGCCTGTGTAACATGGGCATGGACATGACCATATCCATGTGACACCCTCATCTGCGGTTCAAATTCAAAATGTCCCCAACATGCAATGTGTTCTGTGCTGTGATCATGTTATGTTTGCCTGTGTGACATTTCCTTACGTACATATTGATGTTTGACTCTCTGCAATTTGGGATGACGTTGCAAGCAGCATACCAATACATTGTTTATCCTCTTCTGACACAGGGCAGTGAACACACAAAGCGCATCTACTACAGTGCATCCGGTGTCACCATCAACCACCTGTTGGAGGACACAACAACACCATGGAACTATCCCTCGGAAATGGTGCCATAGGATGTTTGACCTCTGCGAGTCGGACACATGCCTAGGATGGACAGTATTATTGTTGAACTGCTACTTTGGGCATGACAGGCCTGTCCAACACACCGTTGCTGCTGTGCTCTGGCTGGGTGTCATGTTCATCGCAGGAGACACACATGACCTTTCCAGTACTGTGGCATATTGGGATATCACACTTGACTATGCATGCCCAGGATTTCAAGGTCAGTCGTAACATGACTTGTTGGATTGCAGACACCCTTTGCACTTTGGACACTGTGTACTGGTCCCCATGTGTGCAGCAGGGATTGACATTGTCACTGTATGTTGTACATCCTTCTGACATTGTGTTGTTGTGTTTTGCCCATGTGTGTGACATGGAATGCAGGATACGCTCATTTGTTTCAACACGAGCATACAGCCATGCGTGTGGCACAGGGGGAGCAATGGAGAGGTCCTCTTGTCCATGTCCACCTAGCCTCCACTTGGACATGCCACAGTATTTTCTATGACACCACTTTACTGCGCACCAACATCTTGGATTGATGTTTGCAATCACCAAGGGTTTTACAGTGCATGTGTGGCATTACTGTATCATGTTTCAACGTACACGGTGCATGTGCACGTGACTGACTATGTTGGTGCAACATAGCATGTTGCAATATGGCTTCTGTGTGGGTTACTGTAACATGTTTGAACTTTCTTTCCATCTCTATATATAGGTTATTGTGTCTGTTTACTGTACAGACATGACGCTCTGCATTGATTTACAAACCTAGCATTACATGTCTGTACAGTCCTATTTATCCCCTGAGGTAACAACACTCACATTGCCCCATTATATTTGGAGTGTGGCAGTGTGAGTGTCCATTTTCTTCCTTCACTTGTGCATTCCATGTACTGTGATATATGCGTACAGACACTGTATCCACACCAACCAGAGCAGGGGGACGTTATGTATAGTGTTACCTCTGCATGTTTCTGCGGATGGTTTCATTTGAATTCTCTGCGTTCATGTGCCTCTGCTACCTGTTAGCATATCCTCATTGTGCATTTGATGATTGTTTAGGGTTACATTGTTGCAGCTTTGATTCCTATATCAGGCATTATGTGACAGCTGTAACATATATTTCGATATATGTGTTTACACTTTCTTACTTTTAACAACATATGCTGTTTCATTTCTGTGCCTCCTGTGTTGGCAGACTGATATGTTTTAAGGAACAGATCATGATTGATGTGTGTTGGGCCCTCATCATGCACCGCCTACTGTCTACATGCACATATATGTAACTAACACATTTGGGGCATGCAGCAGCATGTGGGGGGTTGGGGCCTAATGCATACTGGACACCATGCACCTGATGCACATTATCTCTCCTGCCCATCATCTGTAGACGGGCCAGTGACTTTTCTGTAACATGTGGGTTGCTGCCCTGCAAAATGTGTTTTCAGATTTTCACGTGAGATCCACTCACCTTGATATTATGATAGGCGGTATCTACACTATCTGTGATGATTAACCAAAATAAAAATATGTGTTTGACGTACATTTGTCTCTGCTGCTGCTTGATCACACTGACACTTGTATTTAGTGATTTCCTGGTCATGTACATGGCCCACCTGTGCTCACATCCTTGTACGGTGCCAGCTGTCTATCTGCCAGACGTTTGCCACATCACTGGGTATTACAGGTTCCCATACACACCTTCCCTTTGAGGTAATATTTTTGCATTGTGCTCCTTGTGGTTGTTTGGGATAGTGGTTACAGACATGTGTTGTAACACCATAGGTTGCAATTTGATCCCCACATGGGGTTTACTTATTTTTTTTTCTGTTGTGCTAACCTGACCATTAGGTACCTGCAGGTTCATCACCTATGCACACACCCTTCCATCTCTTCACTGTTCAGCAAAGTGTGCCCTCTGTGCTGCCTATTCATCACATATTAGCTGTTACATATGTCTCTTTCTTTATAGTGTTTACATGGCAGTCCGCTTGGGGGATTGGCATTGCTGTGGTTCAGCTGGCCTGTGTCACACCTGTTTACAGGTTCAATTCTCTCCTGTTCTGTTCCATATTTTGCCCTGCTCCACAGAGCATCCCCTGCCACCCTTTGGGTTTAGGTTCTTTCCTCTTTTGCATGCTGTATCCACTGCATAACATTTCATTGTTGTGCATGTAGTTATATTTGGCTCTGGTCCCAATTACAGACTGTGATATGATCTGTACACACCAGATCTGCATGTGCATTCCATCATGGTTACTGTTGGAGGTTTGCCTATACTGGCAGACAGCAGGCGTCTTGTGTGATTCCCTGCAGTATTCTTGTATGCAGCCTTTGCTAATGACCTCACATTGGTGGTGTGGCCTTCCGGTTTGTGCATCCACAGTTATGCTAATGGTCATAGGTTTGATTCCTCTCTGTTCTTTTTCATTTGTATGCCTATCCTGCACAGATACTTTTCATTCCTGTGACAGTCATATCTGTGCTGTTAGCACATTGTACTCTTATCACAGTTGCCAACCATCCTTCTGTCCATCTATGTGTGTCTGCCAGCTGTGTGCCATCATACCCTGATGTGCATGCTGCTACCCCATGTCCTGCACTGATACACATTTCTGCATTGCCTCTCCTGTGTGTGCTCTGCATGGCACTGCTACTCCTCTGTCCTCCTGTCATTACACCTATCCTGCCACCTCTACCTCCTCTGCTGGACACGTCTTCCCATCCTCTGCCACACACTGTCATTGTTGCATGGTATATTACCATCACCCTGTGCATCGCTACAGCTGCCCCCGATATGTTTGTCCATTTTTTAAGCTGCCACATGGGCTGGACGCAGATTTGTCTGGTCCATCAGCTCAGATCTACTTCCTTCCATTACTTGTGCATTGTCTTTCCTTGTTGCTCTGTGCAGTGTTAGGGTTACATCTGTGTTTGGCCCATACCTTTCTTGCTTTTCAACTTGGGAGACCTTACTGCCCTTGGCCAACATTTTTTGAATCACCTATATATCCTTGAGGCATCTTAAGCCACACCTTAGAATCAGCCAGCTTATGGGGTGCCTACTATGGTGCCTTGGGAGTTGATAACCTTTTGACATGGCCTCTAGGGCACATTATAACCCGCCTTGGCTGACGTGGTGGTTTAGGATGTGCCTTCTGGTGCGCCCTAAAAGTTGCATTAGTTTATGGCACTGGGGTGTGGGTATTTTTAGCTGATTGTTGGACTGTTTCAAGCAGGAAAAGGAATTGCCTTGGCTAACCTTATTCATTAAGCCCACTGGGAGATTGAACTCATGACCCCTGTATCAGTAGCCATTGCCTTAACCAGTGTGCTACACCTCTGTTGCTGTGATTGTAGTTCAGCACGCGAAGTTAAGGTTAATGCGCGGTAACGGGCACGGCTCCCTCTATTGCGCGATAATGGACACGGCACACTTTATCGCACAATAACCCACGATTGCTACCTTAAGACCGGAACGCCCACTCCTTATATGGCATCCTTTACATTATTGCTGCAACTAGCGCCAGGAACATTAAGACGGTTTAGTAAACACACCCCTAAGTTGGATACAAAGATTTAGCATGCAGATACTGAACATTGAAAAGTCCCATGGAACAATGAAAAGGGTGCAAAGAGAAGACAGAGGGGCAATATAGTGGAATGAGAGTTTGAAATTGTAAACAATTTTCTGGACTAGGCACCCTACAGTCTGAAATTATGGGGACGATTTTATAAAAAGCCACTTAAATTTATGTATGAACAACACCTGTAAATCTAGGTAATTTGGTAATATGAACACCTAAGTAGCCACTTACATGTATAAATGATGAGATCACAATTCTGTAAGTATGCTACCTGTGGGCATGCACAGGGATGGAGTTTCTGTGAAGCCTGAGTGGAGCGCCAAGTTATGTATTGTGGTAAGGAGGGTGCAGCACAGCCCTGGGAAACAAAGAAAAAAGAACCTTTTTCTTCCATAAGGGGGATGGGCTCGCCTAAGCACATGTTCCAAAATGAAAGCAGTGGAAAAACCCACACTTGCAAAGCTAGGCGGAGGCCACACCCAGACTCCAGGGCAACTATAGGAAGTGATAGGAGACACCTGTGGGTGGGGCCAGGAGAGAGAGAGAGCACGCTTTCAAACATTTAAGCACAGGCAAACAGAGAGAGCAGGAAGCGTCAGCAAGACCGGCAGGAGAGAAGCAAGACATGGGAACAGCTTGAAAGACGGCAGTCGGGAAAGAGCCAGAATCCAGGCTAATTGCACTCCTTCCAGGAGAGAGGAAGCGAGAAGGCTAGCTGTGAGGAAGCTGGAGCAGGAGGTCTCAGCTCCATCTGAAGAGGAACAAGTCTTCAGGCTTGGAGAGCCTAGAAGGGCTAGAGACAAACACTGCAGTGATCCCCCAGGCAGCTCTGATTCAGAGGACGCTACTCCTAGGAGATGCCCTTGCTGTAAAAGGTCTACAGTCAAGCTCAGAGGTAGGAGGGGAAAGTTTGAGGGAGTTAATGTGTGTGACTCTGACTCAGAAATAAGTATACCCGATTCTGAGGAAGAAGCTGTACCTTATGGGACGCATGCCAGGAAGAATGTTTTTACAGATAAGGTAAAGCAAACAAAGCCTTTAAATGTTTTACTAAAGGGAAAGAAGTCTGAGAACACTAATATAATCCTGGGGAGAAGAAGGGAAGTTCAGTGGGAAAGACTGTTCAAGCTTCTAAAGGAAGTAAAACCTGAAATCCCTGAACCTGTCCAAGCCCCACAGTCATGTAATGCAGAGGAAGACATGGAGGTGGAATTCTGTGGAGAGGAACCTGACTCCACAGACTCCCAAATGGAATGTTCTTTGTGCATAATCTCTGACTGAGAAAAGCTAAGGGTTTAATAGGAAGGAAACCCAGGAAACAGTTATCCTGATTATTGTAGCTAAGAAGCTTTAGAGAGAGAAGGAAATCTCATGGTTAAAGCTACAAGAACACTTGTGCAGAGTGAAAGTTTAAACACAGCAGTTTTAGTTTCTGTGCTGACAAGCAGAGAAGTGTTTTAAAGTTAAAACCTGAAGCAGCTAAGGGAAGCTAAAAGGTTTGTTGGACTCTGCTGTTAAATACTAGTTCAATTATGTTTGTTTCTGGAAGAAGAAATTCTTTTGTTAAAGAGCTGGAAGAAATTGCTCATTGATAACACTGCTGAAATACACTTTTTGTAAAGAAAGTTTATTTGGAGAAAACATCCTTTTTCTGTTGTTGTGGTTGGAGCCTTCTACAAAGGTCTGTTTGCAAAGCTGAAATTTAAAACGAAAAATTTAATAAATTTTCCTGTGTTGGCCAAAAATACCACTTGGACTGCTTTTTGCATGCAACTACACATTCAGAGGTCTTAGCCCTGAAGCTTAAAGCAACATACAAGATACAAGGTGGCCCACCACTTTCACTAGGCAACCGCCTAGTGGGGGCGCCATCGCCACAGGTGGCATAGTTCTTAGGATTTCATCAGTTTTTGCACACCCCTAAAGAAGTTCCATATCTCTGGAAGGACCCCCAAGGAAGACGGTGTCAACACACAACATCTGCTGAATGGAGGAAAGATCCGGAGTGGCAGTGGAGCCAGAGTCGGTGTCCAAGCTGTTGGCAAAGCGAGATCCTGCACTAGAGCCAGGTAACCCGTATGCTAGAGGGGTTAAGGCTCGGATTCTGGTGTAAGGGGAGGCTACAGTAGTGCTCACCAAGGGCGAAAAGGGGAGCATAAAAGTACTGCACTTTGTGGTTGTTTTGTGTTTGTTTGTGTTCACAGCATCTGTACAGTGATGGAGAGAGGTGATATCCTGGCATGGATGGCCGAACAGTTCACCAAACAGAGGGAGATGTCGGCACTAAGCCAAGAACAGGCGACCGCCATGCTCCTGGCCCAACAAAAACCTCTACTTGATATGATGACAAGATGGATCGGAGCACAAGAGAAGGCAGCCGAAGCTGCAAGGACAGTGCCAGGTTCATAGGGTGTTTTCCAAGGGTGGGAATGGCCTAGCACTGGGACCTTTTCTTGTGGACGCCTTACAAAAGATGACGATGTTGATGATTTCTGGCCAAAGGAACAGTGGGCATTAAGATTTGCCACTTCCCTCACAGGGGAAGCTTTGGCGGCCTACAGGGCTGTGCCTGCGACACTAGTCACTAATTATGAAGAAGTAAAGTGAGCTATTAAAGATCGGCTGGGATTAAACCCCACGGTCTATCGCAGGCTCTTGCGATCCTGTAAACTAAAGTTGGGTGAAATGCCCCAAGCTCTCTATCATCGAATAAAGAGTTATGTCTGGAAGTGGCTTACACCCGAGACTAGAAATTTAGAATCTGTCTTGGATACTGTAATCCTAGAGCAATTCACGGAGGCTGTACCTAGGGAGTTGCAAACTTTCCTAGTTCTCCAAGACTGCAAAAACACCCAGGAAGCCATTTCTCTGGCTGAACGCTTTCTGGAGGCTAACAGGTTGAGCCCTGAGAAAGATGATGTTTTTAAGAAGGCAGATATGGAGACACTAGAAAAGAAGGCAACATTTGCAGGCCTTAGGAGAGGAAAAACTATATCTATGGATAGGATGTGTGACACACAGAAAAAATGTTTTACTTGTGGGGAATTGGGTCATTTTAAGAAAGATTGCAAGGCTAGGAAAGCTTTTGTAACCACCCATCCCAGAGATGCAGGAGAGGGGTTCCTGTTAAGAGTGGAGGTGGAAGGGATCCCCACAGAGGCTTTATTGGATTCAGGCGCCGACCAATCTATGATCTCTCAGAGGCTATGGAGAAAACTTGAGGCGCAAGATAAACCCTTACCAGAATCCTCTAGAGGTCATATTAAAATTCGGTGTATCCATGGGGCCGCCTCTACCTATCCCGTACAGCGTGTCACGATAAAGGGATTGGGTATGGAAAGAGAAATAGCTGTAGCTGTAGTGCCTCGACTCCCACATGACATCGTTCTGGGCTGGGATTGGCCCCAGTTCAGGAGAGTTTTAGCAGAGGAGCTGCAGGGCAAAGCAGGCATGACAGAAGGAAAAATCGGAAAGGGAGAAAACCTTACCAGAGGTAGGAAAGGTTTCTGACCCCAAGATCGATAAGGCCCGATCAGTGCCCGCTCCTTTATTTGAGAGAAAATTAAACCAGGGAAGCACGGAAAAACCCCGAAGGAAAATAATTGACCCAAAACCAAAGTTTGTACTCCGATTCTGTCGGACCACCCCTGAAGCTAAAGTTCCAAAACGGGTGACCAAACAGGCCGCCAGCTTTGATCTTTGCAGTGCTGTAGATATCATCATACCACGACAGGGGAGGGCCCTAGTTGAAACAGGTCTCCAGGTAGAAATACCACCGGGATGTTATGGCCGGATCGCCCCACGGTCAGGCCTTGCTCTTAAAAACTTTATAGATGTAGGGGCCAGGGTCGTTGATCCAGATTATCGGGGACCCGTAAAGGTACTCTTGTTTAATTTTGCTCAAGAAAATTTTAAGGTGAATGTGGGTGATCGAGTGGGCCAGTTGATTTGTGAACAGGTGGGGTTTCCGCCCTTAGAAGAAGTGAATGAGTTAACCTCTACTGCCCGGGGCTGGAGAGGATTTGGGTCCACTGGCAAAGCCGAGATAAAAGGGTTGACTGCAAGCTGTGTGGAAAAGGAGGAGGACGAGCTAGGACTGCAACTAGCGGAGTGTAGAGCAAACCCCGTACATAGGATGGGCGAGGGGCTCTCCTGGGCTCCGCGGGGAGTACGGGATGTCTTGAGGGAACAGTGGATAGCACCCACTGAGGGTGAACAAGAGATACCCAAGTTCCTGACAGATTTGAAGGGTCGCTTACAGCGATTGGCCACAGTGGCGGAAGGGAACTTGAAACGGAGTCAGGCCCGTCAAAAAACTTAACATGACTGACGTGCGAGACCACGTCTCCTGAAGGTCGGGGATAAAGTAATGGTAATGGTCGCGGCTGCTAGTTCAAAATTTGAAAATAGCTGGAAAGGGCCTTACGAAGTTTTAAAACAGGCAGGTCCGGTATCATATGCATTGGAGACCGGAAGGGGAAAGCAGCAAGTGTACCATATTAATGTGTTACGCCCATGGCAGGAGCTAACAGTGAGCGCTCAATTGGCCATGAGAGAGAACAGTAACCCAAATATCCTATCTAGGATTACGAGCTGTGCGAGGGTTACAGCGCCAGCCCGTAATAGCTTAAGGGGGGGGGGGGGGATATGTGGTAAGGAGGGTGCAGCACAGCCCTGGGAAACAAAGAAAAAAGAAACTTTTTCTTCCATAAGGGGGATGGGCTCACCTAAGCACATGTTCCAAAATGAAAGCAGTGGAAAAACCTACACTTGCAAAGCTAGGCGGAGGCCACACCCAGACTCCAGGGCAACTATAGGAAGTGATAGGAGACACCTGTGGGTGGGGCCAGGAGAGAGAGCATGCTTGCAAACATTTAAGCACAGGCAAACAGAGAGAGCAGGAAGCGTCAGCAAGACCAGCAGGAGAGAAGCAAGACACGGGAACAGCTTGAAAGACGGCAGTTAGGAAAGAGCCAGAATCCAGGCTAATTGCACTCCTTCCAGGAGAGAGGAAGCGAGAAGGCTAGCTGTGAGGAAGCTGGAGCAGGAGGTCTCAGCTCCATCTGAAGAGGAACAAGTCTTCAGGCTTGGAGAGCCTAGAAGGGCTAGAGACAAACACTGCAGTGATCCCCCAGGCAGCTCTGATTCAGAGGATGCTACTCCTAGGAGATGCCCTTGCTGTAAAAGGTCTACAGTCAAGCTCAGAGGTAGGAGGGGAAAGTTTGAGGGAGTTAATGTGTGTGACTCTGACTCAGAAATAAGTATACCCGATTCTGAGGAAGAAGCTGTACCTTATGGGATGCATGCCAGGAAGAATGCTTTTACAGATAAGGTAAAGCAAACAAAGCCTTTAAATGTTTTACTAAAGGGAAAGAAGTCTGAGAACACTAATGTAATCCCGGGGAGAAGAAGGGAAGTTCAGTGGGAAAGACTGTTCAAGCTTCTAAAGGAAGTAAAACCTGAAATCCCTGAACCTGTCCAAGCCCCACAGTCATGTAATGCAGAGGAAGACATGGAGGTGGAATTCTGTGGAGAGGAACCTGACTCCACAGACTCCCAAATGGAATGTTCTTTGTGCATAATCTCTGACTGAGAAAAGCTAAGGGTTTAATAGGAAGAACATAAGAACATAAGATATGCCATACTGGGTCAGACCGAGGTCCATCAAGCCCAGTATCCTGTTTCCAACAGTGGCCAATCTAGGTCATACGTACCTAGCAATATCCCCAAAAGACACAGGTTCCTCAATGCTTGTACTGGGTCAAGCATTGATATCCTGGGTCCCTTTTTAATAGTGGTTTATGGACCTTTCCTCCAGGAACTTGTCCAAACCTTTTTTAAACCCAGCTATACTAACAGCCCTTACTACATCCTCCGGTAACAGATTCCAGAGTTTGATTACACGTTGAGTGAAAAAATATTTTCTCTTATTTGTCTTAAATAGTTTACCCTGTAGCTTCATTACATGTCCCCTAGTCTTCCTATATTCTGTTAGTGTAAACAATTGATCCACGTTTATCCGTTCCACTCCATTCATTAATTTATAGACCTCTATCATATCTCCCCTCAGCCGTCTCTTTTCCAGGTTAAAGAGCCCTAACCTTCTTAGCCTCTCTTCATAGGAGTAGTCTTCCATCCCCTTCACCAATTTGGTGGCTTTTCTCTGTACTTTTTCTAATAACGCTATGTCCTTTCTGAGATACGGTGACCAGAAGGAAACCCAGGAAACAGTTATCCTGATTATTGTAGCTAAGAAGCTTTAGAGAGAGAAGGAAATCTCATGGTTAAAGCTACAAGAACACTTGTGCTGAGTGAAAGTTTAAACACAGCAGTTTTAGTTTCTGTGCTGACAAGCAGAGAAGTGTTTTAAAGTTAAAACCTGAAGCAGCTAAGGGAAGCTAAAAGGTTTGCTGGACTCTGCTGTTAAATACTAGTTCAATTATGTTTGTTTCTGGAAGAAGAAATTCTTTTGTTAAAGAGCTGGAAGAAATTGCTCATTGATAACACTGCTGAAATACACTTTTTGTAAAGAAAGTTTATTTGGAGAAAACATCCTTTTTCTGTTGTTGTGGTTGGAGCCTTCTACAAAGGTCTGTTTGCAAAGCTGAAATTTAAAACGAAAAATTTAATAAATTTTCCTGTGTTGGCCAAAAATACCACTTGGACTGCTTTTTGCACGCAACTACACAGTCAGAGGTCTTAGCCCTGAAGCTTAAAGCAACATACAAGATACAAGATGGCCCGCCGCTTTCACTAGGCAACCGCCTAGTGGGGGCGCCGTCGCCACAGTATGTAAATTGTAAAATATTATAAGTTTCTTATGTTCTTAAAATTTCTAGGTATGGGCAGTTACACCAGACATAGGACTCCCATTAATGTTCACACCTTACATTAATGCACATTTGCCACCACTTACTTTATAAAATAAAAACATACATTTACTTGACTCTATAAAATAGGTGTGAAATACACACAACAATGTGCTTTATCAAGCCATGACTTATAAAATTACTCTCCATTTGGGCATTTACCAATGTAGTATTACCTGAGAGTGAAACTAGAAGGGCATGAGGCTTGCTCTGTAGCCTTAGTTAAATTCTGACCACATATTCATAATAAAAACGGTGATGCATTTCAGTTGCCACTCCTGGACTGTGAGATACTTAAGAATTCATCAGGAATCACAGAGGACCTTGATTCTTTGAAATTGCAAAAAGACGGAAAGTTTTCCTGACTGATTGAATAGAAAATATGTAACTGCCACGTCTTATAAAGTATCTCTGCCACATTTTGTGAATAATTTAATTGACAGAACACACAAAAAAATTATAGTAGTAAAAGGCAATGTCCCTTTTCTTTCTGATTTTTTTTTTATTTCCTAAACTTAAACAAATCAATCAGTCAGTTAATTGATTGGTTAAAATTCTCTCGGTTGTATGCTGGAGTAGCTGGTGCTTCAAGATTTCACAGTAGAAAGTATACACCTGTATAAATTGAAACTTTTCATTTAACATAGATCTTCAGCAATTTCACTGCAAGCAGTTATCTTACTATAGCCACAAATGCAGTTCCACCACTTCTTTTTAGGCTCCAGAGCAGGAGCCTTCATTCCCCATTGCTCGACCCCTGATCTTGCCTACCGTGGCCAGGGTCGGGTTGCGGGGAACCCCCTGCAACCCCTTACCCCGCTTATTGGTCCTGGTTGCTGATAGTCCCATTGTCCAGGGCGACTTATTCCACCTTGGAGGTGAAATAAGTTGCCAGTGGAAATGGCCGATCCTGGAAGTACAGGACTGATCTCAGAATCAGCCCTGTACATCCGGGGTCAGGTGCCCGACCACTGCCCACCTCGCTCCACTTCTGGCCTGCTTCCTCCTGCCCACGAACAGAGCTCCCTGCACATCTTGCCTGTACGTGAGGGGAGTTCTGTCGGCTGCAGCGGCACCCTGGGGTTTATCAGAGATGGGCATCCGAACCAGATGTCCAGCCCTGCTAAATGCAAACCGGAATCTACCCCGTGGAGAACAAGTCACTGATGTGCATCCCTGGACCGTCCGGACATCCAGACATCTAGATGGCCTGGGGATGCACCAAATTCTGCTCCCACAGGGGCTAGATGGCCCCGCAGGAGCAGAATCACGGCATAAGGCTGAGAGTCCAGAATGTGCCCTGATTCAGGCACTCCAGACGTCCCGACACTTACCCGACTAGCCCAGCCAGGCTCCTGCATGGAGCTTTGGTACCATGGTGTCATGTTGCCATGGCACCTTGGCTCCATGCAAGTGCTGTGATCCCCAGCTATCCCGCGACATTCTTCATTCCCTGCCGCCTGACCCCCAATTCGGCATATTGTGGCCAGGGTCAGGTTGCGGAGAACCTCCTGCATCCCCTTATCCCACTTACCAGCCCTGGCTGCTGACGGTCCTACTGTCCAGGAGGACATATTCCACTTCCGAGGTGGAATAAGTCCCCCAGGAAAATGGCCGACCCCAGTCATACAGGACCGACCTTGGAATCGGCCCTGTACGTCCGGGGTCAGGTTCCCACACACTGCCCGCCCTCGTTCTACCTCTGGCCCACCCTCTCCTTCCCATGAACAGAGCTCCCCACACATCTTGTCTCTACATGCGGGGAGCTCTGTCAGCTGCAGTGGCACCCCAGCATTTAGCGGGGATGGACATCTGAAGCGGACGTCCATCCCCACTAAACGCAATCTGGATTCTACCCCTTAATGAATAACAAAAGCTTATTTTCATTCAGCCAATCTTCTCACACTCTCAGCCAATGTTCCCACACTCGATGTGGCTGCATTACACTGACATGCTGCATCAGTAGTGTATGATCGAAAATCTTATTGGCTACCAATATGCATATACTGTATGCTATTTAATATCATTTACCCAAATGCTTCAGAATCAATCCATCAGCCGGCATTGAGACAGTGTATGCTGCATATCTTTCTGCTCATGGTCATTCTATATAAAAATAGTGGAAGAAAATAAAGGGCTTTAAAGATAGGGGTTTTTATGACCTATGAGGATGAGTCCCTAAGCCTATGGAGATGCCAGTTGGTGAGCTGTTTGACTTTCAGTTTTTAGTAGGACATCGCTGAGGTCTTTTCCCCTTGATTTTTGAGTTAAGTGCATTTTCTTTGAAATACATACAACTTTTTTGTTTTTTTGGTGATTTGTTTTTTGATGTTAGGTTTTAAGACATTCTATGGAAATTGACTTTTAGAAAACTGTGTACGGGTAAGCTTACATGCACTGCTCCTGTGCAAGTGAAGGTGCATTTTAGAAAGGCCGTGTAGGTGAAATCTGGGATGTTCAATCAGAACATCCTGATTCCAATGGGAGGGGCAACATTGAAGGTGAGCACGTGTAAGTGTTGTCTAAAATTGACTTATCTCCAACCTAAATAGATGAATGCTTCTATCAAAACCTCAAGACATGGGATGTGCTGAATAATGGACTGAGATGTGCAAGTTGTCGCCTGATTTTAGAAACTTGGATGTGGACAGCAGTTGTATAGACAATATATATGTGCCTGCAATAATACTTCAGGATGGGTGTGTGAATCCCATGACTCATACTTCTCCTGGTCTGCCACTTAACAAGCAGTGATGTGCAGAAGCATAGCTGCTAGGGAAAAGATCTCTAGCTACGTGTAGTTTGTTTTCCAATAGTGGAAAGTATTGGGAGAAAGAGAGGACTATCTCCTGTCGAAAGATATTATTTCATTGCCAAACTGAGCACTTTTTGCTGTCTATTCATACCCAGGAGCAGGTACTGTATAGCCTTGGACATGTTCACTGATGATTTCAGATGTGCTGTACCATTGTGAAATTAGGTGCATGCATTTATATTGGTTGGCACACCCCAGGCACACTTCTACCATGCCCCAATGTGGCTTAGAAGTGATTGTGTTGGCATCTGTAATGGGCATTTTCATTCATGAAAATCACAAATAGGGTTTCTAAAATGACCTCCATAGCCTACTGTGAGAAGATGCATTCTCAAAAGTGGAGTTGGGGAGAGGTTTGCACCTACACAAATACTTTTGAATTTTCCAAACAATACATGCATTTTATCAAAGAAATTACTGGCATAAATTAGCAGGTATACAGTAAATGCGTATGACTATGTTTCCTGAGATAATTTTCAAAGTGAAAGTACAAACTAGGACGAAATCCACTGGTAAAAAATACCTGTGGCATTACATCAGTGCGAGTTATTCAAATATCAACCATGTCATGTACAACTCATTATTAGCAGAGTTTATTTCTAATCAAAATATGTTTTGTGAAAGCTCCTTATATTTAACACTAGAAGCCCCAAAGTATTTCAATTGATGCAAATGCATCTTCAAAGTTGTATACCAGCGCTACTGCTAGAACCATGTCAGTCATGTTCCATGACTTTGTTAGCAATGTCAAGATGTTCAAATATGTGCATTGAAAATTAATGAAAGATGCACCACCTAGCGGGAAAATGAATTTATACCTAGAAGCCTCAAAGTATGTCAATTGACACACTCAATTGTCTTGGATACGTCAATTGACGTACTTTGGGGCTTCTAGGTATAAATTCATGTTCCCACTAGGTGGCGCATATCAATCACTGTTTACAGTTTTACTCCGACATTACAAACAATAAGCACACGATGATGTCATGTAATGATGTCACATACTGCATGGATTTAATGAATAAGTAACTTCATATTAATTCACATCTGCATTTCATGCTAAACGCAGTTGTCGTGATAATGCGTCAATTGACGCACTTTGGGGTTTCTAGGTAAAATTCCTTTTGGGGCTTCTAGTGTTAATCAGTCCCAAGGGTTTGAGCAGGCAGAGTCTAACTATAATGTAGCTTAAGATACAATCAGGGGTCACCAGATTATGAGACATCCCTACAGATCTTTCTTTCAGATAGGCACATTAGCTAGGAGCGCCTGCATTGGATAAGACAATCTTGCAATATCGTTTGCTTGATATGTTTCTGACTTCAGAGAAGGCAGTAATTCTTAAACAGCTGATGTCAATAGGGTCCATCCTACTTCTCTCTCTCCACCCTTGCTCTATTCATATATTCAGCAGCTGTTTTCTAGATAAATGCCTTATCCACTGCTATCTGTGGGCATTCAACAGAACTGCTTAGAGGGGTTTTTAAGTGTCGTCAACTCAATACTGACTCCTGGCAACCCAGCAGCTCCTGTATTTTCTTAACAGGGTATGACCAGAAGTAGATTGCCAGCCCTTTTCTTTTAAGGCAATGGAAAATAAACTGCCTTACCCAAGCTCACAAGGAGTGAAAGCAGGAATCAAACATTGATCTCTTGCATTCTAGGATGCTGTTCTAACCACTAGGCTACTCCTCTGCTCTTACTTTTTAAGCATAGTATGTGGAACAAAGTTATCTGATAACTGCTGTTATCTAGCTAAAAGCAATATTCTGTTTGCTACGTGGATAACTGTCCATACAAGTTTTGGACTGGTTTTAACTGGATAATTATCCAGGTAGCTGACTGAATATTGCTACTGTCTGGATAAGGACATAAGAATATAAGACATGCCATTCTGAGTCGGACCAAGGTCCAGCAAGCCCAGTATCAAGTTCCCAACTGGGTCAATCCAAGTCAGAAGTACCTGACAGGGTGTAAGCAGAGGATTTCCTGGGTCCTCTTTAATAATGGTTTATGGACCTTTCCTCCAGAAACTTGTCCAAATCTTTTTTAAACTCAGCTACACTAACAGCTTTTATTACATGCTCCGGTTACAAATTCCAGAGTTTGATTATACGTTGAGTAAAAAAATATTTTCTCTTATTAGTCTTAAATGGGTTACATAAAGCTTCTTTGCATGTCCCCTAGTCTTCCTACTTTTTGATGGAGCAAACAACCAATCTACATTTACCCACTCTTCTCCATTCATTAATTTATAGACCTCTATCATATTTCCCTTCAGTCATCTCTTTTCCAAGTTGAAGAGCCCTAGCCTTTTAAGCCTTTCCTCATAGGGGTATCCTTCCATCTCCTTTACCATTTTGGTGACTTTTCTCTGTATCTTTTCTAATTCCGCTATATCCTTTTTAAAATATGACCAGAATTGCACGTAATATTCAAGGTACAGTCGCACCATGGAGTGATACAGAGGCATTATAATGTCCTTGGTTTTATTCTCCATTCCTTTCCTTATGATTCCTAGCATTCTATTTGCTTTCTTGTCCACTGCACACTGGGTGGAGGGTTTCACGTATTATCCATGATGATGCCTAAATCTTTTTCCTGAGTGGCGGTTCCTAATGTTGACCCTTGCATTGTGTAACCATAATTTGAGTTGTTCTTTCCTAGGTGCATAATTTTACACTTATCCACATTAAATATAATCTGCCATTTGGATGGCTAGTTTCCAGTTTATCAATGTCCTCTTGCAATTTTTCACAATCTTCTTGTGTTTTAACAACTTTGAATAATTTTGTGTCATCTGCAATTTGGATCACCTCGCTCATTATTCATATTTCCAGGTCATTTATGAATAAGTTAAAAAGCCCAGCACAGATCCCTGGGGTAGACCACTATTAACCTTTCTCCATTAAGACTATTGTCCATTTAGCTCTACATTCTGCTTTCTATCTTTTAACCAGCTCCTGAACCTCAACAGTACACTGCCTCTTATCCTATGACTTTTTAATTTTGCCAAAGTCTCTCATGAAGAACCTTGTCAAAAGCTTTCTGAAAATTCAAATATATTGTATCAACCAGCTCACCTTTAATCTACCTGTTTATTCAGACCTTCAAAACATATAACAGATTAGTAAGCAAGATCTTACTTTGCTAAATCCATGTTAGCTTTCTTCCATTAAACTATGACTATCTACATGTACAGTCATTTTATTTTTTATGATGATTCTACCATTTTGCCCAAAACTGATGTCAGGCTCACTGGTCTGAAGTTTCCCGGATCACTCCAGGAATCCTTTTTAAAAACTGGCATTACATTGGCCATGCTCCAATCATCAGGTACTAGAGATATTTTTAATGATAGTTCACAGATTACTAATGGTCTGCAATCTTATATTTCAGCTCTTTCAGCACCCTTGGATATATACCATCCAGTACAGATGATTTGCTACTCTTTAGTTTATCAAATAGTTGTAGTACTGTACATCTTCACAGTTTATCAAAATTAGTTTCAATTCTTCTGATATATCACCTTTAAATACCATTTCAGGCATGGGTAACATAGTAACATAGTAGTTGACGGCAGATAAAGACCAGCATGGTCCATCCAGTCTGCCCAGCAAGATGGCAAGAGTAAGTGCACCTGTCGCTCCGCGCAGGCCACCCCTCCCCATATCCTTGTTCAGGGGTAAACCCACCACTCCATGTAGGACACCCCTATTTGTTGAGACGTTATATGGTTCAGAAGTTAGATGGTACTGTTTATTTTGTTTTTATCCTATTTCTGTAAAGGGATCCTCTGTGTTTGTCCCATGCCTTTTTGAATTCCGTCATCGTGTTCGCCCCTACCACTTCCATCGGGAGGGCATTCCAAGCATCTACCACCCTTTCAGTGAAAAAATATTTCCTGACATTGCCTTTCAATTTACCCCCTTGCAGTTTCATGTTATGCCCTCTAGTTTTACAGGTTCCCCGTCTTTGGAAGAGGTTTGTTTGTTCATCATTTCTCTTTAAGTATTTAAAGGTCTGAATCATATCTCCCCTGTCCCTCCTTTCCTCCAAAGTGTACATATTTAGGTCTTCAAGTCTCTTCTCATAAGGCTTCTGACGCAGGCTCCAAATCATTTTGGTCACCTTCCTCTGAACTTCCCTAGGGTAACTTCCCTACATCTTCTTCAGTAAAGATTGAAGCAAAGAATTCTTTCAGTCTCTCTGCTATGGCCTTGTCCTCCCTTAGTACCCCTTTTACCTCCCTTTCATGTAATGGTACAACTTCATGTCTCACAGGGTTTTTTGCTACAAATGTATTTGGAAAAGTTTTTATTATGCATTTTTGTTTCCAAGGCAAACGTTTTTTCAAATTCTCTTTTTGCCTGCTTTATCAATGCCTTGCATCTAACTTGAAAGTACTTATGTTGTTTCCTGTTTTCATCATTTGACTCCTTTCTCCATTTCCTGAAAGATGCTATTTTGACTACAACATCTTATCTGACCTCACCTTTAAAACATGCTGGCAGTTTTTTGGCCTTCCTTCCACTTTTCTTAAAGCAGGGAACACCTGTAGTATGGGCTTTAAGAAAGGCGGAAGGAAGGCCAAAAAATGGAAGCAGCTGCAAAGGTTAAAGGCTTACATCAAGCATGGCTGTTATTTAAAAATACTATTTAAGCCTTTAACCTTTGTAGCTGCTCCTTTTATTTTTTCTTAACTATTTTCCTCATTTTACCATAGTCTCCCTTTTGAAAGTTAAAAGGTAGTACTGTGGATTTACTTGCCATCCTCTCTCCATTTATTAAATCAAATGTGATCATGCTATGATCACTATTGCCAAGTGGCCCAAACACCATTCTCTCTTGCACCAGATCCTGTGTTCCATTAAGTACTAGGTACAGAATGGCTTCCCCTCTTGTCAGTTCATGAGCCAGCTGCTTCAAGAAACAGTCATTTATTTCATCTAGAAACTTTATCTCCCTAGCATGTCCTGCTGTGACATTGATCCAGTTGATACTGGGGTAATTGAAATCACACATTATTACTGTATTATAACATTTCTTAATTTCCCTGATTTCTTGTAGCAATTCATCATCCATCTATTCATTCTGTCTAGGCAGATGGTAGTACACCCCCACTGGTATTGCCTTCCCCATTTTACATGGAATTTCTCTTCAGAGATACTACAGTGTGTTTGGTGTCCTGCAAAACCTTTATCCTGTATTTATTTATATTCTCTTATATACCACACTATTCTGCATCAGTGTGGTTTACATTGAACAAACTGAAATTACATTGAACAGGGCATTATAACTTGGAGATAACTATCTTACAGGGAACATGGGCTATGGAGGGTTAAGTGGCTTGCCCAAGGCCACAAGGAGCACCTGTGGGACTAGAAACCCCAGTCCTTCCAGCCCAAGGTTGCTGTCCTCTAGTGGGATTTGAACCCCTGAGCTTCCAGCCTGAAGTATCTTGCCCCAACCACTAGACCACTCCTCCACCCCAACCCTCTCTAATATAGAGTGCAACCCCTCCACCAATTTGATCTACCCTTTCATTGCAATATAGGGGCATGTTTAGTAAGGTGCGGTAATGTAGCACTGGTAATGTTATCGCGCAGTAACGTCACCAGATGTAACGTTACTGTACGTTAATGTTACCAGATGTAATGTTAACATGCGTTAACATCACCAGCAGCAGTAATTGTCCCAGGGGGCGGAGAGAAGGTGGAGAGAAGAGGTCAATGGGCGGTGAGTGGGACGGGAGAGGCCCCTGCTACACTAATGCTGGAACATTAATGTTGGGACATTACCGCCAGTGAGAACCTGTCAGTAAATGCACATTTGCAGGAGAGAGAGACCATTTCAGTGTCAGCAATGTACAGCACAGACAGGGAGCCCAATTAAAGTGATAGTAGTGCTCCATTTGCAGCAACAGCATAGTGCCCAAGTAGGAAAAGGCACTATGGTGATGGTGCAAAGGGGGCAAAAGGGGCTACAGGCGGGACATGCAGTGAGGGCAGCTGAGGCACAAGGTGGACTAGGCTGTTGCCTAGATGGCACATAGGAACACAGAAACTGGAAATCAGCAAGACAGCGTCTGACCAAGGTCAAATATGCCCAGTAGTCTGTGTTCCACAGTGTCCCATCCAGGAGACACATACCCAGCAGGTACCTCAAATGTCACACAGGAACCACAATGCCTGTTATGGGGCAAGCTGTGCACATCTGGGGACCATGCTAACAAGGGTCTATGTACCTTCCCCAGGCTAGGTCCTAAACTGATCATAAACCCAACCAAATGAACAACCTTTACCACAGCCCCTGGTGGTAAGGCAGTGCAGGGTGTGACCATACATCATCTGAAACATATATATAACCAGTAGTCCATATTGGATACACTGGACCCGCATTGTATGCCCCAGCCTGACCACAGTGTGCTGGCAGAGCACAATCAACCAGGTCCACCCTACCCAATTGTTGCCAGATCACCAATATCACACCCCACAGCAATCTTACCCCCATGTGGAAATGACAGAACAGTGGCAGGCGGTGATGGGGGTGATGTGTGGATGTCCATGTATGCCTCTGCAACCCAGACCCTGAACCTAGGCATCCACCTACCTGCACAGTGGATGGCCTGGGGCTGCACACAACCAGCACCAACAGTATATGGGCATGTCAGCATGGTAGGGGGGGCATTAGTGGTGGAGGGGGCGGTGGCACCTCCCTGCAGCAGACCAAGGCCATGACCTGCCCCAGTGTGCCGTGTGCAGTGCTACAAACAAAGTCTGTCTGATAAACAGCAAATTTAGCCTCAGGGACTGCTTTGCTTCTGTGGCAACAGTGTGGTGCACTACACATCACCAGTGTGCCCTGGAGCAAAGGGTCACAGGTTCAGGTCTCAGCTGTGAATCCTGAAGTGCATGTCCATACATTTCACCATACATTGCAGATATAACATCAGCATGTGCAATCCCTAAAGCATTAGCCAACAGGAGTACAAAGATCCACACACACAGGCCCCACTATCCAAAGCTCCATGGAGAGTCAGGCTGCTTGCACCGGCTTGGAGCAGCAGTTATCACCAGAGCCCACAACTAGCTCATGCACCCCTTAGCAATGCCTGCACTGTGATCGGGATCAGTGTGGCAGGCAGGGTTTCCAAACACACCTATCTTTACACAATTCTGCAATAGGAGTGGGTGTGTGTATGTCAATCCATTGTTTTGTGGCCTCCTACCCCTCACTGGGCCCACAATATGCATACTGTGGAGCAAGGTATTGTGGGTATTGCCCAGAGAGAGTGGATCGGGCAGGATGCATCTGCATCGGGGTTAGGGCAATGGCTGGGACATTGTAGTGCCCAATCACCACCTGCATGGACAGGGTGGCCACAGCATGTCCTGCTGGGAGGACACTCTCACTCTGACTGAGCAGTGACCATGGCATGGCTATGTTCCCACATAGTGCTATACTGTATTTGATTCAAGTGATATATGTGTGCTCCCTTTCAGGAGACCCAGTCACTGAGGCACCTACTGGGTGTCTGTATTGTACATCCCAATTCTGGGTGCGCATAGTTCCTCTGTGAACATGCAATATAGACTGGATAGCGGATAATCTGCAGTTTGTTTGTGTTTGGCTGGAACACCTGGCGGGGTGCAGTCTGACTGTACCTGCTGCTGATGAATGTCAGACCATGGTCAGAGCAGCAAAGGTTCCCAGTACTATTGTTGTTCTGCCAGTGCCCTAGCAACAGGTTAAAATCTGGTCTACCTCCCCCCCCCCGATGATATCCCCAAACTAAGTTGCCTTATGTTAAGGTACCTTAAGGACTGTAAGAGGCATCAATTTGATAGGCATGAGCTGTAAGGCATAAAATCAGATATAACCCTAATCCGGATAGAGCAAAAAGGAAAGGTAATGAACAGGTAGTAAGGTGCCTCATTCTGTCTACTGTAGTGTGCGTGTTATGTCAAGATGCAGTATTGTGGTGCTATGCACATTGCAGTGCCGCAGACATGCAGCGCGCACAATAACATGTGTGACGTTCGTTTGGGACGTGCGTTATTATGTGCCTTAACCTGCCCTAGAAGTTACCTTAACCTAAGGTGCCTTAAGGAGCTCAACCTAAGGCATCTTATAAGGCACGTAACAATGCCCATCACAACACATGTCACAAAAGAACGTCAAGCGCGTTATTGTGCGTGCTGCGCATCTGCAGCACTGCAACGCGCCAGTGGATGGAAAATGCGCGTTGCAGTGCAACATGCATATGCCGCAATGCGTGTAGCACCACAATACTGTGTCTTGACGTAACGCGCATAATACAGCAGACAGGATGGCTGCCCGGTCAAGGAAGCCAGCCTTCACGAGCTCAGAGCTGGAGGTGCTCAGGTGTCTTATTTGCCTGCATCAGAGGCGCCTGTTCCAGGGTCCTCCAGGAGGCAGGACCTCAACAAGGTCAGGAGGTCCTGGGAGCAGCTGATGAGAAGATTTAATGTGTCAACCGACCACCCACGTGAGGTAAGTGCATGGGGGCAGGTCACACAAATCAAGGAGTGCAACCTAGTAGCCAGCAATCAACACACATACCATACAAGCACACCATGGGAAAAGGACAGGTCAGTGGTCACCCCTGGGACCAATGTATGTGTGCCTGCTGCTGTGTGCAGGTCTGCCCTACCCCCAGGAGGCCACAGGCCTATTGACAGGGGTCTGTGGTCAATCCTGGTACTATTGTAGGTGTGTCTGCATATTTGTGCAGATCTGCCCTACACCCAGGTGGCCTCAGGCCCACCGACAGGGGTCTGTGGTCATTCCCGGTGCTTATGTAGGTCTGCCTGCATCATATCTGTGCAGATCTGCCCTACTCCCAGGTGGCCTCAGGTCCACCGACAGGGGTCTGGTGGGTCATTCCTGGTGCTATTGTAGGTGTGCCTGCTCATGTGTGCAGGTCTGTTCTACCCCCGGGAGGCCTCAGGCCTATGAACAGGGGTCAGTGGTCATTCCTGATGCTATTGTAGGTGTGCCTTCATATCTGTGCAGGTCTGCCCTACTCCCAGGTGGCCTCAGGCCCACCGACAGGGGTCTGTGGTCATTCCTGGTGCTATTGTAGATGCACCTACATATCTGTGCAGGTCTGCGCTACTCCCAAGTGGCCTCAGGCCTATTAACAGGGGTCTGTGGTTAATCCTGGTGCTATTGTAGGTGTGCCTGCTCATTTGTGCAGATCCGCCCTACTCCCAGGAGGCCTCAGGGCCATCGACAGGTGTTTGTGGTTAATCCTGTTGTTAATGTAAGTGCGCATGCTCATGTGTGCAGATCTGCCCTAACCCCCCCCCCCCCCCGAGGCCTCAGGCCTAATGACAGGGGTCTGTGGTTAAACCTGGTGCTATTTTAGGTGCGCCTGCTCATGTGTGCAGGTCTGCCCTACCCCCAGGAGGCCTCAAGTCTATGGACATGGGTCTGTGGTCATTCCTGGTGCTATTGTAGGTGCGCCTGTATATCTGTGCAGGTCTGCCCTACCCCCAGGAGGCCCCAGGTCCACCGACAGGTGTATGTGGTCAATCCTGGTGATAATGTAGGTGCGCCTGCTTATGTGTGCTGGTCGCCCTGACTCCCATGGGGCCTCAGGGCTAAAGACAGGGGTCTGTGGTCAATCCTGGTGCTATTGTAGGTGTGCCTGCTCATGTATGCAGGTTTTCCCTACCCCCAGGAGGCCTCAGGCCTATGGACAGGGGTCTGTGGTCATTCCTGGATAAAGCGGAATTGCTTAACAAATATTTTTGTTCTTTGTTCACAGATGAAGAACCAGGAGCAGGACCTCAGAAAACACCCACAAATAGGAACAGAAGCGAGGGACATCTTGAACAATTTTCAGAAGACTGTATTCGTGAGAAACTAGCTCAACTTAAAGTAGACAAAGTGATGGGACTGGATAGGATACACCCTAGAATACTGAGGGAACTTGGGGACGTTCTAGCAACTCCACTGACTGACCTTTTCAATGCCTCGTTGGAGTCGGGAGTGGTGCCAAAGGACTGGAGAGAGGCTCATGTGGTGCCTTTACAGAAAAGCGGAAGTAAGGATGTGGTTGAAAACTACAGGCCGGTTAGTTTAACTCTGGTGGTGAATAAATTATTGGAAACACTGCTGAAAGAGAAAATAGTGAGGTTTCTGGAGTCCAGCAGATTACAGGATCTGAGGCAGCATGGATTCACCAGAGGCAGGTCTTGTCAGACAAATCTGATTGATTTCTTTGACTGGGTGACCAGGGAGTTGGACCGAGGGAGAGCTCTAGATGTGGTGTATTTAGATTTCAGTAAAGCCTTTGACACTTTTCCTCACAGGCAACTTATAAACAAACTGAGCACCCTAGGGATGGACCCTAAAGTTACTGCTTGGGTTAGAAATTGGTTGGATGGGAGGCGACAAAGAGTACAAGTAAATGGAGCTCACTCTGAGGAGAAAGATGTTACCAGTGGTGTGCCCCAGGGATCTGTCCTTGGTCCGATTCTTTTTAACATTCTTGTTAGTGATATAGCGGAAGGGCTGTCGGGTAAGGTTTGCCTCTTTGTGGATGATACCAAAATCTGCAATAGAGTAGACACCCAGGAAGGTGTAGATAACATGAGGAAGGATCTAGCTAAGCTTGAAGAATGGTCTAGAATTTGGCAGCTGGGATTTAATGTTAAAAAATGTAAGGTCATGCATTTGGGCTGCAGCAATCCAAGGGAGCAATATAGTATAGGGGGTGAAGTACTTTTGTCCACTAAAGAAGAGCGGGACCTAGGCGTGGTTGTGTCTGATGATCTTAAAGTAGCTAAACAGGTAGAAAAGGTGACGGCAAAAGCTAGAAGGATGCTTGGGTGCATACGGAGAGGAATGGCTAGCAGAAAAAAGGAGGCGATAATGCCTCTCTATAAGTCTTTGGTGCGACCTCATTTGGAGTATAGTGTGCAATTCTGGAGGCCGCACCTTCAAAAGGATGTGAACAGAATGGAGTCGGTGCAGAGGGTGGCTACTAAAATGATTAGTGGTCTTCATTATAAAGCATATGAGGACAGACTTAAGGATCTTAATATGTACACCTTAGAGGAAAGGCGGGATAGAGGTGATATGATTGAGATGTTTAAATACCTCTGTGGCATAAATGTTCAGGGAGAGAGCTTCTTTCAATTGAAAGCAAGTTCTGCTATGAGGGGACATGGGATAAGGTGAAGGGAGATAGATTCAGGAGTGATAGGCGGAAATATTTCTTTACGGAAAGAGTAGTGGATCCATGGAATAGTCTCCCAGTGGAGGTGGTAGAGATGAGGACAATAACTGAATTCAAAAAGCATGGGACAAACACAGAGGATCTCTAAAGGTAAAAAGTGGACTGTTGTAGTTGTTGATATGGAAGGACAGACTAGATAGGCCATGTGGTCTTTTTCTGTCATCATATTTCTATGTTTCTATGTTTCTGTGTTTCTGGTGCTATTATAGGTGCACCTGGATATCTGTGCAGCTCTGCCCTACCCCCAGGAGTCCCCAGGCCCAGCGACAGTGGTTTGTGGTTAATCCTGGTGATAATGTAGGTGTGCATGCATAAGTGTGCTGGTCGCCCCCATGCCCAGGGGGCCTCAGGGCCATAGACAGGTGTTTGTGGTCAATTCCGATGCTATAGCAGGTTCACCTGCACATGTGTGCAGGTCTGGTACACACAATGTTCCCAGCATAGGTGCCTGTACAAGGCATGTTGTAGGTAGGCGAGACAAATCCCGTGCACTGAGATGTACATGGTCTGTTCCCCAACAGTCTGTGTCCATACACCAATACACATGCCATACCTGACCCTGGTGCCCAGGTGACTGATGTGCTTACATAACACCCATTGTGAGGCCAGTGCACGCCATTCATACTCAATCTATGACAGGGTGGATGCAAATGTCCCCCCAACGTCTGCCACCTATGCATGTACACGTCACAGCTCACAGCTGGAATATGTGCATGTCATGCGAGTGTGTCAG
The DNA here is from genome assembly GCA_033557465.1 of Ichthyophis bannanicus. Lineage (NCBI taxonomy): Eukaryota > Metazoa > Chordata > Amphibia > Gymnophiona > Ichthyophiidae > Ichthyophis > Ichthyophis bannanicus. Next base: position 366,870,230 of record CM066038.1, on the reverse strand, counting down.
AGTGCACATATGTACAGATGTTGTCGGTGAAATATGCCCCCATGAAACCCACTAGGGCCGCCATGTCGATGTCATGCATGCTCCAGTCACCCAGTCGCATGAAGAGATGAAACGCACAGTAGGCAGGCCATGGCAACCACAGTCAGTCACACAGGGACCCACATGTAAGATCCCCAGAGGCAAACAATGGATGGAGATGTGGTGGGTCCTAGCTGTACCCACATGCCGTGATGTACATCCCAACCACATTATTGCAGTAACCTGAATCTCCTTCACTCAAACACCATACCCCACCAGCATTGCAGATACCCATCCTCTACACACCCCCGGCTCACTGCCCTGACCTTTGAGACACCCATCTGCTAACCAGGCCTGGCCGTACCACAATTGCCACCCATATGGGGTGTGACACACCAGCCCGTCCCACTCTCATCCCCACGTGGTCAACCCCCTACCACTCTCATACAGGCTATGTCCCTATCACAGCATGTCACCCCTCCCACTCACCTAGCGGGATACACCCATGGCCTGCTGCCATCCCCAGCCACCCCCAGGGCACCTACACTGCAACTATGCTACACCCTACCCAGGAGAGATCATTATTATATGACCTGTCACTGTCCAGTGTTGCCATCTGCCTCTGCTGCCCTGCACAGGTAGCCCATCCCTTACCACCCTCCCTGCCACACCACTCCCATCGTGTCACCCCATACACCCCCAATATATACCAGCCATTGGTGACCTCACACCCACAGAGTTCCCCTCACTCTCCCCTGAGTCACAGGTCCCTCAATGGTCCCCTGTCTGTCGGACGCCCATGGTAAACCACCCCACACAACCACGGCCCATGTAGCATCATCCCCCTCTTCCCTGTTATCATAGTGGCTGTCCCTTTTGTCGCACCCACCTCTGTTGCGCCGAGTGGTTGTGGCGGATGCCACCCTTGCTCACCACCCTATCATCTCACAGGTCCCAGCATCCACATTATCATTCCCAGGATCACAAGGCCAAACAAACCAGGATCGCCACAGCCATCACCTCTGCCCCAACCCAAACAGGCTACCCCCACTCCATACCCAGGTCATGAGCAATACACCAGCCAGATCCCAATATGGTACCCATCCAGTCACCACTCACCTCCCCCCCCCATCACAGCTCGCAGCTGTCCGTAGCACAGGGATCCCTGACCTCTGGGCATCCAAACCTCACTGCCCGTCACCTCCCACCCACCCTCACCCCCCCTCCTGTCCCCCATCTCACACATGCATGGCCCACACAATACCCACCTACAGCCCATGGAGTATTATCCTGATCTGCCCACCAAGGGGAGCCGCCACCCCCCTGCACCAGGACTGTTCCCCTGGCTACCCACACCCTCTCATGTCCACCCCCCAGCATCCCCACCATGCACAACACTGGGCACCCACAGGAACCTGTCCGCACCCCTGGGAACATGCCCTTACATGTCCCATCCATGGAATGACCTCATGGCACCCCCAAACCCAACTCACCATTGACCTGCTCCCAGTCACCATTGTCTATCCAAGATACCCTGGTAACAGTCCCGTCACAGCTGTCCCATCACCTGGACCCCACATCCGTCCCCCATCCCCGCCAATCATGTCATTGTCCGTCGTGCCATATGTGATGAACTGCACGTGGCACACGACTGTGGTGATGGGTCAATGGCGGTATCCCCAGACATGTCTGCAGCCCATGACCTGGCTGAGCTTGCCCTCCCCCCCCCATGTTAATGTGAGGCCAGATTCCATTGCACTGTACAAGGTTGGTACCGCACACAGCCCACCACCCGGGCCTGCACTGTTCACCCCTGTTGGTACCGAAAAACCAGTTGTGACACGTTCCACTGTTACGTGGCATGCCGCAGGGATCCATACCTGTACCTCTCCCCTGCCAGATATCAGTGCCACCCAGTGCTCCCCTGCACACATGTAGATAACAGATCAGACAATACCATACAGACAGCATACACCAGGTGCCACATCCCGCTGCACACAGCTGTGCAGTACTGCGACAGATGATTGTTAGGCATGTATGTCCCCTATCTATTGCTGTACCCCCAGGTGGAGGACCTGCATAAAAAGGCTCAGGAGCTGATGCCAATGCTGCAATGGTGCCTGATGTGGGAACAACAGGTGCAGATGCCCAGGAGGCAGTAGTGGTGGCCCCAGTGGAGGAGGTAATGGACCCAGCAGCAGGGGAGAGTGTGAGGAGGTGGGACAGGAGTCAGAGGCAGAGGAGGAGGTGGACGACACTGACACCATGGATAAGGAGGAGGACGAGGACATTGTGCCGCTGGATGAGGAGGAGGAGGACCTTGGGTTTGAGGAGGAGGAGGAAGTGGAGGAGGACATGGACATGAAGGTGGAGAAGGAGGCCTCTGAGGAGGAGGAGGTGGCAGAGGAGGACATTGTAGTGGAGGCAGGTGAGGCAGATGATGTGGCTGAGGCAGGGAAGGAGGGGGTAGAGGAGGGGATGGAGGAGGGGGAGATGGCATGGGAGGGGGAGGCGCTGGGTATGGGGGGGACAGGTAGGGGGTGGGTAAGGGAGTGGGAGTGGGAGGGTGTGTGGGGGTGGGAGGGTGTGGGAGGGGGAGGGTAGCAGGGTGGCAGGGACAGGGCATAGGGCCATGAGCCAGGATGCATCCCTGGTAGTGGGTGATGTGGTGCCATCTGAGGGAGGGCATGGAGCAGCACCACATCCACACAGCACCATGGATGCATCCTGGCCCACTGGGCAGGTTGGGGCCAGTCCTGTGTAGCACAGGACTGCACAGGGCACTGGGGGTCCCTGCCACCTGCACCATGACCCAGGGGATGCGCCCAAGCTGGCCGCAGGGGAGGCATACAGTGACACAGACAGGCCATGTGCAGATGCCTCCACACAGACACCATGCACATGGTGCCTGTGTGGGGGTGACTGCACACACCCCCTGTCTGTGGCACTGTGTGCTGTCTCCCTCGGCCAACAGGAGCAGACCCGTACCATGACACAGGTGGCCCATGAGCTGCACATGCTGCATGAGGCACTCACAGACAGTGCAGCTCATGGGCCATACAGCCATGGGGCCCCCAGAGGGAGTGACCACATAGGTGACATGTGGCACCCCTGCCCTGTGCAGCCCTGTGCCCAAGGACTGCCACTACCTGTGGGCATGGGTGGGTGCAGACGAGTCCACACTGTCATTGTTTTTGTGTAATAAAGAGTTTTATAGTTACATTGACCCATGTCTCTATGTTCATGTGCCTCCTCACCCATCATGCAGTTGCACAGACCTACACATGTGAGCATGCCCATGTGTGTATGCGTGCAATACAGATGCCACATACATGGCACGGTCCACACAGCACGCAGGGGGGATAGGCAGGCACAGTGCTATGTGCATCCCTCGTGGGCACAGGGAGGTACCCATGTGCTGGCATGACCCACATACATGGGCACATGCCTGGTAGCACTGACGTGCCAGCAGTGTGCACATGGCACAGTGCATGGCACATGTGCCAAGCCAGCCTATAGATGTGCTGAATAGTGACAGGGCAGACAAACCACCCATCCCCAGTAACAAGGGATGGGGACAGCAAATGCCATGCCACAAGGTGTAGGCGCCACAACAAGTGATATGTGACCAGGATGACCACATGGGGGACAGACTAACCATGGGAGCAGAGACAGCAACACTGGACACATGGCTACAGGTGTCAACAAAATCAGATGCTTTTATTGACATTGACATATTGTGTTCCCCCCCTACATCTATTGCTTGTGTGGATGCCCATGTCCGTGCTGACCTGGCCCCCTCCCACCCCTTCGTGCTGGTGCTGCTGCTGCCATTGGATGCTTCCCCCATCCAGCAATGGCTTCCAATGCCTCCGCCATCCTTGTGATGCCTGCCACCATTTCCTGGATGGTGGCAGCAAGTACCTCGGCCCCCAGGGCACTCCGCAGGGTGATGTCCCGCAGCTGGCCCACCTCCTGCCGGAGATCCCACATCTCCTGCCGGAGACCCTGCATCTCCTGACGCTGTCCTGTCGTATGCCCCCGAGCTCCTGTCATATGCCTGCAGGAGAAAAAGGTGTCACCTGTGATACCTGACTCACACACGGCACTGTGACACATGCAACTGGTGTCCTGGCGGACTACAAACGGAGACTGCTATGTATGGTGTGAGGTCTGCAAATGAAGGTAGCACAGTTGGGGGGTTATCTGAGGTATGGGGAAATAGGACATCCATGGATCAAAGCTGTGTCATCTGTGCACCCAGTGTATTTGTTACGTTGGTCAGGGCCCAATTGAAGCAAAGGGTGTCAGCCCAAATGTGAACCATGGAGGACAGCTGTCTGGACAGATGTAGAACCCAGCATAAGGCCACCAACTTAAATGAAATACCCAGTCAGGGCCTAGCTCACATCCAGGATACAGTGGGGGATGTCAGGTTATATCTGGGACCCTGCTTTGGTCAGTAGGCACGTAGATTGCTGTGTGGCTGGTGGAGGTCAGGATTGCCTGGTAACAGGCCTGCCTGGTGTGAGGGTCGTGGGACCTATGCGCCATCTGGACATGACTGTAGATAGTGCTGGGGAGAGGCCCCATGCCCTTATATGTGTCTGTACCAATGACATTGGGCAATGTGGTAGTGCGAGTCTGGTGACTAACATCCAGCATCTAGGTGGGTAGATGAATGCCAGACCCTCCGGGGTGGCCGTCCCTGAGATGCCTCTCATTCCACGCCCAGGACAGAACAGGGCAGGCAGGGCCATGGAGTCTCAATGTGTGGATGCAACAATGGTGCAAGGGTGAGGGGGTCCTGATCCGTGAGGAACCGGGAAAAAATCTGGGGGAGGGATGGCCACTACTGAGGGGATGGACTGCACCTCGACTGGGATGGGCCAGGCTGCTGGGATACGCCTTGTGGGTGGTGATAGAGCAGCATGTACACTACAGAATAGATGGATATTCATAGGGGAGGGCCAGCAGACAGCTCACCCACAGGCACACCAGACTGCAGGGGTGATGAGTGAGCCACCCCACCACTGGGCAATCCTGGACCATATGCAGTAGGTCACTCCCATATCCACCACCCAGACTATACTGTGTTGGGGGGGCAGGGGCATGGGACTGCCCCAGGTGCGTACACCTGCTCCGAGCCACATGTCACACTGCAATGCTGCACCTGAGTGTCAGCTGGGTTCAGGGATATGTTCCTGTGGGCCAGACCTGATGTTGTGGAGTGGGGGACCTGTCATCTGCCGGGATGGGTTGTGTCACCCTACAGCCATGCTGTTGTGTGATCCCCCATCCCCAGGTAGCAGCTGGATCAGACCTGGGCCCCCTCGGTTGCACAGCCCTCAGCACCGAACCCTGCGTGTCACCCCAGTTCCTGCTGGACATCTGCGCACATTAGCCATACCTGCCCCTATGTGGCTGACATTTTGGTTCCCCTGTGTGTGTGACCCCACCTCCCAGACATGACCATGGGGGTACACGTATGTGGGGACACACACTGTTTGTGTGAGGGTGTGTTCCCTCGCTATCATGTCTGGGAGCTGGGGTGCCACCACACCACATTCAACTGTCTGGTCAGTCACCCACCTTTAGCATCGGCATGGGATGTGACAGAATGGCCACACATCTCCCGCAGCACCTCCCCCATGGTGGTGTGTGAGGGTCCTGGCTCTGTCTCTGCTGCTGGGCTCCCTGCTGCCATCATGGGCACTGCTCCCACTGTATGTGTCCCATCATCGACCTCTGTGCTGCTGCTGCTCTCCGATGGGTGGTGGACCAATCCTGCCTCCTCCTCCTGCACCACATCTCCCCCTGGGGCCTTCACATCAGCGGTTTCTGCCACAACCATGACTGACACCCCAGCCAGGGCTCCTGCTCCTGTCTCCATGCCTTCTTCTGTCTCCTCAGCCTCCATGGCCTGAGTGTCACCTGGGGAGGAACATGGTACACAGTTTAAATGTGGTGGTCCTGCACATCTATGTATAGCTCTATGTTACATCGTTATCTAATGAGATGTATGTACCACCTTAAACCAATGTCAATGCGGTTACAATGTGGTCCACACATCACAGTCCAATGGGATGGGCCAGACAGGGAGAACATAAGAACATAAGATATCCCATACTGGGTCAGACTAAGGTCCATAAAGCCCAGTATCCTGTTTCCAACAGTGGCCAATCTAGGTCATAAGTACCTAGCAGTTTCCCCAAAAGACACAGGTTCCATAATGCTTGTACTGGGTCAAGCATTGATATCCTGGGTCCCTTCTTAATATCACCACGTGTCGGTGCATTTGGGGATGCATCACCTTGTCAGGTATGTTTGTGAGGATGGGGTGGGGAGTGATGGGCCTACTGTGGGCAGGGATAGGTGTGCCATGGGAGGGGGTCCTGGGGACTGGGCATAGAGAATCATGCTTCCAAGGAAGTGGGAGTGTCCCGGCACCATGACTGGAGCTGGTCATAGTGTTGGTGAGTGGTGAGTGTGCAACGGAGGGTGTATGACTACACAGGTAGATGTTGGTCCAGGTGTGCCAGTCGGCCTGCCAGGTGTGGGAACGGCCTCTGTGGCCACTGCTATGGGGAGTGGATGGACAGTTGTCCAGCAGTATAGGGATTAAGGGGGGGCTACGGGGGCGAGAGGGACAGGGATATGTGATCCTTTCCTGTACGGCCGATGCCAACTGACTGTTGGGGCCCTGTTAGTGGGTCAGATAGGTCCTCCAATGTTTGCTGTACCTGTCTCTCTGCTATGGCTGTACTGGGGGCCATCACACCAGGTATGTGTGAGGTGTGACATGAGTGTCTGTTCGGCACTACTCTGCGCACTGTCATGTGTCTGTATATATGTGTGTGGTGGTGTATGCACTATGCATCATTGATTAGTGGTCTCAGCATGTCCATGTGTTCAGGGCTGGCACGTCCATCTGGCAGGAATGTTATCTGCATGGGGTCCCTAATTTCAGGTGGCCATGTGCAGACAACATCCTTAATTGCAGATCGGCAAGCAGGGTGGCTTCAGATGGAGCTGCAGCAGTGGGGGGCGTCTTCTATCTTCCCTGAGGCAGCTATGGGGGGGGAGCCGGGCCCTCTCCAGCTCCCAGTTAGCTGTCCGTGGCCCTCTTCTGGAGGGGGGTGGGAGGGGGATGCTTTGACTGATGATGGATTGTGGGAGGGGTTCTGGGGACTGGATTGCTGCCACTGTGGTGGCTGGATGGGAGCCGACACTGGGTGGAGCTGGAACTAGAAGGTAGCTGCTGTTGGGGGAGGGTTCATATGGGATGGGGATGGGGAATTGACATGGTTTGGGGGGAGGTCCTCTGTGTGGGAGGAAAGGTAACTCTACATTTGGCCAGGTATTGGGTGTCCTGGTAGTGCTGTCAAGTTACGGCGGGTTCCGAGGGGTTCTAGATGGGCAGTCTGTGCAGTTCTTCCTAATGTGGATGCCAGCTGGCACTGGATTATGGTACTGTAGATATCTGGTACTCATACTTTGTCCATGCACTCATTAAGAGGCATGTTTAATATCAGTTGGTGTATGCTAACATTACGTAACAACATACATAACAACATACGATATGCCATACTGGGTCATTCCACGGTCCATCAGGCCCAGTATCCTGTTTCCAACAGTGGCCAATCTAGGTCATACGTACCTAGCAGTTTCCCCAAAAGACACAGGTTCCGCAATGCTTGTATTAGGTCAGGCATTGATATCCTGGGTCCCTTTTTAATAATGGTTTATGGATCTTTCCCCCAGGAACCTGTACAAACCTGTTTTAAACCCATTATGCAACAGTTAATGCATCTGTGGCCTCTTGTGTCTATGTTGCCCAGCACCGGGTCTCAGGACATGGCCCCGCACCCCCCTGAGGCTGCCCCTGCATGTGCTGGTTTGTTAGCTTTTCCTGGACTACATATCTCAGACGTACCTGCCAGTGGATGTGCTGTGTCCAGCGCTGGTGACAGTCCATGCAGGTATATTGGCCCCCATCGTTTGGCCAGCTACTGCTCCAGGGGGGTCAGGGCAGGTCTGATGGGCCCACCTCCACCAGTGCCCATTGCATGCCATCTCTCCTCAGTCATGTGGGCACGGACTCCACGCTTTATATCGTTAAAGTGTTTCCTGAGACTTTCCAGGTCCCGGTGTGGGCCGCCAGACTCAGCCACAGCCTCCCGGCCTCCTCCCACATCATGGTCTGTGTGCTTAATGGCGTTCTGCTGCTCAGCCGCCCATACAGAACATCATAATTCTCCAGCACACTGGCCAGCAGGATGTCGTTTTCCTGCTGGCTGAATCTCAGGGCCCTTTTCCTTGTCTCCTCAGGCATCATCTTCCTCCTCTTCCCACCTGCTGGCCTTTCAGGCTGGTCCTGTGTGGGCCGGGATCCCCCCCTCCCCCGATGGCCCTGCCACCTCCACCTCATGCATCCCTCCCGCCTCTGGGGACTGCTGGCTAGATGTTCCCCCACCCTCCCCGCCAGTTGTCTCCTCGCCCTGCATGTTCGTATTCTCTCTCTCCTCTCCTTGTCTATTGCACATCGCTCCATCCTCCTATGCCTATCTCACCTACTATACACCCTAAGCCTTCTGCGCATGTGCGATGCATGTTCTGCATATGCACGGTGCGATCCTGTGCATGTTGCACATGTGCAACGCATGGTTCCATACATGTTCCACATGCGTAGGGCACTGTCTCGCTGCACAGCACATGCAGAATGCATGCATGGCCATGCACATTGCACATGTGCATGGTGCAGTACTGTGTGCATTGTGCATACAAATGGCATGTGGCCATCCACATGTTGCACATGAGCTGTGCACCAAGACAGTGCCCTATACATGCAGAACATGCGTGGAACCATGTGTTGCACATGCGCAACACATGCAGGACCATGCCATGCGCATGCAGAACACACATCACACATGTCTAAGTGGCATGATTGATGATATGCCCCAATGGCGAGTTCATTGCACGCATGTCTCTACGCACGCTATGGCGCTATGCATGCTATGCTTATGCAGGGCATGTTACACACACAGGGTGCAGAATGCTTTGATATGATGCTGCTGGTGTGTGCCACTGCATGTACAGGTATGTTGTGTTTGTTCAGATCATTTGCCACTCCCCACACCATATTTAGCATGTGTCTTTGCTCTATCTGATGTCCATGATGGCTCACATTGTGTTTGCTGCTTGTGCGATCTAGGCATTGGATGGAGAGGTGGAGCTGCAGTTACCTGAAGAAGGAGATGGTGTCCATGGGGGTGTGGCACAGGGCATGGGTGCAGTCCCGCTGCAACACAGACCTGTAGCTGTGGAGGCTCCACAGGCCATGGTTGTGCCAGCACAGCATCATAGGCGTGCCAAGGTGTGCCCTCGCCAGCCTCACCTCTACAGTCCCAGGGCCATGCTCCAGGGCATGTGTGAGGACAAGGTCATCTCCCTCTACCGTATGAGCACAGGGGCAATTAGGGAGCTCTTTGAGGATCTAAGAACTGACTTTGAGCCCCAGACTGGCCGGTCACATGCCATACTGGGTTTGGTCAAGTTCCTGGGTGCCCTACATTTCTTTGCCTCTGGCTGTTTCCATTCATCGGTGGCCGCAGTAGGTGGGATGAGCTGGCTCACCCTCTCACGCTGTCTCCTCCAGGTACTGCAGGCCATGGTCAGCCGGGTAAGCAATTACATTATAATTCCTAATAATAGGCAGTAGTGGGGGGCCCTGAACCTGGCCTTTGAGCAAATTGTAGGGATATCATACGTGATGGGAGCTATTGTTTGCACACATGTTGCCCTGGTCCCTCCCAGAGACAGGGAGGCAGTGTTCAGAAACCGCAAACACTACCATTCCCTGAATGTGCATGTTGTATGTGATGCAAATATGCGTATTCTGAATGTGGTTCCTAGGTTTCCAGGGTCCACCCATGACTCCTATATCCTGCATCACTCGGCACTATTCGACCAATTTGAGAGTGGAAAATATGAGGACTGTGTCCTGCTGGGTGGGTATTTCTCATCTCTAACGTGCACATGGTGTAATTGTATCCTGGGGTGCTCGTCAACTCTCACGGATGGGCCAGGGTCACTGGTGGTTTGCTGTGAGACCTTACTGACTGCATATCCCCTGTGGCACACATTACATGCCCTGATGCAGATCTGTCTCATATACTGGGAACATTTAGGACACTGGCTGTCAGGCAGTGGCATATCACTGGCCAGCCATTGTGTGATTTACTGGGTCCCATTGGCAATTATTACCTCTACATCCCTTGCTTTGTGTTGTGGTGGTAGAGCGCTGACTGTGTTTGGAGCTGTGCCCGCTATCATACCATGTCACTGTCTCTGGGGACGTGTTCACATACCTTTGTGGGTTTCTGCAATGACCTATGTCTACCATATGTGTGTCATGGGTCTTCTGGGTGTCTCTGCACACATGAGGTTTCCATTGGTGTTTGGTACTGCTGCTCTGTTGCATGGGCCTTTTAAACAGAGAATTTATGGGCACATATGGTGTGTTCATTATATGATGGTGTGCTACACCTTTTGGTTGACAACTATGGCTCTCAACCTCAGACTAACTGTATATGCACATGTACATCTGTCTGCCTTTGTGGTGTGTCCCTTGTTGTGTGTGTGTGCAATCTGTGTGTGTGTGATAACTTGGGGGGGGGGGGTAGATTTGCTTCCTGAGTTTTTCCTGCAGTACTGTGTGTTGGGAGCCCATTCACCTTTCAACATTTTGACCAATTTGCATTGTTAGATTTGTGATGACACATTACAAAACACATGTATGCTTCATGTATATCAACAGTGTTTGTCATTTCTGCCATCTTGACGGAACTCCTCAGGTATATGTTACCGTAACACCTGCTGTGTGTGAACAGTATCATGGCCATCACTTGCTTGCACATGTGTGCATCTCTGCCCTTGTCCAAGGTGCACTGATGTGTGTCTGCCTGATGTGTTCATGACTGCCCCTAATGCATTTTGGTTACAGGTGGTTGGTCATGTCTTTGGTATGGACACAGATGAATGTGTGTTGCCCTCATTACCCTTCCCCGGTGTTCTGTGTCTCAAACCTCCAGACACTGGCGCATAGCTGTTGGGTGCCATCTTGTACAGTCATATGTTTGTGTCATTCTTCGTTCTGTTGTTGGTTTGCACCTACATGCTTGTGTGCATATGTGTTAACATCGGTTCCTGATTGACCGTTCCACATTTCTTTCTGCAGGTGATGCTGGATATGGGTGTTGTGCCTGGTTGCTGACCCCTGTGTGTCTTCCACGGACACGTGCAGAGATGAGGTACAATGAGGCCCATGCCTCCAACCACTCAGTCATCAAGCGCACCTTTGGCGTTTTGAAGGGTCACGTCAGGTGCCTGGATAAGACCGGTGGGGCCTTACAATACCGACCCATGACTGTGGCACACATCATTCTGGCCTGTTGCATCCTGAACAACATTGCTCTCAGGCACAATATCCCAGTCAAAATTAATCCGGATCTGGATGATGATCCTACGTGCAATCCTGTACATGCCCGTGGTGACACACATGTGGGCACTGTGATCAGGCAACATCTGATTAATGAGCTCTTCTCATGTAAGTTCTGCATATGTGGGGAAATGCATATGGGTATTGTCAGACGGTTGCCTGGGTGAGAATCTTCACACTCTTGGCAAGTGCATATTTCTATATGAATTGCAAGGTATTGTGGGCAATGTAGTTCATTCACACCAGACACAGCTGCTGACAATAATTTAGTTGTGCTCTTGGGTAAAGCCAATAAGATATTTATTTATGGGGTTATTTCTCCCAACACAGATATGCTTGGTAGCACATAAATTAGGTTACTTGCTTTCAGTGTTAACTTGGAAAAACAAAGTCAAAATCAGGAAAACAACAAATGAAAAGCTACAAAGCAAGAAACAAACTGTTCTTTGCAGGTTAACTTCTGATTACTTCCCACATAGATACTGAAGTGATTCTCTCCTAGCTCACAAGCAATTAGGTAAGGCTTAATTGCTAGCAGTTACCAGCTGAAACCCCTTAGCTGGCTTGCCTTCCACTGTATGGGTCAAATCCTGCTTCAGGAGCTTTTCTGAGTAGATTAAAGAACAAATTTGTATTTCTTTGTGATGGTTGCTGTACTTTATAACAGAAAGTTACCAACAGAGTTTAGATAGAGAGCAGTCCATATAAACAGGATCCTCATCTGCTATTATTCCCCCTTGTTCAACAAGCATGGGTTCAATATCATGGATTGGCACAGATGAATCTCTCAATGGAGCATTTTCAGGAGAATGCTTGTTTCCCTGCTGTCTTTCAAGGTTATAGCTAGGGCATAGATCAGTGTTCATACCTGAGCTTCCATTGCTGCTAGAGTTCCTCTCTATATAGCCTGGCCAGTATGTAGTCCAGATCTTATGTCCAGCCTTCCAATCCAGATCCCTGGACACTGGATCTCTCTTCACATACCTTCTGGCACAGGTCTTAGGGTCCCTTCCACGTGCAGCCGTCTCCCTTACAGGTAGCCTCTGGTGATTCCTAGCTCTGCAGCAACATTCCTCTGGCTTTCCCCAGTCCAATGGTGTATGCTGGCCCTTGGAATACCTCCCAGTATACGTACTGCTTTGGACTCTTCTAGACCTCTCAAAGGCTTTTCTCTTCCTTCTTCCAAAGGGTCTCTTTCCCTCTCTGTCCGTCCGGTTTGGCTTCTGCTTCTGATGATCCTTCAGATGAAACTGATGATCAAACTCAAGCTGATTCTCAGGATACTGAGGACAATTCTCTGGATATCCAAGGTGATCATGAAGATGGTCATCTGTAGAATAAACTCTACTCTTATTCTGCTTAGATGAGTGATCCTCCCTAACACAGCGCAGCTGTGCTGAATCAGGCCCTGCCCTTTGAGATGAGTGCTTAGGGATTACCTCATAGCCCTTCTGATTGAACACACGTTTTCTCACTTCAGCTCCTCTAATGGCTGTTGGAAACCTGGTGCATTCTGGGACTGGTAGTCTTTTATGGCAAAATTCTGTTTTCATATTTCTACCAGAACTGACAGGTTGCTTGTTCAGAGTCACTTCACCTTTTCTATAGCTCCTTCCTGAGCTATGATAAGCTTCTTTATCACAGTATACATGTACATGCTGCCATGTGTGTTCCAACACGGCATCATGACATATGTATGTTTCACTTGTGTTTGTGACGCCACAGAATATGCTGTTGGACCTGCCTGGTGCTGTGGTGCAATGACAACTGTGTGTATGTCATTCAACATGCAGGAGACTGGGGTAGGTAGACATACAGGTAACTGTACTATAGGGACAGTACAGCATAGCACATGTATGATGTTATCTGTCTACTGCACATATGTTGTTGTACACCTCTTTGACATGTGCCCCCATACCCCATATGCTCATGTTGGCATACATATGCCCATGTGTTCCTCACCAGTTCATGTGTTTCGCCACTGTATTTGGGACCCATCCAACTGAGCTGGGTGTGTCTACAGGTCCTAGGTGTTGTGGTGGCGAATGGTATGTACACGCTTCCCTGACATTGTGACATTAACCAAAATCAGTGTATCATTGCATGGACTGTTATAATTATCTCCACTGAGCGCGGATTGTGGACAGACAGGCCCTATGCTACTGGATGCATGCTTACCTTGTCATAGTGTGTGTGTGTGTGTGTGTGTGTGTTTTGGGCATGTCTTTGCAATGATACACTGTGCAGCCATATAGCATTAAATTGTGATGGGATGTGTCTGGACACCTGTGGAGTGGTGATCAATGTGCTATTTGTACCTTTCTGATGTTGACCTTGTGAATATTGTGTGCATGTGTTCTGTGTTGTTGACTGACCTATCTCTTGTGTGCTGACAGACCACTATGCATCAACATTTCAGTTTCACACATGTCACCATACTTTGGACATGTGGCAATAATGGCTGCACATGCAGACATGGCCGTTCAACACATTTCAATGACATATTCTGCCTTTACTATGACGTCTTGTAGATTTTGACTGCCTCTGACTGTCACTATCAGACACTGCTGCACACAGATGGTAGGTTGCACCTTGGATCATTTGTGACTGACATCAACCTTTACATGTTTGTGTTTAGTTGTTTGTTTCATTGTGCTTTTTTGTGGGGTCTACGTGCACCAACACTGGTGGACATGATGTGGACCTCTGAGATGCCTGTGGGACATGGGCATAGCCATGATCATGTCGACATGACAACCTGGTCTGCAGTGCCATTTCCTAATGTCCTCGACATGCAATGTGCTCTGTGTTGTGATCGTGTACTGTTTGCATGTCTGATGTTTCATTATGTACATATTGATGTTTCACTCCCTACAATGTGACCTAATGTTGTGTGATGCATTCCATAATGGTGTTTCTCTTCCTTTTACCAGAGGGCACAGGCAACACACACAGTGCATCTACTACACTGAACTTGCAGTCACCATCACCCACTTGTTGGAGGACACAGCAACACCATGCAATGATCCCTGGGAGATGGTGCCATATGCTGATGGACCTATGCGAGTGGGACACATGCCTATGATGGACATTATTGTTGGACTGGTACTTTGTGCATCATAAGGATGACCAACACATCGTTGCTGTCCTGCTCTTGCTGGGTGTCATGTTCATCGCAGGAGACACATGTCACCTTTGACATACTGTGGCACATTGAGATGTCACACATGACTATGCATGCACAGGGATTCAAGAACAGTCTTAATGGGACATGTATGGTCGCAGACACCATTTGCACTGTGGACACTGTGTATTGGTCCATACATGTGCAGCAGGGACTCACATACTCGCTGTATGTTGTAAATCTATCTGACATTGTGTTCATGTGTGTGGCCCATGTGTGTGACTTGCATTGCTGGATATCCTCATATGTTTGCATCAACAGGAGCATACAGCCATGTGTGTGGCACAAAAGGAACATTGTGTAGGTCCTGTTTTATTTGTCTGGCTACCTTACACTTGGACATGGCACGCTGTTTTTCCACCACACCACTGTGATGCGCGCCAACATCTTGGATTGCTGTTTGACCCTCACCAGGGGTGTTACTGTGTATCTGGGGCAGCACTCTGTCATGGTTCAACGTACACAGTGCTTGTGCATGTGA
The DNA here is from genome assembly GCA_033557465.1 of Ichthyophis bannanicus. Taxonomy (NCBI): domain Eukaryota; kingdom Metazoa; phylum Chordata; class Amphibia; order Gymnophiona; family Ichthyophiidae; genus Ichthyophis; species Ichthyophis bannanicus. The sequence goes on along the minus strand of CM066038.1, from coordinate 366,855,047 downwards.
CTGAATATGTTGGTACACCAGTGCATGTGCCTATGTAGATTTTGTGTGGGTTAGTGCACCATTGTTGACCTTTCTTTCTACCTCCACATACATATTATTGTGTTTGGTTACTGTACAGATGTGATGCTCTATATTGATTTACAAACAAATCATTGCATGTCTGCAATATTTATCGCATGGCATTGCGCCACTCACATTGCACGGGTACCTTTGCAGTGTGGCAGTAGGTGTGTCCATTTTCTACCTACATTTGTGCATTCCATGTACCTTGACATAAGTGTGATGCTCCTGTATCCATAAAACCCATTGCAGCAGGCCTTCTGCATAGTGCTATCTCTGCATATCTGTGAGGTTCTGATTTGTATGTTCTTTGGCAACATGTGCCTCTCGTACCTGTTACCATGTCCTCACTTTGCATTGTGTCACTGTTTTTGGACCCATTTGTGCATTAAAGGCCATGGTACAGTTAGTGAACATGGGACACATGTAAACATCACTTTGTCCTGTCTATCTTACGATAACTCATGCACAGGTGTTTGACACTGATATCTATACATGTGCAGACATTCCAGCCAGGTATGTTGGAATGTCAACCATGCACCATGTGTTCTCTTGCTATTGCAGTGATGATGCAGATGACGTACTTCAATGCCATCTGGATCACTCACAGCACAATAACCCCAGACCACCTTTGTGATCATTGCCCAGTGTGGGTGTTTTATCAAACACAGGATGTGTGAGGTGTCTCCAGTGTTGTGCTGCTGCATTCCTTCCCACAGATGGTTTCACTGATATCCACACAGGTATTACATTTTAACACAACTACATTATTCACTCCCATATGCCTGGCCAGTTGCATGTCAGCTCATTTTGACCATTGTGGCTTCTTTTGGGTGGGTTTTTCTACTACTTGGCCACATGCATGGTCAGGCTGATGCCAGTACATCCCCACTTGGGAGGTGTATCAGGGACATAGCTGGCATTGGTGTTCAATGGCACTGGTGCTGACAGTGGTAGCGGTGTAGATTAAAGATGTGCCTGCATCCTTGTCTACACATAATCGACAGCAGAGCTATTCATGTCATGGGGTGGAGGAGTGGCCTAATGGTTTGCATACTGGCTTGGGAACCAGGAGACCAGTGTTCAGTCCCCACTAGCACTCCATATGGCCTTGGGCAAGTCACTTAACCCTCCATTGCTCAGACAGGATCCAGGTTATCAATGTCCCTCTTTACTGTACATTACAAGGTTTAAGCTACAATGTAAACTGCTTTGATTGATATGATAAAGCAATATAGGAAAACTGTAAGATAACTAGTTACATAGATTTGTCTGTACACTTGCAGACATTTTGCTGTGTGTGCTTTTTCAGGTTTGTGTGTCCTGTATTGATGGGCAGTATGTTCTTGTGGACATTTCATAACTGAATTGTGTTGGGTCCTCATCATGCACCACCTACTGTCTACATGTATGCATATGCGACTATGGCATTAAGAGCGTGCAGCTGCATGGGGGGGGGGAGCTACTGAGCAGAACACACCATGCAGCTCCTGGACATGATCTGTCCTGCTCATCATCTGTGGACGGGCCAGTGACTGTTTGTGTGACATGTTGGACACACATTTGTCTTTGCTGCTGCATCACCACACTTACCAACGTATTTAATGGTATACTGATGATGTACAAGGCCCACTTGAGCTCACATCCCTGTACAGTGGAAGCTGTATGTGTGCCAGTCCTATGCCACCTCACAGGGAGCTGCGGGTTTCCGTACATACATTCCCTTTGGTGGAACATATTTGCTTTGTGCTTGTTGTGGTTGTTTGGCATAGGGGTTACAGACATGTGTTGGTTTGCCATAGGTTGTGAGTTCAATACCCACATGTTCCTTTCCTTTCATTTTCTTGTGTTCTGCTAACCTTACCATACAATGGCTGAGGCTTCATCAGTTCTCCGCACACCCTTCCTTCTCTTCACTGTGCACTACAGTGTGCACTCCGTGCAGCCTATCTGTCACATATTAGCTGTTACATATGGTCCATTTCTTTGTACTATCCAATTGAGCAGTCGGCTTGGGGGATTGGTATTGCTGCTGCTGGTGACTTGGTTTTGGACACTTCAGTTTGCAGGTTGGATTCTCACATGCTCCTTTTTCGATCTGTTCCCCATTTTGCCTTTGTACACAGACCATCCACATGGCTGGCCCCTTAGCTGGCCCCTGATGCCCTTTTGGTTTAGGTTCCTTACTCTTCTGCATGCTGTTTTCACTGCATACCATTTCATAGTGTGTGTGCATGTTTATCTGTGGCTCACGTCCCAATTACAGACTGTGATATCAGCTGTAGCTTGCTGTTCTGAATGTGCATTGCATCATGGCTACTGGTGGGGTTGCCCTATCCTGGTACATAGCAGACATTTACAGTAGTGCGGTACCCTGCAGTGTTTTTGTATCCAGCCATTGCTGTGGAGCTCAATATGGGGATGTAGCCTACTGGTTTGTGCAATGACTTTCTGGGCAGGGGCCATAGCCTCAATTCTTCCTTGTTTTTCTCTTGTTTATTGCTATACTTCTCATATAATTTTCATGCCTGTGACAGTCACATCTCTGCAGATCTGTGCTGCCAGCACTGTTCCCTCAAAGCTGTGTGCGTGTGCGCATGCACACACCTCGTCAATCGAGCGCACATGCTTTACAACAGAGCGCACAAAAATTACGGTTCTGATTCTGATAGACAACAACACAGACATCTTAAAATTTAAAAGTTGTGATTGTAATTACTAGAAATTTTCTGCTTCATTTAGTAATCGTCTATTTTCATTTAATTTGATTAAAATCAATGTGGTGTACATACTGTATTCTGACGTGTAGTCAAATTTTAAAGAATATAACTCCGAGTGTCGTTATGTGGTGCACAAAAATTTAACTTTCCTTCAAAAGCTGCACAGCTGATATTTTATGTGCACACAGCCTACAGAACATTAGAGGGAACATTGGCTGCCAGCACATCACACCCTCACCAGAGTTGGCAACCATCCTTCAGTCCATCTATCTGTGTCTGTCTTAACCTGTGATGCCTTAAAAGGTGCCTTATCCTGGGTGCTTCATAAGGCACCTTAGGTTCATGCACCTTATAGGGTGCATTAGTATAAGGTGCCCTAACCTAAGGCACCTTATAATGCGCCCTGGGATATGGTGCCTTAGGTTAGGGCACTTTGTCAGCCTTCACATGCCCTGTTTGTCCCCTTGCCATGTGCCGTCCCTTTAACGTGCGTTAGACAGCCAGGCGCCCTTTTAACACACGGTAACTGGCCAGGGCGCCCTCTATCACACGATAGGGCCAAGGTTACCTTATCGCTGCACTGCCCACTTCCTTATATGAAGTTGGTAACATTACCACTGCACTTAACGCCAGTAATATTACTGCGCATTAGTAAACATACCCCATAGTTTCTACCCAGGCATCACAGTATATATTTGGTTATCCTTCTTCCACCAGGTATCTGAGATATCAATGATCTCTAATCTTTCATTTAGTGCTATATATTCTAGCTCTCCCATCTTATTTTTTAGACATCTAGCATTTGCATACAGGCATTTTAGAGGTTCTATTTTATCCAACCCTCACTTGGTTTGCAGCTTGTCGTGCTGTGAGGGCTTGTGTGCATCAATGATGCTGAGAGCTAAACTATCAGTAGTTTAAATACTGGCAGGGTCTCCCAAGATGGACAGCTCTCAGCTGAGGTGCCAGACCAAGACAAACCACCCATCTGGGCAGCAGCAGAATGGGATAGTATTGACGGCGGAGGATCACATTTCTGTGACAATGGCAACAACACCAAACTTAAACTGCATGGAAGAAAGGCCCAGCCGTCTACTTCAGTATCTTGCCATGAAAACTCAATGGATAGTTACAACAAAACAAATTGTGCTGTAGTGCTGGAAGATGAGACCCCTAGGTCGGAAGGCACTCAACTAGCTGCTGAGGAAGAGCTGAAGACTTTTCAGAGTAAAGCCAGCATTTATGATGTGGTTGGATCAAAGCCCTCGGGAAGTCTGACTGCTGATGTAGCTGGGCATGAAATGAGAGTCAGAAGCTGTAAAGATGTCTTACACATTGGAACATGGAACGTACGAAGCATGAACCAAGGGAAGTTGGAGGTGGTCAAGAATGAAATGGAACGTGTACAACTTGATCTGTTGGGTGTCAGCGAACTGAAATGGACTAGCATCGGGCACTTTGCATCAGATGATCACATGGTCTACTATGCTGGAAATGAAAGACAAAGAAGAACTGGTGTTGCATTTATAATAAAGAAGAAACTTGCAAGAACTGTAATGAAATACAATGCAGTCAGCGAATGCTTAATCTCTACTCGTCTACGAGGAATGCCTATCAACACAACTATAATTCAAGTATATGCCCCAACAACAGCTGCAGAAGAGAATGAAATTGAAGAGTTCTATGAACAAGTACAAGCTGAAATTGACAGAACATGCAAACAGGATAGCCTGATAGTCATGGGTGACTGGAATGCAAAAGTTGGCAACAAAGAAGAAGACAAAGGGGTCTGTTTACTAAACATTCCTAATGTGCGGGGCCGCGGTAGTGTGCCTGTGCCATATAAGGAGTGGGCGGTTCAGGCAGAGAAAAGAAAAAAAACGGGAGTAAGCGATCGCACATTTGCGCGGGGCGCTATTGTGCGCTGCGCTATTGTGCGCCGTGCATAATAGTGCGTGGGAAGGCTAAGTGGCGCCCTGATGTACACACACAAAGGAGCAGAGCCATAGTACAATGGTTAAGACACTGACTGTGGGTGCAGCTGCCATGGGTTCAATTCCCCATTGTGCACAACAAAAAGGGCTGGCTGAGGCATTAACTGTAATGGGTAAAAGTGCTTTAGGAGGCATATTAATTTTGGGCGGCATAAGGCGGTGCGCAGATGCCCAAGCATAGGAACAGAGCCACAGCACAATGGTTAAGATACTGACCAATGGTGCAGAGATCAGGGGTTCAATCCCCCACAGTGCCCAATGAAGAAGGCTCACTGAGGCAGTGTGTATTATGGGGATGAGTGCTGTAGGGGGCAATCTATTTTTATTTCAGTTATCACTACTAGCAAACGCACTCACAAAGCGTGTTAACATAAGGCGGCCCATAAGGCACATGTTAAAGTTCACTGTCCGCCAAGGCACCCTTGAATGTCCCCTATAGGGCACCATATATGTTGCATCACAGGATAATGTATAGTGCACCTTATATGGACGGCAACCATAAGGTGCCCTATAGGGTGCCCTATAAAGCACCCTCAGAGGCACCTTATGGGTACAGTACACTGAGGGTGTGTTTGATGGCAGCAACATATGTACATTAAATCTAAAAAAGGCTTTGGACAACCCTATCAAATAACCCCACTGTGGGCTCGAACCCATTACCGCTGGCTCCACAGGCAGTGAAGTAACCATTGGGCTACAGCTATATAGCTGCCAGCAAGCCCCTGGCTGGCTGCAGAGAGCCTGCATGTCACCACACAGACAGTCTGCTGTGGGAACCAGGATAGGGTTAGGCCACCCATACCCATGATGCACTGCACATGCAAATCAGCTGTCCACAGATGAACACAAGATGGGGAATGCACCCCAACAGCTCCCCGGCCTGGTAGGGGGACGTGTCCGTGTGCACCCACACAGCACCTTGGCCTGGTAGGAGGTACTGACCGGGTGTTTAATTTGCACAGAGTAGCTACACACAGTCACACTGTGCGGGAACTGTGCTCACCCTGAGTGTGCGATGAGGCGCCCTGGACCAGGTCCACAGCACCCGCAATGGCTGAGAGAGGCCATGGCAGAGCTCCAAAACAGTCATAATCTGTGAGATAGGTAGTTTCTGCAGGAACACCTTGGATATCTCTCTCTGTCTGTCTCAGTCAGGGGGAACCCCACGGACCCCCCAGCTGAGGGTGGCAAACAGGCAGGGTCTCCTATCAACAGATCCCCATTATACACCACCCCCCCCCCCCCCCACCTGCAATGATGGCAGTAGAGTGGACCATCAACCCCAGTCCTGTTGGGGAACAGACACCCTACAGGGCAGTCCAAGCAGCCCCACACACACCCAGACCACAATATCAGACAGACAGTAGGCCTGGATATGCTAAGATGCACCCCACCACTATCTGATATTCCCTGCATCAAGCCATCAGCCACTGCACCCTGCAAGGCACTCCAGCAGGGCACATACCAGCTGTGAACAGTCTGCTGGTTAGTCCCACTGGAAATGCATGCACCCACAACTGGGATGGCAGCACACACAAGCAGATACATCAGTGACTAGGCCCCAACAGGTGACCCATATACATCACATGAGGGAAGTGCTATGAAGCACTATGGGGGTGCCTAGCCATGCTGCCATCACTGCACAGTCAGGGTGGAGTGAAAGCCCAGCAGCACATACAGAGGTCACCCTGTCTGTGGAGGTGGTGGACGGCCACTACAATGTCCCTGCCAGTGCCCTATGCCCTGTGCAGATGCATCCTGACCAGCCCACCCTGTCTGAGCTATACCCATGGTACCTTGCTGCTCATTATGCACATCATCAGGCCAAAACTGTGGACAGTGTTTGCAGCCAACACACACTGTATAGACAGACACACACTCCCACACGTATGCCAGCATTGTGCTACTATAGAGGGGTTCAGAATCCTTGCCCACCACACCAGTCCTGGGCACAGTACAGGCATGGGTATGGTATGCAATACCGTTGGGGGTCCCTCCCTAGGGTGGTAAACACTGTCAGGGGCCAGACCTGACGCACACACCGCAAACATCAGATAGATTATTATGATGGAGCTCATAGAGCAGACTGTGCGTAACGTAGGGATATCTATCTGCCAGTACTCATAGCAAACGTTTGAGAGCTGTGTACCATATACCCTGGTGTAGGGTGACATTGCTAAGGTATGCAAGTGCTGGTATTGGGAGATGCACGCAGGGCCCAATGTCCTGCCTCACCAGGAGGCATTGGCCAATGGGGCCTGTGGGTGTGGGTGTGGGTGTGTCTGTCCCTGTTGGCTGCTGCTGTACGGCAGAGGTTCCCAAATCCAGTCCAGGTTTGCAATACACTGGTTGGGGTTTCCTGCTGTCCCTCATGAATATGCATGAGCTACATCTACATGCCATTGGGGTGGTGCATAGATATACAGCACGGTTATTTGTATGAGTGGCAGCATGGAACCTGAATGGTGTGTGGTCCTCCAGGACTGCATTTGTGAGACTCTGCTCTAGGTAATGCCTCTGGTCATGGTGTCTGTGCTTGGTGGTGTAAAAGATAGGCGTATGACCAATGCGTATATCTCCAGCAATAAAGGATTGCCCTTACTAACATGGTTTAGTTGTGGGGAAAATATGTGGACAGGAATGGCAGTAGCCCCAGCTGGGCTTTGAACCTGTGACCCTCTGGTCTTAGAGGTACTGCCTCTGTCTGCTGCACCACACTGTGGCCACAGTGATAGTGCAGTCCCTGGGGGTGGGAAACCTGACCAAAGGAGTCAAAAACCCTGCTCTGCACATTTGTACTGTGGGCTCAGTCACCTTGTCTGGTGACAAAAGTGCAAATAAACCCCTCAACCGACCATGACGAACTGGGGATAAATATAACCAAGCTGGGCAACAGTGATATTAATGGGCAACCATAGCAAACACTCCCAGGAAGGCTCAGAAAAAAGGAAATGGTTTTTGGAAGGGTCTCCGCTCCGTAGCCCCTTCCATACTTCATTTCATTTTTTTGGAGCTTTCCTGGGTGTGTTTCTTATGTTTGCCCATTAATATCAGGGTTCCCCAGCTGACTTCCTATTTTTAATATGTTTGTTTGGGTCTTTTTCTATCTTTATTTGCACTTTTGTTCTGTGCACATGTATCACACTGCTCACGTTTTGCAGGTTTCCCCGGTTTCCCTGTACATTGCTGACGGAAATGGTTTCTCTTCCCTTTAAATGCCCTCTACCGTGAGTGTTTCACTCGCGCTATTTTTAACCTGCAAATTCGTCCCCGATACTATGCGGGGAGCTTCTCCCCTCCCCTTCCCCGCCCATTTACCCCGTCTCTCCGCCCCTCGGGAGCCTTCCTCCGCCCTCAGAATGCCTTTCCACGCCTCTATCGGACATTTGCGGGCCGGGTACTTGTGCGGGGCACGTTAGTGCGGCGCGCAATTGTGCGGGGCCCACGCGCACTTGTGCGGGGCGTTTAAGAGCGTTTCTGAGCGTTTGAGTGCCGCGTTTCCGTGCGCTATTGTGCGGCACGCAATTGTACGGCTTTTAGTAAACATGCCCCAAAGTAGTTGGAAAATATGGACTTGGCAACAGAAATGAAGCTGGAGAAAGACTGATAGAATTCTGCAAGACCAATGATCTATTCATCTCAAACACCTTCCAGCAACACAAGCGGCGACTGTACACATGGACTTCACCCAATGGATTGTATAAAAATCAAATTGACTACATCTGTGGAAGTCAATGATGGAAAAGCTCTATAACATCAACAAAGACAAAATCTGGAGCTGACTGTGGTACAGATCATCAACTACTAGTATGCAAACTCAAGCTAAAGTTGAAAAAGAGGAAACCACTCATGAATGCAGCAAAATATGACCTTAAGAATATACCACTGGAATTTAAAGACTGCCTTAAAAATCAATTTGCTGCTTTAGATACAAATGACAGAGCTCCAGAAGAGTTATGGAATGACATCAAGAAGGTTGTGTTGGAAGAAAGCGAGAAGTCTCTACAAAAGATGAAAAAGAAAAAACGGCCAAAATGGATGTCGGAAGAAACTCTGAAAATGGCCCAGAAATGCAGATAAGCTAAAGCCAGAGGAGAAAGAAAGATAATCACAGAACTCAACAGAGATTTCCAACGTGCAGCAAGACAGGACAAGGAAAAGTACAAGGAAATAGAAGCAGAAACTATTAGAGGAAGAACAAGATCGGCTTTCCTAAAGCTACAAGAGTCAAAGAAAACGTCCCAGCCTCAAATTGGAATGTTACAAGATGCTCAAGGTTCTATGTTGAATAATGCTGAGAAGATCAAGAAAAGATGGAAGGAATATGCAGAGTTTTTATATGATAAAGATCAAGTGGACCAACAGCCATTTCAACCTGTACCTTATGATCGGGAACCATTGGTGATGAAAGAAGAAGTTGAAGCAGCATTGAAAACCTTATCAAAGAACAAAGCACTAGGCATTGATAGCATTCCCATAGAAGTATTACAGCAATCTGATGCAGCTGTTACCATACTTACAAGGCTCTGCCAAGAAATATGGAAGACAATATCATGGCCAACTGACTGGAAAAGATCTGGTTTTATACCAATACTAAAGAAAGGTGATCCAACTGACTGTGGAAATTATCGCACAATCTCTCTGATCCCACATGCCAGCAAGATTCTACTGAAGATTATTCAAAAGAGACTACTACATACCTGGAATAAGAACTACCTGAAGTGCAAGCAGGGTTCAGGAAAGGGCGAGGAACGAGAGACATCATTGTGGATGTGAGATGGATCCTTGAAAAGACTAAAGAATACCAAAAGGATATCTATTTGTGCTTTATCGACTATAGCAAAGCTTTTGACTGTGTAAGCCATGAGAAACTCTGGGCCACATTAAGAAGCATGGGTATACCAGAACACCTGATCGTACTCTTGCACAATCTGTACATTGATCAAGATGTAACAGTTCGAACGGAACAAGGAGAAACAGAATGGTTTAAAATAAGCAAAGGTGTAAGACAAGGCTGCATACTTTCCCCCTACCTGTTTAATTTATATGCAGAACAAATCATCAGAGAAGCAAGATTGTATGAAGACAACAGAGGTGTGAAGATTGGTGGAAGACTCATCAACAACCTTCGCTATGCTGATGATACCACATTACTGGCTGAAAGTGAAGATGATCTGAAACATTTGCTTCTCACAATCAAAGAACATAGTCTCAAAATGGGCCTGCACCTTAATGTAAAGAAGACAAAGATCATGACAACTGGCATAATCAACAGGTTCATCGTTGAAGGAGAAGAAATTGAAATCATGAACAACTCTAACCTACTTGGATCAACTATCAATAAAGAAACAACAAGCAGTCAAGAAATCAGATGTCACTTTGCTCTTGGCAGAATGGCTATGAAAGACCTAGATAAGATTCTCAAGAGCAGAGATGTCTCTCTCCATACAAAGATTCGACTTGTTCAAGCCATGGTATTTTCAATAACATCATATGGATGTGAAAGCTGGACAGTGAAAAAGATAGACAGGAAGAAAATTGATGCCTTTGAATTATGGTGCTGGCAGCGAATACTGTGTATACCATGGACTGCCCGAAGAACAAACCAGTCAGTACTAGAGGAGATCAAACCTAAGCTTTCTTTAGAAGCTCAGATGACAAGACTTCGACTTTCATACTTTGGACACATCATGCGAAGAGAGAGATCATTAGAGAAAGGCATCATGCTTGGCAAGATAGAAGGTCAACGCAAAAGAGGAAGGCCAGCAATGAGATGGATCGATACAATAACTGCAGCTATGGGTACCAGTCTGTCAACAATGAGCAGCCTGACTGAAGACCGAACACAATTTAGGATAGCTATCCAGAGGGTCGCCATGAGTCGACTCCGACTCGACGGCACTTAACAACAACATTTTATCCAAATATTAACAATCTGATTATCAGTTTACAAGGGTAATTAGGAATCTTTCAGCTCTGTCTACTCTATACTTAAAGTCATCTGGGTTCCTTTTATGTCCTTACTGCCCTCTTTTTCTAGTATCCTTCAAGAATATGTCCTTCCGACCCATGCACTGCTCTATCTCCTTTTTAAGGGTTAATGCCTGGTTCTACCCCGGTTAAAGTGGAGTCCATCCTTTCGGAAAAGCCTCTCCTTTACTCAGAATGTTATCCAGTTCCTATTAAATCCCAAATCCTCTTCCTTGCACCATCATCTCATCCACGCATTGAGACACTGGAACTCTGCCTGCCTTTTGGGTCTTGCACATGGAATGGGAAGCATTTCTGAGAATGCTATCCTGGAAGTTCTGGATTTCAACTTCCTATCTAAAAGTTGAAATTTGGCTTCCAGAACCTTCCTCATAAATTTGCCTACGTCATTGGTACCAACATGTATCAAGACAGCACGCACATCCCCAGCACTATCTAAAACATTGTTTAGGTGGCATGTGAGGCCCTCTACCTTCCTACCAGGCAGGCATGTTACCAAATGATCCTCATGTCCACCAGCTACCCAGCTATCTACTTGCATAATGATTAAATCACCAACTATAATGGCTGTTCTAAGCCTTTCCTGATGGGCACATGGCCCTGGAGAAACCTCCTCAGTGTGAGAGGGTTTTACATCACCTGGATGACAGGTCCTAGCTACAGGATCATTTTCTGGAACATCAAGGTGATACTCTCCTTCCATATGTCCTCTCTCCTCCACGGCAGCAGAAAGGCTGCCAGACTAGAGGTGGGATATCAGGACTATGTCCCTGTAGGTCTCATCTATATACCTCTCTATCTTCCTTAGCTCCTCCAAGTCTGCTACTCTAGCTTCCAGATATCGGACTTGATCCCTGAGATCAAAGAGCTCCTTGCACTTAATGCACCTGTAAGACCCCTCAGCAAATGGGAGAAAATCATACACATGAGACTCAATACAAAAGACTGGATAGCCCCCATCTTGCTGCTGGACTGCTGTCTGTATTTTAGTTTTAGGATTTGTTTAGATATATAAGTTGCTTATAGTTGCTAGGGATACTTGTACCAATACGACTATATGTAATAAGTTTAAGGGACTTTGTTCACCTCAAGATCAATTAATTTCAATGCCTTAATTAATTTTAGGGCTTTAATTAATCTATTCCTGATGAGGATAACCAGATGAACCTGAAAGTGAATTTGACAACCTCCTTCCCTTTAATATGTTGAAGAGCCTATAAAGTAAGATTATGCCTGAGGTGGGTGGGAAACACATAATAAAAGCTGGCTTGTTACACAGTGTCTGACCTGTGCTTCTAAGGTAATCTCTTAGCAATTTCCTGGGTGATACACAGAGCCATTGGTTTGAGATAGGGAGCCTTTCAAATTGCCCATTTGATCTGTCTCTTGACTTTAACACCTATTTAAAATAATTTTACAGATCTCTTGCCTCCTAAATGGAAGGCCTCTTTGTAAAGGTCTCTAGAAACAATTTCTTTCTTTCTACCTTCTATGCTAAGCTATACTCTGATTTGATTTAAACAAAAAGCTCTCTGGTGGTATTAAGCTCTGCCTAACTTAACAAAAACACTGAATTCTAAAATACACAGTATTATTAGCTTTAAGCCAAAGAATTCCCTTTTCCCCAAGATTTAGACAATTTCCTAGCAGTTAAATAGTTATAAGTACAGATTTCTTTCTAGCAGTAGCAGTCCCTTTTGGTGGTCCTTCAAGACTCCAGCAGGTGCTGTACATAACATATATCCCGCACAGTTGGCAATCTGAATAATTATAATAAATATACGTGAATTATTTAAATGTTACAACAAAAATACTGACTATGGTGTTTAAGTAGCGAGCTGATTGTTTTTAGGGTTGAGATTTCCCTGTTGATTCATTGGGTAAGACAGGCCTTATCTGTAGTTGGACTCCACCCACTACCCTAGCTCTAATATTCTAAACAGCCCTTGATCTTTGCATTGGCAGCATTGTTTCATGTCAAAGAACTGACCCAGCATATCTTTTTTCTTTGTTACTTGCCTGTCTTTATTAGATTGGAACCATCAAGAAGCAGGGACTGTCTACTGTGTGTATCTATGAAGTGCTGCATACATCAGGTAGTGCTATATAAATGATAATGAAAGCTATAGTCGTCGCTGTACTGATCATCATCAGAAATGTCTGCTCAAATCAAATTGAGAAATCCATGCCAAGACTGCAGAATGAATAAGTTGAAACTGGCCTCAATGAGAATTTCAAAAAGAAGCAAAATAACGAGAATATCAAAATTGCATCAGTTTCATTCCAAGGAAGACAAACAATACCTGAAATCCATATGGTTCAGACATACAGTAAGGAGAACCAGAAGTAAGGCCAACAGAGGGAGAAAAAGAGTCAAGAAAAACAGGCCCCTTGACAGCTTTAACTACAGTGCAGTGGCTATGGTTGTGATGATAGAATAGTTTAGCCGGTTCCCATTATTTTAGTAAAAAGACCATTCTGTTCACTTTATGTGGACCTTTTAACAATCACTAGCTTTCTTTCAGAAAAATAAAACAAACCAGGAAAAGCTAGAGACAGGCTTCCTCCCCATCACCTGTTTGCCTCTGCAGCAATAAATCCCACAAATTGATGTACTTCAAGGTCACCCACCCTATCTGAGATCCCCAGCGTAAATCGTTCCTTTAGAGTAAAGACTAGGAGAGCGCAACTTTAATCTCTGTAACTGTAAAAAAAAGAAGTGCAAAGTAGGCAGTCATCCTCTTGGCAGTGTCACACTAAATAAGTTGCTAAAAGCACCGATTTTCCATTGGGCTTTTCCACACAGCGCCAGAGTGTTTGCCATTTTCAAGTGCATAAGCATTCATTTGGGCGACAACATGAACACTGACAGACACAACATAAAGACATTTCAGGATAAAATTTAAGATGCATGCTATTATATATTAAATCACAACAAATCATGCAGATGAGCACTGGATAAATCTTTCCTGACCCAATGTGAGTCCTAGAAATTTTCTTCCAATTTACTGAAGTAATCAGAATCAACTTCTGCCTAGCTCTGATTCTAATGTTTTGTAATTGTTTTTTAAAGGAATTAGATTGCTTCAGCTATTTGTAAATTTTCACAGATCTGAAACTTTCAAATATAGTCTGAATTCTGAAGTATTTTAGATATAAGTATGAGACTGTTAATGAAAACTGAGTCAGCATCCAAATATACAAGTTTGAACTGAATGATTCAAAGTATCAGATCTATATCTCTATATCATTAGTCAGGATCTATTTGTACATAGGGAACACAAAACGGGGAGAGGATCCCCTCACAAAGCCACCAAGCAGAAGACACACAGCAGGGAAAATGCCAGGACTCCGAAGGATACATGTGCCCATGTGCCCATGAGGGAAGGGTTAAGACAGCTGTTATAGTTGGTGATTTGATCATTAGGCATGTAGATAGCTGGGTGGCTGGTGGACATGAGGATCTCCTGGTAACATGCCTGCCTGGTGCGAAGGTAGCGGACCTCACACGGCACCTAGATAAGGTCTTAGATAGTGCTGGGGAAGAGTCTGCTGTCTTGGTACATGTCGGTACCAATGACGTAGGAAAATGTGGTAGGGAGGTTCTGGAGGCTAAATTTAGGCTTTTAGGTAGGAAGTTGAAATCCAGAACTTCCAGGGTAGCGTTCTCCGAAATGCTTCCCATTCCACACGCAGGACCCAAAAGGCAGGCAGAGCTCCAGAGTCTCAATGTGTGGATGAGACGATGGTGCAAGGATGAGGATTTTGGATTTGTTAGGAACTGGGGAACATTCTGGGGAAAGGAGGGGCTCTTCTGAAGAGATGGGCTTCACCTTAACTGGGATGGAACCAGGCTGCTGGCATTAACCTTTAAAAAGGAGATAGAGCAGCTTTTAAACTAGACAATAGGGGAAAGCTGACAGTCGCACAAGAGTGCATGGTTCGGAAGAATGTATCCTTGAAGGATACTACCAAAAGTAGATAGGTTCCAAAAAAGAGTAAAATAGCCCAAATGCCCTTGAGTATGGAGCAGACAGAGCTTAAAGATTCCAAATTACCTATGCCTACCAAAAGCCAAATTGATATGAATAAAATACAGTCTCTAAAATGCTTGTATGCAAATGCTAGAAGTCTAAAAAATAAGATGAGAGAGTTAGACTATATAGCACTAAATGAGAGGTTAGATATGATTGGAATCTCAGAGACATGGTGGAAGGAGGACAACCAGTGGGACACTGTGATACCTGGGTACAAACTATATCGTATATAGCTGATCAAATTGGTAGAGGGATTGCGCTCTGTGTTAGAGAGGGCATTGAGTCAGAAAGGATTAAAGTTTTGCAGGAAACAAAATTTGCTGTAGAATCTCTATGGATTGAAATTCCATTTATTTATTTGACAAGTTTTGTATCCCGCTTTATCCTTCAATCAAAGCGGTCACAATACCGTACAAGGTTACACACAGGTAAGGGAACATACATCATTTTATAATTAAATCAAAGTGATGGGGAATGGGAGTACATAACAGGGGAAAACCATACAAACTTTGCATAACATTTAACTACAACAGCATACCAGTAAATACAATCACGGAGCAGCCCTTTCCCCGGTCCCGCAAGGTCCTACGCCTAAGGGCCCCGTCAAAGGGGAAGGCACTGGCAGTGGGGGTGTACTATTGACCGCCTGACCAGAATGAACAAATGGATGATGAAATGCTCAAAGAAATCAAGGAAGCTAACAAATGTTACAGCACAATAATAATAATGGGTGATTTCAATTACCCCGGTATCGACTGGGTCAGTGTCACAGCAGGACATGCTAGGGAGATAAAGTTCCTAGATGAAATAAATGACTGCTTCTTGGAGCAGCTGGTTCATGAACCGACCAGAGGGGAAGCCATATTGGACCTAGTCCTTAGTGGAACACCAGATCTGGTGCAAGAGATAAGGATGTTGGGGCCACTTGGCAATATGGATCATAGCATGATCACATTTGATTTAATTAGTGGAGGAGGGATGGTAAGGAAATCCACAGTACTACCTTTTAACTTTCGAAAGGGAGACTATGATAAAATGAGGAAAATAGTTAAGAAAAAACGAAAAGGAGCAGTTGTAAAGGTTAAAGACTTCCATCAAGCTTGGGTGTTGTTGAAAAATACTATCTTGGAAGCCCAGACCAGCTGTATTCCATGCTTTAAGAAAAGTAGAAGGAAGTCCAAAAAACTGCCAGCATGGTTTAAAGGTGAGGTCAGAGAGGCTATTGTTGCCAAAAAAGCATCTTTCAGGAAATGGAAAAAAGAGCCAAATGACAAAAACTGGAAACAGCACAAACACTGGCAAGTCAAATGCAAGGCATTGATAAGGTAGGCAAAGAGAGAATTTGAGAAGAAGCTTGCTGTGGAAGCAAAAACGCGTAATAAAGACTTTTTCAAGTACATTTGTAGCAAAAAACTTGTGAGAGAGTCAGTTGGTCCATTAGATGATAAAGGGTTTGTTAAAGGGGCACTAAAAGACGACACAGTGATAGCAGAGAGACTGAATGAATTCTTCGCTTCAGTCTTTACTGAGAAAGATGTAGAGATGTTACCCATGACTGAAGTGGTATTTAAAGATGTGGAAGAATTGAAGGAAATATCAATACATCGGGAAGGTGTATTAGAACTACTTGATAAACTGAAGAGTAGCAAATCACCTGGACTGGATGATATACATCCAAGGGTGTTGAAAGAACTGAAATATGAGATTGCAGACATGCTATTAGTAATCTGTGAACTATCATTAAAACCATCTGTAATTCCTGAAGATTGGAGGATGGCAAACTAACACCAATTTTTAAAAAGGGTTCCAGGAGTGATCCGGGAAACTACAGACCGGTGAACCTGATGTCAGTACTGGGAAAAATGGTAGAAACCATCATAAAGAACAAAATTTCTGAACTTGTAAATAGTCATGGCTTAATGGGACACAGCCAACATGGCTTTAGACAAGGAAGATCTTGTCTTACTAATTTGTTATATTTTTTTGAAGGTGTGAATAAACAGGTAGACAAAGGTGAGTCAGTTGATATAGTGTATTTGGACTTTCAGAAAGCCTTTGACAAGGTCCCTCATCAGAGACGTTTGGCAAAACTAAAGAGTCATGGGATAGGAGGCAGTGTACTATTGTGGATAAGGAACTGGTTAAAAGATAGAAAGCAGAGAGTAGGGCTAAATGGCCAATTTTCCCAATGGAGAAAGGTGATTAGTGGTGTACCCCAGGGATCTGTGCTGGGTCCGCTGCTTTTTGACATATTCAAAATGATCTAGAAAAGGGAATAACAAGTGAGGTTATCAAATTTGCAGATGACACAAAACTATTTAAAGTTGTTAAACCCATGAGGACTGTGGAAAATTGCAAGAGGATCTTGATAAATTGGAATACTGGGCATCAAAATGGCAGATGAAATTTAATGTGGGCAAGTGCAAAGTTATGCACCTAGGGAAGAACATCCCAAACCATGGTTACATGATGCAAGGTTCCACATTAGGAACCACCACCCAGGAAAAAGATTTAGGTGTCATTGTGGGTAACATGTTAAAACCTTCGGTCCAGTGTGCAGCAGCGGCCAAGAGAGCAAATAGAATGCTAGGTATCATAAGGAAAGGAATGGAAAATAAAACAAAGGATATTATAATGCCTCGGTATCGTTCCTTGGTGCGACCGCCCCTTGAATATTCTGTACAATTCTGGTCGCCGTATCTTAAAAAGGATATAGATTTATTAGAAAAGGTTCAGAATAGAGCCACCAAAATGGTAAAGGAGATGGAAGGATACCCCTATTAAGAAACGCTAAAAAGGTTAGGGCTCTTTAACCTGGAAAAGAGACGGCTGAGGGGAGATATGATAGAAGTCTATAAATTAATGAAAGGAATGGAACGGGTAAACGTAGATCGATTGTTTACATTATCAGAATATAGAAAGACTAGGGGACATGCAATGAAGCTACAGGGTAAACTATTTAAGACTAATAAGAGAAAATATTTTTTCACTCAACGTGTAGTCAAACTCTGGAATTTGTTACCGGAGGATGTAGTAAAGGCTGTTAGTGTAGCTGGGTTTAAAAAAGGTTTGGACAAGTTCCTGGAGGAAAGGTCCATAAACCATTATTAAAAAAGGACCCAGGATATCAATGTTTGACCCAATACAAGCATTGTGGAACCTGTGTCTTTTGGGGAAACTGCTAGGTACATATGACCTAGATTGGCCACTGTTGTAAACAGGATACTGAGCTTGATGGACCCTGGTCTGACCCAGTATGGCATATCTTATGTTTTCATGTTCTTAATAACATTTATTAAACGACTAGACACCACTGCGTTTCAGCACAATATTGTTTGCATCAGGAGTCCAATCATAAGTGCTACACTTTCCAAAGAAACCAATAAAATGGTATATAATTCTTAAAAATCAACACTCTCTTTTCCCGGTCATATCAGGTCATTTAATACATTTTATTGTGTATCCCTCGGAGACCTGGCATTTCCCCTCCTGTGTTTCTTCATTCCACACAGATGAATCTATCCACACAGCCTTCCATGACCACATTCTTTGATCTTTTTCTCCACAACAATCATATGGTCCAACCTAAATCTTCCCTGCAGCTATGTAATTCCATTGCTTCTTGTCCTTCACTAAGGGCAAGACTCTAATGGGCCTTAAACAATGGGTCTACTCGGATAAAAGTTCAAGACTATGTCTTCAAGCCATATTGCATGGTAAACTCAGACTCAGGCAAATGATGATACTATAGCCAGTAGTTTAGGAACTAGATTCCTTCCCAGGCCTTAAAAAATGCCCATCTACATCAACATGAGCCCCCTTTTGAGGGTAGTTTTGTAAGGGGGCTTTAAGTGTGAAAGTAGTTGTATAGGTGCCATTCTAGCCTAAGTGCTATAACCCATCTACAGTGCAGATGTGGCCGTTGAAACCTGCCTTGGGGCTGGCATGAATGCCTGCACCTATAATATTCCAGCACATGTGCAGATTACCATATAATCTATGGGCTTGATTTTTAGCTGCAGTGGCCAATGCTGTCAAAGTGGCTAACCAATGCTGCTTTAGTTTTTAGACTGGATATATATGGTAAACATTCAATGACTTTCATGATTTAGCTTCAATTATTTGTAGTCATTTGACATTTGGAGGTTTTCATTCACATTGATTGTCACGGTGACCTCCTAGTGCATTATGGCAGCTGATACTTTTGCATTTACGGAAGAATATTAGGATAAGTTACGACAACGGAAATCGTTGTTTGAATCAGCTACCACTGAACCCGACCAACACCAGCCTACTATTTCTAAGTTAAAGTCCCTCCGGAAAAGGGCCATCCGGGCTCAGCTTCATGGGGCCACTATGCTTCAATATTTGAAAACTCAGATTATCCCTCGGGGTCTCCGGATGCTGCAGGCCCCTAAACTGTTCCTGTCACATGGGGATTTTGTGTCTAAATGGAACTGCATATTGAACAAATGCAGTTTTGATCTAATTGCGCTCATTATTGATCGTACTACGCTGGAAGAATCGGTCATTTCCACGGAGATAGATGAGGTGAAGTCTTCCCTTCAAGATTCTTTAGGAGAAGATTTATTTTCCAGCAAAATGGAAGATATGGAGCATCAGCTTCAAGGTTTCTTTGATTATATGAGAGCATTTAAATACAATAAATTTCAGAGAGATAACACTGACTATGATTCGGACAAAGTTTATCATTGGATGTATGAAAAGGCTGACATGGAACTTTTTGAATCGTCATGGGATAAACATGCTACAGTTGACCGTTTGTTTGAAGATACAGATTCTAGTGACACTTCGCGTGAGAGATATAAGCCCCCAGTGACATCCTGAACATCAGAGGGTTTTCGTACGGGCCGATGCGGGGGGGGGGAGGGTCACTCATATCGGCCCTACACAGATGACCATTGGGAACCCCCCATTACCAGACAGAGGTCACATCGACAACAACAGTCATAAACATCTCAGGACTGGTATTGACACCTACACAGTTGGAGGTGTTAGACCTGGGTCTTTTGTTTATCCTGACGGTCCCTTATGACCCCTTTGACATGCGAGTTGCGTTATTCCGGTTTTTTCGTAAGCTACGGGTGACACAATTTTTTGCAGACAAGACTGATACTCCGGATGGCTCTATTTTACGCCCTCGTTCCATTGGGTTCCTCCGGGGGTGATTGATCCAGCCATTTTGACTTACCAAACTATGGTTTTACGGGAACTAACATCCAATGAGAAGTTTTTTACACAACGTCATTCCAATATTTCTATGTGCAGCGTTCTGCCATTAAACAGTTGGCTACCAACACTAATCTTGTCATACAGGGAGCCAATAAGGGGGGAGCGGTAGTGGTACAAGCTTTGGCCGCATATCAAGAATGTTTGTTATCTCAATTGAAAAATTTGAAATATTATAAACCCCTACCGGGTGATCCTACACCACAGTTACAGATTGTTATTCAGTCCTTGGTGAAAGAAGCACGATTTAGGGGTTGGATCACTACTCGAGAGACTACATTTTTGGTGCAACAACATCCTATGATACCTGCCATTTATACTGTTCCCAAAGTACATAAATCCTTGTTGCCCCCCCCCCCCCCCCGGGACGTCCTATAGTGTCCTGTAGAGGCTCAATTCTTGAACCCATGCCTCAATTCAGTGATGTGTTTTTAAAACAGGAAGCCCGGTGTGTGAAGTCTTATCTGTGAGATACCTCACATTTTTTAAATATTCTATCTGAATTCATGGAACCATTGGACAACATGCTACTGGTAACTTTAGATGTGACAGCACTGTACACTAATATCCACCAAGAAGAGGCTCTAGCTCTTTTGGAATCAGTGTTTACTACTGCCCCGTCTAGAATTCCTAAGTCATTTTTGTTGGACATCACTAGGCTGGTGCTAACTAGAAATTATTTCACCTTTCAGGGGCAATTCTATCAACAATGTCATGGCATTGCGATGGGTGCTACTGTAGCTCCTTCTATTGCTACTTTATATTTGGTGGCCATGGAGGAATAATTCATCTGTCAGGCAAATGATTTTCAATTTGTCAGACTGTGGCTTCAATTTTTGGATGACATTTTCTTGTTATGGTCATCGACAAATGAGCAGTTGACATATTTTATTAATTGGCTCACTACCATCAAGATCAATATTCAGTTTACTGCCCATGTTAGTGCCCATCAAATTGAGTTTCTTGATGTGTTGGTCCGAAAACATGAAGGATCGTTTGTCACCACGTTATTTCGTAAGCCCAGTCAACAAAATAGTTTGCTCCTTTCCCATAGTCATCATCCATTCTCCTTAAGGAGGGGCCTTCCTTTTGGCCAGTTTTTATGCTTACGCTGGATTTGTTCCTCCTTGGAGGATTATAAACATCAAGCGAGAGCCTTACGCACCTGTCTTTTGGACTGTGGATACCCCAAAAAAGTAGTTCGGAGAGTATATGTGAGAGCGCGTTTTTCTCATAGAGAGTGGTTACTGGGTATTCCCAACTCTTGTCTTGCTTCTGACATAAGGGAAGATTTGGATATGATCACGGGGGTGTTACCCTTCATGAATCACACAGCACACATTACCAGCCTTTTGAAGAAATATTGGAGGGTGTTGCAATTGCACCCTTGTTTTCAGAAACCTCTTAGATTGGCATATACCAGGGGCAAGAACCTGAGAGATCAATTGATTCACACAGTGTTACAACCTGTATCTTCTCCTACAGAGGATCTTAGACAGGGCCATTGGACTTGTCAAAATTGCAAGTATTGCAGTACTACTTTAGAAGGCATCCAGTGGTCACATCCAACCACTGGTAGATCTTTTACTTTCACAGGACACTCTACTTGCCAATCATCTTTCGTGGTTTACATGCTCACTTGCCCCTGTGATCTACCATATATTGGTAGGACGATCCATCTGGTGAAAATCAGTTTGGGGGAACATGCCTCTAGAATTAAAACTAAGACTCTTTCAGCACCTATAGTGGAACATTGTATTCAGATGAATCATTCTTTTAGCGATCTTAGATGGAGGGTCATCGATTGGATTCCTGCTAGCCCTCGGGACGGTGATCGCGAATGTAAACTTCAATGGCGAGAACAATGTTGGATCTTTCGTTTACAAACAGTGATTCCTATAGGACTGAACTTAGAATGTGATTGGTGGAGTTTAGTGTGAAGTTTATGAAATCAGGATCTTAAACACTAACCAAGATGGTTGGTTCATTATAATTAGGCTTCTAGCTCCTCCCTTTATGACGTGTTGTCATTAGCCAATCAGCTGCCATCAATGCTACATAAAAGGAACCGTTTGGTTCAGCGTTGTTTCCAGGGGCGATTACTTCTACAAAAAAGGGGAACACTTGATACAGGGCTCTGGATGAGCCCGAAACATGCATGTCGTGTGTAACTTTGAAACCTGGTGTTTATTTATGGAAGAGAAACATCACACCGCTCACAAGATAAGTGTCTGTTACACTACTATTAATGAAATGGGCTTTGATGCTTGTTGAATAAAAGGGCTCTCCCGACATGGAGGGGAGAGTTTTATTCTCTCTCGCTCATGCCGGTTGATCCCGACAAAAAATAATTGTTTATAACAAGTGGTTGAAAGTTATTTGATTGAATTCAATGGTAAACTTTCAATGACTTTCATGATTTAGCTTCAATTATTTGTAGACATTTGACATTTTGAGGTTTTCATTCACATTAATTTAATCCAAGCGGCATGTTGTGTTACTACACCCATAGAAATAAAAGGGGCTGTAGAAACTTAATGCGTTAATTTTATTAACATGCATTAAAATCATTAGTTAACATGCCCCCAAATGTTCAGCACTTCTATCCAAATCCATATAGGTGTCAGCACTGAACGTATGCATTGGCCAGTGACCACACTGGTACTATCCAGTTAGATAATTATTCCTGCTATTCAGCTAAATTATTCCTGCTATTCTGCTAAACTGATAATCTATCCTTATAGCTACTGAATATCATCAAAAAGGGCGGTAATTTTATAAAATGAAATCAAGGGGTATGTTTACTAAAGAACATTAAGGGTGCCCTGTTAACAAGCAGTAAGGGTGTCATTGTGTGGGAAAGGCCGGAGCAGGCAGTAAGCAAGATGGACAACACTATCCTATGTCAGCCATTCACATATCATCTGTACCCAGTCATTTAGTCACCAGACACCACATAGCCAATATGAGCAAATAGACTTTATACAAACAGCATGGACAACCAGCAGCTACTACTTATTTAGTTAGTTAGTTAATTAAATATATATATATATATATATATAAACAGCCCATACATTACTACAGCTGCACCCTATATGGCACCATGTGCATACATAGCCATATCACGGTCACAGCTCAGTCAGAGTGAGAGTGGCCTCTCATCATCAACAGATATGTGCACACAGGCCATGCCCATGGCAGATTTATTTATTTATTTATTTAGACAGTTTTGTATACCGCCTTATCCTTCAATCAAAGCGGTCACAACACAAGTGGGGGATACATTTAACACACGGGGATATGAGACACATACACACTAATACTTACAGGGAACATGGGCAATGGAGGGTTAAGTGGCTTGCCCAAGACCACAAGGAGCATCTGTGGGACTAGAAACCCCAGTCCTTCCGGCCCAAGGTTGCTGTCCTCTAGTGGGATTTGAACCCCTGACCTTCCGGCCTGAAGTACCTTGCCCCAACCACTAGGCTACTCCTCCCTCATGCTAAGATGGCTCAGCCATTCGCCTACCCTCTGACACATTTACATTATGTGCAAACCACTCTGTTTTAGGCAATACCCAAAATCCTCTGCTCCTCATTATGTATCCTTTTATCTTGGATTTGGAGACAGCTCATGCAATGCAAGGAACAGTGGAAAGTGGACCAGAGACAGGCTGTGAGTGCATGCTGACCCACAGTGGGCTATGTCTGTCACATACACAAATACGGTGACCCCCTTCACAGCTTTGGCAGTCAGCATTGAACCTAGTTCCATGCCTGTACATGCATATGGACACTCCAGACCTGGCCAATTACATACATGTACTCTCCCATGCTGGAGACACATTGCCTCCCCCCAAGTGCATGTGGAATATGCCAGGTTGGACATGGGACTGGATGTTGGAACAGTTGCTGGAGACTCATACATCACCATACCTTGCTTCTTTGTACTCTACCACCATCCTTGTGACTGTCACACTCAGTACCCATGGGGAGCCAGTGAGGCTGTCATGCAGGCCCTCTGATGTAACACATGCAAACATTGAGTGGCCTGCATAGGTTCTGGTCATGTGAACATAAGCTTTGGCCAGCAATGCCACCTACAAAGGGCACATACTAAACAAGTATGGTACTATTCTCCGTATCCCTACCCCCACCCCAACATTCTTCTCCAGGCACTGCCTACCTATTTGGTGGCAAGCAACGCAGAGACCTACATGACATCCTATGCCAAATTTCAGCAGCTGAAGTGTGCACGCACCATTCAGAGGTCAGTGTTCCACTGTCACAATCAGGCACACAGGTGCATTTAGACTCTCATTTGGGGTTAATAGGTAATGTACTGCTGGATATTTTGGCCACTGATCAGTAGACAGTGTTGAGGTGGTGTGAGAATTTACCTGATACATACCTCCCTGTATGTGCATACACTGCATGGAGCAAAGTGTCCCCTCGCTTGCACTCTACAAATGCAGTATGGCACAAGAGAAACATGCATGGATGTAAATCGCAGATTCCTGCCAGTGTCACCAAATAAATGTATGGATTGGACACTCACAGAGGTCAGCCCTCCCCCTAAGCCTACTTCCCTTAGGCTGCAGCTGTGGCAGGTAGGCTGACATTGTTGCCATGGATACAGCTGTTATGGCAGTTGGTATCATAATATTCACTATAAATTGAAGGATTGCACGTCGTGTGATTCTCCCTTTGTAGTGTATGGAATTTGGTGTCCGTGTTCATTACTGTATGTGGGGAGCACGTGTCGACCTTTCCGTAAGAGAATTTTGGAGCACAAGAGTAGGATTCGGTGTGGAGTCCGGGAGGCCCCTTTGGTACCACATTTTGTTGAGTTTCATCATGCTTTCAGTGACATGCGTTGTTTTTGCTTAGAACAAGTAATGTGTGGGCGCAGTGGCAAGAGTAGGGAACAGATCCTTCTGATTTGTGAACAAAAGTGGATTTACCGACTACGGACGGTGGCCCCTGAGGGCCTGAATCTCCGCATCGATTGGGTGGTTTGTTTATGAGTTTTGGGGAGGAGATGTTCTCCAGTGTGGTATCTGTTTTTGGGGGCATTCATTTGCCATTGGCTGAGATTCTCTTTAAAATGGGATCGTGTGTGTCTTGTGCGCATGGGCGGCGTTTTCTCCTGCTCGGCGTTGTTCAAGGTTAGCCGGCAGGTAAGAATTTTATGGTCGTGTTGGTTTTTAATTGTTTGTGTTTATAGACAGTGTTTTTTAGTAATGTGGAGTTGAATAAAATTTTGCTATGGTGTGTTTGTTTGTCTTTTTAGGGTCCCCTGAAGAAGCGGGTTTTTTTCCTGCGAAACGTATGAGGGCTCTTTCTGTATAACGTCGGGGAAAGCTGTTGGGTGCTGTTATTTTCCCAAGCATAATGTGTACAGCTAAGTGGTTTCATGCTTGGATATATTGTTGAATAGATCAGCACTGTGAATATACCTGCCAAGGTCATTGATGTGATTGGGCGTAGTGTTGGTGGTGGTGGTCCTGATTTATTTCTGGTCTACCTGTTCACCGCATGCCCGTTTATGCTGAGACCTTGGGCAGTTTTGACAAATAGACACCTTTTTCTATAATTACACAGTCTATGATAGAGTGAGTTCATCATTTTTGCCTATTTTGCACTCTGAAAGCTCGACCAGTTGTTATTTGGACTACCGAATTGAATGTTTGAAGCTAATGGTATAGCTGGAGAAAGCAAAGTGAGCATTACTGCCATTGGAAAAGAAGCCTTTATTGTTTCCTATGTAAAGGACTGTGTATTTAAAAGCTGGAAGAAAAAGATGTCATTTTTCTGCAGTTCCTGAGTTACTATTTTCTTTATACCAGACGTATGGTTTTGTCCTGAGTTCATTTGTGTTTACCAAAACCGCGGGACGGGGAAATAAAACCTTATTTTGACCTTACCACTCTGTTACCTCAATTCCTTTGCCTGTGAGGTGTTTGGGACTCCATTACCCAGAGGGCCAGTGTCCTACTACGCCTGCACTACCCCCACTTCCTGACTTAGGATAGTCATCAGCTGAACCCTCTCTGCTAGCCCTAGGACCCAGGGTGGGCAACTGGTGACAGTGTACAGGAGTGGAGTTTCGGCAGAGCGCACAAGTATGTACACAAATTATATAATACTAAAAATGTATGTCAGTTCTTGCAAAATCGAGGTGCTGCTGCTCTAGGGTTGCTGTGATTGTGCCTTAACACATGTCTTTTGCCATTTATGCCCCTATTTTATAAAGACAAGTTTGCAGAAAAACACTCAGTAGTTACCTGCCACTTAATAAAATTACCCTCTAAATTTTTTGAGCTGCCTTTGCTCTCTCTCTCTGACTGACTCACATATATAAGGATAGTATCAGGCTCTGTAGCAATTTAAATGCCCAATACTATCTGTATACATTTTTAAAATACATGAATGAGCTAATTATGCATTTGTCATCCATCAGCAAACATATAATTGGCTTTGAATATTGGCCCGATAGTGTTATGTTTTCTGATGGATAATGAGGCTCTGTTATACCAAAGCCTCAAATCCTTTTCTCCAATATTACCTCCCACCCATTCAATTCCTACATTGTGGTTAGCATTGAATTGAATTCATCCTAAACAGAGAAGCTTGTGTTTATCTCCGACCATTTTTTACCATATTATTGCAACTTTTTTTCTAATTTTTCTCTATGTTTTCAGACACAATAAAATCCATTAATACACATCTCATAACAAGTACACAGGGAATTATTTATCAGACCTACAGAAGTTAGTGCCATAGATCAAATCTAAATATATGTACCTGTTCCATTGTGAATGTGCCTAATGTTTCAAATACTATTATATATTTCCATTTCCCCCCATAAGCATGCAAGATTTTCTATTAAAGCTACCTCATGGACTTGTTTATTCTAATTTGACAACTTAGGAGACTCTTTCTGCAGAGAGGCAATTGTGAGACTAGCTGCATGAATAAAATGATTTATCAGGATCATAACATTTATATGAATTCTATTATTTTCTCAGTAGTCCAACACACGACACTTGTGAAAGAAAGATCTAAGGCCATCCACAACATGTCTCCTGTTCTACCTCTTGCCAAAATCTTTCTACTTAACATTATGTTCACCAAAGATGTATGTGATAGGGCTGTGCATACCAAAAATGTTCATTGTTTACTTTCTCTTATTTTTTATGGGATTTGTTTTCTTTTTTTCTTTTTTTTTATGTCAATAGTGCATCCTGCTAAGGCACACAATTGGTCAATAGTGTGCCCTGTTCTTCAATAGGATACCTATGGATATAGAGCGTGCATTATTGAGCAACAGGTCGCACTACTGAGCAATAGTGCCTATTTTTGATACAGGAAAAACACCAACATTGTGGAGGTTTCCTGTTTTGAATTAAAAACAAAGGAGGCACATTCCTAGTATGTGACATTACATAAGTGCACTTACATTGACACAATGCAGAAACAAAGGGGGGGGGGTTAATAAAATACTATAACTTGGATATCTGTAGATACTATGAGGGTCATTTTAGAAACTCTACTTGTAATTCGGATGAAATCATCATTCGGACATGCAAATCACAGAGACTCCCCGGAACCATTTTTGAAAGCCGGAAGATAAACTTGTAAGAATAATCACATCCAAATCAGCCGTAAGCATGCCTGGGGACATGACAGAGGTGGGTTCATAAAGATATATGTGCTTGCAAGATTTCTGACCAGTGCTGCACATCTACTATCATCATCAGCGACATCCATGGCTATACCTGCTCCAAGGCATGAACAGGATTCATAAATATACTCATTTCAGCAATGTAACAATGGAAAGATGAAGAGGGGAATGTCCGTTCACTCTGTTGATATTTTTCACTCCTTCAAAAATGCATTTCTCCAGGCTCCACTGCAGCAACACATCCCTTTTTGCAAAATGGCAGGCTGGGACATGCAAGGGGGAGAAATCTGCGACAGCTTATATGATAGGACAGCGTACACATCTATGTCCCCTTTTCTGTGGATGCACATAAACAACACATTCAAGTTTCTAAAATATGGCTAGCCCATAACTCTGTGTGCCCCAATTTTTGCTATTATGCAGCAGATGTGTATCTTTCAGGGTGGAAAGAGACTGATTTTACAAAGCTTTTACACTTGACCACCTTCTCGGCTGTCCCTCCCTCTGTACATTGGACGTTTTGACTTGGACATCCCATTTTGCAGCCAGATGTCCTTTCTAAAATCTGCCTTCAAATAAAAGTTGGATCATCAGCTTCAACCTTCAACACCATATGGATATCAAATGCGCTATCCACCAAAACTCTTCATCTCATTTCACGTTGATAGAGAAGGAACCTTCAAAGCTTAATTCATTATCCTGTATTCACTAATAAAATGACACAGTTCTGGTCTGGGCAGCAAATTTAGAAATCACAAACCACCTTTTTATAACTGCTCTTTAAGACCTAGAAATTATGGACAATGTAAGTTTCTTTTATTTATCCTGAGAAAATAAATATGTATAATATTCTTAGTATTTTGATGGAAAATGAAAAGGGGCTATGATTAGTTCTAGAAGGCTGGACTGCTACTGAATCATACAGTTTTGGGAAGAAATCATCATTTTTAGCCAACAGCTACAGCTTATAGCAGTACTAGGAAACTGAGTAAGAGTTTGATTGTGAGTATGCCAGTCTAAAGATGCATAACAAAAGGTTATAATGCTCTTGCTTTTATTTTCCTTAGACAATTGGTACTAAAGACGACAGGTGAGTGAAAATGGAATATTCTGTCATGAAGCTTTTTTTTTTTTTAAATAATTGCTGTAAGGCCTTAGAGGGCCTTTCAGGCAGGGGCCTTTATCTTTATCTTTATTAGATTCTGGATGTACCGCCCAATCAAGGCATCAGAGCGGTTTAAAAATTAAAAATTTTGCTGTGAAGATAAAAAACAGAAAGCAACACCATAATTAAACAGGACAGAGGAATGAAGATTAAGGGGTATGTTTACTAAACCGCGGTAAAGTTACCAGCGGTAAGTACAGCATTAAGGTACCTGAAGCCATATAAGGCGGTGGACAGGTAGGGGGAATTCCAGTGTAAAGTGAGCAATGGGCTGTTTAATGTGCCTTAAAGTGTGCCTTGGCCGTTTAATGCACTTTAACGGGACATTGCACGTTAAGGTGACAAACAGAGCACGTTAAGGCTGACAAGGCACCCTAAGGGCTTTAAAGCACCCTAACCTAAGGCGCCTTAATTTATGGCACCTTAGGTCAAGGCACCCTAAGGGCTGTAAGGTGCCACAACCTAAGGTGTCTTAGTTTAGGGCACCTTAAAGCACTTAGAGCGCCTTAGGTTAAGGCACCTTGGGTTAAGACGCCTTAGGTTAAGGTGCCCTAAGGGCTTTAAGGTGCCTTAAGTTAAGGTGCCCTAAGGGCTGTAAGTGCTTCAAGTTGACAAGCATGAACAGTAAGGCATAAAAACAGCTGTAACCCTAACACTGGATAGAGCACCAAGGAAAGGCAATGAACAAGTGATGGAAGAAAGGAGAGGTGGTAGCTGATGGATCTGCCATATCTGCGGGCATCCTATGTGGCAGCTGGTAAAGTGGACAAACATGTAGGAGGCAGCTGTACTGATGCACAGGGTGTTGCCAATGTAAAGTGCTGCAATGACAGTGGGTGGCAGAGAATGGGATTATGTGTCCCCCGGAGGTTGCAGGCTATTTGCAATGATAGGAGGACAGAGGAGCAGTGGTGCCATGCAGATCAGGCACAGGGGAGGCAAGCATGAAGAGCCGCAATACCAGTGCAGGACATGGGGTAGCAGCCTGCACAAGAAGACAGGACTGTACACAGCTGACAGAGGCAGATAGATGGGCTGAAGGATGGTTGGCAACTGAGGTGAGGGTGTTATGGGCTGGCAGCACAGATCTGCAGAGATGTGACTGTTACAGGCATGAAAATAATTTGAGTAGGACAGGCATAAAAAAAGAAAACAGAGGAACTGAACCCATGACCTGTGCTTAGGGATGTTTTGTATTAACCAGTAGACTACACCTCCATGGGCTTTTGGTCAGTAATGGCTGGATACAGAAAGACTGCAAGTCACCGCAAAAAATGGCTGCTGTGTGTACCAGGATAGGGTAACCCCACCAGTATCCACATGCAGACAGCAGTCTACAGCTGATCACCAAATGGAGAATGCATCTCTCCAGCACCTCAGCTTGGTAAGAACTGACAGTGTGTGATACTGACACAGAGCAGCTACAGACCATGCCTCTGTGCAGGTTCTGTGTTCAGCCTGAGGGTGAGGATGGGTGCCCAGCACCAGGTCTGCAGTACCTGTGGTGCTAGAGATGGATTCTGCTGCAGATCCCCATCATTACCAGTGT
The DNA here is from genome assembly GCA_033557465.1 of Ichthyophis bannanicus. Classification (NCBI taxonomy): domain Eukaryota; kingdom Metazoa; phylum Chordata; class Amphibia; order Gymnophiona; family Ichthyophiidae; genus Ichthyophis; species Ichthyophis bannanicus. The sequence goes on along the minus strand of CM066038.1, from coordinate 366,824,595 downwards.
GTGGCAAGTGGTCCCTACAATAGAACCTAAAGTCACTCAGTTTCTATCTGTATGTTCCTATCACATCTAGCCCTGGTGGAGGTGGAGCTCCCCAGAATAGTGCATGCCCAGTGTTACAATGTGGCTGCCATGGACACCTATTATCAGGGAAGAGGGATATCTAGACTTGTATGCGGTTTATGCAGCAATGCCTAATATGCCACCCTTGCTGGGTCAAAGTGGTTTGCAGTATATGCCCCTTGTCCCCAAAGGTCCAGCAATCAGTCCTTCTGGAATTGAGACAGTGGAGGGATATGTGGGACCAGCAACCCCAGTCCCACTGACATCCAGGGAGGTTGGAGCAGTAGACCAGATCTGTACCTGTTACTAGGGCATGGGGATTCAGCAATAATGCTGGGAGTAGGCTTAGAAAACCTCAGCTGCCACCCACCAGCAGAAGGCCCAGTCAGACTACATCTGCTGCACCCCACCAGGTGTTCCAACCATGCACATACCAACTGCAGTCAGTCCGCTAGACAATCCATAGTGCATATTCACAGAGAAAGTATGTGCACCCAGAGTTGGGATCTACAGCACAGACAACCAGCAGGTGTCTCAGCAATTGAGCACCAAAACAAGGAGCACATAGATATTACTAGAAACAGATGCTAGAGAAAACTATGTGGGAACATAGCCATGCCATGGTCACTGCTCGGTCAGAGTGAGAGTATCCTCCCAGCATGACATGTTGTGGCCACTCTGTCCATGCAGGTGGTGGTTGGGCCCTACAATGTCCCAGCCATTGCTCTACCCCCGATTCAGATGCATCCTGCCCATTCCGCCCTATCTCGGCCATACCCACAATACCTTGCTCCTCACTATGCACATTTGCAGGCTAACGCTGGAAACAGTGTGGGCATTGTGGGCCCAGTGAGGAGTAGGAAGCCACAAAACAATAGATAACTTATACCCACTCCTATTGCAGCATTGTGCAAAGATAGGAGTGGTTGGAAACCCTGCCCACCACACTGATCCTGATCACAGTGCAGGCATTAGCTAACATGTGCAGGAGCTAGTAGTAGTGCTCTGGTGCTAACTGTTGCTCTGTGCCAGAGCCAACAGCCTGTCTCTCCATGAAGCTTTGGATAGTGGAGCCTGTGTGTGTGAGTGTTTGTACCCCTGTTGGCCAATGCTTTGGGAATTGCACATGTTGAATCTGCAAATGTAGGGTAATGTTCTGCAAGATCCATAGCTGGGACCTGAACCCATGACCCTCTGCTCTATGAAGCACTGGTTGTGTGTACTGTACCATACTGTTGCCACAGGAGCACAGCAATCCCTGGGGCTACTTTTTCTTTTCATCAGACAGATCTTGTCTGTTGCATGGCACACCAGGCACTGGAACAGGGCATGGCCTTGGTCCACTGCAGGCGGGTGCCAGTGCCCCCTCTGCCACCAACCCCCCCCCCCCCCGCCATGCTGACATGCCCATATGCTGTCGGTACTGGTAGTGCACAGTCCTAGGCCATCTAATGTGCAGGTAGGAGGGTGCCTAGGGTGTGTGGTCTGGGGTGGGAAGGCATACATGGACATTCACACATCACCCCCATCACCACCTGCCAATGTTTTGTACCTTCCACATGGGGGAGAGACGGCGGGGAGGTGTCAGGTTGGTGATCCAGCAACTATTGGCTAGGGTGGACCTAGTAAACATAGGTAGACTGTGTTATGCCAGGAGACTGTGGACAGGCTAGGGCATGCAATGCAGGTACAGTGTACCCAGTTTGTATTACTGGGTGTATACATGCTTCAGACAATTTGTGGTCACACCCCTCACTGCCTTTCTAGGTGGCTCTAGTAAAGGATGTTTGTTTAGCTGTGTTTACGAACAGTTTGGGACGTATCCTGGGGAAGGTACGTAGACCCTTGTTAGAGTGGTCCCCAGATGTGCATTGCTTGCCCCATTACAGGCATTGTGGTTCCTGTGTGATGTTTGGGGTACTTGCTGGGTACATGTCCCCTGGATGGGACACTGTGGAACACAGACTACTGGGAATGTTTGACCTTGGTCAGACACTATCTTGCTGATTTCCAGTTTCTGTGTTCTTATGTGCCACCTAGGCAACAGCCAAGTCCACCCTGTGACCCAGCTGCCCCACTGCATGTTCAGCATGCAGCCCCCTTTGCCCCATTTGCACCATCACCGTAGTGCCCTTTCATACTTGGGCACTATGCTGTTACTGCAAATGGAGCACTACTATCACTTTTCTTGGGCTCCCTGTCTGTGCTGGACATTGCTGACACTGAAATGGTCTCTCTCTCCTGCAAAAGTGAATTTATCGACAGGTTTTCTCTGGCGGTAAAGTCCTGGCATTACTGTTCCAGCATTAGTGTAGCAGGGGCTTCTCCCCGCCCATTGACCCTTTCTCTCTGCCTTCTCTCCACCCTCTGGGATATTTACCGCAGCCGGTAACATTACCTCATGTTAATATTACATTAGGTAACGTTGCCGCGTGTTAATGTTACATTAGATAACGTCACCACACGTTAATGTTACCAATGTTACATTACCTCGGTTTAGTAAACATGTCCCTAAGTATTAGGAAAGGATGACAGGAGAAGAGAGGCTGACGGAGGGGGTGGAAGGAGATAGCAGGTTATGGGCTGGGGGAGCGAGGGGTCAAAGGGTCAAGGGGGTAGGGTGGGAGGAAGGGGGAGATCGAAGGCTATGTGAAATAGCTGGTTTTCCAGCATATTCTAAAATCTGGTGAGAGTTATGAACAGAGGGAAGTGGGCAGAGAGTTCCAAAAGGCAGTTTCCAAAAACAAAAAGGCAGAATTTCGGGTGAGTTCAAGATGCGCACATAAAGGAGAAGGTTGATGTGAATGGATATGAGAAGATGGTGTGGAGTATGAAACTGCAGGAGATTTGAAAGGTACTGAGGGGTATCAGTATGAATAGCTTGATAGACCAGGGTGAGTATCTTATAGTTGAATCGATGTTTGAGGGGGAGCCAATGCAGACGGATGAACAGGGAGGTGATGTGATCTGAGGAAGAAGAGTGAGTGAAAATGTGAGAAATGCTATCTGAATGCTATATGGCCTAAATCCAGACTAGCAGGGGGTGAAGAGTATGAGTAGAATCGAGGTGAGCGGACAGTTGGGTAAAGACTAGATTTTCTAGAATGTTTGAAAGAAAAGGGAGGTTGGAGATGGGATGTCAGTGAGCAGCGATAGTGGGGTCCAGGGTAGGCTTCTTGAGGATAGGGCGGACCAAGGCATGCTTCCATAAGGAGGAAAGATGCCAGAGGATAGGCTAGAATTCAACATACAAAGGATGTAGAGAGGAGATCGAGGGAAGGTTCTGTGAGCCAATGGGAGGGGAGTGGATTGAAGGGCCTGTACAGCCTGCAGACCTTCAAGTTGTACAAGAGTATACCTTCAGCCCTAAAGCTGACAACCTTGTCTGGTCACCTCTGAGGTCCATGCCATTTGGGATAGGGGGTCTCTCTTTTAACATTTTATGACTCTAACTGCTCTAACCACTAGGCTACTTCTCCATTCGGTGAATAATGACCTCATAAAATACTGACTAGCGTAAAAGTATGTGCATTGCTTGATGGTGCATAGTTTTCTGGTGGGCATGCATATGGGAGGAGTTTGGAAAGTGTGTGGACAGAGCACACAAGTGCATGTAAATAACAAAATATAATTTATGCACATTTTTGAAAAATCTAGATGCAAGGATATACACCAGCTGTAGGACTGGTGCATGCTAATTTATAGGTTAATGTATAGTAAATAGATTTCACATAAATTTGAGGCATGCTTAGGAACCAAATGGCGTGGCCCTTAGGCAGTTGGCCCAAGCAACCTAAGGGCTGATTAATTCCTGGACTTTCAAACATCGATCTAACAGAGTGAGCTCCTCTACGATTTGAGCTCTCTCACCAACAACAAAGATACAGCCTTACTCATATGAACTATCTGACGCCAGCAAATAAGACTCCATGCATCAGGATCCTGACCTAACATCTTCTCTCAGGAAATAGTTTTAGCCCTGCTGTCTATCGCAAGTATAACTTCACAAGTATAGTCTCTACATTTTATTGCCATTTAACTTACATATTGTTACCAATAACCTTAATAGTGCTAATATCAGTAGTAATAGTAAGAGTGCTAGTAAAAATTACTGTTGCCAGTAACATATCACTGCTTGTATATCCTGATACTGTTGCCAGTAGTCCCATTAATCAAGAACAGTTACTGTTGCCAGTAACATATCACTGCTTGTACACCTTGATATTGTTTCCAGTAGCCCTATTAATGTAATAACAGTTACTATTGCCAGTAACCTATACTGTTGCCAGTAATCCTATAAATTAGTAACAGTTACTGCTACCATTACCAGTAACCTATCACTACTTGTATAACTTGATACTGTCGCCAGTAGCGCTATCAACTCTAATCTCCATTGTATTGTTGCTAATGACCCCGTCAGTAACTTGCCAGTAAACTCTAAACAGCAGAGTGCCCTCCCAAGAGAGTCTGTGGTTTTCCCCTACTACTGATTTCAAATAATAACACTCTTAGGACAATTAAAGATAACAAGACCTAAACTCCATAACATACCAGATCATACAAATAGGACCCTAATACATTTATTTCTCGCAACACACAAATGAGATCCTACCCACAAAAGATAAAGATGGAATTCCGAAATATACTACTTATCACCTTACTATGTGTCATCATACTTACAAAAACATCTCAAGCATATCTACACATGTATCCCATCTTCTCACCGCCATGCCACATGCACATATACCAAATATCACAACCCACCCAGTGGATTCCATATAAACCCAAACATAATTCACCCCAATCCAACCCAAAGGTAACGAAATCTCGCTCAAGACTAATCACAATCAAACCTACCCATAATATTACACACACTAAGTCTAACACGCTAACCCCTCAAACATGTCTACTAATAAATGCCAGGTCTATCAAAAACAAGATACACATAATACAAGACCTTATTACTGATGAAAAACCAGATCTGCTATGCATCACAGAATCATGGCTCGCTGCGTCGGACACAGTCCCCCTCAATACACTAAGTACACCAGGATACAATATATTTAACTGCCCCCGTAACAAAGGAAAAGGTGGTGGAGTACTAATAATAGCAAAAAAAAATCTAAGCCTAACCTGCACTACCCAAAAGTCACTCGAAGGAATAGATATCCTTAAAGTGGAAAACAAAACCTTTGCTATTTCCCTCATTTACAGACCACCTTCTGGAAAACATGAAGCATTAGCATCAGCCCTTGAAACAATATGCAAAACCCCATTAAAAAAGTATCAGATGAAACTGGGCGATATAAACCTTCCTTCACTTAATACCACACAAACTACTGCATTTAGTGAAGCCATGGATCAAATGGGTTACCAACAAATAATCCAAACTCCCACGCATGACAAGGGAAATACTTTGGACGTAGTGTTTCTTCCCAAGAAATACTTAAACACCACAGTAACAAGTACAACACCAAAAATAACTCAAGTACCATGGTCAGACCATCATCTTATACAATTCACATTTGAAATACCATTACAATCACACAATATAGAATCTACTAATAACACACACAAAAGCTTATTTAAAAAAACAGATAAAGACACATTAATAAATGCGATATTTTCACACGTAAAAACAGAAACCTCAAACTTGGAAGACTTGATAAAAAAATGGAACAACGGAATTGAAACAGTTTCTAAACAAACATCTAAAATCGCCTCCCATGAAAACAACAAACCAAGAAAAAAGTCTGAACCTTGGTACACAACAGAAAAAGCTAAAGCAAAAAAGGATCTCAGAAAAATGGAAGAAAAATGGAGAGCTGGGAAATCAACTGAGACCAAAACACAATACGTATCACTACTTAAATCCTATAAAGAAATAGTAAATACGGCAAAAAAGAATTATCACACCAAAAAACTAACTAATGCTTTAAATAAACCAAGGGAATTATTTGAGCTTGTAAAATTACTCACTAAACCCCCAAAAGACGTTAATTCAAATTATCCTATAAATGCTCAAGCACTGGCTGATCACTATTCTAAAAAATTAAACACTAGGGAAGAAAAAAAAATCTCCCATAAAATTGAAAATAACATATTCCAAAGGGTAACACAAAATACTAACCTCACAATAGAGTGGGAAAATTTTTACCCAATAGATAACAGACAACTACTCAACATCATCACAAACATAAACACCACCACATCCCCCCTTGACCCATGTCTATAGACTGGATCAAGAATATTAAAGCAGAAATCTCACCCATAATACTAAATATTGTAAACCAATCTCTAATTCAAGGAAATATGCCAACAGAACTAAAAAGATCTCTAATACGACCAATACTTAAAAACAAATCACTAAACAATGCAGATCCATCCTCATACAGACCCATATCAAGTATACCTTTTATAGCCAAAATCATTGAAAAATCTGTTCAATATCAATTGCAAGACCACATAGATAACACAAATGCACTAGATGCTCAACAATATGGTTTCAGACAATCTCATGGAGTAGAAACACTACTTCTAGTATTATTTGACAAACTTTATAAAGGCATTGAAAACTGCAAAAAAATGTTTGTCCTAATTTTCATCGACATAACTGCAGCCTTTGATTCAGTGAATCATAAGATCCTCATTGAAAGATTAGAAACAATAGGTATAAATGGAATCCCCCTAAAATGGTTCTCGTCTTATATATCAAACAGAATACAACAAGTTTACTTCGATAAAAACCTATCCAATACCTTCCCTCAGACACAAGGTATCCCACAGGGCTCAGCATTATCCGCTATATTATTTAACTTATATCTAAGACCAATCTGCACAATATTCCAAAAACACAAAATTGACTATCATCTCTATGCAGATGATATAATGCTTTATACTCAATTGGATATATGTAACCCAGATTACAGTCACTTAGAAAAATGCCTTAATGAAGCACAACAATGGCTCCAACAAAACAATATGCTTATCAATCACAAAAAAACTGAAGTAATGTTTATCTCTAAAAACCCGGAGTTTAAACACCCCACTACAATCATACTAAATAATACAACTTATAACACTAAACAAGAACTAAAGTACCTAGGTGTCACCCTAGATAGGACACTTAACATGGAAACCCACTTAAGAATTCTAAATAGAACTATTTTCTACAAACTAAGAACCCTGCAGCCCTTACGAAACATCCTAGAACTATCGGACTTTAGATCAATAATACAAGCAATCATAATGCCACATCTGGACTATTATAATGGCATATTACAAGGCTTGCCTAAAAAAACTACAAACATACTCCAGATGGCACAAAATGTAACAGCCCGAATCCTTATGAGCGTACCACTCACAGATCATATCACACCTATCCTAAGAGAACTTCACTGGTTACCTATACATGCACGCATCAGATACAAAATAATTATCACTACATTCAAACTAATAAACAATTATGCCCCATCCCATCTTGCCACACTCATAAAATCACAAAACACCAACAGGAAAAGACGAACACGCAACCTAAATACACTACAAACCCCCCTCTCCATTTGCAAATCAAAGGCATTCACCAGTAAAGAGTAGTTACTCACCTGTAACAGGTGTTCTCCAGGAGCAGCAGGAATCAGTCCTCACATATGGGTGACATCGGCGCCGACGGAGCCCTCGCGGAGCAATTTCCCCAGCTTTCAAAGAAAGCCTTTGGGAATTGCAGCGCGCATGCGCGGTCCCCTTCCCGCCCAAGGGTGCCATCTTGCTCAGTCAGATGACATAGCTAAAAGACAGCAAAACAAATAGCAAAAATGAAATGATAGGACTGCAACTCCAAGGGGAGGAGGGAGGGTTGTGAGGACTGATTCCTGCTGCTCCTGGAGAACACCTGTTACAGGTGAGTAACTACTCTTTCTCCAGGACCAAGCAGGAAGTCAGTCCTCACATATGGGACTCCCAAGCTTAAGGCTACCGGAGACCTCAAGCACAAAATGAGCTCCCTCTAGCTCAGCAGAACAGAAGGAAGGAATCTTCTCTGAAAACGCCCCCGACCGGTAGCCCAACACCAGGGCCGGAGGGCAGGAGTTGCCTAAACCTCAAAGAGATTATGGAGGACTGCCTGACCAAAAGCACTGTCCCTGCGGGACTCCCTCTCCAGGCAGTAATGTGCCGCAAAAGTCTGGCTTGAAGACCAAGTAGCGGCCCGGCAGATGTCTGCCAACGGAACAGAGCGGAGGTGTGACACTGACGCAGCCTTCGCCCTAACACGATGAGCCGTGACTCGACCCTCCAACGAGAGGCCAGCTGCCCCATAAGCCCAGGCGATACAGTCAGCCACCCAGATGGACAAGGTACGCTTGGAGACAGGGAGCCCCAAGTTATTGGGGTCAAACGAAACGAAGAGCTGAGCAGCCCTCCTATGCTCCCGCGTACGGTCAAGGTAGAAGGATAATGCCCTCCTACAGTCCAGGGTATGCAGGACCGTATCAGCCCGGCTGGAGTGCGGCCTGGGAAAGAAGGTCGGAAGAACCACCTCCTGGTTGAGATGAAAAGGAGAAACCACTTTTGGAAGAAACTTAGGGTGAGTCCGTAAGACCACCCTATTCCTGTAGAACCTAGTGTAAGGAGGATTAGACACTAGGGCCTGCAGTTCACTAACATGCCTAGCAGAGGTAAGGGCTACCAAGAACAAGGTTTTCCAAGAAAGAAAACGAAGAGGGCAGGTAGCCATAGGTTCAAAGGGTGGACAGGTAATCCGATGCAAGACCACATTCAGATCCCATTCAGGGGCTGGTGGACGCAAAGGAGGCTTAAGCAGAAGAAGGCCCCGAAGAAAACGAGCCACCAAAGGGTGGTTGGATAGAGGCCTGCCATCTACCGGTGCGTGATGTGCAGAGAGAGCACTGAGGTGGACTCTGACAGAGTTGGACTTAAGGCCCAGATTGGAGAGGTAAAGCAAATATTGCAAGACCACCGCCACCAAGCAGGAGAAGGGATTCTCAGACTGCTGAGCACACCAGACGGAGAAGCGACGCCACTTAAGAGCATAGGACTTCCGGGTGGAGGGCCGCCTGGAGGCCAAGACGACCTCTTCCACCTCCCGAGGCAGTAGGAGGGGAGCAAGGACTACCCTTTCAGCAGCCAGGCCATCAGATGAAGGGACCGGAGGTTGGGGTGTAGGAGAGACCCGTTGTCTTGTGTCAGAAGATCGGGTTGAAACCCCAGAGGAAGAGGAGTGTCCACCGCCAGCTGCATTAGAAGCGGGAACCAAGGTTGTCTCGGCCACCGGGGAGCCACTAGGATCACCGAGGCTTTGTCTCTGAGAACCTTGAAGAGCGTCCGTGACACTAGCGGCATGGGAGGAAAGGCATACAAGAGGCCTGTGGACCATGGAATCAGAAAAGCATCCGGCGCTACTCTGAGAGGATGTGGTTGTCGAGAGCAGAATCTGGGTAGTTGCCGGTTCAGAGGACTGGCAAACAGATCCATGGTGGGGAGTCCCCACTTGAGAAAGATCTGCTGAACCACTAATGGATCCAATCTCCACTCGTGTGGTTGGAGGATCTTGCTTAGCTTGTCTGCCAGGTAATTTTCTTGACCTGGGAGATAGACCGCTTTGAGGAGTATGCCGTGGCCGACTGCCCAAGAGCACAGCCGGCGTGCCTCCTGACAGAGAAGGAAGGAGCCTGTGCCTCCCTGTTTGTTCACGTAGAACATAGCTACTTGATTGTCCGTCTGGACCAGTACAGACTGGTGAGAAATGAGGTGGGAGAAGGCTCTCAGAGCTAGGCGGATGGCTCTGAGCTCCAGGAAGTTTATCTGCTGCGCAGACTCCCAAGGAGTCCAGAGGCCTTGAGTACATGTCCCTTGGCAATGTGCTCCCCATCCCAGGAGAGAAGCATCGGTTGTTAGTACCTGAGAAGGAGGAGGAGATTGAAAATCCACTCCCAGTACTAGGTTTGGCCGATGAAGCCACCACCGCAGAGAAGAGACCAGCAGGTCCGAGACTTGTACTGAGTCCGTCAGGCTCCCCGTGGCTTGATGCCATTGAGTGCGAAGGCACCACTGAGCAGGTCGCATGTTCAGGCGGGCATTGGGGGTCACATGGACCGTGGAAGCCATATGGCCGAGCAGTCTCAGAAATTGCCTGGCAGAGACCAGGGAATTGCTTCGAAAGTGGCTGGCGAGAGTCATGAGCCTGTGGGCCCTGTCCAGAGGCAGGAAGGCCCGTGCCTGAAGTGTGCTTAACCTTGCGCCGATGAATTCGAGATCCTGAGAGGGGAGAAAAGTGGACTTTGCGAAGTTTATGACAAAGCCCAAGTGCTGGAGCAGAGACACAGTGCGATGAGTGGCCTGAGTGGCCTCTTGGGAAGACTGGGCCCGGATGAGCCAGTCGTCCAGGTATGGAAACACAAAAAGGCCTTGAAGTCTGAGATAAGCCGCCACCACTGCCAGGCATTTGGTGAAAATCCGTGGGGCGGAGGATAGGCCAAAGGGCAGGACTCTGTACTGGTAATGATTTCCTCCCACAACAAATCTGAGATATTGTCTGTGGTCTGGATGAATAAGGATGTGAGTATAGGCATCCTTTAGATCTAAGGAGCATAGCCAGTCTCCCCGCTGGAGGTAGGGCAGCAGGATTCCAAGAGAAAGCATCTTGAACTTTTCCTTTGCCAGGAACTTGTTGAGGTTTCGCAAGTCCAGGATGGGTCTGAGGCCTCCTGTTCTTTTTGGTATCAGAAAGTACCTGGAATAAAAGCCGTGACCTCTCAGGTGGTGGGGCACCGGTTCCACAGCCTGTTCCTGAAGAAGACTTGCCAACTCCTGAAGGAGTAAGTCCCTGTGCAGAGGGAGTCTTGGAGGCTCCCCTGGAAAGTAGGAGGGAGGTACCTGGTGAAAGTGTAGAAGATAGCCCTTCTGAACTATATGAAGTACCCAGGTATCTGATGTGATGGCTGACCACCTGTGGGCAAAGTGGACCAGCCGGCCTTCTGTGCTTAGGGAAACCAGCTGAGGGGAAGAGGCTATGCTGATGGAGTCAAAAACCCCCACCCTGCTGAGCAGGGGCCGGTGTAGTGGGCTTGGGGGCTTGCTGCCTACGGGACTCATTACCCCGTCCCTTGGCCTGCTGGCCCTTATGGGGAGCTGCTGAGGCCTGATACTGAGGGTAGTATTTATAGGCAGCCACCTTCCTCGGGTAAAAGGGCTTTTTCCCCGAGCCCTTCTTCTTCTGAGAAGGGGCAGAGGTCTTTCTGGACAGCCTAGTTCTGGTCAGAGTCTCAGTCTCGATTTGTGCAGCCTTTTCAGCCATGGGTTTGCCAAAGAGGTTTTCACCTCTGCAGGGGACATCGACCAACTTGTCCTGGACCCAGGGCTCGAGGTCGGATGACTGAAGCCAAGCCTGTCGGCGGGCACCGATGCCGGCTCCGGCTACTCGAGCCGATGCTTCAAAGCCATCGTAGGCTGCCCGAGAGATAAACTTCGAGCACTCTCGAATCCCAGTGGACAAGGCTTGGAACCTCTGCAAAGGTTCCTCGGAGAGACCAGCCGAGAACCCGGCAATTTCCTTTGCCAGATCTCGGAGATACATGCCCATATAGAGCTGGTAGGTCTGGACTCGACAAGCAAGCATAGAGCCCTGGAAACACTTTCTACTGAGAGCATTCAGGCTCCGGGACTCCCTGCCGGGAGGCACCGAGGAGTGCATTTTTTGACTGTTGAGTCTATGCATGGCCGATTCCACCACCATGGAATGGTGCGGTAGTTGTGCCTTTTGGAAGCCGGGGCTCTTGCGGACTCGATAAATGGAATCGACCCGCTTGCTTAACACCGGCGCCAACGCCGGGTTCTCCCACATGCGGAAGAGAAGTCGTTCCAGCATCGGAGGAACCGGTACAGTAAAGGCCTCCTTCGGGGGAGAATCATACTGGAGGGCATCGAGCTCCTCGGCTCGAGGCTCCTCCTCGGGATCCGCGGGGAATGCCAAGGCCTTGGCCATATCCCGCACGAAATCCGAGAACCGTGTGTGCTCCGGGGGGGACCGTCTCCGAGGTTCGGACTCGGGCGAGTCCGAGGGGACACACCGAGTCCGAAAATTACCAGGGGACTCTTCGTCCTCCGATTCCCAGTCGGACTCCGCGGAGGAGGATTCGAGTGGCTCCGGTCGGGCGGGCACCGATGCCCTCTGCTCCGACGCCGAAGGAGTCGGCGTCGACGACCTCGGTACCGAACGGGAGGCCGAGGGAGACCGCGACCGAGGATTGACTCGAGTTCGGATGGACTCGAGGATCGGCTCGGTCTCCGGGGTCGACTTGGACGTCGACGTCCCGGTGGCCGGGGCAGACGCATTGGCAAGGCCAGCGATCAATGCCCGCTGCAGGTCCATGAAGGCAGCTAAACTGCTCTCCAAGGCCGTCAACCTGAGTCCAAGCTCAGGAGACCCAGCAGCCCCTGACTCGGGCCCCGACGGTGTCGGGCCTGACGTCAGCTCCTTCGGAGGCGAGTCCACGAGGACTACAGTACTCACTTGTCCAGGCGACTCCATCTCGAGACGAGGATGCTTCGAAGGCCTCTCCGACTCCGAGGACCCGGGACGGCTGTCGGGGCTATGCGACCTGGCCCTCGAGGAACCAGGAGCGTCCACCGACGCCGCCCTCGCGGGTTTTTTCTTCCTATGATGTTCCCGGGTAGGAGACCCCCGCTCAGAGGAACTCCGACGATGCTCAGGACCGGAGTCCCGGGACGTCGAAGCCTCTGATGAGGTCCGAGCCCGGCCGGACGCGGAGTCAGAGAAGATCCGTTCTCGCTGATGCTGCCGACTCCTCAACGCTTTTGAGGACATCTTGCCACACGGACCACAGATCATCGGGTCATGCTCGGGTCCGAGGCAGCGGAGGCAGCAGTCGTGTGTGTCTGTAAGAGACATGAGTTTCTTACAGCGATCACACTTTTTAAACCCGCTGGCAGCCATCGAGGGAAAAAGGGTCCCTGCGAGGTCAAAAGACAGGGCTGCCAGTGAAAAGTAAAAATGGCGCGAACGCTTGTCACGAAGGACAAAAAACCGAAAAATAAAGAAACGGACCCGATACCGGCGTAGCGGGTCCGGGCGGGAAAAAGATTCCGGCGTCGAACCGAAAAAGAATAAATAATAAGAAAGAAAATCAACTTTTTCAGCGGTGAATACAAACAGCGTCTGTAGGGCTCCGCGGAAAAAAGAAGACTGAGCAAGATGGCACCCTTGGGCGGGAAGGGGACCGCGCATGCGCGCTGCAATTCCCAAAGGCTTTCTTTGAAAGCTGGGGAAATTGCTCCGCGAGGGCTCCGTCGGCGCCGACGTCACCCATATGTGAGGACTGACTTCCTGCTAGGTCCTGGAGAATAGAGCATTCACATACACTGCTCCAACACAATGGAACAAACTCCCAGACACCTTAAGAGCTAACAAAGATCTCATATCATTCCGTAAGAGCCTTAAAACACATCTATTCCAAGAATACTTCAATTTGACAGAAATAACATAAAGTAATTCCAGGATTAAATCAACTTGTCAGATTTTTTACACCTTTACCAGTTAGAAACTTCAAACCCACAGAGAATCAAATAAAAATCTACCTATACTATCGTTCACAAATAATGTATATAGTTAATTATATAACATGTATGTTTGACATTACTTCATGTATACAGTTTTTTATATTTAATGAGCTATCCTAATGTTTTAATGTTATTATCTTACAGTTTTATGTATACAGTTATTATGGTTCTACTTATTGAGTTATCATAATGTTCTAATGTTATTACCCTACGGTTTTATGTAACTGCTAAACTATGCAGAGTTAATTGTTAGATGTAAACCGCTGCTGATCACTGGAAGGAGCGGTATAAAAATGTGCTCAAATAAATAAAATAAAAATAAAATAAATAAATAAATAAATAAATAAATGGGAGTGGAAGAGTAACCTGGTGGTTAGAACACTGGCTTGGTAACCAAGAGATCAGGCTTCAATTCCCACTGACACTCCCTGTGGCCTTGGGCAAGTCACTTAAACCTCCATTGCCTTGGAAGAAAGGCCTGGCAATCTACTTCCGGTCATGCTGCCAAGAAAACCCGGGAGCTGCTGAGTTGCCAAGAGTCAGTATTGACCAAAAGACACACATTGCAATGCAGGAACCAAATGTACACTAACAAAGCCACATTTCTAGGTGGCACCCATCTAATTAGAGCTTCAGTAATGTGTAGATACTGCTCTAAAGGGACAGAAAGAAAAGGCTACAGAATCATATTCCATGAAAGCTATATGAGTCCCTGTGGCTCAGCTGGTAGTAGAGGTGCATACTACACTGAGGAACAGCTTTGAGTTGTGGGGCATGACAACAGTATTGGTAAAGTGTCAAGAAAGCATGGTTAGACAGCAAGCCACTTGGAATATAGATGGGGCTGTGGTTTCTGCAGACATCATACCAGGCTCTTCTGTCCTGTATGGATAAAAACGGGGAAGGGGGAGGCATCATCAGACTATCTTTTGGAGACTCCCCAGACCTGGAGATTATATCCCCAACACCAGAGGCTGATGTAAAGAACAGAGATAATTTTTCCTTTATTGAAGCCTCTGTATCACCCTGCATGAGGAAGTGGTGAACTATGTTCTCTGAAGTCTACTGAACATTTCTCACAACTGTCACACATACCACAAATGTGTGATCTTCAAATAGGATTCAACAGGCAATATGGCATCTTTTCTGGCACACACATAGGCCTCACACCCATGATAGGAGATGCTATTCTCTTTCTTGAGGATTGAACCCCAAGGCTTCTACAAAACTGGATTCCAGGACCCTCAAGGTTTCCCTCTAACTGATCTTCTCAGACTGTCTGCAGAGGTGCCAGTTGTGGAGATTTATTTATTTGTTTAACTATTTTTCTATACCACTTTTCTTATGGAGGGTGTTCCTGATACTGGAGAGGCTTGAGACTGGTTGGCCAAGAGAAGGATGGTCAAGCCAAAAGGTATTGACAGGACATTAAGCTACTACTTGCTAGACATCCTTTGTGACATATCTTTGCTATACCAATTCCTGTTCAGTGTTCAAAAGGCATTGGTGCATTACAGTGGACAGGCTAGCCAGGGTGGGTTAAGGCTGCTATAGTGTTGACTGTAATTGTAGCTCTTCTTTTAACTCCTGGAGATGCTGGCATGCATGGGTGATTATACATCTGTGAAAAAAATGAGAGAAGTGGGGAAGTAGAATATGCATCTTTCCAGTCCACAAACAAATCACAGGCCTTATCATATCTCTCAAAGGTAGGTACTAGGTCAGCAATTTCTTTTGTTGCCCAAGATGAGTTTCCTGTCCCATTCCCCCTTCCTTCCTTCACCATTTCCAGGGTCTGTGCATATTTACCTACTGCTGCCCTAGCCATATCAAGTTCTACCAACATTCCTTCAAAATAATCTTGGCTCAGCCTTTCTCACCTGCTCCTGCATTGTAGTCAATCAGATGTTGCAGGGCCATCTTCTTCCAGTGCCTCACTCATGCGATCCAATTGTTGCTACCTTCATTTTTAGCTCAAGTCTCAATGTCTATGAGAAGCCTGTTCTCCTGTCCTTCTGAAGATACTCAAGCTGATGAATTCCCCTATAATTCCACTACCTATGTTCTCCTTTGTCACCATGGATGTCTGCATGGTCATATAACCGAAAAGAAATCAGTAGTTTCAGAGAACAATCTCAAGTAACTATTCATTCTTCACAGATGAGAACTTGACCACATAAACAGGCTAGCCACTATCTTCAGCTCCACTTTCTGGCATCTTTAATTGGGAGTGTCATGGGTCCCACCCAGCCCATCACTCTCCCCTGAACCCCACTCCCCTCCTTTCTTCTACTCCCAGTTGCTTCTCTGCTATCTGACTGAATGTCCTCCTCCTAGCTCGCTCCACTCCAATGACTGGTGTAACTAGTCTTTTCCCCATACATGCCCCCCCCTGATTCTCTAGCCCTCCTCTAGCAGACCCCACTGCTGCTCTCCTATCTGTATCTCTAGCTTGCTTCCTCCCTCCCTCATTCCAAGTCTCTCCTCCTCCTCCTCTCCTGTCATAACTCGTCTCACTCCTTCTATTCCATTCTCTCATCTTCCATGCTCTGACACCCAACTCTTCCAATCTCTAAACAAATCTGGACAAACAATTGACTAATATAACAAAACAAGTGAGCTTACTCCTAGCACTTACAAAAAGACTTAATGGACAAAAAGGAAGGGTAACAAGTGAAGGAGTTTATTTAATTTATTTAATTTCTCTTTTATATCACCTTTCAGATTAAGGCAGTTTACATAGAACATAAAACTTAGGTATACATTGAACTGTAATACAAGTTTAAGTTTAAGTTTATTAGCTTAATATACCGCTAAACGCAAGGAACATCATAGCGGTTTACAGAGTTCAGATCACAATGGTCACCATAGGGTGAAGGGAAAAAAGGAAAAGAAGTTACATCAATTGATAGGAAAGCAAACTAGGCAGATTCATACAACAAGACGGTAGAGGGGAGAGTGAGGGGAGGGGGAAGGAAAGACAAAGTCATGTGGGAGGTTCAGGAAGGTCAAAGGCAAGGGTAAAGAGGTGAGTTTCAAGGCAGTTCTTGAAGGTGGCATGATCTTGTTCGAGGCGGATAGAAGAGGGGAGAGAATTCCACAGGGCAGGGGCAAGGAAGAAAAAGGCAGAGGAACGAGTGGATTGGAGGCGAGCACAGGTGGGTGAGGGAAGATGTAAGCGATTCAGGTGAAAGGAGCGTAGGGAACGAGTTGGATTGTGAAAATGAACCAAGTCAGCTAGGTACTGAGGGGAGTAGGTGTGGAGGGCGCGGTGGAGAAGGACCAGAGTTTTGAAATGAATGCGGAACTTGACAGGGAGCCAGTGAAGACGGATGAGGAGGGGAGTGATATGATCACGGATAGATGCATGAAAGATGAGCCGGGCAGCAGTGTTTTGGATACGTTGGAGACGGAGTAGTTGGGAGGCGGGGAGACCAGACAGGACGGAGTTGCAGAAGTCAACGCGAGATATGACCAAGGAGAGAAGAAGGGTAGAGAGAGCCTGTGAAGAGAGAAAGGGTCGAATGGCACGAATCTGACATAGAAAGTAGAATGAGGACTTTGAAACGTGAGCGATGTGATCCAGAAAGGTGAGGCCAGGGTCGAAAAGGACACCCAGGTAGCGAAAGGTGGAGACTAAGGGAATGGGTGAACCAGAGAAAGAGGGGGAAACCGGAGGGGGGACACCATCACATGAGAACCAGATGGCCAGAGTCTTAGCAAGATTTAGGTGTAGGCAGTGAGTGGTAAGCCAATGGGCTACAGCTGTGAGACAGGAATTCAGTGGGGAGAGGTCCGGGGAAAGGGTAGAGGTGTGGTATATAAGAAGGAGGTCATCAGCATAGTAGAAGGCAGAAATCCTGTGTTGTTGGACCAACAGTGAAAGGGGTGTAAGGAAGACATTGAAAAGGAGAGGAGCCAGAACAGAGCCCTGGGGGACACCGCAGAGCAGGGGAGTAGGTGTAGAGGCGGTTGGGGGGGTGGAGGTAGAGAGAACTGAAAAGGACCTAGAGGAGAGAAAAGAATGGAACCAGTGAAGGACAGTGCTGCAGAGGCCCGCCTCGCGAAGACGGGCTAAGAGGAGGGAGTGGTCGACAAGATCGAAAGCAGCGGAGAGGTCGAGAGAAACTGCCACCGAAAGATCACCACGGTCGTGGGCAGTGTGAATTTCATTCAGGAAACCAAGAAGAACAGTTTTGACGCTATGGCCGGGGTGGAAGCCAGACTGACGAGGGTGGAGAAAGTGAGTAGAATCAAGGTGGGAAGAAAGTTGAGAGAAGACAGCTTTTTCGAGGATTTTAGATAGGAAGGGAAGGTTAGAGACTGGGCGGTAGTGCGCGGGAACCATGGGGTCGAGAGAGGGCTTTTTTAGGATAGGTCAGACAAGGGCGTGTTTCCAGGATCGGGGGAATACCCCAGATGAGAGACTGGTGTTGATCATAGAAAGGATGGGAGGGATAAGGGCTAAAGAGGGGGTGAGAAGCCAGGAGGAGGGGATGGGGTCTAGAGCACAGGAAGTTTTCTTAGAAGAGGTAATAGTTGCAATGAGCTCGGCGGAGGTGAGTGGGTGGAAAGAATGCCAGACGTGGGAGAGATGGGGGGAGCGAGGGGGAGAGCAGGGGGGTGGACTCGAGATGGGAGGAGGGCAGTGGGGCAGAGAGATTCGGAGGGTAGATATTTTGGTACTGAAATAGTCTGCGAGTTTGGAAGGAGAGGGGGAGGGAACAGAAGGCGAAGGAGCAGTGCGGGATTGAAGGGAGGTAAGAGATTGAAGTACAGAGTAGAGGTGACGTGTCTGGTTAGGAGCGGAGGATATAGCAGTAGAGAAATAAGTCCGCTTAGCTTGGTGGACCTGGGATTTATAATAAGAGTGCTCGGACTTGAAACGAGAGAGAGTGGAGGGAGAGGGGGCTTTACGCCATAATCGTTCTGCTCGGCGAAGCTGAGCACGGAGCAAGAACAGACCAGGGTGAAACCAAGGCTGAGAAGGATGATGGGAGTGAGGCCGGGGACGGAGAGGGGCAATGAGGTCCAGGGCAGCAGAAAGAGAGGAGGACCATGTGGAAGCTTGGGAGGAGGGGGAGAGAAGGGGGAAATCAGATGGGAGTAAGTCAGATGCTGGAGGGAATCGTTGAAGGGTCTCAGAGGTGATGCGTCGGGAAAGGGATGGAGGAGTGGAGTGAGAGGAAGACGGGGAGGAGGGAGAGACCGAGAGGAGAGGGGAGGAAGGGAAAAAGTGAAAGATAACGCAAGAGTGATCAGTCCAAGGCAGGGAGAGAGCAGAGAAGGAATGGAGGAGATAGGGGGAGGCTAAGGGGGAAAGAAGCAAGTCAAGGGTGTACCTGGCAGAATGAGTGGGGAAGGGGACAAGTTGCTGAAAGGATAAATCATGAAGAAGAGAACTGAAAGCGCGGTCTCTGGCAGAGGCAGGGGGGGGGTCAAGATGAAGGTTGAAATCACCTGCGACGAGCAGGTGAGGGAAGGCTAGTGACAGATCAGTGATAGAAGATGTGAGGGAATCCCATAAGTCAGGGCGAGAGGCTGGGGGGGAGTAGAGGAAAAGAAGATGTAAGGGGGGGGAAAGTGAAGGTGGAAGAGCAAAGCCTCGGGATAACGCTGGAGGGGAGATGAGATAGTGGTGAAGGAGATTGAGGAGCGAAGGAGGGCAGCTACGCCTCCGCCCGTGTGACCGATACGAGGGAGGGAGATGCCAGAAAAGTCGGGGGGCAAACTACGGGCTAAAAGAGCGTCCTCACCTTCCTTCAACCACGTTTCGGTGAGCAGAAGAATGTCTAACGATTCATGAGAGATAAGGTCTGAAATGAGCAGGGTTTTCAAACGAAGAGAACGGCAATTGAGGAGACCAAAGCGGAAAGAGCAGACCTAAGGGGCGGAGTGGGGGCCAGGGAGTGTGTATGGGCAGAGGACAGCAACGGCAAACAGGAGAGAAGGTTTGAGGGTGAACGGTAATGAAAACTAGGGAGGTGCCGCTGATGGGGAAATTCAGAGCGGTTACCCCAGAATACAGGAATAGCGGACATAAGGGGTAGAGGAGCACAGGTCGTAGGGGAAATAGATAGCAGTGAAGAAATTGGAGGTAAACATACCTGGAATGGGGAAGTCCACAGGGGGAAGCCAAGTGAATCTTGCTGGAGTGCAAAGGAACCTGTAGGTGAGAAACAGAGGATGCCAAGAAGCATAAAGTGGATAAACTGGAACGCCCTGCAGGATACGCCCCAAGGAGCGCACCCCTGCCGCGCGCCGCAGCGGCGTTCGCCGCTGGTGTGCAGATTAAATAACCGGGGTTACCTGAGAGAGCGCGACCGCGCGCCCACGGTCGCGTCACTTCCTGGGAGGGCGGGAGCAGCGAGAACAGCAGTGGAAGGGTGTAGCAGAGCCTGCGGAGACACAAGGGAGACACAATGGGCAGTAGGGCACACATCCAAAATATCAGCATAAGGCAAAGCACAAAGCAGGAGACTTGTTCGCCGCTGGTGTGCAGATTAAATAACCGGGGCTACCTGAGAGAGCGCGACCGCGCGACCGCGCGACCGCGGTCACGTCACTTCTTGGGAGGGCAGGAGCAGCGAGAACAGCAGTGGAAGGGTGTAGCAGAGCCTGAGAGAGCGCGCCCGTGCGCCCGCGGTCGCGTCACTTCCTGGGAGGGCGGGAGCAGCGAGAACAGCAGTGGAAGGGTGTAGCAGAGCCTGAGAGAGCGCGACCGCTAAAGTTGCAAGTTTGGGTGCACTTAAACAGTTGTCCCAGTAGTAGTCAGGAGTAGCCTAGTGATTAGAGCAGTAAGTTAAGAACCAAGGAAAACAGGTTCAAATTCTGCTTCTTGGGCTCTTGGGCAAATAACTTCACTCTGCATTGCCTCATGTACACAGGTAAATGGTGAGCCCTCAAGGGTAAAGGCAATACCCACTGTACCTAAATGGAATTCACCTCAGCTACCTCTGAAAAGACTTGAGTTATATAAAAAGCAAACAAACTGAGAACAAGACACAGCACTCAGTAATCAAAGTATAAACCTCCACTCTCCAATACTCACCCCCTGACCAACAGCACTGACAATGAACCGCTGCACATGGCTGGCTTATATGGGCTCCCGAGGGGGAAGGAAAGGAAGTGCTGCACAAATGCCCTGGCAATCTGTATTAATGCAAATTGTATTTTCTTTTTTTTTTATCAATGCACCATATGTGCACTTGCCATACATCCATATATTGTGTTAAATCCAGTGTCAACTGTGTTCTCGTTGATTTAGTTTAAAGCTCTTTCCCTTTAATAAATTGTGCAATATTTTGACCCCTTTTAGTAAGTCTGCCCATTAGTTGATTTAGTGCTGAAAATCAGTGCTAAGCCATTAAGGGGCTCTTTTACTAAAGCCTGCTAAGATTTAATACTTAATATGCATTACAGAGCCTCCATGTTAGCAGTCGGGGGCATGACCAGCATGTTCCCAGCAGTCAACGTGCAGCACAATTAACACAGATGCACCTAATAACCCATATAGTAGTAGTATACTAATTGCTATGTTAACTGCACTCATGTACTAAAGTGATCACCATGCCCATACTTTGCCTCTACTCTGCCCACTCCCCACGTTAGCACATGAGTACCAGTTAACATGTGTTTTGGCAAGCAGTAGCTGGCATGTCCGCACATTGGCGTTCACCAGGGCAAGTTATTATTGTATTCTATAATACATGTTAACTGGTTGGCAGTGCTTATTATAATGGTCCCTAACTTCTCTAGGTACCTTCCCCTCACCAAACCAATGATTCGTCATCTTCCTCCTTCATGAATGTCATAAAAAGAATACTCGCTGATAGGGTTTGCCCTCCTTCCTGTTATATATTTTTAAATATCCCCTTCGCTGGATCTGCTCGCAGCCCTCTCTCTGTTTCAACTGCCCTTTATTTTAGCAAAGGGCCATAGCCCTGCAAGCCATTTTTCAAAGTGAAATGCTCCATGGAGTTTCCCTTTAAAAATCTAGAAGTGGGTCAGTGCGGTGGAGACTTTTAACCCTGCTTACTCTGCAGGTGAAAGTTCAGATTCCAGCAATGCCCTTTTTCCCCCATATAGAAAGGGAAGCAATTTTACAGGTTTTTTTACTCATAGAAATTGCTCTCTTGAAGTAAAGAGAACAGTATTGGGAACATGCAAACGGCATTGCTATGGTAGTCACAAATGTCATTGTACCAATTCCCACCGGTAGGATCTTAAAGTACAGCTTTTGCCTCAAAGACAATATAGTAGCTTCTCACACATCAAACAGAGAGACTGAGCTTCACAGTCATTGCAGATTTTAGCAATCCTAACCATACAATTTTGGTGAGTAATGTCAGAGCTTAATGAAACTGCCCTTGTAACCCCATATTCAGTTAGGTTTTCAGACTATCCAAAATGAATATTGTTGAACTAAATGTGCACACATTGGACATCTCTGGAATAACTAGATTTATCACATACATATTTATTGTGGATATCCTGAAAACCAAACCAGCTGTGAGGTCATTGAAACAGACTAAGCTTGACTCAGGATATGTTTTCTATTGTCATTGCCTGCTAAGAGTTCTAAAAATTTGGGGTAAATCAAACCTGTCCCAGTGAGTATGAAACCAGTCAACCTTTCAACCTGTTTATTCAACACTTAAAGAAAGTCAATGGTCACAGTAGAAAAAATTCAATTATTTATGAAAGTGAAGTCTATTGATGCGAATGATTTGGGCAAGAGGGGGGCTATTTCCAATAATGTCACCCTCAAGATGAGGACAAATCAAGTCACTCAATTAAGGAATTCAGGAGCCTTATTAACATTGTAAGTCTATGCAATCAAGAAGAATGAGAACAAAGATGAGCTGCAGAAAGGTCGAGAGAAGGGGAGGAAAATTAAGAAGAGGGATACAATGCAGAAATGAAATTATATGAACATCAGTTCCAGCACGATTTAAACCAGGCAACAAGGAAAGTGTGACATCCAATTTATCAGATAGAGGGAAGGAGGAACAGTAATTAAATCTGCTGATCTTGTTAACCAATTTCTTCAACCACTGCCCCTGAACTGGAGATGGGGATAGAGGAGTAGTAATGGTAGGAAAGGGGGGGCTCTGCTGGCGTCAGCCACAGTGGAAAGGGAAATTAGCTTTTCACGCATTATTGGGTTAGTTCCACTTCTCCCATCTTTAATTTATTTGTCTGCATGTTTTCCGGAGCTGAAAGACCAAGGATACTATTCCCTTCATTCTCTAATTAAACTTGATTTTCTAAGAAGCAAACGTGTAGAGTGTAACAGCAACAGGAATATAAGGTCTAGATGAAGCTATGCCTTTCCTGTCATTTTCTTATACAGCTGTGGTCATCATTATTGGCACCCTTACATTTTAGGCATGCTGTGTACAATATCTTGAGAAATAAATGGAAATATTCCAACTGTATGTCATCATAATATTTTACTAGTATGTTCAAAGGTATGCAACGAAAAAAAGAGGTCTGTGCAGCTCAGACATAATCATTTTTGAGAAAAGAAAAGTATGACCTGGACAGGATTTATAGTACTCTTTGCTAATATTTGGTTGCACAACCCTTGGCACTGATGACCAGGGCTGGCCCATCCACTGAGTGAGAATGTTGTTCGCACAGGGCCCGGCGCTTCAGGGGGCCCTGCGCCAACAACATCCTGCATACTCTGGGCTCTCAGCTCACCTCCTTTTAGCAGATCGCGGCTCCAGGGAAGTTCAGTAACAGCTCCTTAAAGCCGCTGAAGTGAAGAGTATTGTTTCCTTCACTTCGGCAGCTGTGTTGTAATGAAGATCGCAGGCATACTGAGTACCGGGACACCGGAAATGTCCTTTGACCTCCAGCACGCCTGTGATCTTCATTACAACACAGCTGCCGAAGTGAAGGAAACAACACTCTTCATTTCGGCAGCTGTAAGCAGCTGTTACTGAACCTGCCGGGAGCCGTGAGCTGCTAAAAGGAGGTGAGCCGAGGCCTCTAAAGCCTGCCACGGGGCTCTTCGGGGAGGGGGGGAGGACTTTGGCTTGAAATGGGCTGAGTCAGAGCAGGGGGCTAAAATTAGAAATGTGATGAGTGGGGGGGGAGCTAGGAATGGAAATGGGCTTAGTTTGAAGGGGGATGGCTGGGACTGTAAATGAGCTGATGGGGAGGACTAGGATTGGAAATGGGCTTTTGGGGGGTAGGATTGGAAATGGACTGAATGAGGGGAAGCTTGGACTGGAAATGGATTGATGTGGTTCTGAAATAGGATTGCAAATGTACGATTGGGGGGGGGCTAGTTTTGGAAATGGCTAATGGGGGTGCCAGGATTCCAAATGGGCTGATAGGGGGAGCTTGGACTGACAATGGGCTGAAGTGGGGGCTCAGACTGGAAATGGGCTGTGGGGGAGCTTGCACTGAAAATGGGCTGATGTGGGGCTGGAATACAAATATAATTGGCTTCTGGGGGGACTAGTAATGGAAATGACTGATGGAGGGCTAGGATTGCAAATGGGCTGATGGGGGAGCTTGGACTGGAAATGGGTTGATGGGGGCTGGAATAGGACTGGAAATGAGCTGATTGGGGGAGGGCTAGGACTGGAAATGAGCTGATGGGGGGCTCGGACTGGAAATGGGCTGTGGGGGAGCTTGGACTGGAAATGGGCAGATGTGGGGCTGGAATAGAATTATAATTGGTTTATGGGGGGGGCTAGGATTGCAAATGGGCAAATGCGGGGGGTGGGGGTGGGAGAATGAAACTAGAAGGGAGCAGATGCTGAGTGGGGCTGGAACTAGAAGGGAACTGATTTGGGGGAAGGACTAGAAGGGGATGGGGCTGAAGGAATGAGGATGGAGGGGGAAAAGATATTTTGTGTAGGAGGGAAGAAAAATCTACAAGTGGCCGGGTATTGGCAGAGTAAGTGGGGATTGAGGATGGAAGGGAGAAATTTGGATGATAAAGGAATAAAAAAGAAATCAGGGAAAGAGCAAAAGGGGAAAGATCAGTATGTTAAAGCAGATGTAGAAGACAGAATGGAAAAAATCTAGAAGAGAAGAAAGGACAAATGGACAGCAGACAATGGAGAATTAGCAGAAGGCAGAAGAAACCAGAAGAAAGTGACTGGAGCCATTGCAATTGAAAAATAAAATGCCCAAACAACAAAAGGTAAAAAAATACTTTTTTTATTTTGAATTTATTAACTGGAATATGTCCGCTCTGGGAAATGTGTATTGTTAATGTCTTTGCGTTTTTGTTTAGTACAAGATAAAATTAATTTATAGTGTTGTTGCACATTCCAAGTTTGGCTTTAGGGGTTTCCAATTTAATTATTGTCTTCCGATTTCTAAATTGTGATTCCTTGTTCTTTGTTTCGTGATGGTCTATGTTCTGCATGTGCAACCGAGCTGAGTTACTCTGTTTATGTAGTTTCTATTTTACAGTGCCACTTGTTCCCTTTCCCCAGTAGGAGATGTATTGGTATTCTCGGAGATGTATTGGTATTCTCTGATTTAATATTTGCAGTGTTGCTTTTTGATAGGTAGGGTACAGTGCTTTGTGAGTACTGGTAGTGCTATTATGATATGGTGGGTTTGCTATGGGTTCTAAATGGGCAGTGTTTATAGTACTTCCTAATGTGCCTGGCAGTTGGCACTGGAGTATAAAAATGTAGAAATCTGGTAGTCTTTCTTTAACCAGACACCAGGCGTGTTAACATTATGCTAATATTTATGCAAATAATGTTTTATGCAAATGAGGCCCCGCAATGAGTCTCCGCACATGGCCCCACACCCCCCTTGGGCCGCCCCTGCTGATGACAGCCTCCAAATGTTTCTTGTAGCCATCTATAAGTTTTGTACATCCCTCTGCTGGTAGTTTCTCCCACTCTAACTGCAATTTGTTTCAGCTCATGAATGTTTCCAGGATTCCTTTTACCAATAGTAGACTGCAGCTCTTTCCAAAGGTTCTCGATTGGATTGAGATCAGGATTCATTGCTGACCAGTTGAAAACAGTCAATTTGTTCCTTTTTAACCATTCTTTTGGATGTATGTTTTGGGTCTTTGCCATGCTGGAGGACCCATGACCTTCGACCCAGACTTAGCTTTCTGACATCAGGTAGCACATTTCACTCCAAAATGCCTTGGTAGTTCTCTGACTTCATGATTCCTTTAATACATTCCAGGCCGATGACTTCCGGTGGCTCATGAGCGAGTGAGGACGTGAACTCTGCTCGCTCCAGGGCCGCCTCAACCTTACTGATTAAACTTTGCTAAATTTACCCGTGGAAGGTGAGCAGTTGAGTCCCACACTCCTGGGCAACTTGTACGGGGTGCGGTGGCAGCGAAACCGCAGCGCAAAATGCCTCCACCGCCGAAAAAGGAGCGGGAGAAAAGTACCCGAGCCGGGACCGTGCTGCCTGGCGGCCTTAATCCGGCCTCGCCGGGAGCGGAGAGCGTTGATTCTGCAACTGCAGAATTGGCTAAAGAGGTTGTGAAACATCTGGACCCTAAATTTGACCGCATCCTTAACAAGCTCGACTCTATGGGGACGGCTTTAGCTGATCTTGGTCAACGAATGGAGGAGGTGGAGCAGCGTGTTTCTGCATTGGAAGACGCCGGGGGAAGCAGGGCCGGAGAGCACGAGGCACAACAGGCACAGATAGCTGCTTTAATGGAGAAGGTGGAGGACCTCGAGAATCGGTCCCGGAGGAATAACTTACGTTTGGTGGGGATACCGGAATCCACCACGGATGCTCTCCTGTTGCCCTTGGTGGAAACTTGGCTACCTAAAACTCTGGGTCTTGATGCCTTGGTGGGTCCGTTGAAAGTGGAGCGAGCGCATAGACTGGGGCCGAAGCTCGAGTCCCACCCGCGCCCGCGGGTAGTTATTGCCCGCATTCTGAACTTCCAACATAAGTTGCAACTTCTTCAGGCCTTTCGGCAGAAGCGGGAAGTATTTTTTGAGAGCCATAAAATTCTACTTTTCCAAGACTATTCAGCAGCCGTTGCTGCCAAACGCAAGAGATTCGCGCCAATTTGTTCTGCTCTCTTCCAGAGGAAATTGAGGTTCACGCTGGCCTTTCCTGCTACCCTGCGCATTTCACATTCGGGTGTCAACCATGTCTTCACAGAGTTCGGAGATGCGCAGGCCTTTCTGGACGCTCTGAACCGGCGACCAGCGTCCTCGCTGGCCCGGGAGGAGGCCACTTGAGAGCATGGTTTCCCGCGTTCCTCGGGACGACCTTACTTCAGATGCACCCCCACTGAACTCTTTGGCATGGTTTGATGTAAATGGCCATACCTAGTATATGTTTGGGATTTCTTAATACTCACTTTGTTTGGAGCTTTGGGGAGGCTTTGATACTTGGGCGGGGGGGGGATAAGGGTCCTTTATTGTTTGCTGGTGGTCCCCTAAGCGGGTCTTGGCCATGGGGATGTATGATGTTTGGTGGGGATATTTGCTGCTTGTGTGGGAAGTTATGTATTAGTTGTTTTGACGGGTACTGTGTGCTATGCTTGTATTGCTGGGGGGGGGGGTTGGGGTGGCCCTGCAGGGCCGGGCCCGAAGTCAAGCCCTACCTCTAGCGGTTGGGGTGCTCGGTTGCAAGTTGGGGGTGGGGGGGTAGGTCAGTAGCGGGGAGGTAGGTTTTGCTATGGGATGGGAGGGGGTGGGGGGGAGTGTTATTGGGGGGAAGGGTTGGGCAGGGGTAGGGGTAGGGGGAGGGAAATGAGCCTTAGTGGGGCGGGTGGGAAGGCTGGGGTAGGGGGTAGGGATAGCACACTTTTTCTTTTAGAAGGCACTACAGGGGGGAGGTTGGTTCTCTACACTTGGGAGCTTGGTGCAGCGGTGGGGATGGGCGAGGGACCTGGAGGTGAGGCTGGGCACCTCCGGGAGCTACACTTAATGTTATCGCCATGGGTAATCTTCAGGGTGTCCCATGCCTGAGATTAAGATAGTCTCTTGGAATGTGGGCGGCCTTGGGTCTCCGATTAAACGTACAAAAATTCTCCAGGGGCTCAAGCGAAAGGGCGCTCACATTGCTTTATTGCAAGAGACCCATTTGAGTGCTGTAGAACATAAGAAACTTGCCCGGGATTGGGTAGAGGTAGCATTTGGGGCGGAGTCGGGGACGAAGAAGAAAGCGGGAGTGGTGATCTTAGTCAGAAGGGGGGTTTCCCTTGAAGTGCAGGAGATCCAGGCCGACCCACAAGGCAGATATGTATTGTTGAAGGGCCAATTATACCATGAATCCATCTGGCTGTTGAATGTCTATGCGCCCAATGTATATGACCATGCCTTCTTTACCCATTTGATTGATCTGTTGAAGCACGCGGGGGGGGCCAAGGTCATTGTGGCTGGAGACTTTAATTGCCCCCATGACCCCCGTTTGGATAAGTCATCTGGGGGAGGAGCAGGAGCGTGGTCCCGTAGAGGGATTAGCTATTTGTGTAGGGTGGGGGCCCTTGTGGATGTGTGGCGGGTTTTACACCCGGGGATGCGAGAATACACCCACCAATCGCGAGCGCACCTTACATGGTCTCGCATTGATTATATTCTTGTTAGTGAGGGTGGGCTTCCCCGGGTTGGACAGGCCGATATAGAGCCCATTGCTGTTTTCTGACCATGGTATGGTCTGGATTACGTGGGAGTGTCAGGGGCCAGACAGATTGGGGTGGAGATTTCCGGCTTTTCTGTGGGAGGATGAGGCCTTCCGGGTATTTCTCTTAAAACAATGGGAGGAGTATGCTTTATTCAATGATACCCCCGCTTGCCCCCCATTGTTGTTTTGGGAGGCCAGTAAGGCCGTGATGAGAGGAGCGATTATTTCTTATGTGATCTCGCGACGTAAGCATTTGAACCAAAGTATTGTGACGGCGGAGCGTGCTTTACATATCTTACAGCGCCGAGTATCTCGAGGCGCCAATGACTCCCAACGGGAATTGGTTAACGCACAGGCGGCGCTCAATGCTCTGCTTCAGCGGAGGGCCTCGTTCTCGCTGCACTATTACAAGCATCGCCTCCACTTGTACGGCAATAGGGCGGGAGAGCTTCTAGCTCGCTTGGTGCGGGATCCCCGTGGTAACCGCTTTATTCCTGTGCTTCGGGACCAGAATGGTGCTCTGCAGCATCAGCCTACACGCATAGCGCAGCTTTTTCGCGCCTTCTATCAGCAGCTCTATAGGGAGGAGTACCGAGATTTCAACCAGGGGGTAGCTTTTCTTCGCAACTTGTCCCTTCCTAGACTTTCGGCTGAGGCCTTGGCACAGCTTAATGTACCATTGCAGACGGCGGAACTTCAGGCCGCGATTGCGCGGGGAAAGACTCACAAGGCCCCTGGCCCCGATGGGTTCAGTATGGAATATTACAAAATCTTGGCCCCGCAGCTGGCCCCATCTATGGTAGTGATGTTTGACGAGGCCCGGCGACAGGGTATTTTCCCACGGGATATGCGCAGTGCGGATATCACGGTGATCCCGAAGCCAGGGAAGGACTTGTTAGAGCCGGCTTCCTACCGCCCAATCTCTCTCATTAACTGTGACATGAAACTTTTGGCATCCGTCCTGGCTGCTCGGCTTGCGCCCTTCTTACCGTCTCTGGTTGACTCCAGCCAAGTCGGTTTTGTGCAAGGGAGAGAGGCTTCTCGGAATATAGCCAGGCTACTGTTGGGAATGGAACACTGTTTATGTAATGAGGAGGCTCTCCTCTTGGTTAGCCTGGACGCCGAGAAGGCGTTTGACAGAGTGGCTTGGGTCTACATGTGGGAAGCATTGTCTGCTTTTGGTTTCCGTGGGGATTTTGTGGGATGGTTGCAAGCGCTGTATGCTCGGCCCATGGCCCGTGTGGGCTCGAATGGTGTCTTTTCAGAACCTTTTGTGCTTGAGCGCGGCACGCGGCAGGGCTGCCCTCTGTCTCCGCTTCTTTTTGTGCTAGCCTTGGAACCACTTTTGCGGGCGTTGCGGTTGGACCCGGAGATCACTGGTATGCGCCTTGGCGGTGAGGAGATCCGTGTTAGTGCCTTTGCGGATGACATGTTGTTGAGCCTAACGAAATTGCCGCGGTCCCTAGTGCGTGCCCTTGATCTGATACAGGAATTTGGCGCTTTCTCGGGCTTGAAAGTGAACGTTCTGAAGTCGGAGGCGCTCGATGTTGGCGGGAGGGTTCGTCCGCGGTGGGAAGGCACCTTCCCAGTGGTGTGGGCGGTCGGGACGATCAAATATTTGGGGATTCATTTGCCTGATCTGCCTGAGCGCCTGTACCATGTCAATATCCCTGGTTTGTTGGAGAGAAGTACTCGAATTTTTGCTGGATGGCGCAACCTCCCTTTGTCGCTAAGAGGACGAATTGCTTTGTTTGTCATGGTGGAATTCCCCAGGTGGCTTTATGTGTTACGCATGTTGCCGTTATGGATCCTGGATAAAGATTGGAAACGTTTTGAAACAGATCTGCGCGGTTTTTTGTGGGGGGGTCGGAGGGCGCGTATCCCCCTTCGAGCTCTGATGAGTCGTCGAGAGGAGGGGGGTTTGGAAATGCCTTCTTTGCGGCACTATAATCTTCGTTATTTGGCTCGGCATATACGGGCGCTGTTGGAAGGGGAAGGGTGTGCCCCGGTTCGGCAGTTGCGGGAGGCACTGGCTCCCTATCATGGTCTTTATCTCTTACATGTTGGTCAACTCCCCCGGACGCTCCGGACCGGGATCGGTGGGGGTTATCTGGGGGCTCTCCGTGCGGCTTGGAAGGTGTTATGTCAGCGATTTGGGTGGACTTGGACTCGGTCTCCGCTGTTGCCGCTGGTGGGTAATCCGGATTTTGTTCCCGGATATACGCGCCCCAATATCTTCTGGCACTGGGGGGAGAGGGGTCTCGTGTGTTTTGGTGATTTTTTCTCGGGCGACGATGGCATCTTGGATAGTTTCCATCAGGTACAACGCCGATTTCAGATTCGTAGACAGGACTTTTATGGCTATTTACAGGTTCGCTCATATTTAACTTCGGCTGGGGGGGTCGGGGGTGGGACGAGTCGGCCGGTTTCGGCAGCGCCACGGATAGTTCTGGAACGGCTAGTAGAGGGGAGAGCAGGGAGCCGACAGTACGCGCCGTGCTTCGGCCCTACGGGGGCCCAGGGTTTCTGCAGACGCTCTCGGACAGGTGGCGCGCTGATGGGATT
The DNA here is from genome assembly GCA_033557465.1 of Ichthyophis bannanicus. NCBI lineage: Eukaryota > Metazoa > Chordata > Amphibia > Gymnophiona > Ichthyophiidae > Ichthyophis > Ichthyophis bannanicus. Next base: position 366,793,773 of record CM066038.1, on the reverse strand, counting down.
GAGGAAATGACGATGGAGATGCTGCGGGTAGCTTTTGAGGGCATCCCGCATGGGCCGGTGTGGGTATATCTCCAAGAAATGCAGTACAAATTCCTATGGCGGGCGTATGCTAGTGCTCCGTGGGCCTATGCCGTTGGTTTGCAGCCCTCTCCTCTTTGTGAGTGGTGCAGGGATGGTCCCGGAACATTGACCCACAAATTCTGGGGATGTCCGAAGGTGCGTGCACTATGGATGCAAGTTTGTGCTAAACTTCAAGGATGGTTGCGGTTGGGCGTGGTTATGCAACGTGAGGTTTGTTTATTTCATAACTGGGAGCTGGGCTATGAGCGGCTCTCACCTATGCACAGGGCGCTACTTGAGAGGGGGTTTCTGTTGGTCAAACGGACCTTGTTGAAGCATTGGGTGGCTTCCGCACCTCCTTGTTTGGTGTTCTGGGAGAACTCTATGCTAGATTTGTTTTGCATGGAAAAAGCCACCGCTCAACAGAAAGGAGACAGGTGTTGGGAGGGGTTTTTGGGAATCTGGTCCCCTCTGATTTCTCAGTTATCCCCTCGGGGAAGAGGGGGACTGCTTAATGGGTAGTAGCTGTGGTCCCTATCGGGGGGATCTCCAAGCCACCATGTGTACCTACGCCTCTCCAGCGCTATGGCCTGTCATTCTCTGTAGGCTGGGAGACCTGGATGGACACCCTGTTGATTTCTGTCTACCCCACTGCTGTGCTGTCTGCTGTGCCTCCTGCCTTCATGTACTGCTTTGCTCCTTTGCTATATTACTCTTGGGTCGCCCTGTGCTGATGGGAGGGGGGAGGGGGGTGGGAAGGGGGAGCTGTTTCAGCTCGCAGGCCTCTGGCGCTCAGAGCCCTGCGGTGTTTTGTTTTGTGTGATTTTGTTTGGTTTTGTTGTTCCATGGGGAGGGGGGATGGGACTTCGCTGTTTAATCTTTAGCTGTATGTACTTTGTGTGAAAACTTCAATAAAAATGATTTGAAATAATACATTCCAGGCCTCCAGCTCCTGAGGTAGCAAAACAGCCCCAGAACATCATGGAGCCTCCACCATATTTTATTGTAGGAAGGTGTTTTTTCCTTATAAGCTTCATTTCTTTGCCAGTAAATATATTGCTGGTCTGCATTGCCAAAGAGCTTAAGTTTGGTTTCATCTGTCCACAGAACATTTTCCCAGAAAACTGTGGTTTCGGAAGGTGGATTTGGGCAAAGATCAGGCGTGCCTTTTCATGTCTATTTTTGAGCAGTGGGGTCTTCCTTGGCCTTCACCCATGAAGAACTTCTTTGTTTAGTGTGTGGTGTATGGTGTGGGTTGAAACCACCACTCTAGACTGTTCCTGGTTAGCATTAATGTGAATTACCCAACCAGAGCTGGAGCCTTCCCCATAGATGTTTGAAGTTGTGGTCATGTTGCTAAGGTCCAGTTTAACTCTCTCCAGATGTCATGCTCAAGTGACTTTCCCCATAAATAAGAAAATTATTATACTAATAATAAATTAAAATGATTGATAGAGAGAATTAAGTTAAAATTATTAACAATTATTTATTTAAAAAGACATAAAGTAATAAATTATTTAAATAAGTCAAGTTTCTCCCTTTAACCTGAAACCCAAATAGCTTAAAAGTTTGATTTTCTTTACAGATGATCAACATCAACTCAGTGGATATTTGCTTTAAATCATCAAAATCAGACTCTTAGGGGCATGTTTACTAAACCATGGTAAAGAAGCAGTCTTTTCCGTGCAGTAACAGCAGTGATAAGGGGTTACCGTGTGCTAAGTGTGCTGAGTGTGACACAGGCATTCCGGCGTTAAGGGGTGCTAGTGGACACTTACCATGCGGTAACAGGACATTAAGGGGTGGTAGTGGACACTTACCATGTGGTAATGGGACATGCTGATGTTGAAGCTTTGGTGGGAGTGTCTGACTTGTATTTAGTGGCAGTTACAGAAACATGGTTCACAGAAAACCATGACTGGGATGTAACTATACCTGGCTATACTTTATTCAGAAAGGACAGGGAAGGAAGTAGGGGAGGAGGAGTGGCACTATATGTAAAAACTACTATTAAAGCTTTGGAATTACAAAGTTTAAAAGGGAGAGAGGAGGCACTGTGGGTTAAACTAGAAAGAGGGAAAGAGAAATCTATTTGCATTAGCGTGATATACAGATATCCTTCACAAGAGGAAGAGGTGGACAGAGAGTTAATTGAAGACATATGCAGTATTACTAGGAAAGGGGAAGTGCTACTAATAGGGGATTTCAATATGCCAGATATTGATTGGCACATTCTTGCTGCAGTATCATTTAGAAGTAAGGAGATCCTGGATTCTCTACAGGGAGAGCTATTCAGGCAGTTGGCAACAGACCCACACGTGAAGGGGTCATACTGGACTTGGTGCTTACCAATGGTAAAAGTGTTTCTGATGTTATAGTGGGAGATAATTTTGCATCCAGTGATCACCAGATGGTGTGGTTCAGTATTAGGACTAGGGCTGTTAGAATCCATTCAAAAGCGAGGGTCTTAGACTTTAGGAAAACTATATTTGCCAAGATGGGCCAATACCTCAGGGAGTCGTTAGCGGGATGGGACAGCTGGGGGATGTAGAATAACAGTGGGCAAAACTGAAAGGGGATATTTTAAGGGCCAACAACCTTTTTGTTAAAATGGTAAATAAAGGTAAAAGGTAAAGAAGACTGCTATGGTTTCGAAAGAAGTAGCTGAAAAGGTGAAGAAAAAGAGGGGGGCCTTCATGAAATGCAAGAGATCACAGAGAGAGGAAGACAGGCATCTCTATTTGGAAAAACTTAGAGAAGCTAGCAAAGTAGTCAGGAAAGCAAAGATTCAAAAAGAGGAAGAAATAGCCAATGCAATAAAATAGGGGGATAAGACATTTTTCAAATATGTTAGTGAGAAGAGGAAGGGCAAAAGTGGTATTGTCAGACTCAAGGGTGAAGGGGAGGAATATGTAGAAGCTGATGAGGATAAAGCGGAATTGCTTAACAAATATTTCTGTTCTGTGTTCACAGATGAAGAACCAGGAGCAGGACCTCAGAAACACCCACAAACAGGAATAGAAGCGAGGGGCATCTTGAAGAATTTTCAGAAGACTGTGTTCGTGAGAAACTAGCTGAAGATAAAGTAGACAAAGAGATGGGACCGGATGGGATACACCCTAGAATACTGAGGGAACTTGGGGATGTTCTAGCAACTCCACTGACTGACCTTTTCAATGCCTCATTGGAGTCGGGAGTGGTGACAAAGGACTGGAGAGAGGCTCATTTGGTGCCTTTACACAAAAGCAGAAGTAAGGATGTGGCTGAAAACTACAGGCTGGTTAGTTTAACTTCGATGGTGAGTAAATTATTGGAAACACTGCTGAAAGACAAAATAGTGAGGTTTCTGGAGTCCAGCAGATTACAGGATCCGAGGCAGCATGGATTCATCAGAGGCAGGTCTTGTCAGACAAATCTGATTGATTTCTTTGACTGGGTGACCAGGGAGTTGGACCGAGGGAGAGTCCTTGATGTGGTTTATTTAGATTTCAGTAAAGCCTTTGACACCATTCCTCACAGATGACTTATAAACAAACTGAGCACCCTAGGGATGGACTCTAAAGTTACTAATTGGGTTAGAAATTGGTTGAGTGGGAGGCGACAAAGAGTACAGGTAAATGGAGCTCACTCTGAGGAGAAGGAAGTTACCAGTGGTGTGCCCCTGGGATCTGTCCTTGGTCCGATTCTGTTTAACATTTTTGTTCGTGATATAGCGGAAGGGCTGTCAGGTAAGGTTTGCCTCTATGCAGATGATACCAAAATTTGCAATAGAGTAGACACCCAGGAAGGTGTAGATAACATGAGGAGGGATCTAGCTCAGCTTGAAGAACGGTCTAGAATTTGGCAGCTGGGATTTAATGTTAAAAAATGCAAGGTTAGGCATTTGGGCTGCAGAAATCCAAGGGAGCACTATAGTGTGGGGGGGTGAAATACTTTTGTTCTCTAAAGAAGAGAGGGACCTTGGCGTGGTTGTGTCAGATAATCTTAAAGTAGCTAAACAGGTAGAAAAGGTTACAGCAAAAGCTAGAAGGATGCTTGGATGCATACGGAGAGGAATGGCTAGCAGAAAAAAGGAGGTGATAGTGCCTCTGTATAAGTCTTTGGTGCAACCTCATTTGGAGTATTGTGTGCAATTCTAGAGACTGCACCTTCAAGAGGATATAAACAGGATGGAGTCAGTACAGAGGGTGGCTACCAAAATGGTTAGTGGTCTTCATTATAAAGCATATGAGGACAGACTTAGGATCTTAATATGTACACCTTAGAGGAAAGGTGGGATAGAGGTGATATGATTGAGATGTTTAAATACCTCCGTGGCATAAATGCACAGGGGGAGAGCCTCTTTCGATTGAAAGCAAGTTCTGTTATGAGGGGACATGGGATGAGGGTGAAAGGGGATAAATTCAGGAGTGATATGTGGAAATATTTCTTTATGGAAAGAGCAGTGGAAAAAAGGGGACTGTTGTAGTTGCTGATATGGAAGGACAGACTAGATGTGCCATGTGGTCTTTTTCTGTCATCATTTTTCTATGTTTCTAGGTTTCTGTATTGCGTTAATGGATGGTAATGGACACCTACCGTGCGGTAACAGGACATTTAGGAGTGGTAGCATACACTTACCGTGCGGTAATGGGACATGCTGTGAGAAAGTGTCTGGCATATACCTTAATGCAGGAAAGCCACTGGAGAAGGGGGGGCAGGGAAGCCTTTGGAGAAGGTATGGATACAAACACAATTGGTAGCTGATGGAGTTGACTCCCTGATGCCTGGCAATGTGGCCTATGCTGTTGACTAGGCGAGATAGGCAACTGCCTAGTGATGATGGTCAGTGTGGGTGTTGGCTGTGTCATGGGTGAGTTTTGGAGGCAGTGGAATAAGAGGAGGGAATGCAGCAGCGGGGGGCGCTGTGACAGGCATACAGTCCTAGATGCTCCTGAATGCATACACCGTGTCGTAAGCTACATTATAGTGTCTGTGAGGTGTGGACAGGTATCCTAATGTACTGTCAGTGTGTAGCATGCCATAGGCCAGGAGAGTGTCTGGGTGGAGGCAGCATGTTCCTGATGTGGGTAGCAAAGTGAGGATTTTACATGTGTGCTCATGCGGAGCAGTCACAAGAGAGGTGTGCATGATATGGCTAACTGTTCTAAATGACCCCTGATGCCCATGGTGGAGCAGTTTACTGACAGTAAGCTGCCCCACCATTGAATCTCCCTGACAGTCAAATGATGGGTGAAGGGCTGTTCCATGGATTTTCCAAGCAGAGAGTGCAATGTGTGTTGTGGGTGGATATATGGAATCATACAGGCCAAAAGCATTTGGTGTGTGTGAACCAAAAGTAGCAGTGCCATGGGCTACATGAAATACCATTTGTGCGGGTGGGACTCTTGCCTCAGCCTGTGCAACTGCAAGACAATACATTCGACAGAGTGGCATGATAGAAAGGGACAAGTTGAACCCATATGCCCCATGTAAGTATTGATTGACAGAACAGTGCAGGGAATGGCTATGCAATACGTGTTAGGTGCCTGAACGTATGAGATATATCCTCTTTATATAAAGCTGAAAGGTCACAATGATGGCAAAATAGAAAATGCATCCATACCAGTTGACCCAGACATCTGCTGCATATACTTCATTGACCAACTGCAATGCGCTGTGGCAGAGCTACTAAAGCCATGTTCACAAATGTCCATGATGGGGAATTCCATGTTGGGCTACTCAACATGTGGCCATAATGCATAGAAATGTAGAATGATTGTGTGCAGGCCACAGCAGAGCCAGGACTGTGCAAGCACACCCAGGCACAAAATGAACAAGTGGGAATCAAACATGGGACATTTGATAAAGAAAACATTGCACCAACCAGTAGGCTACACCTCCAAGAGTTCCAGGCAGTTATATAGAGCCTGTAGATCTCTGATCAAACTGTTTACTGTCTGCCGGCATAGGTTGGGCCCTCCACTACCCATGAGGTACTGTGCATGCAAAACAGTGGTCTGCAGCTGAAGAACCAATGGAGAATGCACTAATCCAGCATATCAGCTCAGTAAGATGCACTGTATGCATGTGCTACATGCACATAACAACAGCAGGCCGTGCTGCAGAGTGGTTTCAGTTGTCATCCTGAGGGTGAGAAGGGGTGCCCAACACCTGGTCCACTGAACCTGCACTGTTAGAGGTGATCTCTGCCAGCTGTGTTGTAGGTCCACATCACTGTTAGTGTTTAGCAAGTATTGTCTGCGATGTGTTAAGCTTTTTTTTTTTCTTGCATGCTCAGGGTAACAGGGGCAGCAGCAGCAACTCAGCCCTGTGTTCTGCCCATTGGGCAATAACCGTCCAGCAACAATGCAGGTTAGTGGCTAGTATCAATATGCTGCTGCCATGGCAATGGGGGTGTATAGGTTGGTATGGGGCTACTGCTACAGTCCTGTCAGGACCCCAGTGAGTAGGCCATGAATAACTGCTGCCCCAATCACTGTGGACTAACAATTAATTACAGCACAGGGCAGAAAGACTGCCCTTCTCTGGGCTGTGTCAGCCAAGCACAAACTAACTACAGTAGGTGTGACCACAAGCACTCTGCCTTGGGATACATCACATTGCAGACATAAAATGGTCTCTCTCTCCTCAATAAACACCCTTTCTGAAAGGTTTTGAATTGCATTAGGGTTCCTGCCGTTATGGTGCCTGCTTTAAGGGAGAAAGCCTTGTTCCCGCCCACTCCTCGCCCACTCCCCACCCATTGACCCCCACTCTCCACCCCATGTACGCCTTCTCTCCACCCACAGGGCACGCTACACTACTGGTGCCGTTAGCGCCCGCTAATGTGCCTTTTTGCACGTGCTAAGTGTGCACGTGCACAGTTAGCACACACTAACAGCACATTTGTTCCTTTACTGCTGTTTAGTAAACTTACCCCTTAATCCTCAGAAATTAGTTTTTTCTATTAAGCAGTTGCTATCTTTAAATATTAAGTTTTGATTCTTTGCGATTACCTGTCCTTGAGGAGACTTGGGAGACAGCCAACATGGCTTTAGCCAAGGAAGGTCTTGTCTTACTAATCTATTATGTTTTTTTGAAGGTGTGAATAAACAGCTAGACAAAGGTGAGTCGGTAGATATAAGGGTATGTTTACTAAGGAGTAGCCAAGTGGTTAGAGCTCTGGCTTGGGAACCAAGAGACCAGGATTCAATTCCCACTAGCACTCCTTGTGGCCTTGGGCAAGTCTCTTAACCCTCCATTGCTCATAAAAGTCCAAGTTATCAATGTCCTTGTTTAATGTACATTTACCTAGTTTAAGTTACAATGTAAACTGCTTTGATTGCAATGATAAGCAGTATAAAAAAACTGTTAGATAAATAAATAAGCAGCGGTAATGTCACCTGTAAAAAGTGCAGCGTTAATGATACTGACGCCATATAAGGCAGTGGGCAGGTAGGGGGTGTTCCAGTGTAAAGGTAGCAATGGCTGTTTAATTTGTGTTAAAGGGCTCCTTGGCCATTTAATGCACATTAACGGGACATTGCATATTAAGCTGACAAGGCACCCTAAGGGCCTTAAGGAGCCTTAACGTAAGGCACCTTAATTCAAGGTGTCTTAAGGGCTGTAAGGTGCCTTAAAGCCTTTAGTATGCCTTAAATCCCTTAGGGCACCTTGAATTAAGGTGCCTTAACCTAAGGTACTTTGGGTTAAGACACCTTAATTCAAGGCACCTTAAGGGCTTTAAAGTACCTTAGGTTAAGGCACCTTAGGTTAAGGTGCCCTAAGGACATTAAGGTGCCTTAAGTTAATGTGCCCTGAGGGCAGTAAGGTGCCCTAACGTAAATTGCCCTAAGGGCTGTAAGGTACTTCAAGTTGACAAGCATGAACTGTAAGGCATAAAAACAGATGTAACCCTAACACTGGAGAGAGCACCAAGGAAAGGCAATGAATAAGTGATGGAAGGAAGGAGAGGTGGGAGCTGATGGACCTGCCATATTTGCGGGCATCCTATGTGGCAGCCGGTAAAGTGGACAAACATGTTGGGGGCACCTGTACCGATGCACAGGGTGTTGGCAATGTAACGTGCTGCAATGACAGTGGGTGGCAGAGGATGGGAATACGTGTCCCCCAGTGGAGGCAGAGGTTGCAATGATAGGAGGACAGAGGAGTAGTGGTGCCATGCAGATCAGGCACAGGTGAGGCAAGCACAAAGAGCCACAATGCAGAAAAGGATACCAATGAAAGTCTGTTTCATTGGAGTAATTTTCATAAACTCTATAACATGACCCAAACTGCTTGTGAAAAGGATACCAGTGCAGGACATGGGGTAGCGGCCTGCACAAGAAGACAGGACTGTACACAGCTGACAGAGGCATATAGATGAGCTGAAGGATGGTTGGCAACTGAGGTGAGGATGTTATGGGCTGGCAGCACAGATCTGCAGAGATGTGACTGTGACAGGAGTGAAAATGATTTGAGTAGGACAGGCAGAAAAATGAGAACTAAGTGCAATTAAACCCATGACCCTTGTCTAGCGTGTCATTGTACTAACCAGTAGAATATACCTCCATGGCTCTTTGCACAGCAATGGCTGGAAAGAGAAAGACTGCAGGTCACTACACAAAATGTCAGCTGTGTGTGCCAGGATAGATTAATCCCACCGGTACCCATGATGCAATGCACATGCAGAACAGCAGTCTACAGCTGATCACCAAATGAAGAATGCACCTCTCCAGCACCTCAGCTTGGTATGAAGAACTGACAGTGTGTGATACTGGCACAGAACAGCTACAGACCATGCCACTGCACAGGTTCTGTGTTCACCCTGAGGGTGAGGATGGGCGCCCAGCATCAGGTCCGCAGTACCTGTGGTGCTAGAGATGAGCTGTGCTGCAGATCCCTGTTGCTACCTCTGTATGGCAAGTGTCTCCTGCAGTGGCACCTAGTGTCACCCTGTGTCTATCTGTATGTCTGAGTCATATTTAGCCCTGGGTGACTGGGATCTGCCAAGAATACTTCGTACCCAGTGTTGCAATGTGATTGTCATTGCCACCTATTATCAGGGCAGAGGGGGGGCCTAGACTCACATGAGGTATATGTAGTAATGCCTAATATATGGGCCTCTCTGGGGTCAAAGTGCTTTACAATATATGTCCCATGTCCCCAAATAAACCTTTTTGTAATTGAGGCAGTGGAGAGACATGTGGCACAGGCATGAAAAATAGCATTGCAACCATCAACCCCAGTCCGACGGGCCAGAGGCTGTCAACCAGGGGGGATCTGTACTTGGTACTCAGGCACTGGCAGACCAGCAGTAATGCTGAGAGTAGGCCCAGAAAGCCTCAGCTGCCACCCATGGAGGTCTGACATTCACCAGAAGAAGGAACAGTCAGACGGTATCTGCTGCACCCCACCAGGTGTTCCAGCCATGCACATACTAACAGTAGACAGTCCATACTGCAGAGGTTCTCAAATCCAGTCCTGGAGGGCCGCAAACCAGTCAGGTTTTCGGTATATCCCTAATGAATATGTATAAGATAGATTCAAATACAATGGAGGCAGTGCAAATATATCTCATGCATATTCATTAAAATATCCTGAAAACCTGACTGGTTTTCAGCCTTCCAGGACTGGATTTCAGTACCTCTGCCATACTGCATGTTCACAGAGCAGCTATGTGCACCCAGAGTTGGGATATACAGCACAGACACCCAGCAGGTGTCTTAGGGATTGGGCCCCAGAAAATAAAAAAGCACACTGACATCACTAGAGACAAATACTATACAGCACTACGTGGGAACATAACTGTGCCATGGTCACTGCTTGGTCAGAGTGAGAGTGTCCTTCCAGCATGACAAGCTGTGCCCACCCTATCCATGCAGGTGGTGGTGGGGCACTACAATATCCCAGCCATTGCCCTACCCCTGATGCAGACGCATCCTGCCCGATCTGCCCTGTCCGGGCCATACCCACAATACCTTGTTCCTCAGTTTGCACATTTGCAGGCTAATGCTGGCAACAGTATATGTATTGTGGGCCCAATGAGGAGTAGGAAGTCACACAACAATGGATATACATACACACACACCCAACTCCTATTGCAGCATTGTGCAAAGATAGGGGTGGTTGGCAACCCTGCTAGCCACACTGGTCCTAATCACAGTGCAGGCATTGCTAATGTGTGCAGGAGCTAGTAGTAGTACTCTGGTGATAACTGCTGCTCCCTGCCAGTGCCAACAGCCTTTCTCTCCATGAAGCTTTGGATAGTGGAGCCTGTGTGTGGGTGTTTGTATTCTTGTAGGCTGAAGCTTTGGGGACTGCACATGTTGATGTTGTATCTGCAATGTAGGGTAAAGTATAGGGACATGCTCTGCAGGATCCACAGCTGGGACCTGAACCTGTGATTCTCTGCTCCAAGGTACACTGGCAATGTGTATTGCACCACACTGTTGCCACAAAAATGTAGCAGTCCCTCGGGCTACCTTTGCTGTTCATCAGACAGACTTTGTTGCACTGCACACCACACACTGGAACAGGTCATGGCCTTGGTCCACTGCAGGCAGGTGCCACTGCCCCCTCCACTACCAACACCCCCCCCTACCATGCTGACATGCCAATATACTGTCAGTACTGATAGTGTTCAGTCATAGGGCATCCAATGTGCAGGTAGGCAGTTCCTAGGGTTCAGGGTCTGGGGTGCGGAGGCATACATGGACATCCACACATCCCACCCATCACCGCCTGACACTGTTATGTCCTTCCACATGGGGGAGAGATGGCTGGGGGGTGTCAGGTTTGTGATCTAGCAACTATTGGCTAGGGTGGACCTTAGATAAATTGTGTTATGCCAGCAGACTGTGGACAGGCTAGGGCATTCAATGCGGGTACAGTGTATCCAAAATGGACTACTGAGTGTATACATGTTTCAGACAATGCGTGGTCACACCCTGCACTGCCTTACCAGGGGCAGTAGAAAAAGGGTGTTCATTTAGCTGGGTTTACAAACATTTGGGGACATATCCTGGGGAAGGTACGTAGAACCTTGTTAGAGTGGTCCCCAGATGTGCACTGCTTGCCCCATTACAGGCATTGTGGTTCCTGTGTGATGTTTGGTATACCTACAGGGTACGTGCCCCTGGGTGGGACACTGTGGAACACAGACTACTGGCCATGTTTGACCTTGGTCAGCTGCTGTCTTGCTGTTTTCCAGTTTCTGGGTTCTTATGTGCCACCTAGGCGACTGCCTATTCTGCCCTTTGCCCCACCTGCCCCCATTGCATGTCCCACCTGCAGCCCCATTTGCACCATCACCATAGTGCCCTTTTATACTTGAGCACTATGCTGTTGCTGCAAATGGAACACTACTATCACTTTACTTGGGCTCCCTGTCTATGCTGTACATTGCTGACACTGAAATGGTCTCTCTCTCCTGCAAATATGCATTTACCGACAGGTTTTCACTGGTGGTAATGTCCCGGCGTTAATGTTCCAGCGTTAGTGTAGCAGGGGCCCCTCCATGCCCACTCCCCACCCATTGACCCCTTCTCTCTGCCTTCTCTCCAACCTCTGGGACAGTTACCGCCGCCGGTAAAGTTACCACACGTTAACATTACATCAGGTAATGTTATCACGCTGTAATATTACCTATGCTACATTACCGCACCTTAGTAAACATACCCCATAGTGTATCTGGATTTTCAGAAAGCCTTTGAGAAAAGACTTTTGGCAAAATTAAAAGGTCATAGGTCAAGGGATCGGAGGCAGTGTACTACTGTGGATCAGGAACTGGTTAAAAGATAAAAAGCAGAGGGTAGGATTAAATGGATAATTTCCCTAATGGAGAAACATGAATAGTGGAGTACCCCAGGGATCTGTGCTGGGTCCGCTGCTTTTTAACATATTCATAAATGACCTGGAAATGGGAATAATGAGTGAGGTAATCAGACTTGCAAATGACACAAAATTATTCAAAGTTGTTAAAACCCATGAGAATTGTGAAAAATTGCAAGAGGACCTTGATAAAGAGAAAGAACAACCCAAACTAAGGTTACACGATGCACATTTAGAACCACCACCCAGGAAAAAGATTTAAGCGTCATCATGGATAACATGTTGAAAGCCTCTGCCCAGTGTGCAGTGGCGGCCAAGAGAGCAAACAGAATGCTAGGTATCATAAGGAAAGGAATGGAGAATAAAACAAAAGATATTATAATGCCTCTGTATCATTCTATGGTGCGACTGCACCTTGAATATTGTGTGCAATTCTGGTCACCATATCTTATAAAGGATATAGCGTTATTAGAAAAGGTACAGAGAAGAGCCACCAAAATAGTAAAGGGGATGGAAGGATACCCCTATGAAGAAGGTTTGGGCTCTTCAACTTGGAAAAGAGATGGCTGAAGGAAGATATGATAAAGGTCTATAAATTAATGAATGGAGTGGAAGGAGTAAATGTAGATCAATTATTTACGCCATCAAAATATAGAAAGAATTAAGCTACAATGTAACTTATTTAAGACTAATAAGAGAAAATATTTTTTAATCTGGAATTCGTTACCGGAGGATGTAGTAAAAGCTGTTAGTGTAGCTGGGTTTAAAAAAGGTTTGGACAAATTCCTGGAGGAAAGGTCCATAAACCATTATTAAAGGAGACCCGGGATATCCACTGCTTGCTCCAATACAAGCATTGTGGATCCTGTGTCTTTTAGGAAAACTGCTAGGTACTTGTGACCTAGATTGGCCACTGTTGGAAACAGGATACTGGGCTTGATGGACCTTGGCCTGACCCAGTATGGCATTTCTTATATTCTTATGAGAAGTAAGCACAAACTTCTCTGAACTCTAATTTTAGTTTGTTCCTATAAATCACTGGGAAATGCATTGAATGGCATAGTTCATACCACTGGCATTAACGTTGGTGCACAGTTGTTTCTTTGGGGCTTGTTTACAAAGCCGCGGTAGCGGTTTCTGATCGTTATCGGAGCCGCGGCCCCATTGATTGTAAACAAGCCCCTTTGTCTTTTCTCTCTCTTTCTCTTCCTCATCCTCTCTCCCTCTGGGGTTAATGACAGCTCGCTTCCATCTTCTCCTAATTCTAGCCGAGGCTCCTGTGTAAAACCTACTAACCTAACTTTAACCAAAAGAAAAAGCAAAACCCTATCTGGCCTATTATGAGGTTTGTATTTATTTCATTTAAGTATGATATACCAATTTCAATAAAATCTGGGTCACAGGTTCATTCTACTAAACTGTTGCTAACTTAGAGACCAAACAAAAAGAATGGTAGGCTTCCCTGACTGTAGAGAGCTTGTTTTGCTGTTATACACTCTCACACTCAACACATGTACTTTGTCAGCCAACCATTCATTCTCTCTCTTTCATTGGAGCTTCATTCAGCAGAGATATTCATGGCCGTGTCTCTGTAAAGCGAATTAGCCTCTCACTTAATATTTCGGACTTGTACAGGTCTTGCTGAAACCTGGTTCTTATTAATCTCAGACTTTCTGGGTTTATGGAATTTTTCAGGCTTATCACACCTGAAGCCTCTTTAGTGGGACTTACTGTATATTCCATTAGTTGGAATTCCACCCTTACAATACCTGAGATGCTCCAGAATGAATTAAAATCCATTCAAACCATTTTCATTCTCAGTCATAGTGGCCAAAGTACGCAGACACTTATTAGAACCTACTGACTTCCGCACTAAATTCCAAGCCCTGGTCACGCCACTCTTTGATTATGCTAATATCATACTTCATGGTCTACCAGCATATGCACTTCATCTTTTACAAATGGCTTTAAATACTGCTGTCCGAACCATCTATGGAACGTCCAGATATGATCATGTTTCACCTCTTCTAATACAGCTGCATTGGCTACCAATTAACAATCGACTCAAATACAAAGTCCTCTTACTTTCATTTAAAATACTTCACCAGATCTCAGCTTCATCGCTGGAAAACCTCTTACATTGGACACCCGAAACCAGATCCAGGAGAACAAATATGGCTAATACCCTTACCATTCCAACTATGGGGAGAAAAAGCTCTCAATTTGCCAGAAGCAGAGCCTTCTCCTATTATGAACCGCTGCTCTGGAAATCGGGGTCACTTACCTGTAACAAGAGTTCTCCGTGGACAGCAGGATAAGTCATCCACACCAAGTGACGTCATCCGACGGCGCCGAAGACGGAAGTAGTCTCTCTCTAGCCCAGAAGGTGTTTTCCTTCTGGGCATGTTCGGGGGACCCCAGTTCTGAAAGAGAGAATGGGCCACCTGAGGCTTGAGGGACCACTTGTGGGAGTTGAGCTGCCGACTCAGTCTGTCGGCCAGCATGTTCTGTAGACCGGGGAGGTAGGAGGCCTGGAGGGTGCAGCGATGTGAAGTCGCGAAGGCCCAGATCTGAAGGGCTTCTCTGAAAAGGGTTCGTGATCCAGTCCCACCTTGTTTGTTGATGTAGAACATGGCCACTTGATTGTCTGTTTGCAGCAGGACTGTTTTGCCGATGATCATGCTCTGGAAGGTCGCCAGTGCATACCTCATGGCTCTGAGCTCGAGGAGGTTTATGTGGCACTGACGCTCCTGCGGTGACCAGGCTCCCTGCGTCTGTAGGTGGAGACAGTGTGCCCCCCAGACGACTGGCGAGGCATCGGTGGTGATGGTTAGTTGGTGTGCCGGTTGGGAGAGGGGTCTCCCGCATGTTAGGTTCTTTTCATAGGTCCACCAAAGGAGGGAAGAGATCACTGTTTTGTCTAGAGGGATGGTAGTCTCCAGGGACTGTGAGTGTTGGGACCAGCGAGCCTGTAGGTGCCACTGGAAGCAGCGCATGTGGAGCTTCGCTAGGGGTACTGTCTGGATGGCCGACGCCATGCCCTAGGAGGCAAAGGAGTATCCCTGCCGTAGAGGACCATCTTGATCGCACGAGGTGTGCTAGGACTTTGATGATGTTCATTCTCGGCCGGGGAAGGAAGGCCTTTGAGCGGGAAGTGTCTATTAACGCTACAATAAACTCTAGCTGCTGTGAGGGGTGGAGGTGCGATTTTGGGTAATTCACCAAAAACCCCAGGAATGTCAGCAGGGAGATGGTTGTTTGAGTTGCACGCTTGGCCTCCCTCGAGGAGGGGGCAGAAATAAGCCAGTCATCCAGATAGGGGAAAGCACAGAACCCTTGTTTGCGAAGTTGTGTGGCTGCCACCGCCACGCACTTCGTAAACACCCATGGCACGGGAGATAGGCCAAACGGGAGGACTTTGTACTGGAGGTGTCTCCCGGCAGCCTGGAAGCGCAGGTACTGCCTGTGATCCTTGTGTATGGGGACGTGTGTATATGCGTCCAGGAGATCCAGGGATGTGAGCCACTCCTTGGGTTGAATGAGGGGCAGGATGGTCCCGAGGGAGTGCATCCTGAATTTTTCCTTGGCGATGAATAAGTTGAGCTTGCGGAGATCGAGGATGGGCCTCATGCCGCCAGATTTCTTGGGAACTAGAAAGTACCTGGAGTAGAAGCCAGTGTTGATTTCTGCCTCCGGGACAGGCTCTATGGTGTTGGAAGCCAGGAGGGACAGAATCTCCGTCTCCAGGGAGGAGGTGGATTGTTTGCAGCACGGTATCGCCCGTTGTGGAGGTAGCGAAAGGAACTTTATTTGGTATCCATTGGAAATTATTGTTAGGACCCATATGTCCGTAGTAATGGACTTCCAATTTTTCAGGAACATGGCCAAGCTACCCCCCGTAGGGAGGTTGGCCCCAGTCTTCACATCAAAATGCCTGATTGGTCCTCCCTGGTGCTGGCTGAGATGTCTTTTGCTGCCTCCTTTCACGCTACAACACTATAGGTCGAATGACAGAGCAATCACTACTGATATTTAGATATGTTGTTATCTGCTCATGAATTCACCACTTGAAACTAAGAAAAATAATAAGAAAAAAATATGGTACTCCCACCAATCAAATACTGTGTACAAAGGTCTCAGTAGAAAACACAGCTGTTCGTAGAAGATTTTTTAGCATCACTCTTACTACATGCTGCTATTTACATCAATGACCTTTTCTTCTTGTACACATTAGCTGTTTTTTTTCTCTTTTTGTCTTTTTTTCTTGTAAATTTGCAATCAAGGACAGTTCCTCAAATAAAATCATATACAGACCATGTGGCAACGTATGAAATATTAGTACAACTAGTACTTAGCTTATGCACCACACAGAATGTCCTTCACTTTGCCGAGGTAAGGTCCTTCACTTTACTGGTTTCAAGTGGTGAATTCATGAGCCTCCTTTCACGCTGGCATGGCTTTTGCTTGTAGGATGCGTGAGAGGGTTGTGAATGTTGTTTATAGTGGGGCTGATGCCATTTTCGATAAGATCCATATTGGCGCTTGGATGATGAAAAAGAAAAGGGCTTCTGCTGGTAAGAGCTCTTGCAGGTAGGTCGTTCCAGGCCTTCGTCTGCGAGTGTCCGTAGCATCGTGCAGCGGTCCTTCAGCGCGTTGATGGTGTCATTGACTTTTTCCCCGAACAGGGTGTCCCCAGTGCAGGGGGCATCGGCAATGCGATCATGCGTGTCCACTCACAGGCCTGAAGCTTTGAGCCAGGCGAGGCATCAGGCAGAAATGGAGGTAGCCGCAGTGCGGGCCGCCGCATCAAAGGCATCAAAAGCTGCCCGCACCTGATGTTTCGTACACTCCTGCAGGTCTAGGAGAGTGGTTGAAGCAGCTGCCTGCATTTCCTGGTTGGAGGAGGAAATGGTTGCTTTGAGCTTCTCTATCAGGGTGTCCTGGTACAGGGCTTGTTGAAGCTGGTGGGCAGAGACTCTGGCACATAACATTGAACCCTGGAAGGTCTTTTTTCCAATGTCATCAAGAAGTCTTAAGTCTTTGCCAGGCAGGAAGTTGGATTGCGCCCGCGTGGACTTTGATCGCTTGAGTGCGGACTCCACAACTATGGAGTGATGAGGGAGTTGCATCTTGTCAAAGCCTGGAGAGGGCTGAACTTGATACTTCACATCCAGCTTCCGAGATACCGGTGTCCCTGAGGTGGGGTTCTGCCATAGGGTGAGTAGGTTCTCTTTTAGCAGAGGGTGGGGGACCTCCAGGAATTTTCTTGCAGGCTGAGTTTCTGGTTGCTGGTCAGCCATAGGCAGGCGCTGGGGAGACTTAGGGCATCTGCGACCTTACGGAGAAACTTGAGGTAGGTTAGGTCCTCAGGGATACTGGGCAGATCCGCTGGGTGTGCGGGGTGCTCCTAAACTGCGGTTGTGGAGGGGTCTCCTGAAGCTACAGATTCTGGAACAGCAGTGTCCTCTGTGTCATTGCAGGCAGGTTTGGAGTCCGGTGCGGGGGCAAGGGAGGGGCCCTCAGAAGGGGCCATGGGTGAGACATGGTGGGGGGTTCCTGCTGCCAGGTCTGTGGAGGAGTGGGCACACTGCTCAAACAGGCCTGAGAGGAAAGTTAAAATTTTTGCTCGCGCTTCTGGTGCTCCGGGGGGTCTGGGGACTGTGCTGGAGGCCTCTGCGTGTGGGGGGGAGTCTGAGTTGACTTGGGGAGTCAGCTGCCCCTAAAGGCTGTGGGGATCCAGGCTGTCTAGGGGGGGTAGCAGCAATGTGTTCCCGCCTAAGGCAGCTTGGGGAGGCATACCTGTTGGCCGTGTAGATTGAAGCATCACAGGAATCATGACTGCTGCTGTCCCTGCTGTCCAAGGAGGGAGAAAAACCGGCAGGGCTGTGGTGCCGGCGGCGGCTCCAGTCTCGTCGTCGCTGCTGCTTCCGGTGTCTCCGGGGGCTGTTAGAATCGCTTCTGCTGCTGCTGGTGCTGCAATGAGAGCGGCCCCCGTGGCGTCGGCGTGGGCCGGGATGATGCCTCCACGCTGAGCGTGATTGCCGGTGGTGGGAGTGTCCGCACCGAGATCTGCTCCTCCTGCGATGCTTCTCCCTGCGCCAACCAATGGTGCCGCGGGGGGCAGAGCTAGGAATGATGACGCTGTTCAAGATGGCCGCAGCCATGGGAGCCTCGTGGGAAGACAAAATTAATGCTGCCTCGGGTTGCCGGACATCCAGGAGGAGTACCCCAGAGGAGGAGAGAGGGTCTGGAATAGAGCGGCTGTGGAAGGAGGCCACTGATGGCGCACCCGGGGCTGCTGAAGCTGCTGGCGTCGTCGGGAGCAGCTGAGGGAGCATAGTCAGAGGCTGCACTGAAGTGGAGGCGCTGGCAGGGTTCAAAACGCTGTCGGGGGCTCCGGATGGGGCAGGAGACGGTGATCCTGGAAACAGTTCACGGAGCGCGTTCTTCCTGGATTTTCTTGCCCTAGTGGACATGCGGGCGCAATGTGTGCAATCCTCCACCCTATGAGAGACTCCGAGGCACCGCAGGCATCAATCATGAAGGTCGGTCGAATTCATCTTTCTGGAACAGACAAGGCATTTTTTGAAGCCTGGTTTAGGCTGTTTTCCAGGCATCTTGATTGTAGATCAGAATTGTGTAGGAGAGAGAGAAGGTCCATCTTGCTGGCAAGGTGGAAGAGGTAAAAGTGGCTGGCTAGGGGAGGGCCTAAGGGTAGGGCCAGTTGGAACATGCCCAGAAGGAATACGCCTTCTGGGCTAGAGAGAGTCTACTTCCGTCTTCGGCACCGTCGGATGACGTCACCTGGTGTGGATGACTTCATCCTGCTTGTCCTAGGAGAACTCTCTCCCTCCTCCTATCTGCCTCATCACTGACCTGTTAACCTTCCGCAAGGCAATTAAGACACATCTCCTCCAGCTTTCATTCGACCACGTTCCGTAGCTGCTTATGGCCTCCCTGCTAATGCATATCTATTTTCAGCCTGTAAATAGTTACCTACTTCAGGTCACATGTTAGCTATTCAGCTTATGGAAACATTCTATTTTTTTATTTATTTTATTTATTTATTTATTTACATTCTCTTATATACTGCGCTATTCTGCATCAGTGCGGTTTACATTGAACAAACTGAAATTACATCGAACAGGGTATATTATAACTTGGAGATAACTATTTTACAGGGAACATGGGCTATGGAGGGTTAAGTGGCTTGCCCAAGACCACAAGGAGCACCTGTGGGACTAGAAACCCCAGTCCTTCCGGCCCAAGGCTATTGTTATTCAAACATGTTCAATGTATTGTATACCTGTTCTATGTATTATTTGTACCTGTTCAATGTATTGAGTTGTTCTTATGTAAACCGAGCTGATCTTAAAAAGTGCGGCACATAAAACCAAATAAATAAATACACATTCTCTCCTCATACACACCACTCTCACTCATAAACAGCTCTAATTTTTACCATTAGACCATTAACGTAGGCTTTTAAGAGCCCTAGCCTCCCAGCCACTTAAACATAAGTCTGGTCACTTTGCTTCCCTGGTGGTCTCTACCTGAAAGAAGCTCAGGTATCCTAGGAAATACCTCCTAATTCCAGGAGGTAACCAAGGGGTTTCCATGGTGTATCTGGGGAAAATCAGTGGGGTGTCACATTTCAGCTTCCCTTTAAGCTTGAGATTCTGTCCCTAGGCTGTGATGGAAGTTGGCCATTTTGAATTGTTATCATGGTATTGTCAAGGCAACCCCATTAAACTATATAGAAAATCACATTTTAAAATAAATTATACTCAAAATAATGCTAAAATCACCTAAAACCCCTTTAAAAATGATCTCCACATTCTATTTACATTCCTACCCTTTTCTTGTCCCAAACACAAGCTGATAGCACCTCCTAAACCATTTAAATCACTTTTCTCATTAAAAAAATATTTCTCACCGCCGATTCCTCACCACTAATATAAATCTACCACTGAAATTCTTGACTATACCCTCCCATAGCTCCGAAAAATCACTTTTGTACCTTTATTCTGTGTTACTAAACATTTAGCAAATTAAGGTAATATCCATTTAAATTTTTGGGCACCCCTTCCCCCCACTGCTTTCCTTTACATCCCCTCTCTTTAACCCAATTCTTAAAAAAAAGTTCCGAAGTCCCCATCCTACTTGGTAAAACTTCCTTAAATAACATAGACACCGTCACTTTAAAAATTTAAAAATAAACTTAGGGGTATGTTTACTAAACTGTCTTAGGGGTATGTTTACTAAACAGCGGCGACGTTATCGCGTGATAAGTAATGTTATTGCGTGATAATGGCGCATTACCGTGTGATAACGTCACGTATCGCGCGATAACGTCACGTATCGCGCGATAACGTCACGTATCGCGCGATAACGTCACGTATCGCGCGATAACGTCACGTATCGCGCGATAACGTCACGTATCGCGCGATAACGTCACGTATCGCGCGATAACGTCACGTATCGCGCGATAACGTCTCCGGTGGCGTTAAGATGCGCAGAGGGTGGAGTAAGGCTCCCCAGAAGGTGGAGATAAGGGGTCAATGGGCGGAGAGTGGGCGGGGAGAGGCCCCAGGCACACTAACGCTATGAAATCAGGGTCTGAAAATTAATGCCTCTGAAAACCTTGTGTTAGAGGCACATTTGCAGGAGAGAGAAACCAGTTCAGTCAGCAATGTACAGCAAAGGCAGGGAGACCCAGAAAGTGATAGTAGTGATACATGTGCAGTAACAAAACATGCAAAAACCTGAGTGGAGGAGTAGCCTAGTTGTTAGAGCACTGACTTGGTAACCAAGCAACCAGGGTTCAATTCCCACTAGCACTCCTTGTGGCCTTGGGCAAATCACTTAACCCTCCATTGCCTCGGAAGAAAGGCCTGGCAATCTGCTTCGGGTGACACTGCCAAGAAAACCCAGGAGCTTCTGGGTTGCCAGGAGTCAGGACTGACTCAAAGGCACACATTGCATTGCAATGACCAGAACCAAAATATAAATACAAAACACCGAGCTGGCCAATAGAAAAAACATTGATAAATGGTAATCAACACTACCCATAAAGAATAAAAAGGAAGATGTCAGTTCTGATTCACCCACAAAGTGAAGGTTCCAACATAGATAGTGCTGATGAGAGTTTGCTGCGGTGCATATTGGGCAGCTTGCTTATGTGGCTTTTACATGTGCAGCAACAGCAGCCCAAGTACAAAAGGGTACGATGGTGAGGCTGCAAATGGGGTACAGGGGGCTGCAGGCGAGACATGCAGTGGGGCAGCTGGGGCACAGGGTGGATTAGGCAGATGCCTAGGTGACACATAGGAATGCAGAAACGGAAAACCAGCAAGCCAGCAACCGACCAAGGGCAAACATGTCCACGAGTGTGTGTCCCACAGTGTCCCAGGGGACAGTACCCAGCAAGTACCCCAAAGGGCACATAACATTGGCAGGCAGTGCCGGGGGGAAGTGTGGATGTCTATGCAGGCACCCCTACCCCATATCAGGCACCATAGGCAGCCACTTACCAGCACACTGGATGGCCTGGGACTGCGTACCACCAGCACCACCAGCACAAGGGCATGTCAGCATGGTGGCGGAGAGGTGCTGGTGGTGGAGGGGGCAGTGGTATCTGCCCACAGCAGACCAAGGCCAAGCCCTGTTTAGGTGGGCACCATGCACTGCAACAGACAAGGTCTGTCTGACAAACAGTCATGGTATCCCCAGGGAATGATTTGCCTCTGTGGCAACAGTTCGGTGCAGTATACACAGCCAGTATGTTCAGGGGCAAAAGGTCACAGGTTCAAGTCCCAGCTGTGGCTCTTGCAGACCATGTCCCTATATTTTACTCAGTACTAAACCGCAGGGCCGGATTTACCTATACGCCATGTACGCCATGGCGTAGGGCCCACAGCTGGCAAGGGCCCACAAAAATAGAACAAATTAGCTTTTTTTTAAAAAATAAAATTAAAAAAAAAACTGCTGGCTGCCGCTGCGGGGCCCCCTCTGCTGCCGCGGCAGCATGGACTGACCCGCGGGGGCCTCCTCTGCAAGCTGAATCCGTCGGTCCATCGGTCCCTCCCTCCCTCCCTGCCGGCTTTGAGAGGCGCAAAGGGAGAGTGTCTCCCTCGCGTCTCTGTTAAGCCCGCAGGGGCTGATGGGAAATTTCCCATCAGCCCCTGCGGGCTTAACAGAGACGCGAGGGAGACACTCTCCCTTTGCGCCTCTCACAGCCTGCATGGAGGGAGGGACCGACGGAATGACGGATTCAGCTTGCAGAGGGGGACCCCGCGGGTCAGTCCATGCTGCCGCGGCAGCAGAGGGGGCCCCGCAGCGGCAGCCAGCAGTTTTTTTTTTAAATTAAATTTTACTTTAGGCCGATGGGGGGGGGGGGGGTAGGACTGGTAATGGGCTATTGGGGGGGGCTGGGGCTGGGGCTGGAAATGTGCTGGGGGTTTAAGGCTGGAGGTGGGCTGATGGGGTTAGGACTGGTCATGGGCTGTGGGCTGTTGGGGGGGTTTAGAACTGGTAATGGGCTGTGGGCTGATGGGGGCTGTCTGGTAATGGGCTATGGGGGGGCTAGGACTGGAAATGGGCTGGGGGGGGTTAAGACTGGAGGTGGGCTGATGAGGTTAGGACTGGTAATGGGCTGTGGGCTGTTGGGGGGGTTAGAACTGTAAATGGGCTTTGGGGGGGTTTAAGACTGGAAATGGGCTGTGGGCTGATGGGGGCTGTCTGGTAATGGGCTATGGGGGGGCTAGGACTGGAAAGGGGCTGGGGGGGTTAAGACTGGAGGTGGGCTGATGGGGTTAGGACTGGTAATGGGCTGTTGGGGGGGTTTAGAACTGGTAATGGGCTTTGGGGGGGTTAAGACTGGTAATGGGCTGTGGGCTGATGGGGGCTGTCTGGTAATGGGCTATGGGGGGGCTAGGACTGGAAATGGGCTGGGGTGGTTAAGACTGGAGGTGGGCTGATGGGGTTAGGACTGGTAATGGGCTGTGGGCTGATGGGGGGGGTTAGGACTGGCAATGGGCTATGGGGGGCTGACTGGAAATGGGTTGATGGGGTTAGGACTGGAAGTGGGCTGATGGGGGGTTAGGACTTCTAATGGGTTATAGGGGGGGCTTAAACTGAAAATGGGGTGATGGGGGGTTAGGACTGTAAGTGGGTTGATGGGGGGCTACTAGGACTGGTATTCGGTTGGGGGGTTGCTAGGACTGGAAATGGGCTCATGGGTGGCTAGGACTGGAAATGGGCTGATGCAGGGACTAGAAGGGAATGGATGCTGGGTGAGGCTGGAACTAGAAGGGAGCTGATGTTGGGGGAGGATTAGAATGGGATGGGGCTGGAAGAGTAAAATGGAGAAGGGAAAAATATTTTGTGTGGGAGGGATAAAAAATCTACAATTGGCCGGGTATTGGGAGAGTAAGTGGGGATTGAGGATGGAGGGGTAAAATTTGAGTGGATGAAATAGGAATGAGGAAAGAGCAAAAGGAGAAAGATTAGTATGTTAAAGCAGATGTAGAGAGAGAATGGAAAAAAACTAGAAGAGAGAAGAAAGGACAAATGGACAGCAGACGATGGAGAGTTAGCAGAAGACACGAAGAAACCAGAAGAAAGTGGCTGGAGCAATTGCAGCTGAAAAAAATGCACAAAAAGTAGAAAAATATCTCTTTATTTTGAATTTATTAATTGGAATATTGTCAGCTCTGGTAAATGTGCATCATTAACGTCTGCGCTTTGTTTAGTACAAGAGCAAATTAATGTATAGTTTTATTTCTACAGTGTTGTACATTCCAAGTTTGGCTTTTGGGATTCCCAGTTTAATTATTGTCTTCCTGTTTCTAAATTGTGATTACTTGTTTGGTGATGGTCTATGTTCTGCATGTGTAACTGAGCTGAGGTGTTCTGTTTATATAATTCCTATTTGACATTGCCAATTATTCTCTTTCCCCAGTAGGGCATGTATTGTTGTTCTCTGAAATGTATTGGTTTAATATTTGCAGTGTTGCCTTTTGATTGGTAGAGTATGGTGCTTTGTGAGTCCTGGTAGTGCTGTTAGGATACGGTGGGTTTGCTATGGGTTCTAAATGGGCAGTGTTTGTAGCAGTTCCTAATGTGTCTGGCAGTTGGCACTGGATTATAGTAATGTAGAAATCTTTTAGTCTTTCTTTATCCATACACTCATTAAGAGGCACGTTTACTAAAAGTTAGTATATGGTAACATTATGCAAATATTTATGCAAATGAGGCCCCTTATGCAAATGAGGCCCCGCACCCCCCTTGGGCCGCCCCTGCTGGGGGCCCATAATTTTTGTTGGCGTAGGGCCTCACTCAAGGTAAATCCGGCCCTGCTAAACCGTGGTAATAAAGACGGAACCTTTATTGCAGATAAAATAAACACGCCATAAATGCCTATATTTTACCCTACAGAGCACATACACCATAAACATGTGCAATCCCTACAGCAGAGTTTCCCAACTGCAGTCCTGGAGGGCCAAACACCATTCAGGTTTCCTGCTGTCCCTAATAAATATGCCTGTGATGCATTTGTATGCACCACCCCCATTGTATGCAAATGTATCTCATGCATATTCATTAGGGACAGCATGAAAACATGAACCATGTTGGGCCCACCAGGACTGGAGTTGGGAACCTCTGACCTAGAGCAGCGGCCAACAGGGGCACAAACACCCACACCCACAGGCTCCATTATCCAAAGCCTCATGGAGAGTCAGGCTGTTGGGCCCTGCGCAGAGCAGCATCTACCAATACTAGCACCTGCATACCTAAGCACTGCCGTCTTAAACTTGGACACATATTCCACATATATCAAAAGGTTGCTATGATTAATGTCAGATAACAAATCCTAAGTTAAACACAATTTGTTGACAGAGGTTCATCATAGCAACCTTTCTGATATCTGTGGAGTGTGTTTCAGCTTTTGTTTCTGACAGTGCTCACCACCCCGGGGAGTGACCCTAACAGTACTGAGTACCATAGCAATGCCTGCACTGTGCCCAGGACTGGTGTGGCAGCCAGGGCTGCCTACTACCTCTATATTTGCACAATGCTGGCATAGGTGTGGGAGTGTGTTTATGTCTATCCAGTGTGTTGTGGCTGCCTACACCTTACTGAGCCCACAGAGCTTGCACTTTTTCCAGTGTTAGCCTGTCAGTGTGCATAATGAGGAGCAAGGTACTATGGATATGGCCCGGACAGGGCGGCCTGGGCAGGATGCATCTGCACAGGATATAGGGAAATGGCTTGGACATTGTAGTGGCCGACCACCACCTGCATGGACAGGGTGGCCACAGCATGTCATGCTGGGTGGGGGGGTCACTCTCACCCTGACTGAGCAGTGACCATGGCATGGCTAGTTTCCCCCATAGTGGTATGCGATATTTTTCTCAAGTGATATCTGTGAGTTCCCTTTTCTGGGGCCCAATCACTGACATACCTACTTGGTGTGTGTGCTTACGTCCCATTTTTGGGTGCACACAGTTTCTCCAGAAGCATGCACTATGTACTAGCTAGCAGACTGTCTGCAGTTAGCATGTGTATGGCTGGAACACCTTGCAGGGTGCAGCGGGTGGAGACTGATTGTGCACCCTGCTGGTGAATGTCAGGTTGCAGTGGGGGGCAGCTGAGCTTTCCCAGGCCTGTCTGCCAGTGCTCTCAGTGATGCATCCAGATCTGCATTGCCTTCCCTGTAGCGTGCCTATTCACCAGCAGGACTGGGGTTGATGGTCCCCTCTACTGCCACCATTGCAGAGATGTAGAATGTGGATCTGTTGATGAGTGATCCTGTCCCCGACCCTGACCCACAGAGGGCGGGTTGGGTGGTGCTAAATAATCCGCTTTTAGATCCCAACACCACCCTTCTCTTATAACATGTGACCATCGCACGAACATGTGACCATAATACCAACACAGGATATGCACTATTCTGGGTATATCATAGTCCACAAGGGCTAGACATGACTGGGAAATACAGATGGACACAGGTGTATCCTAAGCGTGTCTGCAAGGACTACCTATCACACACTGGCACTGATGGGGACCTGCAGCCCAACCTATCTCAGCCAACCCAGGCGCTGTGGACCTGGTGCTGGGCGCCCCATCTCACCCTCAGGGTGAGCACAAGAACCACACAATGTCACGGTCTGTAGCTACTCTGTGCCAGTAACACACACAGTCAGTTCCCCCTACCAGGCTGGGGTGCTATAGAGGCACATACCCCATCTTGTGATCAGATGTAGGCTGCTGATCTGCATGTGCAATGCATCATGGGTATGGGTGGGTTTACCCTATCCTGGTAACCACAGCAGACTGTTTGTGTGGTGACCTGAAGTCTTTCTGTAGCCAGCCAGCAGTGTGTTAGACACTATAGAGATGTAGCCCACTGGTTACTTCAATGCCTACAGGAGCAGAGGTCATGTGTTTTATCCTACAGTGGTGTTCTTTAATAAGGCTGTCTGAGACTTTTCCTTTTAATCTACATCATTGCTGCCAGCAGAGACACCCTCACAGTGCTGTAGCCTAAGGTGCCTCATAAGGAGTGCTGGGAAAGGACTCGTGGAAAGTGACATTGAAAAAGCAAAATTGCTAAACAAATACTTCTAAAGAAAATCCTGGAGATGGACCAGCTGTGACTCCCAAATATAAAAATTGGAATGAAGTAGATACAACACTATTCAGAGAAGATGAGGTGTTAGAAAAACTTGCTAAACTGAAAGTGGACAAAGCCATGGGACCAGATGGGATACATCCCAGGATACTGAAAGAGCTCAGAGAAGTTCTTGCAGGATCGTTAAATGATGTCTTCAACAGATCCTTGGAAACAGGAGAGGTTCCTCAGGACTGGAGAATGGCTGATGTTGTACCTCTACATAAAAGTAGTGACAGGGAAGAAGTGTCAGACTACAGGCCTGTGAGCCTTACCTCAGTGGCGGGAAAAGTAAAGTAGGCGCTCCTGAAAGAGCGAATAGTGAACTTTCTCAAAACCAACAGGTTGCAAGATCCGAGGCAACATGGTTTTACTGAAGGATGGTCTTGCCAAACAAATATGATTGAGTTCTTTGACTGGGTGACCAAGGAACTAGATCAGGGGCATGCGATGGATATCATCTACCTGGATTTCAGCAAAGCCTTTGATACTGTTCTTCATAGGATGCTTGTCAATAAGCTCAGTAGCTTGGGGATGGGTCCCAAGATGGTAAACTGGATTAGAAATTGGTTGACTGACAGACAACAGAGGGTGATGGTAAAGAAGTGAAAGGAAGGTGATTAGCGGGGTGCCCCAGGGTTTGGTCCTGGGCCCGGCACTGTTCAATGTATTTGTGAGTGATATTGCTGAAGGACTGAATGGAAAGTCTGTCTTTTTGCAGATGACACAAAAATTTGCAACAGAGTGGACTCCCCCGAGGGAGTGGTTAACATGAGGAAAGATCTACAAAAGCTGGAAGAATGGTCTAATGCTTGGCAACTACGATTTAATGTGAAAAGGTGCAGTGTCATGCACTTGGGTAGCAGAAATCCAAGGGAAATGTATGCGATAGGGGGCGAGAGGTTGGTATGCACGGTTCAGGAGAAAAACCTTGGTGTGATTATCTCTGAAGATCTCAAGGTGGCAAAACAGTGCAACAAAGCGGTGTCAAAAGCCAGGAGGATGTTGGGCTGCATACCAAGAGGGATTACCAGCAGAAAGGAAGAGGTACTTATGCCACTGTACAAGTCGCTGGTGAGGCCTCACTTGGAATACTGTGTTCCGTTTTAGAGACCATATCTTGCAAAAGATGTAAAAAGACTGGAAACTGTTCAGAGGAAGGCGACCAAAATGATTTGGAGTCTACGTCAGAAGCCTTATGAGAAGAGACTTGAAGACCTAAATATGTACACTTTGGAGGAGAGGAGGGACAGGGGAGATATGATTCATACCTTTAAATACTTTAAGAGAAATGATGAACAAACAAACCTCTTCCAAAGACGGGGAAGCTGTAAAACTAGAGGGCATAACATGAAGCTGCAAGGTGATAAATTGAAAGGCAATGTCAGGAAATATTTTTTTCACTGAAAGGGTGGTAGATGCTTGGAATGCCCTCCCGATGGAAGTGGAGGGGGCAAACACGGTGACAGAATTCAAAACGGCATGGGACAAACACAGTGGATCCCTTTACAGCAACAGGATAAAAACAAAATAAACTGAAACATATAACTTGTGAACCATCTAACATCTCAACAAATAGGGGTGTCCTACATAGAGTGGTGGGTTTACCCCTAAACAAAGACATGGAGAGCAGTGGCCTGCAACTACTCTTGCCATCTTGCTGGGCAGACTAGATGGACCATGCTGGTCTTTATCTGCCGTCATCTACTATGTTACTATGTATATTACTATGTATAAGGCACCCTATAAAGCGCCCTATAAGGCGCCCTATAAAGCGCCCCATAGGGCACCCTATAAAGCGCCCTATAAGGCGCCCTATAAAGCGCCCTATAGGGCACATTATAAGGTGCCTTGGCAGACAGGGCACTTTATAATGTGCCCTATGGAGTGCCTTATAGGGCGCCTTATGCGGCACCTTAGGTTACACTCCACAGATATCAGAAATGTTGCTATAATGAATCTCTGTCAACAAATTGTGTTTAACTTAGGATTTGTTATCTGACATTAATCATAGCAACCTTTTGATATATGTGGAATGTGTGTCCAAGTTTAAGAGGGTATTGCTAAGGTATGCAGGTGCTAGTATTGGTAGATGCTGCTCCACGCAGGGCCCAACAGCCTGACTCTCCATGAGCCATTGGATAGTGGAGCCTGTGGGTGTGGGTGTTTGTGCCCCTGTTGTCCGCTGCTCTAGGGCAGAGGTTGTCAACTCCGATCCTGGTGGGCCAAACACGGTTCAGGTTTTCATGCTGTCCCTAATGAATATGCTTGAGATACATTTGCATACAATGGGGGCAGTGCATACAAATGCATCACAGGCATATTTATTAAGGACAGCATGAAACCTGAATGGTGTTTGGCCCTCCAGGACTGCAGTTAGGAAACTCTGTTCTAGGGATTGCACAAGTTTATGGTGTATGTGCTCTGTAGGGTATGTTTATTTTATCTGCAATACAGGTTCCGTCTTTATTACTATGGTTTAGTACTGGATAAAATATAGGGACATGGTCTGCAGAAGCCACAGCTGGGACTTGAACCTGTGACCTTTTGCCCCTGAACATACTGGCTGTGTGTACTGCATCAAACTGCTGTCACAGAGCCAGATTATTTCCTGGGGATCCCATGACTGTTCGTCAGACAGACCTCGTCTGTTGCAGTGCACGGCACGCACCTAAACAGGGCTTGGCCTTGGTCTGCTGTGGGCAGATGCTACTGTCCCCTCCACCAGCAGCACCCCTCCGCCACCATGCTGACATGCCCTTGTGCCGGTGGTGCTGGTGGTGCGCAGTCCCAGGCCATCCACTGTGCCGATAGGCGGCTGCCTATGGTGCGTGATATGGAGTAGGGGTGCCTGCATAGACATCCACGCTTCCCCATGGCACCACCTGCCAATGTTTTGTGCCCTTTGGGGTTCTTTCTGGGTACTGTCCCCTGGGACACTGTGGGACACACACTCGTGGACATGTTTGCCCTTGGTCAGTTGCTGTCTTGCTGGTTTTCCGTTTCTACATTCCTATGTGTCACCTAGGCATCTGCCTAGTCTACCCTGTGCCCCAGCTGCCCCACTGCATGACCTGCCTACAGCCCCTTGTACCCCATTTGCATCCTCACCGTAGTGCCCTTTCATACGTGGGCACTATGCTGTTGCTGCACATGTATCACTACTATCACTTTTCTTGGTCACCCTGCCTTTGCTGTACATTGCTGACTGAAATTGTTTCTCTCTCCTAAAAATGTGCCTCTAACGCGAGGTTTTCACTGGTGTTAATTTTCAGACCCTGATTTCACAGCGTTAGTGTGCCTGGATCCAGGGGCGGCCCAAGGGGGGTGCGGGGCCATGTGCGGAGACTCGGTGCGGGGCCTCATTTGCATAAGTGGCCTTATTTGCATAAATATTTGCATAATGTTACCATACACTAACTTTTAGTAAACATGTCTCTTAATGAGTGTATGGATAAAGAAAGACTAAAAGATTTCTACATTACTATAATCCAGTGCCAACCGCCAGGCACATTAGGAACTACTACAAACGCTGCCCATTTAGAACCCATAGCAAACCCGCTGTATCCTGACAGCATTACCAGGACTCACAAAGCACCAGACCCTACCTATCAAAAGGAAACACTGCAAATATTAAACCAGTACATTTCAGAGAATACTGGGGAAAGAGAACAAGTGGCAATGTCAAATAGGAATTACATAAACAGAATACCTCAGCTCAGTTACACATGCAGAACATAGACCATCACCAAACAAGGAATCGCAATTTAGAAACAGGAAGGCAATAATTAAACTGGGAACCCCAAAAGCCAAACTTGGAATGTACAACAACACTGTAGAAATAAAACTATAAATCAATTTCCTCTTGTACCAAACAAAGCGCAGACGTTAATGATGCACATTTCCCAGAGCTTTCATATTCCAGTTAATAAATTCAAAATAAAGAGATATATTTCTACCTTTTGTGCATTTTTTTTCAGTTGCAATTGCTCCAGCCACTTTCTTCTGGTTTCTTCATGTTTTCTGCTAACTCTCCATCGTCTGCTGTCCATTTGTCCTTTCTTCTCTCTTCTAGTTTTCTTTCCATCCTCTCTCTCTACATCTGCTTTAACATACTAATCTTTATCCTTTTGCTCTTTCTTCATACTTATTTCATCCACACAAATTTTACCCCTCCATCCTCAATCCCCACTTACTCTCCCAATACCCGGCCAATTGTAGATTTTTCATCCCTCCCACACAAAATATTTTTCCCCTCTCCATTTTACTCTCCCAGCCCCATCCCATTCTAATCCTCCCCCAACATCAGCTCCCTTCTAGTTCCAGTCTCACCCAGCATCCATTCCCTTCTAGTCCCTGCATCAGCCCATTTCCAGTCCTAGCCCCCCATCAACCCATTTCCAGTCCTAGCTCCCCCATCCATTTTCAGTCTGAGTCCCTTCATCAGCTCATTTCCAATCCTAGCCCCCCATCAGCCCATTTCTAGTCATTTCCTAGCCCCACCATCAGCCCATGTCAAATCCTAGCTCCCCTCCACTCAGCCCAATTCCAGTCCAAGCCCCCCCATGAGCCTACTTCCAGTTCTAGCCCCTCCATGAGTCCATTTCAATTCAAGCCCCCACCACAGCCCATTTCCAATCTTAGCTCCCCCCAACAGCCCATTTCCAGTCCTATCCTAGCTGCTCCATCAGCCCATTTTCAGTTCTAGCTCCCTTCCCTCACAGCCCATTTCCATTCCAAGCTCCCTCCCCATCAGCTATTTGCAGTTCAAGCCTCCCCGTCCACTCAGTCCATTTCCAGTCATAGCAATCCCCAAACCCATTACCAGTCCTAGCCCCCCATCAACCCATTTTCAGTTTAAGCCCCCCCTATAACCCATTACCAGTCCTAACCCCCCATCAGCCCACTTCCAGTCTTAACCCCATCAGCCCATTTCCAGTCAGCCCCCCATAGCCCATTGCCAGTCCTAACCCCCCCCCATCAGCCCACAGCCCATTACTAGTCCTAACCACATCAGCCCACCTCAAGTCCTAACCCCTCCCCATCAGCCCTTTTCCTGTCCTAGCACCCCCATAGCCCATTAGCAGTCCTAACCCCCCCATAGCCCATTAGCAATCCTAACCCCCATCACCCTATTTCCAGACAGCCCCCATCAGCCCACAGCCCATTACCAGTCTTAACCCCCCCCCAGCCCATTTCCAGTCCTAACCCCGCATCACCCCATTTCCAGTCAGCCTCCATCAACCCCCAGCCCATTACCAGTCTTAACCCCCCCAGCCCATTTCCAGTCCTAACCCCCCATCACCCCATTTCCAGACAGCCTCCATCAGCCCCCAGCCCATTACCAGTCTTAACCCCCCCCAGCCCATTACCAGTCTTAACCCCCCCAGCCCATTTCCAGTCAGTCCTAAACCCCACCAGCCCATTTCCAGTCTGCCTCCATCAGCCCCAGCCCATTAGCAGTCTTAACCCCCCTAGCCCATTTCCAGTCCTAACCCCCCCCCCCCAGCCCATTTCCAGTCCTAACCCCCCTCACCCCATTTCCAGTCATACTCCATCAGCCCCAGCCCATTAGCAGTCTTAACCCCCCCCAGCCCATTTCCAGTCAGCCTCCATCAGCCCCAGCCCATTAGCAGTCCTAACTCCCCCTCCAGCCCATTTCCAGTCCTAACCCCCCCCCCCTTGCACATTTCCAGTCCTAACCCCCCCTGCACATTTCCAGTCCTAACCCCCCCCCCTTGCACATTTCCAGTCCTAACCCCCCCCTTTGCACATTTCCAGTCCTAACCCCCCCCCTTGCACATTTCCAGTCCTAACCCCCCCAGCCCATTTCCAGTCCTAACCCCCCCCCCCTCACCCCATTTCCAGTCAGCCTCCATCAGCCCCAGCCCATTAGCAGTCTTAACCCCCCCCCCACAGCCCATTTCCAGTCCTAACCCCCCCCCCCCCCCAGCCCATTTCCAGTCAGCCTCCATCAGCCCCAGCCCATTAGCAGTCCTAACCCCCCCTCCAGCCCATTTCCAGTCCTAACCCCCCCCTTGCACATTTCCAGTCCTAACCCCCCCCCCTGCACATTTCAAGTCCTAACCCCCCCCCCTTGCACATTTCCAGTCCTAACCCCCCCCTTGCACATTTCCAGTCCTAACCCCCCCCCCTTTGCACATTTCCAGTCCTAACCCCCCCCTGCACATTTCCAGTACTAACCCCCCCTTGCACATTTCCAGTCCTAACCCCCCCTCACCCCATTTCCAGTCAGCCTCCATCAGCCCCAGCCCATTAGCAGTCTTAACCCCCCCCAGCCCATTTCCAGTCAGCCTCCATCAGCCCCAGCCCATTAGCAGTCCTAACCCCCCCTCCAGCCCATTTCCAGTCCTAACCCCCCCCCTTGCACATTTCCAGTCCTAACCCCCCCCCTTGCACATTTCCAGTCCTAACCCCCCCCTGCACATTTCCAGTCCTCCCCCCCCCTCACCCCATTTCCCGACAGCCTCCATCGGCCCCCCCCCTTCCCTTCCCTTCCCTTCCCTTCCGGCAAATTAAAAAAAAAAAAAAAACCTGGCTCTAGCTGCTGCCGCTGCCGCGTCCGTCGCAGCAGCGGCAGAATGGCGTGTCCCGCGGGGCCCCCTCTCCTCGTCGAGCCCTCTGCAAGGGCTTTCAGATTCGCGAAGGGAGAGTGCTCCCTCGCGTCTGTGTAAAGCCCGCAGGGGCTAATGGGAAATTTCCCATCAGCCCCTCGCGTCTAAAGGGGCAGATGGGAAATTTCCCATTAGCCCCTGCTGGCTGTACAGAGACGCGAGGGAGCACTCTCCCTTCGCGAATCTGAAAGCCCTTGCAGAGGGCTCGACGAGGAGAAGGGGCCCCGCGGGACACGCCATTCTGCCGCGGCTGCGACGGACGCGGCGGCAGCAGCCAGAGACAGGTTTTTTTTTAAAATGTAATTTTAAAAAAAAGCAGAATGTTCTTTGCGCGGGGCCCCCTGAAACGCGGGGCCCTGTGCAAAAAACATTCTTGCTCAATGGACGGGCCGGCCCTGCCTGGATCCTCTCCCCACCCACTCTCCACCCATTGACCCCTTCTCCCCACCCTCTGGAACGACTTATTCCACTCCCTGTGCGCCTTAATGCCGCCAGAGACGTTGTCGTGCGATAAGTGATGTTATCATGCGGTACTGTTAGATTATCGCGCTATAACATCACTTATCACACGATGATGTCGCCATTGCGATGTTAGCACTCTTTAGTATACATACCCCTTAGGGTCATATATCCCTAAATCCCTTTACCTGACCTCTTCAGTTCACCGGATGAGGAACACCAGCCTCCAGTTTCTCCCTGAATTCTCTGGCCACCCTGGCAACCCCCTCCCCCCCCAAAACAAAATCAGATTCCTGACACCTCGGGACACCTAGGGACCCAGCAGGCACCATTTTTGAACTTTAGGTGGGTCCCGGGCACCACGGAACCCCATAGTTTTCTTTATTTATTTATTTATCCAGATTTATATACCACCTTTTCCTTCAATCAAAGTGGTTTACATTAGGGGATACATTAGGGATTATTTACAATTATAAAATAAGGAGATAAAGAAAAAGAAAAAAGAAAAGAAGTGGTCATTAGCAGTAGGTTATATCACTGAGAGGAGGACCAAATTGATCCGAAAACAACAATGTCTTTAACATGTGCAAAAGTCCTTAATGTCTCTGATAGATCTCATGTATTCTGGTAAGGAGTTCCATATGGCGGGCGCAGCAAGTGATGGGGCTCTTCTGACTGTAGACTGATTGAATCGTTGGAATTCAGCAGGAGTAACAATTTCATTTATCATGTTTCTGCGTCTAGGCCTTGTGCTGGGTCCTTGATTACAAGGCTTTGAAGGACTGAAGCAGAGGTATTATAATAGATTCAGAATATGTTTAGAGATGCTTTGTAACATACGCGCGAGAGGATGGGTAGCCAATGAAGTTGCTGAAGGATTGGAGTAATATGTTCTTTCCTGGGTGTATTTGTAATAATCCTGGCCGCTGTGTTTTGCACCAACTGGAGAGGGTAGAGGAACTGTGTTGGAAGATCTTGATAGAGTGAATTTGCATAGTCCAAAATGGGAGTGACTATTGCTTGACACACTGAATGGAAGTGATCATTATTCAAAATAGGTTTGAGCCACTGAATGATTTTTAGCCTTTGTTGTGCTTTAGAGACAATTTTGCTGATGTGAGTTCTTAAAAACCCTTTCAGACCTGAATTTTTTCACAGACACCATATATATATATATATATATTTATATATATATACATGGAATTCAATGAATAACATGACGTCCATTACAGTGGACATATGGTCTGAAAGGGTTAAAAACAGACTTTTGTCCTAGATATTTTACATCCTCTTTTTCGTAATGGATTTGTAATTGATAGTGATTATTTTCAGTGGTGAGAAGGAAGAACTTCTGTTGATAAACATCACTTCTGTTTTATCACAGTTTACTGAGAGTGAATTATTGAGTCAAATAATCATATCTTCTTAGCACTTGGTTATAGGAGTCAGGTCCGGGTTGTAAATACTAATGGGGGAGTAGACCATGATGGCATCTGCATATAGATGGTAAAGCATCTTGTGGTGTCTGATTATGCTACAAATGGGTTGAATGAATATGTTAAATAGAATGGAGGATAATGCCAAGCCTTGTGGAATGCCTTGGAGTACACTAAATTTTGCTGACTTATTTTCACCACATGTGACCTGTTGGGTTTGATCATTGAGATAGGAGCATAACCATTTTAAGGTATTGCTGCATAGATCAATTTCTTGCAGTCTTTGTATTAATATAGAGTGAGATATAGTGCCATAGGCAGCAGAGATGTCCATGAATATTAATATGAATCCTGTTTTGGCATTATCAATGCCCTTAATGAGGTTGTCAAATAGGGAGATTAGAAGGGTTTCAACACTGTGCTGTGGCCTAAATCCATTCTGATGTGGGTCTAGTGGTGCATTTTGATCAATGTGTTCTTGAAGTTGCATTTGAACGGATTTTTCTATGACTTTGGCAATGAATGGAAGACTGGAGTTTGGTCTGTAGGATTATGGATCTTCTGAGTCAAGGGAGCTTTTGTTAAGAACTGGGCATACTGCTTAAGTGCAGATGGCATGTATCCCTGTTGTAGGGACAGTTCTACCATTTTTTGAAGGTGCTTGCCAAGCTGGTCTATTAAGGCCTTAATCCATGCCACAGGGCAGGGGTCAGATGAGGAGGTAGTAGTTTTTAGCATGTCCATGATGTGCTCTATCTGTGTAAGGAAGGGAATAGAGAAGTTCTCCCAATTTGTTTTATGCAACTTGGTAATAGGTTTAGCAGATGTAGATGTCTGGTTTAGAGAGTAGTTGCCATATCTATTGTTTAGGAAGTTTGCATAAAGTTGGGGGTCGATAATACATATGTCTTCTTGAGTAGAGTCTTTGGTCAGTTGTCTCACGATACTGAAGGGTTCTCTGGGTCTATTTGTTGCATTCATGATGGTGTTGGTGAAATATTGTTGTTTACATTCATTGATTATATTGTTATATTCAAGTTGCTTGCTTCTGTATTGTATAAGTGAGTCCTGCGTCTTGTTATGCCTCCATTTTCTTTCGAGTCTCCTTAGAGCTCTTTTAACTTCTCTAATATTATCCGAGTACCAAGGTGCATTGGGCCTTTTACGGGAGTGTATGCATTTTGGATTTGTAATTGCAGCAGCTGTTGAGATGGTAGAGTTCCAGTTTTCAATAATATTGTCAAGATCTTGGATATTCTGCTGGAGCTTCGGAGTTATGTCCTGTAGGAATGTTTTCTTGTTGAAGGACTTGAATTTTAATTTTCGGTACCATAGTTCCTGGATTTGTTCATGGCCTTTATTAGACATTGTGAATGTTATAGGGGTATGTTTACTAAAAGCCCGGTAAAGTACGTGCCGCGGTAGAGTGCGTGTGCCGTATAAGGAGTGGGCGTTCTGTCCTGAAGAAGAAAAGCCGTGATTGACAGATGCGCTAAGGTGCGCGGCGCCCGTGTGCGCCCCGCACCTTACCGCAACTGAGAGCTGAACGGGAGGCATATGTGTCGCGCTGATCTGCAAACAGAAGAACAGAGCCACAGCACAATGGTTAAAGCACTGACCAATGGTGTGGGGATCAGGGGTTCAAACCCCCACAATGTTCAATGGCTTGCTGAGGTGTTAGTTTATGAGGCAGAGAAATACTGGGCGGAATAAAGCAGCACGCTGGTTTTTTGGCAGCACATCAATACTGGACGGCATAAGGCGGCACGCTGATGTTTTTATGCGGCATATTAATACTGGGCGGCATAAAGCGGCGCGCTGATGTTTTTATGCGGCATATTAATACTGGGCGGCATAAAGCGGCGCACAGATGTTTCTGGCGGCATATTACTACTGGGCGGCATAAGGCGGCACGCTGGTTTCGGCGGCAATCGCATACTGGAAGGTATAAGTGGGGCGCTGATATGCAAACAGCAACACAGAGTCACAGCACAATGGTTAAGACACTTACCAATGGTGCAGGGATCAGGGGTTCAATCCCCCACTGTGCTCAATGAACAGGGCTTGGTGAGGTGATATTTTAGGAGGCATACAAATAATGGGCGGCATAAGGCGGCGTGAAGATGGGCATTAGGCTATTGCTTAAGGAGGCTATTTAATAATAGGAGGCATAAGGCGGCGCACTGATGTGCAAACACAGGAATAGAACCACAGCACAATGGTTATGACACTGACCAATGGTGCAGGGAGCAAGGGTTCAATTTCTCACAGTGCCCAATGAACAGGGCTAGCTGAAGTATTACTTATTATAGGGAAGGTTGCTTTAGGAGTCAATTTATGTTTATTTTAATTTACAGTACTAGCAAACGCACCCTTAAAGCGTGTGAACATAATGCGCCCCATACACACCTTTGTATATAGTTTCCCCTATTTCCCAAGTTTATATCTCCTGTTAAATGTAATTGACCAGACATATGTAAATTGTCGGATGTTTTTGTTCAATGTAAACCGCGCTGATGTCTAATAGTGCGGTATATAAGAATTGTTAATAAATAAATAAATAAATAATAAATAAAATAAATAAATAAGGCACATTGTAAAGTGCACTGTCTGCCACGGCACCCTAGAATGTTGCTCACAGGGCGCTGTAGAGGGTGTCGTATGAGGTACCGCAAGGTCAGAGTACTGTTTTAGATGGCAGCACTGTGCAGTTTAAGGAATGAAAAGCATAGGTAGGTGCGTTGACATGCAAGGGAGAGCAGCAGTGGAGCACAATGGTTAAGGCACTGACTGCTGATGCAGGGGTCATGGGTTTGCTCCCCATGGTGCCTAATACGGAAGGCTGGCTGTGGCAGCAGGTTTGCAATGTACATATTTTGTCCTGCAGCACTGTATGTTTATTTTATTAATTTCTGCCAGCAAACACGCCCTCACGTGCCGTAAGTGAAGGTGCCGTATAAGGCACCCTATACGGCACTCCATAGGGCACATTATAAAGTGCACTATCCGCCACAGCACCCTAATATGTCCCCCATAGGGAACCCTATAAGTTGTGTCACAGGATAATGTATAGTGCACCTTATATGGACGGAAACCATAGGGTGCCCGATAGGGCGCCATATAAAGCGGCACCCTATGGGTACAGTACGCTGAGGGTTTGTTTGCTGGCAACAAAATGTGTACATTAAAGACAAATAATGCTTTGGACAACCCTAACAAATAACCCCAATGTGAGTTTGAACCCATGACCTCTGGCTTCACAGGCAGGGACGTAACCATTAGACTACAGCTGCTAGCAAGCCCCTAACTGGCTGCAGAAAGCCTGCATGTCACAACACAGACAGTCTGCTGTGGTCACCAGGATAGGGTTAGCCCACCCGTACCCATGATGCACTGCACATGCAAATCAGCTGTCCACAGATGGACACAAGATGGGGAATGCACCCCCACAGCACCTCGGCCTGGTAGGGGGGTACTGACCGGGTGTTCTACTGGCACAGAGTAGCTACACACCATCACATCGTGCGGGTACTGTGCTCACCCTGAGTGTGCAATGAGGCGCCCAGGACCAGGTCCACAACACCTTCCATGGCTGATGGAGGCCATGCGGGAGGTCCAGAGCAGTGTTAATGTGTAAGATAGGTAGTGTCTGCACAAACACCATGGATATCTCTGTCTGCCTCAGTCAGGTGCAGCTGCCGCCCCCCCCCCCCGGATGGCAAACATGGCCTCCCATCAATAGATCCACACTCTACCTCCCTGAAAAGGTGGCAGTAGAGGGCAACATCAACCCCAGTCCTGCTGAGGAACACACACCCCCCCCACAGGGCAGCTCTATACACAGCCAGACATAAGACCAGGATATGGTAAGCTGCACCCCACCACCATCTGATATTCCCCTGCAGCAAGCCAACAGCCACTGCACCCTGCAAGCCACATACCAGCAACAAACAGTCTGCTAGTTAGTCCATAGTGCATGTTCCCAGTGGAGATGCATGCACCCAGAACTGGGCTGTCAACATACACAGCAAGCAGATAAATCAGTGACTGGGCCCCAAATGGAAACCCATATCACATGAGAGAAATACTATATAGCACTATGGTGGTGCCTAGCCATGCTGTGGTCACTGCACAGTCAGGGTGAGAGTGATCTCTCAGCAGGACATACTGAGGTCACCCTGTCTGTGTCGGTGGTGGCCGAGCACTACAATGTCCCAGTCAGTGCCCTATGCCCTGTGCAGATGCACCCTGGCCAGGCCACCCTGTCCGGCCTATACCCATGGTACCTTGCTCCTCATTATGCACATTGCCAGCCCAATACTGGCAACATTGCTGGCAGTGTGGGCTGTAGAAGGTGTTTGCAGCCACCACACACTGGATAGACAGACAGCCACCCCCACACCTATGCCAGCATTGTGCTACTATAGAGGGGTTCAGCAGCCATACCCACCACACCAGTCCTGGACACAGTACATGCATGGATATGGTACGCATTACTGTTGGGGGTCACATCCCAGGGTGGTAAACACTGTCAGAGACCAGACCTGCAGCACACACCGCAGACATCTGTTTGAGTGTTATGGTGGAGCTGAATGAGCAAACTGTGCTTTACGTAGGACTGGAGATCTGCCAGTTATAATGGGAAATGCTTGATAGCTGTGTACCGTATACCCAGGTGTAGGGTGGCAGTGCTGAGGTATGCAACTGTTAGTATTGGGAGATACAGGCAGGGCCCAATGTCCTGCCTCTCCAGGAGGCATTGGCCAATGGGGCCTGTGGGGGGGTGTCTGGCCCTGTTGGCTGCTGCTTTACGTCAGAGTTCCCCAAATCCAGTCCTGGTGTTCCACACACTGTTCTGGTTTTCATGCTATCCCTCATAAATATGCATGAGCTACATCTGCATACCATGGGGGTGGTGCATAGCTATGCAGCACAGGCATCTTTGTTAGAGGCAGCATGGAACCTGAATGGTGTGGGGCCCTCCAGGACTGCATTTGGGAGACTCTGCTCCAGGTAATGCGCCTGTTTATGGTGTCTGTGAGTGCTGTGGTAAAATATAGGCGTATTAATCATGCATATGTTCCTAGCTATACAGTTTTGTCCTTACTATCACGGTTTAGTTGTAGGAAAAATATGTGGACTGGATTGGCAGTAGCCCCAGCTGGGCTTTGAAGCTGTGACCATCTGTTCCTGCACACACTGTCTGTGTGCACTGCACCACTGTGTTGCCACAGATATGCTGTGTTCCCTGGGGAGTACATGACTGTACATCCGACAGAGCCTGTCTGTTGCGGTGGACGGTGCCAGCCTGCACAGGCCTAGGCCACTGTCTGCTGTGGTTTGCAGCCACTGCCCCCTCCGCCACCTGTACCCTTCCGCAAACATGCAGACATGTTCCTATCTGGGAAAAACATATGACCTGAGTGAGTTGTAGCACTCCAGGACTGACTTTGGGGGACTCGGCTGTAGGCAATGCCCATTGTTATGGTTTGTGTGCGGTGTAGGATAAAATATAGGTGTTGGGACCATGCTTATGTTCCCTGCAATAAAAGAGTGTCTGTAATTTCACTGTTTAGTGGTGGGTAACATGATGGGGATTGGGTTGGCAGGAGCCCCAGCTGGGCTTTGAACTTGTGGTCCTCTGGTCCTACAGGTACTGGCTGTGTCTGCTGCACCACACTGTGGCCACAGAAATAGTGCAGTCTCTGGAGATGTGATACCTGGCCGCACGAGTCAGACACCCTGCTCTTCACAATTTTACTGTGGGCTCGTTGACCTTGTATGGGGACAAAGGTGCAAATAAACCTCACAAATGCCCTCCAAAAAAGGGGAAGGAAACCATAACCAAGCTGCACAACAGTGATATCAATGGGCAACCTGGAAAACACTCCCAGGAATGCTCCATTAAAATGCAGTGCTTTTGAATGAGTCTACGGAGCGTAGACCCTTCCAAAAATCATTTCTTTTTTTTGGAGCTTTCCTGGGAGTGTTTTGTATGGTTGCCCATTAATATCACTGTTGCCCTGCTGGATTATAATTTTCTTAGAATGTGTTGTGGTCATTTTCATATCATATTTGCTATTTTGTTCTGTGCACATGTATCACACTGCTCACGTTTTTTAGGTTTCCCCGATTTTGCTGTACATTGCTGACGTAAATGGTTTCTCTTCCCTTTAAATGCGCTCTACCGCGAGTGTTTCACTCGCGGTATTTTTTCCTTGTAAATTCGGGCATGCTCCTGTGCGGGGAGTCTCCCCTCCCACATTCCACCCATTGACCCCGTCTCTCCGCCCCTCGGGGGCCTTCCTCCACCCTCATTTCGCCTTTCCACGCCTCTATCGCACATGAGCGCCCCGCAAACGTGCGCGTTTTCGGCGCACGCGTGCGGGGCCCGTTAATGTGATGCGCACGCGTACGGGGCGCTTAAGAGCACTTAAATGCATCATTTTAGGGCGCTCAAGTGCGCCCCGCACAACTGCGCCGTTTAGTAAACATACCCCATAGTGTAGTGATTGCTGATCCATGAGTTGATTCGGTATGAAGACTAGGTCTGGTTTGTTCCATGCTGATGCGTGGGTGTGCCTATTAATTGTGTGTATTTGAGGGCCCCCATTGCTCTAAGGAATGAGTTGGCTTCTTTACCAGGTGAGGAGCAAAGGTTAAAAGCTCTGAGGATAATGAGTGGCTTGTGATACCAGCTATGTGAACAAATTGCATCAAGGATAGAAGAAAGATCCTTGTTTTTGTTATTTGGTGGTTTGTAGATAAGGCAAATACTTATGTATTTATTTCAGACGATAATAAAGTAGATCTCAGTAGAGTCTGAGGTTGATGAGGTACTGAATCTAAAATCATTTCTTGCCAGTATTAGAACGCCACCTCCTCTTTTATGGGATCAGGGCAGTTGAATACTATGAAATCAGGTGGTGTTATTTGATTGAGGATAACCTGATCAGTGTTAGTTAGCCACATTTTCATGATGCACATGATTTCTATTTTATGGGTTTGCAAGTAGTCTTGAATGATGCATGGTTTATTTCTGACAGATCTTGCATTGATTAGCATGCATTTGATGGGAGAAACAACGATGGGATTTGTATGTGTGGTTTGAGTATTTTGCATGCGCTGAAGTTATATTAGATTATGTGGTCTTCGTGTGGTTGCTCTCATAAATTGGTATGTCAGGGTAGGTGGAATATGTGAGAAAAGAAAAGGTGTAAGGAGTGAAGGTACAGAGTGGAATTTGGAACCCATCAAGATAGCCAGGTGCAATGCGGTTACAGCTTTACAACTGACTCATCCTATGGAAATGAAATATGAAACATAAATTATCTGTTATTTTCCAAAGCTGGATGATAGATACCTAAAAGTGCAAGATTTTATTGTAGATAGGGAACCATAGAGAGATTGTTCAGTGACTGGAGTTCTTACCTTATTAATTGGTCTCTGAAATCTGACGTTTCTAACTGTATGCTGAACTTGTCATAGTATTATCCACACTCTAATGTATTGTGCGGACTCTTTTATTCTTGCCTGTGGTCCGCATCTAAGGGCCACAACAAAGGGCCCTCTGGCGAGGCCCTCAGGTGCAGGCCCGCCAGGCGCAGGCCCACCTGCTGGTGTTGTTATTTAAAACTGCTTGATCGGTTCTGATTGGCCTTTTGATGTACAGCGGGGAGGAGTCTGTAACTTCCCTCTCTGGATCCCATTGCCAATCGGGGGTTCTGTACAGGACAGCATGCTCTGTCCGCCTGCTGCTGTTGCTATTCAAAACTGCTTGATCGGCTCTGATTGGCCTTTTGATGCAGAGCGGGGAGGAGTCTGTTACTTCTGTAACTATATAATTGTTGTTAATTACCTGTTATCCAAGTTCTAACCCCTGTTCAACTGTAAATGCCTCTTCAGTAACCCTGAATGCATAAGTTTCTGTTTTGATGTACACCGCACTGATGATAATAGCGCGGTATAGAAGAAATGTTAAATAAATAAATAAATAAAATAAACTTCCCTCTCTGGATCCCAATGCCGATCGGGGCTGCAGTACAGGAGAGTGTGCTCTGTCCACCTGCCGGTGTTGCTATTTAAAACTGCTTGATTGGCCTTTTGATGTAGAGCGGGGAGGAGTCTGTAACTTCCCTCTCTGGATCCCAATGCCGATCGGGGCTGCTGTACAGGACAGCGTGCTCTGTCCGCCTGCCGGTGTTGCTATTTAAAACTATTTAAACTTTTAAAACTCTGCTGGCTGCCTTTTCTGCTCTCATCGTGCTTGGATTCAGCATTGGGGAGCCCCAGGACACTGCAGAGGGCATTTTTTGCCTTTTAAATGCTGCAGCCTACTCCAGAACACCACATTCCATTGAGGCCTACTTTAGAGGCCTCATTCTTCCCCTAGCTCCATTCCCTGGACCCCTGGCCTCCTCAGCACTGTGAGACACCAGGTAAATTATTTATTTATTTTACACTTTCCACATTAAGCTCTTTGGATGTTGTATGTGATGTTTTTCCAACAGTTTGCACTAACCTTCAAAGA
Source organism: Ichthyophis bannanicus (assembly GCA_033557465.1). Classification (NCBI taxonomy): domain Eukaryota; kingdom Metazoa; phylum Chordata; class Amphibia; order Gymnophiona; family Ichthyophiidae; genus Ichthyophis; species Ichthyophis bannanicus. The sequence continues at coordinate 366,750,165 of CM066038.1, read as the reverse complement.
CTTTTTGGATTAATTTTCCCCTTTCGACCACGTCCTGGGAGGTTCTTGACAGTTCCATGAGCAGAAAACTTCTTAATAACATTGCACACTGTAGACACTGGAATCCCTAAGTCTTTGGAGATGGTCTTGTACCCCTTTGAATTTTGATGTTTGGTGATAATGGCTTTTCTGACAGCCTTAGGCAGCTCTCTTGACTTCACTGTTTTGAAAATGGAACAGGGAGTGAATGTATCCATTTTAAGCATTAAAGTCATCATTTATTGACTGATTCAAATAATATGAGTACTGACAATTGATTACAGGTGTGTCTAATTTTACTGCAATGGGAATGTGGTTTTTATGTTCAAACTGATTTGAATTGTTTATAAGGGTGCCAATAAGCATGTCTTATGACAAAAAACATAAAACCTCAAGAAATAGCAGTCAGATAACAGCAAAAATAATTATGTCCTGGCAATGTCTCAGTTTTAATTATTTCCTACTATTTCCTTTTCTAATTGGTCTTGTTTTATTTGATTCTTTTATCTGTCAAATATGTGTATAGCCCAAAGCCATTTCACTGGCCACTTTTTTTGGATATATTGGACATTAAGGGGTTGAAATGCAAGGATGTCAATAATGTTGACCATAACTGTAGAATGAGAAAAGATAAGGTTTTGGAATTAGAAATAAATTGTGCTTGTTACAGTACATTCTGTTTCGGTTGAGTTCAGCAGTGACCTGAGATGACGCTAGACTGAAGAGAGTATGGGAATATACTGAATACCCTTGTGCTTCAAGGTATCATATTCTCAGCCTATGGCTCCATGAAGTGCACAAACACAAATCAATCCCTTTTTTTCATATGCATTGTCTTATTTCGTATTACAGTTTGGCAATCTTCAAGTAGAACAGCTTGCACTAAAGGTTTCATTCCATCCATACTATGTTAACGAAGGATCCATAGCAATTTATGGTAGGGGTGCTGCCAGGAATCCAGGTCCTTTTGCAAGGAAGTTGTGAAAAAGGTAGATCTTGCTTTTGCGAGAACAAATGCTTCCATATTTAAATAGTAGTTTGCTATATGTTTATTTCTTTTCTTCACAGCAAATATGTTAAAAAGAATGTTTACTCCTTCAAAAAGTAGAAAGATTGTAGCTTCATTGCATGCCTCCTATGTAGCACATTTAAGACTAATTGGAGAAAATATTTTTTCACCCGACACGTAATCAAACTTTGGAATTTGTTACCAGAGGATATAATAAAAGCTGTTAGTGTAGATAGGTTTAAAAGAGGTTTGGACAGGTTTCTGGAAGAAAAGTCCATAAACCATTATTAAAGAGGACCGGGGAAATCCACTGCTTACCCACAGGACAAGCAGCATGGATCTGTGTACCTTTTTGGGAATCTGGCAGGTACTTGTGACCTGGATTGGCCATTGTTGGAAACAGGATACTGGGCTTGATGGATCCTTGGTCTGACCCTATATGGCATATCTTATGTTCTTATGTGATATAATAAAATTATTTGTTTTGACAACAGTATGAGCTCCAGTTTTAATTAGTCAGGTACAGTGTAATCACTACTGTTACCTTTATGATCTGATCAATAACTTAGGTCTTATGATACTTTTGTTCATCCAATATATCAGTGGTATTCACCAATGGTCCTCAAAGATTCCAAACAGGTTGAGCTTTCGGGATATCCCTAATGATTATGCAACAGATAGATGTGCATTTGTAACTCCTTGTTCAGGGACACTGCCATATGCCTATGGGATGTGCACAAAAAATGTATTTTCCCCAGTCCTCTCTCCACTTTATTCAGCAACATCCATTCTCTCCTATAGTACTATATTATTCAGTGGGAGAAGGGATCTCCCTTCAAGGCCCACGGTGTTTCATCCAAACTCACCAATAACATATGCAGTCCTTTGCACAGTGCTCCATTTACCAAGAGGTAAGCATTTTCCATACTTGTACGGCATTGATTAAACATGGTTTCTTCCTCGTAACAAAACCCATTACTTCTGCATCTATGATTCCTTTTTTCAACAAATCTAATCCTTAAGCAAGGTTTTACAAACCACACTAGGATATATCTCTATTTCAGAACAAGGTGCTAGTGATTTGCAAGCTCATAAAACTCAGATAACCATAAGAAATCTGTTCCAGAAGAGATCTCAGCTTCAGAATTAGCAGATTTGATGCCTAACAGTATGAAAAGCAAACACCTTCAGCTGCAATGGACTGTGCTTATGTCTTAATAAAGAAGATATTTTCCAATTCAGAAATAGCCAGAAAAGTTTTGAATACCAAGACAAAGATAACAGCAATTGCTAGCTCTGTGCTTGCATCTTATTCTATTGACTTGTGTTCTAAAAGCAATGTAAAACAATGCAATACCTAGGAGTATGTTTATTAAACGGCGGTAAGTGAGCAGTCTTTTCCAAGCATTAATGGCAGCAATAAGGGGTTACCATGCGGTAAGTGTGCTGGGCGTGTTAGAGGCAGTCCAGCATTAAAGGGTGGTAGTGGACACCTACCGTGCGGTAACAGCACATGCTGCATTAAGGAGTGGTAGTGGACACTTACTGTGCGGTAATAGGACATGCTGCGGGAAGGTGTCTGGCATGCACTTTAACACAGGAAAGCCACTGAAAAGTTGAAAGGGGGGCAGGGAAGCCATTGAAGAAGGTATGGATGCAAGCACTATTGGCAGCTGATGGGGCTGACTCACCTGAAGCCTGGCATTGTGGCAGTATATGTGATGAGGGCCTATGTTGTTGACTAGGCGAGATATGAGGCTGCCAAGTGATGATGGTCAGTGTGGATGCTGGCTGTGTCATGGGTGGATGTTGGCAGCAGCAGAGTCAGCAGAGGGGATGCAGTAGTGGGGGGCACTGTGACAGGCGTGCAATCCTAGATGCTCCTGAAAGCATACACTGTGCCGTAAGCTACATTATAGTGTCTGTGAGGTGTGGACAGGTATCCAGATGTACTGTCAGTGTGTGGCATGCCATAGGCCAGGACAGTGTCTGCGTAGAGGCAGCATGTTCCTGATGTGGGCAGCAAAGGGAGGATTGTCCATGAGTGCTCATGTGGAGCAGTCATAAGAGAAGTGTGCATGATATAGCTAACTGCTGCAAATAACCTCTGATGACCATGCTGGGGCAGCTTACTACCAGTAAGCTGCCCCACCATGAATCTCCCTGATGGTCAACTGGTAGGTGCAGAGCTATGCCATGGATTTTCTAAGCAGAGAGTTTGTAATGTGTGTGGTGGGTGGATGTATCGGATCATACAGGCCAAAAGCATATGGTATGTGTGAACCAAATGTACAGTAGCAATGCCATGGGGTATATGAATCACTATTTGTGAGGGTGGGACTGGTGCCTCAGCCTGTGCAACTGCAAGACAATACACCCGACAGAATGGCATGATAGAAATGGACAAGTTGAACCCCTTTGCCTCATGTGGGGCAAGTAATGATGGCAGAACAGTACAGAGAATGGCTATGTAATGAGAGTTAGGTACCTGAATGTATGAGATATAACCTCTTTATATAAAGCTGTGAGGTCACAATGATGGCAAAACATAAAATGCATCCATACGAATTGACCCAGACATCTGCTGCATATACATCACTGGCCCGCTGCAATGTGCCGTGGCAGAATCATTAAAACCATGCTCACAGAGATCCATGATGGGGAATGTCATGTTGAGCTACCCAATGTGTTGCCATAATGCATAGAAATGTAAAAAAATTATTGTCTTCAGGTCACAGCAGAGCCAGGATTGTGCGAGGTGGGCAAGCACACCCAGGCACCATGGATACATTGCACCAACCAGTAAGCTATACCTCCACATCTGTGTAGAGCCTGCAGATCCCTGATCAAACTGTTTGCTGTCTGTGCAAGTATAGGTTGGGCCCTCCACTACCCATGAGGCACTGCACATGCAAAACAGCAGTCTGCTGCTGAAACATTAATGGAGAAGGCACTAATCCAGCATATCAGCTCAGTAAGATGCACTGACAGTGTGTGCTACAAGCACATAACAGCTACAAACCATGCTACTGAGCAGTTTCAGTGGTGCCACTTCCCACACCACCACCAACACCCCACCATGCAGAAATGCCCACGCACTCTCAGTGGTGATGGTCGCAGTCCCAGCATGTTAAAATGCAGGTTTGGCAGGTGCCTTGGGCACATGGGATAGATGGAGTGGCAGGGGCACGCATGGATGGTCTCGCAACCCCCGCCCCACCAGCTGCCCATCACCGCTTGCCACCGATATATCTTGTGGGGAGGATGGCAGCCACTGATGTGGTATTTACCCAGGCACCTGCATTTTCTAACTATCTGGAGGGCTACAACTGCAGGTTCTATTGGCCTCTTCCTCCACAGCTCAGTTCAGTGGCACCTGGGGGGGTGGGGGGGTGGCGCTGGCATCTCTGCCAAGGGTGCCATGTCCCTTGAGCTGCCCCATATAGCACATCACTGTTCCACATCAGCAGTTTGTCTGTGTTCCGCCACTGTCACTGTGTGACCATGACAGACATCACAGATGGTGCTGCAGATAGAAGGTTCCTCTATGTGAGGAGTTTACAAAGGTTATGCCTCCTCAACCTTTTGGTGAGATAGCTGGGGGGAGATATGATAGGGATCTATACTGTACTGAATGGCGTGGAACCGTTCACAGTTGTTAATGCCATCACAATATGGAGGGACTAGGGGACAGGCACTGCTGTTACCGTGTAACACATTTCAGACAATTTGAGGCATATTGTTTGTCATTCAATGCATTGGCAAACACTGGCACACAGTGTCAGTGTATGTCGTGACAGTTCCTCATATAGCTGGGCTTCGGGAGAGTTTGGTCATAGTACTGGAGGAAAGCTCATAATGCATTTATTTGGGCATGATGACAGAAAAAGACCACATGGCCTATCTAGTCTGTCCTTTCATATCAACCACTAAACAATCCCCTTTTTTCCTTAAAAGATCCTCTGTGCTTGTCCCATGCTTCTTTGAATTCAGATACTGTCCTCATCTCTACCACCTCCACTAGGAGACTATTCCACGGATCCACAACTCTTTCCATAAAGAAATATTTCCACATATCACTCTTGAATCTATCCCCTATCACCCTCATTTCATGTACCCTCATAGCAGAGCTTGCTTTCATTTGAAAGAGGCTCTCCTCCTGTGCATTTATGCCACGGAGCCATTTTAACATCTCAATCATATCACCTCTATCCCGCCTTTCCTCTAAGGTGTACATATTAAGGGATATGTTTACTAAACCTTGGTAATGGTACAGATGCCAATATAAAGGCATGGGTGGTGCATCAATACGGCAAGCCAAATCAGCTAACGTGCATTACAAGGTGCCTTAGACTAATGTGCGTTACAAGGCGCCTTATAAGGCACCTTACAAGGTACATTACAAAGCGCCTTATAAGGGGCCTTGTAAGGTGCCCTATAAGGTGCCTTGTTAGGCGCCTTGTAAGGTGCCTTATAAGTAAAGGGCTCCTTAGGCTAAGCGCTGTATTAGGCACCCCTGGACAAGGCACCTTAGAAGGCACCCTGGGTTAGGGAACCATAGGTTAAGGTGGCCTAGCAAGGTTATGGTGCCATAGATCAGTGTGCCCTAAGGGCTGCAAGGTGCTTCAGGATGACATGCATGACCTGTGTGGCATAGAGACAGATGTAGCCCTAACACTAGATAGAGCACTGAGGAAAGGCAATGAACAGGTGAGTGAAGGAGGGAGAGCTGGGAGCTGCTGGACCTGCCATATCTGCGGGCACCCCATCTGGCTGCTAGTAATGTTGACAAACATGGTGGAGGCAACTGTACCACAGCACAGGGTGTTGGCAATGTAAAGTACTGGAAAGACAGTTGGTGGCAGATGATGGGAATACGTGTTCCCCAGTGGAGGCGGAGGTGGCAGAATAGTTACAATGATGGGTGGACAGAGGAGTGGTGGTGCCATGCAGATCAGGCATAGGCGAGGCAAGCATGAAGAGGCACAATGCAGGAAAGGGTAGCAATGCAGGACATGGAGTGGCAGCCTGCACAGGCAGACAGGACTCTACACAGCTGACAGACGCAGATAGACGGACTGAAGGAATGTTGGCAACTGTGGCGAGGGTATTATGGGCTGGCAGCACAGCTCAGCAAAAAAATGACAACAGGCATGCAAAAAATGACAACAGGCATGCAAAATATTTGAGTAAGACAGGCATGAAAGGAGGGAACAATGAGGAATCAAACTCATGAACACTGCTGAAAATTGCATTGTACTAACCAGTAGGTTTTACCTCCATGGTGTATCTCACAACAATGGCTGGGTACAGAAGGACTGCAGGTCACCACACAAACTGTCTGCTGTGAGTGACAGGATAGGGTGCCCCACCAGTACCCATGATGCAATGCACATGCTGAATAGCTGTCTACAGCTGATCACCAAATGGGTTCTGCACCTCTCCGGTACCCCAGCTTGGAAAGATGAACTGACAGTGTGTGATACTGGCACAGAGTAGCTACAGACCATGCCATTGTGCAGGTTCTGTGTTCACCCTGAAGGATAGGATGTGTGCCCAGCACTAGTTCTGCAGTACATGTGGCACTAGAGATAGGTCCTGCTGTGCATCTCTGTCATTACCAGTGTGTGACAGGAATTCCTTGCAGTGCACTGGAAGGTAACTTGGTGTTCATCTGTATTCTGCAGTCACTTGTGGCCTCTGGGACCAGACACCACCCAGATTAGCGTGTACCCAGTGTTAGGGTCTGGCTGACATGGGCACCTGTTATCAGGGGCAGAGAGGTTTATGGATATGCATGAGGTTTGTGTAGTAGTGCCTCTGCAGGTTAAAGTGGTATACACTGTATACCCAAAAGGACCCATACTCACCCTTTTTCTTGGTAAGGGGACAGGTGCCTGAGCCCTGGTGAAGCAACTTCCATCCTGCTGGTATAAGCCAGCCCTCCAGGGCTGGTGAGCTACAGCCATACCTGTGACTGGGGGCAGTGGCAGACCAGCAGTAATGCTGGGGTTAGATCAGGAAAACCTCAACTGCCACACACCACAGTCAGACTGCACCTGCAGCACCCTACAAGGTGTTCCAACCATGCACAGACTAACTTCAGACAGTCCAGTAGCCATGCATGCTTACAAAAGAACTATGTGCACCAGGCAGGTATCTCAGCAATTGGGCCCCAGCATAAGGAACACACAAGCATCACTGGAAGCAGATAGGGTAGAGCACTATGTGGGAACCTAGACATGCCATGGTCACTGCTTGGTCAGAGTAAGAGTGCCCCCCCTCCCCCAGCATGACATGTTGTGGCCACCCTGTCCATGAAGGCAGTGGTCGGGTACTACAGTGTCCCAGGCATTGCCCCACACCCTGTCAAGATAAATCCTGGCCAATCTGCCCTGTATGGGACATACCCACAATATCTTGCTCCTCATTATGCTCATATTCAGGCTAATGCTGGTAACAGTGGGACATTGTGGGCTCAGTGAGGTGTGGGCAGCCACAAAACAATGGATAGACATACACACACACTCCTATTGCAGCATTGTGCAAAGATAGTGCTGGTTGGCAGCCCTGCCCGCCACACTGGTCCTGATCACAGTGCCGACATTGGTAAACTGTGCAGGAGGTAGTAGTAGTGCTCTGGTGATAACTTCAGCTCCATGCTGGGGCCAACAGCCTGACTCTCCATGCAGCTTTGGATTGTGGAGCCTCTGTGAGAGGGTGTTTGTACTCCTGTTACCTGCTGCTTTGGGCTTTGCACATTTCGCAGTTATATCTGCATTGTAGGGTAAAGGCTAAGGACATGCTCTTCAGGATCGACAGCTGGGACGTGAACCTGTGACCCTCTGTTTCTGGATACATTGGCTGTATGTACTGCACCACACATACATAGCAGTCCCTGGAGCTACCTGTATGTTTCCTCAGCCTGACCTTTTATATTGCATTGCACAACACATACTGGTACAGGGCATGGCCTAGGTCCACTGCAGGCAGGTGCCACTGCCCCCTCCAGCACGGGCACACCCCCCCCCTGCCATGCTGACATGACCATATGCTGTCGGTGCTGGTAGTGCACAGTCCCAGGCTGTGTGGGTAGGCGGTCACCTAGGGAGCGGGGTCTGGAGTGGGGAAGTATACATGGGCATCCTCACAACCCTTCATCACCGCCTTCCAATATTATGTCCCTTCCTTTTGGGGTCGGGTTGGCTGGGGGGATGTCAGGTCAGTGTCCTGGCAACTGTTAGCTAGGGTGGACCAGGTAGATGTAGGTAGATTGTGTTTGGCCTTTATCAGCTGCTGGCTTGCTGATTTCTGGTTTCTATGTTCCTATGTGCCACCTAGGTGACTGCCTAGTCCACCCTGTGCCCCAGCTGCCCCCACTGCATGTCTCACCTGCAGCCCCCTATGCCCCATTAGCACCATCACCATACTGGCCTTTCATACTTGGGCACTATGCTGTTGCCTTAATGAAGCACTACTATCATGTTTCTTGGGCTCCCTGTCTATGCTGTACATTGCTGACACTAAAATGGTTTTTCTCTCCTGCAAATGTGCATCTAACGCCAGGTTTTCAATTGCAGTACTTTTCAGCCCTTCATTTCCCCACGTTAGTGTAAAAGGAGCCTCTACCCGCCCACTCCCCACCCATTGACGCCTGCTCTCCGCCCTCTCTCCACCCTCTGCGAGACTCACCGCGGCCGGTGACTGTAACGTGCGTTAGGTAACGTTAACGCGTGTTAACGTATTGTTAGTGCACGTTAAAGTTATTTAATGCGCGTTAACGTAGCCACTGCTACATTACCGCAGTTAAGTAAACATACCCCTTGGAGTCCCACAAATCCTTAACCAATATCTCCAAGTCCTCTCCAAACAACTTCCCTGCAAAGAGCAGCTTGCTAAGAAATGTTTTAGAAGTCACATCAGCCAGTCAATTGCATACCCACAAAAGTCGCCATGCCAATACCATAATAACCATACTCTTGGCCGATGCCTGAAGCAGATCATAAAGTAGGTCCACCAGAAAAGCTAAACTGGACTCCAGACTAGTCGCCTCCGTCTGGCCTCTGGAATCCGCCAGTATCTCCTCAGGAATCTTCTGAGACCACTAGAGACAAGCCCTAACCATGGAAGCTTTGCTGTTCCCTATGGCTGGTCTTCACCTTTACAAACACCTTTTCCACGAGGGTTTAATCGGCGATCAGGTTCCCAGTGTTAAAGGGCTTTTCAGGCCATTGCATTGTTGGCGGTACAGGAGTACACACTAAATGCCCACTCCCCACCCCACTCATGCCCACTTTTCGCCCCCTGCATCCTTAACATTGCCAGTGCCTTTACTGCACCTTAAAGCAGCATTTGTTCGGCGTTAAGGGATCAAGTGTGTTGATAGCCTGCATTTACAGCACACATGCTCCCTTACTGCCGTTTACTAAACATAACCCCTAGTGTGGTATAGCCACAAATGGCAGCAATGATGGTATTATCAAACATTTTCCATTGATAATACACTATTTAAACTGGAAAAATGGTAGTCTGCAGATCATACTGATAGAACCCCAGAGCATATCAATGAGACTACAAATGCATTTGCAAACTACCGGTATGTCATAAACTCTGCTATTAGTTTGAGAAGTGTGTACATTGCTAGTGGAAAATGGAGTGCAATGCTTGATAGACTTTAGTGATAAGAAGGAGTAAAGAATGGCTTTCCTTAGCTAAATAAATTGGTCCTATGGGGAGCAACAAGGAACTAAGAAATAATTATGCACTCTGGAATATGGCTGCTCTGGACAAGTTCAGTACCACAACAACTATGTTTTATGTCTGAATCTGTATTAGATTCTGTTCAGGAGAGATATCAGATTTTACAGAGATATATCACAGGCCAGTGCAATTAGAGAATTAGAACTTAGAAAATGCAATCATCCTCTCACCAAAATTACCACAAGTTATGTAAATAAGCGGTGCTAGCTAATCCCCACTAGTAAGGTGAAAGTTCTTATAAGTACCTGTCAGGCAGCAATGGTCGGTTTGAAGTGAGATAAAGCTTGCAATTATCACCGGACTGCCAGCAAGAGATTTCCTCTTACCAGTCTGGATGAAAGAGAGATTAACATGCAAAGGAGATTACAGTCAGAGATAAAGAGAGAGAGTGCAGGGAAGATCTTGCATCTTCTTGGTCTGTGGCAGTCAGGAACAAAGGACCCTGATTCTCTCTTGCAGTCCTTTCTTAGTTGCCATGTGGCCAGCTGATCGCAGGTGTGGGCTCCAGAGTGACTGGTCCAGGCCAGGTGTCCAAGAGCTTGAATCATTTTATCGTAGAATGTTTCCAAGACATGGGATATTCACATGAAAAAGCCATAGTCCAGCCAGGGCTGCTAGTCCCATGCAATTTATGATGGACCAGTTTATGGCACTGGGCCCCAAGAAGCAAAAAACACCAGTTTATGTTTTGAAACTCATGGTGATGCCCCCCTTATCTCAGGTTCTGGAATTCAGCTTGAGTACGTGCATACTGTAAGCATTGTCATGTCTCTGTATCTCTCTCAGTAAGGCCAAACTGGCAAAGACTCGATTTTGTATAGCTGACTTCCACTTTGCGATACTCCCCTAGGCAGTTGCTGTGTAGTGTGTACCATTGCTCCTGCAGTCCAGAAAAGGACTTTAACTGGTGTGCATTACTCAGCCATACATTTTAACAATATGTTCACCATGGGTTGACATTTGATGTAAGCACAAAGCATTTTCCTGAAAATTTACAGCTACTTCCACTACCAGACCAACTGGGCTAATGCAAGGATATTGGGCATTAGCTTCCTTCCCCTTTCCCTCCTTCCCCATTCCCCAGAGCTTGATAATTAAACTTAGGGGTATGTTTACTAAGGCGCAGTAATATAGCATTTGTAACGTTAACACACGTTAACGTTACCGGCAGCGGTAACTGTCCCAGAGGCCGGAGAGAAGGCAGAGAGAAGGTGTCAATGGGCGGGGAGAGGCCCCTGCTACAGTAATGCTGGAACAGTAACAACGGAACATTAACGCCAGTGAAAACCTGTCGGTAGCTGTACATTTGCAGGAGAGAGAAACCATTTCAGTGTCAGCAATGTACAGCAAAGACAGGGAGCCCAGGAAAAGTGATAGTAGTGCTCCATTTGCAGCAACTGCACAGTGCCCAGGCATGAATGGGCACTGTGGTGATGGTGCAAATGAGGCATAGGGGGCTGCAGGCAGGACATGCAATGGGGGCAGCTGGGCACAGGGTGGACTAGGCAGATACCTAGGTGGCACATAGAAACACAGAAACTTGAAATCAGTAAGACAGCGTCTGACCAAGGTCAAACATGACCAGTAGTCTGTGTCCCACAGTGTCCCATCCAGGGGACATTACCCAGAAGGTACCCCAAAGGTCACATAGGTACCAAAATGCCTGTAATAGGGCAATCAGTGAACATCTGGGGACCACTCGAATAAGGGTTTACAGACCTTCCCCAGGATGCATCCCAAACAGGTGGGAAACCCAGCTAAATGAATACCCTTTGCTGCAGCCTGTAGGAAGGCATTGCAGGGTCTGACCACACGTTGTCTGAAACATATCTACACCCAGTAGGCCAAACCGGGTACATCGTACAGGAGTTGCATGCTCTAGCCTGTCCACAGTCTGCTGGCATAACACAATCTACCTACATTTACCAGGTCCACCCTAGACAACAGTTGCTAGATCACCAACCTGTCACCCCCGAGCCGTCTCCCTCCAGAATGGCAGGCACATAACAGTGGCAGGCGGTGCCAGGGGGAAGTGTGGATGTCTATGTAGGCACCCCTACCCCAGACCCCACACCCTAGGCAGCCGCCTCCCTGCACATTGGATGACCTGGGACTGCGCACCACCAGCATATGGGCATGTCAGCATGGTGGGGGAGGGGTGCTGGTGGTGAAGGGGGCAGAGGCATCTGCCCACAGCAGACCAAGGCCAAGCCCTGTTCAGGAGGGTGGCGTGCAGTACAACAAACAAGGTCTGTCTGATAAACAGTCATGGTATCCCCAGTGACTCACTTGCCTCTGTGGCAACAGTATAGTGCAGTACACACAGCCAGTGTGTCCTGGGACAGAAGGTCACAATTTCAGGTCCCAGCTGTGGCTCCTGCAGACCATGTCCCCACATTTTACCCTACATAGCACATACAACATAAACATGTGCACTCCCTAAAGCAGCGGCCAACAGGGGCACAAACATCCACACACACAGGCTCCACTATCCAAAGCCTCAATGGAGATTCAGGCTGTTGGGCCCAGCACGGAGCAGCAGTTACCACCAAAGCACTACTACTAGCACCTGCATACCTTTGCAATGCCTGCACTGTGATCAGGACTAGTGTGGCGGGCAGGGCTGCCAACCGCCCCTATCTTTGTACAATGCTGAAATAGGAGTGGGAGTGTGTGTATAAGGCACCTTAGGTTAATGCACCTTATAGGGTGCCTTGTTTGTCAGCCTTAACTTGCAATGTCCCATTAATGTGCGATAACTGGCCAAGGCATCCTTTACTGCACATTAAACAGCCATTGCTGCCTTAACGCCGGTACGCCCACTTCCTTATATGTCATTGGTAATGTTACCGCTGCACTTAATGCCAGTAACATTAACGTGCCTTAGTAAACATACCCCTTAGTAATCATAATCATCCCAATAACACCTCTCCTACAGCAGTCTTGTAAAAATGCATTAATTGGACATCATGGGCCTGATATTCGATATTTACATGGCTTACATCCCATTAAACTATGTAAATGCCTTAAATGGAGATATTCAGTGGTTAGTGCCATTGAATATCTCCATCTATGTCCCCTATGCACTTCAATGCTATTCGGTTAGCATTGGGGCGTGTTGGGGCGTTCAGGGAGTACCACTAACCAGGCAATGATGATATTGTACCACTAGTTGGTTAGCAATCTGTGGCTAAAACTAGGTTAGGTTTTGGCTTGCCTAGTTTTAGCCACAGATGCAAACAGGTTAGCAGTCCAAAAAGCACCAATATCCAGTTAGACTCTGCAGCAGTTTTCACTGGGCGAAAAAAATGGATATTCAATGTTGTCGCCATTGCATTGAATATGCGGGATTAGGGGTGAGCAGGCGGGTTCTGCGCTATAGTGGCTCATAGCCTGCATAGTAGAATATTGAGCCCCATATTTTTAAATATTAAACTTTCCTTATATGTATTTGTGTGCCCACTTTCCCTGCAGGTAAAAGAATGTGCTGATGGCTCTGAGTTTGTTTTGTTGTCTAATCTACTGTTTGCTTTTGAATGTTGCTGCGCTTCAGAAGCTGCCACCCTAGGCAAATGCCTAGTCTTTCCTAATGGTTAGGATGGTCCTGTGGACCAAGTTCCTAAAAGAATATTATGAATTTGTTGATGCTGAGAATAAAAACTGCTCTTTCGGAGAAAGGTATTCTGATTATCCTTGTGTAAATACCTGAAAATAAGATTTTCATTTAGCTAAAGGCAGGGGAATGAATCATTAGAGTGGCCCCCAAGAGTTTTGTGCCTCACAGAGGCTAAGAGGGACAGGAGTACAGACTTCCTCAGCAGTCTTGACCTGAGAACATAGAAGTGGTGGGCTGGCTGCCACAGAAAGAGAGGAAATTGTTGACAGCCATGACAGAAGCAGGCAATGTGGGGGTAGTAAAGGCACCTGGAACGTGAATAAAGTAATGGGGTGACTAAAAATGAGAAGTGGCGATGGCAGAGGTAGAACAAGTGCAAGACAGAGGGAGCTAGTGGCAGCTAGAGGCAGCAGAAGAAATATACTTGCAACAGAAAGTCTATGGAAGAGCAGGCTACAGGGTTTGAAAAGATAACACAGGTACACTACCAAAAAACTGCCTCCAGTTTTGCAACTGATTCCTATAGATTTTGGGGTGCTGAATCCAGGAAAAAGAGCCAAAATGTTCCATCACGTCACGTTTTCTTGCAAAATTAGATTTCTTACCCATATAAGGAATGTTCACATAATTTCTTTTTAGCCGACTGCAGTTTATTTTCTTGGCCCAAAATAGAGGTTGTAATGGTTAACTAACTAGAAACACTCCCTCATGATATTTTAGAGTGTTTTGTATTCATTTTATACATTATCAGGACAATTGGGAGGCGGGGGGCTAAATCAGTACTCGCGCTGGCGCATGTTCTTTCCTGTTCGCCTCGCCTCGTTCGCTCGCTCAAACACGGTGGTTGCGACATGAACGTTCCTGTCAAATTTCAGTTTCTTGCAAGTTCATTATTACCTTTTGTTTGCTCAGTCGTAATCCAGCTTTATTCCGAAGTGGTTCACTACAGTTGTAGTTTGCAGTGCTGTGTATTTGTGATGGCTCACAGAGCCAGAGGTTGCGTCAACTCTCCGGACAGTTTTTGTTTTATTTGTGGGGAATATACCGTGAAAAAGCGGCAGAGGAACATTTCTGCATTTATTTAAAAAGTATATTTCGCCTATTTCGGTTTGAAGTTAGGCGATCAAGACAAACCGTGGGCTCCTCACAAAGTGTGCAAGACATGTGAGGAAGATCTACGCTTATGGATGAAAGGTAAAAAACAAGCATTTCGTTTTGGAATACCTATGATGTGGCGTGAACAAAGAGACCACAGCAGTGACTGCTATTTTTGCTCTTGCATTGTGAAGGGATACAACTTAAAAAATAAGAACGTAATAAGTTTCCCCAACCTTCCCTCAGCAATTAGGCCTATGCCTCATAGCAACGAAGTACCTGTGCCTGAACCACCAAAATCTTTGGATCATATTTGTGTGGACGGTTCTGATCATGATGAGACTCATCAGATGGCTTTTCCCGATGAGTCCAGTACTTCCGAGTTTGAAACTGAACCAGATCCGAAACCTGAACTTTTCTCTCAAGCTGAATTGAATGATTTAGTCCGGGATTTAGGACTCCCAAAAGATGCTGCCCAACTGCTAGGTTCTCGGCTTAAACAGAAAAATCTATTGTCACCAGGAACAACTTTTTATTGGTACCGCAACCGCGAGACACAATTTTTGAAGTATTTCAGCAAAGAGGAAGATTTGGTATTTTGCAACGATATATACGGAGTGATGGAAAAGTTTAAACTCAAGTATGATCCTGCTGAATGGCGGCTGTTCATTGATTCCTCAAAAGACAGCATAAAAGGTGTTCTTCTTCATAATGGCAACACATTCGCTTCAGTTCCTATTGCTCACTCTGTTATTCTCCAAGAAAAATACGAGAATTTGGCCCTGATTCTTCAGAAGATTCGTTATGATGAGCATAAGTGGATGATTTGTGGAGACTTTAAAATTCTATCCATGCCATTAGGGCAGCAATCCGGTTTCACCAAATATCCCTGCTTCCTTTGCTTGTGGGATAGCTGGGCCCGCGACCTACACTGGGGGGAAAAAGACTGGCCAATTCGGGAGTATTTGAGACCTGGTGAGAAAAATGTTCTTCATGAGAGCTTGGTACCTCGTGATAAAATTCTATTACCACCTCTCCACATTAAGTTGGGTCTCATTAAGCAATTCATCAAGTCCTTTCCAAAAGATGGTGAGTGCTTTCGGTACCTTTTCTCAAAGTTCCCCCGACTTTCTGAAGCAAAGCTAAAGGAAGGAGTGTTTGTTGGCCCTGATATAAGGAAACTCATTTCAGATGGAGAATTTGCTGAAACGATGTCTGAGAATGAAAAATAAGCCTGGGATTCCTTCAAGGATGATGTTCTCAAATTCTTGGGGAACAGGCGGGATGAGAACTATAAGGATATTGTTGCCAGGATGCTCAATGCCTTCAAAGAACAAGGCTGTAACATGAGCCTGAAAGTCCATTTCTTGCACTCCCATGTGAACTACTTTCCCGAAAACTTGGGGGCGTACAGTGAAGAACAAGGTGAAAGGTTTCACCAGGACATCAAGGACGCAGAGAGAAGGTACCAAGGAAGATGGAACACCACTATGATGGCTGATTTCTGCTGGTTGCTGCTGCGGGAAACCCCAGATGAAAAATACGCCAAGCAGCGCAACAAGAGAAGCATTCGGGGGAAGAAGAAACGGGCCCACCAGGAGATTGATTGACCCAAGAATGACTTTAAAATCTAAACTGTGTTGACAAATATCGTGTTTTTACTAAACTTTGAAATAAAAATTTGCTAGTTATTACCACAGTGTCGGATCTCATTTATTAGAATTTTATTTTCATCGGAGGCGGAGCTAGCCGGTTTCAAGATGGCTGCTTAAGCCCTGTGCTCAGCATCCCTGATCGCAATCCTGCTCCCTAGTACCCCGTGGGTGGATTTTACCTCATTATTTTCTAGCCACGCTTGGAGGAGAAATGTCAGTGAGCAAACCTGCACGCTTGGATTACAGTGCGGCAACGGGATCCGGAATGAAAAGGCTCAAACCTGATCCGCCCTCCCCGCAAAAGATGGCAGGCGCTGGAGAGGGTCCTGCAGGGCTGCGCGAGGTGCTGGCTGAAATCCGCGCAGTCCGGGAGATGGTGGCGGTCAACGGGGAAACCCTGGGCGGTGTCCAGGCCGATGTCGCGGAGTTGAAGGAGCTTAAGCAACAAATTGCGTCGTTGGCAGAGCGCTTCAGTGATCTGGACTGTAAGGTGGCGGCCCATGAGGAGCGCTTCAAGCAAGTTGGCGCAAATACTAAAAGAATTGTAAATCTGGAGCGGAGCCTTGAGGAGCTGAACAATAGAACTCGCCGGAATAATGTTTGCGTTGTCGGGGTGCCGGAGGGGGCAGAAGGCAGTGACATTAAAGCCTTTTTAAGGGCCACTGTTCCGAAAATCCTGCGGCTTGAGTTTGAGCTCCCCTTTGAGATCGAGAGGGCTCATCGCATACCATCACACCCGGGCCCCCAAGTGAAGCTTCCAAGGCCTATAATCTTCTGTGCATTGCGCCATTCCCAGGCGGTTCAGATTTTAGCTGCTGCTCGGGCGCTTCCTAATCTCATGCTGGAGGGCCAAAAGGTTGCTTTCTACCCAGACTTTCATAAGGCGACGGTCGAGCGGAGGAAGAGGCTGCTCGCTCTGAGGCCTCGGTTGCAGGCCCTTCAGGCCCGGTATGGTTTGCTATTCCCGGCTATGATGCGCGTGACCCTCCACAACCAAACCCGGATGTTTGAAGATCCCTCAGCGCTGCGCGCTTTCCTGGAAGAACAAGAGGCTGCGGTGATGCGCTGAGGGTCTTGGACTGAATTTGTTCTGGACTGGCTTCGTTTTGGTGCTTGGTGCATCATTTGGCAGTGGAAAGATGTAAAGGGGGGGGGGATGTGGTGTGGCTGGTTAGGTGAGGGTTGTTAGTTGGGGGAAAATTAATCCAACCTGTAGAGTCTGCGAATCTGTTGGGTACTGGGGGGGGGTAAACAAAGGGTGGAAGGGGGAGAGTTTGAAGATCGGGGATATTGGCGGGTGGCTAGGGCGGCTGTAGTTACAGCTGGCTCACCCGTTTAGATCCTTGTGTGGGGATAGGGGTATGTCTCCTTGTGGGCTGGGGTCAGGTATAAATGTGCATGTTTTACTATGTCTTGCTGGCAGTTATAGTTGTGTATGTCTGTTCTCACTGGTTACAGCAGTCCTCTGGCTGATTCACCCTTGCATCTTGCACCGTGGGTTTTCTTAAATTTTTATCCCTGAACGTGAAGGGCGTTAATAATCCTATTAAAAGGAAAAAGATACTCCTTTATTGTAAGAAAGAGCAGGCTGACATAGTTCTCCTACAAGAAACGCGACTGGTGGCCTCTGAAGCTCTGAAACTTGCAACGAAGGAGTATATGGTGGTGGCCTACTCTGAGGCTCGGTCTAAAAAGAACAGGGTTATAACTCTTGTTAAGAGGGCTTTGGCTCCCAGCATTGAACACTCGAGGGCAGACCTAGAGGGCCGTTGGGCAGCAGTACTCCTGAAGATACTGGGGAGGAGAATGGTAATCTTTAATCTTTATGCCCCTAATGTTGATGATGTTTCATTTTTTCAGAGGGTGGCGAAAGAGGTACAAGACTATGAGAAGGTTGACATAGTAGTGGGAGGAGATTTAAATCTTGTTTTGGATCCATTATTGGATTGTGCACCCTTCAAGCCCCATAGGCAGGGCCGCGCTGCTTAAACGGTACTTTCTATAATGAGAGATTTCGCATTAGTGGATATTTGGAGGCTTATGCACCCGACGGAGAGAGAGTATTCCTTTTTCTCTCTTCCCCATAAATCCCATTCTCGCATTGATTATCTTTTAGTATCACAGTCATTAGTCTCTGTGATTGATAGGGTGGCGATTTCTGCTACCCATGTTTCTGACCATGCGGCCGTCACTATGAGGGTTCCTCTAACCTGTGAACATGCTCCGCGATCGGGCTTCTTTTTCCGACGTTCGCTGCTGGAGGAGGAAGAGTTCAGAGATTTTATGACACAGAGTATTAGGGAATATTTTCATCAGAATCTCCCAGACGCTACAGCGGGATGGGCCTGGTGGGAGGGGTTTAAGGCCTTCTGTAGAGTGCAGATAACGAGTTATTCTATTCGGGAGCGCCGGGCCAAGGCAGCTAAGCTGATGGCTCTGGATCTCCAAATTAAGGCTGGGGAGAGGTTACTCGTGCGGGGATCAGAGCCTTGTATTCTGTTACGGTTGCAGCGTTTACGGTATCAGTATAATCAACTCCTCAGTACTGAAGTTGCTCAAAATCTATCTCAGCAGCAATCTGGTTATTATTTTGAGAGAAATAAGGCAGGTAGCCTCTTGGCGCGCACTTTGAAGCCGCGCGAAGGAAAAACGAAAGTAGAGGCCATTAGGACCAGTCAGCAGAAGCTTTTACTTAAGGATGAAGAAATTGCGGGGGCCTTCAAGGTTTTTTATGAGCAGCTTTATTCCTCAGAGGGGGAGATGGTCGGAGAGGAGTTTCTCTCCTTGTTGGCGCATCTGCCACATCCCTCACTCTCAGCTAGGCAGGCTGCTGAGATTGATAAACGAATCACAGTTGGGGAGATTGGGGAGGTGATTCGCACAGCTGCCAGGGGGAAGGCGGCAGGCCCCGATGGGATTCCTATGGAGTTTTATCAGGTATTTAGGGATGAGTTGGTCCCCTATATGAGGGAATATTTCGAGCGCCTCGAGGCTCAAGCACCGGCTATTGGAGCCTTTAATGAGGCTACGGTAGTTGTTTTGGGTAAGCCGGGGAGAGATCCGGTGAAGGTTGAAAATTACAGGCCGATCTCACTGTTGAACGCCGATTATAAGGTGTTCTCAACTATCCTGGCGCGGAGAATAGAAACGGCTCTGTTAGATCTGATCCATCCTGACCAGTGTGGGTTTGTTAAAGGGAGAGCGACATCGGATAATGCGCGTTTACTGTTGAATCTTTTGTCGGTCGCTGAGAATTTGCAGGATCCAGTTGCGGGTCTCTCTCTGGATGCCGAGAAGGCCTTCGACAGGTTGGAGTGGGGTTTTCTTGTTTCGGTGCTGCGATGGTTTGGGTTTGGGGAGCAATTCATCCGCTATGTTCAGATATTATACTCTCATCCGTCGGCGCGAATCTTAGTTAATGGGGTGTTATCTGCCTCCTTCCTCCTTCACCGGGGTACTAGGCAGGGCTGCCCTCTTTCCCCACTGTTGTTCAACATTGCTCTGGAGCCTCTCTTGTTGCTGATCCGTCAGGCCCCGGGTATACAGGGCATAAAGATTTTGGATTTAGAAATAAAAGTTTCCGCATACGCGGATGATCTCCTGCTGTTTCTTCATCCATCTTCGATTGAGGAAGTGCTGCGTGTCATTGGAAAGTATTCGCGGCTGTCTGGGTATAAAATAAACTGGGAGAAATCTGTGGTGTTCCCCATGAACAGATGGATGGAGAAAGCGCTGGTGGAGGAGCACCCTTTTGTATGGACGCCGGGCGACTTTAAGTATCTCGGAGTCAGATTCGGTACTACTGTGGATGATGTCATCGCTCTCAATATGAAGGCAATGACGGATACTATTAGATCTTTTACTGTTCAGTGGTCGCCACTTCATCTGTCTTGGTGGGGCAGAGTAGAGTCGATTAAAATGGTCCTGATGCCTAAGGTTAATTATGTCTTAGAAATGCTTCCAATTGAGCTTCCCCCACACTTTTACGGTGAGCTAGAGCGGCTCTTAGCAAATTTTTTATGGCAAGGGAAGCCGCCTAGAATTGCCCTTAGGAAATTGAAGGCTAAAACCAGTGCGGGGGGAGTCCAATTTCCGGATTTTCGAAAGTATCACCATGCGTTCAGACTCAGGCAAGGCGCGTGTTGGGTGGAACCGGATTCCAGGGGAGAGAAACCTGTTTGGTTGAGGGTAGAAGAGTGCTTAGTTGCTCCTATTCCGCTGCCATTGTTAATTGGCATGCGGCTCCCGGAGTCCTTTGGGGCAGGCAGAGTACTTAGGGCCACGCAGCTCTCGTATCATGAATTGGGGCAGGTTTTGGTAGACCCCCCTGCTGGTCCTCAACCGATATGGTACAACTTTAGGTTGCAGATCGGTCATAAACAAATATTTTGGAAGGAATGGACTAATAAAGGTATCTGGCGAATTGGGCAGCTTGCTCGGGGTAAGAGGTGGAAGTCTTTCGAGGGGTGATCCGGGAAACTACAGACCGGTGAGCCTGACATCAGTACCGGGAAAAATGGTAGAAACCATCATAAAGGATAAAATTACTCAGCATATAGATAGTCATGACCTAATGGGAGACAGCCAACATGGCTTTAGACAAGGAAGATCTTGTCTTACTAATCTGTTATGTTTTTTTGAAGGAGTGAATAAACAGGTGGACAAAGGTGAGTCGGTTGATATTGTGTATCTGGACTTTCAGAAAGCCTTTGACAAGGTCCCTCATGAGAGACTTTTGGCAAAACTAAAGAGTCATGGGATAGGAGGCAGTGTACTACTGTGGATCAGGAACTGGTTAAAAGATAGAAAGCAGAGGGTAGGGCTAAATGGCCAATTTTCCCAATGGAGAAAGGTGAATAGTGGTGTACCCCAGGGATCTGTGCTGGGTCCGCTGCTTTTTGACATATTCATAAATGACCTGGAAAGTGGAATAACGAGTGAGGTTATCAAATTTGCTGATGACACAAAACTATTTAAAGTTGTTAAAACCCAGGAGGATTGTGGAAAATTGCAAGAGGATCTTGATAAATTGGAAGACTGGGCATCAAAATGGCAGATGAAATTTAATGTGGAGAAGTGCAAGGTTATGCACCTAGGGAAGAACAACCCAAACTATGGTTACACGATGCAAGGTTCCACATTAGGAACCACCACCCAAGAAAAAGATTTAGGCGTCCTTGTGGATACCATGTTAAAACCCTCGGCCCAGTGTGCAGCGGCGGCCAAGAGAGCAAATAGAATGCTAGGTATGATAAGGAAAGGAATGGAAAATAAAACAAAAGATATTATAATGCTTCTATATCGTTCCATGGTGAGACCGCACCTTGAATATTGTGTGCAATTCTGGTCGCCATATCTTAAAAAGGATATAGCAATTTTAGAAAAGGTTCAGAGAAGAGCCACCAAAATGGTAAAGGGGATGGAAGGCTACTCCTATGAAGAAAGGCTAAAAAGGTTGGGGCTCTTTAACCTGGAAAAGAGACGGCTGAGGGGAGATATGATAGAAGTCTATAAATTAATGAACGGAGTGGAACGGGTAAACGTAGATCGATTGTTTACCTTATCAGAATATAGAAAGACTAGGGGACATGCAATGAAGCTACAGGGTAAACTATTTAAGACTAATAAAAGAAAATATTTTTTCACTCAACGTGTAATCAAACTCTGGAATTTGTTACCGGAGGATGTAGTAAAGGCTGTTAGTGTAGCTGGGTTTAAAAAAGGTTTGGACAAGTTCCTGGAGGAAAGGTCCATAAACCATTATTAAGAAGGGACCCAGGATATCAATGCTTGAACCAATACAAGCACTGTGGAACCTGTGTCCCTTGGGGAAACTGCTAGGTACGTATGACCTAGATTGGCCACTGTTGGAAACAGAATACTGGGCTTGATGGACCTTGGTCTGACCCAGTATGGCATATCTTATGTTCTTATGTTCTTATGTAGGAGTTTGCGTTACCTGCACGGTTATATTTTCAGTGGTTACAATTATCTCATTGTCTATTGAAAGCTCATATTCGTGCGGACGGGCTAGGGGAGGAGTGGAAGTTAAAAGTAGTGGCAGAGCAGCATGCGGGGCTGAAGGGTGCATCATCTAAATTTTATGGGATATTACGGGATCAGCCCCTCGCGAGTGGGCTAGGCCCTGGCAAGGTGTGGGAATATGAGTTGGGGGATAGCACTCCGCAGGTACAATGGGAGAAAATTTGGGAGCGAGTTAATCGGGTTTCCAAGGGGGCCTCAATAATGCAGGCTTTGTTTTTCTTTCTGCAAAGGGCTCACATAACCCCGGTTAAACTCACAAAGTGGGATTCATCCGTAGGCAACAAGTGTTGGTCCTGTGGCCTCTCCCCAGGCACTCTAGAACACATGATGTTCGCATGCCCGCATGTTCAGATATTCTGGAGGAGTGTTTGGTGCAAGATGCAAGAGATCCTAGGTGTTCAAGGTCAGGTATCCTGGAAGACTGTGATCCTTCGATCCATGGATGCTGGCATCTCCCTAATAAAGGGCACAGCATTTCTGTTTGATTTTATGATGGCCGTAGCCATTAAGATGATTGTAAATTGCTGGAAGGACTCCACAAAGTTAGACGTTCTGCACTGGTGGAATTTAATGTGTGTATATGCTGGTTATGAGAAAGAACAGTACCGAAAAAACTGTCAGCAAGGGGCCCTTATGGCTTATTCGAGGGCTGGTCGGAAAAAGGATTTGGCCATCCTCAACAAGTCAAAATGGCAATATTTAGATGACTATGCTGGTAAAGCCAGAGTCCTGCCTAGTTGAATATGATGTTGTTTTCATTTTCTGAGGGGATGTTCTTGATTTCGGTTTTCGATTTTCCTAGGAGGGGCTGTCTAGGGCAAGACATGTGTGTTGAGGTATATTGCTGAGCGCACAGTGAGACGGGGGGGGGGGGTTGGGGAGGGGGCTCGGGGTACTGGAAGTTGGGGGGATCGGGATGGGTCCATTCTGCTAAGAAGAATATGGTTGTACAGTATTGGTGTTGTATTGTTGTGTTGTTAAAAATTCTATAAAAAAAAACAATTTAAAAAAAAAAAAAAAAGAATTTTATTTTTACACCATCGGGTGTTTGTCTTCATGTATTGCAATGGTGCGGTTTGCGTTTTCTATTCTTACATACATACCTGTACAACATTTTTTGCACATTTCTTTGCTTTGCTTTGTGTCTAACCTCGCTCTTATATGCTCAATGTTTGTGCACATGTATGTGGCTGTTTTAAGTGCAGACAATTTTGCTACCATCACAGTGTGTTTTGTTGACATTACTCTATTCTTATGTGCTGCCTTGTTACAATTTTCTTTATTCTTATTTGAATAACTACTAAACAATTAGTATAAAGAATTCATCCAAGAAACCTTTATCTCGATCGCACTCAATCTGAAACGTTCACCTCAAACTGCTAACCCAATGTAGCAAAAAATCTGTACGTGATGGAGCAAATTGGTTACCAGATTTGGATTTAGCGCACCAAAAAACGTAAAAATCAATCGAAACATTAGAGGCAGTTTAAAAAAATTTTTTTTAGTGTACCTGTGTAATCAGACAGCAGCATGGAAAGTACTGGAGGCCAAGTCTGAAGGAGGTCCAGCCAGAAGAGTCCTCAGGGAAATAGGGCAGGGGAAGAAAGTTCTCCCCTCCATTCCCCTTTCTCCCCAAGCTCTACAGAGGAGCGGAGGAAGTGTGGTTTCCTTTAGATGGTCGGGAGAGACATTTTCAATGCAACAACAAAGAAGAAAAAAATAGAAGACAAGAAGTCACATGGGGTTCCATGCCTATAGAAGAAAGGTGGAGAAGTCCAAGGAGCCCATGCACCAAAGCAAGAAAGCCTGTGGAGGAGGCAGAGAAAAGCTGAATAGTTAAGAAGAGGCCATAAAGGAGCAGATTAGCTGGGACGTGTGCCAGCCCAAACCTTTCATGGTTATCCAGCAGACCATCATGGAGCGGTGGTTTCTTGTTCTTTGCCTTGCGGATGTCCCAAAGTCTAAACTCAGCTGCCAGTGATACAAGGAAGCCAGAAGACCTGACCCTTCTTGTGTTGATGTGAAGGTTAGAATTACATGGCTGCATCAAATGTTTCAAGCTTTAAAGGGTTTTTATTTTTTTGGAGGGGGGGGAGTATTCAGCAGAGAGAGCTAGTACTTGTAAAGTGGCTAGCCATCTCCACTGAAGTCTAACCCTGGATATTCAATGCCGGGGTTTGCCTTTGCCACTCCTTACTTTACCCACATGTCGCTAACCAGGCAGTGGCTCAATATCACCACTGCCCATTTAGTGATGGGTGCTGCCTTGGAATGCCCTTAATGCTAACCTCAGGATTGGGCAGGTAGCAATGCCACCATGTTAGTGAAGCTGTATATCCCGTTCAGCAACATTTACATGGTTTGCAGGTCTGCAAACTGTGTACATGCCTTTGAATACCCCCCCCCCCTTTCTTTTTATCCCAAGACAAAACCACCTACTCTGCTCAAGAAATTTTTTGATGAGAAGTTGAGTGAGTTGCGCCTTGGCATGCACAGTCTCTCATAAAGAACTGGAAGGGAGAAATAATCCCATTTACAGGGTGATACAGATATTGAATTAAGTGGCCAATGTCACTGCATGATCCAATGCTTCATGCCCCTGAAAGTCAAGGGAATCCTGAACCAAAAATGCAAGGATAAGTTGAATGTAGAATGTGACATATTCTTTCATAGAATGCAAAATCTGTACAGCAGAAGAATAGAATATTGGAAGATAGGGGTGGAATCTTTTCAAGATGCCTCTCACTTCATGTGGAACCTGTGTCACATAACTGGTAGAGAAAGGCATGAAATTCATGATGTCAAGTGTTTTGATAAGTGAAGCAATCGTGAAACTTTGCAGAAGCTTGTAGCGATGAGAAAAAGATCCAAAAACTGCTGTCACACCAAAAATGGACCAATTATTTTGAAAAATCAAGAAGTGAATGTTACTCAGAACTACTGAACATCATATAGCTCTTCTTCGATGTCCCCTCTCATAATGTAAATGTAAAAGAATATCTTTTCACTAATGTAAAGCAATGAACAAAACAAAAGGAACTGCAAGATCAGGAATCACTGAACAGATTCAGCTTGTGCATTACAACTTTTTTTTAAGTGCCTTCAAATCAATGCTGACTCCCGGTGACCCAGAAGTCCCTGGGTTTTCTTTGCAAGGTATGACCAGAAGTAGATAAGATAGTATATGATGGCAGATAAAGACCAGTATGGTTCATATAGTTTGCCCAGTAAGGTGGCTAGAGTGGTTGTAACTGCAGCTCTGTGCAGGTCACCCCCTTCTATGCCTGTATTTAGGGTTGTACCTGCTGCTCCTTGCAGGTCAGCCCCCCTCTACTTATAGAAGTATAAGAGATATTTAAGTTTGCTTTGATTTCATCCTCTTTTATAAAGGGATCCACTGTGTCTGTCCTATGCCATTTTGAATTCCGTCACTGTATTTGCTCCACCACCTCCATCGGGAGGGTATTCTAAGCACCCACCACTCTTTCAGTGAAAATGTATTTCTTGATGTTGCTTTTAAGGTCACCACCTTGCAACTTCATCATATACCCTCTAGTTTTACAGCTTCCCCTTCTTTGAAAAAGGTTTGTTTGTTCATTGATACCCTTTAAGTATTTAAAAGTCTGTATAATATCTCCCCTGTCCCTCCTCTCATATTTATGTCTTCAAGTCTCTTTTCATACATCTTCTGGCGCAAGCTCCAAATAATTTTGGTCGCCTTCCTCTGAACCATTTCAAGTCTTTTTATATCCTTTGTGAGATATGGATCCCAAAACTGAACACAATACTCCAACTGAGGCCTCACCAATGACTTGTACAGGGGCATTAATACCTCCTCCTTTCTGCTGGTTATTCCTCTCCATATGCAGCCTTGTTGCTTTGTTTTGCCACCTCAAGATCCTCAGAAAATAGCACTCCAAGGTCCCTGTCCTGGACCATGCAAGGTAACACCTTAGAAACCACCACCCAGGAAAATGATTTAGGCGTCAGTGTGGATAATACGTTGAAACCCTCCATCCAGTGTGCAGTGGTAGCCAAGAAAGCTAATAGAATGCTAGGAATCAAAGGAAAGGAATGGAGAATAAAATCAAGGAAATTATCATGCCCCTGTATCATTCCATTGTTCGACCTTACCTTGAATATTGTGTGCAATTCTGGTCGGCATATCTTAAAAAGGATATAGCAGAATTAAAAAAGGTACAGAAAAGAGCCACCAAAATGGTAAAGGGGATGGAATGATACCCCTATGAGGAAAGGCTTAAAAGGTGAGGGCTCTTCAACTTGGAAAAGAGAAGGCTGAGGGGAGATATGATAGAAGTCTATAAATTAATGAATGGAGTGGAACGGGTTAACATAGATTGGTTGTTTATGCCATCAAAAAGTAGAAAGACTAAAGAACACGCAATTAAGCTACAATGTAACCTATTTAAGATTAAAGGGTATGTTTACTAAACTGCGTTAGTGTGATTCGCGTTAGGAGCCGCGGTAGAGACAGAAACCCCAAATAAGGACATGGGCGGTACATCGTTTCCGAGAACGTGCCGAGAACGCGCATTACAAGGTGCCATAAATGAACGAGCACTACAGGGCACGTTACCCTGCGTTAATCTTAAGAAGGTGCGCAGGCATATACGCACAGCAATAGAGCTGTAACACAATGGTTATAACACTGACTGATTGGTACAGGGGTCATGGGTTTGATTCCCCAGTGGGCCTAATGTATAAGGCTGGCTGAGGCAGCACCCTTTACATTTAAGTAGCGATTGTTGAGGCATGTGACGTGTATTTTAATTAGTGCTGCCAGCAAACACACCCTCACGGTGGCATAACCTAAGGTGCCGCATAAGGCACCCCATAACGCACTCCATCGGGCACATTATAAAGTGTACTGTCCGCCAAGGCACCCTATAATGTCCCCTATTATAGGACACCTTATAAGGATGTGAACAAAGCCCTGGCTGGCTGCAGGACTGCAAATCACCACACAAACTGTCTGCTGTGGTTACCAGGATAGGGGTAACCCACCAGTACCCATGATGCACTGCACATGCAAATCAGCAGTCGAGAGATGGGCACAAGATCGGGTATGCACCCCCAGAGCACCTCGGCCTTGTAGGGGGAACAGACCGTGTGTGGCACTGCCACAGAGTAGCCACAGGCAGTCACATTGTGCGGGTACAGTGCCCACCCTGAGGTTGAGGTGGGGCGCCCAGCACCAGGTCCACAGCACCTTTCATGGCTGAAATACGCCATGCTGCAGATCCCCATCAGTGTGTGATAGGTAGTTCAGTTAGACACACCTAGGATACATCTGTGTCCTGCTGTATGTCTCGGTCATGTCTAGTCCCTATGGGCAATGCTGCTCCCAGAATAGTGCATATTCTGTGTTGGTGCCATCATTACGGGTTGGGGGTTGTGTGGTGTATGGACCCATAGGCAGATTATGTACCACCACACAACCCACTCTCTGGGGTTCAGGGTGGGTAACAGGATCACCCACCAATAGAT
Organism: Ichthyophis bannanicus; assembly: GCA_033557465.1. Classification (NCBI taxonomy): domain Eukaryota; kingdom Metazoa; phylum Chordata; class Amphibia; order Gymnophiona; family Ichthyophiidae; genus Ichthyophis; species Ichthyophis bannanicus. The sequence continues at coordinate 366,722,459 of CM066038.1, read as the reverse complement.
CCATAGTCTACCTCCCTGCAATGGCAGCAGTAGAAGAGACCAGCAACCCCAGTCCTGCTGGGGAACAGACAGAGTGGTACACATCCATAACACAATAGCAGACAGACGGCAGGCCTGGAAATGCTCAGCTGCCCCCACCATTATCTGACATTCTCCAGCAGCAAGCATCCAGCTGCTGCACCCTGCAAGGTGTACCAGCCAGGGCCGGATTTACCTATACGCCAGTTACGCCGTGGCGTAGGGCCCACAGCTGGCAAGGGCCCACAAAAATTGAATACTGGCGTATAGGTAAATACTAGTATAGTTTTAAAAAAAAGCTGACTGCTGCTGCCGCGGCAGCATGGACCGTCCCGCGGGGCCCCCTCTGAATCCCTCCCTCCCTCCGCGACGGCTGAGCCCCTCCGTGCCGGCTTTGAGAGGCGCGAAGGAAGAGTGTCTCCCTCGCGTCTCTTTAAGCCCGCAGGGGCTGATGGGAAATCCCATCAGCCCCTGCGGGCTTAACAGAGACGCGAGGGAGACACTCTTCCTTCGCGCCTCTCAAAGCCGGCACGGAGGGGCTCAGCCGTCGCGGAGGGAGGGAGGGAGGGATTCAGAGGGGGCCCCGCGGGACGGTCCATGCTGCCGCGGCAGCAGCAGTCAGCTTTTTTTTTGCTTTTTGAGACTCGAGAGTGTGTAGCAGTTTTGGAAGCTCAATCTGGTTGTGATTCTGATCCCGTGGGGCTAGAGTTTCCCCGTGGGATCAGAACCCCGGCTACATCTGTGCGTCTGCACAGAAGGTCGGGCCATCAATGTCAGAATCGCACCCAAACAGTTTTTAGAGCTTACCCGTGTCATTCTCTGAATGGTGGTGAGTGTTTAAACTGATATATTTATTTTGTAGTTATGATGTTTTTATGGTTTATTTTACCAATTATGCACTTCTACTATTCCTTGACACAGGCGCTCTTTGTCGTGTCTGTTCTTAATAGATTAACTTTGATTCCTTTTTTTATATATGTCATTTTTTGTATTTTAATTATTTGCTATTTATTGGTTGTATATCATTGAATCCACACTTTTTTAATATAATTGTTTTATAATAAGTATTTAGATTATCATATGAGTTTGGCTTTTAACACATACATTTATATTTATTTATTTGTCCATATGTGATGATCATCTTTTACATATACTTTTTATATTTATTTATTGTTTTGCTATGGTTTTGTTATGTTTTAATGATAACCCATGTTGCATTATGGGCCCGATTCTGCAAGGCAATTAGCAATGGGGAGTGGGGTGTCTGTGTGTATGCGTGTATGTGTGTATGGGGCAGGGGTAGGGCATGCACATGTTTGTGAGTGTGTGTGTGTTTTCGGTGCAAGGGTAGTGTATGTGTATGTGTTCGGGATTGAGGTATTTTTGTACTGGTATGCAGGTAGTGCAGAGGTGGAGTGCCTGTGTGCATGTATATAACTAAAAGTTAGTATATGGTAACATTATGCAAATATTTATGCAAATGAGGCCCCTTATGCAAATGAGGCCCCGCACCCCCCTTGGGCCGCCCCTGCTGGGGGCCCACAATTTTTGTTGGCGTAGGGCCTCACTCAAAGTAAATCCGGCCCTGGTACCAGCAAAACACATACTAGCTGCAGACCGTCCACCAGCTAGTCCCTAGTGCAGGGGTGGGCAAACTTGGTCCTGGAGGGCCGCAGACCAGTCAGGTTTTCGGGATATCTCTAATGAATATGCATGAGATATACATGCATTAGAGATATCCTGCCAACCTGACTGGTTTGTGGCCCTCCAGGGCTGGATTTGGAGACCCCTGCCTTACACCTCTGTCATTTAAGATTGTGAGTGGGCAAGATGCAGATGTCCAAGACATCAAAAAGGTTAGATAGAATTTGTCACAGTACTCCTCACTTCTCACCACCACCAAAAAATTGTCTATTAGACAACTTTTTGGTGGTGGTGAGAATCGAGGAGGAATGTGACACATTCTATATACCCTTTCGATGTCTAGGACATCTCTACCTTGCCCACTCACGATCTTAAATGACAGAGGTGTAAGGCAGGGGTCTCCAAATCCAGGCCTGGAGGGCCACAAACCAGTTAGGTTGGGAGGATATCTCTAATGCATATATATCTCATGCATGTTCATTAGGGATATCCCGAAAACCTGACTGGTCTGCAGCCCTCCAGGACCGGAGGTGCCCACCCCTGCCCTAGTGCATGGTCCTGGAGAAGAAGCATGTACCCAGAACAGGGATGTCAGCATACACACACCAAGCAAATAAATCAGTGATTGGGCCCCAAAAGAAAACCCATAAAGATCACACAAAAGAAATACTACATAGCACTAGGGGGGAACCTAGCCATACCATGGTCACTGCTCAGTCAGGGTGAGAGTGACCTCCCAGCAGGACATACTATGGCCATCCTGTCCGTGCAGGTGGTGGCCAGGCACTACAATGTCCAAGCCATTGCCCTATGCCGTGTGCAGATGCATCCAGGCCAGGCCACCCTATCCAGGCTATTCCCACAGTACCTTGCTCCTCATTATGCACATTGGCAGGCCAATAATGGCAACAGTGCTAGCAGTGTGGGCTGTGGAGGGTGTTGGCAGCCGCCACACACTGGATAGACCAGGGGTGTCCAAACCTGTCCTGGAGGGCCACAATCCTGGCAGGTTTTTGGGATAGCCCTAATGAATATGCATGAGATATATATGCATTAGAGATATCCTCCCAATCTGACTGTTGTGGCCCTCCAGTACTGGATTGGGAGACCCCTGCATTACACCTCTGTCATTTAAGATTGTGAGTGCGCAAGGTACAGATGTCCTAGACATCAAAAGGGTAGACAGAATTTGTCACATTGCTCCTTGATTCTCACCACCACCAAAAAGTTGTCTAATAGACAACATTTTGGTGGTGGTGAGAAGTGAGGAGGAATGTGACAAAGTCAGGTTCCTGCCTAGGCTGTACATTGCTGACACTTAAATGGTTTCTCTCTCCTGCAAATGTGCATCTAACGACAGGTTTTCATTCGCAGTAGGATTCAGCCCTTCAGTTCAGCGCGTTAGTGTAAAAGGGACATCTCCCCGCCCACTCTTCGCCCATTGACCCCTTCTCTCTGTCTTCTCTACACCTTCTGCGGTGTTTACCGCAGCCGGGGACGTTAACGATCGTTAAGTAACATTAACGCGCACTAATGTTACATACCACGCGTTAACGTTACCTAACGATCGTTAACGTTACATAACGCGCGGTATGTAACGCTACCGCAGTTTAGTAAACATACCCCTATGTCTCTCTCACTAACAAACTTTGATTTATAATTCGACATCACCCTGCACTCATGTCGCATCCATCCAAGTGTTAACAATGTATGACTCTCTCCTCCTTCACAATGAATAGAAATAATCGTAGATCATTTGCAAGTGGTACTCCCTTTTTAAAGAAATCACAAATACTTTTCTTCCTTGTCCACCAAAGGTTTACCCATGGAAATGAATCAGTGTGGTGTTAAAGCACCTCTTTCCTTTATATTACAACTATCTTTGTGAAATCAAAAGTAAATTCTGGAAAACATGTTATAGCTGATAGATTAAAGCCTTACCTCTGTTCTCCTTGAGTTTGACCTCCATTGGTGGAAATTGTGAACCAGGATAAGAGTAGAAATGCCTCATAATTAAAGAGATTTGTTACAGCCAATGAGACATGTCAGATCAAAAGTCAATTAGTAGACACTTGTGTGGCTCCCTTCTGGCTTGATATGCATATTTCTGTAAAATCAGAATGTTACAGACATTCTCCAGATAACCAAAATTAACAAAAGTGACAACTAGTTAAAAACAAAAATCTTAAACAAACAGCATCATATAGGCAACGTTTGACATACTCATGCTTAAAGGTCAAATCAGGAGGCTTTTGGTATTTCCTTTCCCATCGTTACTGATTACATAAGGTCTTATTTAGCACAGGGTCCTACCAGCTGTTTCTGCATTGCCGAGAACTTCTGGGCTGACAAGCCACCCAGCTCGCACAGACCTTTAGCTAAAGATAGAGATATGGAATTATTTTTTGCAAATAAAGCACTATGGAGTCAACATGCATGTTATAGGCAATATCGTATTAATGGTCTAATTGAATACTCTTGTGACTTTCAAGAGTTACACTCCCTTAATCTGCTTGGGACTTAATAAGGAATGGGTGTCACCAGGGCCAGCCCCAGAGTTGGTTCAAGGTTCTGATACCCTAGGCCAACCTTAAACCTTACACTCACCCTGGCCATAAAAATCCATAGTTTAGCTTTGAATGCCCTGCTCTTGGTCATTTCCAGAAGTTGCCGCCCTAGGCAGCCATCCAGAATACTTAGGGGTATGTTTACTAAACCATCTTAATGTGCGCTCTGTGACGTTATCGCACGATAAGGTATCATATTGTGCGATAATGGCGCTTTATCAGACGCACAGGTACCTTATCGCGCGATAACGCGTGCAGCGGCGCAAACGAGCGCTGAAGGCGGGGAAAGGCTCCCAGAGGGTGGAGGAAGGCTCCCCAGGGGCGGAGAGAAGGGGTCAATGGGCGGAGAGTGGGAGGGGAGAGGCTCTCTGCACACTAACGCTGTGAAATCCGAGGCTGAAAACTAACGCCAGTGAAACCCTGGCGTTAGAGTTGATTTAAAGGGAAGAGAAACAATTTCTGTCAGCAATGTACAGCAAAACGAGGGAAACCTATATAAAAATGATAAGTGTGATACATGTGCACGGAACAAAAGTGCAAATAAACATTGAAAATGACCCCAACAAAATATAAAAAAAAACATAACCAAGCTGGGCAATAGTGATATTAATGGGAAACATTGAAAAACACTCCCAAGAAAATTCCAAAAAAATGATATGAATTTTGGAAGGGTCTACGCTCCGTCCCCTTACAAGGTGAATGATCCCACAGTGAAATAGCACTGATCAGGGTTTCCCTCTCCATTGGACAGGTTTCCTATGGCATGCACATGTTCCACAACAGCAGGGCGGGCATGTCGGAATGGGCAACTGGACAGATGCTGGGAAAGGGGACACAGAGGACTGCAGACAACACATGTGCTGCAGCTGGGCCACAGTGCGGACTAGGGTGATGCCTAGGTGGCCCATAGGAATGCTGAAACAGTAGAGCAGCCAGACAGCAAATGATGAGGGCCCAGCATGGGCACGAGTGTGCTTCCCACAGTGTCACAGGGGATAGTACCCAGCAGATACTGTGGGGTCTGGCACTGCAGTACCCCCAAGGGCACAGAACATTGGCAGGTGGTGCTGGGGGGAAGCGTGGACATCTATGCAGGTACCCCTACCCCAGAACCTGCACCATAGGCAGCCGCCTACCCGCACAATGGATGGCCTGAGACTGCGCTCATCCAGCACCACCAGCAGACGGACATGTCAGCAGGGTGGCAGAGGGGTACTGGTGGGGGAGGGGGCAGTGGCAGCTGCCCAGAGCAGACCGTGGCCTAGCCCTGTGTAGGTGGGTGCCATGCACTGCAACAGACAGACCCTGTCTGACGAACAGTCATGGTATCCCCAGGGAATGCACTGTCTCTGTGGCAACACGGTGGTGCAGTGCACACAGCCAGTGTGTTCAGGAGCAGAAAGTCACACGTTCAAGTCCCAGTTGTGGTTCCTGCCAACCCAGCCCTCATATTTTACCCTCTACTACAACGTGCTAATACCGACAGAACCTGTAGTGCAGATGACGTAGACATGCCCAAAACACCTACATTTTACCCTACAGAGCACAGACACCATAAACATGTGCATTACCTAGAGCAGAGTCTCCCACATGCAGTCCTAGAGGGCCAAATACCATTCAGGTTCCATGCTGCCTCTAATAAATGTGGCTGTGCTGTATTGCTATGCACCGTCCCCATGGTATGCAGATGTCTCTCATGCATATTCATTAGGGACAGCATGAAAACCCGAACAGTGTTTGGCCCTCCAGGACTGGAGTTGGGAACCTCTGCCCTAGAGCAGTGGCCAACAGGGGCAGACACACCCGCACCCACAGGCTGCATTATCCCAAGTCTCCTGGAGAGGCAGGATGTTGGGCCCTGCGTGCATCTCCCCATACTAGCAATTGCATACCTTAGCAATGTCACCCTAAACATGGGAAAACTGTACACAGCTATCAAAAGGTTGCTATGATGTTTATTGTAAAGTTTACAACTCAGAATGCCTGTGTTGTATAGTTGACGTTGAATGTAAACCGCACTGATCTGAAAAGCGCGGTATAGAAGAACTGTTAAATAAATAAATAAATAATAAATAAAATATGATAACTGGCAGATAGCAATTCCTACGTTAAGCACAATTGGCTGATTAAGCTGCATCATAGCAACCTTTCTGATGTCTGTGGAGTGTGCCTCAGGTCTGGTGTCTGACAGAGTGATCCCAACAGTATTGCATACCATAGCCATGCCTGCACTGTGCCCAGGACTGGTGTGTTGGCCAGGGCTGCCAAACACCTCTATAGTTGCACAATGCTGGCATAAGTGTGTGGAGTGTGTGTCTGTCTATCCAGTGTGTGGTGGCTGCCAACACCCTCCACAGCCCACACTGCTAGCACTGTTGCCAGTATTGGCCTGCCAATGTGCATAATGAGGAGCAAGGTACTGTGGGAATAGCCTGGATAGGGTGGCCTGGCCTGGCTGCATCTGCACAGGGCATAGGGCCATGGCTCGGACATTGTAGTGCCCGGCCACCACCTGCACGGACAGCGTGGCCACAGCATGTCCTGCAGGGAGGTCACTCTCACCCTGACTGAGCAGTGACCACGGCATGGCTAGGTTCCCCCATAGTGCTTTACAGTGTTTCTCTCATGTGATATTTATGGGTTCTCTTTTGGGGTCCAATCACTGACTTATTTGCTTGGTGTGTATGCTGACATCCCAGTTCTGGGTACAAGCATTTTCTCCAGGACTATGGACTAGCTAGCAGATTGTCTGCAGCTAGTATGTGTCTTGTTGGAATAACTTGCAGGGTGCAGTGGCTAGAGGCTTGCTGCTGGAGAATGTCAGCTAGTGGTGGGGGGCAGCTGAGCATTTTCAGGCCTACTGTCTGTCTGCTATTGCTTTATGGATGTGTACAGCTCTGCAGTGCCTGCTCTGTAAGGTTTCTGTTCCCCAGCAGGACTGGGGTTGATGGTTCCCTCTACCGCTACCATTGCAGGGAGGTAGAATGTGGATATATTGGTGGGCGATCCTGTTTCCCACCCTGAGCTCCAGAGAGTGGGTTGTATGGTGGTACATAATCTGGGTCTAACTATCTCCCTCCAGACACAGATGTAACCTAGGTGTGTCTGCAGGAACTACCCGTCACACACTGTAGCACTGATGGGGACCTGCAGCATGGTGTATTTCAGCCATGAAAGGTGCTGTGGACCTGGTGCTGGGTGCCCCACCTCACCCTCAGGGTGAGCACAGTACCCGCACAATGTGACGGTCTGTGGCTACTCTGTGCCAGTACCACACATGTCAGTTCCCCCTACCAGGCTGAGGTGCTGTGGGGGTGCATACCCCATCTTGTGCCCATCTGTCAACTGCTGATTTGCATGTGCAGTGCATCATGGGTATGGGTGGGTTAACCCTATCCTGGTAACCACAGCAGACAGTTTGTGTGGTGACGTGCAGTCCTTCTGCAGCCAGCCACAGGTTTGTTAGCAGCTGTAGCCCACTGGTTACTTCACTGCCTGTGAAGCCAGAAGTCATGGGTTCAAAACCCATGGTGGGGTTATTTGATAGGGCTGTCTGAGGCATTGTCTATTTTTAATGTACATTAGTGCTGCCAGCAAAAACACCCTCAGAGTACTGTAACCTTAAGGTTCCTCATAAGGCACCTTATAGGGCGCCTTATAAGGTGCCCTATCAAGCGCCTCATAAGGTGTCCTATATTTATTTTATTTATTTATTTAACAGTATTTCTAAACCGCCTTATCTTAATAATCAAGGTGGTATCACAGCAAACAATCGAGTAAAGTGAGTGTGTTATACATGCAGTGAGGGTGAAGTTGAGTGTGTGTTGTATTGTGTGCTAGATTGGTATGAGCTATGTACAGAGTGGGCTATATACAGTGGTGCAAAAAACATATTCCATACATACTTTGTTTAGGCGGTATCATGTGCTGTTATACATTCTTTGAGGTTATGTGATGTGTCCATAGTGTTCTATGAACAGCATGGTTTTCAGCTGTTTTCTAAAGTTCTTGAGGTCTGTAGTAGCCCTCAGATCGTCCGGTAGTTTGTTCCATATTGTTGGAGCAGCCATGGAGAGTGCTCTGTCTGTTGTGTCCTTGCGTGTGTGTTTGTATACACTTGGAGTGCTGACTCGGTTGTGTGTTTGTTTTCTTCTGGGACGTGTGCTGGTGTCTGGTTGTATGAGGGTGTGCAGGCTGTTGGCTGATGTGTGCTGTTTTATCTTAAATAGGTTTATGATTGTTTTGTATCTGATGCGTGCACCGATTGGAAGCCAGTGTAAGTCCTTTAAGGTGGGTGTGATGTGCTCCTGTCTTGCGGTTCCTGATATGATTCGTGCTGCAGTGTTTTGTGCCAGTTGGAGTGGTTTGAGGGCTTGTTTCGGTAGTCCAAGGTATATCGGATTGCAGAAGTCCAGTAGTGGGGTTATCAGTGCTTGACAGACGGTACGGAAGTGTTCTGGGGCGAGGAGCGGTTTCAGTCTCCTGATGATTTGCATCTTGTAGTAGGCTTTTTGGATTGTTTTGTTTATGTGTGGCTTGAGATTGAGTTTATTGTCCAGAGTAACTCCGAGGTATCTCACTTCTGATCTTATTGGTATAGTAGTGCTTTGTATCTTTATATTTGGTGGGTGTATGAAGCTTTGGTTCCGAGTGATGATTAAAGCTTCGGTCTTGTTGTAGTTTATTGCGAGGTTGTTGTTTTGACACCAACTCGCCATTTGGGTGAGGCAGTCTGTTATCTTGGAGAAGTCCGGGTTGTCGATTGATATCGGGGTGTATATCATGATGTCGTCTGCATATATTGTGTATTGAATGTTGTTCTCTTTCATGATGTTGCATATTGGTTGGATGTAGATGTTAAATAGGAGCGCTGAGAGTGCGGATCCTTGAGGTACTCCTTGTTGGACGTTTATGGGTCGGGAGGTGTTGTGTCCCAACTTGACCTGTAGTTGTCTTTCGGTTAGGTATGAGTGGAACCATTTCAATGTGATACCGTGTATACCAGTGTTCTTTAGTCTTTCCAGGAGCGTGTTGTGGTCTACTGTGTCGAAGGTTGAGGAGATGTCAATGAAGATCATTATGATTCCATTCCTGGTGTTGTCAATTATTCTTAGGATGCTGTCGAAGAGGTAGATCAGTAACGTTTCGACTCCATGGTTAGGACGAAATCCGTGTTGGTTGTCATCGAGTGTTTCGTGTTTGTTGATGTGTTCCTGAAGTTGTAGTTGCACCGTTTTTTCGATGATTTTTGCGAGGAAGGGTATGCTGGAGATTGGTCGGTATGCTGCTGGATCTTTTTTGTCGAGAGTTGTTTTCTTTGTGATTGGTCTTACTGAGGCAAGCTTTAGGGGAAATTATAGGGTGCCTTGGCGGACAGTGCACTTTATAATGTACCCTATGGAGTATGTTATGGGGTGCCTTATGCGGCACCTTAGGTTACGCCACTGTGAGGGTGTGTTTGCTGGCAGCACTAATTAAAATAAAAGTAATCTGCCTCAAAAATCACTACTTAAACGTAAAGGGTGATGCCTCAGCAAGCCTTATGCATTAAGCACAGTGGGGGATCAAACTCATGACCCCTGTACTATCAGTCAGTGCATTAACCATTGTGCTACACCTCTGCTTCTATGTTTCTATCTCTGCGCGCCTACTTAAGATTATCGCGCGTTAACGTGCTTAGTGGCGTTTCACCCGATAATGTGCGCAGCGCGTGTTATCGCGCGATAATCCCGTTTTGCTACATTAAGACTGAAACGCCCACTCCTTTTATGACATCCTGCACACTATCGCCAGGTGCACGTTAAGACTGCTTAGTAAACATACCCCTTAGTAGTTGGGCCTGCCCTGGGTGTCATTGCCTCAATATATTTAGCAGAACATCCAGTTTCCCAGTTCCAGAATTGAAATTTTAGGCCAGTCCTGAAATTCTGGTAACCCTATCCCAGGTCCATACCAAGGACAAGTACAGAAAAGGCGCTGATATCATCTCTGGGCTTCCAGGAAGCTCAAAAAGAGTGAGTTACTGCACATAGCTTTGGCAGAGGGGGGCACCAGATTCATTAGTCACACAGGGCTCATTTCTAGCTTGGTACGGTCCTGCCCTATCCCCAGTGCATTATGGGGCACTGATTTCAATGGGTACAATCAGGGACATCAAAAAACACACTGCTATGGGTTGTAAGTTTAAAACCAGAACTGGTCAACAATTTTCACTCCAAGAACTGAGTAACTTGCAGAGCTGTCAAGTTATCTAGTTCCAGGAATGAGATTTTTAGCCAGTTCTGGTTTTAAATTTGCCTTGCAATACAGTATGGTATTTGTAATCCCTTTGGGGTATGTTTACTAAACTGTCTTAATGTCGCAGCGGTGGTATTATCATGCGATAAGTGACGTTACCGTGATAACGTCACTTATCGCGCGATAACGCAGCGGTTGCGTTAAGACACACTAACGCTGTGAAATCCGGGTCTGAAGGGTGGAGTAAGGCTTCCCAGAGGGCAGAGAGAAGGGGTCAATGGGTGGAAAGTGGTCAGGGAGAGGTTCCAGGCACACTAATGCTTTGAAATCCGGTTCTGAACACTAACGCCAGTGAAACCTCACATTAGGCACATTTGCAGGAAAGAGAAACCATTTCAGTCAGCAATGTGCAGCAAAGGCAGGGAAACCCAGAAAAAGTGATAGTTGTGATACATGTGCAGGAACCAAAAAAGGCAAATAAACATATTAAATTACCAGAACCACATTTAAAATCCCAATAACCAAGCTGGCCAATAGTGATATTAATGATAAACATAAAGCAACACTACTGACAAAGCATAAAAATTAAGATATCATGTTTGGAAGGGTCTATGCTCTGTCCCCTTACAAAGTGAATGATCACACATTGAAATAGTACTGATCAGGGTTTCTGTCGTTTAGATTGGGCAGGTTTGTTATGGCATGCACATTTGCAGCAACAGCAGAGTGGGCACATAGGAAAAGGCAACTGTACTGATGCTGTAAATGGGATACAGGGGGCTGCAGACGGCACATGCTGTGGTCCAGCTGGGGCACAGTGCGGACTAGGCAGATGCCTAGGTGGCACAAAGGAATGCTGAAACTGTAAAGCAGCAATATAGCAACTGACGAGGGTCCAACATGGGCACGAGTGTGTGTCCCACAGTGTCATAGGGGATATTACCCAGCAGGTACCCCCAAGGCCACATAACATTGGCAGGCAGTGCCGGGGGAAAGCACGCATGTCCATGTAGGCACCCCTACCTGAGAACCCACACCATAGGCAGCTTCCTACTGGCACACTGGATGGCCTGGGACTGCGCACCACCAGCATAATGGCATGGCAGCATGGTGGAGGAGGGGTGCTGGTGGCGGAGGGGGCAGTGGCATCTGCCCACAACAGACTATGGCCAAGCCCCGTTTAGGTGGGTGCTGTGCATTGCAACAGACAGGGTCTGTCTGATGAACAGTCATAGTATCCCCAGGGAATGATCTATCCCTGTGGCAACAGTGTGGTGCAGTTCACGTAGCCAGTGTGTTCAGGAGCAGACGGTCACAAGTTCAAGTTCCAGCTGTGGCTCCTGCCAACCCTGTCCCCATATTTAAGCCAGTACTAAACTGTGGAAATAAAGAGGGAACCTTTATTGCAAATAAAATAAACATGCCTGAAATGCCTATATTTTGCCCTCCAGAGCACAGACACCATAAACATGTGCAATCCCTAGAGCACAGTTTCCCAACTGCAGTCCTGGAGGGCCAAACACTATTCAGATTTCATGCTGTCCCTAATAAATATGCCTGTGCTGCATTTATATGTGCCACCCCCAATGTATGCAAATGTATCTCATGCATATTCATTAGGGACAGCATGAAAGCCTGAACCATGTTTGGCCCACCAGGACCGGAGTTGGGAACCTCTGCCCTAGAGCAGCGGCCAACAGGGGCATAAACACCCATAACCACAGGCTTCACTATCCAAAGCCTCATGGAGAATCAGGATGTTGGGCCCTGTGCAGAGCAGCATCTCCCAAAACTGGCACCTGAATACCTAAGCAATGCCATCCTAAACTTGGGAACACATTCCACATATATCAAAAGTTTGCTATGATTAATGTTAGCTAACAAATCCTAAGTTAAACACAATTTGTTGATAGAGATTCATCATAGCAACCTTTCTGATATCTGTGGAGTGTGTTTCAGTTATTGATTCTGACAGTGTTTACCACCCCGGGGGGTGACCCTAACAGTGTTGAGTACCATAGCAAAGCCCGCACTGTGCCCAAGACTGGTGTGGCGGCCAGGGCTGCCACAAACCTCTATATTTGCACAATGCTGGCATAGGTGTGGGAGTGTGTGTCTGTCTATCCATTGTGTTGTGGCCGCCTACTCATTACTGAGCCCACATTGCTTGCACAGTTTCCAGTGTTAGCCTGCCAATGTGCAAAATGAGGAGCAAGGTACTGTGGTTATGGCCCGGACAGGGTGGCATGGGCAGGATGCATTTGCACAGGGTATAGGGCAATGGCTGGGACATTGTAGTGCCCGCCCACCACCTGCACGGACTGCGTGGCCACAGCATATCATGCTGGGAGGTCGCTCTCACCCTGACTGAGCAGTGACCACGGCATGGCTAGGTTCCCCCATAGTGCTATACAGAATTATTCTCATGTGGTATTTATGGGTTCTCTTTTCTGTGGTTCAATAGCTGACATCCCAGTTTTGGGTGCACACAGTTCCTCCAGGAACATGCACTATATACTATCTAGCAGACTGTCTGCAGTTAGCATCTGTATGGGTGCACCAGCTGCACACTGAATGCCCTCTGCTGGTGAATGTCAGATTGTAGTGGGGGGGCAGCTGATCTGACTGGGCCCACTCCATATCTGCCAGTGGCCCTGTCCCATTTGCCACCAGGACTGGTGTTGCTGGTCCCACAGCCTGTCTTCATGTACCTACACTGCGCCCCCCCCCCCTTCCAAAGGGTGAGAGTGCAGGTCTGTTGGGGGGAAGATCATGTCCCCCACCCTGACTCAGAGAGGGTGTTTTGCTAAGTACATTATCACCATGTGAGCCCTGACACACCCACGCTCCCTAAACAGTTGACCGTCCGTTCTCTAGAGGCTAAAGTAGCAGACTTGGAAAACATAAGACAGACAGAGAGGTACATAGACGAGACCTACAGGGATATAGTCCTGAAGTCCCACCTCCAGTCTGGCAGCACCCCTGTTGCCATGGAGGAGAGAGGTCACGTGACAGGAGAGCATCACCCTGGTGTGGCAGGAAGTGATCCTGTAACTAGGACCTGTCCTCCAGGTGATGTAAAACCCTTCGCACCGAGGAAGTTTCTCCAGGGCCATGTGCCTATGAGGGAAGGGTTAGGACAGCCATTATAGTTGGTGATTCGAACATTAGGCATGTAGATAGCTGGGTGGCTGGATGTGAGGATTGCCTGGTAACATGCCTGCCTGGTGCGAAGGGAGCGGACCTCACGCGCCACCTAGATAAGGTCTTAGATAGTGCTGGGGAGGAGTCTGCTGTCTTGATACATGTCGGTACCAATGACATAGGAAAATGTGGTAGGGAGGTTCTGGAGGCAAAATTTAGGCTTTTAGGTAGGAAGTTGAAATCCAGAACTTCCAGGGTAGCATTCTCTGAAATGCTTCCTGTTCCACGCGCAGGACCCAAAAGGCAGGCAGAGCTCCGGAGTCTCAATGCGTGGATGAGACAATGGTGCAGAGATGAGGGTTTTGGATTTGTTAGGAACTGGGGAACATTCTGGGGAAAGGAGGGGCTCTTCCGAAGGGATGGGCTTCACCTTAACCGGGATGGAACCAGGCTGCTGGCATTAACCTTTAAAAAGGAGATTGAGCAGCTTTTAAACTAGATATTAGGGGAAAGCCGACAGTCGCCCAAGAGCGGATGGTTCGGAAGAATGTATCCTTGAAGGATACTACCAAAAGCAGAGAGGCTCCACAAAAAAGTAAAGTAGCCCAAATGCCCTCAAGTATGGAGCAGACAGAGCTTAAAGATCCCAATTTACCCATGTCTAACAATAGCCAAATTAACATGAATAAAATACATTCTCTAAAATGCTTGTATGCAAATGCTAGAAGTCTAAAGAATAAGATGGGAGAGTTAGAATATATAGCACTAAATGAAAGGTTAGATATGATTGGAATATCAGAGACATGGTAGAAGGAGGACAACCAGTGGGACACTGTGATACCTGGGTACAAACTATATCGTAATGATAGAGCTGATCAAATTGGTGGAGGGGTTGCGCTCTATGTTAGAGAGGGCATTGATTCAGAAAGGATTAAAGTTTTGCAGGAAACAAAATCTGCTGTAGAATCTATATGGATTGAAATTGCATATAAAAGGGGGAAGGCGATGGCAGTGGGGGTGTACTATCGAGCACCTGTCCAGAATGACCAAATGGATGATGAAATGCTCAAAGAAATCAAGGAAGCTAACAAAAGTTACAGCGCAGTAATAATGGGTGATTTCAATTACCCCGGTATCGACTGGGTCAGTGTCATGTCAGGACATGCTAGGGAGATAAAGTTCCTAGATGAAATAAATGACTGCTTCTTGGAGCAGCTGGTTCATGAACCGACCAGAGGGGAAGCCAAATTAGACCTAGTCCTTAGTAGAACACCAGATCTGGTGCAAGAGATAAGGGTGTTGGGGCCACTTGGCAATAGTGATCATAGCATGATCGCCTTTGATTTAATTAGTGGAGGAGGGATAGTAAGGAAATACACAGTACTACCTTTTAACTTTCGAAAGGGAGACTATGATAAAATGAGGAGAACAGTTAAGAAAAAACTAAAAGGAGCAGTGGCAAAGGTTAAAGACGTACATCAAGCTTGGGTGTTGTTGAAAAATACTATCTTGGAAGCCCAGACCAGCTGTATTCCACGCTTTAAGAAAAGTGGAAGGAAGTCCAAAAAACTGCCAGCATGGTTTAAAGGTGAGGTCAGAGAGGCTGTTGCCAAAAAAACATCTTTCAGGAAATGGAAAAAAGAGCCAAACGACGAAACCTGGAAACAGCACAAGCACTGGCAAGTCAAATGCAAGGCATTGATAAGGCAGGCAAAGAGAGAATTTGAGAAGAAGCTTGCTGCGGAAGCAAAAACGTGAAATAAAGACCTTTTCAAGTACATTCGTAGCAAAAAACCTGTGAGAGAGTCAGTTGGTCCATTAGATGATAAAGGGGTTAAAGGAGCACTAAGAGGTGACAAGGCGATAGCAGAGAGACTGAATGAATTCTTTGCTTCGGTCTTTACTGAGGAAGATGTAGGGATGTTACCCATGACTGAAGTGGTATTTAAAGGTGCGGAAGAATTGAAGGAAATATCGATACATCGGGAAGATGTCTTACAACTATTAGATAAACTGAAGAGTAGCAAATCACCTGGGCCGGATGGTATACATCCAAGGGTGTTGAAAGAACTGAAATATGAGATTGCAGAACTGCTATCAGTAATCTGAACTATCATTAAAATCATCTCTAATACCTGAAGATTGGAGGATCGCCAATGTAACACCAATTTTTAAAAAGGGTTCCAGGGGTGATCCGGGAAACTACAGACCGGTGAACCTGACGTCAGTACCGGGAAAAATGGTAGAAACCATCATAAAGAATAAAATTACTCAGCATGTAGATAGTCACAACCTAATGGGAGACAGTCAACATGGCTTTAGACAAGGAAGATCTTGTCTTACTAATCTGTTATGTTTTTTTGAAGGAGTGAATAAACAGGTGGACAAAGGTGAGTCGGTTGATATTGTGTATCTGGACTTTCAGAAAGCCTTTGACAAGGTCCCTCATCAGAGACTTTTGGCAAAACTAAAGAGTCATGGGATAGGAGGCAATGTACTATTGTGGATCAGGAACTGGTTAAAAGATAGAAAGCAGAGGGTAGGGCTAAATGGCCAATTTTCCCAATGGAGAAAGGTGAATAGTGGTGTACCCCAGGGATCTGTGCTGGGTCCGCTGCTTTTTGACATATTCATAAATGACCTGGAAAGTGGAATCACGAGTGAGGTTATCAAATTTGCAGATGACACAAAAACTATTTAAAGTTGTTAAAACCCAAGAGGATTGTGAAAAATTGCAAGAGGATCTTGATAAATTGGAAGTCTGGGCATCAAAATGGCAGATGAAATTTAATGTGGACAAGTGCAAGGTTATGCACCTAGGGAAGAACAACCCAAACTATGGTTACACGATGCAAGGTTCCACATTAGGAACCACCACCCAGGAAAAAGATTTAGGCGTCATTGTGGATACCAAGTTAAAACCCTCGGCCCAGTGTGCAGCGGCGGCGGCCAAGAGAGCAAATAGAATGCTAGGTATGATAAGGAAAGGAATGGAAAATAAAACAAAAGATATTATAATGCCTCTATATTGTTCCATGGGGAGACCGCACCTTGAATATTGTGTGCAATTCTGGTCGCCATATCTTAAAAAGGATATAGCGATTTTAGAAAAGTTACAGAGAAGAGCCACCAAAATGGTAAAGGGGATGGAAGGATACTCCTATGAAGAAAGGCTAAAAAGGTTAGGGCTCTTTAACCTGGAAAAGAGACGGCTGAGGGGAGATATGATAGAAGTCTATAAATTAATGAACGGAGTGGAACGGGTAGACGTAGATCGATTGTTTACCTTATCAGAATATAGAAAGACTAGGGGACATGCAATGAAGCTACAGGGTAAACTATTTAAGACTAATAAAAGAAAATATTTTTTCACTCAACGTGTAATCAAACTCTGGAATTTGTTACCGGAGGATGTAGTAAAGGCTGTTAGTGTAGCTGGGTTTAAAAATGGTTTGGTCAAGTTCCTGGAGGAAAGGTCCATAAACCATTATTAAGAAGTGACCGAAGATATCAATGTTTGACCCAGTACAAGCATTGTGGAACTTGTGTTTCTTGGGGAACCTGCTAGGCACATATGATCTAGATTGGCCACAGTTGGAAACAGAATACTGGGCTTGATGGACCTTGGTCTGACCCAGTATGGCATATTTTATGACCATAGCAAGCACAGTTGATATGCACTATGCTGTGTACATAATGGTCCATAAGGGCCAGACACGACTAGCAATTACAAATGGACACAAATACCTATCACACATTGGCACTGATGAAAATGCACTGCACAGCACAGCTCACCTCAACCAACCCGGGTACTGCGGACCTGGTGCTGGCCACTCCACCTCACCCTCAGGGTGAGCACAGAACACACACATTGGCATGGCCTGTGGGTACTCTGTGCCAGTAACATGCACAGCCATTCCCCCCTACCAAGCTGATGTGCTGTAGAGGTGCATACCCCATCTGGTGAGCAGATGTAGACTGCTGTTCTGCATGTGAATTGCATTATGGGTACTGTTGGTTATATCCTATCCTGGTAGCCACAGCAGACAGTTTTATGGTGACGTGCACTCTTTATGTAGTCAGCCATTGGTGCAGTAGCTCCCATAGTTATGTAGCACAATGGTTAATGCAATGATTTCAATAGCAGAAGTCATGTGTTCAATTCCTCTCTGTACCCTTTTTTTTATGGCTGTCCTACACAGCTACGTTTCATTCGTGTAACAGTCATATCTGTGCAGCCGCTATATTATACCCTCATCACTGTTGCCATCCATCCTTCTGTCCATCTATGTGTGTGTGCCAGCCGTGTGGTGTCCTGCCCTAATGTGCAGGCTGCTACCCCATGTCCTGCACTGGCACACATTTCTGCATTGCGGCTCTTCATGCTTGCTTCTCCTGTGTCTGCTCTGTATGGCACTGCTCTCCTCTGTCCTCCTCTCATTGCACTTATCCTGCCACCTCTACCTCCTCTGGTGGACATGTATCCCCATCCTCTGCCACACACTGTCATTGTTGCACTGTACCTTACCATCACCCTGTACATCGGTACAGCTGCCCCCGATATGTTTGTCCACTTTACCTGCTGCCACATAGTCTGCACGCAGATTTGGCTGGTCCATGAGCTCCGTCATCTACTTCCTTCCATCACTTGTTCATTGCCTTTCCTTGGTGCTCTGTGCAGTGTTAGGGTTACATCTGTGTTTGAGCCAAACATTTCATGCTTGTGACTTTGGGGCACCTTTGTGCCCCTGGGCACCATCTCCTGTGTCACCTTGGCATCCCTGGGGCATCTTTCATGGCACCTTAGGTTTGGCCAGCTTATGGGGCGCCATATATGCTGCCTTGGAGGGTGCCAACCTTTCCTGCTGCCCTCTAGGGCACATTATGACTTGCCTTGGATGATGTGGTGCTTTATGATGTGCCTTATGGTGCACTCGGTTGCGGCACTGGGGTGAGGCTTTTTTGACTGGCAGTGCAAATTGTTGGGATGTGTCTGACTGTTACAAGGAGGAAATGGGATTGCCTCAGACAGTCTTTTAACTGAGCCCACTGAGGAATCAAACTCATGACCACTGTATCAGCAGTCAATGCATTAACCATTGTGCTACACTTCTGTTGCTGTGTTTGCAGGTCAGCACGCCTAATTAAGGCTAACGCATGTTAATGTGCCACAGCTCCCTCTGTCGCGCGATAACAGACTTTATCGTGCGATAACCCAAAATGCTACCTTAAGACCGGAACACCCACTAGCTTATATGGCATTCGTCACAGTAAGACTGCAACTAACGCCGGTAACATTAAGACGATTTAGTAAACATACCCCTAAGTTTACCTATTGAAATCAATCCTGCAGGTTCCATAATGCATCAGAATGAGATTGTCAGAAATCCAGGACTGGCTTAAAAATCTCACTCCTGGAACTGGGTAATTTAACAACTGAACTTGGCAGTTCTGAGCAAATAGATTGCAGGCTAAATTATAATATCAATGTTTGTTCTCAAATCTGTAAGCTTCTGTAAAGTCAAAGGATGGGGCCAGTGTTGTGTTTAGAAGGGGCCAGAAAAATGAAGGGGATAAACAATTTTTATCTGTAGGAATACTAGGATCAATGTTCATTAACCAGATACAACTTTTAAAATTTGGCTTCAACAAACAAATAACTTTGGCCTGACAACTCAGTATCCAGACAAATATTATCTGCATAAAAATAGGAGGTCCAGGATGGGTGCTAGACAGAGCTTAAAGTTAACAGGATAGGAACAGTGTTTAGCTGCTAGCTGATTATCCATTTATCTCAGCAGCAGAAATATGTAACTCCACTCCAAGGCCCCAGGGCAGAGTTGTCAAGTTACCCATTTGCAAGAGGGAGACATTTTGGCCAGCCCTGGTTTGAAAATTACATCCTAAAGCATGGCATTCATAGGTCCTAATTCTACCCATTGAAATTACTGCAGCAGGTCCCATAATGTACCAGGATGGGGCTGTCACAAATTCATTACTGGTCTAAAGTTGTCCTCCTGGAACTGGGTAACTTGGCAGTTTTGCTAGGAACATTACTCTTAGCAAAATGAGACCCTCCAAACAACAGGTGTGGCATGGTGTTCCATTCCCAAAAAATTCCTTACTAAATATATTCTTCAACTTAAAAAGAGTCTCTCTCACAATTTCAGTGCAAGATGCTGAATAGGCACAGAGAAGCAGTCTCTCCTCTGGACTTCTGATCTTCCTTTTTTTCTAACTGGATTCCCTGGAGCCCAAGAAGCTTTCTTAATACTTAAACGGTCCAATGCTTGAATCTCTTCTGAAGGATAGACCTGACTGTATGGTTGTCTACATTTCTGCCAGGACACCTACTTCATATTATTACACTTTGTCATTCTGGCTGCCCCAGCTAAGGATGTGCATTTGGTTCATTAGCATGCCTTAAAAACTTTAGATACACACACTAAAGCCCTTTGTGTCTAAACACGATCCCCTCACACAGAAATGTTGTGGGGGTTTTTTGTTGGAACTGTTGCTGTGAGGAATCCTCTTGAGGCAACCTGCTCCTTTTTACTCATTTTTACGAGCCAAATATAACAGCTGAACCCTAAAATAAGAGATGTGCTCAAAGCAAGCCCCTCAAACTTTCAGCTTAACAGATATCTGTCAATTCATGTTAATAAAGCATTTAAACTTATCTGTTGAACACAGTTTCTATCTCCAGTCATCACAGCTGAAAGCACAATTTCACCTCCATCAATCAAATGGTTTGGGCTGTTTGAAACTACTTCCGTTTCCGAGCCATCCATTCAGCATACAAATTGCAGTGCTACACGGCACCATGTTTCAGGCCTATTAAATCTTCTGGCTCTTCATCAGGCATTTCCCCAACTGAGACTTTAATGCATGCTTAATCAATTTAATGCATAACCTGAGAATTATTGTGCATTAAGGACCAAGTTTTCAAACATGCCCTAAGTGGGATTTAGTAGTACCAACCATTAGCACAGGACCACAGTAGCTGCTATTGCATGCTAAAAAGACCAGTATGGTGCAAATCCCACGGTAACTGTTCAGTGTGTAGTGAGGCAGGAACCGGGTGAGTTATGGGCGTAGACTGGGCATAGACTGCACATACAGTTAGTGCATGGTACTTTACTATGTGCTAACTGTCAAGGCTGCTGATAGCACGGAAGCACTTAACGCTACCTCAAGAGGTGCATTAAGAGTATCTGTGCTATTGGCATGAAGTTAGGGCTGTCCCAATCCCCCCTCCCCTCCATGGAGTATTGCTACCCACCCCAATCCTCCAATGCACATCCCCAACCAAACCCATCGGCATATGCATCCACCCTCATAGCCAACCCCCCGCCCCATCATCATACTTCCCATCTCAGCATCCCTTCCCTCCCCCCACCCTGATTACCCAGCGTTTCCTCCCTGATATCCCTGATCACATAGTGGTGAAGCAGTGACCCCCAGATTCTCCTGCCCCATTGATTCCCAGGCATAAAATGGTGGCTATCCTAACTTATTCCGTCCACTATCCAAATAGCTATCTGGATAATTGCTGTTATCTGGATAGGATTGCCAGCCACTACATTATCTGGATATGCAGCATTGGTCATTGGCGCTGAATATCTGAATTTTTTTTAACCACTATGGCCAGGATTTTTAAAATATTTGAATGTGGCAGCTGAATATTGCCCCTATATGTTTAGCAGCTGAAGATTGCCACTTAGCCATATAAAACAGCATTTTAGCAAGGCCGTTTAGGTGCTGTCTGAGACGTCCAAGTCAAAACATCTGAAATTCCATGGGAGGAGCAGCTGAGAAGGTGGACATGTGTAAATGTATTCTAATATCAACCTAGCTACGCTCCAAAAGAAAAATGTCTCCACCAAAATACAAGGAGATGAGGATGTACAGTAACAACCCTCAGACGTGTGTAGGGAAATGGGCGATTTTAGAAACATGTATGTTTGAAATATATATGTTTGCAAATGCAACAGAATCGACATGCCCGCAATGGAATTTCAGAATGTGTATATGTATCTGTCACCACATAAATATCCCAGTCTGCTATTTTGCAAGCAGACATGTGCAGCAGCGTTGTAGCCCACAAAACGGCCTTTAAATTTACTTGTATGCTTTTTTGAGGGGATGAATATTATTAGGGGAGTCAGAAGGCATTCTCTTCTCCTACTATTGTTTGCTGGCCGTAACAAGCACTTTTCATGTGCCTCTTTGTGCCTGGAAGCACATATAGATTTAGACGTGTCTGCCAGCACGTCATAAATGTGCACCACCATTCTAAAACTGAACATACACATGGATCTTTTACAGTCTGCCCTGGACACACCTTCACCATGCACCCATGCAACATAGTTGTGATTGTGCCAGGCACATGTAAATTTGTGTCTTTTTAAAGTGGCTCTTGGGACATGGATGTGATTGGCACATCTGAATGAACATGTTCAGATGTACAAATCAAGAATGGAGCTTCTTAAACGACCTCCATAGATTATTCCTGTAATGGGTGCTGCTCCTGAAATGCCACCCCCTTTTCAACCATATCATTCAATGCCGAATGCATAAGTGCTTTTCATTATTGATTTGAAAGTCTTTACTTAAAATATAAAACAGGCCAAGGTCCAGTTAAGTGGAAATAAAAGCAAAACAGTTCTCTGAAGTATGCAAGAGGCAAAGCAAGGAACTGAACAGAAGGTGGAACTGTGCTAGGAGGTCTTTTCTGAAGTAAATTCCTCCTCCTCAATATTCTAGGACAAGATGACCTTCTGTGTAGCAGACTTCTCTTTTTTTCTTCATATTCATTGAATCTTTCCTCTCGATACTTCCTGGGATTTGCCAAAACAGCTTTCCCAACATAGATCTTCACTTCTTTTTAGGCTTACTTCAACACTTTGGGGATGTGGGAACAAGCCCCCCAAAATCCTCCTCATGCCCCTGGGCCATCTTGACCCTAAGGACTCCCCTTAGAGGTCCAGGCGCTTCTCTTCTGAGCCCTGATCCTCCCCAAAAAAGATTTTCAGAGGTATGAAGACTTCATTAAAATAGCATGGCAACTTTAATCTGCACCTCAGATCCCCTGGCCCAAGAACTACATTCCATGGAGCCCAGTAGATCACTCACAAACACCATCCACTGACATGGATGGAGGAAAAAAGGATTTCTTTTCATTTTTCTGAGTCCAGGTTACAATCCTTGAGCCCCAGCTGCTCTGCACAAATGGCAGAACGGATCCCAAAAAGAAAAAGAAAAATCCCTCCCACATTTACACTCAAAAATGGCAGCATCACATAAACTTTCTGCCCTCTCTTAATAGGCAATATATTTTACATAACTACACCCACTTTGCATATTTGATAACAGGGATAGAGGTGCTCCTGAAGCCTAAAAAATCGTAATAACTAAGCCTCTGCTGGCAATCTCTAAGGTTAACAATTTATTAGTAAACAAAGTTATGTTCATTGTAAACAGCTTTGAGAATCTGAAAAGTGATATATAAAAAATGTTAAATAAATAAATAAATAATAAATAGTAGGAACATTCCTCATTGTCTCTACACTAATGATAATGCAATGGTCAGGTCTGGGAAATGTCCCCCACAAGGAGTGTCACCTTGATTTTCTCTGTAGTAGCAATATTCTAGAAATGGAGGAGTAGTCTAGTGGTTGGAGCAACTACCTGCTACTTAGGAGATTAAGGGGTATGTTTACTAAATTGCGGTAACGTAGCAGCGGCTACGTTAACGTGTGTTAACGTTCCCGGCCGTGGTAACACTGCAGAGGATGGAGAGAGGGCGGAGAGAAGGGGTCAATGGATGGGGAGTGGGTGGGGAGAGGCTCCCACGACACCAACATGGGGAACTGAAGGGCTGGAAACTACCACAAGTGAAAACCTGGTGTTAGATGCACATTTGCAGGAGAGAGAAACAATTCAGTGTCAGCAATGTACAGCCTAGGCAGGGAGCCCGAGAAGGTGATAGTAGTGCTCCATCTGCAGCAACAGTATAGTGGCCAAGTATGAAAGGCCACTATGGTCATGGTGCAAATGGGGCATAGAGGGACTGCAGGTGGGACATGCAGTGGGGGCAGCTGGGACACAGGGTGAACTAGGCCGTCACCCAGGTGACACATAGGAACATAGAAACTGGAAATCAGCAGGAAAGCAGCTGACCAGGGCCAAACATGCCCAGTAGTCCGTGTTCCACAGTGTCCCATCCAGGGGATATTACCCAGCAAGTACCCCAAAGTCACACAGGTACCACTATGCCTGTAATAGGGCAAGCAGTGCACATCTGGGGACCACACTAACAAGGGTCCATAGACCACACCCAGGATGGGTCCCAAACAGTTCGTAGACCCAGCTAACTGAAAACACTTTCCAGGAGCACCTAGTAAGGCATTTGTAACCTGGCTAAATGGAGTTGACCCTCATATCCAATTTACCTGTGTCTTTCACGAACACAAAATAGTTTTTTTAGATGTTGAGGTTCAAAAAAGTTATTTTGGATGGGATACTAAAGTGTATAAGAAACCAACGGATCGAAACACGATCCTCCACTATAGCAGCAAACATCCTCGGCAATTATGAGACAGTCTACCTTTATCGCAATTTATTAGATACCGAAGAAACTGTTCTCGTGTGAAAGACTACAAGCAGCAAGCCAAAACGTTGATGCAGGATTTTTATTCTCGAGGTTATCCTGCAGCAGTAGTTAAGTCGGCGTACAAAAGGGCTCTTTATAACAATAGAGCACTGTTATTACAAATCCGTGAGAGATCAGTAACTCCGATAGCTGATGAATAGCATGTAAATTTTGTTACTCAATACTCACCGTTTAGTAGAAACATCAAACGAATCATTGGCCGCTATCAAAATGTTTTGAGTACTTTACCTGGTTTACATGATAAACACATTCGGTGTGTGTGGACTCGCCAGCATAATTTAAAAGAATTACTTAGTCCAGCGATGTTACGCAGCATTCCAACGCAACCGCAAAATAATATCAAGGGACACAAACAATGTGGTCACTGCAATGTTTGCAGCGTCACGGATAATGTGGAAAGTTTTGACTATCATGGGCAACATTATATCTTAAGACAGTCCACCACCTGTGATTCTGACCATGTGGTTTATGGCATTAGATGCCCGTGCGGTCTCCTGTATGTGGGTCAAACCACACGACAATTGCGAATTTGCATTAATGAGCACTGCAGTAGACTTAAATGCAAGGTCCAAGAAGCTCCTGTAGTGCTTCATTGTTTACAGCATTATCACTCATTTGAGGAGTTGCGTATTTTTGCAATTGATACAGTAGTGACCGGCAGATATGGGAAATCGAGGGCACAAATGTTATTGCTACTCGAACAACAATGGATCTACCGACTTCAGACAGTCATTCCAGGAGGTCTTAATAATATGATTGAATGGCGGGCGTGTATTTGATTCTACCGTTACGTCATCAGAGTCCCTTTAAACTGGAGAGCTGTCTCCGCATGCGCAGTGTTTTTTGGGAAAGCCGGTGAGCTTCATTGTAACACGCTACACGCTATACGCATCATTTGCTTGTAGGATTATTCACAGTGCAATAAAGGTGAGACCGAAATTGCTTATAAAGTTCATTAATATGATTTACATTCTGTTCACTGTAATCTCAGACATTGCTACGCTTCTTTGCAGACAGTGCTGTTTTCAAAATTTACACCCCTGAAGAAGAACTGAAACGTGAAGTAAGATGGTACCTTAGAGGTGACGTTGGGGACAGTATCAATCATCGTTTGATCACAGCACGATTACTATTTGCAATTTAAGAACGAGAATCTAACATTCAGATAAGTTCTAATTTCTATTTCCACTATGAAAGCTCAAATAGCAGTTTGAAGAACCATTTATATGGTCGTTGATGTAATCAGAGTCAGTACTTTAGGGGTGAGTCACCCCGTGTTGTAATCTTTAAACTGAGACCATAGGTTCAATTTCAACAATCCATTTTGTGTTAACATTTTTCTTATGATGTTTGAGCACATAGTATTTTATAATCAGAGCTATCTTTAATTCGTAGAGGGTCTCATCTTTAGTTTTAGTAGTATAAATCAGTCCAGGCCATAATATGGTTATTTTGAACCAAAATATTGAAGGCTTACAAACAATAGCAACAAAATACTGGCAGAGCAAGTATCAAACAGTTAAATTCCTTCAAGTTCAGATGGATTCCAGGTGTAGAACTCCTTCCCCCTATCTCTTTTCCTCTCAACAACTTTCCCCACAGTACTCTGTTGAGCTGTAATGTTTGACTTTGAAGCCTGGTTTTCCTTGACTTCATTCCAGGGGACAACCATTGTATCCTTCTCTTCTCTTTTGTCTCCAAGACTCCTCATCTCTACTTTTCCTCCTTAAATTGTAGTCCAATAGCCTAAACTGCCCTTGTCACTGTTTCTACTGTTAGTCTGGTTCCCTAGCTGAGTTACCCAGTAACCTCTCCTTCTCCCTTGTGGCACACGGCACCTGCCACTGAGGTACCAATCAAGTTTCTTTCCTCCAGAGGTAAGAACATAAGAACATAAGATATGCCATACTGGGTCAGACCAAGGTCCATCAAGCCCAGTATTCTGTTTCCAACAGTGGCCAATCTAGGTCATACGTACCTAGCAGTTTCCCCAAGGGACACAGGTTCCACAATGCTTGTATTGGTTCAAGCATTTGATATCCTGGGTCCCTTCTTAATAATGGTTTATGGACCTTTCCTCCAGGAACTTGTCCAAACCTTTTTTAAACCCAGCTACACTAACAGCCTTTACTACATCCTCCGGTAACAAATTCCAGAGTTTGATTACACGTTGAGTGAAAAATATTTTCTTTTATTAGTCTTAAATAGTTTACCCTGTAGCTTTATTGCATGTCCCCTAGTCTTTCTATATTCTGATAAGGTAAACAATCGATCTACGTTTACCCGTTCCACTCCGTTCATTAATTTATAGACTTCTATCATATCTCCCCTCAGCCGTCTCTTTTCCAGGTTAAAGAGCCCCAACCTTTTTAGCCTTTCTTCATAGGAGTAGCCTTCCATCCCCTTTATCATTTTGGTGGCTCTTCTCTGAACCTTTTCTAAAATCGCTATATCCTTTTTAAGATACGACGACCAGAATTGCACACGATATTCAAGGTGCGGTCTCACCATGGAACGATATAGAGGCATTATAATATCTTTTGTTTTATTTTCCATTCCTTTCCTTATCATACCTAGCATTCTATTTGCTCTCTTGGCCGCCGCTACACACTGGGCCGAGGGTTTTAACATGGTATCCACAATGACGCCTAAATCTTTTTCCTGGGTGGTGGTTCCTAATGTGGAACCTTGCATCGTGTAACCATAGTTTGGGTTGTTCTTCCCTAGGTGCATAACCTTGCACTTCTCCACATTAAATTTCATCTGCCATTTTGATGCCCAGTCTTCCAATTTATCAAGATCCTCTTGCAATTTTCCACAATCCTCCTGGGTTTTAACAACTTTAAATAGTTTTGTGTCATCTGCAAATTTGATAACCTCACTCGTTATTCCACTTTCCAGGTCATTTATGAATATGTCAAAAAGCAGCGGACCCAGCACAGATCCCTGGGGACACCACTATTCACCTTTCTCCATTGGGAAAATTGGCCATTTAGCCCTACCCTCTGCTTTCTATCTTTTAACCAGTTCCTGATCCACAATAGTACACTGCCTCCTATCCCATGACTCTTTAGTTTTGCCAAAAGTCTCTCATGAGGGACCTTGTCAAAGGCTTTCTGAAAGTCCAGGTACACAATATCAACCGACTCACCTTTGTCCACCTGTTTATTCACTCCTTCAAAAAAACATAACAGATTAGTAAGACAAGATCTTCCTTGTCTAAAGCCATGTTGGCTGTCTCCCATTAGGTCGTGACTATCTACATGCTGAGTAATTTTATTCTTTATGATGGTTTCTACCATTTTTCCCGGTACTGATGTCAGGCTCACCGATCTGTAATCTACCTTTGCCTCGTTGGTCAGGCAAGCCCTCACATGTTCTGGAAACAATGGGTGACATAAAAAGGTCACTGCAGAATTTTAGTAGAGCCACTAGAAATGTCTGCTGCTTAGATAAGGCAGAACCTGAGAGGACCTTACACCACCACTCCAACAGAGGATCAGAGCTGCAGGAAAGATGTGACGTGGACCTTTTGGAGTTGGGTACAAAAAAAGAACTAGGGACAAAGTTTAAAAAAGCTGTCTTATCCTTTCCTATCTTTTCTGCCATATATGGATTTCAAAGACAGTGATTGCCTGAATACTGAGATGTTAAATACCAAGCAGCAAGGAGGTCTAAAGACAAAGAGAAAATAAAGGTATTAGCTCAAGTTCCTTCTTTCTCCATCCTGAGGAGCAACTGGAGTTAAAGGTCAGAGCTGCTGGACTCCAAGGATTGTGGTTCATGGGCAAGGAGGCCTCTGGTTAGAATAAAGTGTACCCATATGGCCTGCGGGATGGTTCCTGCTGACTTGCAGGATGATTGGTGGCTGGAACAGTTTTGCTGTAAAGTGGTTGCTGAGGGGGGGAGGGTCACTCTGCCTCTATAATTTTTTTTCTTTTTTTAATTTACTTTTTATTAGAATTTTAACCAAAAAGATACAAACCGTCTGGGAGCATCCAGATATCTTCAATATGACAAATATCATTGAGGCAACATGCATTCTAACATAGCTAAATGCCCTTTCCCCCCTTCCCCCCTCCCCCTTATACAGATTGCACACTTAAGAAGATACAGTACAGGAGAGGAAAAGGCCCCCATATCTTTTCAAACTTAGGTACTCTAGTCTATCATATCGCAATGCAGTGAGCCACTCCATAAGCATCATATGCCACATTCTTGCCCATGAAGACTGTAAGGAGTGTTTCTGATCAGATTTCCAGTGTAACGCAATTTTACATCTCGCCCCATTTGCACACACTACAAGTAATTGCCCTACGCGCCCCCTCCAACCCTCTCCCTTCATCCCCAATAACATTCGCTTCGGTGTCCACTCCAGGGGCTGCTTGATCTGTGATCGTACAAAGGTTTTAACTGCTGACCAGAATTGCTGGACATCGGGGCAGTACCACCAAATGTGCAAAACGTTCCCCCGCTCCCCACACCCTCTCTGGTATAGTGGCGAAAACATGATATTCATTTTGTACAACTGGACTGGCATAAGATACCGATGGTAAAACACTTTATATCCCTTTTCAATAATTGCACTAGAAACAGACACTTTACCCACTTTTCAAAACACCACCTCCTACTGCCTGCGCTCAAAATGAATCCCTAAGTCCTTTTCCCAAGCCTATTGAAAATTAGCCTTCTCCGGCCCCTCTCCCAAAAACATCTTATATATTTTGGAAATAATCTTAACTCGTGCTGCTTTATACCAACAGAGAACCTTGAAGTCATGGGGCCCTTCTTCCCAAAACCTCACCCATTCCCTAGTGCTCAGGAGGTGTCAAACTTATAAATATCCATAGAAATCTTTCTGCGGTATCCCGTATGCCTCCTGTAATTCCGCGAAGGACCTCACCTCCCATCAGCATAAAACTGGATCAAGGAGCTCAAACCCATTTGTTCCCATCAGCGGTAGAGAAGATCATTAAAGCCTGGCAGGATCCCATTGTTATTCCATAGTGGAATTAATAAAGATGTCCCTTAAGCTTGCAAGCCCCTGCCACCCTCTGCCACAATGTGACCACATCCCTCACAAAGGAGTTAGGGCCTATATTTTTATTTTTCCCAACCCAGGGCAAGTATCATAATGGCATAACTGGGTCATATGACTGCTCAATTTGCACCCACTTGCGTTCCCCCTCCTCCCACCAGTCCACTATATTCCTAAACTGGACTGCTAAATAATACAAATAAAGATTGGGGACCCCCAATCCCCCCTTTTTCTTCCCCTTATGAAGCACCCCTCTGGACACCCTTGGGGCCCTCTTTTGCCATATAAACTGAAAAAAACCTCTGTTGTAGCTCCTCCAACTGCCTCCGAGGGACCCTCACAGGAAGAACCTGAAAAAAATAAAACACCGGTGGTAACACAACCATTTTAGTACAAGCAATTCTGCCCATCCACAACGAGGTTATACCAGACCATCTAGTAAGTTTGGTGAATAAATTCCCCCCCAAAGAAGAGTAATTCCATTTGAAGACCGAGCTAGATCCCCTCCCACAATCACTCCCAAATATTTGATATAATCATCCACCCACCTAAAGGCCTGCATCCAATGGAGGTGATCCTCCATTCCCCTTGGCATTGTTAGGTTCAATGCTTCAGTCTTGCTCAGGTTGACTTTAAAACCCGACACTCTACTAAAATAAGCCATCTCCTCTACCACCCTTGGCATAGAACCAATGAGATCCAACAGCATCAGTAACACATTGTCTGCAAATAATGAGATTTTATGCTCTATTCCCCCCCACCAGAATACCCCTCACCCTCTCCATTCATCAAATCCAAGCAGCGAAGGGCTCCATAGAGAGGGCAGTGAGCAACAGCGAGAGAGGACAGCCCTGGTGAGTGCCCCATTCCAAAAGGAAAACCCCCGTGTACCCTCATTGACTTTAACACATTCCTCTGGTTGAGTATACAGCTTCTGAATCCGTCCCAAGCACTTGTCCCCATACCAAATTTCCCAAACACACCACAAAAATACTTCCAATGAATGTGGTCAAAATCTTTCTTCATATCAATTGATAGCATCATCTCTGGTGTTTTATCCTCATGCATTACCCAAGCCAGATTCAGCACCTGCTTGATATTGTCGGCTGCCTGCTGGCCACTGATAAATCCTGTTTTATTAGCATCAATCAACCGTGGCATAAGAGACCACAATCTCTGTGTCAGAATTCCTGTCCATAACTTATCATGAACATTCAGTAATGATATCAGTCGATACGATGCACATAATCCCAGGTCTCTCCCCAGCTTAGGAATCAACTGATCCCACCTCACTGCATTGAAGGAGGCATACCCACTCCCTCCTCTAAGCCATTAAAGAGCTCAATCAATGGGACAATTAAGAATGTGATAAACATTTTGTAAAACTGGGCAGTGTATCCATCCAAACCAGGAGCCTTATCAGTCACCAACATTTGTATAGCATTTTGCACCTCCATCCCCAAGACTGGATGTTCCAGCGTCTCTCGCTTGTCCCCAGTCAAAGCCAGGAGCTGGATCCCATCCAAGTAATGCTCTATACCTGCATCCCAATATTCACATCTTTCTGATGTAGTGCCATGTAATATTGTCACTGTCCCTTTGCTCCCTGTATCTTCAATACCTCTTACTGGGCTTCTTTGGCCCTCAAGGCATGTGTCAGCAGCCTCCTAGGTTTATTGCCACACTCGTAGTAACATTGCTTTAAACACTGCAGCCGAAAGTTAAGTTCCTCCAGCTGCAAAGCTTTCAATTTAGTCTTTGCTGCCTCAAGTTCATTTTTCACTTTACCAATGCCTAGCTGAAGATGCCTCTCTTCCAATTCCTTTACCATAGCGTACCCCTCTTCAAGCGTCCACTCCCTCTCTCTCTTCTTCACTAATGTCCACATAATTAACTTTCCATGCACCACCACTTTCATCCCATCCCAGACCATTCCCATATCTACCGCCTCATTATCATTAAGTTAGAAATACTCTTCTTTTGCCCCCGTAATGGATACTACCCTCTTGTTCCTTAACAAGCTATCATTTAATCTCCAATAGCTGGCCCCCTACCCCCAAAGCCCCCCATCAAGACCCATACAGGACCATGATCAGACCAAGTAATTAGTTCCAATTCCGCTTCTTCCATTAAAACATTTAAATTGCAATCAAGTAATATATAATTAAGCTGGGAATAGTTTGATGCACTGCAGAATAGAACGAGAACTCTTTCCCTCAAGGATAGCACAGACGCCAACTATCGACAAGTTGCAACAATTGCATAAGACTTCTCAACTTCTTCCAATAGCCCTTTCCACCCCTCCTATTCCACCCATTCTACCTAGCCCCAAATCCATTGCTACATCCGGCTTTCAATGTTGACTACATGTTATACGCTGACGATGTCCTGCTTTACATACCCTTCTCTACTGAACAATTGGACCTCTCCCCACTGACGAGCTGCTTCAATGCAATATCCAATTGGCTTCTCTCCCAAAACCTCCGAATACAACATAAGAAAACGGAAATACTCTTTATTACGAGGAACCCTAACTTTACCCCACCTCAATATCTCAAAGTAAAAGAAGCTGAATTACAAACTAAACCTTCAATATGTTACCTGGGAGTCACCTTGGATCAACGCCTGGACATGAAAGCTCACATAAGAAACACAGTCAGAGCAGTATACTACAAGATCCGCTCACTTAGGCATTTACGATCCTTGCTGGAACCGAATGATTTCAGGACCATCTACCAAGCGTTGATTATACCTCATTTTGACTATGCCAATGCCATCCTACAAGGCCTTCCCCAATCCATCTTGAACCCGCTGCAGCTCGCCATGAATTCTGCAGCAAGGGTCCTCCATGGAGCCTCCAGGAGTGACCACATGACGCCTCTGCTGATACAGTTACATTGGCTACCCATCCAGGCTAGAATTGTTTTCAAGACCTTATTATTCACCTTTAAAGCTGTTAACAAGCTCTCCTCTGCATCCCTAACCGCCCTCATCCATACCACATCCCCAAATAGAGCAAGAAGATCCACGGCTATAAACTCTCTAAAAGTCCAGAAAGCTCTAACAGATTGTACCATATCTACAGCCAACAGGGCCTTTAGTCTCAGTGCGCCAAGATGCTGGAATGCATTACCCCCAGGTATCCGGGCTATCAAGAGCCTAACACAGTTTAGGAAGGCCCTCAAATTCCACCTTTTCAACAAGTACCTCATAGAGCCCAACGACACCCCATAGAGCCCAACAATACAATTCGCTAAGCAAATACACGGTATCTCAACAACAATCCAAGACAGATACTCTAACCTTAGTGATGCATACGTTTCTATGAAACGCCTGTTCATATGACTCTATGTAGCAAGTTTTGTAAATAGTTTGTAAATAGTTTACCCCTGTTATCCAAGTTTTTTGCCCTGTTATCTGTAAACTCATACGTGTTAGCTGTATTGAGCTTTTCTGTTCCATGTAAACCGCGCTGATGCTGAATAGTGCGATATATAAGAAACTATAATTAAATAAATAAATAAATAAATACATTCAAATCTCCCACTGCTATTATTGGACCTTCAATGAATTCAGTAAGCTCCAACCCCACCTGATCATAGAACTCTCCCTGATTTGGGGCATAGAGGCAGAGGACTGTAGTCATAGTCCCATTTACCAATCTCTTGATTGCAATATACCGCCCTCTATATCTTTCTGCATCCCCTGCATTTCAACCCCAAGTGTTTTGTGAAGCAGTATCACTACCCTGTCCTAATTAGTCCTCCTTCTCCTCATTGAGAGGCACAGAAAATCCAATCATATTTGCAATATCGTAATAGGCCCTGATCCCGTACCCTTAAATGCATTTCTTGAATCAGTGTTATGTCCCATTTTAACTTCTTGAGCTCCTTGAACAGAGTCCCAATCTTTAGTTGCCCCCCTCACTGGGCCACCCTCCCCTCTCCCCCTTAGCTCCAGAAACCCCCTCTTCCCCCATCCCCACCCCCTTCCTTCAACTCCCCTGCCCAATATCCCATCCAAGCAATGCTGCCCATGTCCCTCCTGGCAGTGAACCCACTGAGGAAGTAACGACCAGACTAGAGACCCACTCCCCCCTCCGATCAATTCCTATACTCCACCCTGATGCCTACACCACACCCTTCTACACACATCCAAAATATCCCTCACCACCTCCACCCCCACAGACCTTCCCAATCATGCAACTACCCATGTGCCCCCAAAATTCCCCCCCTCCCCCCCCCAGTCATACAACACACCCTCATTCACTCAGTCAACAGCCATCCCAATCCCATCCAAGATACCCCTAGCTCCTCGGCCTCATCCTTTCACCCCAGTGCATCTCCTAACTACTGTACTGGATCCCAATGTAGCCACAGCACTGAAAAAAACTATATAGCATCTGATAAAGTCCATCAGTCATTATCATCCATCCGCACCTGGTGTGTCAGTTCTTCTGAGTGTCTGTGGAGCCGGCCTTTTCCTCTTTTCACTGTCTACCAGAACACTACAGGCTGTTGTGCCACACTCTGATGCATAGGTAATCTTCTACCTCTTCCACTCCAAGGTCTCTGAGGGATGTCATGTCAAGGCCTCCTTGCATGTCCAAATTAGCACGTACGTCTATTCTTGGTGACCACTAGTGCAAAGGGGAATTGCCATTTATAACAATAACCCACTTCTCAAAGCTTTTGGGTAATATCTTGCAGCTCCCTCCAACAATGAAAAGTTGCTGGTGCTACTGTAGGTCCTCAAAGACTTCAATTGAGTGGTCCAGTTCATCTCAATCTATAGGCAGCTCATTCCTTCAGAGCATAGCTGTGAAAACACACAATTATATCTCAAGGGACATTTGGTCAAGATGCGGTCCAGAGAATGATGCTGCCTGTCCAGTAGCACTGCAGGCGACTCCTCAACTTCTGGTGCATTCTCCCACAACTGGACCACAAAGCACTGCCCCATTGCCAACAGTTACTATATCCAGGCTTTTCAGGAACCCCCCCTGAACCTTAAATTGCTCCGCCTTGCGCAGTTTACCAGATCTTTCAACTTTTCAGCCATCTCCCCATGGGCATGTTCCAAGGCCTCTACCTGCTTTTCTAGCACAGCTATTGTCTCCCCATGGTCCTCCATTTACTTTTCAGCATCGTCTACATGCCTGCCCAGGTTCTCCATTTCACCCCTCAAGTCTGCAGTAAGGCCTGATATTTCAGTGTGCACCAGAATCAACTCCAACTTCAGATCATGAACTAGCAATGAAATTTAACTGCAGTAAGCTCCTCTCCCATGCCCTGCTCTCACCCTTGTGGTCCGGGCCCACGCTGCGCCATGACTGTTCTCTGGGTGCAGTTTTTGCTGCCACATGCCATACTGCAGAGGTGCCATTATATGCAAATTCTTGCAGGTCTGCAATATTTTTATTGGCCGTTATGCTTTCAGCTGCCATAGCCTGCCTTTGGATGTACGTAGGCACCGCACTTATTCTTGGGGTTTTTGGAGCTCTGTGTTCCATTCTGGTTGGTGGCATCACTTCCTCTCTGCCTCCATATTTTATGAATTTCTCCTGGGGGCAAAGACTAAAATGTGTGTTGGACTTCAGAGTGGATGGAAGGCTGAATTGGTGAAGGTGACCTGGAGGAGATACTGGGGTACAATGGTGTGAATTTCTTTGTCTGCTTCTTTGATACAAATTTTGTACTTTTGTATCTCATTGAGTGCTCTGGACTCCCATAAAAGTAGCTAAGTTAGGGGAGGCGCTATCTAATAAGTGTTGGTCTTCTGTATTGCAACCGGGGACACTAAACCACATGCTTTATGCGTGTCACAATTTGCACTCTTTTTGGAGGGATGAATGGGGTAGACTTCAGATGCTTTTTAACTTTCTACAAAATAATTATTTGGAAAGCCTTTGGACTCTGTGTCGCCCTTCCTAGGAAGGAGGCTCATTTATTTACTTTTTTGCTTTCTTTGGCTGTCAAACTGATTGTTCAAAATTGGAAAGATAATTCCAAGCTGCATGTTACTGCTTGATCTAGAACAGTGGTTCTTAACCAGTCCTCCTTGAACCCCTAGGCCAATCGGGTGTTCAGGATAACCCTAATGAATATGCATGAGATTTGTATGCATTAGAGATAATCTGCCAACCTGACTGGTTTGTGGCCCTCTAGGGCTGGATTCGGAGACCCCTGCCTTACATCTCTGTCATTTAAGAATGTGAGTGGGCAAGGTACAGATCTCCAAGACATCAAAAAGATTAGATAGAATTTGTCACATGCCTCTTTGCTTCTCACCACCACCAAAAAATTGTCTATTAGACAACTTTTTGGTGGTGGTGAGAATTGAGGAGGAATGTGACACATTCTATATACCCTTTCCATGTCTAGGACATTTGTACCTTGCCCACTCACAATCTTAAATGACAGAGGTGTAAGGCAGGGGTCTCCAAATCCAGCCCTGGAGGATCACAAACCAGTAAGGTTGGCAGAATATCTCTAATGCATATATATCTCATGCATATTCATTAGGGATATCCCAAAAACCTGACTGGTCTGCGGCCCTCCAGAACTGGAGGTGCCCACCCCTGGTCTATACAGTCTATTAGACAACTTTTTGGTGGTGGTGAGAATTGAGGAGGAATGTGACACATTCTATATACCCTTTCGATGTCTAGGACATTTGTACCTTGCCCACTCACAATCTTAAATGACAGAGGTGTAAGGCAGGGGTCTATAAATCCAGCCCTAGAGGGCCACAAACCAGTCAGGTTGGCAGGATATCTCTAATGCATATATATCTCATGCATATTCATTAGGGCTATCCTGAACACCCGACTGGCCTAAGGGTTCAAGGAGGATTGGTTAAGAACCACTGATCTAGAACATAGGTGTCAAACCTGTCCTGGAGGGCCACAATCCTGCCAGGTTTTGGGATAGCCCTAATGAATATGCATGAGATATATATGCATTAGAGATAGCCTGCCAACCTGACTGGTTTGTGGCCCTCCAGGACTGGATTTGGAGACCACTGCTTTACACCTCTGTCATTTAAGATGGTGAGTGGGCAAGGTACAGATGTCCTAGACATCAAAAGGGTAGCTAGAATGTGTCACATTCATCCTCGATTCTCACCACCACCAAAAAGATGTCTAATGGACAATATTTTGGTGGTGGTGAGAAGTGAGGAGGAATGTGACAAATTCTATCTAACCTTTTTGATGTCTTGGACATCTGCACCTTGCCCACTCACAATCTTAAATGACAGAGGTGTAAAACAGGGGTCTCCAAATCCAGTCCTGGAGGGCCACAAACCAGTCAGGTTGGCAGGCTATCTCTAATGCATATATATCTCATGCATATTCATTAGGGCTATCCCAAAACCTGGCAGGATTGTGGCCCTCCAGGACAGGTTTGACACCTATGATCTAGAACATAGGTGTCAAACCTGTCCTGGAGGGCCACAATCCTGCCAGGTTTTGGGATAGCCCTAATGAATATGCATGAGATATATATGCATTAGAGATATCCTGCCAACCTGACTGGTTTGTGGCCCTCCAGGACTGGATTTGGAGACCACTGCTTTACACCTCTGTCATTTAAGATGGTGAGTGGGCAAGGTACAGATGTCCTAGACATCAAAAGGGTAGCTAGAATGTGTCACATTCATCCTCGATTCTCACCACCACCAAAAAGATGTCTAATGGACAATATTTTGGTGGTGGTGAGAAGTGAGGAGGAATGTGACAAATTCTATCTAACCTTTTTGATGTCTTGGACATCTGCACCTTACCCACTCACAATCTTAAATGACAGAGGTGTAAAGCAGTGGTCTCCAAATCCAGTCCTGGAGGGCCACAAACCAGTCAGGTTGGCAGGCTATCTCTAATGCATATATATCTCATGCATATTCATTAGGGCTATCCCAAAACCTGGCAGGATTGTGGCCCTCCAGGACAGGTTTGACACCTATGATCTAGAACAGGGGTGGGCAAACTTGGTCCTGGAGGGCCGCAGACCAGTCAGGTTTTCGGGATATCTCTAATAAATATGCATGAGATATATATGCATTAGAGATATCCTGCCAACCTGACTGGTTTGTGGCCCTCCAGGGCTGGATCTGGAGACCCCTGCCTTAAACCTCTGTCATTTAAGATTGTGAGTGGACAAGGTGCAGATGTACAAGACATCAAAAAGGTTAGACAGAATTTGTCACAGTCCTCCTCACTTCTCACCACCACCAAAAAATTGTCTATTAGACAACTTTTTGGTGGTGTTGAGAATCAAGGAGGAATGTGACACATTCTATATACCCTTTCGATGTCTAGGATATCTGTACCTTGCCCACTCACGATCTTAAATGACAGAGGTATAAGGCAGGGGTCTCCAAATCCAGCCCTGGAGGGCCACAAACCAGTCAGGTTGGCAGGATATCTCTAATGCATATATATCTCATGCATGTTCATTAGGGATATCCCGAAAACCTGACTGGTCTGTGGCCCTCCAGGACCGGAGGTGCCCACCCCTGATCTAGAACAGGGGTGGGCAAACCTGGTCCTGGAGGGCCGCAGACCAGTCAGGTTTTCGGGATATCTCTAATGAATATGCATGAGATATATATGCATTAGAGATATCCTGCCAACCTGACTGGTTTGTGGCCCTCCAGGGCTGGATCTGGAGACCCCTGCCTTACACCTCTGTCATTTAAGATTGTGAGTGGACAAGGTGCAGATGTCCTAGACATCGAAAGGGTA
Organism: Ichthyophis bannanicus; assembly: GCA_033557465.1. Taxonomy (NCBI): domain Eukaryota; kingdom Metazoa; phylum Chordata; class Amphibia; order Gymnophiona; family Ichthyophiidae; genus Ichthyophis; species Ichthyophis bannanicus. The sequence goes on along the minus strand of CM066038.1, from coordinate 366,684,390 downwards.
TATAGAATGTGTCACAGTCCTCTTCACTTCTCACCACCACCAAAAAATTGTCTATTAGACAACTTTTTGGTGGTGGTGAGAATTGAGGAGGAATGTGACACATTCTATATACCCTTTCGATGTCTAGGACATCTGTACCTTGCCCACTCACGATCTTAAATGACAGAGGTGTAAGGCAGGGGTCTCCAAATCCAGGCCTGGAGGGCCACAAACCAGTCAGGTTGGCAGGATATCTCTAATGCATATATATCTCATGCATGTTCATTAGGGATATCCAGAAAACCTGACTGGTCTGCGGCCCTCCAGGACCGGAGGTGCCCACCTCTGATCTAGAATGTTTAACTCATTGTTATTAGTTGGAGATACTGTGTAAGAACTTTAATCCTTTGCTGCATGCTAAAATGTGGGATATCCTTTTCTGATCCCTACGAACTGTTGAAAGACCTTGCCTATGTTGTTGTCTCTAATTTTGTTGTTGATTCTGTTTCTCAAACTCAGTAAAGCGATATGAAACTAAAAAAAAAAAAAGAATAAGGTGCACCCAAGTGTTTGGAAGTTTCCTACCTAGGAAACCCTTCCTGAAGTGGGTCAGAGATCAAGGTCAGAATACCTGGACTCATAGAACAGGGTATTGAGAGCGAAGGTGATGAAAGAATACATATAGAAGAGGGAAAGCAATCTATATTTTGAAGAGAGATATTTATGCTTTTAGAGTATGTTCCCCCACAGATACCCAAGAGGTTCAGTGAACCAGCAAAAGCAGAGAAAAAGAATCAGTGAATAAAGATCAAAGAGAAAAGACGGGGAAGCTGTAAAACTAGAGGGCATAACATGAAGCTGCAAGGTGGTAAATTGAAAGGCAATGTCAGGAAATACTTTTTCATTTAAAGAGTGGTGGATGCTTGGAATGCCCTCCCGATGGAGGTGGTGGGGGCAAACACAGTGACGGAATTCAAAATGGCATGGGACAGACACAGTGGATCCCTTTACAGCAACAGGATAAAATCAAAATAAACTGAATCATCTAATTTCTCAACAAATAGGGGTGTCCTACATGGAGCGGTGGGTTCACCCCTAAACAAAGACATGAGGAGGGGTGGCCTGCACAGGCCTGCACAGAGTGGCAGATGCACCCCTGAACAAAGACATGGGGAGGGGTGCACCTACTACTGCCATCTTACTCCAACCATCTTACTGGGCAGACTAGATGGACCATACTGGTCTTTATCTGCCGTCATTTACTATGTTACTATGTTACTAAAACAAGAAGCGTGGGAGATCAAGAGAAGATAATTGAATCCTTTATACTAGGAGTCCAATAAGACTAAGGGGTATGTTTACTAAACTGCGTTAGTGTGATTCGCGTTAGGAGCCGCGTTAGTGGAAGAAATACCAAAAAAGGACATGGGCGGTACATCGTAACCGATAACGCGCAGGTGCACGCGTTAGTACGCGCCGTGCAGCAACGATCGCTAAAGCGTGCGTGCTACTGCGCGCAAGCTTAAGACAGCACACAGACACCCAAATACAGAAACAGAGCTGTAGTACAATGGTTACTAGACAGACTGATGGTACAAGAATCATGGGTTCAATTCCCCAGTGTGCCTAATGAATAAGGCTGGCTGAGGCGTCCTGTGTAACCCTTTGAAAGCCGACTATAATATTTTAATCCACAGTCTGCAGCCGGGTTTAAGTTTGCATATGTCAGGAAAATTGTACCCGTCTTATGCAATATGTTCCAATAGTGACGTTCCCTCTGACATGGTCATGTATTATATACCATTTGATAGGAATATTTAGGCGCTCCCTGTAGGGCGACTTGTAAGGTGCGCCCTATAGGGCGACGTATAAGGCGCCCTATAGGGCAACTTGTAAGGTGCGCCCTATAGGGCGACTTGTAAGGCATGCCCTATAGGGCGACGAGTAAGGCGCCCTATAGGGCGCCTTATGAGCCACCCTAAGGTGACAGTACCCTGAGGGTGGTTCTGCTGGCAGCACTAATATACAATAAAAATAGACAATGCCTAAGACAGCCCTATCGTTGAACCCCACTGTGGGTTGTGAACCTATGACCTCTAGCTCCATGGGCAGTGAAGTAACCAGTGGGCTAGAGCTGCTAATAAACACTTGGCTGGCTACAGGAGGACTGCACGGCACCACACCCACATTCTGCTGTGGTTACCAGGGAGATTACATACCACCACCCAACACACCCTCTAGGGCTCAGGGTGGGGGGACAGGAACTCCCACCCACAGATCCACTTTCAACCCCATGCAATGGTGGCAGTAGAGGGAACTATCACCCCAGTCCTACTAGGGATCAAACACCCTACAGGGCAGGAAATGCAGAGCAGTACACATCCATAACACAATAGCAGACAGACAGCAGGCCTGTAAATGCTCAGCTGCCGCTGCCCCCTCCCCCAATTATCTGACATTCTCCAGCAGCAAGCCTCCAGCCAGGGCACCCTGCACAGTGTTCCAGCAAGACACATATTAGCTGCAGACAGTCCGCCAGCTAGTCCATAATGCATGGTCCTGGAGAAGATGCATGTACCCAGAACGGGGATATCAGCATACACACCAAGCAGATAAATCAGTGATTGGGCCCCAAAAGGAAACCCATAAATATCACATAAAAAAAAAGTTATACAGCACTATGGGGGAACCTAGCCATGCCATAGTCACTGCTCAGTCAGGGTGAGATTGACCTCCCAGCAGGACATGCTATGGCCACCCTGTCCGTGCAGGTGGTACTGGGCACTACAATGTCCGGCCATTGCCCTATGCCCTGTGCAGATGCAGACAGGCCAGTCCACCCTATCCAGGCTATTCCCACGGTACCTTGCTCCTCATTATGCACATTGGCAGGACAATACTGGCAACAGTGCTAGCAGTGTGGGCTGTGGAGGGTGTTGGCAGCCACCACACACTGGATAGACAGACACACACTCCCCACACCTATTCCAGCATTGTGCAACTATAGAGGTGTTGGGCAGCCTAGGCCACCACACCAGTCCTGGGCACAGTGCAGGCATGGCTCTGGTACGCAATACTGTAGGAGTCACTCCCCAGATTGGTAAACACTGCCAGACACAAGACTAGTAGCACACTCCACAGACATCAGAAAGGTTGCTATGATGCAGCTCACTCCGAAAATTGTACTTAACCTAGGAATTGCTATCTGCCAGTACTCATAGCAACCTTTTGATAGCTGTGTACCATATTCCCAGGTTTAGGGTGGCATTATTAAGGTATGCAAGTGCTAGTATTGGGAGATGCACGCAGAGCCCAAAGTCCTGCCTCCCCAGGAGGCTTTGGATAATGGGGCCTGTGGGTGCGGGTGTGTCTGCCCCTCTTGGCTGCTGCTTTACGGCAGATGTTCCCAACTCCAGTCCTGCGGTGCAAAACACTGTTCGGGTTTTCATGCTGTCCCTCATGAATATGCATGAGATACATCTGCATACCATGGGGGTGGCGCATAGAAATGCAGCACAGGCATCTTTATCAGAGGCAGCATGGAACCTGAATGGTGTTTGGCCCTCCAGGACTGCATTTGGGATGCTCTGCTCTAGGTAATGTGCATGTTTATGATATCTGTGCTCTGTAGGGTGAAATGTAGGTTTTTGGGCATGTTCACATCATCTGCAAGAAAGGTCCTGTCTGTATTAGCACGTTATAGTAGTGGGTAAAATATGAGGACTGGGTTGGCAGAAACCACAGCTGGGACTTGAACCTGTGACCTTCTGCTTCTGAATACACTGGTTTTGTGCACTGAACCACCATTTTATCACAGAGATGGTGCATTCCCTGGTGATACCATGACTGTTGATCAGACAGGGCCTGTCTGTTGCAGTGCATGGCACCCACCTACACAGGGCTAGGCCACGGTCTGCTCTGGGCAGCTGCCACTGCCCCCTCCACCACCAGTATCCCTCAGCCACCATGCTGACATGCCCTTCTGCTGGTGGAGCTGGTGGTGCGCAGTCTCAGGCCATCCAGTGTGCATGTATACGGCTGCCTATGGTGTGGGTTCTGGGGTAGGGGTGCCTGCATAGACGTCCATGCTCCCCCCCCCCAGCCCCGCCTGCAAATGTTCCTTGCCCTTGGGGGTAGCTGTTGGGTACATCCCCTGTGACACTTTGGGAAACCCACTCGTGCACATGTTGGGCCTTCAGCAGTTGCTGTCTGGCTGCTCCACTGTTTCAGCATTCATATGGGCCACCTAGGCATCACCTTAGTCCGCACTGTGGCCCAGCTCCACCACAGCATGTGCCGCCTGCAGCCCTCTGTATCCCCTTCTCCGGCATCTGTCCAGTTTCCATTCTGACATGCCCACCCTGCTGTTGCGGGACATGTGTATGCCATAGGAACCCTGTCTGATGGTGGAGGAAACCCTGAGCAGCGCTATTTCACTGTGGGTCCATTCACTTTGTATGGGGACGGAGTATAGACCCTTCCACCATCTATATCTGTTCTATGGTGCTTACTCGGGGGGGGGGAGGGGTTGATGTTTCTCATTGATACCACTATTGGCCAGCTTGGTTATTGTTTTTTTCCAGTTTGTTGGGGTCATTTTCAGTGTTTCTGTGCCCTTTTGTTCTGTGCACATGTATCACACTTATCACTTTTCGTTGGTTTCCCTGCCTGGGCTGTACATTGCTGACATTTAAATGGTTTCTCTTCCCTTTAATATGCCTTTAACGGCAGGTTTTCATTCACGTTGGATTTCAGCTCTGAAAATCAGCACGTTAGTGTGAAGGGAGCCTCTCCCCGCCCACTCTCCGCCCATTGACCCCTTCTCTCCGCCCTCTCTCCACCTTCTGCGGTGTTTTAACGTGCCGCGGGGCATTATGACCGTTAGCGCGTCATAGCGCGCGCTATGATGCGCTAACGATCGTTAGCGCATCATAGCACACGCTATGACACGCTAACAATCGTTAACATTACATAACGCGCGTTATTCACGATTACCGCAGTTTAGTAAACATACCCCTAAAAGAGGGGATGTTGGAGCATCCTTATCTGGAATTCTGCTGTTTGACTTTCTGTCTACCTAATGGGACTGCAGTGATTTTAATTCTCTGCTGCAATGTCCACCTTTTATTTTCACCTTGGTAAAGATCCCTATTTTTTATTTAATCAAGCTCTGAATAGAGAAGTCCTTTGGAAGTAACTAAGGGGTACGTTTACTAAACAGCGGTAATGGCTTCTGTGCGATATCAGAGCCACAGCCCCATTGAATTCAGTTTGCTGTTTAGAGTGATTGAAGATTGGAGACACAAAGAGAAAATGCCCATGGAACATAGGGTCTTAGAGTTAAATTACTGCTCTGCCCCTTCCCCATCCCACAAGAGTCAAGAAGTAAGAACATTTTTTCCATTCACCTATGCAGCCCTCTTGATATAAAATAAACAAAGGCATCAGGGGGGCCTTATGTCTGTTTCCCTGATGCAAAATCCCTCCTTGCTGTTTTTTTCTGAATAATAGAGCACAGATATTATCCTGGGGATGAGAATGTAAACAAAAACTAAGCTTAACTGAAGATTGCCTTCCTCTGCCTAAAGTGCATGCCAGCTTTCACAGCATGCCTACTTTTAGCAGAGTTAGCAAGAGATTTTCACAGGTGTGTTTAGGCCAGATGAGGATAACAGTTTCTCACATTTGATTTCCGAATGCATGTACACTGTTTTGCTCCTGTTCAGCCACCCATACAAACTGGAGATGCAAAATCAGCATGCACCATTTGCAGGCTATTATGAATTTTCCCCTTCATGCTGAATGGCTTTCCCATGTGAGTTCTTTTGATATGTCCTGCCATTTGTTTTTTTATTTCTCTTTAAAACCTCTCACCAATTTTTCTTACATATTGGATGGCTTTGAGAAAGGGAGCACGGAATATAATATTTTTCTCCAATATCAATGGCCATTGGCCATAAGATTTTTGTTACGTTATATATTACTAAACTCTTAATGGTTTCCTCTGTGTTACTACAGGCTTCCTTGGATGTTTTAATGAATATACAATTTTTTTTAAATTATTTTAGGGCTTATGCCTTTTTGTTTGAAGGATGCCATTAGTATTTTAAACATAGGCATAGTTTGGAAGGAGCATAGGAAGATGTTTCAGGTACTGTTACTGAATTGGCTAACCCTCAACACTAATATCACCTCCCTAATCTTTGTTCTCCCCCCCCCCCCCCATGGATAGCACCAATACTGTGAAGGTAACAAAATCAATTAGTTGGTTTTCTATATACAGAGGTTTACACGATGCAAGGTTCCACATTAGGAACCACCACCCAAGAAAAAGATTTAGGCGTCCTTGTGGATACCATGTTAAAACCCTCGGCCCAGTGTGTAGCGGCGGCCAAGAGAGCAAATAGAATGCTAGGTATGATAAGGAAAGGAATGGAAAATAAAACAAAAGATATTATAATGCCTCTATATCGTTCCATGGTGAGACCGCACCTTGAATATTGTGTGCAATTCTGGTCGCCATATCTTAAAAAGGATATAGCAATTTTAGAAAAGGTTCAGAGAAGAGCCACCAAAATGGTAAAGGGGATGGAAGGCTACTCCTATGAAGAAAGGCTAAAAAGGTTGGGGCTCTTTAACCTGGAAAAGAGACGGCTGAGGGGAGATATGATAGAAGTCTATAAATTAATGAACGGAGTGGAACGGGTAAACGTAGATCGATTGTTTACCTTATCAGAATATAGAAAGACTAGGGGACATGCAATGAAGCTACAGGGTAAACTATTTAAGACTAATAAAAGAAAATATTTTTTCACTCAACGTGTAATCAAACTCTGGAATTTGTTACCGGAGGATGTAGTAAAGGCTGTTAGTGTAGCTGGGTTTAAAAAAGGTTTGGACAAGTTCCTGGAGGAAAGGTCCATAAACCATTATTAAGAAGGGACCCAGGATATCAATGCTTGAACCAATACAAGCATTGTGGAACCTGTGTCCCTTGGGGAAACTGCTAGGTATGTATGACCTAGATTGGCCACTGTTGGAAACAGAATACTGGGCTTGATGGACCTTGGTCTGACCCAGTATGGCATATCTTATGTTCTTATGTTCTTATGTTTGTTTTTTTAAATTCTTTATTTTGCATTTTATAGAGTAAATCACTAACAGTAACTTCTACAGATACCAAGTCAATCAGTACTTGACCATTTTACACAAGACATATTCTTAGCCGCTGTTCCCTCGATCACATGGCACGAAAAAACATCCACTTTTTTAACCTTAATGCTATCAACTGGAAGAAAGGAAAACGAAGGAGAAGAATAAAGGAATAAAGGAAAATGAGACTCTATGACGAGCACCACCCCGGGTAGGAACTAGTCAACTAACTCTCTGCTTAAGTTTTATCAAGTCGAGGGTATCCCGTCTAGCCAAGCGTAGCCTAAAGACAGGATTCTGGGATGCATACACGCTCTCACAGGCTTGATGAATGTATACTAGGTTCCACCAGTACTCGACATTCAGTTTCCTAAAGTCCTTCCAATGACTTAATATGGCCTTCAATGCCAAGCTCAACAGTAGGTTGAAGACTATAGTGTCGCCTTTCTCTAAGGTTGGAACACCAGCCAAGGACTTATAGACGACAATACGATATGTAAGCAAAGTATGCAGGTTAAGTAATTTTGAAATTCGGATCCAGACATCTTGCCAATATTCTTGCAGTAGAGGGCAGTGATATATCATGTGGGCGAGGGTACCTGTTTCTGCCCCACATGACCAGCAGTTGGCATCTTTGGTAGCGCTCCATTTGGCCGTGCGTACAGGTGTCAAGTAAGCACGATGAGTCATAAAGTACAACATCTGATTAAGCGAGGCCGCTCGTGTTATCTTCTGCTGAGCTCTCCAAAGTTCTTCCCACATCTCTGGATCATCCATCTCCCCAGCCTCAGACTCCCAAGCCTTTTGCAGCCTAGTGCAACGTTTCTTGTCACCATCTCTCAAAATGGCAGCGAATTTAGAGTGCAGCTTAGACTCTGTCTTGAGGTCTTGAATTTCTAAATGAAAAGGGCGTTCCGTACGCAGGACCGTAGGTAAGACTCCAGCTCTACTTAAGCAGTGTCGCAGTTGGCACCATTGATACATACAACGCTGGGGCAGGTCATATTCATGCTGTAGGGATTGAAAGGATTTGTAAGCGCCATCAGACACCAGTTGTCCTAAACAGTAGATACCACGAGTAAGCCAGGGAAGCCACAAGAAACTGCGACCGGCTATCTTAAACTTGTCATTGTACCACAGGATCGTGGTATCAGCATAATCTTGCTCTGCCTGTACATACGGCTTAAGTATTTGATACGCCCGCTGGGTATCCTGCAAGATCTCATGGGCAGGATCGCCACCATCATGGCTCGCTCCCAGTCTCATCCAGAGCGGGACGGGTTTGCTCAGGGCGGCTTCCACCCGTAGCCAGACAGGGTCTCCCTGCGCAGGAGTTTCCTCACTCCACAGAACTCCTTGCTTCAACAGGGCGGTGAGGTGGTACCAATAAAAGTCCGGAAAGTGTATGCCCCTACGCTGCTTAGGGGACTTGAGCTTCCACATCGCGATCCGAGGCGTCTTATTGCGCCACAGAAAAGATATCAGAAGCTTCTCTATTTTCTTGTAAAAGTGTCGTTCAAACAGTATCGGTACCATGGCAAATATATAATTGACTTTGGGCATGACTACCATCTTGATATTCTCAAGTCATCCCCACCACGTCAGGTTCAAGGGGGTCCATTTACTAATGGATTCTTGCACGACGTCCAAACATTGTTGCATGCAAAGCCATACCGTGTCTTGTATAGTGACTCCATATGTTACCCCAAGGTATTTAAACAAACTCGTTTCAATTTTAAATGGGTAATTATGTACTAACGAGTCAGTAACATGCGCATTTAAGGGTATCATTATCGTTTTGGATAGATTCAACTTATAGCCCGATACATCGGAGTATGCAGAGATGACATCTATTGCAGCATCTAGTGACGAGGGGTCCAAGAACAGGAGCAGATTGTCTGCGTACGCCGATAACTTGATCTGATGATCTCCTACTTGTATGCCTTCTATACTTCGTTGTTGCCGTAGCCTCATTAGCAGCGGTTCAAGCGCTAGGTTGAATAATAGAGGTGATAAAGGGCATCCTTGCCTTGTGCCCCTTGACAGGAGAAGTTCTGAGGAAAGCCCATTGTTGGCAGCTATCCATGATGTTGGTCGCGAATACAGCATTTTGACACTAGCTAGAAAGTCTTCTGGTATTCCAAACCACTGCATTACCCGGAAAAGGTAGGGAAGCTCCACTCGGTCAAAAGCCTTCTCCGCATCGAGCGCAAGCCCTACCATCGGCTTTGGAAGATGCTGTACATTCTGAAGTACATGTGTCAGAAGACGTCCATTGTCGGCCGTTGCCTTGCCTGGCATAAATCCACATTGATCTGCTTGTACGAGCATGTCCAGGACTTTACTGAGCCTATTAGCCAATATCTTGGCATAGATTTTATAGTCAGCATTGAGGAGCGATATTGGTCGATAATTCTCCAGTTTTTGGACATCTCTACCTGGTTTGGGGTGAATCACAATTGTAGCTGCCGCCAGGGATCCAACTGCAGGGGACTCGTTTTTTTTTTTTTTTAATTCTTTATTTTCGTTTTATTACAACAAAGGAAAGGAAGACATACAGCAAAAGACAGATACATAGAATGTAATACATACACCAAAGTAAACCCCTACCACCCCCCTCCCCCCTGCTTCTTCTCTAGAAAACTAATCATTCCCGAAGCGGGCGTGTACTGACATTATTGTGTTACAAAACCTAACGGTGATCTGAAACATGATGAGTGTACATTAAACAGACATGTCGGAGCAATGAGCAGATTGTACATAATCATTGAGCATCTGCCATTTAGACAAGCGAGAGTGAGTTTGGGCATGGGGAATAGCTCTCCGAGATATCTGCTCATATTTACTATATAAGCAGACGAGGTTCCACCATTCATTGACAGTAAGTCGAGAGCTATCCTTCCAATTCCTCGTGATTAAACATATGGCTATACCCAGCATGAAATCAAGGAGAAAGCGACCCTTCTTAGGAAGAGAGGGGACCTCCGCCACTGAGCGGAGTCCCACAATCTTCCAAGAAAGAGGCTCGTGAAGGTGTAAGATAAATTGAATACGACCCCAGACCCGCCCCCAGTAAACCTGTAGTTGAGGACATTCATAAATAACATGAGCGAGGGTTCCCACAGCAGTATGGCAAGACCAACACTGGGCCCTAGCAGTTGTGTTCCATTTGGCTATTTTTTCTGGAGTATAAAAGCATCTATGTGCAAAAAAGAAGAGAGTTTGGGTAATTGAGGCAGACCGGGAAACCCGCACTATTTTGCTCCAGAAAACGCTCCATTGCACAGGGGTTAAAGTGGTTTGCAGTTCGCGCTCCCAGGCTTGTTGGGCTCTACAAGTGGCAGTATCCGTGCCCTGACATAATAGTTTATAAAAGTTAGAGGCTACCCCATGTGTACTACTAATAGAGTGAACTAGTTCTAATAGCCCGTCCTCAGCAGGGACAGAGGGCGGCATGATTTGAGCACTTTTGAGGCAGTGTTGAAGCTGCATCAATTGAAAGTAATGTTTCGCTGGTAACGCAAATTCCTTTTGTAAATCAGAAAAGGTTTTCCAACGAGCTGCAGAGAAGAGCTGTTGGGGTGTCCAGATCCCCCTAGAGTACCAGGGTTTCCATGCTATCGTTCTATGTAGGACTTGAATTCTGGGGTTATTCCACAGCGGGAGTCCGTCCTGAGGACATACGTTTGGGCCCAGTGATAGAATGAGAGTGTTAAAGGCCGCAAGAGTATCGACAATCATTGGGGGATGGCGGGTGTCTACTTGATGGGACATACCGGGAAGATGGATTAACGGAATTGGGCTACTAAGCTCCTCTTCTATGTCAAGCCAAACTGGTCTGCTGTCTGTTGAGGCAGCTAGCCATCGGGCACCTTGCTTAAGTAGGAAGGCTTGGTGATATCTGAGAAAATCAGGAAATCTGGTACCCCCTAGTTCCTTCGTAGACTGTAGTTTTTGTTTAGCTATCCTCGGTGGTTTGCCCTGCCAAAGATAGCGGACGAGAAGGCCCTCAATATCTTTGTAGGTGTGTAGCGGGAGTAAGCATGGCAGCATTTCTAAAATGTAGTTCACTTTGGGGACTATCATCATTTTCACAGTTTCTAGGCGGCCCCACCATGTAAGGGATAAGGGAGACCAACGATTTGTAAGCTCACGGACTTTGGAGACTACCTCTTTGGCATTAAAACTAATAGTGTCTTCTAAAGGAGAACAGTAATGGACCCCAAGATATTTCACCATGCGGGATTGCCAAAGGAAAGGAAAGGCCTGCATGTCAGCTTCATGTACCCAGCGGTTCAGTGGGAATGCTACAGATTTGGTCCAGTTAATTTTATAGCCCGATAATTGCGAGTATCCATCAATCAGATCCAAGACAGCTGGAACCGAATCAAGGGATACGAAGAGCATAAGGTCATCTGCATATGCAGAGAGTTTAATCTCTCTGTGACTGAAGGGGACACCTCGAATACGTGCGGACTGTCTAATAAGGAGGGCGAGGGGTTCAAGAGCTAGATCAAAGAGCATTGGTGCTAGGGGGCAACCTTGACGCGTGCCTCTTTGGAGATTAAAAGGCCGAGACTTAATGGCATTTACACAAATACTGGCAACGGGTTGAGTATACATGACTTGGAGGTATCGGAGGAAGCCCTCCCCAAAGCCATACCATCGGAGAACTGCAAATAAGAAGGGCCATTCTAGGCGATCAAAGGCTTTTTCAGCATCTAGGGAAAGACCCACCCATGGGTGGTCTAAGTTGGCAGCACTGGAGAGCACATGGCACAAGGTCCGAGCATTGTCAGCGGTGGATCGGCCGGGTATAAAACCGCATTGGTCGGGATGGATTAGGGTGGCCATCCTGTCAGATAGCCGGGTGGCCAAGATCGTTGCGAAGATCTTATAATCGGCATTAAGTAGGGAGATTGGACGGTAGTTGGCGGTCAGCAGCGGGTCTCTGCCTTCTTTCTCAAATACTACCACATTAGCTGCAGAAAAGGATCCCAAAGAGGATGTATCTACCGCAAGGGCAGTAAAATAGAGTTTTAAGTAGGGAACTAAATCTGCACTGAACGTTCTGTAGAATTCGGTCGGGAGACCATCAGGCCCTGCGGCTCGACCCGAGGCTGTTCGTTTTAGGGCAGAGTGGATCTCTGAAGTAGAGAAGGGTTCATCCAGGGCATCCCTATCAGCTTCAGAGAGGGTCGGCCGCTGAATACCAGAAAACAATCGCTCGAAGGTCTCAGATGAGAACTCACATTCAGATTGATATAGACGGGTATAGAAATCCCGAAAGAGTTCTACAATATCGGAGTCTGTGGTCAGTATGCCCCCTCCCTGTGGGGCTCGAAGGGCCGCTACGCGTTTGGCTTCTTTTTGACCTTTCAAGGCGTTGGCTAAAAGTCGACCGGCTCGGTTGTTTTCACGATAGTACGTCCCTCGTTGAAGCTCAATACTCTTAGAAGCTGCAGTTGAAAGGATTGCATTATATTGAAAGCGGAGACGCTGTAAGCGAATTAAAACACATGGATCAGTGCGTGAAGTTAGAACTCGTTCGCCTGCTTTGATTTGTTGGTCTAGTATGAGTAGCTGCTGTTTGCGTTGTTTCCGCAGGCGAATTTGATAGCTAGTGATCGTTGCTCGAATGGCCGCTTTGAAACCCTCCCACCAAGCCCAATTTGCAGTATCCTGGGGTAAATTAAAATGGAAGTAATCCTGTATGGCTGCTCGAATTTCTAACTAAAACTCTGGCTGAGTTAACAGGGCTCTATCAAAGAACCAGGCCCCCGAATTCCCTTGGGGTGCAGTAGTGTGTAATTGAAAAGAAATAGCAGCATGATCTGAAATATGTTGGGAGTGAATCTTTGCAGTGTCCACCTGAGGAACTAACAGTTTTGATATTAGAAAGAAATCTATGCGAGACTGGGATTTGTGAGGGGAAGAGAAGAAGGTAAAGTCAAGCTCATTGGGGTGTAGTAACCTCCATAGATCAACTAAAGCAAGATCTTTGATCACAGAGGTAAGCGTGGTGTGACTCTTGGGGGGACCACTTGTCCTAGGCGGCTGTTTGTCAATCAGGGGATCAAGAACTAAATTGAAATCCCCCCCTATTATCAATGAAGTATTAGCAGAGGCCTGCGCAACCTGAGCAATGGTAGCAAAAAAGGCAGGGTCATCCACATTAGGAGCATAAAGGCATATACATGTAACTTCAAGGTTACCTATCTTGAGGTGAACTCTGGACCATCTACCTGCTGTATCTGAGCTAGTCGCAATAATAGTAGCATGCAGAGATTTCCTAACCAGTATGGCAACCCCACATTTCTTAGAAACGGCTGGGGAATAGGCGGCCACCATGTAAGGTTTAATATTGAGTTTAAGAGTTTCCTTCGAATTTAAATGCGTTTCTTGGAGGAAAACCAGGTCCGCAGCTTCATGACTTAGATAGCTTAGGATTTTCTTCCGTTTTATCGGATTATTGATTCCTTTTACGTTCAATGATAAAATCTTACATGGTGCCATCAATCGGTAGTAGACATTTTAGGTAAGGGCGCTCGAAAACATACAACATAATCAGAATCTGTACAACAATGACATAATCACCGAGTATGCTGGCCAATACACCCCATATTGAAAAGTATGTACCAAAGTAACTTAGAGAAGAAGCAAAACCCCCAATGAATATGGCGACCATATGTCTGCGGGAGGAGGCCCTAGAGAGGAAAATAGAGACATAAAAAAAAAGAAAAGAAACACCAGAGTCCATAATTAACACTGTCTCTGATACTCATCGAGGCTACTGTGGGTAGATGGAGTCAGGTCACAGATAGCATCAAAATAAGGCAACAAACCGCCCTCGATAGACTCTTTGCTGAGCCGCGGCAAATCCAATATGGAAGGTACAGCGGATATGAGAATACTTGCAGGATTATTCTGGAAGTCAGCGCATCAAGTCGGCTTCTTTAGAATCCAAAAACTCCGCTAGCAGATCAGGGTCCTCGAATGTTCTTGTCTGATTGTGAAGCGTGACTCGGAGCTTGGCCAGGTACATCAAGCCATAGCGTGCTTGTAGTTGTTGAAGCCTCGGCCGGAATTCCAGAAAGCGCTTTCGGCGGTCGACCGTGGGTTTAGCCAAATCAGGATAGAAGGAGATCTTGTGGCTCTCAAACTCCATATGGCCCTTTGCCCGAGAGGCACTGAGAATTTGCTCCACATGTTGATATCTCAAAAGACGAAAGATGATAGGCCGCGGGGTCTTCCTGTTGAGCGTTATGTTTGTGGGTACACGATGAGCGCGATCTATCTCCAATTCTTTGGTAAAGGTGATTTGGAGCAGGGAAGGGAGGATTTTACATAAAAACTCCTTCATGTCTCCCGATTCAGCTCCCTCCGGTATGCCCACAAGTCGTAGGTTGTTGCGGCGCGCTCTATTATTGCCATCTTCCACTTCTTTCTGCAAGGCCCGCACCTGACGTTCAACTTTGTCGAGTTTGGACAACCGGACCGCATGGGAGTCTAATATGCTCTCCATTTTGTCCTGACGCGAAGAGAGCCCCTCTAGCCTGCCTTGCAGTACACCAAGATCTTCCCGCAGCGCTCGGAGTGCTTCACCGTTTGACTGCACGAGGTCCTTAACCCCTCGAATCTCTGCGAGGATTTCCTGCTGCATTTCGGGGCCCTCGCGCAAAGCCAGCCCCTTCTGCGGGGACGGGGGTTCGGTTTTGGAGCGTTTGCCGTGAGAAGCCGCTGGAGATCCAAATTCCAGGCGCGTGGGTTTGGTCCCTGCCATCTCACCAATGTGCCCCTGCAAGATCAGAGCAGAAGTTCAAGTATGTCCGGTGTTAATTCAGGATTCTGAGTAGGCCTCTCGGGAGCCTCAGCGTTATGCGACCATCCCGCTGGACATCGGGCTCCGCCCCCCCAGGGGACTCGTTTTTAAGTTCAGTGAAATACGTATGCAATTCAGGGATCAGCTCTTGTTTAAAAGCCGAATAAAATTCTATTGGCAGACCATCTGGTCCACTAGCTTTCCCTCGAGCCATCTGCCTGATTGCTAACTGGATTTCCGCACAAACAATATCGTCCGACAGGAGACGCTGTTGAGACCCCGAAAGTTTGGGTCCGATCACTCCCGGGACAAAGCTGGCGAACCTATCCTCACTGAAGATCTCTTCTGAGCGATAAAGCTGGGAATAAAACTCTTCGCATAATTTCAGGATGTCCTCATCACACAGACGCAATTCCCCACTGGCATCCTTCAAACCAGCGATACGTGAGTTTATCCTTTTAGCTCGTAGCGTACAGGCTAAAAGCGCACTAGCTCGGTTACTTTCATGGTAATATACGCCCTGCTGGGCCTTTATCTGTTTACTAGCTTCATCATTAAGAATAGTGTTGTATTGATATCTCAATCTCTGCAGCCGAATTAGAATAAGGGGGTCAGATCTTTTAGATAGGATACATTCGCCCGTTCGTATTTCGTCTTCTAGCGTTGCCAGCTGTTGAGCAGCTCTTTTTTTCTGACGAATACTGTAAGTTGTCATATAACCTCGGACAGTAGCTTTAAAAGCTTCCCACCACGCCCAAGTTGGCGTGTCGTGTAGCTGGTTATGTGTAAAGTAGTCAATCACTACTTGACGCATGGAAGAAATAAACTCACTACTATTCAGCCACGTTCGGTCAAAGTGCCATCTAGGAACGGCCTTCTTAGCCTGACCAAAGCTTAGCTCTACCATTACTCCAGCATGGTCTGAAACAGTCTTGGCGAAAATATCTGCCTTAGAGATCATAGGCAACAGCGTCTTGGAGATGAGGAAGAAGTCAATACGCGTCTGCGTATTATGCGGTACTGAGTAGAAGGTATACTCTCTTTCTGTTGGATGAAGGAGTCTCCACGGGTCAACTAAACCAAGTGTTTCAGCCATGCCCATCAGCAGTTTACTGGATCGCGGTTTGTGCTGCTGCTTATAAGGGGTGCGGTCTATCAGTGGATCTTGTATTAGGTTAAAGTCCCCGCCTAAGATCACGTTTGAGGCTCCAGCGTCTAGCAGCTCATGGGCCACTTCTTCAAAGAATTGGGGATCATCGTGACTCGGGCCATAAACCGCCATCAGAGTGTATTCCGTGGCGAGAACCTTGGCCCACCTTCCGGCCGGATCTACAGACGTATTTTCGACTACCGGCAGCAACGCCGCCCGTAGAAGTATTATGACCCCCCCTTTTCTTTTACATGCAGGTGCTGACAGTATGTTTTGATAGCCTACTCCCGTTACCTCGTAGGATTCCGATAGTGTCAAGTGTGTCTCTTGCAGGTAAATTACATCAGCACTTTGCTGTTTACAATAATTCAAAATTTTCTTGCGCTTGGCAGGGTTGTTGATCCCTTGCACATTAAGGGATACCACTCGTAGATTCCCACTAACCGAAGCGGTAGCCGTCCCTAGCTTCCATGGTGGTACCCGTCACTTCCAGAGTCTCAAGAATTAAAGTTATAACATTCATACAAACAATAAATCTAAGCGATATGCGACTAGAACCTAGCTTCAATACTTGTATGGTGAAGCCCATCCCGCCACCTCCCATTTCCACCACCCGCAATTCCCACCCCTCCCTGACCCACTGACTGCTGATTCAAAAATATACCCAACCCCCCATCTACAAGAAAGAAAATTAACATTAGCATGTTATATATTGATTTCTAGTTCAGACAGCCCAGCAGTATTCAAACTTATCTGAAACACCAGCTGAGCTTTTTAGGCAAGTCCAGCATGTCACAGTTAGCATTAACATTGATGGCTTCCAGTACTTCATGTCCCAATCTCCATACATGTGTACTCCTGAAGGTAGGAGCGCAGACTCTCTCCGCTGTCGAATGTCCGCGTGTTGTTTCCCAGGGTAACGCGCATTCTAGCAGGGTAGTACAGGCCATATCGCGCTTGGAGTTTCTGTAATAGCGGCCTGCATTCCAGTAGGGCCTTACGCCGTTCCGTTGTTTTTTTGCATAGGTCCGGGAAAAAGGAGATCTTGTTGCTTTCCAAATATATCACGGGCTTTTGCTTGGCGGCCTGCAGTATTTGGAGCACCTGCGGGTAATGTAGCACTGTGATAATGAATGGCCGAGGGTGCTGTTTCCGCTCAGTCGCGTGCGACGGCACACGATGAGCCCGCTCAATTTCAAAGGGGCTGCTAAATACCAGCTGCAATAATTCAGGAATCAGTTTCTGTAAGTATCCCAAAGAGTCCGAACCCTCCCGGCCCTCCGGAATGCCTAGTATTCTGATATTATTTCTCCGGGCACGATTACTCTGATCTTCACTGAGGTCCTCTAACGCTGCTATTCTTTTCTGCAGCGGGCCTAGCTGGGTCAAAAGCTGCTCGTGGCGCTCGATCGTCATTTCTGCAGTATGTAAACGCTCGCGTACCCCAGTCAGCTGCTCCTTCACTTCATTCATATCTTCTTGTAACTGTGCAAGTGTTTCATTGCTGGAGGCAACCATGTTCTTTACTGCTCTAAGCTCCTGCAGTATTTCGCGGACGCCCTCTCACGAGTCCTTCCCCGCCGCCATTTTCTGCAGAGACACCGTTTCTTGCTTTGTTCGTTTTACTGCATGCCCAGCTCCCGGAGAGAAATCTAACTTTGCCGGCTTCAAAGTGGACATCTTAGATAACGTATTCCACTTAAATTGTGGCTATGGCGGGGCCCTATTAGGGGGGTGGCATTCAGGATTCTACAGCCCGGGTGAGAGCAGAAATTTTAGGCAGCCATCTCCGTCCGCGGCAAGCTCCGCCATACAGAGGTTTTTTAATTCTTCATGGTTAATTAAGATTTGTAATGGCATTGTGGTGAAGTATAATTAATTAACATTTTGTTACTACTTTGGTTAGACTGTTCAAAGACCACACCATTAGTTAATGGGTGTTTAAGTCTGTTTCACAGCGTTCTTGATTGGTCTGCAGATCAGTTTACCAAATTTTCTTTAGTGTTACAATGAATTTCTGTATTGGTTTATGGATTGTTAACCTTTGTGTATGTATTTTTTAGCTCCTAGACAGTGTTGAGGACAACGCTCCCTTACCTTATTGCATGTTCAAGAAAGATCTCAGTAATATTGCTGTTCAAGTGTGTCCTATTATCTTTTTCTGTGCGTGGAAATTTTCTATACCACTTTAGCAAACCATAGAGAAAAGAAGAACATTTGGGATTCTTACAATGGCGGCAAGCCAGAAGCCTGGGGGGATTTTCTCTGCTGAAGAAATGTATTTGTCAAGAATCCTCGAACACAACAGCTGTTCTGGAGGAAAAAGCTGGATAAAATTAAATCTTCTGTTGAAAATCTTCGTATGCAATTGTCTACTCATAGCACACAGTTTACTGAAAGAGCAGTGAAAATTTTGCAATATAAAAACACCAACCAGATATTACTGGATACAGTAGATAAATAGAGCAACAGGTTTTTCTCTTGTTCTCTTCATTATCACCCAGCTGTATTTATAACCTTTGTTACTTTCGGGACTGTCTTATGGTGTTGAGTTTGTTTTCTTTTTCAACCCATCGGATTCCTGTGAATTCAGATGTACATGCTCCATTTGCCCATATTGCTTTTATTAATGTCTTTTTTTTCAGGACCCTGAAATTCAGATAATACAGGGTCAATCTGAGGCAAGTGTTCAGTGGCAATGCAGAGGAAGGATCCACCTTAAGGGAAAGTGCAGGCAGAAATTCTGTCAAATCAGATCTTACCTGATATATCAGATACCAATAGGATGGTATTTGCTGCTAAGATTTGCTTCAATGTGGTTTTTGGCAAGTAGCCAGGGCTTTTTGCATATTTTGGAGAGTCTGAGCCATTGGAACACAAGAACAAGGAGTTGCATCAGTCCAGCGTTATTGCAGCACTGAAAAACAACTATACAAACCAGAAAGAGAGGCACAATGCCGGGTTTCAAAAGGGAAGTGGAAAGCCATAGGGATTTGCAGCAGTAAGAACATTGCAAAGGGAAGGGATCATTCCTCCCCCAGATGTGCTATTGAAAGAGAGCCACAGCAGTTGCCTGGGTCAGGGTTGACTTAACCTTTATGCAAACCAGGCAGTTGTGGGGGTTACAAAGAGCAACTGTAGTCAAAGGAAAACAAGAGATCCTGATAGGCAAACTCAAAGAACTATCTGTATGTACTATTACCTGCAGGGAGGGTGGGTAAATTTCTTGCAGTCCATTTACCTGGCTAAATAGTCATTTATCCATATAAATGGCTTTGAAAATTGCCCTTGTTACATATGAACATACCTATGGTTTTTTTTTTTCATAGAAAAAAAAGGTGCCAGTAACCACATACCGGGAGTGGGACTGTCCATGGCTTCATGTTACAGAGAAGCCATGCCCTCACATATAAAAAGGCAGCACTACAAATATTCCACATTCCCTAGAATACCAACATACCTCTTATTGGAAAAACAGAACAAACAAAATTCTCCACAGAGAAACTACATGTCACATGAATAAATTATCTTGGTCACGTATACACAGAACATGGATAGACGCCCACCAAATACAAACTAAGTAGACATCATATATTTAAAATATTCATTTAAAGTTTAATATTACATTTTGGCTTCACCTTAGTAAAAACTACAGAACTTCTCTCAGGTATATTATGAAGTAAGACAAAACCCTGCAAAGGATACATTGAGAATCTATAGCAAACCTGCCATGCCATGGTGGCACTGCTAGGATTCAGATAGCACCAACCCTACCTATGAAAAGGCAGCAATGCAAATATTACATCAGGATCTAGAACAGCAATACATCTCCTTCTGGGAAAACAGAATATGCAGAACTGCTACATATCCCTGCACAGAAATTACTTGCATAATCTTATTCACTTCAGTCCCACATACTGTACAAAATACAGACAGATATCCACCAGATATAGAAGTCGACCACAAATTAGGATTAGAAATATGCAGACAATAACTAAACTGGAAACCTCAAAAGAGAAAGAGAAACAGAAATGCATTTCCTCTTGCGGTGTGTAAAATATAAAGACTTCATAGGTGCACATTTCCCAAACTGACATATTCCAGGTAAAAATTTAGAAAAAAATGTGTTTGTTATCTTTAACTGGGCCAGTGGCATAAGTTCCAATGAGGGGCCCTCAAGCAAAATTAAGCTGAAGGGTCCCCCCCACTTGTGTGGCATCTCCTGCCCCTATAGATGCTCCCCCCCCCCCCCCCATGCAGCAGCAGTGGTGGAAAACTTACTTTATCATCTTTGCTATGCTGTTTTCTCTCTTGTAAGTTTGCCACAGGCCCAGCGACTGTTCCTCGCTGGGCTGCAGTCTCATGGTGCAGATGTTATCACTAGACTACAGCCTGGTGGGGAACAGCCACCGGGCATGCAGCAAACTTAAAAAGAGTGCAGGCAGGGCAGTAAAGATGATCAAGTAAATTTGCCGTACTGTCGCTGTATGGGCCTCCTTTCTGCCTGGAACCCCTCCCCACATTGCGGGGGCTGCTTGGGTATAATTTTCGCCACTGAACGGGCCATTTTATTTTTTCAGTAGTATTGGCCCACATTGTCCGTTTTCCTCTCTCCTCCCGTGTTCTTCCATACCTCCCTTACATCTTTCTCTGACACTGAACCTGCCTTTTTAGGCCTTCCCTTCATTTCTTTCTTTTCTGCCTTGTTAGTTGCTTAAATTGCATCCCTTTTTTCACACTCCAGTACTCAGCATTCACTGTGTACCTGTCATCTAAAACTAAGTTAATAGGCTTTCAGCCAATGTTTCTAGCACCCATGTTTCTGAAAGTTATGGAAAGGAAATACAGGTATTGGATATATGAGTCATCTTTGTCACCCTTGGTGTTAATAAGTACAAGCCCAAAACCAAAACAAAATATTATGTAGCCCACCTTACCCCAAAGAGCTTACCATCAGACTCACTTGCAACAGCACCAATGATGTTTAAATGTAGTCAAATGGCTCAAGTGGTTGGAGTCTGGTGGTTTCTTCAGGTGGGAGCTGACAGATTTCACTAACTTCGTTTTACCCTCCCTTTACTATGAGGCAAGTAGAGAGCAAGAGGAAAATAAACTAAAGCGGATAAGCCACTGTCAAGGTGATGTTACAGATATTAATTGTAGCTGCATAGTGTTTGTAATAATGGACTACATAGATGACATTTAGGGGCATGTTTACTAAAGTGCGTTAGTGCAATTCGCGTTCGGAGCCGCGGTAGTGAAAGAAACCCCAAATAAGGACATGGGCGGTACATCGTTACCACTACCGCGCGTTAGAAAACGTAACGAGCGTTACCGGGCGCCGTGCCGCGTTACTGCGCGGTAATCATAAGAAGACGTACAGACACAAAGCACTGAAACAGAGCTGTAGCACAATGGTTACGGTACTGACCGCTGTTACAGGCAGCATGGGTTCGAGTCCCCAGTGTGCCTAACGCAGAAGGCTGTCCCAGGCATCACCCTGCACATTACAGAGGGAAAGAGGAGGCATGTTTTTCGTTACGCTGAGTATTGGTGTCAGAAAAACTCCCTCGGAGTGTGCTTAGCCACGTAAGTTGATACGTGCGAGGTTGCGTGCGTAGCTGCGCGCGTACAATTGTGCATGGGTACGTGTTTGGGTACAATTGTGCGTGGGTACGTGTTTGTTTACGTGCGTGGATACGTGTGTTTTTACCAGTGGGTATCTGATATTACAGACTTTGTAGGGTGTCCTGCACCTATGCATTATGCTAACAGATGTACGTGTGATGGCCTATGGTTTATCAGAGCCTGTGAGCAGCTGCTGGAGTTTCACAGGGTTGGATTGGGCCAGTCACACCCAAGATGCACTGCACATGCAAATCAGCTGTCCACAGATACACACCATGGGGAATGCACCCCCACAGCACCTCGGCCTGGTAGGGAGAACTGACCATGTGCACCCCCCCAGCACCTCGGCCTGATAGGGGGTACTGACCGTGTGTTGTACTGGCACAGAGTAGCTACACACCGACACATTGTGCGGGTACTGTGCTCACCCTGAGGGTGCAGTGAGGTGCCCAGCACCAGGTCCAAAGCTGTGTTACTGTGTGAGATAGGTAGGTTCTGCAGGACCACCTTGGACATCTTTGTCTGTTTCAGTCAGGTGTAGCCCCCATGCACCACCACCCCCCTCCCCCAGGGCTGAGGGTGGCAAACAGGGTCTCCCATCAAAAGACCCACAGTCTACCTCCCTGCAAAGGTGGAAGTAGAGGGTAACATTAACCCTAGTCCTGCTGAGGAACAGACACCCCACAGGGCAGTCAATGCAGCTCTGTACACAGCCATAACACAACAGCAGACAGACATTAGGCCTGGATTATGGTATGCTGCACCCCACCACTATCTGATATTCCCCTGGTGCAAGCCATCAGCCACTGCACCCTGCAAGCCACTCCATCACAACACCTACCAGCTGCAAACAGTCTGCTAGTGCCCAGTGGAGAGGCCTGTACCCAGAACTGGGATGTCAGCATACACAGCAAGCAGATACATCAGTGACTGGGCCCCAAAAGGAAACCCATATTTATCACATGAGAGAAATACTAGATAGCACTATAGGAGTGCCTAGCCATGCTGTGGTCACTGCACAGTCAGGGTGATAGTGATCTCTCAGCAGGATATACTGAGGTCACCCTGTCTGTGTAGGTGGTGGCCGGGCACTACAATGTGCCTGTCACTGCCCTATGCCCTGTGCAGATGCACCCTGGCCAGGCCACCCTGTCCGGCCTATACCCATGGTACCTTGCTCCTCATTATGCACATTGGCAGCCCAATACTGGCAACATTGCTGGATAGACAGACAGCCACCCCCACACCTATGCCAGCATTGTGCTACTATAGAGGTGGTCAGCAGCCATACCCACTACACCAGTCATGGGCATAGTACAGGCATGGATATGGTACACAAGGCTGTTGGGGGGTCACTCCCCAGGGTGGTGAACACTGTCAGAGACCAGACCTGCAGCAAACACCGCAGACATCAGAATGATTGTTATGGTGGAGCGCAATGAGCAAACTGTGCTTAACGTAGGAATTGATATCTGCCAGTTATCATAGGGAACGTTTGATAGCTCTGTACCATATACCCAGGTGTAGGGTGGCATTGCTAAGGTATGCAACTGCTAGTATTGGGAGATACAGGCAGGGCCCAATGTCTTGCCTCTCCAGGAGGCATTGGCCAATGGGGCCTGTGGGTGGGTGTGTGGCCCTGTTTGCTGCTGCTTTACGGCAGAGTTCCCCAACTCCAGTCCTGGTGTTCCATACACTGTTCGGGTTTTCATGCTGTCCCTCATAAATATGCATGAGCTACATCTGCATACCATGGGGGTGGTGCATAGCTATGCAGCACAGGCATCTGTATTAGAGGCAGCATGAAGCCGGAATGGTGTGGGGCCCTCCAGGACTGCATTTGCGGGGACTCTGCTTTAGGTAATGTGCCTGTTTCTGGTGTCTGTGTTTGGTGTGGTAAACTATAGGCCATTTGTATGTTCTCTGCAATAAAGGAGTGTCTGTACTATCACTGTTTAGTGGTGGGTAAAACTATGGGGACTGGGTTGGCAAGAGCCCCAGCTGGGATTTGAACCTGTGACCCTCTGGTCTTACAGGCACTGGCTGTGTCTGTTGCACCACACTGTGACCACAGAGACAGTGCACTCCCTGGAGTTAGTTAAACCGGCCTGACGAGCCAGAAACCCTGCTCTGCAAGAGGTTTACTATGGCCTCATTTACCTTATGCAGACAAAGGTGTACATAAACCTCAGAAAAGACCTCAAAAAAGGGGCACACACCCGTAACCAAGCTGGGCAACAATAATATCATTGGAAAACATTACACCACACGCCCAGGACAGCTCCATTACAATGTAATGCTCTTTGAAAGGGTCTGCGGAGCGTAGACCCTTCCACACATCATTTCTTTTTATTTTTGTGCTTTCCAGGGAGTGTTGTTCCTTGTTGCCCATTGCTATCACTGTTGCCCAGCTGAATTATGCTTTTTAAAATGTTTCTTGTGGTCATTTTTAACGTTTTATGTGAAATATTGTTCTGTGCACATGTATCACACTGCTCACGTTTTGTGGGTTTCCCCGGTTTTTCTGTACATTGCTGACGGAAATGGTTTTTCTTCCCTTTAAATGCCTTTTAACGACAGGTTTTCATTCGCGTTGGAATTGAGCTCTGAAATTCAGTGCGTTAGTGTGAGGGGTGCCTCTCCCCGCCCACTCTCCGCCCATTGACCCCTTCTCTCCGCCCACTCTCCACCTTCTGCGCTGTTTTAACGCGCTGCGGAGCTTTACGATCGTTAACTACGGTTAACGCGCGTAGTATGACGTTAACGGTCGTTAGCGCGTCGGTACGCGCGTTATACAGCACTTACGGTCGTTAACGTCGTATAACGCGCGTTAGTCACGTTTACCGCACTTTAGTAAACATGCCCCTTACTTTCAGGAATAGAATTTTTAGTGCAATTTATTAAATATTACAATAGTGTAACCATCCAAAATATTCTTTTTAACTCACAGTAACATTTTGCTCAAATCAACAACAATAACTCAGCTAAGTGTATTCAGTCACATCAAATAACAGTTAAGTTACTCTTTAGATCTGCTGGTGAAACTTTTACACAAAAATTTCCAAGCCATAAGGAATTCTTATTTTCCTTTTCAAAACCTTCAAACGTTTCCCCATTTAACAGATAAGCTTTCTTTTTTGGAATTCCTAACGTTCCTGGTGGTTTTTATCACAGTGTCTGTTTAACTTGAGCTCAAATATATTTTCCCTGTGTAGGGTGCACCTCTACCTCTTCCAGTTCTCTTTCTTGAGAAGGGGCCCAGGACTCTGGATCCTTCTGCTACTGGATTGTAGATCTTCCCAGGTTCTTCATATGCCCTTTTCTGTGCTGGACCCTATTCCCTACCTTTAACAAATCGACAAGGGAAAATCCTATCTATCCTATAAATTGGGGCACAATGGGGTATGTTTACTAAACTGCGTTAGTGTGATTCGCGTTAGGAGCCGCGTTAGTGGAAGAAATGCCAAAAAAGGACATGGGCGGTACATCGTTACTGATAACGCGCGTTATAAGGCGCCGCGCAGCAACGATCGTTATAGGGAACGTTACTGCGCGTTAAGCTTAAGAAGGCGCGCAGACACCCAAATACAGAAACAGAGCTGTAGCACAATGGTTACTACACAGACTGATGGTACAATGGTCATGGGTTTGATTCCCCAATGTGTGTAATGAATAAGGCTGGCTGAGGTGTCCTGTGTAACCCTTTGAAGGCCTTCTATAATATTTTAATCCACATTCTGCAGCCTGGTTAATGTTTGCATATGTCAGGAAAATTGTACCAGTCTTATTCAATATGTTCCAATAGTGACGTTCCCTCTGCCATGGTCATGTATTATATACCATTTGATAGGAATATTCAGGCAGAAGTTTGGATCCCAAAAGTTTTGGGCTTGGCCTGGAAAGGGTTAAGTATTGGGCTGTGAGGAAGTTTAGTTGTACTTTAATAGTGCTGCCAGCAAACACACCCTCACAGTGGCGTAACCTAAGGTGCCACATAAGGCACCCTAGAAGGCACTCCATAGGGCACATTATAAAGTGCGCTGTCTGCCAAGGCACCCTATAATGTCCCCTATAGGACACCATATAAGGCACCTTATAAGGCGCTTTATAGGGCACCGTATAAGGCGCCCTATAGGGTGCCTTATGAGCCACCCTAAGGTGACAGTACCCTGAGGGTGGTTCTGCTGGCAGCACTAATATACAATAAAAACAGACAATGCCTAAGACAGCCCTATTGATGAACCCCATTGTGGGTGTTGAACCCATGATCTCTGGCTCCATGGGCAGTGAAGTAACCAGTGGGCTAGAGCTGCTAATAAGCACCTGGCTGGCTACAGGAGGACTGCACGGCACCACGCACACATTCTGCTGTGGTTACCAGGATAGGGTCAACCCATCCGTACCCAGGATGCACAGCACATGTAAATCAGCAGTCTACAGATGATCACAAGATGGGGTATGCACCCCACAGCACCTCAGCCTGGTAGGGGGTGCCGACGGTGTGTGTTAGTGGCACAGAGTAGCTACAGACCGTCACAGTGTGCGGGTCCTGTGTTCACCCTGAGGGAGAGGTATGGTGCCCAGCACCATTCTCACAGCACCTGGATTTGCTGAGATAGGCTATGCTGCAGGTCCCCATCAGTGCCAATGTGTGATAGGTAGTCCTTGCAAACACCCCTAGGATATGCCTGTGTTCATCTGTATGTCACATCTATCCCTTGTGGACTATGATGCACCCAGAAAAGTGCATACCCTGTGTGGGTTCCATGGTCACATGCTGTAAGTGAAGGGGGGTGTTGGGACCCACAGGGAGATTACATACCACCACACAACGCACTCTCTGGGGCTCAGGATGGGGGACAGGATCTCCCACCAACAGATCCACGTTCTACCCCCCTGCAAGGGTGGCAGTAGAGAGGACCATCACCCCAGTCCTGCTAGGGATCAAATACCCTACAGGGCAGGCAATGCAGAGCAGTACACATCCATAACACAATAGCAGAAATGGAAATGCTCAGCAGCACCCCACCATTATCTGACATTCTCCAGCAGCAAGCCTCCAGCCACTGCACCCTGCAAGGTGTTCCAGCAAAACACATACTAGCTGCAGACAGTCCGCCAGCTAGTCCGTAGTGCATGGTCCTGAAGAAGATGCATGTACCCAGAACAGGGATATCAGCATACACACCAAGCAAATAAGTCAGTGATTGAACCCCCAAAAGAAAACCCATACATATTACATTAGAAAAATGCTATATAGCAATATGGGGGAACCTAGCCATGCCATGGTCACTGCTCAGTCAGGGTGAGAGTGACCTCCCAGCAGGACATGCTATGGCCACCCTGTCCGTGCAGGTGGTACCGGGCACTACAATGTCCGAGCCATTGCCCTGTGCAGATGCGGACACGCCAGGCCACCCTATCCAGGCTATTCCCACAGTACCTTGCTCCTCATTATGCACATTGGCAGGCCAATACTGGCAAAAGTGCTAGCAGTGTGGGCTGTGGAGGGTGTTGGCAGCCACCACACACTGGATAGACAGACACACACTCCCCACACCTATGCCAGCATTGTGCAACTATAGAGGTGTTGGGCAGCCCAGGCCACCACACCAGTCCTGGGCACAGGGCAGGCATGGCTATGGTACGCAATACTGTAGGAGTCACTCCCCAGGTTGGTAAACACTGTCAGACACAAGACCTGTAGCACACTCCACAGACATCAGAAAGGTTGCTATGATGCAGCTCACTCAGAAAATTGTACTTAACCTAGGAATTGCTATCTGCCAGTAATCATAGCAACCTTTTGATAGATGTGTACCATATTCCCAGGTTTAGGGTGGCATTACTAAGGTATGCAAGTGCTAGTATTGGGAGATGCACGCAGAGCCCACGGTCCTGCCTCTCCAGGAGGCTTTGGATAATGGGGCCTGTGGGTGCGGGTGTGTCTACCCCTGTTGGCTGCTGCTTTACGGAGAGGTTCCCAACTCCAGTCCTGCGGTGCAAAACACTGTTCGGGTTTTTATGCTGTCCCTCATAAATATGCATGAGATACATCTGCATACCATGGGGGTGGCACATAGAAATGCAGCACAGGCATCTTTATCAGAGGCAGCATGGAACCGGAATGGTGTTTGGCCCTCCAGGACTGCATTTGGGAGGCTCTGCTCTAGGTAATGTGCATGTTTATGGTGTCTGTGCTCTGTAGGGTAAAATGTAGGCATTAGCACATTATAGTAGTGGGTAAAATATGAGGACTGGGTTGGTGGAAACCACAGCTGGGACTTGAACCTGTGACCTTCTGCTTCTGAATACAATGGTTTTGTGCACTGAACCAACATGTTATCACAGAGATGGTGCATTCCCTGGTGATACCATGACTGTTGGTCAGACAGGGCCTGTCTGTTGCAGTGCATGGCACCCACCTACACAGGGCTAGGCCACGGTCTGCTCTGGCCAGCTGCCACTGCCCCCTCCACCACCAGTATCCCTCAGCCACCATGCTGACATGACCTTCTGCTGGTGGAGCTGGTGGTGCGCAGTCTCAGGCCATCCAGTGTGCAGGTAGGCGGCTGCCTATGGTGCGGGTTCTGGGGTAGGGGTGCCTGCATAGATGTCCACGCTCCCCCCCCAGCCCCGCCTGCCAATGTTCCGTGCCCTTGGGGGTAGTTGTTGGGTACATCCCCTGTGACACTTTGGGAAACACACTCGTGCCCATGTTGGGCCTTCAGCAGTTGCTGTCTGGCTGCTCCGCTGTTTCTGCATTCGTATGGGCCCCCTAGGCATCACCCTAGTCCGCACTGTGGCCCAGCTCCACCACAGCATGTGCCGCCTGCAGCCCTCTGTATCCCCTTCTCCGGCATCTGTCCAGTTGCCGTTCCGACATGCCCGCCCTGATGTTGCGGGACATGTGCACGCCATAGGAACCCTGTCCGATGGTGGGGAAAACCCTGAGCAGCGCTATTTCACTGTGGGCTCATTCACCTTGTATGGGGATGGAGTATAGACCCTTCCATGATTTATATCTGTTCTATGGAGCTTACTTGGGGGGTGGGGGGGTGGGGAGGGGTTGATGTTTCTTATTGATACCACTATTGGCCAGCTTCGTTATTGTTTTTTTTCCAGTTTGTTGGGGTCATTTTCAGTGTTTCTCTGCCCTTTTGTTCTGCGCACATGTATCACACTTATCACTTATTTTTTGTTTCCCTGCCTGGGCTGTACATTGCTGACACTGAAATGGTTTCTCTCCCCTGTAATGTGCATTTAACGGCAGGTTTTCATTCGCGTTGGAATTCAGCTCTGAAAATCAGCGCATTAGTGTGAGGGGAGCCTCTCCCCGCCCACTCTCCGCCCACTGACCCCTTCTCTCCGCCCTCTTTCCAACTTCTGCGGTGTTTTACCGCGCCGCGGAGCATTACGATCGTTAACGCA
Source organism: Ichthyophis bannanicus (assembly GCA_033557465.1). Classification (NCBI taxonomy): domain Eukaryota; kingdom Metazoa; phylum Chordata; class Amphibia; order Gymnophiona; family Ichthyophiidae; genus Ichthyophis; species Ichthyophis bannanicus. Next base: position 366,655,228 of record CM066038.1, on the reverse strand, counting down.
TCATAACACGCATTATGATGCACTAACGATCGTTAACGTTACATAACGCATGTTATGTGCGATTACCGCAGTTTAGTAAACATACCCCAATGTCTTTCTCTTAAAAAAAAAAGAATATTGTTTTGTTTTCAGCAACTAGAGCACTTTATCTAATTAAATAACAGGATAATTGATACACCCTGTCATCCTTTCTTTCTTTGAATACATCAACTCCACACCTCCACACTCTGGAGTGCAACCCAAAACACCCACATGCAGCAATCTCCCAAACACACTTCCCTTAACTGAGCCAGCGAGGGACTGTTTATTGTTTCAATCCAGGAATGAGACTATCTTCTCAGGCCCCTTAAGGGTCAGTCTCAATTAACTAAGCCCAAAACCCAGCAGAATGTTCAAGCTCTATGTTCTGCTTCAGTTGCACACAAACAGTTCAGTCACAGCTTAGGTTTGAATTCCCCTTTCTTTTCTCAGGGAACTTGTCAGTCCCTCCTGCACACAAACAGTTCAGTCACTTCAGCCAGAAATTACCCACTTCTGGAAAGGCAGAGGTTTTTTTCCAGTCCAAGCAGATATTTCTTATAAAATCAATCCTCTCATCCACTCTCAAGAGCTTAAAGTCAGATTCAGAATTACAGTTCCAGCTCTGAGTATAAATGGCTTATCGAGACCTTAGACAGGATTCCAAGGAGAATTTAATTTCTTTTAAGAAATATTCTTTACTCAGTAAGACCCTCAACCAGTCAGTCAGTATTTCTCTCAGATTCACTCATCCAAATTTCCAAATGGTCACCAAATTCGGTTTCCAGAGAATGAAGCCATACTTCCACAATCACCAATCACCAAGTCAACTCTTATTTTTTACTCAACACCCTTCAAAAACACTCCTGCCAGCCCTCTTTTCACTCAGAAATCTCTCAGACATGTCACCTTTTCCACAAACAAAACCCAACTGCTGCTTTCAGTTTCAGTTCCGTCTTTTAGCTTCTGCAGTTTCCCTCCAGAAAGGCTGCTCACTCAAGAGATTCCTGCAGAGATCTTTGCACTTCTCCCACATAAACGCACAGCTCTGGAGGCTGCAAAACTTTCCTGGAGGGAAAAGAAACATTTCTAGCTGTCACAGATAGCCCTGGACAGCACTTCCTCAGCCTAGCCAGGCAAAATTTATTTTATTTTAACCCTCAGGTTACAATTACTAATAGTACAATTTTTCCTGCAGAAATCAATTTGATGGTGTTGAGAGGACTAAGAAACATTGCCAGAGCCCCAAACCGGGGGCATTTTTCTTCTCTGAAATCCTAAACACACTCAAGAAGCAACATCCTTTGGCTTCCTCAGACCCAACAAATTATATTTAATAAGGTAATCAGAGGGTTAGTTAATAAGGTACGCTAATGTTAACATGCATTATTTCACCGTTAGCATGCATTATTAGTAACTAGGTCCCATTGAATAACATGGGACCTGTGCTAAAATAACATGTACTAACAGTGAATTGGCATGCATTAACATTAGCATACCTCAGTAATTTTATTTGTTTATTTATCAGGGTTTTTTATACAGCTTTTATGCGGTTTGCATGGCACAACAAACACAAATATTTTGTGATTACATAAAACAAGGGCAGCAAACTTGGGGCTAACAAAATGAGTATTTATAGATGTTCACAGAGATTGGTTGAGGTTATGGTGTGTGTAGTTAAGTGATATCATTTAGACCAACGTGTTTAATAAACAGATGTGTTTTTAGTAGTTTCATAAGATCTTGAGTCAACTGAGCAGATCTGATAGCTTCCAGAAGTTAGTTACAAATTGTTGGAGAAAGCAGGGAAAAGGCTCTATTGCTTGTTTGCTGCATGGTCCTGGTCTTGAAGAGCGGGATGACTAGAAGGTTCTGATTTGCTGACCTTCTATGTGCAGGGTGCCTGCATGCTGAAGCTCTGAGGAAACAAGTGGAGGAACTCAGAGAGGAGGTGGCGAGGCTGAGGAGCATTCAAGACAGTGAGAAGTACATTGATGAGATGCTTCTTGCAGCAACCAAGCTCTCCAGCAGAGGAGAAGATGGGTGCCAACAGAATGTCGATGGTTGGACACAAGTTACCAGGGCCTGCAAAATCACCAATCCAACTTCTCCAGCCCTTGAACTGAAGAACCATTATGCAGCCCTGGAAGTGGAGGAGGTGAAAGCATCCCTGGAAAGGGAAGAACCAGAGCTCAAGTACCCCAAAGTTGCAGAATCAGTGACCAGAAGGAAACGAAGGGTAGTGGTGGTTGGAGACTCTCTTCTGAGGGGTACTGAGGCGTCCATCTGCCGACCAGACTTGATGTCCAGAGAGGTATGCTGTCTGCCTGGTGCCAAAATCCAAGATGTTACGGAGAGTTTGCCGAGACTCATCAAGCCCACTGACTATTACCCAATGTTGCTAATCCATGTTGGAACAAATGATACTGCCAGGTATACCTCGGAACATATCAAAAGTGACTTCATGGCTCTGGACAGAGGGTGAAGCAGTTAGGTGCATAGGTGGTGTTCTCTTCAATCCTCCCTGTTGAGGGTAAAGGCCATGGCAGAAAGGCTCGCATCCTGGAGATGAATGCATGGCTGCGTGGATGGTGTCATCGAGAGTGTTTTGGTTTCCTAGACCATGGGATGCTGTTCCAAGGGTTGCAGAGCAGAGATGGCATCCATCTGTCCAAGAAAGGTCAACGCGTCTTCAGTAGTAGACTGGCTAATCTACTGAAGAGGGCTTTAAACTAGATTCGTTGGGGATGGGTGAAGAAAGCCCCCAGGTAAGTGAAAGCCCCCAGGTAGGTGATACATTAAATAACTTTATGGAAATGGGTAACAGGGGTAACATATGGAAAGCAGTGTGTATAAATGCCCGTAGCATGGGAAATAAGATCCCTGATGTTGAAGCTTTGGTGGGAGTGGCTGACTTGCATTTATTGGCAGTTACAGAAACATGGTTCACAGAAAACCATGATTGGGATGTAACTATACCTGGCTATACTTTATTCAGAAAGGACAGGGTAGGAAGTAGGGGAGGAGGAGTGGCACTATATGTAAAAACTACTATTAAAGCTTTGGAATTACAGAGCTTAAAAGGGAGAGGGGAGGCATTGTGGGTTAAACTAGAAAGAGGGAAAGAGAAATCAATTTACATTGGTGTGATATACAGACCTCCCTCACAAGAGGAAGAGGTGGACAAAGAGTTAATTGAAGACATGTGCAGCATTGCTAGGAAAGGGGAAGTGATACTGATAGGAGATTTCAATATGCCAGATGTTGATTGGCACATTCCTGCTGCAGTATCATCTAGAAGTAAGGAGATCATGGATTCTCTACAGGGAGAACTATTCAGGCAATTGGTAACAGACCCCACACGTGAAGCGACCATACTGGACTGGTGCTTACCAATGGTGAAAGTGTTTCTGATGTTGTAGTGGGAGATCATTTTGCATCCAGTGATCACCAGATGGTGTGGTTCAGTATTAGGACTAGGGCTGTTAGAATCCATTCAAAGGTGAGGATTTTAGACTTTAGGAAGATTAACTTTGCGAAGATGGGCCAATACCTCAGGGAGTCGTTAGTTGGATGGGAACAGCTGAGGGATGTAGAAAAACAGTGGGAAAAACTGAAAGGGGATATTTTAAGGGCAACCAACCTTTTTGTTAAAATGGTAAATAAAGGTAAAAGGAAAAGGAGACCGCTATGGTTTTCGAAAGAAGTAGCTGAAAAAGTGAAGAAAAAGAGGGAGGCCTTCATGAAATACAAGAGATCACAGAGAGAGGAAGACAGGCATCTGTAATTGGAAAAACTTAGAGAAGCTAGCAAAGCAGTCAAGAAGGCAAAGATTCAAAAGGAGGAGGATATAGCCAATGCAATAAAATGGGGGGATAAGACATTTTTCAGACATATTAGTGAGAAGAGGAAGGGCAAGAGTGGTATTGGCAGACTCAAGGGTGCAGGGGAGGAATATGTAGAAGCTGATAAGGATAAAGCAGAATTGCTTAACAAATATTTTTGTTCTGTGTTCACAGATGAAGAACCAGGAGCAGGACCTCAGAAAACACCCACAAATAGGAACAGAAGCAAAGGACATCTTGAACAATTTTCAAAAGACTGTGTTCGTGAGAAACTATCTCAACTTAAAGTAGACAAAGCGATGGGACCGGATGGGATACACCCTAGAATACTGAGGGAACTTGGGGACGTTCTAGTAGCTCCACTGACTGACCTTTTCAATGCCTCGTTGGAGTCGGGAGTGGTGCCAAAGGACTGGAGAGAGGCTCATGTGGTGCCTTTACACAAAAGAGGAAGTAAGGATGTGGTTGAAAACTACAGGCCGGTTAGTTTAACTTCGGTGGTGAATAAATTGTTGGAAACGCTGCTGAAAGAGAAAATAGTGAGGTTTCTGGAGTCCAGCGGATTACAGGATCCGAGGCAGCATGGATTCACCAGAGGCAAGTCTTGTCAGACAAATCTGATTGATTTCTTTGACTGGGTGACCAGGGAGTTGGACCGAGGGAGAGCCCTAGATGTGGTGTATTTAGATTTCAGTAAAGCCTTTGACACTGTTCCTCACAGGCGACTTATAAAGAAACTGAGTACCCTAGGGATGGACCCTAAAGTTACTGCTTGGGTTAGAAATTGGTTGGGTGGGAGGCGACAAAGAGTACAAGTAAATGGAGCTCACTCTGAGGAGAAGGATGTTATCAGTGGTGTGCCCCAGGGATCTGTCCTTGGTCCGATTCTTTTTAACATCTTTGTTAGTGATATAGCGGAAGGGCTTTCAGGTAAGGTTTGCCTCTTTGCGGATGATACCAAAATCTGCAATAGAGTAGTCACCCAGGAAGGGTTAGATAACATGAGGAGGGATCTAGCTAAGCTTGAAGAATGGTCTAGAATTTGGCAGTTGGGATTTAATGTTAAAAAATGTAAGGTCATGCATTTGGGCTGCAGCAATCCAAGGGAGCAATATAGTATAGGGGGTGAAGTCCACTAAAGAAGAGCGGGACCTAGACGTGGTTGTGTCTGATGATCTTAAAGTAGCTAAAGAGGTAGAAAAGGCTACGGCAAAAGCTAGAAGGATGCTTGGGTGCATACGGAGAGGAATGGCTAGCAGAAAAAAGGAGGTGATAATGCCTCTGTATAAATCTTTGGTGCGACCTCATTTGGAGTATAGTGTGCAATTCTGGAGACCGCACCTTCAAATGTATGTGAACAGGATGGAGTCGGTGCAGAGGGTGGCTACTAAAATGATTAGTGGTCTTCATTATAAAACATATGAGGACAGACTGAAGGATCTTAATATGTACACCTTAGAGGAAAGGCGGGATAGAGGTGATATGATTGAGATGTTTAAATACTTCCGGGGCATAAATGTTCAGGGAGAGAGCCTCTTTCAATTGAAAGCAAGTTCTGCTACGAGGGGACATGGGATGAGGGTGAAGGGAGATAGATTCAGGAGTGATATGCGGAAATATTTCTTTACGGAAAGAGTAGTGGATCCATGGAATAGTCTCCCAGTGGAGGTGGTAGAGATAAGGACAGTAACTGAATTCAAAAAAGCATGGAACAAACACAGAGGATCTCTAAAGGTAAAAAGGGGACTGTTGTAGTTGTTATGGAAGGACAGACTAGATAGGCCATGTTGTCTTTTTCTTTCGTCATATTTCTATGTTTCTATGTTTCTAGGCCTTTTCGAAGGTGATATATTGATTATGTCTTCCAGGCAGAGAACTGATGCGTTATGGATGATTTTATAGATGGTGGTTATGACCTTATATTTTGTCCTTTGGGCTATCAGTAGCCAGTGAAGGCTCTTTAGAGTTGGTGTGATGTGTTGCCTTCTTGACATTCCCATCAGGATTCTGGCAGCTGTATTCTGTACTAGTTAAAGTGGGTATAGTGCTTGTTTTGGCAGCCCTTGGTATAGTATTTTGTTGTAGTTGAGATGGGCTGTTATGATGTTCTGAAAAATTGTTCTGAAGTCATTGTATTGTAGTAATAGTTATAAATACTGGAGGAATTTGAATTTCATGTTGGCTGTATTGGCTGATTTCTTGATGTTATTGATGTAATTAGCTCCCTAAGCCCCTTCACCTACAGAAGGAATAACTTCTGTTGAAACATCTGGCTGAGAGTGAAGCTGTGATACTTAGCTTCTAGTTCTAACTTCCTGCATGGGAAGGAGCGATGGCATTCCTTGCACCATTGATCTCAGAAATTAGTCATCCAAATACTGATACCATCTATATACTTCCCTATTCTCCAGAGATGTTACAATATCAGCCCCAACCTAGAAACTACAGTGCTAAAGTCTAAAATAAATTCCTGCTTAAAAGTGGGTAGAGGACAGGAACTAGCACATTACCTCCCTAAAACCCTTATCTGAAGGACAAAATCATGTTGTCTTTCTCTACTTGATTCACATCCTCTGGGAGTATGAAGAATGTCCCTCTTCCTTCTACCATCACCTCATAAATACTGGACAGCAAATGAGTATGAGGGCTTCTTCCACCATCCCAGAACTGGACACTCTGCCCCAAAACACAGTGAACAAGGAAACAAAAGAACAAAGCAAATAAATGTATGCATAAGACACTTTTAATCAGAGGATAAAGAAACTATGGCTGGCATCCAGGAACACGAATAGCAGGGTTGTGCATCTGGGATGGACATCCAACTTCCGTTCAGACCCTGGACGCAATTCCAGGAAGAGCACTTCCTGCACGTATAGATAGTGTGTGCAGGAAGAGCTGTATGGGGCGGGAGGGGGGCCAGAGGCAACAAGTGGACGGAGCGGAGGTGGGCCACCGTACCCAGAAGTACAGGGCCGGTTCAGGTCACGACCTTGTATGTCCAGAGGTGGTAAGTTAGACGTGGGATTTATTCCACCTCAGAGGTGGAATAAGTCCCATGAATGGAAGGGATTGGGCTGGCAGTCCCACCACAAAGAAGGAACAGCTGCAGTAAGACTCCCACTGCCCGATCCCGGCCCTGGCAGACCCCACCGAGGGTTGGGCAAAGAGGAACGGTGAGTCTGGTTGCTGGTGGGCCTTGAAAGCTCCTCATGTGTGTCCCAGTGCCATGGCAACAGGACACAATGGCATTGGAACACACGCAGGTGCCCTGTGCAGAGAGGATGGGCAGGCAGAATGCTGATCATGCCGGCCCATCCAAGTGTCTTGATTCTGCAACCACAGGAACGTTTAGCTCCTGCGGTTGCAGAATTGGGTTTAACTCTGGCCTGTACATTTTCTGCATGTCCATGCGGCCTAGACATGCGGGACACAGAATCGGGCTCCAAGCCTGAAGATGAGAAACCACAGTGTCTTGTGCAGTAGCCTAAACGTGAGTAAAAGCAACCGATGAGCTGATTACTTAAATGGAACGGAAGCTTAAAGATAAGTACAAGGCTTCTGAGTCCCTCATGAAAAACTGAGAATTTATTATAGTTCAGAACAGAACATAGTGTTGGCTAAAGCTAATACAACATGTGAATAATTACAATATACAGAACCTACAGAATGTCACCAGTGGTCTACCCTGGGTCCTAAGGCATGCAGAGTAGGGCCAAGCTGGTGAATATCCTGGGCTGGGAAGCGGGGCAATGCAGGCGTAGTAGTGCACTGCCTTCTGGGTGATGTAGTCCCACACACTCCCCAAGCACAGAAATAGATGTAATCGAGTGGGTTTAAAGCAAATGAGGTTTTATTTCCCCTTCCCGGGGGATTGGTAAGCACAAAACTTAAGACAAAATATCCATACTTTCTGGCATAAGGAAATTAACTCAGGAAGTGAAGAAAAATAGCTTCTTTTTCTTCTAGCTTTTCAACACACCATCCTTTAACACAGGATTCGCAAAACAGTTCCTTTTAAAGGCACGAAGGTTTACTTTGCTTTCAATGCTGTGCATATAGCTTTGTATATCCAAGCCAGCATAGAGACTCTATGTTATCCGCTATGGACAGTGTACAATCCATGGGTTCACCAATTACACTTTCCTCTACAGATTCTATTTGCATATCTTCCAGCCCTTCCCCCACTGGGTACATAGGAACATAATCACACAGAGCTTTAAAACAGGTATCATTATTACTGAGAGAGTCCTAGAGAGCCTGGCAATCCCAGAGAAAACTTGTATCTCTAGTTTTCTCCTTATCCCTTCTAAAGGGCTTACCTTCAGGCTTCTGCCTAACAGGTTTCCTTAGCAGTGCTCCTTTAGCATTATCAAAGTCCATAGGCCTGTACCTCTCTCTCACCGGAGTTTCTGGGCACTCCCAAACTGACCTTTTGGATGGCTTCTCTCTCCAATGGCCCTCAGTATAAGGCTTTAACCGAAAGTTGATTCCCTGTGGTCTTTGGGATTGGCCCCTCTGTAACTCCCTAGCTGGAGCATTCTCTGCTCTGTCCTCGTGGCTGCTTGAGTCAGATTCAGCTTCTCTGCTCTCAGACCTGCTGATGGCTCTGCTCCTCTGCACCCTCTCTCTCGTTCCTTCTCTTACGTCTGTTCCTGTTCTTGTTCCCGGGCCTGTTCTCGAGCCTCCGCTTGTTCCTGTTCCTGTTCTCTCTCTTGTCCCCCTTATTCCCGTTCCTGTTTCAAATGAGTGCTTTTTATCTTCCTTTCCCTTAGGGCTTAGCTTCGCCCCTCCCCCACCCAGGTGTCTACTATTGAGTTCAGAGCACGGGAATAATTTGTAGCTTGGGCGGGGCTGCTGCACTCGTGACTGAGTTTGTTTACATCTTCCCTGGCAACCTGTAGCCATGTGTTTTGCTTGCCTGTCAGAATCTGACGTAACCTCCTCAGTTTCATCTAGCTCCATATCAAGGGACGGGTCTTCCCCATCACAAGAGTAGAAGTAATTTGGGTGATTTTAACAAGCTTAATAAATTGAAATGGACAAATGTAATGCTAGCTAATATGGGCTAGTATCATCTTATTGAAAGGTCCCACAAAAAAGTTTTGAAGTTCGGTAATAGGATTTTTGGAAGTTACTTGGTATGGACAATTGTCCTACTGAGGGATCCATTTTGATATTGGATTAATTATAAGATCAGCTTTGCAGACTTTAGATGAGAGAAGTAAAACTATTCGGATGGATCATTTCCATGTAAAACTTGTCAATTTTGTTCCCAGACCGTTAAGGGCCTGAAGAGGACATATAATGGTAAATATATGTTGTACATCATCATACCCTATGTAATGCAGCAGACATCATTTATATGATCCTGTGACCTTGTAGTTTTATTTACATTGGACACATAAAGAGGCCATTTAGGACCTGTATTACAGCTCCAATGGTAGAACATAGTGTTTTACAAGTACTCATTTCTCCATTTGTATTAGCGAGTGATTGAATATGATCCTCCACCAGTGTCGGAGCTAGGGTTTCTGGTACCCCGCTACAACCTATACTTCAGTGCCCCTTTCCTCATAATTATTAATGCTGGCTACACCCCACCCCCTTTTTTCCCAAAACTCCTTTGTGAACACTTCACATGATGCTTGTATTTCTCCTTTAAGTTCAGTGTTGAAAGAAAATTGCAGTGAAGGGGCAAATGCATAGCCAGAATAAAAATAACTACAAAGCAGTATATGTTTACTGTAGCATTATATGAACAGGTTATGATAGTCCAAGATAATGGGTAAATTTTATATATGGATCAAAAGAAACACACTTAGCTGTATGGAAAGCTCACAAATATTTTACTCACTGAAAAAATATGCAGGAGAAAGATTGTGTACAGAATGTAGCAACCAAAAACATGATAAACCATACAATCAATGTATAGAAACTACAAGCAAAATTGGTATAATGTTGATGCAAAGAATGGTCACAATATAGGAAGACAGTGACAACATTAATATATTGCTGATTTAAACCACATGTGTTAAGCAGGTTTCAATGACAAAGCAATAAATCCATGCTTTCCCCTTGCGGGATCAAAGGATGTGTTTTCATTTCTTGATCAAGCATGTGTTATTCTGGCATTCACTCTAGCTTCACTTCCTACTGACAGTCATGCAGACAATGTACTCACAGTAGGACGTGAAGTTGGAGTAACAGAAAAGCAAAAATGACATGGCCACTTTCCAGCTGGACCAGGGAATAAGCTCCATGCTTTTTCCATTACGCTTAGGTTTTCAGGATTTCCTTCCCAAAATTATACTTTCCTCCAGAGTGAGATGAGAGAAAGAACGCTCACTAGCAGGCATCCATAATGTTGGCAGAAACCAATATAATGTCTCAGTACAAGTAGCGTGGGTGTAAGTAATGCCATCTCAATGGATGACCTTAGTTGCTCCTGCAGCCATTTTGCCATGCTGAAAAGTGGTAACTGCAGGGAAATATAACTATCTCCCTGAAGTTAGCCTACAGCCCTGCACTGGTATTGCGACCCACACATGTGTTTATGTTTATGTGTATTAGTACTTGATTAACCGCCCCTCGTAGGTCACAGCAGAGTGGTGTACAAATATAAAATCAATTAAAAATAGAAGAAGAAAGGAACTCCATTTCTAAATGAACAGGTTAAAACACCCATATCAGTAGGACTGGAAAGAGGGAAGAGGCTAATAGACAGTGAGACTAGGGGCAAAGAGCAGTCAGGAAGGTGGTAAATCAAAAGCAGCGGTAAAGAGATAAGTTTTTAAAAGGGCCAAAAAACAAAAAGCAGAGGAACGAGTGGAGATAAGATGGGCTTGAGTGGAGGTGCAAATGATTGAGATGTATTGTGGAGGGCGTAATGTGGGGAATGGAGTATTAGATATTGGAAAGATAACAAAGAAGACCAATATGAAGAGCACAATGGACCAGAGTGAGGAGTTTGTATTGTGGATAGAATTTAACTGGGAGCCAATGATAATGGACCAAGAGAGGAGTGATATGTTCAAACCAGGAAACATTAGCCATTATGAGAGCAGCAATATTTTGCATGAGCTGGAGTCTTTGTAACTGACATGGGGTAAACCAAGGTGAACAATGGTGCAGTAATCTAACCTGGACATGAGAAGCAGAGTGGTCAGGGCTGAAGCTGACAGAAAAGGACATACTGATCGGATCTGTTGGAGGGTAAAGAAAGAACGACGGATGATAGAGGTGATATGAGCATCAAAGGATAATGATAAATCGAGAATAATGCCTAAATAATGAATGGATTCAACAAATGCGATAGGGGAGCCTGGAAGTGAAGGGCAAGAGTGGGAGAAGGACTCCCGAAAGTGAACCAAAGAGCAAACAGAGCTAGCACAGAGCTTAGGAAACATGCTTCTAAATGTGCCAAACAACAAGAGAGGATCAACAGCACCAACACAGCAGCTCCCACTTCCACGAAAACAACAAGAGCGACTTGATGGCCCCAACACAGCATTTTCCATCTACACAAAAACAAGAGAGTCTGTGATAAGGAAGCTTATCATAGCTCAGGAAGGGGCTATAGAAAAGGTGAAGTGTCTCTGAACCAGCAACCTGTCAGTGCTGGTAGAAATGAGAAAACAGAATTTTGCCATAAAAGACTACCAGTCCCAGAATGCACCAGGTTTCCAACAGCCATGAGAGGAGCTGAATTGGGGAAACGTGTGTTCAATCAGGAGGGCTATGAGGTAATCCCTAAGCACTCATCTCAAAGGGCAGGGCCTGATTCAGCACAGCTGCGCTGTGTTAGGGAGGAACACTCATCTAAGTAGAATAAGAGTAGAGTTTATTCTACAGATGACATTCTTCATGATCACCTTGGATATGCAGAGAAGGATCATCAGTTTCATCTGAAGAATCAGCAGAAGCAGAAGCCAAACCGGACGGATAGAGAAGGAAAGAAACCCTCTGGAAGGAAGAGGAGAAAAGCCTTTGAGAGGTCTAGAAGAGTCCAAGGCAGTACGTATACTGGGAGGTATTCCAAGGGCCAGCATAGACCATTGGACTGGGGAAAGCCAGAGGAATGGTGCTGCAGAACAAGGAATCACCAGAGGCTACCTGTGAGGGAGACGGCTGCACGTGGAAGGGACTCTAAGACCTATGCCAGAAGGTATGTGAAGAGAGATCCAGTGTCCAGGGATCAGGACTGGAAGGCTGGACATAAGAACTGGACTACATACTGGCCAGGCTATATAGAGAGGAACTATAGCAACAATGGAAGCTCAGGTATGAACACTGATCTATGCCCTAGCTATAACCTTGAAAGACAGCAGGGAAATAAGTGTTCTCCTGAAAGTGCTCCATTGAAAGATTCATCTGTGCCAATTCATGATAGTGACCCTATGCTTGTTGATGAAGGGGAAATAATAGCAGATCAAGATATTGTTTATATGGACTGCTCTCTATCCAAACTCCGTTGGTAACTTTCTGTGATAAAGCACAGCAGCCATCACAAAGAAATATAAATTTGTTCTTTATTCCACTAAGAAAAGCTCCTGAAGCAGGATTTGACTCACACAGTAGAAAGCCAGCCTGCTAAAGGGTTTCAGCTGGATAACTGATAGCAATTGAGCTGCACCTAATTGCATGTGAGCTAGGAGAGAATTACTTCTGGATCTGTGTGGAAAGTAATCAGAAGTTAACCTTACAAGAACAGTTTATTTCTTTCTTTGTGGCTTTTCCTTTGTTAGAGATATGCTAAGAAAACATTAGCTAATTGCCTGACAAGTTTGAAGGTTGTTTTCCTGATGTTGATTTTTGACTTTGTTTTACCAAGTTAAACACTGCAAGCAAGTAACCTAATTTATGTGCTACCAAGCATATCTGTGCTGGGAGAAATAACCCCATAAATAAAGAAGTATCTTATTGGCTTTAACACTTGTGCACAACTAAATTATTGTCAGCAGCTGTGTCTGGTGTGAATGAACTACATTACCCACAATACCTTGCAAAAATCATATAAATATATGCATTGTCAAGACTGTGAAGATTCTCACCCAGGCAGCCGTCTGACAAGTCACAGTGGCCACTAACAGCACTTCCAATCCTCGTAAAGACAAGAGGGGCTTTGTGATCTCAACACATTTCCCACTTCAATATAAACACCAAGAGAACTTGACATCTCCAACATAACACGAAACTGAGTACTGGACCAGCATAGTATTAATGTAAATATATATTCCGCAAAAAACAAAGGCCACGTGTGTGCCACAGGAGGTACATTCTGCAGGCCCTGTTTCTATGTCCGGCTACTTTATACTTGGACATGACAAACTGTTTGCCACCACACCACTGTGATGCATACCATCACCACTGTGATGCGTGCCACCATCTGTGATTGCTGTTTGACCCTCACAGGGGGTGTTACAGTTCATCTGGGGCAGCACTCTGTCATGATTCAACATACATAGTGCATGTGCATCTTCCTGATTTCGGTTTTGCAATGGTGCATGTGCCTACGTGGATTCTGTGTGGGTTAGTGCACCATTGTGGACCTTTCATTCTACCTCCACATACATGTTATTGTGTGTGGTTCCTCTACAGATGTGCCGCTGTACATTGATTTACCTACCAATCAATGAATGTGTGCCCAAACCTCTTTATGACATGGCATTGTGCCACTCACATTGCACCATTACCTTAGCTGTGGGGCAGTGGGTGTCTCATTTTTCTGCCGTTGTGCATTCCCTGTTCATTGGCATATATGTGATACTTCTGTATCCACAACACCCATTGCAGCAGGCCTTCTGCATGGTGCTACCTCTATGTCTGTGAGGTTCGGCTTTGTTTGTTCTTTGGCAACATGTGCATCTCCTACCTGTTTCTATGTCCTCATTTGGCCTTGTGTAACTGTTTTTGCTCCCATTTGTGCATTAAAGGTGTTTCTGTGCATGCGTACCTGACGTCTGCTGATTCTCAGGCATATCACAGACTTTTGATTGGCCATCTACACTGCTGTATGACCCACTGATACATACACATATGGTCTACACAGTTGAGGGGTGGTGCTGGGGCATTGGGACATGACAGTTTTGTAATGTTTCTGCATTTGCCTGTGCACTGCAGATCTACATTACTGTATGGCAGCATGGCATTACATCTGTGTATCCTCCGTTCCTACCTTATCGCCTTCTGGTTGTGTGGGCAGGTTGGTGCACCTGCCTGGACCGTGCCCCCTGTCAGTTGTGTGTTCCTGAGCTATTCCTATGATGATGCAGACAACATACGTCACTGCCATCTAGTTCACTCACATCACTGTGTCGCCAGTCAACCTTTCAGGTCATTGCCCAATGTGTGTGTTCTATCATACACAAAATGTGTGTGGTGTATCGGACATTGTTCTGCTGCATTCCTGTGCACAGATGGTTTCACTGCTCTCCACATAAGTATTCCATTTTAACACAGGTACATTCATCGCTCCCATGTGCCTGTACAGTTGTATGTCGTCTATCTTGGAGCATTGTGGCTTGTTGTGGGTGGGCATCTCTACTACTTGGGCACATGCATACCCAGGCTGGTGCCTCTACATCCCCACCTGAGATGTGTGTGTCGGACATAGCTGGCATTGGTGTTCGTAGGCACTGGTGATGGCAGTGGCTGCAGGATGGATTGGATATGCGCCTGTCTCCTTGTCTACACATCATCCACTGCAGAGATGTTTATGTCTTGCTGTGGCACTATGGTTCTCACACTGGTCTGGGTACCTAGGGACCAGGGTTCAAGTCCCAATGTAGCATTTGTCAGGCCACATTCCCTGCATTGATATGATGGGATCCAGTTAATCATTGTCACTGTTTGATGTACATTACAAGGTTTATGTCACCATGTACACTGCTTTGCTTGATATAATGGGCAGTCTCTGACACCCATTACATATATATGTGTGTAGACTAGCAGACATCTAGCTGTGTATGCTTTTCCAGGCTTGTGTGTCCTGTATTGCCAGGCATGTATGCCTTTGTGGACATTTCATGACTCCTGTGTGTTTGGTCCTCCACATGCAGTACCTACTGTGTACATGTGCACACCATGCATCTCCTGGACATGATCTGTCCTGCTCATCATCTGTTGACGGACCAGTGATTTTGGTGTGACATGTTGGACAGACAATTGTCTCTGCTCCTGAACCACTGGCAGTTATCTGTGTGCCAGCCGTCTGCCACCTCACAGGGTGCTGAGGGTTTCCATACACACGTTCCCTTTATGGAGACATATTTGCACTGCACTTGTTGTAGCTGTTTGGTATAGTGGTTCAGGCCATGTGTTGGATAAGCCAATGGTTGCAGGTTTGAGTCCCACATGTTACTTTCCTTTTCTTTTATTGTGTTCTGCTAAGCCTACCAAACAGTGGCTCCAGCTTCCTCCCCTCTCCGCACATCCTTCCTCTCTTCACTGTGCAGTGCATTGTCCCCTCTGTGCAGTTTATCCATCACATACTGGTGCCTACATATGGTCCTTTTCTTTTGGATGTCTGGGTGGGCAGTTGGCTAAGTGGTTTGTTATTGGTGTCCCTGACCTGGGTTTGGCCTCCTCCGTGTATCACACAGGGTCAGTTTCACCTACCAAGCTGTGGTGCTGGGGAGGTGCACTCCCCATCTGGGCACCAGCTTTAGACCACCGCTCTTCATGTGCAGGGCATCATGGTTACCGATGGGTTTACCCTATCTTGGCAAACACAGCAGACAGTTTTGGCGGTGACCTGCGATCTTTTTGTAGGCAGCCATTGGTTTTACATACGCCAGGGAGGGGTGGGCTACTGGTTAATACACTGACCTCGTAGCCAGGGGTCATGTGTTAGATCCCCCATCGGTCTCATTTTGGTTGGCCTGGCTGACACATGTCCTTCTCATGCCTGTAACAGTCATCCACATATTGGCAATCTGTGCATGCAGCCAGGTACACCCTCAGAGACCTAACCGATGGGGCCTTTAAGGTGCATTAGCCCATGCCGCATTGTAAGGTGCTTCAAAGTAAGGTGCCATTGTCCAATTTGCCGTACAACGCACCGTAACACATCTGTCACAGGTGGCACATGTGCGTCGGGTGCGTAGGAATGTGCTTTACCATGCAGACACATTTATATTGTGTAATGTAATCATGCACGCACTGCACATGGTGGACAGGTTGTCAGCCAATGCACCAATGCTGGCGTTCTCACATAACTATCTGCACCTCCTTGCCCACCTCATCTGCAACCGGCAGAGGCACCTGTTCCAGGGCTACACCAGGTGCACATCCTCAGGAGGGGGAGGGGGCATGTAGGCACCTCACCAGGCGTTTAAATGGGGTACATGCATAGGGACTGTCACACCCACATGGGGTACGTGCATAGGGACTGTCACACACAGCAAGGGGTGCAACACAGTAGCCAGCAATCAACACACATATCATACAGGAGCAACATGGGTAATGGACAGGTCTGTTGATCAACCTTGACCCCGAGCAGATGAACAGGTTGATGTGCACATGTCTTCCCCAGCCCCAGGTGGTCCTGGACCTTACGGAGAGGTCCATGATACATCACCTGGACCTTCATGGGTGCGTCTGCTGCTGTATGCCTCCCACACTGACTGACCACATGTGCCACAGTGCCACCATGGCCCACTGTGGCATGGGCATATGCACTCCCAGCATATGGTCAACACATGTCTTGGGCACATCATATGGTGGTGCAGTCATGGAGATCAGGTGCATATATGTCGGCTGTGACAGATGCCCCAGCCATCCCTTTGCAACACAGCACATGGATGACTCCACCATACAGCACTGCTGGCACATTGAACATGATCTGAACCATGACACAGCCACAATTGCCATGGGGAACCCATGTCATGCAGGGGCAGTACATCAGGTAGGCATGGGGTGCCTGGGTTGTAGCACACATGACACATGGGGGCCATAAGCACATGGCATGCCTCACTCGCACACATGCAGGTGGCGTTGGCCACAGCTAGCTTTGGACAAACAGTGTACATCAGGGGCGGCACCCTGGTGCCCACATCCATGTGTGATGTGCATCTGCCATTGGACAGAGATGTCTGTCCCCTAAAAGTCCATTTCCATTGGTGTACCCCCAGGTGGTGGATCTTTGCAGGAGGGCTATGGAGCTGTGGTTACATCACCCTCACCTCCTAAGGAGGCTACAGCGGGGGGCAATGGTCCACGGAGACGGTGAGTGATGCAGCCTGTGTGGCCACCTAATATATTCCAGTGATGTAGCTGACACATGGGCACCATGGTGATGTCTGCTTTCCCCCCACAGCAGATGATTATGCTGCCAGGACCCCATTTGGATCAGGGCCACAGCTGCATGGTCCACCGGCACCTGTGGCTGCTGACAATTATGGCACGGCGGAGGACATGGACGGGGGATGCCACCAATGGGGAGAGTGGTGGTGGGGGTGTGGGATGGGGGAGGGGGTGGAGGGGAGCAGGGTGGACAGGGAGGGGGGCTGGGATGGGGTGGGGTCATAGGACAGCATGGGCCACTGGGGGCCTCTGCCACCTGCCCCATGTGTCCAGCAATGTAGGCCGCCTGGGTGCAGAGACACCATACATTGCCACAGACAGGACGTCTGCAGATGTCACCGCACACACACTAGGTACATGGTGTCTGTGTGGTGGCATGTGTGTGCGCCACCTGTCTGTGGCACTGTGTGCTGTGGCCTAGGTTCAGCGGGCACAGAGCCACACCCTGGGGCAGGTGGTAGATGCCATGTCGCGGATGGCTGGTGATATGCGCCTGCTGCATGGGGCGAGGATGGGCAGTGCAGCTCACCAGACATCATCATGTGGTCCCCAGGGGATGTACGCCCCATGCTGCAACATGACCCCCCTGCCCTGTGCTTTCCTGTGACACGGGAACACCACAAGGCTGGGGCAGACCCTGCCACCCCCGCCACCATGTGGGGGGAGATGTTTTGTACAGGGCCCACCTATGCTCACCACCTTGTACAGTGACAGCTGTCTGTGTGCCAGCCATCTACCACCTCACAGGGTGTTATGACTTTCCATATACACATTCCATTTGGTGGTACATATTAACATTGTAGTTGCTGTGGTTGTTTGGTATAGTGGCTAGAGACATGCATTGGGCCACCATAGGTTGTGGGTTTGGTTCCAGCATGTTCCATTCCTCTTTTTTTCTTGTGTTCTGCTAACCTTACCATGCAATGGTTGCAGCTTTGTCACCTATCCGCACACCCTCCCTTCTCTTCACTGTGCACCACAGAGTGCCCTCTATGCAGCTTATCTGTCACATATTAGCTGTTACATATGGTCCTTGTCATTATGCTATCCAAGTGAGCAGTTGGCTTGGGGGATTGGTAATGCTGTTGTGATGTTGGTGTTGGACACATTGGTGTGCAGGTTTGATTCTCATGTGCTCCTTTTTGGTTCTGTTCCCCGTTTTGCCATTGTCCACTGACCATGCACACGGCTGTCCCCTCTAGAGGCCCCTGACACCCTTTCTACTTTGTACCTTAGCGCACGCTCAAGTGTGCCACGCACAGTAGCGCGGTTTAGTAAACATGCCCCTTAGGTAAGGTACCTTAGCGCACGCTAATGATGCGTTTTTGTGCCCCGCACACGTGTGCGTCGCACTAACGGGCCCGCTCATGTGCGCGTCATGCAAAAGAGCGATAGAGGCGTGGAAAGGCTCCCAGAGGGCAGAGGAAGGCTCCCCAGGGGCGGAGAGATGGGGTCAATGGGTGGAGAGTGGGAGGGGAGAGGCTCCCTGCACAGGAGCGGGGCTGAAATTCGATGAAAAAAATACCGCGAGTGAAAACCTCGCGGTAGAGCTGATTTAAAGGGAAGAGAAACCATTTATGTCAGCAATGTACAGCAAAACCAGGGAAACCTACAAAACGTGAGCAGTGTGATACATGTGCACAGAACAAAATAGCAAATAAAAATTGAAAATGACCACAACAAAATTCTAATAAATTATAATCCAGCTGGGCAACAGTGATAGTCATGGAAAACATCAAAAATCACTCCCAAGAAAGACCCCCAAAAAATATGAATTTTAGAAGGGTCTGCGCTCCGTCCCCATACAAGGTGAATGATCCCACAGTGAAATTGTGCAGAGCAGGGTTTATGACTCCTTTGGCTAGGTTTCCTATCTCCAGAGACTGCACTGGCTCTGTGGCCACAGTGTGGTGCAGTGAACACAGACAATGTGTTCAGGAGCCAAAGATCACCAGTTCAAGTCCCAGCTGGGGCTCCTACAAACCCAATCCCCATATTTTACCCACCACTAAACCATGATAGTAAAGATCAACCTTTTTTGCAGATAACATAAGCATGGTCCAAACACCTATATTTTACCCTACAGAGCACAGACACAAGAAACATGCGCATTACCTAGACCACAGCCCTCAATGCAGTCCTGGAGGGCCACATATCATTTAGCTGTGATGCTGTCAGCAATATAAGGCCATGTCAGCATGGTGGCAGAGGGGTACCGTTGGTGGAGGGGGCAGTGGCTGCTGCCCACAGCAGACGGTGGCCTAGCCCCCTTCACGTGGGTGCAGTGCCCTCCAACAGACAGGCCCTGTCTGACAAACAGCCATGGACTCCCCAGGGAATTCACTGTTTTTGTGCTAAGATGGTGGTGCAGCAGACACAGCCAGTGCCTTTAGGACCAGAAGGTCACAGGTTCAAATCCAAGTTGGGGCTCCTGCCAACCCAGTCCCCTTATTTTACCCATGAAGAAAACATGGTAGTAAAGACTGAACCATTATTGCTGAGACCATAAGCATGGGTCAAAAACCTCTATTTTACCCCACACAGCACAAACACCATTGAAATGTGCATTACCTACAGCAGAATCCCCCAAATGCAGTCCTGGAGGGCCAAACACCATTCAGGTTCCATGCTGCCTCTAATAAAGATGCCTGTGCTGCATATCTATGCACCACCCCCATGGTATGCAGATATATCCCATGCATATTCATGAGGGACAGCATGAAAACCCGAACAGTGTTTGGCACACCAGGACTGGAGTTGGGAACCTCTGCCGTAAAGCAGCAGCCAACAGGGCCAGACACACCCACACCCACACCCACAGGCCCCATTGGCTAATGCCTCCTGGAGAGGCATGACATTGGGCCCTGCGTGCATCTCCCAATACTAGCACTTGCATACCTTAGCAATGCCACCCTACACCTGGGTATACGGTACACACCTATCAAACGTTTCCTATGATTACTGGCAGATAGCAAGTCCTACGTTAAGCACAGTTTGCTCATTGAGCTCCATCATAACAATCTTTCTGATGTTTGCGGTGTGTGCTTCAGGTCTGGTCTCTGACAGTGTTTACCACCCTGGGGAGTGACCCCAAACAGTATTGCGTAGCATATCCATGCCTGTACTGTGCCCAGGACTGGTGTGGTGGGCAGGGCTGCTAAACTCCTCTATAGTAGCACAATGCTGGCATAGGTGTGGGAGTGTGTGTCTGTCTATACCAGGGGTGGGCAAACCTGGTCCTGGAGGGCCGCAGACCAGTCAGGTTTTCGGGATATCTCTAATGAATATGCATGAGATATATATGCATTAGAGATATCCTGCCAACCTGACTGGTTTGTGGCCCTCCAGGGCTGGATCTGGAGACCCCTGCCTTACACCTCTGTCATTTAAGATTGTGAGTGGACAAGGTGCAGATGTCCAAGACATCAAAAAGGTTAGATAGAATTTGTCACAGTCCTCCTCACTTCTCACCACCACCAAAAAATTGTCTATTAGACAACTTTTTGGTGGTGGTGAGAATTGAGGAGGAATGTGACACATTCTATATACCCTTTCGATGTCTAGGACATTTGTACCTTGCCCACTCACAATCTTAAATGACAGAGGTGTAAGGCAGGGGTCTCCAAATCCAGCCCTGGAGGGTCACAAACCAGTAAGGTTGGCAGGATATCTCTAATGCATATATATCTCATGCATGTTCATTAGGGATATCCCGAAAACCTGACTGGTCTGCGGCCCTTCAGGACCGGAGGTGCCCACCCCTGGTCTATACAGTGTGTGGTGGCTGCAAACACCTTCCACAGCCCACACTGCCAGCACTGTTGCCAGTATTGGCCTGCCAATGTGCATAATGAGGAGCAAAGTACCATGGGTATAGCCCGGACAGGGTGACCTGGCCAGGATGCATCTGCACAGGGCATAGGCACTGGCTGGGACATTGTAGTGCCCGGCCATCACCTACGCAGACAGGGTGACCTCAGTATGTCCTGCTGGGGGATCACTCTCACCCTGACTGTGCAGTGACGACAGCATGGCTAGGCACCCCCATAGTGCTATATAGTATTTCTCTCATGTGATATTTATGGGTTTTCTTTTAGGGCCCACTCACTGATTTATCTGCTTGTTGTGTATGCTGACATCCCAGTTCTGGGTGCATGAATTTCTGCTGGGAACATACACTATGGACTAGCTAGCAGACTGTTGGCAGCTGGTATGTGTCTTGATGGAGCAGCTTGCAGGGTGAAGTGGCTGAAGGCTTGCTGCAGGAGAATATCAAATAGTGGTGGGGTGCAGCTCACCATATCCAGGCCTAATGTCTGTCTGCTATTGTGTTATGGATGTGTACAGAGCTGGATTGACTGCCCCGTAGAGTGTCTGTTCCCCAGCAGGACCGGGGTTGATGGTCCCCTCTACTGCCACCATTGCAGGGAGCTAGAATGTGGATCTGTTGATGGGAGACCCTGTTTGCCACCCTCAGCCCTGGGGGAGGGGGGTGGTGCATAGCCCACCTTGGGGTCCATAGGGGCTACACCTGACTGAAATATCCAAGGTGTGCTCTGCAGAAACTATCTATCTCACAGATTAACACTGCTTTGGACTTCCGGCATAGCTTTTCTCAGGCATGAAAGGTGCTGTGGACCTGGTGCTGGGCGCCTCACTGCACCCTCAGGGTGAGAACAGTACCTGCACAATGTGACGGTGTGTAGCTACTCTGTGCCAGTAAAACACACGGTCAGTACCCCCTACCAGGCCAAGGTGCTGTGGGGGTGCACATGGTCACTTCCCCCTACCAGGCCGAGGTGCTGTGGGTGTGCATTCCCCATCTTGTGTTCATCTGTGGACAGCTGATTTGCATGTGCAGTGCATCATGGGTACGGGTGGGCTAACCCTATCCTGGTGACCACAGCAGACTGTCTGTGTGGTGACGTGCACTCCCTCTGCAGCCAGCCAGGGGGTTGCTAGTAGCTATTGGGCTGTAGCACAATGGTCACTTCACTGACTATGGAGCCAATGGTCATGGGTTCAAAGCCATGGTGGGGTTGTTTGATGGGGCTGCCCAGAGCATTATCTCTTTTTAATTTACATTATTGCTGCCAGCAAAAAAACCCTCATCGTACTGTACCCATAAGGTGCCTCAGAGGGCGCTTTATAGGGTGCCCTATAGGTTACTTTATGGTTACTGTCCATATAAGGTGCACTATACGTTATCCTGTGGAGCAACTTATAGGGTGCCCTATAGGGGACATTTTAGGGTGCCGTGGCGGACAGTGCACTTTATAATGTGCCCTATGGAGTGCCTTATAGGGTGCCTTATGCGGCACCTTCAATTACGGCACGTGAGGACCTGTTTGTTGGCAGCAATTAATAAAATACAACTAATGTGCTGCAGGAAAAAATACATACACTGCAAAGCTGATGCCACAGCCAGCCTTATGTATTAGGCACACTGGGGAGCAAACACATGACCCCTGTATTAGCAGTCAGTGCCTTACCCATTGTGCTACACTGCTGCTCCTTCTTGCATGTCAGCGCACCTACTTATGCTTTTCATTCCTTAAACTGCACAGTGCTGCCATCAAAAACATTGCTGTGACCTTGCGGTACCTCATACGGCACCCTATAAAGCGCCTTATAAGCAACATTCTAGTGTGCGTTGGCGGACAGTGCACTTTAAAATGTGCCTTATGGGGCGCCTTATGTTAACACGCTTTGAGAGTGCATTTGCTAGTAGTAGTAATTAAAATAAAAAGTAAAATGCCTCCTAAAGCAAACTTACCCATAAGAGGTAATGCCTCCGCCAGCATTCTTCATTGGGCACAGTAGGGGATTGAACCCATGATCCCTGCATCATTGGTCAGTGTCTTAACCATTGTACTGTGGCTCTGTGCCTGTGTGTGTGCATCAGTGCGCCGCCTTATGCCACCCAATATTAAAATGCCTCCTAAAGCATTAGCACACCACCTTATGCACATCAGCATGCCGCCTTATGCCGCCCATTATTTAAATGCCTCCTAAAGTAATGCCTCAGCCAGCCATCTTCATTGGGCACTGTGGCGGATTGAACCCCTGATCCTTGCACCATTGGTCAGTGTCTTAACCATTGTGCTGTGGCTCTGCTCGCACATCAGCGCGCCACTTATGCCTCCCGCGCAGCTTTCTCATGCGCTAATGTACGGGGCGCACATGGGCGCCGCGCACCTTTGTGCATGAATAATCCCGGTTTTGCTTTTTTCAGCCAGACACGCCCACTCCTTATATGGCACCCGCACACTAGCGCGGCCCGCACATTACCGGGGTGTTAGTAAACATACCCCTTAGTCTATAAAGATTAGAATGTTATGGAAAGTCAATGCATGTAGTAGGTGGCATGAGCAAGTGAATGGAAGGCATGGTGGGAAGTGAGATTCTAATTCAAATGAAGGACTTTTGATGGACAATAAACTGATAAAGATGGTTTAATGATGTGAAGTGACATGTCAGTTAAATGACTATGTAAAGGGAGATTCTGTGAATGATTTGCAGTGATAATGTGCTTGTATAGATAGATAAGATAGGCCCTTCTGTCTGGATGGGATAACTGTAGTATGAGGTGGATTCTCTGATTCAGTGGATTGGGAAGAGGAATATTCCAGCACAGATAACAACTTGTTATGACTGTATGTTTAGAACAGAGAGAAAGATTGCCACAGTTGCTCAAAATTAACCACAAGCCTTGTTAGGTAATTTATTTCTCTTAAAAAAAGGGTTTTCAGGAAGAAGAGCAGATACACAGTTAAAGTATATATAAAAAGAACAACTTCTACTTTCAATTGGTGCAGTATTATTGAGAAATAAATCTACAAGATCATGATTTTATTAGAGATTATTTTACATAGATCCTGGATTTGACAATCACGATGGAAGAGGAAAAGAAAAATCCAAAAGAGATTAACCATTCCTTTACTTGCGTTTGTATAGGGAGGGCATTCTGTGCAGCCTTTAGTGGGGATGTACATCTGGTTTGGATGTACATTGCCTGCCAAATGCTTGTGCCTGATGTGTGGGGAGCTCTGGATGGGGGCAGGAGGGGTACATGGGTGGGGCAGAGGTGGGCCATGACCCTGAACATACAGGGCCGATTCCAGTCACTGCGCTGTATGTCCGAGGGTTCACAGACAGCCGGGCATCTTATTCCACATGTCTGGCCAAGAAGAATGGGACCGGTGAGCAGTGGACAACAGGTGTGTGGCAGCAGGGGGTTCCCTGCAGCCTGATCCCAGCTTTGGAAGGCCTCTTCAGGGGTCAGGCAGAGGGGAACAGCATGTGTTCTGTGAGGCACCATGGCACCGGGGCTCCATGCAGGACACCATGGCACCGGGGCTCCATGTAGGTGTTTCAGATGGGTTGGACAGGGTGGGAGCTGGATGTGCAGTGGCATGGAATCAAGGTATGTCCTGCCTGTCCAGGCCCTCTGCACCTGATTCTGATCCCATGGGAACATCTAGCTCCTAGGGGTGCAGAATCGGGTGCAAATCCTACCCATCCAGATTTTGGACATCCGGACAGGCCAGACAGGCCCCAATCAGAATGGGGCCCATAGTAAATAAGTTTTTGTGCAAGTTTTGTTTTCTAGGTTATGGGTCTGAACTTATCCCAGCTAAGAGAATTTGTCTGCTGATTTCATTCTATGTATAAGAATGCAGATACTGAGAAATTGTGCCACCTAGAGCTTTTTATAACTAAAGATGGGAACCTCTAGAAGAGTCATTAAGCACATATTCTCCTGATTGTTAGTTGTAATTGATGTGAATGAATGGGAAGATCTTCCATGCTTTGATGTTTTTAGATATTTGATGAGTTGTGTGATTTTGTGTGATGTGACAAAGATTAACAAAAACTATAAAGGTTTTTAAAGGAAAGATACAAGTGAGTAGCTTTGCTGAAAAAGAGAAAATTGAATTGCTTGTCTAAGTCAAAGCAAGTTTGTTTGATTAAAGGGAAATGTAAAATAAAAAAGAAAACAAAAAGAATAAAAGGAAAAAGAAAATAACAAAATAAAGCTGAACCAAGAATAGGGAATGATACAACTTCATTCTCACAAGTGAATTAAGTAATTAAAACAAGGTGGTAAATATGTGTTATATTTTTTCTCTTTACAACAGTAAACTAATTAGAAATCCTGGTACACATTACATCTATGAAGTGTAAGAGACTATAGAGTAACAATATCTGCAGAAGAGAATGCTTACATTTCTCTCAGCCTGTTTTAAACTAACCTGTAAAAGTCTATTGAAGGAGTAATCTTAAATTCTCATGTTGTGTGTTTCAGTTGTTATTATGGAACGACCTCTGTAAAACTTATGTTATTAATTAGAAATGTGAAGCAAATGTCTTGTCGCTAGTGGAATACTACAAGCACCAACTACTACAACTGAGCGTTTGTATAGCACTACAAGACGTATGCAGCGTTGCACAGACATGTAAGAGACAGTCCCTGTTAATCAGAGCTTACAATCTAGTCAGACAGACAACACCGTAGATGTAACAGGGATACATCTAGGGGGAATGATAAAGAAACACAAAGGAGATCAGGTGAGTCAAGATCCGAAAGCAGCAGCGAAGAGGTGTGTTTTCAGCCTGGATTTGAACAGGGCCAGAGAAGGTGCAAGGCTTAATTAAATTAGTATCACTGATTGAGGAAGATTCAAGATGTAAATGAATATACCTTGTGCAAGAGATCAATTGATCCTTTTGTAGTATGCTGTTTAGTATTGGGAAATTGTAACAAAAATAAAAAGTAATCTATCAATCAATGGCAATTTTATTTCTAATTGGTTTAAATTTTATGTTTTTGGAGTAGCCTAGTGGTTAGAACACTGGCTTGGTAGCCAAGCAACCAGGGTTCAAGTCCCACTAGCACTCCTTGTGGCCTTGGGCAAGTCACTTAACCCTCCATTGCCTCGGAAGAAAGGCCTGGCAATCTACTTCTGGTGACACTGCCAAGAAAACCCAGGAGCTTCTGGGTCGCCAGGAGTCAGGACTGACTCAAAGGCACACATTGCATTGTGGTTATGAATTCAGATACCCTTATGTAAACATCCCTTCCTTTGTGAGCTGAGATGACTATGTTAATTAGATTGGAGTAGAGGAGTAGCTTAATGGTTAGAGCATTGGCTTGGGAACCAGGAGACCAATTCCAAATAGCACTCCTTGTGACCTTGGGCAAGTTGCTTGACCCCTCTATTGCCTCAGAAAAATCCAAGTTGTCAATGTCCCTGTTTGACTATACCTTGTATATTGTCATGCTTACATAGTATATTAATCTTATTACTCAAGGAGTTACAAACATTAAAACATAATTAGCAGTTTATGACAAATAAATTAGACTCCTTTCTATATAGACTAATTTAAATTGTCAAAAATTCTTAGGAAGGATCTCTTAAGTAATGGTTTAACTCACATTACTTTGAATATTGTCAGTAATATATTTTTATTTATTTAACAGGTTTTTAAGGGACAAGGGGAAAAATATATACAGTACCTGAATGTATACCGCTTTGACTGGTAGAAAAGCGGTATATAAGCCTAGTTAAATAAATAAATGTTGCTTATCCCAGGGATAAGCAGTGGATTTCCCTGGTTCTCTTTAATAAAGGTTTATCAACCTTTCCTCCAGGAACTTGTCCAAATCTCTTTTAAACCCAGCTACACTAACAACTTTTACTATATCCTCTAGTAGTGTCCCCTTGTCTTTCTACTTTTTGAAGGAGTAAAAAAACAATCTGTGTTTATCTGTTCCACTCCTTTCATTAATTTATAGACCTCTATCAGACTGTATCTCCCCTTGGTCATATTTTTTTCAAGTTGAAAAGACCTAACCTTTTAATGCTTTCCTTACAACCCCTTTATCATTTTGGTGACTCTTCTCTGTATATTTTCTAATTCCACTATATTCTCAAAAAAAAGCCCTGTATATATATTTATCGATACAGTTCACAAAGTTTGATGATTCTTGGGCTTGACTCTAGCAATGTTTTAAATTTAGGTCAACCTCGGATTTGAGTATTTTTGTAGGATTATCAGGTTCGCCCAGGAGAATTTATCTATGAAGATGCTAGGATACTCCCTTCATGCACTTCTCTAATGGGTCCTTTCCCCACAAAACGCTGACCCTAACCTTATCCTGTTGGTGCTATTTTTTCCCAGTGTGCAGAGGATTTGGGATCTTCATACACAGGGAAGGACTTTATCCTGGGTTCCTTGGAGTCTTCCTGCTAATTTTGGTGCTTTTTTTGCCTCTCTCATGGTGGCCTTGATTTGCCATTTCACTGTTTAGTGCTCTGTATCCGTCTTTTGGTGCTGTGGGGTCTTCACAGAACTCTTAGAAGGTAATTTTATAAAGTCATTCTCATGTGTATGTGGCCATATATTTTTGTAATTGACCTCTTATAAAAACCAGCTGGCACTAGTACATGCTTTGGTATCAAGGTACCTGTGGGTATGTACATGGGTAGCATTTGGGTGGAGCAAGCTAACATGCATATAGATTATAAAATATCATAATTTACATTATCAAAGTGGACTGGGGAAATCCATTGCTGACCCCTGGGATAAGCAGCATGGAATCTGTCCACCTCTTGGGAACCTGACAGGCACTTGTGACCTGGATTGGCTATAGTTGGAAACAGGATACTGGGCTTGATGGTCCCCTGGTCTGACACAGTATGGCATATCTTATGTTCTTATGTACATGCGGATAGTCCTGCCCAGTGGCACTTATCTGGATAGCAGTTGTTGCTATCTGGATAAGTGCTTCTGAATATTGGGCTAAGCGATTTCTGGAAATTCAGATAGAAGATCAAGAAAACAGCAGAAGGACAGTTTAAAAGGGCTGCTTCTTTCAGAAACACCTGAGATACACCTTATGATGTTAGGATCTGAAAATTTAAACCCAACCTGCAGCTTTGAAAGAATTCAAAGTTGGTTATGGCAATACTGATTCTCAACCCATTCCTCAGGCACACTCTGCCACTCAGCTTTTCAGGATATACAAATTTAATATATATAGGTTGTTGTTAGTTGAGAGCCAGTGTGTGACTTCTGTAAAGCAGTCTTGAATTTGTGTGTAATCAAGTTGATTGGAAAGGAATGTGATAATAGATGTGTTTTTTGATAACTGTGCATAGGGGTTGAAGGGATAGGTTAAAGAGGGATGCGGATAGAGTAAAACCTTGTGGTACTCCTTGCGTTTGTTGGTAGGATTTGGAGATGTTTGAGCCAATTTTTATTTGTTGTTGTTATCTGTAAGATATGATTTGAACCATTTGAGTACTGTATGCTAAATTCTAAATAGGTGTAGTCTCTGTAGTAAGGTATTATGGTTGACTGTGTCGAACGCTGCAGAGATATCCAGGACTCTCAAAAGGTAGGTTCATGTATAGTCTTGGATGCCCTTGGTTATGGTGTTAATGAGATAGGTCATGAGGGTTTCCACACCATGTGATGGGCAGAATCCATGTTGTTGAGGATCAAGTAGGTGTTTTTTGCCAATAAAGCAACCTATCAACGTTAAAAGGTCTGAGGCTATGTTCATTACAAAGGATACCTCCTTCACACTTCCATCTACTATAAAATTAAACAACATACAGATAAATGTAAAAACTGAGTTGAAATACCTCAGCATCACTATTGACCAGCAACTATCCTTCAAAACCCAAGTAACAACGACAGCCAGAACAATTTATTTTAAATCAAAGACCCTGCAATGACTCCATCCCCTACTCAAACCAACAGATTTTAGATCTGCACTGCAAGCTCTCACTCTCCCCCATGCAGACTACTGTAACAATATCTACCAAGATCTACCCCAATCAATACTCCTCCCCCTCCAAACTGCATTACACTCCGCTGCACGTACCATACAGGGAGGTAATAAATATGACCACATCACCCCCATCCTAAAACAATTACACTGGCTGCCCTTTAGCAATAGAATAAAATACAAATGCATCCTCCTAATGCACAAAGCACTTTATAACCAATAGGAAACGTACCTCAAATCCCTTCTACAGAAACCACTTACAACCAGGCCACGAAGACCTACTACAATCAACAAACTCAACATGCCACAATCCAAACATAAATTCAACCAACAAACATGCTGCAAGGCATTTGAGCTCTATGCTCCCTCCCTATGGAACTTCCTCCCTTGCACACTAAGAAATATCACCAGTCTCCCTACCTTCCGCAAACACCTGAAAACCCACCTATTCACCGGACACTTCGGTCCCTCCACCTAACTCACCACCATCAACATAACACAACCAAAGCAGATTCACAATTGTAAATAGGTGTTTTATAACATTTAGGGGCATGTTTACTAAATTGCGGTAACGTAGCAGTAGCTATATTAAGGCGCGTTATGTAAAGTTAACGCGCGTTAACGTTACATAATGCACGTTAGCGTTCCCGGCCGCGGTAAGTCCCGCAGAGGGTGGAGAGAAGGGGTCAATGGGCGGGGAGTAGGCGGGGAGAGGCCCCTTCCACACTAACGCGGGGAAATGAAGGGCTGAATCTTAACGCAACTGAAAACCTGGTGTTAGATGCACATTTGCAGGAGAGAGAAACCATTTAACTGTTAGCAATGTACAGCATAGGCAGGTTGCCCAAGAAAGGTGATAGTAGTGCTCCATTTGCAGCAACAGCATAGTGCCCAGGTATGAAAGGCCACTATGGTGATGGCAAAAATGGGGCATGGGGGCTACTGGGGCACAGGTGGACTAGGCAGTTGCCGAGGTGGCACATAGGAACACAGAAAATGGAAACCAGCAAGACAGCAACTGACCAGGGTCAAACATGCCCATGAGTCTGTGTCCCACAGTGTCCCATCCAGGGAACATTACCCAGCAGGTACCCCAAGGGGTACATAACATTGGCAAGCAGTGCTGGGGGAAGCGTGGACATCTATGTAGGCACCCCTACCCCAGAACCCACACCTTAGGCATCCGCCTACCTGCCCCTTAGATGGCCTGGGATGGTGCACCACTGGCACCGACAGCATATGGTCATGGCAGCTGCGACGCCCCTGCCCTGCCTTAGGGCTAAAAGACAGGAGCGGCCTATTGCCTTGTGAGGAATGGAGTTAAAAACTGTTCCCTGGTACTGCTGGGTAATGTAGTTCTTGTGCTCCTTTCACTCCGAAATAAGTGTAGTTGTGCGCCAGAGACGGTAAGGCTTGTTTGCAAGTATTTTATTGTTGTTGGGGAGATTCTTCCAGCGCATCACAAATTCATACACATGAACAAAAACTGGTGCTTTAACATGAACAGAATAAACTTAGGAATAAAGTCAACTAAAGTAGAATTCAGCTTTAACTTCAGCTTTACTTCTAGGGAGTTTGACTCAGCTCTGCTCCAAGAGGTGATTCCCATTTACTGCAGCCTCTTTACATGCACTGTTACGTTCACAGTGGGAGCTTAATTCAGGTGCAAGTAATTAAGGTTTCCAAAGCATGGCAGTAGAAACAGTTCCGTTGTATTTTACTCATATACGGCACAGCAAGCTTCTTTACTCTGGTATTTCCATACAACACAATGAACAATCCATACTATTACAGTCAGGTAAGTCAGAATCAGTTTGCATTAATTCTTCAGACTGTATAGAATTAGTATCTTCATTCAGTACTGGTTGTCTGACTGCTTTTAGATCTAGAAACTCTTTAAAGCTTTGGAGAAGCAATTCAGCCTGTTGGTTGCTAGATAAGCAATTGTCAGCAGCTATTAAGCTTCTCTCTTGGTCAGTAATGTTTCCCTTCTACCCTCTCAGGCTAAATAACTCAGGGTAACATTTAGGCTCTCTTAGTAATGCTTCAAACATAGGAGACTTGAGTTTACCTTCACTCTTGTAACTCTTAGGAAAACTGCTTACTTTTTGCCAAGCCCCTCTCGTCCTAGGTAGCTCAGACGTCTTCCAGCTGTGAGGGTTCCTGTGTCTCTCTGGTCCCAACTGTATTCCAAAGAATGAGTTTTCTTTCTCACTTGCCTGCCGTGGAGGCTTCCTCTTCCAGGGTTCTGCCTTCTTCCAGGAGTCTAATCCAGGGCTACGTCCACTTTCCTCAGGACTTTCATTCACAGCCCTTGAAAAGATCCTTGCAGGTCTTCTTTTATTACCAGGGTCAAACGTACTGCCACACTGCTTCCTGGTCTTCCATTCACTCTCTGACTCACTCTCAGCTGACGTACCAAACGTCCTTCCACAGTTCGTCCTCTCACAGGTCCTTTGCTCTGAGGTCCTCTGCTCAGAGTTCCTTGTGCAGCTCTGTGCACTGCTCTGCCTACTTCGGCTCAGTCCTTTGCTGCTCTCTTTGCTCCTCCTGCACTCTCTGCTCCCTTTGCTCTCCTTAGCAGGGTCATTCTCAGGTTTAAAACGAGGTTCTCTTCCAGGCACGCCCCTTCCAACCACTGGGTGTGCCCAATCAGGACTACTCAACTCCTCCCCTGGGCTGGTATCCATTCTTAGCTCAGCAGAAAGGAGTTTTTCTTTCCTTCCAGTATTGTCAATCTGACGTAAATCCTGTTGCCCTTCAGGATTTTCCTCGGTCTCTATTGCCTCAGGAGGGCGCTCTTCACCACAGATCCCCCCCCCTTAAGATATCACGGGCTGGCTTCTGACCAGAGGCACAGCACGTGATTCTACTTAGGGATTTGGAGCTGGTCTGTGTTTTTTCTACTACTTTTATGTCGTGAACAACGGTGGCTACCTGAGCTAGGGCTGCCCTATCATGCCAAGGCTTCAAGAGGTTGATGTGGTATATTTGTTGGCGTCCTCTCTTATTCTCCACAAGATAAGATACTGGACCCACCGGCCGGACTACCTTACATGGGCCTTTCCATTGGCTCTCAAATTTTGGGTCTGGGCCTGCCACCATCACTGTAACTTTGTCTCCGACGGCTAACTGGCGCGGCCGTGTGCCTTGGTCATAATAAGTCTTCTGCCTTCGCTGATTGCTCCTTAGATTGACCTCTTGTGTGGTGCGGCGTAAGCGACCTTTTAGATCCTTTAGGAACTCAGGTACTCCTACCTCATGTATGTCGGGCTCTACCCACTGTTCTTTTAGGATATCCAATACCCCACGGGGTGATCGACCGTACATTGGCTCATATGGCGCTGTCCCTAGGGATGACTGCTTCCTCTCCCTACAAGCATAGAGGATAAACGGGAGCATAGTATCCCAATTGGCCATATCTCCTTCCAGACTGCGGCGCAACATTCTTTTAATAGACTGATTTTGTCTTTCCACTAGCCCATTGGTTTGTGGATGATAGGCTGAGGTCTTAATATGGCGGATGTCAAATGCTTCCCAAACTTGGGATAAGTACTTAGATAAGAAGTTGCTTCCCCTATCTGTAAGAACTTCGCGAGGGAAGCCAACCTCTTGGTCAGTAATGTTTCCCTTCTCCCCTCCAGGCTAAATAAGTCAGGGTAACATTTAGGCTCTCTTAGTAATGCTTCAAACATAGGAGACTTGAGTTTACCTTCACTCTTGTAACTCTTAGGAAAACTGCTTACTTTTTGCCAAGCCCCTCTCGTCCTAGGTAGCTCAGACGTCTTCCAGCTGTGAGGGTTCCTGTGTCTCTCTGGTCCCAACTGTATTCCAAAGAATGAGTTTTCTTTCTCACTTGCCTGCCGTGGAGGCTTCCTCTTCCAGGGCTCTGCCTTATTCCAGGAGTCTAATCCAGGGCTACGTCCACTTTCCTCAGGACGTTCATTCACAGCCCTTGAAAAGATCCTTGCAGGTCTTCTTTTATTACCAGGGTCAAACGTACTGCCACACTGCTTCCTGGTCTTCCATTCACTCTCTGACTCACTCTCAGCTGACGTACCAAACGTCCTTCCACAGCTCGTCCTCTCACAGGTCCTTTGCTCTGAGGTCCTCTGCTCAGAGTTCCTTGTGCAGCTCTGTGCACTGCTCTGCCTACTTCGGCTCAGTCCTTTGCTGCTCTCTTTGCTCCTCCTGCACTCTCTGCTCCCTTTGCTCTCCTTAGCAGGGTCATTCTCAGGTTTAAAACGAGGTTCTCTTCCAGGCACACCCCTTCCAACCATTGGGTGTGCCCAATCAGGACTACTCAACTCCTCCCCTGGGCTGGTATCCATTCTTAGCTCAGCAGAAAGGAGTTTTTCTTTCCTTCCAGTATTGTCAATCTGGCGTAAATCCTGTTGCCCTTCAGGATTTTCCTCGGTCTCCATTGCCTCAGGAGGGCACTCTTCACCACACAGCATGGCAGAGGGGGTGGGTGATTGTGCTGGAGGGAACAGTGGCACCCGCCTGCAGTGGACCTAGGCCATGCCCTGTACCAGTACGTGGTGTGCAGTGCAACAGAAGAGTTCTGGCCAAGGAACATAAGGGTAGCCCCAGGGACCACCATGCTGCTGTGGCAACAGTGTGGTGCAGTACACTCAGCCAGCATGTTCAAGAGCAGAGGGTCAGAGGTTCATGTCCCATCTGTGTATCCTGCAGAGCATCTCCCCATAGATTTAGCCCACAATGCAGCCACAACAACAACATGGGCAAACCCCAATGCAGCGGTGCACAGGGGTATGGACACCCACTCACAAGGGCTCCACTATCCACAGCTTCATGGAGTGTCAGGCTGTTGGCCCCAGCACAGAGCTGCAGTTATCACCAGAGCACTACTACTACCCCCTGCACAGATTAGCAATGTCAGCACTGTGCTCAGGACCAGTGCGGTGGGTAGGGTTGTCAACCACCTCCATCTCTGCACAATGCTGAGATAGGTGTGAGTGTGTGCGTATGTCTCTCTATTGTTTTGTGTCTGCCAACACCTCACTGAGCCCACATTGCTCACACTGTTACCAGCATTAGCCTGCAAATGTGCATAATGAGGAGCAAGATATTGTGGGTATGGCCCAGACAGGGCGGATTGGCCAGGATGCATCTGCACAGGATGGAGTGCAATGACTGGGACACTGTAGTGCTCGACCACCACCTGCATTGACAGGGTGTCCACAGCATGTCACGCTGGGAGATCACTCTCACTCTGACTGAGCAGTGACCATGGCATGTCTATGTTTTCACATAGTGCCACACCTTATTTGCTTCCAGTGATATCTGTGTGTTCCTGGTTCTGGGGTCCAATCATGGAGATACCTGCTTGGTGTCTGTGCTGTGCATCCCGCCTTTGGGTGCACAGGGTTCCCCTGTGCGCATGCATTATGGACTGGTTAGTGGGCTGTCTGCAGTTTGCATGTGCATGGTGGGAGCACCTTGTAGGATGTTGCACATGTAATCTGAATGTGCTGTCTATTGATGAATAGCAGACTGTGTCATTGGGCAGTTAAGCCTATCCCAAGCATCACTGCTGGTCTGCAATGGTCCCAGGTACGGCACTGGCCCAGCAGCTGTGGAAGGCTGTCATCTGCCAGCAGGGCTGTGGTTGCTGGTACTACAGGCATGCTGCAGGGTGCAGGCACCTGTCCCACCACACCCTCATCTGCAAAAGGGTTGATTGAGGCCCCATGGGGTATATAGTGCATACCACTTAGACCCATAGTGGCAGTGCTACATAACCCTCATGCAAGTCTAGACACCCCAGTGCCTGATAACAAGCACTCATAGCAGCCAGACCTTAACACTGGGTATGCACTAATCTGGGTGATGTTCAGCCCCACAGGGCCACATGTGACTGCAGAGCACAACTGGAACAGATGTACCTTCAGTTGCACTGCTGGGAGCACCTGTCACACACTGGTAGTGCTGGGGCTCTACATCAGGGCCTATCTCTAGCAGCACATGTACTGTGGACCTAGTGCTGGGCGCCCATTCTATCCTTCAGGGTGAACATGGAACCTGCACAATGGCATGGTCAGTAGCTACTCTGTGCCAGTATCATGCACTGTCAGTCCGTCTTACCATGCTGCAGTACCGGAGAGGTGCAGACCCCATTTGGTGGTCAGCTGTAGGCCGCTATTCTGCATGTGCAATGCATCATGGGTGCTGGTGGGGTTACCCTATCCTGGCACACAGAGCAGATGGTTTGTGTGGTGACCTGCAGTCCTTCTATACCCAGCCATTGCTCTGCAACAAGCCATAGATGTATAGCCTATCGGTTAGTACACTGATGTTCTAGGTTGAGGTCATGGGTTTGATCCTCATTGTTCCCTCCTGTCCAAGGCAGATATTTTGCTTGTCTTTGACAGTCATATCTTTGCAGATCCATGCTGCCAGCCCAGAGTACCCTCACCACAGTTGCCAACAATCCTTATAAGGAGTTATAAGGCTCCTAATTAGGTACAGTACTAGGCACGTTACAAGGCACCTTATTAGGCAGAGTACAAGGCACGTTAAGGCATGTGCCTTGTACTGTGCCTAATAAGGTGCCTTATAACGTGCCTTATAACGTGCCTTATAACGCGCGTTACCTGACATGGCTTGTCATAATGACGTCCCGCCCATGCCTTTATATGGGCATCTGTACCTTTACTGCAGAACCTAACGTGCGTGACATTACCGCAGTTTAGTAAACATACCCCTTATTATGTTCTGTTAGCAAAATGTTGAACTGTTTCAATGGTTAACTGTTATGCTGTTCCTTATACAACATACGTTTACTATAAAATGTTCTGTTCTCTGGAAACCGCTTTGACCTGGTGAAAAATGTTATATAAACCTAGCTAAATAAATATATATGAGAGAGATTTACATGCATCCATTGGTTGCAAATCTTTCCTTTGTAAATTTATTGTGGATATCCTTAATGGCTGAGTGTGTCCCGAGGACTGGGCTGAGAAATTCTAGAATACCCAGATATACCAGGCCAATCATTAAGCAAATTCAACAAGATGCAAATATATCATATTGCACTATTGGAGGGGGAGTGTATAGTAGTTGCAGCATGTGTTTGTTATGGATAATATACCATGTTTCAAAAATAAAAATCAGTGTCAGGCATGCAGACTTCATGTCTTACTTTCACCAGCTTTCTTCCAGAAAGGGAAAATCTGCTAGGCCATTCACGAACCTGGCTGCTAAGAAAGGAAAGTGATGACAGACCATCAGTGAGCACATTGCTCCACTTTTCATTACTACATCAGGTTGCACTTTCGGCTAAGAAAGGTCTAGCAGACAAAATGGGCACTTTCAGTATGTCACATGGTAAATTAATTAGAATACAAAGGCAAGTACTCTGTTAAGTTATCACAGCAAAAGAAGGTGAACAATGCTGTATAGCAGCAGCATCTATTTCAATCTTATTTATCTAGTCAAGTCATTACTTATCCAATCGGACCTGTTACTAGCAATCTGTAACCTATCACTAACATTAGCCTCAGTGAGAAGATGGGAGGGTGGACAAGGGATGCTGATTTATTTTAAAAAAATGGTCTTCAAGAAACGTCCAGGAAACTATAGATTAGTGAGCCTGATCTCGGCCTAAATAGATCTCTACAGTCTGTATTTGGAAAGTTAAGAATTATTTTGCAATTGCATCTGAGTTTTCACTTTAATACATTTTTTTCTCCGGGCTAGGTGGTTCTGATTTGAGGATGAAAATGGTCATGTAGCAGCAGAGCGCAGACAATCCAATGATACCAGGAGTCTGTTCAGAAGGTCCAAATCATTTATTTGTGCACAAGACTCAAGCAGAATCACATTCAAAATGGCTGAGCAATGGTTTCTAGCAAAACAACAACTTTTATAGACTTCTTCTCCATTCTAGACATAGGAAAACTTTTCATTGGTCCCAGTAACCCCTCTCACCCATCTATTGGTCCCAGTACCATTACGTAGCTATCCAATGGGGACCCTTGACTGGGCTCAGCACCTGGTTGCCCCCCCTTCCAGTCCCAATTACAATGGTCAGTTCACTAACTTTGATACTTCTCTCCTCCAAGGTCGCTATCCAGCTGGAATATGTGGGAAAGCAGGGCACTGTAACCTTTCTTACAGCAAGTTAATTAATTCCATAGAAGCTTCTCACATCCTTATCAATGCCAATTAGAGCTGTTTTCTGTCTTTTCTAAGTTTCGTTTCTGCTTAGCTATGTTCAGTTAAGCTGAGTTAAGTTTCAATTCTACGGTGTCATCATTCAGGGGTGTTTTCATTCCTCTGGGCCTAACTACAGGCTTCATTTACAGGTCAAGCTACTTAGGCCTGTCTGTTTAGTTCAAGCAGCATGGATCATAGGCCTTCGCCTACCACATTCCCCCCTTTGATTATTCTCACCCGCAAGTGAGAAAGGGTGAGAATCAAATCACATAATACAAGGTAAAGATATCACTCTGTGGTATAGGGTAGTAGTTTCACATAGCTAGTATCTTTGTAGCTGTCTTATGCTCTACAGAGTTAATAACTGAAGTTATCATTCGCAAGCAAAGTGGCAAGAAACAAGGGAGCAAAAAGCAGATAGTCAGAGTCCATAGTTTGGCAAGAGTGGGAAAAAGAACTAAAGGATTAGAAGGTTCAGGAGCATTTATGCCGGACCACCAAGATGTCTTCTTTGTTTGTGCTGTTGTAAAACTTCTGATTTAGACAGTCCAGCTGTCCAACCTTCATAATAAATTGTGGTCCGGTCAGTGGAGACTAGATGCTACTGCTCCAGCAAGTTCAAGAACAAGTTCTGGGAGGCATGAGGAACCTTTAGCCCAGTTCGCGTGGTACTTATACAGGCTGCACAGAGAGGTAAGGCAAAAGTCATTTCAAAGCACCCCAAGGCTGCTGCCAGAATAAAGCAATAATAATAATTCATAATGGGCATAGTCTCTGGAAAATTGGTGGAACTGTCGGCATCCACAACAGATAACAAATGTAGAGTTGATTGTAGATCCTCAAACATCTGCCGTACGTAGACCTACCAGCTTTGTAGCAGGAGTAGGGCTGTAGATTCCAAAGTATCACTGTCCTCTGGGATGTCTCAGGTTCTTAAAATATCATAGTACAGTCTCTCAGGCTATTATTGCCTCCTTAGAGCATTTCACCTTTTAGGAGATCAAAACAGTTTTGTTCTCAGAGCATTTGAACACAGTCTCTTAGACTCAATTTCTTAACACAACACAGTCTATTTCTGTTGATTGCAGCTTTCTCCAGATGCGAGGCTTACCTTCAGATAAACAGACAGTCTTGAAATAGTGCAGTTTCTGAGGGACCAATAAGTCTTAGGTCCGTGGTTGTTGTCGTAGGGTGAGGCGCAATGGAGTCTCAGGATGCTGTACAGTAGTCCAGTGATCAGGTTCAGAAGCAGTTGCTGGCTTTACTCAACTATGATGGATCCAAAGTTCAAATTCTGTGACTTTCACTGCAGTTGGAGTTGACAGGATGACAACATAGGGTCCCTTCCAATGCAGGGCTAACGGTATCCTTCTCCACTCTTTGATCCACACTGAGACTCCAGGCTTGAAAGGATGCAGGGGTTCAGGCAAATTGATGGGTGATCGATTTTGTACCCAGATATGAAGACTCTGCAAAGCAGAACTTAAAACCAATAGTTTATGTCTGATAATTTCAGATCCTATCTGTCTCACATCTCCTTTTATTCCCTATAAATAGGCTACAGATTCTCAGAATCTCAAAAAGGGGGAACTCCTAAAGACTTAGCAGGGGCTAAGTATATCCTAAGAAGGATATAGGGCTATGGGGCCACTTCAGGTAAACCTCTTGGCAAAGTTTGGACAACTGAGATTTCAAGGTTCTATTCATACATTCTACTTTTCCTAAAGTTTTCAAAGCTGTAGGTAGTATGCACCTGATAATGTCAATATCTTGGAGCCATACTTAATGGACTTGCTTCCTAAGGTTATCCACCCTCATTATTTGTACAGGGTCCCATGTGCATGCAAGGTTGTAAGGGCATACTTGAAATCTGGGTACACATTTAGACAGAGCCCTTTTCCTATTGTTAGTGCTCTAGTGAGGGCTATCAGTTCAGCTTTTTGTGGTCAAGTTTCTGGGGCCAGGGCTGAGGACTCAACTACCAAATCAGGGGTCACCACTGCATATCTAGCACAACAATGTCCATTGATGATGAAACTGCCTTCAGCCACAAAGAAAGTCTGTTCAGGGTTCTCCAGAGGGACATCAGTCAAATCCAGGCGGCTTGAGAATACAGTGTCCATAATTTCTAAACCGTCATGATCAGGGGATCAAGACCAACTGATAACAACATAGCAGGATTCAAAGCTTGACTGACCTTCAGTTGTATCTGGAGGTTTTCACACAACATACTGTGATACTTCAATATTCGTAGATTTGTTAGCTAGTAGTTTCCTTTGTGTTTCATATTGGTTAGAACAGAGTGTGGTACAGTAACTGGAAGATTCTGTCTCAAAGTGATCTTGTTAGTTTTGCTCACTAGGAAGGCTGTAGATGTAACAGCTTCTCAAATAAGGTCCAAGAGATTGAGTCAACACTCCTAGAACATTTCCTTGTGACTCATGAACATAGAGACTGAAAGGTTTTCTGGACATCTGGTAGGCCCAGAGTTGGCGATAACATCAGAGTGGTTTTCAAAGATCAAAAGGCTGCATCCTGTTCAAGTCCCCATTCCAATGGAGACTTTTCCATTCCTTTGGTAGCTTGATACAATGGTTTTGCTAGCAGCGCAAAATTGGGGATCCATATACAACATACTCTGTAGCACCCAAGAAGGCTCTCACTTGCCTCCTGGTGGTTGGAGCAGGAATACAGCATACAGCTTCTTTGCATTCTGGTCCCAGGCGTCGAATTCCGCTGGACAACTGGAATCCTAGGTATTTAACTTGTTTGACATAATTGCACCTTAGCTCTTGAGACTTTGTATCCAGCCTCATTAAAAAGGTGCAAGAGTTCACTGGTGGCTTGTAGACATTCACTTTCTGAGTTGGTGGTTATGAGAAAGTTGTCCACATATTGAAGTAGAATTCTTTCTCCTGGAATTACTGGATAACTTGTCAAATCTTTTGCTGAGTGAGGTGAGTTCTTGAATCCTTGAGGTAATCTTGTCCAGGTGAGTTGGCCCCGCCTTCCTGTAGTGGGGTCTTGGGCTAAGCATATGCAGAAAAAGAAAAACATCTTTTAAGTCCAAAATGGTGAAATGTGTGTAGCTTCAGCAGAGATCAGTCCTAAGAGTGTGTAAGGATTTGGCACAACTGGATGTATAGTTTCAGCTGCATCATTCATTCTTCTTAGATCCTGCACTGGGCGGTAATCACCTGTCCCAGGCTTCTTAACAGGAAGAAGGGGGGTGTTTCAAGGTGACTGGCACTCCTTTGAAAAAGTCCATACTTCAATAGTTTCATTAAATGGCAGTGGATTCCTGCAATGGCTGGTCAGGGAAGAGGATACTGCTTCACATGCACTGGTTCCGCTTCTGGCTTGAGGGTGACGATGACAGGGGCTATGTTCTTCGTTAGGCCAGGTGCATTATCTTCTGCCCATACTCCAGGTGGGGCTATAGGGTTGGTAGGTATACAGGAACTTGTTGACTTGACTGGAGGTGTGCTATAGGACCGCCACTCCTCTTCTCGTGGAACAGTCAGCACCATCAATCCAGCAGGCTTTGGGTTCACAGTCATTTGCATTTCTCTCTCTTCAGCAAAGGATATCTGTGCCTGAAGCTTTGCAAGCAGATCTCGGCTCCAAAAAGTGGAATAGGGCACTCAGGCATATACAGGAACTGGTGCATTATTTTCTGTTCCCCTTGTTCACACATGCGGTTCGGCAGAAAAGGCTTTGTGGCCTTTGCCCCAGTAGCTCTGATAATGGTGATGCATCGAGAAAAACACAGGGGCTACTGGCTTTAGTATTCTGCTCTTGTATCCCCCATAAAGTCCATATATTGGTCCCCTATTTTCAAACTGACCATAGGCTCCTGGGGACCCAGGGAAACTTAAGAGTCCGGTCTGGCCTAGTCTTCATTCATAAATCAAGTACTCCCTCCTCCCCCCTGGGGTGGAGTCAAGATACGGGCATTCACTTCTCCAATGTCCTCCTCTGCAATGGGCGCACTGACTCGCACCCAGTTTTTACTTCCTCTGCTCCTTCGATCAGGGTAACCTCCTCCACATCATTCAACTAAAGTATCAGCAAGAAGATCTGTTCTCTTCTCCATCTTTACATTTTACTTTCTCTATCACATTCAACAATTCACATTCTTTCTGATCAACTTCCATTAACTATCATGCCCGCAAATCCATCCAGTTTCTGTAATTTCTGTTTTATCTCTCTGGGACTGACTGACAAAAACGCAAATTCTCCTGGGCTGCTGGATTGCATAGGGTATATAGTGAGGCTGACTGATGGGTCTAAATAATACTTGTTCATTTGTTCAATTAAATCCTAAAGCTTTCAGTTCAGTAAATCAGTGGCAGAGGGAAAGGCACCTAAACAAGTCTGGTCAGCTGACTGGCTGGCAAACTACTTGGGAATCTACAGGGAGGAGTCCCCCCCCCCCCCCCCCGCCCTAGGCCCACACTGTTTCTCCTAGCAACGCTCTATCCGGGAGGGTTTTTTTTTTTTGTTCTACTTCTCTGCTGTGGGCACATTAGTTCACGCCTACCGGGGGGTGACATCATCGGTGGACTGAGCCCCCCTCCCCCCTCCTTGAGCACTCTGAATGGAGCCGGGGCTTCTTGGGGAGTTGCTTACAGGGAGAGAAACTGACGGGACGGGATATCTAGAGATTCTGGGGCAAAATATGGTGAACTAAGGAAATATGGAGCAACTAGCAGAAGCCACTCCCTTTCTCATAGCATTCCTAATTGGGACAGAGACATTTTATTACCATAGTCTTCAGTAAATCCCTAACTGAATTCTTGATCATACTTGAAAAGAAACTTATTAAAAAACCCTTATTATTACTGGAAACATAGGGCAGGCAGAAAACATAAGCTTAGATTAAGCACAGACATACAATTTGCACAGACATACAATTTAGATACAGTTCTTAAAATATAAAACTATTATTTTTCAACATGTTATAACATCTATTCTTATAGAGAGAACTATAGCTATCTGTTACGTATGACTGGAATGAAATTACTTAGCATGGAAACTAACTGCCAGCCGTAGTCTGCATGTCTCTGCAAAAGAAATTATTGTTTTACTTTTATTAAATCTTACAGTTCAGAAAGCAGATATTCAAGAGACATGAAATAGATACTTTTCCATAGCGTTGGTGGATATCTAGAATGCATATACACCCTCTTTTCCTCTGGACACAGACACACAAAATTCAAATACAGAAAAACAGATGAATTTATCCTGAATTGTAAAGGTCGTCATTAGTCACTAGTACAGAATTTAACAATTCAAAGTAATTACCTTAAATCTTACAGTATGGGGAAGCATGCATTCAAATGACTTATAAT
This sequence comes from Ichthyophis bannanicus, assembly GCA_033557465.1. Taxonomy (NCBI): domain Eukaryota; kingdom Metazoa; phylum Chordata; class Amphibia; order Gymnophiona; family Ichthyophiidae; genus Ichthyophis; species Ichthyophis bannanicus. The sequence goes on along the minus strand of CM066038.1, from coordinate 366,612,728 downwards.
ACACAATTTCTTATTCACTCAGAATTTAAACCATTCATTCTCAGGTTGCAATCTGGTACACTTCCAACCCAGAATGCCGCACCGTCCCCCAAGGTTCTTAACCTCTATTTTTGAGGGTCAAAGGAAAAACACTTTATTTGCTCTCTCTTGTCCGTGTCAGTTAGTTTTTGAAACGACAGATATACTTCAAAAAACAAAAGAACTTCTGAGACACTGTAGTTATCACAGCTGTAAAGTAATAACTAGAAAACTAATTATACATTCATCTCCTATCACACTTTGATTGAATGAGTCCTTTATTTTAACAAGCAAGAGACTGTTCAATCAGGAGCGGCTGTCTCATTTTTTTTTTCCTAGCAAGCTGTGTGAGCCACAACCCTTTGCTCACTGGAAATGAAATGAAACAACTTAGTTTCACAGACGCACAGAGACATGCTAGCAAGAATCATTTAAATCAGTGTCAAGTCGTGATCTAATAATTACTTTGTAGGTCAAAGGAAAAAAAAACCAAAAACAGTTTGCTTAGTTTCTCTATCATTTATGAAAGGTAACAATAATATAACAGGAGCAGTTGACGTAAAAATACAGACAGAGCAGAGAATATAACTAAAAGCAGTTTACGGAGCTCCGATGAGGTTAATACGACCTTCAAAACTAAAATTCTGACTAAATATTCCTATCAAATGGTATATAATACATGACCATAGTAGAAGGAACATCACTATTAAAACACAGTAAATAAAAACAGGTATAATTGCCCTAAAATAAGCTCCAATTAGCCCAGCAGCAAAACGTTGAAAACATGCCTTCATAGGGTTAAAAGGCATCTCTGCACAGACACGCCCCTTGTCACTCTCACGCTGTACTGTAGGAAAAGCTGACTGAGTGAGACATGTTCTTGATTTTTCAGTGAGTCAAGCGGTAAATTGTCATAAATTACCCAACAGAATATAATCTTACATTATACTAGAAGGGAAACTCGTGGTTTCAACAAATACCAACAAATAAAGACACATAGACAAACATGCTAGCAACGTATCCCAAAAACAGCCTCTTCTGACTAGGCTATATCAAATTCCAAAATCAAAAGACCTTGCGCATACTCATGCAGGGTCCCCTTGCGCATACTCATGCAAGGTTCAAAAAGACGATAGTTTCACCTTGCGCATACTCATGCAGGGTTAATCGGACCGTCTTGAGAGCTCTCTTACCAAATGCAAATTCAAATTCCAAATTCCAAAAAGGCAGTGGGTTCACCTCGCGCATACTCATGCAAGGTTAATTGGACCGCCTTTGAGAGGTGATCATGCTCTCTTACCAAAATTCCAAATTCCAAAGTTACAAAATCCAAGTTTCAAACAGCAGTACTGCTCTGACTCATCTGTCTAGACATATCAAAAATCTATACTCACCGGATCCGGTCCCTGTTCCCAAGCAAGCGCATGAGTTGGACCTCGGACTCCCCTCACAGGTTCGAGGTGTTGGCTCCAACCGGGTCCGGCACCCTCCGAGGCCTGGCCCAGCTCCCTCCGATGCAACTGGACCGGTGGCGCCTGGGAGCCGAGCCCACGTCGGGAGGGCACGATCCCGGCAGGACCAAACCTGTTGAGGTGGAAAGTCGTAGTATATTGCCCTGTATACCCTCTATTACCACACCTTCCCGGCCAACGCACCAAGAATATGTAGCAGCAGAGCACAGACAATCCAATGATACCAGGAGTCTGTTCAGAAGGTCCAAATCATTTATTTGTGCACAAGACTCAAGCAGAATCACATTCAAAATGGCTGAGCAATGGTTTCTAGCAAAACAACAACTTTTATAGACTTCTTCTCCATTCTAGACATAGGCAAACTTTTCATTGGTCCCAGTAACCCCTCTCACCCATCTATTGGTCCCCGGTAACCATTACGTAGCTATCCAATGGGGACCCTTGACTGGGCTCAGCACCTGGTTGCCCCCCCTTCCAGTCCCAATTACAATGGTCAGTTCACTAACTTTGATACTTCTCTCCTCCAAGGTCGCTATCCAGCTGGAATATGTGGGAAAGCAGGGCACTGTAACCTTTCTTACAGCAAGTTAATTAATTACATAGAAGCTTCTCACATCCTTATCAATACCAATTAGAGCTGTTTTCTGTCTTTTCTAAGTTTCGTTTCTGCTTAGCTATGTTCAGTTAAGCTGAGTTAAGTTTCAATTCTACGGTGTCATCATTCAGGGGTGTTTTCATTCCTCTGGGCCTAACTACAGGCTTCATTTACAGGTCAAGCTACTTAGGCCTGTCTGTTTAGTTCAAGCAGCATGGATCATAGGCCTTCGCCTACCACAGTCACATACAAAATAACACAAGGAAGCACATAATTAATCCCAATTCATGTATTCTTATTTTGCTACTATACTATATATTTGTTATTCCTATCTGAGAACCTTCACTATCTGGGAGTTCACACCCCATCAAAATGAGGTATGTTTTACTGCACCTTATAGATCTTCTCTTTTCAATGTATAGTCAGCATACCTTGTTTTGATAATTTGGGTCATGTGGGAAGTTAAACCTTTGTCAGAGTCAGTGTTTGATAGATTACAGACTAAAATAAACTTTGCAGGCATCTAGCTGCAGTTTTGAGAAAACAGAAAGGACCCTGGTATGCTGTGTTGTAAAGGAACAACTGCTTAAAACCTGCAGAGTGAATGAGTTAACTCCACTTCTTGCTGCAAGGAAGGGTGCAGACCCGCCTGCAGAGAGAGACAGAGGGGGAGAGAGATGTGCAGAACTATTTAGATGACTAGACCTAAACAGGAAGGGGAAGGATTGCAGGTGACACTCCTGTGGTTCTTTGTGCTCGTTTTCAAAGGAAGTTAATCTGGATAAAACTCCAGATTGCTGAGGACCTGTTGCTAAGGGGAGATAAACCATCAGCTAAACAAACTGCAAGGAGTTTGTCCCTTCTGAGCTGATCAGATCCTATGGAAGAGAGGAAAAGGACAAATTAAAGGAGGCACACTGTAAAAGGATACCCTCCTTCCAAACCAAGGTTGCCAAAGGTGGTTTTACAGAGAAACAAAGAGAGGCTTTGGAAGAGCCCTTTGTTTCCACCAGATAGAAGTTGAGAAACCCCCTGAGTTGTGCAGTGTATACTGGTGCAGAAGGAAGTAGAATTCACACAGTTTAATGAGGCATCTGGGAGAAAGAGGAGCTGCATCACTTTACTGTATAAACCTCTGGTTAGTTGCTTACACTCAGAAATAGTAAAAACGAAAATGGGCTCTATGACACTTACAGGCCAATGCAGAAAGCCAGTGCTAGACACGCATGCTATTGGTTCCATATGTGTCCACATAGCGCCCCGATAGCACACGACTCTAGTGCATACATGCAGAAAGGGGCTAGTATGCAAATGAAGAATGTGTAAAACCAAGCATATACAAATGAAACATGTAAAACCTCAGCGCAAAAGAAAATACAGGCATAAATCCTTGGTGTAAACCAGCAAAGTAATGCATGTGCAAACAATAGAGGCATGCCCATTGATTTCAGACACTCTCATGTCTGGTGCATCTAGATACCGTCACGCCATGTGCACTTTTTGACATGTAAATATAGACAGAACATTGCTCAAAAATTGCTGTGCATAAAAGGGGGTATTTAAAGGGAACGTGCAAGCAAGTGGCCATTTTTGCTTTACATTTGCTGTGGTCAAATTAGTTTCATTGCATTGTCTTGTAGAAATGGAGATGGAATGTGCTTCAACTTCAGGCAGTGAGATGGAACAGACTGTCAGCCAACAGCTAAACCTTAACTGCTAGTCATACTTTTCTGAGGAGGAGAAGGACGTACTGTACCACCATCTGCCTACCAACTACTGAAACTTATTTATAGCAAAGGGATAAACTGTGAGGGCAAATAGCTACAGAGGTAAGCTCGCTGGGGGTGAAGGTGTGCACGATAAAGCAATTAAAACACCAGTAGTGTGATGAGCGTTTTGCTATTTAAAAAAATGGTAGCAATTGAGAAGTCATGGTGGCAGACTGGGGGAGGACGTCTGTGTTCTAACCAACTGACCTCACTGGAGCAGCTGATTGCGACCACCGAACAACCAGAGTTAATTAATGGTATGTCTGGCGGTATAGACTCAGCAGAGTCAGAAATGCAAGTTGATGAGTAGATATATATTTTTTTATTTCTAGATTTTTAATCAATACATCAAGCAATATTTCCATACTTGAAAGAAATTGAAAAGTGAACATTACAAAAAAAAATTAAACAGGAAAAGACAAACTCATGTAATAATACAAAACATTCACCTGACACTACCAGTCCAAAATACAGAGGGGAGATAATCCTAGTAAAGAGGCTAAGATTGTACAAATTCTACTTAATCAATAGAAAAACTTTCCCTAGGAAAAAAAACGACCATGCGATGCTAATCTACATTTAGGGGTATGCTTACTAAACTGCGATAATGTCATTCGCGTTAGGTTCCGCCGTAAAGGTACAGATGCTCATATAAAGGCATGGGCGGTGCATCGTTATAGCAAGCTGTATCAGCTAACGCATGTTACAAACTACCGCGCGTTAAAAGGCGCCTCATAAGGCACCTTACAAGGTACCTTACAAGGCGCCTTGTAAGGCATCTTACAGGGCACCTTACAAGGCGCCTTGTAAGGTGCCTTGTAAGAAGGTGCCTTATAAGTAAGGTGCCTTGTTAGGTGCCTTGTAAGGTGCCTTGTAGAGCGCCTTGTAAGGTGCCTTATAAGTAAGGTGCCTTGTTAGGTGCCTTATAAGGTGCCTTGTAAGGTGCCTTGTAGGGTGCCCGGTAAGGTGCCTTATTAGGTGCCTTATAAGGTGCCTTGTAAGGTGCCTCATAAGGCACTTTGTAAGGTGCCCTATAAAGTAGGGCTCCTTAGGCTAAGCGCCGTATTAGGCACCCCTCCACAAGGCACCTTAGAAGGCACCCTGGGTTACAGAACCATAGGTTAAGGTGGACTAACAGGGTTATGGTGCCCTAGGTTAGTGTGGCCTAAGGGCTGCAAGGTGCTTCACGATGACATGCATGACCTGTGAGGAACAGAGACAGATGTAGCCCTAACACTAGACAGAGCACTCAGGAAAGGCAATAAACAGGTGAGTGAAGGAGGGAGAGCTGGGAGCCGCTGGACCTGCCATATCTGCGGGCATCCCATGTGGCTGCCAGTACTGATGACATACATGGTGGGGGCAACTGTACCACAGCACAGGGTGTTGGCAATGTAAGTACTGGAAAGACAGTTGGTGGCAGAAGATGGGAATACATGTCCCCCAGTGGAGGTGGAGGTGGCAGGATAGTTACAATGATGGGTGGACAGAGGAGTGGTGGTGCCATGCAGATCAGGCACAGGCGAGGCAAGCATGAAGAGGAGCAATGCAGGAAAGGGTAGCAGTGCAGGACATGGGGTGTCAGCCTGCACAGGCAGACAGGACTCTACACAGCTGACAGACGCAAATAGACAGACCGAGGGAATGGTGGCAATTGTGGAGAGGGTATTATGGGCTGGCAGCACAAATCTGCAAAAATATGACTGTTACAGGCATGCACACTATTTGAGTAAGACAGGCATGAGAGGAGGGGAAAATGAGGAATTGAACCCAAGAACACTGCCAAGAATGGCATTGTATTAACCAGTAGGCTATACCTCCATGGTGTATGTTACAGCAATGGCTGGGTACAGAAGGACTGCAGGTCACCGCACAAACTGTCTGCTCTGAGCGCCAGGATGGGGTAACCCCACCAGTACCCATGATGCAATGCACATGCTGACTAGCTGTCTACAGGTACCTCAGCTTGGAAAGACGAACTGACAGTGCATGATACTGGCACAGAGTAGCTACAGACCATGCCATTGTGCAGGTTCTGTGTTCTCCCTGAGGGATAGGATGGGTGCCCAGCACTAGGTCCGCAGTACATGTGGTGCTAGAGATAGGCTCTGCTGTACATCCCCTTCACTACCAGTGTGTGACAGGTGTTCTTTGCAGTAAAACTGAAGGTAATTCGATGTCCATCTTTATCCTGCAGTCACTTGTGGTTCTCTGGGACCAGACACCACTCAGATTAGTGTGTACCCCATGTTAGGGTCTGGCTGACATGGGCACCTGTCATCAGGGCAGAGGGGTTTCCTGATTTGCATGAGGTTTGTGTAGCAGTGCCTTTATATGTCAAAGGGGTATACACTGCATACCCCAATAGGCACACATCACCCTTTTTGTAGTTAATGGACAGGTGCCCTAACCGCAGTGAAGCAACCTCCATCCTGCTGGTATAAGACAGCCCTCCACGGTTGGTGAGCCAGAGCCATAGCTGTGACTTTGGCAGTGGCAGACCAGCAGCAATGGTGAGGTTAGATCTGAAAAACCCCAACTGCCTCACACCACTGTCTGCCAGTCACCAGCAGACCACACAGTCTAACTGCAGAAAGTCCACTAGCCAGTCTATGCTCACAGAGGAACTATGTGCACCAAGCAACCATCTTAGTGATTGGGGCACCAGCACTGGGAACACAAAAGTATCACTGGAGATAGGTAGCGTAGAGCGCTATGTGGGAACCTAAACATGCCATGGTCACTGCTCGGTCAGAGTGAGTGCCCTCCCAGCATGCCATGCTGTGGCCACCCTGTCCATGCAGGCGGTGGTCGGGCACTACTGTGTCCCAGCCATTGCCCCACACCCTGTGAAGATGCATCCTGGCCAATCCGCCCTGTCCGGGCCATACCCACAACATCTTGCTCATCATTATGCACATATTCAGGCTAACGCTGGTAACAGTGGGACATTGCGGGCCCGGTGAGGTGTGGGCAGCCACAAAACAATGGATAGACATACACACACACACTCCTATTGCAGCATTGTGCAATGATAGGGGTGGTTGGCAACCCTGCTCGCCCCACTGGTTCTGATCACAGTGCCGACATTTCTAAACTGTGCAGGAGGTAGTAGTAGTGCTCTGGTGATAACTGCAGTTCAGTGCTGGGGCCAACAGCCTGACTCTCCATGCATCTTTGGATTGTGGAGCCTGTGTGAGTGGGGGTTTGTACCACTGTTCGCCGCTGCTTTGGGCTTTGCACATGTTGCTGTTGTATCTGCATTGTAGGGTAAAACATAGGGACATGCTCTGCAGGAACCACAGTTGGGGCTTGAACCTGTGACTCTCTGCTTCTGGACATATTGGCTGGGTGTACTGCACCATGCTGTTGCCACAGATGCATGGTGGTTCCTGGGGCTACCTGTACATTTCCTCAGCCAGACCTTTTATGTTGCACTGCACACCACGTACTGGTACAGGGCATGGCCTAGGTCCACTGCAGGCAGGTGCCACTGCCCCCTCCAGCACAGGCACCCCACCTGCCATGCTGACATGACCATATGCTGTTGGTGCTGGTAGTGTGCAGTCCCAGGCCATCCACTGTGTGGGTGGATGGTCACCTGGGAGCAGGGTCTGGGGCATGGAGCATACATGAGCATCCTCGCATCCCCCCCCCCATCACCGCCTACCAATAGTATGTCCCTTTCACTTGGGGGAGGGTTGGCTGGGGGGATGTCAGGTCAGTGTTCTGGCAACTGTTAGCTCGGGTGGACCAGGTAGATGTAGGTGGATTGTGTTTGGCCTGTGTCAGCTGCTGTCATGCTTATTTCCGGTTTCTATGTTCCAATGTGCCACCTAGGCACCCACTTAGTCCACCCTGTGCCCCAGCTGCCCCCGCTACATCAAACTCTGGAATCTGTTACCGGAGGATGTAGTAAGGGCTGTTAGTATAGCTGGGTTTAAAAAAGGTTTGGACAAGTTCCTGGAGGAAAGGTCCATTAACCACTATTAAAAAGGGACCCAGGATATCAATGCTTGACCCAGTACAAGCATTGTGGAACCTGTGTCTTTTGGGGATATTGCTAGGTACGTATGACCTAGATTGGCCACGGTTGGAAACAGGATACTGGGCTTGATGGACCTCGGTCTGACCCAGTATGGCATGTCTTATGTTCTTATGTTCTTACATGTCCTGCCTGCTGCCTCCTATGCCCCACTTGCACCATCGCCATAGTGGCCATAGTGGGCGCTATGCTGTTGCTGGAAGTAGAGCACTACTATCAAGTTTCTTGGGTTCATGTCTATGCTGTACATTGCTGACACTTAAATGTTTTTTCTCTCCTGCAAATGTGCATCTAACAGCATCCTGGTGTCATGGCAGCTTCTGTTGTTGATGTGCTACAACACACTGTAACACAGCTAGCCCATAAATCTGCCTAAGGGGCTCTCCGAAACATCATGCGGCTATGGTGGGATCTGAATTTGCAGAGTAACACATCTTGCCCACCACCAGGGGTCATGAAACGTGGCCGAAATGGTATGTCAGTCAAACTGGTGATATGGGGGTTTGTGCCAATGCTGTTCAATACATCCCCCCTATCCCCTGGAGTCCTGACAGCCCATAAGAGTGGGCTGTCAGTCACCCTGGTGCTATGGGGTCATGTGCCAATGCAGTTCAATCCATCCCCCCTATCCCCAGGAGTCCTGAGAGCCCATCAGAGTGGGCTGTCAGTCACCCTGGTGATATGGGGTTGTGTGTTCCAATGCTGTTCAATACACCCCCCTATCCCCAGGAATCCTGAGAGCCCATCAGAGTGGGCTGTCAGTCACCCTGGTGCTATGGGGTTGTGTGTGCCAATGCTGTTCAATACATCCCCCCTATCCCCAGGAGTCCTGAGAGCCCCTCAGAGTGGGCTGTAAGTCACCCTGGTGATATGGAGTCGTGTGCCAATGCAGTTCAATACAACCCCCTATCCCCAGGAGTCCTGACAGCCCATAAGAGTGGGCTGTCAGTCACCCTGGTGCTATGGGGCCGTGTGCCAATGCAGTTCAATACATCCCCCCCTATCCCCAGGAGTCCTGAGAGTCCATCAGAGTGGGCTGTCAGTCACCCTGGTGATATGGGGTTGTGTGTTCCAATGCTGTTCAATACATCCCCCCTATCCCCAGGAATCCTGAGAGCCCATCAGAGTGGGCTGTCAGTCACCCTGGTGATATGGGGTTGTGTGTTCCAATGCAGTTCAATACATCCCCCCTATCCCCAGGAGTCCTGAGAGCCCATCAGAGTGGGCTGTCACTCACCCTGGTGATATGGGGTTTTGTGTGCCAATGGTGTTCAATACATCCCCCCTATCCCCAGGAGTCCTGAGAGCCCATCAGAGTGGGCTGTCAGTCACCCTGGTGATATGGGGTTTTATGTTCAAATGCTGTTCAATACATCCCCCCTATCCCCAGGAATCCTGAGAGCCCATCAGAGTGGGCTGTCAGTCACCCTGGTGATATGGGGTTGTGTGTTCCAATGCTGTTCAATACATCCCCCCTATCCCCAGTAATCCTGAGAGCCCATCAGAGTGGGCTGTCAGTCACCCTGGTGATATGGGGTTGTGTGTGCCAATGCTGTTCAATACATCCCCCCTATCCCCAGGAGTCCTGGGAGCCCTGGTGATATGGGGTTGTGTGTGCCAATGCTGTTCAATACATCCCCCCTATCCCCAGGAGTCCTGAGAGCCCATCAGAGTGGGCTGTCAGTCACCCTGGTGATATGGGGTTTTGTGTGCCAATGCTGTTCAATACATCCTCCCTATCCCCAGGAGTCCTGAGAGCCCATCAGAGTGGGCTATCAGTCAACCTGGTGCTATGGGGTCGTGTACCAATGCTGTTTAATACATACCCCCTATCCCCAGGAGTCCTGAGAGCCCATCAGAGTGGGCTGTCAGTCACCCTGGTGATATGGGGTTGTGTGTTCCAATGCTGTTCAATACATCCCCCCTATCCCCAGGAGTCCTGAGAGCCCATCAGAGTGGGCTGTCAGTCACCCTGGTGATATGGGGTTGTGTGTGCCAATGCTGTTCAATACATCCCCCCTATTCCCAGGAGTCCTGAGAGCCCATCAGAGTGGGCTGTCAGTCAACCTGGTGCTATGGGGTCGTGTACCAATGCTGTTTAGTACATACCCCCTATCCCCAGGAGTCCTGAGAGCCCATCAGAGTGGGCTGTCAGTCACCCTGGTGATATGGGGTTGTGTGTGCCAATGCAGTTCAATACATCCCCCCTATCCCCAGGATTCCTGAGAGCCCATCAGAGTGGGCTGTCAGTCACCCTGGTGCTATGGGGTTGTGTGTGCCGATGCTGTTGAATACATCCCCCCTATCCTCAGGAGTCCTGAGAGCCCATCAGAGTGGGCTGTCAGTCACACTGGTGATATGGGGTCATGTGGCAATGCAGTTCAATACATTCTCCCTATCCCCAGAAGTCCTGAGAGCCCATCAGAGTGGGCTGTCAGTCACCCAGGTGATATGGAGTTGTGTGTGCCAATGCTGTTCAATACATCCCCCCTAACCTCAGGAGTCCTGAAAGCCCATCAGAGTGGGCTGTCAGTCACCCTGGTGATATGGGGTCGTGTGTGCCAATGCAGTTCAATACAACCCTGGACTCTGTCCATCATAGAAGGTGGTACAGGCCTCATTCCCAAAGCCTGCCTCCTCCTACAATATTAAGGAAGGTCAGTTCTCACAACCGCACCCCAACTGAATCCAGAGGTAAAACGTATCCTAGGTCAGGAGGAATACAAGAGGTAACTCATCATCAACATGGTTCCGGGTTCTACTCCCCCTATTCCCTCATAACAAAGACAACAGGAGGTCACAGACCCATTTGATATCCCAGAGGACTGGACAGGTTATGTCTCAGGGTGAAATAAAAAATGATTTAAGTAGGAACCTTACTACCTTACCTCCACAGCCAGGACTGGCTGTGTTTACCAGGTCACAAGGATGCCTACACCCATGTTCACAGCCACCAATCACCCCATAGGTTCCTTTGGTTCCGCTATCAAGGAAGGCACTATCACTACAAAGGTCTTCCCTTCTGCCTTGCCTCAGCACCCACAGTATGCACAAAGAGCATGGCTGTGGGAGCTGCTTTCCTCCGTACCAGGGGAATATGTGTCCACCTCTACCTGAACGAGTGGGCCATCCGGACAGAGTCACAGACAGAAGCCCAGGCCTCTCTCCCTCTTACATACTGCTTGTACGCCAATATCTAGGCTGTCTCAGAGATCTCTGGGAATCCTTTCTGACTCCCACGCAATCGCTGGAGTTCAGAGGAGCAAGGCCAGATAGCAGACTGGCAACGACGTATCTGCTGCAGACTCGCTGTCCGTGCATTGTGCAACTGATATCTTAAGCACTACAAACAACTCATCTCTTGGCTCGAGAGATGCTCCAGCTGCTGGGGCACATGGCATCTATGGTGCATGTGGTCCCCTACACACGTCTCCACAGGAGAGCAGCCCAGTGGTCCCGCCTCCCCCAGTGGACTCATGCAACAGGCTGTCTCTCAGATCTCAGAGTGATCTCAGACCGCCTTACCCAGTCCCTGGACTGGTGGCATTCAGCACCCAACCGGTTGGAGGGGCCACAGGTCCTGCAACCCCCACCACTGATCACCATAACAACAGATGCTTCCAAAGTGGGGTGGGGTGCTCATCTACTGGACACCTCCCTCCAGCCACCTGAAGGTCCAGGGGAGTCATTTCAGCATAAAGTCTTTGGAGCTCTGAGCAATGCACTTGTCCCCTCAGGTATTCCATCACCCTTGACAGGGCAACACACAGACAATCATGTAGCTATGTCCTAGGTGGACAAACAAGGAGGAACAGGCTCTCTGTCCTTTTGCAATGAAGCTCCTCAACTGTGGGCGTTTGCAAGACAGCATCAGACCCATCTCCTGGCGGCCCATCTCCCTTGCAATCAGAGATATTGGCCAGACAGACTCAGTAGTGTTCTGCTTCCGCACAAATGGTCCCTACACATGGACCACCTCTCCAGACTATTTCAACTCTAGGGAACCTCAGATATAGAGAGCTTTGCAAGTCTGTCAACTGCCACACGTACACGGTTCTGTCCACCGATTCTGGCTCATGGCAGCCGAGCAAGGGATGCTTTCTCCCCACCTGGGGGCATGAATCCCTATATGCCTCTACTGCCATTCCCTTGATAGGCCAGACCCTATGCAAGCTCCAGGGGGACAGAGGCAACCTGATCCTCATAGCCCCACACTGGCAACACCAGGTGTGGTACCCTCTGCATCCACAGCTGTCCCAGGTCCCACACCTGGACATTTTGTCTGCCACAGACCTCCTGTTGCAGGAGGAGGGGACACTATGGCATCCAAACACCCAGTCTGTACACCCCAGAGCCTGGCTATGGAAGGCTGAAAAGGTTGTGCCCCCCCCCCCCCCCAGAAGTGCGAGATGTCCTTTATGCTTCCAGGAAACCTCCCACAAGGTGGTCTCATGTGTTCAAGTGGAAGAGAGACTCCAGTTGGTGTTCACAAAAGGGCGTCAACCCTCGTGCCATCCCCAGAGAAGCATTGGTGGGTTACCTCCATTACCTATCAAACACTGGTCTCCAACGTAAGTCAGTCAGAGCCCATTGGCGTGCCATTGCTGCATCATCTCCACGCATCAATGGCCAAACCATTTCCTACCACCCTCTCAAACCCTGATGTGGGGAAGGCCTGCCTCTAAGGACACCTCCCCTGAAACCACCTCAAGTGGCATGGGGTCGCAATCTGGTTGTAGGCCAGTTTATACTGCCGCCTTTGAGCCCATACCCACTACGTCCATGATGTTTCTGTCCCGGACGTTACTATTCATTCTTGCAATCACATCAGCAAGGCGTATCAGTGAATTGCAAGCTCTAGTGGCTGATCCACCATACACAAGGTTTCACCATGATAAGGTCGTCCTACGGACACATCCACACGTCATGCCTAAGGTGGTGGCGTACTTTCATTTTAACAAACAGGTACATCTACCTGTATTCATCCCATAGCCTCATGCCCCAGATGCAGAGACGACTCATGATACTGTGGAATGTAGAGGAGCTCTGGCTTTCTATCTGCAGGGGACCCAGCAACACAGAAGGTCCGCTCAGCTATCCCTACACTCTGATCTGTCCCATGTGGGTACAGCAGCTTCTCAAAGAGATCTATCCTACTGGATTGCTAACTGTCTTACTTACATCTATCATGGCAAACAACGTTCACTGTAGGGCCATGTCACCGCTCACAATGTGATAGCCATGGCAGCCTCTAGGGCTCACCTCCATTCCTCCTGTGTGAACGACAACTGACGAGCAGCTACCTGGTCCTCGGTTCACACCTTCACGGCTCAGATAGAGCCTCCCACAGAGATGCTATGTTTGTTCAGGCTGCTCTCCAACACCTCTCCCATACGTACCCAACTACAACCCGCCTCCCATAAGGGATGCCATAGATCCATGGGAGGTAGTGGCACCTCTTCACAGGGCCCCACCACTCTGGGGACCCTTCCCTGGCATCTATGACTAGGGGGTACTAACATGTGAAGACTAATTCCTGCCTGTTTGCGGGGATCGCATAGTTACCCACCTGTACCAGTTGATGTCCCGGAACAGCAGTGATAGGTCCTCACACCCAAGCCATCTCCCCTAGGGGATGTCTCTCTCCCATCTCCCCTTCCCTGTCTCTCTCTCTCTCTCTCTCTCTTTTTGACTCAGCTTTACACTCAAGTGGAGAGAGGCATTTGTGAAATGGAGGAGGACAGCACGCAGGCGCTGTGCGATGCTGCTAAATGCGATCTTATTGGACGGTGCAGGGCGTTCCCGCACAGGCTCCATTAGTATTGGCGCTACACACATGTGCAGACCTATTCCCGCAGTTCCCAGAGATCACCTGTTACAGGTGGATAACTATGCTGTACATGCCACACACCGCGGTGGAGCAGGAGCAGCAAGATGCTGCCCCCACAGATGTATGTTTTTGTTGGCCACCCACCAGAGATAACCGGTCACTGATGACCCCACCCATTGATTGCATATCCCCAGGTAGAGGATCTGAGGAAGAAGGGGCAGGAGCTGCATCAGCACCACCCTGCGTACCTTGCCCGCTTCCAGAGGGGTGTGGAGTCACACCGTGATGGTGAGTATTGCCAAGCCTGCTGCCCAGGTACAAAGGTCACATTGGCCCACCAGCCTGTGTGGTGGCTGCATATGTACATGTGTTATGTGACACACATGATAGTGTGCTAATGACTGTCATCTTCCACAGGGGGCGATGACAATGGTGAGGACCCAACCACGTCCGCCTATGCCCTGAGGCGCCCCCCTACCCACCATGCGAGGGAGGTGGAGGTGGTGGTGGTGGAGGACCCGAGGAGGGAGTCGGAGGGCGAGGCCGAGGAGGAGGCAGCAGTGTTCTCCCCCGAGGAGGGGAATGCTGGGGCCATGGTGGCTGTGGGGTGCGGGGTGCCAGGGGAGGGGGAGGGTGCGGCTGATGTGGGGTTGGGGGAGGGGTGGAGGATGGTGTGGAGGGTGGGTGGGAGGTGGCAGGGTGGGCGGAGGGGGGTGCATGGTGGGGGGAGGGTGGTGGGGAACACAGGGCTGCACAGGGCGCTGTGGGTTCCCGCCAGCCACTGCAGGTGTCTGAAGAAGATGGGCAGCGGAGTGTGGATACGCCATCCAGGGCCACACACACATCACATGCACATGCCACCACACAGACCCCTGGCACTATGTGTATGTGTGGTGGCATGTGTGTGCATGACGTGTCTGTGGCACTGAATGGTGTGGAGCACACCTCCATCTTCTGCTGCACACCTGCCAGTGGCTGATGGGAGCTGTTCAGCGGGTGGCCAAGGTGGAGCAGCTGCCCTGTCAACGGCCATCCCCTGAAGGGCGTCACAGGCGTGAGTGATGACACCTGTGATGCCCACACATGTGCCCTGTGCTGTCCTGTGTTCCAGCAATGGAGATGCAGCAGGGGATGGGTTGCGATGTCACACATTGTTATGTTGGTTGACAGTAAACTGTTGTTGTTGTTTTTGAAAGACACAATAGTTACGTGTTTTCCTTACCGACTCACTCTGGATGCAAGCATGGGATATGTGTGTGGACAGGTATGTGCAGTAGAGGAAGATATGGATATCATATGTGGATGGGCTCCACATGCAGTCGTGGGGGCTGACCATGTGTGTAGGGGTGTGAGTCCAGGGTGGCGCATGAGATGTTGCAATGTAGAGGGCGTCCCCGGAAAATCCATGTCACAGGGATGGGCGTAGTGTGACCAAATACGTTTGTGGGAAGCAGCAGCCGACCTACGCAAGCCACCCATGTCTGCCTGTGCCACATGCATGCCTATTGGGGGGGGGGGGGCAGACATTTCAGCAGTGTTGCAGGCAGGGGCAACGGTCACACATATGTGTCCAATGTTGGGGGTATGAGTGGAAGGAAATGGTGATGGACCACAACACTGAACATGTGACCGCAGGACAGTCCCCTATTGCAACCTGGGTGGCTGTGTAAACCGCCACAATGCAGCCCAGGGGCAGTGACCACACACTGTGCATGGCACACACGGCATGTGATAGCATCTGTGCTGTAATACCTGGCAGTGCAGACACCCCACCAGCGAGGGACCTGGGTGCAGGTCATATGGTCAGGGACATGACATGCATTTGCACACTTCATAAGGGACCACAGAGACACACATTGGAAACACATGTTGCATGTTGTGGGTACAGCTGTTTATTGTGCACAATGTCACCTCCTGCATGGATGGCCATGCCTCCCACGGGCCAACTCCCCCGCGGTGCTTGCTGCAACCTCTCCTGGTGCCTCTGGTGCTTGTGCTGGTGCTACCTGATGCATCAGGGCCAGGATGCCCTCCAGGGCATCAGCAATGAGGGTGAACGGCCCCGAACGAATCTCCTCCTGGATCAGCCTCAGCTCACTTGTACTCTCCCCCATCGCCCTGTAGATGTTCTGGAGTGCCTGCCGAGTGCCTGTGGGTGGGATACAGGGTTGTTATGTGAGATACCTCTCCAGTAATCAACCGTCACACAGACACATGTCACGCATATACCACCAGAACGTTATTGGTGATAGGGCAGACTCTAGTAGACACAAGGATGGAGGTGAAAGTCATCATTCAAACATTAGGAAAGGTCACAGCCCTGCACAGCACATGGTCCAGCAGTTCTCTGGGGAGAGCAAACACAGAGATCCACAAGCTGCCCAGACACACACACACGTCTTGCAGACGTAGCACAACAGGCTCGGGGACCAATAAGAAACACATATCTAGACAGTCCTGGAGGTTTGAGCAGGAACCAGGGACATCATCCACGGCTAGAGAGCAGCAGTGGCGATCACAGGAAGGTCGAGGAGAAGCAGCCCAAGAGGGGGCACAGTTGGAGGGCACACAGTAACTGGAGTTAGGAAGCCTCGTGGGGGAAAGGGACTGAAGCAAGTGAGGCAGAGTTGGAGGGGACACAAAGGTGGTCTGGGGTGCACAGGGAGGGTGAGAATGGCAACCATCAAACCCGAGCACTGACGGAACCAGCTGCAGGGAGTCCAGAGGTGGGTGCCCATGACCCAGTGCAGAGGTCTGCACGACACAGCCTTGATTGGGGATCCGTGGCAGAGCTCCAGGGAGTAACGTAGGCTATACAGCAGGGGACTGTGTCCTCAGAGCTGGCATGAGCTAGCTGCAAAACTGCAGAGAGGGGTGTTTCCGGGCCAGGTACTGCCTATCCCTATTCACTAGTAGTGTGTGTAGACAACCCACAGGGGGTTTAAGGTGGGAAACACCTGAGGCATTTGCCAGTCGTGTGCAGCAGGGCAGTTCAGCACAGGTACCTGCAGTAATGCAGGTGTACTGTAAGGGGAGTGCATCCTCTGAGACTGACCAACCTATGGATTGTACGTTGTGCTTTGCAGATAGTATGGGAAGCCCCTGTGAAGCTGAGTGAGATAAGCTGAGTGATTCCCAAATAACCAAATATCTTTGCTTTGCTAAAGGACGCTGCCATGTTTGGTTGTTTTCTGTATACCGGGCAAACAGCTGCTTTTGGATTGAATGAATGTAACCTCTGCCAGCACATTTGTGTACAGAACCGTCTTAGGCACTGCTGGATAGTTATACCGGTGCAGTGATTTTGTACCTTTTCGTTGGGTGGCAGAATAAACCTTGTCACATCCTTGCCTGTAACTCTGACTCCATGACTATTTGTTATCAGAGGGAAGACTACATTTCCCACCATGCATTGCAAAGGGAGGGTGTTTGATGGAACTATCACTAGCGAGTACTACTGGCTACCCCAGCCTACCAAGCATAGGGCAGGGGGCGGAGTATGACAGTATGCAGGACACTCCTGCTTGCCACACATGCATATGCATGGCCAGGGTTCGACATGTGTGTCCCATGAACCAATCGCATGCCTGGACAGTGTCCCCGACGAGGGCTCATGTGACCCACATAGCCCACAATATGTCAGTTTGGCAGGTTGATCTGGTAATGTCTGCTATGCATACTGGTTGTCTCAGGGGGGACAGGGAGTGTGAGGGGTAACTGCACACACAGTACTATCCATATATGTGTCCCATACCTCAATGCAATGCTGGGGCACATTGCAGATCATGTTGCCAGACTCTGATAATACCCAAGGCGGGCTGCCGCTAGGCCAGGGTGTCTGGGGGGCCAGTGCCAGTGGTTACCATGGGTGCCGTTGTATGATCACCTGGGGTATATGGCCATGCACAGTATGTTTGTGTTGGAGCCACACACACATGCTGTACACTGGCAAAACACACCACGGGAGGGTGGTGCACAGATGGCACATGGTGTGATGTAGAGGCCCAAACAGAGCCTATGGAGATAGAGAGAAGAGATGATTGTACCTCTTGAGAGACTGACAGTCAGCCAGCACCCACGTCCCAGTGTGTGCATGAGAGAGGCAAGCAGATGGAGACACGAGCTGAGCTGACACACCCAAGCACTAACATGGTAGCAAGCTTGGATCCTGATTACTCACACCTGCTCAGGGAGGCATAGCCAGGCCTCAGGGTACAGACATACCCAAATACAGATAGGGGCTCCAGAGGGGACAACAGGAGCAGCGTCCGTGAGACAGACATGGGCTCCAGAGGGGAGGGGACAGGGTTGGAGAGTCTCACAGACTTCAGCGAGTTGGGGACCACGTAAGGGACCTAGCTGCATTTGTGGAATTGCAGCCAGCAGAGCCGACGGAGGGAGGGTACAAATTGTTGATAGACACCTGCTTTGAGAGAGAGAACAGGGAAACCCTCGGACCCCATTGCCGGATACACGGGCCTCAGTGTCTGCGCAGGTGGGAAACCAGCACTAGGGCACGGTGTTATATATGCTCAACCTGGAACAGAATTCCAGGGCAGTGCTCCAGACAGAGACTGCAACCAGAGAATCAGAAAGCATGTCGGGACAAGCTGGAGAGGATTAGCTGAAAGCCAGAGAGGGGTCTCCACAGACACAGGGTTTTCTAAACCTTACCGTGTAGACCTGTGTCCAGGGGGAACAGCTGAATTCTTAGCGGGAGGGTCTCTTACACCCTGTGATGACAGCTTGCTGCAACACTCAGGTGGCCATGGATTTGCAGACATGCAATTGGACGTTAATGAGAGTGCCCCAGGAGAGGTCCTATGGATTGCACGCTCTGCTTGGCAGATCGTATACAGTCGCTTTGCTAAACCTGTAGAAAATAGATGGGTGAGAGCAGAACATAGAGCAGGTGTTTTTTCTTTGGGAGACAAAGCTGCTTTGTTTTGCTCTGTTTCCTACCCATGATACATGCTGCACATTTGTGGTGCAAAGAGTGTGACAATGCAGTAACGTTCATTTATGTACATACCCTCCAGCAAACACCTGTCTTCCTCTACACTGACCTTTTTGGTTTTGCATGATACACATCTGATCATTTTGCCTTCCCACTCAACTCATGACTATTCTGTGTCACTGGGCAGAGGAACTACCACTCCCAGCTGGCCTACCGGGAGGCAACAGGGTTTCTCTCACCTTCTGCTTACAGAACATTATGGCAGCCCACAAACCTCTGTGCCCTGGCCGGGTGTGGGGTTGTGACAGTGGCACCTGATCCTGCACAATCATCCACACTCACATATGTTGCCATCCAAAATGTGGATGTCGCACCGACACCCATGGGGATCAGTGTGTATTGTGGCGAAGTCTGCCGATTCTGATCATGGGGCCCCGTGAACAGCATAAGGGAGTCACCCTGTTCATGGGACCTCTGTGAGGTGTGCAGGGTCAGAAGGGCAGGACCACCTTTCAAAGGTGGGAATAAACGCAGCTGGGACAGGTTACAGGAGATGCGCTATAGAGTCAGAGGGAGGGGAGTGGAAGCACAAGGATATCAACCCTTACTTGCGCAAGTGCACTGCTGCATCACGTTTCTGACAGCAGAGGGGTTTACAACAACCTTGAAAAGGGATGGGGTTGGATACCAGTGGCATATACACCTTGGTAAACGTATGGATTGTTTGGACGGAGAGCAGGGGGGAGCAACAGAGGATGTAGCAGAGGTGCACAGACTCCAAAAAAGCACGGACAATGGTTATGCTGAGGAATCCACAGCAGGTGCTAACCCCTGGGGAAGGGCAGCGATACCCAGAGCTGGGAAGGTGATTTCCCTGAGTCAGGTTGGCAACAGGGGTGGCAGCTGGGAGGTGGCCAGTCTTTCAGGACACCACAGAGGTTGTTAGCTGACCTGTGTGATCGAGTGGGTGAGTCCCAAACCAATGCAATTGGGAGATTCTGTGTCAGAGCTACAGGAAGGGGACATGTTGATGGCTTTGTCTGTATGCCCAGCTGTCGATCTGAGTTGTTGATGTACAGGCAGCCTGGAGGGACCTGTTCCTCTCCCAAACCATCTTTACATGTGCTTTTGGATCCCTGTCGATCTCTTTGCAAATCCTGATATATGGGTGTTTTTACCACATGTTACTACTTAATGTCATTAATCCTAGGGTTTTTTGTTTTTCACCTGGAGATGCAGACTAGAGGGAATGGAGGCTGTGTGACGTTAATTGACATAAGACTGCTTAGGTTTGTTTATGTCTGCTCTGATTGTCCATGACTATAGGACAGGTGGCATCCTGTTTCTCTGTGAGACGGCTGGGTTTCTGCTATGAGGCAGACTGTTGCAAGGGCAATGCTTGTTCTGTTTGTTTGGCTGACAACGTGCTGGACCTTAACCACACATTCCTCTTATGGCTGCATCTGTAGGTGTTAACTGACCCTGGGCTGGTCTGGTGTGTGTCACATTAACATTATCTGTCATACGCCATACCCTTGTGTTCGCGGATGTTTCCAATACATCCCTTCTTCTACGTGAACCATACATGTAA